>CAKXYN010000004.1:65570000-66917575 GCA_935064755.1 Tragelaphus eurycerus | reverse complement strand
AAATGGTAAAAAAGATGTACCATTGTGGTGAGTGATGATAATTGGGGTGGCTATATATGTCATTCGGGGTGACAGGGCGGAGACTATATGGAAATCTCTGTATCTCCCTCTCAGTTGCTGTAAACCTAAAACTGCTCTAAAAAATAAAGTCTTTTAATACGTATACATATTCAGAACTATGTGGTAGAAACTCAAGACAAATTTTTGAAAGCATACAAATAGACTAGTTATCTAAATCCAAGATACCTAGAGGTTATTTCTGATTGATGGAGTCATGAGCAATTTTATTTCATACATAACTAATAATGTCAGTTATTTTTAATATCTAATATACTTAATAATTATTCTGATTTTCTATACTGAAAATATATTTGTTTTACAGATTGAACTATATACATTCCTCAAATACAGGAATAAAATGATCAAGATTACAGATTGAGGAAAGGTCTTTACCCCTTCTCTACAACACGCAAATGAAATTACAGAAAAGATTATTTTATTTATGTATAATGATGGAAAAATAGGGAGGAAACACTACTATTCGGATAATATATGAAATAAACCAGCTTACCACAAATCACCTCATGCTCAGGTGATCTAAGCAGTCGCCAAAACTATTAACTAAAATTAACTTGTCTTTACTCTTTTAAAATAAATATAATCCTAGAGGAAAATTACAGATATCCTAAGGCAAGATAATTCTGTATAATTTTTTAGCATCCAATATTACACTGTAAAGTTAGCAAAACAATAAAATAGTTAAGTATCAGAAAATAAACTTCCTTATGAATTAAGTTGCAAAAAATCATTATATGTTTAATTTTTAAAACATACCAAATGCTTTTCAAAATAGAAACTTTTTTAATATTGTTTTTTCAAAAAATTAACTTTTAGTGTAGTATTTTTATCTTTTGTTTTTGTCAATTGATTAAATCCTCATTTGGAATAAGAACAGGTTTTCTGGTAATTAGCAAAACTCAGTGGAGACTGAAAAAAGATAGAATCCTTTATTGCTATCATACTTGAACTGTTTTCAATATAGCGATCTGATGAAAAAAGAAGTTATTCCTCAATACCCAATGACCCTTCAAATCTATCAATACGTCAAAGACAAAGCAAGGTTTCAGTTTATAATTGGGAAACAGAGAGAGAGAGAGAGGCAAGCAATAATACAGAAGACATATGTCTGCTGCTAAAAAAGAACTTCCTATCTTCTCATGCAACCTTGGAAGACAAGCTTCAATTTCCTCACTTGTTTAATGGGGTAAATGACTTCCTTGTTGGATTGTTTTGATTACATTTAATAAACTGTGTGTCAGGCCTAGGATAGGCACTCAATATTAGTCTCCTTTTTCTAATTTCTGATATCAAATTGAATAAAAGCAATCTTTTATTTTCAAAAGATCATAAATCTATCTTTCTAAGTTTGTACGGTTAACTATGATTCAGAAAGCACTGCAACATATTCCTGGAATTTCAACACAACGTCATTTTTTGGACAGATTTATAACTTAGTAAATGATTATTTAATCATAATGTAGCTAATACCATTAAGTATGCTTAAGGCAGTACAGATTCTAGCATGCTCTTCTGGAGTTTTAATGTCATACCAAAAAGACTATAACATTCCCTATCACTCGGGGAAGTAAACAGGTATTTTTCCAAGAGGTAAAGGAAACAAATAAACTGCACAAAAAGATGTAATTTTACCAACCTTTCAGTCTAGTCCTCAGGTATCTTAATCTTTTTGTCTGTGGGGTATTATAAAAGACACAAAATAAGGAATATTTCATTCAAGGCTATGTCCAAAGAAAAATAATAATGATCATAGTAAAATTTATTACCTAATAAATATATATAAAAACAGACAGACTCAATATAACCAAGTAAATGTGGGTTTCCAGTAATAAAAGGATAAATCTACATGATTTAAATATGCACGTTTATCTTGGCACTGAAACTGCACAAACTCTACCAGTTCTCACAAACGGAGACGTCAGTATATATTTAATTTTACTCTTAGTACTTTAGTTTTTTTTTTTTAGTCCGTAACAAGCAGGAATAGTTCTAAGACAGAGAATATGTAAGGAGATGCTGTTTTTGGTATCCTGTGTGTTCTATTTTTATCTGCATTTCTTTTCTATTCTGTTTATTATATTTTCTCCTTTTTCCTATCCTTTCCCCTTCTCATAGTCCATCACCCATTACCCACTCTTCCTTTAAGATACATTTTATTACCCACCTCTTAGTCAAACTAACTACACAAAAATGATATTGTATCTTGCAACTCTCAAGACTGTTGTCTTCAGACCAGCAGTTTATTAGACATGCATACTTCTAGCCACCACCCTAGAGCTACTGAATCATAAACTGCATTTTAAAAGGATCCCAACTGATTTGAATGCACATTGAAGTTTGAGAAATGATGTAGATTAATAATTCGTACCTTGGTATAACACTGTTCCATAACATTAACAAAGCATGAGCCACTAACTGAAATCATATCATGTATTTTTTTTCCCCTTGTTTCTTGTCCATCCATCTAGAATGCAACTGTTTGAGGTCAAGTAATTAGTCCTTTTTACCCCTTTCTATCTCTGGTACATATAATAGGGCCCGCTCAGTCGTATCCGACTCTTTGTGATCCCATGGACTATACAGTCCATGGAATTCTCCAGGCCAGAATACTGGAGTGGGTAGCCTTTTCCTTCTCCAGGGGATCTTTCCAACCCAGGGATCAAATCCAGGTCTCCCACATTGCAGGTAGATTCTTTACCAGCTGAGCCACACTGGAAGCCACCTTTAACACAGCAGATGCTCAATATTTATATGAGTAGCATAGTGATAAGATGCTGTGTATTCATATACATAGCAGTAAATATTTGTATTTACATACAAATACATAGTAAATGTATTAAAATACATAGTAAATACATAGTAAATATTTGTTGCTTGATTTATGATTAAATAAATCCATGCCTGGTTTTTTATCTGGGGGATGAGTGGAGTTGTAGCTTGTATCTGAAGGACAGTATTTTGTTCTATCTACCACACTCTTTGCCTGGCTGTTTTCAGGAAGTACATCTGTATTTCAATCAGTATAACCCTAAAGATGGGAACTGAACAAAGTTAGAGAAAATTACCAAAGCTTAGAAAACACTAAGCTTGCCTCTGCTCTCCTACACATTTTCATTGTTTATACTTTTTCTGAGAGTTGCTAAGGTAATATTAGCATTATCTATTCTATCAACGGGCTCCCCAGGTAGCTCAGTGGTAAAGAATCTGTCTGCCAAACAGGAGACCAGGGTTTAATTCCCGGGTCAGGAAGAGCCCCGGGAGAAGGAAATGACAACCCACTGCAGTTGTCTTGCCTGGGACATCCAAAGGACAGAGACGCCTAGGGGGCTACACAGTCAATCGGGTCACAAAAGAATTGGACATAGCTTTGTGACTAAACAACAACGACAATGCTATCGATGGTTATTCCCTGCAACTGGATAAATGAAACCCTTAGATGAATGAATTGGAATGCCAGTTAATGAAATAAACCCTAATTACAAACTCTCTGAAGAAGTTTAATACATATCAGTGATAATTCCTTTCAGCAAAATATCCAGAATGAAATAAAAAATCCAGATTTATTGAATAAGATTGCAAACAAAAACTGACCATCAGACTTTTGATGATTGCCTTTAATGAATGACACTGTAAAATATTGACTCTATTCTGGCTGCTGTATTTTTAAAGTCTAGGTTACAAGAAAACTTTGTGTATAAATTGATCATTGCAGGTTTAGATGCTAAATAATACAAAGGATTTACAATTCATGAGTAGGGAAATGACTTTTTTGTGGTCTTAGAAAATATTACACTGAAATACATAGTACATGATAATGTACACTTAAACAAGATAAATTCAGAAATTTACCAGTTTCTGTTAGTCTTTTCTTAGAATTATGTAAAAAAAAAAAAAAAAAAACAGATTAATCTGAATAGAAATTCATGAAAAGTATGGTTTGAGAGGCATTCCAAATGAATGAGATAATTTTTGTTATGATGTTCACTGACTATAAAAGCATATATATGTACATGTGTGTAGATATATGCACATATTTATATACAATCAGTTCAGTTCAGTCGCTCAGTCGTGTCTGATTCTTTGTGACCCCATGAACCACAGCACGCCAGGCCTTCCTGTCCATCATCAACTCCTGGAGTCCACCCAAACCCATGTTCATTGAGTCAATGATGCCATCCAACCATCTCATCCTCTGTCGTCCCCTTCTCCTCCTGCCCACAATCTTTCCCAGCATCAGGGTCTTTTGAAATGAGTCAGCTCTTCGCATCAGGTGGCCAAGGTATTGGAGTTTCAGCTTCAACATCAGTCCTTCCAATGAACACCCAGGACTGATCTCCTTTAGGCTGAACTCGTTGGATTTCCTTGCAGTCCAAGGGACTCTCAAGAGTCTTCTCCAACACCACAGTTTAAAAGCAGCAATTCTTTGGTGCTCAGCTTTCTTTATAATCCAACTCTCACATCCATACATGACCACTGGAAAAACCATAGCCTTGACTAGATGGACCTTTGTTGGCAAAGTAATGTCTCTGATTTTTAATATGCTGTCTAGGTTGGTCATAACTTTCCTTCCAAGGAGTAAGCGTCTTTTAATTTCCTGGCTGCAGTCACCATCTGCAGTGATTTTGGAGCCCAGAAAAAGAGTCAGCCACTGTTTCCACTGTTTTCCCATCTATTTTCCATGAAGTGATGGGACCAGATGCCATAATCTTAGTTTTCTGAATGTTGAGCTTTAGGCCAACTTTTTCACTCTCCTCTTTCACTTTCATCAAGAGGCTCTTTAGTTCTTCTTCACTTTCTGCCATAAGGGTGGTGTCATTTGCATATCTGAGGTTATCGATATTTCTCCCGGCAATCTTGATTCCAGCTTGTGCTTCCTCCAGCCCAGGTTTCTCATGATGTACTCTGCATATAAGTTAAATAAATGGGTTGACAATATACAGCCTTGATGTACACCTTTACATATACATAAATGATACAGGTCTATATGCCATATATGTGTATGTACATATATATATTAGAGCAAGAAAAAAATTACTGTTATTTTAACAGTGATTATTTTTGAGAGGTAAGAGTAAAAGTTATTTTCAAAATTTTCTTCTTCATCCTTTATAATATGGGCTTCCCAGGTGGCTCAGTGGTAAAGAATCCGCCTGCCAATGCAGGAGACCCAAGAGATGCGTGCTTGATTCCCGGGTCAGGAAGATTCCCTGCAGTAGGAAATAGCAGTCCAATCCAATATTCTTGCATGGAAAATTCCATGGACAGAGAAGCTTGGAGGGCTACAGTCCCTGGGACAGCAGGGTCAGACACGACTGCGTGACTGAGAACACATTCTGAACAACACAAATATTACTTTTCCAAAAATCAGACAAAAAGGAATATCAACAAAAATTACTCATCATTTTCACTAGATGAGAGGACAGCAGCAATTCTATTTTTCATAATCAAATTTGTGTATTTTTATATAAGTAATAGATATTCATTATGTATAATTTTGGGCCTTTTATACAGTTCATGGCATAACGGTTCTCATGGCAGGTATACTGGGGTGGTTTGCCTTTCCCCCCTTCAGTGGATCGGGCTTTTGTCAGAACTCTCTGCTTTTTCCTGGCATTCTTGGGTGGCCCTGCATGGCATGGCTCATAGCTTCACTGAGTTACACAAGCCCCTTCACCATGACAAGGGAGTGGTCCTAAAGCCTTTGACTGTGTGGATCATGACAAGCTATGGAAAGCTCTTACAGAGATGGAAATACCAGACCATCTTACCTGTCTCCTGAGAAACTTATATGCAGGTCAAGAAGCAACAGTTAGAACCCTGTATGGAACAACTGATTGGTTCAAGATAGAGAAAGGAGTAGGACAGGGCTGTCCACTGTCACCCTGTTTGTTTAACCTATATACTTGGCACATCATGAGAAATGTCAGGCTGCATGAGTTACAAGCTGGAATCAAGATAGGTGGGAGAAATATCAACAACCCCAGATATGTGGATGATACCACTCTAATGGTTGAAAATGAAGAGGAACTTGATGAGGGTGAAGGAGAGTGAAAAAGCCAGCTTATGACTTTAATCATAAATAAATATTAAAAAAATATTAAAAAATCTAAGATCATGGCATCCAGCACCAGTTCAGTTCAGTTCAGTTCAGTCGCTCAGTCGTGCCTGACATTGTGACCCCATGAATTGCAGCACACCAGGTCTTCCTGTCCATCACCAACTCCTGGAGTTCACTCAAACTCATGTCCATTGAGTCGGTGATGCCAACCAGCCATCTCATCCTCTGTCGTCCCTTGTGCTCCTGCCCCCAGTGCAAAAAATCTAAGATCATGGCATCCAGCACCAATACTGCATGGCAAATAGAAGTGGAAGAGGTGGAAATAGTGACAGATTTCCTCTTCTTGGGCTCCAAAATCACTGTGGACGGTGACTGCAGCCATGAAATCAGGCTGCTTATTGGCAGGAAAGCAATGACAAACCTAGACAGTGTGCTGAAAACCAGAGACATTACTCTGCACACACAAGTCTGTATAGTCAAGGCTATGGTCTTCCTAGTGGTCATGTATGGTTGTGAGAGCTGGACTGTAAAGAAGGCAGAATGCCAAAGAATTGATGCCTTCAAACTGTGGTGCTGGAGAAGAGTCCTGAAAGTCCCTTGGACAGCAAAGAGATTAAACCAGTCAATCTTAAGGGAGATCAACCCTGAATATTCACTGGAAAGATTGATGCTAAAGCTGAAGCTCCAGTATTTTGGTCATCCGATGCAAACAGCTGACTCATTGGAAAAGTCCCTGATGCTGGGAAAGACTGAGGGCAGAAGGAGAAGAGGACATCAGAGGATGAGATGGCTGGAAAGCATCACCAGTGCAACAGAACATTAACTTGGGCAAACTCTGGGAGATGGTGAGGGACAGGGAGGCCTGGCCTGCTGCAGTCCATCGGGTTGCAGAGTCAGACACCACTGGGTGACTGAACAACAACAACATATAATTTAGAACACACAAAGAAAAAGAAGAAAATAAAAATCACCTATAATATTATTTCCTAGAGATCACCCTCCCTAACTTTTGATATATATACCTTACAATCTTTTGGTTTTTAAGAATACAAATGCATATTTTTGAAAAACTAAAATGGAACTGTTTTATATGTATGTATACTATTAGGTGAAATAATAACCCTTTATATGCTAACAGCTTTTTTTAATCAAAATTTTCACATACACTGCATTTTATTTTGAATACACGTTTAAAATTATAATCCCTTTTCAATGCTGGATTACTGAATTTCTGTCAACCATTTAAAATTATTTGTATATGGTTTTAAAATTCTGTGAGCCAGAAACTATTTTTCTACCATAAGTTGTTCAGCCAAACAGAATATTTTATTCCTCTTCTAATGTTTCAAAGCTGCGAAGAAAATTGTTTAGTTGCTAAATTGTGTTTGACTTTGCCACACTATGGACCATAGCCTGACAGGTTCCTCT
The DNA here is from genome assembly GCA_935064755.1 of Tragelaphus eurycerus. Taxonomy (NCBI): domain Eukaryota; kingdom Metazoa; phylum Chordata; class Mammalia; order Artiodactyla; family Bovidae; genus Tragelaphus; species Tragelaphus eurycerus. The sequence continues at coordinate 66,910,011 of CAKXYN010000004.1, read as the reverse complement.
GTCCTTGGGATTTCCCCAGCAAAAATACTGAAGTGGATATTGTCATTTCCTTCTCCAGGGTATCTTCTCGACCCAGGGATAGAACCAATGACTTCTGCATTGGCAGGCAGGTTCTTTACCACTGAGCCATATTACTTCTTATCGATCAGGGTTAAAAAAATTAAATGTAGATACTGTTAACCCAGGAATTATGTAATAAAGCCCTAAGTAGTACATTTAATAGCAAAATCTTAAATTTTGCAAAATAAATGATGAGACTCTTCTGGTCCTTGAAATTTCAATATTGTTTAGAAAATTATTAGAATTTGTTTTCCTTCTAAGAAGTTTTAATAATTTAATCAGGGGGACATTACTTTGTTTATATAGCTTCTTTACCTAGCTAGGAACACTGGCACCAACACCACATGCTAGTTGTTAGATAAAGACCACTGAGGACCAGGCATTCAGGTTGGCCTTCTCAGAAGAAGACTCTAAATGTAAAATGATGAAGAGGAGAAAGAAAGAATATTCTAGTCACTGGAAACAATGCTCAATCAGTCTTTTCTTCAATCTCTATGAGATTGAAGAATTGATTATCTTGTTTGTTGTTGAACACATGATAGGTGCTCAAAAATTATTTTTACAATGAATGAATTAATATATTTTAATTGGAAATTCTTGAAGGAAATGAGATTAGAGGAAGCGGACCAAGAGTGGAAAAGTGACAACTTCTTTTTGTGAGGAATCTGTCTATTATGGTCTTCCCTTTGAGACTCAGGGAACCATCCATATTAATGTTAATTTTAATGTTTCTATTTTTGGTGTTGTATAGGTGGGCTTCCCTGGTGGCTCAGACAGTAAAGAATCTGCCTGCAGTGTGGGAGACTTAGGTTCAATCCCTGGGTTGAGAAGATCCCTTGGAGAAGGCAATGGCTGCCCACTCCAGTACTCTTGCCTGGAGAATCCCATGGACTGAGGAGTCTGGCAAGCTACAGTCCACAGTGTTGCAAAGAGTCAGACACGACTGAGCAACTAACACTTTCACTTTTTTTCACTTATTACAGGTTATTTACACATAGCAAAAGATCCTAGTGTTTCAGGAGAATACAGAGTGATAGATACCGAGAAGCAAGAACAAGGCACATATGGCTAATCTGATCTTCTCAATGGCTCAGCAGCCAGCAGAGTCACTAGACTTGGTAAATGACTCAATGGCTAAAAGAAGGGAAGATACTGGTAGGACAAGAACAGGATCCTTCTGGAATGCCTAATGCAAGGTCACTGCCCTTGGAAAGAATAAGAAAAGAGACTGCACATATGAATTACCTAAATCTAAATAACAATAGAATAGCTTTTTTGAGCTCTCATGAATGAATAATGTAAGTAAATAATAAAAGCATTAGAAATTAATATAAGATTATTAATATTATCTTTCACTTCAAATCCCATGCCCTTGGCCCTGGACTTGAGTTTCTGTTCAATCTTCAGTGAGTGACTACATTATTCTAGCAAGTGGATAGAGTCCCCATCTTTCCCCTCCCAGCATAGCAAAGTCAACCACAAGTTACCCTCAGGAAGCTGGGAAGTTTTTAGTGATGATGTCTTGTAGTTTGACAAATGAAAAGGGATGCTACAAGTTCATTGACTAAAAGGAAAAGTATTTCAAGTAGAGATCTGTTCTAGAATGACTACCTATGATTTTATTAACAAACTTCTTCAAGAGTATTAACAACAGCTAAAAACTACTGAACATTTACTATGTACTAAGTACTGTTAGTGTTTTGCATACATTAACATACAGTGTATTGAAATGTCTACAACTCTATGAAGTAGGTGTTAATATTAACCTCATTTTATAGATTAATCCACAGATTCTTTGAATAACTATTCAGTAAGCACCAGTTATGTACCAGGTGATCTACAAAGAGCTGAGGTGAATCTTTCTCCCCAGGACTTGCAAGCTAAAGAGGTGGAGGCAAAAATAAAAAAAAAAAAAAAACAGGTGCAAAATATGGAGTGTAGCAGATGCTAGGAAGAAAATTGAAGCCAGGAAGGCTGATGGGGAGTTCTGGGAGATAGGGAGGGAGGTGATGTTTCAAATGAAGAAAATAGGCTATGAGCAAGAAATAGCCTTTTTTTTTTCCACTACAAAATAATTTATTAAAACACAGCTTCAGCCTCCTATATACAAGCACACATACTCCTGACTACCCTAACTAGGGGACCCGTTTCTTCTCCCTTGCCTTGCGAACCTCTTCTATCAGATCTTTAAGATACTGGATCTCCTTGGCCAAGGAATCTGCCTTCTCTTTCAGATCCTCTTTCTTCTTTCCTAGCTCTTTAAATTCACCAGTGAGGGCCTCCTGTTCTGCCCTCTTCTTCTGGTGGTACCTAGGGGCTACTGTCTTGTTCTGCTCCATTTTCTTCAGCTTCTTGTCTGGTTTCTCACCCTTTACTTTTGCTGCTACCATCTTCTCTCCAGGAGGGTCATAGGGTTTGGGGTGGGAAGAGACACTGAGGGTACCTGGAGATAGCAGGCTCTTATTTGGAGAGCCCTTGGAGATGGAGGGGCTATGCTGGGGAAAGCCCAGAGAGGAGTCAGGGCTCATACAGATGCCACTATCATTATCTGAGGGGGCATCCTCCTCCTTTATGCAATGAGAGATCACAGTAATGTAAGCAGTAGAGTCTGGCTTGCTATCTCCTTCAGAGAGAACACTTCCAAGGCCACAGAGCTAGTTACTGCTGAAGACAGGGCTTCCCAGGTGGCTCAGTGATAAAGACTCTGCGTGCCAATGCAGGAGATACAGGAAATGCAGGTTCAATCCCTGGGTCCAGAAGATCCCCTGGAGGAAGAAATGGCAACCGACTCCAGTATTCTTGTCTGGGAAATCCCATGGACAGAGGAAGGAGTCTGGTGGGTTACAGTTCAAAGAGTCAAAATGAGTCGGACATGGATGAACACACAGAGAGCAAAGAGAAGGAGCTAGTCAGACTTCAGGGACCCATAATCTCTATCCAGTATCCCACCCAAAGTTAACTCCCTGCATATGATAGTCCATTAATCATGAGAATAATCTTATAGAGTCAAAGACACACAATTTTCAAAGTTGTTAAAAACAACATATGGCCCAAAACTTCAGTGAAAATGTCTAAGGCATTAATTCCTATGATAGCATACGATTACACTCCATTTGACATTAAATTGATGTTCTAGTTAGAATCCTTAATTTACAAAGAAAGGGCAATTTACGTGTGAGAGTATATGTTTACCAGTCTTGCTGCTCACTGAATTATCTCACAAGAATGTTTTATATTAGAAAGAATTCCCAGGGGTGGTTTGTATGTTGTTGGACTGACTCTCACTGCCAGAGAAAATGACTCTTTTTATAGTGCCAAACATGTGGAATCATTATCAGTAGGTAATGATGGTTCTTCTCAGTCCAAATTAGATTTGAAGGAGCAGATACAGTTCTGACATTTTTCCTTCAAGTATCTGCAAATTCTTTATAATCATCTAGAGCAGAACATGAACTTGGACAGCAGATTGTCCTTGGTATTTTTTTTTTAAATGTCCACCAGTATTTTATGCATTTTAAATAGTAATCAACATTTGAAACTGATATCCAAGGCTATTTCCACAAAATACCAGGGACTCTGTACCTGAGGATTTTATTTTAATTTCCAAAGTAAATAAAGAGTAAATAATTTTAGCATGTCTTATAGGTTTTGGTTTTCTATTTTCATGTGACTAGACAAAATGACTTTCAAATTGCTTGCTTTCACATAAAAGCAACCTTTAAAGGTTACTTTCATTCTCTCAGAAATAGTGTATATAAGCATCATCTTTTTTAACTTGAATATAAATAGTAGAAGCTGAGTCTATACACCTCTGTACACTTTTAGGGAAGCAATAAGTTTTGGTTTTATTTTTTCCCTTTTATTCAGTGAGATATACTAATAAGAAAGATGACTGCACTTAAGCCTAGGAAAGTTTCTCCTGGGGCTCACTTTATTGATAGATAAGATCCTAAAAGAAGCTTTTCAGGTTGGGATAAAACAAGAGGTAACATGTATTGAGTTCAGATTAAGTCTCTAATACCCTAGGTAGAGATTTCTGCAACGTGGGAGACACTGATTTGATCCCTGGGTCACGAAGATCCCCTGGAGGAAGAAATGGCAACCCACTGCAGTATTCTTGCCTGGAGAACTCCATGGACAGAGGATCCTGGCGGGCTTGGGTCCATAGGATCACAAAGAGTTGGACACGACTGAGCAACTAACACTGTTCACCTTTATTTTTTCACCCTAGGTAGAGATTTTTACACATAATCACATTTAATACTCACAATTGTCCTAAAATACATAGTATTATTTTCTCACTTCACTGGTAAAGAAATGGAGTTTTAAAAAAGTTGAACTGCCATAGTTCACAGAGCTAAACTCCAATCCAGGAGTATCCAACTCCAAACCTTTTGCTTATGGCCACAGAGGTATAGTCTGGCTTGTCCACATACATCAGGCTGGTCCCCAGTTTCACACACAAAATGCTCTAGCAAGTTGGCCTGCTCGGTAGGCCTGCTTCTGTTAAGAGTGAAGAAGAACCTAATGAGTACTCTGCTTGATTCCTTTGTGAGGATGCTCCACTCCCATTGTAGCCATTCCAATCTCCCAGTCCCTGAACATAACCATCATCTTTCAAATGCATTCACGTATGCTCTTTTCCTTTGCCTGCTGTGCCTAGTCTCATTTAACCTCCTAATTAATTTTCAACACTCCTATCAATTGTTGCTCCTGGTAGAAGACTTTTTCCAAATTATCCATGATCATGGCTCTGTACTCTATACTTCATTAGAAAGTGTCAAATACAGGAATTCCCTGGGGGTCCAGTGATTAGGACTCATATGTTTTCACTGCTGAGAACTCGAGTTCAATCCCTGGTCAGGCAACTAAGGACCCACAAGCTGTGTGGTGTGGTCAGAAAAAAAGAAAAAGAGAAAAGTGTCACATGGATCACATTATTTATATATTATTTGTTTTCCTTTCTCTTTCATGAGTGAGCTCTTGATAGCAACAGCTGGGTGATCTTTGTTTCTACTTCAACTCTAAGTATCCACCAAAAGCCTGCCACACAGTAGAACTTCAATAAATGTCAGTTGGCCAAAACCATTATTTAGTGGAAACTGAGCCAAGCCAAAGGGAAAAAAAAAATGCATTCCAAATAAGGCAATTGTGCCTTATAGCCAATACACATAATTCAGAGGATTATTCAAAGTTGAATAATGAGGAAAAATAAATTACACAGATATGGCACTGACTTGCTTGGGAACTGGGGAAACAGGCGGTGGTGGTTTAGTCCCTAAGTCATGTTCGACTCTTGCAATCCCATGGACTGTGCCCGCCAGGCTCCTCTGTTCATGGGATTCTCCAGGCAGGAATACTGGAGTGGGTTGTCATTTCCTTCTCCAGGGGATCTTCCCGACCCAGGAATTGAACCTGGGTCTCCTGCAGTGCAGGCAGATGATTTACCAACTAAGCGGAAACAGACAAAGAGTATATTAATTTAGGGGGCTATGGAAAAAGCACTCCTAATATCTAAATGTTTCAGGATGGTAGAGAAAAAAAACATTAATATCTAGATGTTAACAATAAAGGGGAAAATGGTAAAATGCTTGATTCTAATGTTTTAATTAAAAGCATGAAAATATATCCTTAAGATCAAAAGGCTACTATGAAAAATGTGTCTACATTGATGAAGATCAGAATAATCTGTTTATGACTAAAATACTGTTGAAGAAGAACACTCTGGGGTATCATTTTATGTTAATTAAAATTAATATCATAGAGTATTTGTCATGAAAAATACAAAATAGGGAAGCAATATTGACAAGGAAACATGAAAACAAAACTCATAATAATGAAATGAGACCAGTAAAAATGATATGCATTGGAAAGATGATACACAGGAAAAGTAGATAATTTTCTTGGCTGCAATTTTGAAATATGATGTCTAAAATGAAAATGTTTCAAGTGGAATATTCAGAAACTTATCCACTTTATAAGTTTTTAAGTACTACTATACTATTCACGACCCAGATAATCACGATTGTGTGATCACTGACCTAGAGCCAGACATCCTGGAATGTGAAGTCAAATGGGCCTTAGAAAGCCCACTAACAACAAACAAACGAATCACTACAAACAAAGCTAGTGGAGGTGATGGAATTCCAATCGAGCTAATCCAAATCCTGAAAGATGACGCTGTGAAAGTGCTACACTCAATATGCCAGCAAATTTGGAAAACTGAGCAGTGGCCACAGGACTGGAAAAGGTCAGTTTTCATTCCAATCCCAAAGAAAGGCAATGCCAAAGAATGCTCAAAGTACTGCACAATTGCACTCATCTCTCCGGTGTTCTTGCCTGGAGAATTCCAGAGATGGGGGAGCCTGGTGGCTGCTGTCTACGGGGTCACGCAGAGTCGGACACAACTGAAGTGACTTAGCAGTAGCAGTAGTAGCACACGCTAGTAAAGTAATGCTCAAAATTCTCCAAGCCAGGCTTCAGCAATATGTGAACCATGAACTTCCTGATGTTCAAGCTGGTTTTAGAAAAGGCAGAGGAACCAGAGATCAAATTACCAACATCCGCTGGATCATGGAAAAAGCAAAAGGGTTCCAGAAAAACATCTATTTCTGCTTTATTGACTATGCCAAAGCCTTTGACTGTGTGGATCACAATAAACTGTGGACAATTCTGAAAGAGATGGGAATACCAGACCACCTGACCTGCCTCTTGAGAAAGCTGTATGCAGGTCAGGAAGCAATAGTTAGAACTGGACATGGAACAACAGACTGATTCCAAATAGAAAAAGGAGTTCATCAAGGCTGTATATTGTCACCCTGTTTATTTAACTCATATGCAGAGTACATCATGAGAAATGCTGGACTGGAAGAAACACAAGCTGGAATCAAGATTGCTGGGAGAAATATCAATAACTTCAGATATGCAGATGACACCATCCTTATGGCAGAAAGTGAAGAGGAACTAAAAAGCGTCTTGATGAAAGTGAAAGTAGAGAGTGAAAAAGTTGGCTTAAAGCTCAACATTCAGAAAACAAAGATCATGGCATCTGGTCCCATCACTTCATGGGAAATAGATGGGGACAGGGAAACAGTGTCAGATTTTATTTTTCTGGGCTCCAAAATCACTACAGATGGTAACTGCAGCCATGAAATTAAAAGACGCTTACTCCTTGGAAGGAAAGTTATGACCAACCTAGATAGCATATTCAAAAGCAGAGACATTACTTTGCCAACAAAGGTCCGTCTAGTCAAGGCTATGGTCTTTCCTGTGGTCATGTATGGATATGAGAGTTGGACTGTGAAGAAGGCTGAGCGCCGAAGAATTGATGCTTTTGAACTGTGGTATTCAAGTGGGGTGGTGTGGTGTGGAGAAGACTCTTGAGAGTCCCTTGGACTGCAAGGAGATCCAACCAGTCCATTCTGAAGGAGATCAGCCCTGGGATTTCTTTGGAAGGAATGATGCTAAAGCTGAAACTCCAGTACTTTGCCCATCTCATGCGAAGAGTTGAGTCATTGGAAAAGACTCTGATGCTGGGAGGGAATGAGGGCAGGAGGAGAAGGGGACGACAGAGGATGAGATGGCTGGATGGTATCACTGACTCGATGGATTTGAGTCTGAGTGACCTCCGGGAGTTGGTGATGGACAGGGAGGCCTGGCGTGCTGTGATTCATGGGGTCGCAAAGAGTCGGACATGACTGAGTGACTGATCTGATCTGATCTGATACTATTCCAGATGGGAAACTTTCTGAAGTTCATTTAGCATAAGAAAGTTACTGAATTCAAAAGACTATATAATATTGTCCTCAAATAAAATATATTGCACGTTTGTTCATGTAAATTAAGTCACAGGACTAAGACGTAAAATACGTTCAAGTGTGACCTTTCTGTTAAATATAGAATGTGGAATTGTTTTATGAAAGCTTAAAATCTTCCCACAATTGAAACTATAGGTGATAGAGAAGAGGATTCTGCCTGTGACAGTATTTCCTCAGCAAAGCTCACTCCAATTATTGCCACCTCAGGTTTTAACAACACTCTGATTAGACTTAAGAGTATCTGTACATCTAAGAAGGTAAAAATGAGCTGGTATTCCCAAAGAACCCTAAAAATAATTTTTACACATCTAACAAAAATCTGTTTGGTAGTTATTTACTTTAGATTGGGTGCTAGATGTATCTGATCCACATTCCAGCTCTGTCATTTCCTAGTTGCCTACCCTGCCATGCTTGTATTTTTACTTAAAAATCACAATGGCACTAATATCCAGACTTTTTGTGTGAATTAAATTAAAATGTGCATAACGTTCTTCTAACAGTGTTTGACACATAGAAATTTGTAACTCACAGAAATTCATTAAATATTAGACAATAAGTATTTTTAAAATGTAAGGCATAAAAGAATGGATCAGTCAAGAAAAAATAATGGAAGTGAAGTTATATGCTTCCTCATGCAAGCATGAGCACCATGGGAGAACTGGAATTCAAAGAGGAGGAGCCAGCATCTGGACTCAATGTGGATTTTTCCCAGACTCCTGCCCACATGGATACTATGGGTCCTGCACAAACAATTTAATGTCTCAAGGTCTCATCTGTCAAATGACAATGTTGGACAAGATATTATTTGAGACTACTTTTAACTCTAGAACTCATAGAACAAGTCTATGATTTCTTTAGAAAAACAGGGTTTTAAAAATAATCCTTTATAGGAAATACAATCCTCATCATATATTTATATCCCCATCATATATTTATATCTCTGTGATATATTTATATCTTCTTTCATTTTCTAATAGCTCATCTGTTTATGGCTTATTTTTGCTTTCCCCTACATCAATATTTTGTTCAACTGTATGTAAGATTATCATTACCATTTAAATCTATGCTTCCATACATTAATATTTTGTTTGTTTTGAGGTATTTGTTCCATACTAGAATCTTTCATTACAGTAAGACATCGATTTTGGTGAGATTTTCACTTTTCCTTGAAACACTTAACATATCATTCCAGACCCAAAGGCAAAATTTGACATTGTGGTCTTTTTCTCTAACATAAACTATGATTTTGCTTTAAAGTGATTCTACATACATGTTTGGAAGTACTCCCTCAACAATTAAACAGCTTGTATTCTACATTATAAGAATTTATCTTTGAAATGAAACTGTCAAAATGTTCACAGTCATTGCCTCAGGGTATTGTCATTCTGAGTGACCTTTATTTCTGGCTTCTTTCATATTTTCTGTACAATTCAGAATTTTAACAATAAGCATATCTTATTTTCATAATTAAAGAAAAATTTAGATTTTTTAAAATATAGTCTTTGGATTTTAAAATTCTTATCCATAATTCAAAGTTTGCTTCATATATTTAAGATCACATAAACTATAAAATTAAATATCTGAAATTATATAGTATCTTACCTAATAAAGAAAGTAGGGAAAAAACATCAGTTGTAAGCTCTTTCTAAATTCTAAACATCTTTGAAAGACTGACAATTAAAGATTAGATATAAATCATATTTTCTCATATTTTAAAAAAATTTCAGTGAGTTCTAAAGAAATTGGCCAGTTGAATAAGAAAATTATTTGTGTTTATGGTTCTAACCATTGTGACTAATGGAATAATGATTGAGAAAATTCTCCATGCTTAAGAAGCTTTAGACTAGAGACAGGAATGATAGAGCATTTATTAGAGTGTTGGGAGGCATTTTAGTAGAGTTGAAAATTCATGTTTTCAATTACCAAATTACCATAATGTTAGTCAAAGATAATTCCTGTTGAGGTACTTGAATAAAAGGAAAAGTTGAATAAAAGCTAAGCTTCTTCATATGGGAAACTATTACAGAGATTAATGAGCATTATTTATATCCATTTTCTAGCACTATAATACTATTAAGATTAAAAACAAAATGCAGATACAGGATGAACTTAAGAGTAAAAACTGTGTCGATTTCCACTTGTCCCCAATATTACTATTACAATTCAAAAGAAAATCATAATTGCCTAAGTAGTACAATCATAAAAATTTAATGGATAAATATAGTTCTTGGGAACAAATGTAATTCTAACTCTGCTATTATGCAATTTGTAAATGGGAATTGAAAAAAAAATAAACTCTTCCAGTATACAGGAATATTAAGACATTAGTAAAAAGTAATTTGAAATGTCTCATGCAAAGTTAAAGTGAAAATTATAAGTCCTAAATATATGAGTATAAGTGAACTCCTATTTGACGGTAACATAAAATGTCTGACTTTTAAAATCTTTACTTATTTCTCAATATAATATAAACTGTCTATTGTGTTTCTCAGTGAAGAATTAAAAATTAAAATATAAGGGCCTCTTATCCTATTTCCTAAGTGAAATATAAACATATGGTAAATCACTGTTAAAGGCACAACTTTGTATCAAGCTGTTTGTTGATATGATATGATCTTATGTTTTATTATCTTCCAGAATAAACCTCAGTGTGAATGAGAAAATGTCACTGATGTTAAGAAAATAAAGTTTAAATTCTCTGTCTAGAAAAATAATTATTGCAACAAGTAAATCATTGGTTACCTGCTAGAGGAAGGGGTGTTTAAGTCAAACACAACTCATATGTAATATTTCCTTTCAAATTTGATGAGGGTGTCTCCATCATCACTTGAGAATGGAGTTCTATGGATCTTAACAAAGCTAGTGGAGGTGATGGAATTCCAGTTGAGCTATTTCAAATCCTGAAAGTTGATGCTGTGAAAGTGCTACACTCAATATGCCAGCAAATTTGGAAAACTCAGCAGTGGCCACAGGATGGGAAAAAGTCTGTTTTCATTCCAATCCCAAAGAAAGGCAATGCCAAAGAATGCTTAAACTACCGCACAATTGCACTCATCTCACACACTAGTAAAGTAATGCTCAAAATTCTCCAAGCCAGGATTCAGCAATACATAAGCCGTGAACTTCCAGATGTTCAAGCTGGTTTTAGAAAAGGCAGAGGAACCAGAGATCAAATTGTCAACACCCACTGAATCATCGAAAAAGCAAGAGAGTTCCAGAAAAACATCTATTTCTGCTTTATTGACTATGCCAAAGCCTTTGACTGTAGGCAACACAATAAATTGTGGAAAATTCTGAAAGAGATGGGAATACCAGACCACCTGATCTGCTTCTTGAGAAATCTGTATGCAGGTCAGGAAGCAACAGTTAGAACTGGACATGGAACAACAGACTGGTTCCAAATAGGAAAAGGAGTTCGTCAAGGCTGTATATTGTCACCCTGCTTATTTAACTTCTATGCAGAGTACATCATGAGAAATGCTGGACTGGAAGAAACACAAGCTGGAATCAAGATTGCTGGGAGAAATATCAATAACCTCAGATATGCAGATGACACCACCCTTATGGCAGAAAGTGAAGAGGAACTAAAAAGCCTCTTGATGAAAGTGAAAGAGGAGAGCGAAAAAGTTGACTTAAAGCTCAACACTCAGAAAATTAAGATCATGGCATCCGGTCCCATCACTTCATGGGAAATAGATGGGGAAACAGTTGAAACAGTGGCTGACTTTACTTTTGGGGGCTCCAAAATCAATGCAGATGGCGATTGCATCAATGCAACTAAAAGACGCTTACTCCTTGGAGGAAAGTTATGACCAACCTAGATAGCATATTGAAAAGCAGAGACATTACTTTGCCAACAAAGGTCCGTCTAGTAAAGGATATGGTTTTTCCAGTGGTCATGTATGGATGTGACAGTTGGACTGTGAGGAAAGCTGAATGCCGAAGAATTGATGCTTTTAAACTGTGGTGTTGGAGAAGACTCTTGAGAGTCCCTTGGACTGCAAGGAGATCCAACCAATCCATCCTAAAGGAGATCAGTCCTGGGTGTTCTTTGGAAGGAGGCTGAAACTCCAATACTTTGGCCACCTCATGCAAAGAGCTGACTCATTGGAAAAGACCCTGATGCTGGGAAAGATTGAAGGCAGGAGGAGAAGGGGATGACAGAGGATGAGATGGTTTGATGGCGTCATCGACTTGATGGACATGGGTTTGCATGGACTCGGGGAGTTGGTGATGGACAGGGAGGCCTGGCGTGCTGTGGTTCATGGGTTTGCAAAGAGTCGGACATGACTGAGTGACTGAACTGAACTGAACTGAACAATTTGTTGTTCGAGTTTCATTCTTTGATATATATAAGAATGACAAAAAATGATATTTAGAAAACAAAGTAAAATATAATAAAAAATGAAAATAGAATTCAAAAAGATAAATTGATTAAAATAAAAGAGATTAATTTCTTCAAAGAAAAGTCCAATATGGATCATAAATTGAGGAAAACACCTTGAAACCTTAGTCTTTGCAGCCTCAAAAAATAGTTTCAGCAACATTATTAAATCATGCAAGTCACAGAAGCTCTTTGGGACAAAATAAAACCCTTGTGTATGTAGAGCATCACATACCTGAACTCACATTTATAATTCAGACTTTTTGAGTAGTGTTCTTTTTAAACAATCCATCATTTTAATTGGAATTCTGAAGTTATAATGAACTATTAGCTTCTTGGAGAAAGCATAAAAGCAGATATCCAATCTCTGAATCTAAAGGTTGGCAGCTAATAAGTTTTCAAACTTTAATACATTCTAGAACTACAAAAACAGTTCTATTGGCCTTTGTCCTAAATGTTCTGCTATGATTATACATTTGCTGGTAGAATTAATTATTGTCTAAGTTAGAGGACAAGCACTGTAGGTGTTTCAAACCATGCTACTAATTTTTAAAAAGTTACCAATATATGATTTTGAGCAGCCTTGTCAGCTACTCTAAGGCATTCTGACTTTATTTTGTAGGTAATGTAGAGCCCCATAATCAAGTGTGAATTCTAGAAAGACTGAGGAGACAGGCTGCCAGCAGCAGATGTAAAAGAGAAGATGATGATCCAGGCTGATGGGAATGGGCAGTGGGAAAGCAGAGAGATTTCTAAGGCAGAGAAGTTCACTGAATGTGGGAGAAAGAGAGGGCTCTGTGATAGCCTGAGGTGCTATGGGTAGTAGTTATGCTTTTAAATAAGATCTGAAGGTGTAACATATATAAACAATGTGAAGTCTAGGGGGAAAGTGCAGACCTGAACAGTGATTCAAAGGGTCCATGAGGTCAAAACAATTTTCATAATAATACTAAAATGTAGTTTGTCTATGTTGGGGCAAAAGTAATGGAGAATAAGACAAATGCTGCCTAAGCATGAATAATGAAGGCAGTGGCACCAAACTGTGTGATTAACCACCATGCACTTGTGCTTAAAATAAACGTTAATTTCATATAAGAAAAAAACACACAATAAGATACCACACAACCATCAGAATGGCTGAAATTGAAAGACTGAGCAAGTGTTGGTAAGGGTGATGAGCAATTGGAACCCTCAACACTGCGTGTGAGAATGTAAAATGGTATAACCACTTTGGAAAATAGTAGTGTGGTTTGTGCCACAATGATTAATGACTTTGAGCATCTTTTTATGTATTTGCTTGCAATCCAGATCTCTCTTTTAGTCAAGTATCTACTTAAATCTTTTGCCCAGTTTTTTTCATTGGGTTGTTTTCTTATTATTGTGTTTTGAGAGTTCTCCATATATTCCAGATACAAGTCTTTTATGATTGATTTCTCTACTGATTACATGTAAAGTTTCTCTGCTTTCTGGAAAGCTGGAGAATTTTTGTTTGCTGTTGGACATTACAGTTTTTATCATGGGTGCTATATCCCTACAAATATACTTGAACTTTGTTCTAGGATGCAGTTACATTACTTGATAACAATTTAATATTTCAAGGTCTGCTTTTAAATTTTGTTATGCATGACCAAAACTGTTTTTCATTCAGGGCTGATTTTGCCCTCACTGGCCAGGTGATACTTTGCTAAGTATCCTTCCAGACGTTTCTTGACCTATAAGGTTTTTTCCACTCTTGGAGGTGGATACACAAACTATTCCCATGTCTGAGTGAACTCCTGAGAGGTTCCTCTGCTCCCTCAGGATGGTTCTTTCTTTGGTTTTGAATGGTTTCCTCGCTGGCATGTTTTGTTTGGTATTCAACTGAAGATGAACAATACTCTGCAGGTCTCCATAGCCCCTCTCTGTGCAGCCTTCTCTGCTTCAGCACTCACTGTGCCTGGCGAACTCATGATGCCTCAGTCTCTGGTACTCCCATCTCCATCTCTTGAACTCTGGGTAAACAATGACTCCACCTGGGTCACCCTTTCCCCTCTGGTGTCATGGAAACTCTCTCCAGATAGTAAGCTGGGAAAATTATAGGACTAACCTTACTGTCTCCCCTCTCAGTGTTGATATTCCTGAATGGCCTCATGTCCAGTATCTGAAAATGCTCACTTCATATATACTGTCTGTTTTGTTTAGCTGTACTGGATTATAGTTATTCCACTTGGCTAGGAAGAGAAAGCCCAGTACCTGTTTTTTAAAAATTCTACATGGCAAAATACATATACTGCACTTCTGCTACATACTCAAGTTTAGTAATCATCTCAGGGACAAGTGTCCATGCAATTCTTTGATTTTGCTGAAGATAGGCAATAGGCTCCCCCTACTTCCCAATGAAACAATAGTTGTACTTGAAAGAAAAACTAACAGATAAACTATGGTTATTCAGATTTGACCACTGGCAGACATTTTCTTGAAAGTGAATGAAGTTGTCATTTCAAGAAAAACTTGCCAACAGTGTTTGTCGACAATTAGAAATTTGTACACTGAGCAAAAAAAAAAAAAAATTGTACTTCAAGCAAAAAATAGAACATTGAAAAACTTATATCCAAACCATGAGCTTGAGACCTTTCCAATACATAATACTTTCTAATTAGATCAATGGTGATATTAATGAATGTGATTGGGGGATGCTCTATAATGAAATACATCATACTTAGAAGATCTGTATCTAAGTGAATCAATATTTTCTACATGACCAATGTATAATGTTATAAAATCATGCATGGATAGAAGAGACATTAAAAGTGCAAGACAGGCCAAAGAACTGAGTATATTTAGCAGAGTACAAAAAGTCTACTGATATATTTTTAGATGCCACATTGCAGCTAAGCTTTAAGAAACTATCACTTGTCAAGTTTGAGGGTAGTATTAACAGTAACTCCTCTCTTTTCTAACTACAAATCAGAAACAGAACTTTTTTCACATACAGCATGTTGCCAAAGCCAACAAGATAATCTAACTGACTTCTATTACACTAGAGTTTTGCAAGAATGTCAAGCAATACCACTTCTCTCACTAATTTTTTGTTTTTAAAAATACATCTCTTTTACATAGAAATGTTATTTATGTTTACCAGGAATGAATTTACTATTTTAAAATGAATCAGATTCTTAATTCTACATTTTAATTTCTGACATAATAAAAGTCAATAAATTTAACTAACATAAAAGCTCTTTGGGATTATCAAATGTTTTTAAGAATATAAAGTTTCTTGAGAACAAAATGTTTAATAATCATAAGAGAAAATGTTTTAAGCCATATTTGGGGAGAGCCACAAGGGCCAAAGACAGAAATCTGGGCGACACCCTCACCTTCCTATTGTCACTCAAATGTCCATACATCCAATTTGTCCTTAAGATGTATTATTTTATCCTTTAAGTAGCTTGTTAATTTGTCCTCTTGGATCCATCTCTCCATTAATTCCTTAATTCAGCCCTTCATCATTTCTCTCCTGTACCACTGCAGTATCCTCTTGTCCAGTCATGCAGCCATTACTTGTACACCACACTGCCAGGATAACCCTTCTAGCACCCTAGCCTGCCTATATGTTAACCGCAATTGAAAAGAATTTGAAAATAGTCCCAAGCAGTAAAATTCGAACTCCATGAGAGAAAGCATGAGAAAGCCGTTCAGAGGGCATCTAGTTCAGTCTGTATTTCTAGCCTTGTTACACAAAAACGATGACACGTGAATTACTGTCATTCAAAGCTACATGGTGTGTTCTCAGTGAAACAGATATGCCCTAGCCTCAGAGTCCATACTCCCTTAACGGGAGAGTTTAAATAAATGAAAATAAGTAATTGAGCTTTTCTCAAGTCATCTTTGTGACACTACATTTATGAATAACAGACATTGTTAAAAACATGTGGCTAGACAAGAGTTACTCAAAGTCTTTCTTACTAAGCTAGTAAGCAACTATGCAACAATACAGCTGATCAGAAATGATCTGGATGGAATGTTTAAATGGCTAAACAACAATCACCCTACAAAAACCCTATAAAAGGTTTATATTTGCTAACCATTGCAATTAACTGAAAAGTTGTAGTAGACTGAGGTAATGAACTGCACTGTTACTAGTTATGTAACCTATTTGCAATATAAGAGTTTATGGATTTGTCTACGACATTCTTTTTTAGCTGTACATTTATTTCATAATATGGCTTCTTCAGTCTGAACCATTTTATGACTCACTAAATTGAAGGAGAAGGCATTAGAAGAAAGAAAACCAGCAAAGCCAAAAGTAGATTTTGAGCCACATTTCCCCTAACCACATCTGACCATAGGCCAGCATACAGAAGCACAGTTTATATGGACATGCTTTCCAGGGGGTTTATTACTGGGAATACAGAACACCTTAGTTTCTAACAAAAGAAGTCCCCCCAAAAGGTATCCCCAGGGTAGGAATATGCAAAGGAACCATAATTCAAATGTTTCAATTTAATTAATTGCCACAACAAATGTATTTCTAATGTGCTATTGTTATTAACATAAACCAGCAAGTTTTCTTACATCTTGAAGTCCATGATAAAAATTAGTTTTTTCTTTGATATGACTCTGAATTCAACTACCTAATATAGTATCATATATGCCAACAAAACATGAAAATTAATTAAATGACATCTTTTCTATAATAACATGTGCCTACTTATTATCTTTGTTAACTGACATATGATGGGAAAAGTAGAACACAGTCATTTTTTTTTCTTTTCAGTTAAAGAAACCTGTATGGTTTATTTTGAAAACTGATTAAATCTCAATTGTTTCTAAGTCATCCCTATCTCATATATTTAAGTACAACTTCCTATTTTACTGGAATTGTTTGAAAGAATTTTTATTTGCAGCATTTTAGGATCACTAAATACATTTTTTCCTCTTAAATTTAATGTCTAAAATTTTCTCACTATCAATTCACTGAAACTTTACAGATTTTTTATTTAATAGGTGAATTTGGACAATGAAAATGAAACATGTAAGTGTAAACCAAAGGAAAAAAAGTAATTTTAGGTATTTGGTTCAAAGGTTCCTGGAGGACATGTCTCAAGATGCATGCTAGAAATCTTAATTAGTTGAAACTTGTAATTGTTCATACACCTTGTTATACTTGTAACTAAAATTTTTTTCAATTTTAAATAGTGTTTCAAGTAATCTATTTAGAGAGATATAACAGATTAAAGATTCAATCTCTATCAATCTCTGTATAGTAAATCTAAAATACTACAAATAATAATAATATTTCATACATGAATGGCTGAATGTAACATAGAAAATTTCTCAGAAGCCAGAGCAATATATAAGCACAGGTTTATAGTGTTAAGGGAATACATTGGAACCCATATTTCCTCTGAGTTTTTCTGCCCATCCTTGGTGGTCCTAGGTTCTAAGGAACACCATACTCATTGCAAAGGTGATAAAATCAAGGCATGAACAAAGAAAGGGAGTTTTCTCATAAGTTGAAATGCTCAATCTTCTTTTTAAGCCTTGTTCTGTGCGAAACAGAAAAGTAGAAATATTATTTCTTGAGATTTCCTAAACTAAGAGCATTCACTTGGTTGTTGGACCTACACAGGGCCAACCTTAAAAACTGCCAAAAAACTGCAAGCCAAAAATTTAGTTTAAAGTAATCCCAGGTGGGAATTCAACTTCCTGGCAGAAGCAGACTTAAATCTTTTTTCTTTTTTTTTTTTTAAGCAAAGTACATTAAAATCAAGCCTCACTGGAGTTATATAGAGTTCCATGTTGCATCAGTTATAGTGAAAAAAAATATTGAAAGAACAAAAGTCTTAAGGAATAAGGCCAGCAATCCACATATTACTATTTTCAGAAAAAATTATAAATAAGTGTCAATATAATTAAAGACATTTTAAAAAGAAAATGAGGTTGTAAAGAAATCAAAGACTATTAAGATGGGCCTGGCTGTGGTCAAACACCCAAACGGAACTCTCAAAAATGAAAAATATAATTGTATCTGATAACTGAAATTAAAAACTCAATGAAGATTCAAAGGCAGCTGAGAAAAGCTGAAGAATCTGTTATCCAAAAGCTAAATCTGAAGAAATTAAGTAGAAAGAAGCAAGAGGAACCAAGTGAGGGCAGGTTTGAAAGAGATACACAGAGAATGAGAAGGTCATGCATGTGCTTAATCAGGTTGCAGGAGAAAACTCGGAGAAGGCAATGGCACCCCACTCCAGTACTCTTGTCTGGAGGAGCCTGGTGGGCTGCAGTCCATGGGGTCGCTAGGAGTCGGATACGACTGTGCGACTTCACTTTCACTTTTCACTTTCATGCATTGGAGAACGTAATGGCAACCCACTCCAGTGTTCTTGCCTGGAGAATCCCAGGGATGGGGAGCCTGGTGGGCTGCCGTCTATGGGGTTGCACAGAGTCGGACACGACTGAAGTGACTTAGCAGGAGAAAACTGGAGGAGCAGAGAAGAGGGAAGACCCTCAAAGGTATCAGTGCTTTATCAGATTATGAAAAGACAGGGAATCTTAATTACACACAGGAGAAATTAAAAAGGTAACATCTAGACACATCAGTATAAAACTGAAGAAATTCATACAAGAAGAAGATCTTAACAGTTGGTTATTGAGAAAAACAGACTGAAAACAGACAAATGGCTATTAAGTAGCCAACTTCTCAACAGCAAAATGGGTGTGAAATGACAGTAGAATAATATTTTCAAGGACTGACAAAAAATGAATTCTCTATCCAGCGAGACAATGTCACAAACTTCATTCCATAGTTCATCAGGCACTCTATCAGATCTAGGCCCTTAAATCTATTTCTCACTTCTACTGTATAATCATAAGGGATTTGATTTAGGTCATACCTGAATGGTTTAGTAGTTTTCCCTACTTTCTTCAATTTCAGTCTGAATTTGGCAATAAGGAGTTCATGGTCTGAGCCACAGTCAGCTCCTGGTCTTGTTTTTGCTGATTGTATAGCGCTTCTCCATCTTTGGCTGCAAAGAATATAATCGATCTGATTTCAGTGTTGACCATCTGGTGATGTCCATGTATAGAGTCTTCTCTTGTGTTGTTGGAAGAGGGTATTTGCTATGACCAGTGCATTTTCTTGGCAAAACTCTGTTAGTCTTTGCCCTGCTTCATTCCGTATTCCAAGGCCAAATTTGCCTGTTACTCCAGGTGTTTCTTGACTTCCTACTTTTGCATTCCAGTCCCCTATAATGAAAAGGACATCTTTTTTGGGTGTTAGTTCTAAAAGATCTTGTAGGTCTTCATAGAACCGTTCAACTTCAGCTTCTTCGGCGTCACTGGTTGGGGCATAGATTTGGATTACTGTGACATTGAATGGTTTGCCTTGGAAACGAACAGAGATCATTCTGTCGTTTTTGAGATTGCATCCAAGTACTGCATTTCGGACTCTTGTGTTGACCATGATGGCCACTCCATTTCTTCTGAGGGATTCCTGCCCACAGTAGTAGATATAATGGTCCTCTGAGTTAAATTCACCCATTCCAGTCCATTTTAGTTCGCTGGAATGAGGTTCGTGACATTGTACAGGAGACAGGGATCAAGACCATCCCCATGGAAAAGAAATGCAAATAAGCAAAATGGCTCTCTGGGGAGGCCTTACAAATAGCTGTGAAAAGGAGAGAAGCGAAAAGCAAAGGAGAAAAGGAAAGATATAAACATCTAAATGCAGAGTTCCAAAGAATAGCAAGAAGAGATAAGAAAGCCTTCTTCAGTGATCAATGCAAAGAAATAGAGGAAAACAACAGAATGGGAAAGACTAAGGATCTCTTCAAGAAAATCAGAGATACCAAAGGAACATTTCATGCAAAGATGGGTATGATAAAGGACAGAAATGGTATGGACCTAACAGAAGCAGAAGATATTAAGAAGAGGTGGCAAGAATACACAGAAGAACTGTACAAAAAAGAGCTTCACGACCAAGATAATCATGATGGTGTGATCACTGACCTAGGGCCAGACATCCTGGAATGTGAAGTCAAGTGGGCCTTAGAAAGCATCACTATGAACAAAGCTAGTGGAGGTGATGGAATTCCAGTGGAGCTATTCCAAATCCTGAAAGATGATGCTGTGAAAGTGCTACACTCAATACGCCAGCAAATTTGGAAAACTCAGCAGTGGCCACAAGATTGGAAAAGGTCAGTTTTCATCCCAATCCCAAAGAAAGGCAATGCCAAAGAATGCTCAAACTACCGCACAATTGCACTCATCTCACACGCTAGTAAAGTAATGCTCAAAATTCTCCAAGCCAGGCTTCAGCAATATGTGAACCGTGAACTTCCTGATGTTCAAGCTGGTTTTAGAATAGGCAGAGGAACCAGAGATCAAATTGCCAACATCCGCTGGATCATGGAAAAAGCAAGAGAGTTCCAGAAAAACATCTATTTCTGCTTTATTGACTATGCCAAAGCCTTTGACTGTGTAGATCACAATAAACTATGGAAAATTCTGAGAGAGATGGAAATACCAGACCACCTGATCTGCCTCTTGAGAAATCTGTATGCAGGTCAGGGAGCAACAGTTAGAACTGGACATGGAACAACAGACTGGTTCCAAATAGGAAAAGGAGTACGTCAAGGCTGCATATTGTCACCATGTTTATTTAACTTATATGCAGAGTACATCATGAGAAATGCTGGACTGGAAGAAACACAAGTTGGAATCAAGATTGCTGGGAGAAATACCAATAACCTCAGATATGCAGATGACACCACTCTTATGGCAGAAAGTGAAGAGGGGCTAAAAAGCCTCCTGATGAAAGTGTAAGTGGAGAGTGAAAAGGTTGGCTTAAAGCTCAACATTCAGAAAACGAAGATCATGGCATCTGGTCCCATCACTACATGGGAAATAGATGGAGAAACAGTGGAAACAGTGTCAGACTTTATTTTTCTGGGCTCCAAAATCACTGCAGATGGTGCCTGCAGCCATGAAATTAAAAGACGCTTACTCCTTGGAAGGAAAGTTATGACCAACCTAGATAGCATATTCAAAAGCAGAGACATTACTTTGCCAGCAAAGGTTCGCCTAGTCAAGGCTATGGTCTTTCCTGTGGTCATGTATGGATGTGAGAGCTGGACTGTGAAGAAGGCTGAGCGCCAAAGAATTGATGCTTTTGAACTGTGGTGTTGGAGAAGACTCTTGAGAGTCCCTTGGACTGCAAGGAGATCCAACCAGTCCATTCTGAAGGAGATCAATCCTGGAATTTCTTTGGAAGGAATGATGCTAAAGCTGAAACTCCAGTATTTTGGCCACCTCATGCGAAGAGTTGACTCATTGGAGAAGACTCTGATGCTGGCAGGGATTGAGGGCAGGAGGAGAAGGAGACGACAGAGGATGAGATGGCTGGATGGCATCACTGACTTGATGGGTGTGAGTCTGAGTGACCTCCGGGAGCTGGTGATGGACAGGGAGGCCTGGTGTGCTGCGGTTCATGGGGTTGCAAAGAGTCGGACACGACTGAGCGACTGATCTGATCTGATCTGATCCAGCGAGACTATCTTCAACAATGATGCAAATCTGACATTTTTGCACAAATTGAAACTGAGATGGTTTATTACCAACAGAGCTCACTAAAGAGAATCTTTAAATATATACTTCATGGGAAGAAAAAATTATAGGGAGAGAGTTTAACATGTAAGAAAGAATGGCATACAAAGAAAATTATAAATCAATGCTTTAAGTTAAACAAACATTGGTTCTATAAACATCAAAAATGTGGAAAAGCTAAGAAAGAATAATCATCTTGAAAAGTTGGAAAGGAGATGATTACAGTTAAAACATTATAAATGGTGCTTTTATTTTTCAGTACAAAAGTAATAAATATAGTTGTTAATAGCTAAAAGTAATCATTAATAATTTACTTGTTAAGTATATATCTAGAAATTTCTAGATTATTATGAAAGAATAAAGTAGCATGCAAATAAAATGAGAGGGACTCAAGCCAAAAACAGGCAAAAAAAGATGAAAGGAAAGAGAAACATGAGAAAAATGGAACAAAATGAAAGCAATAAATAAGATGGTAAATTTGAATCTATATATATCAGATATCAAAATCAATATAAATTTATTATTATACATTAAAAGACTATGATTCTAACACTGAGTTTTAAAAATCCAGCTAGGCACCATTTATGAAATATACACTGAATATATATAGCACACATATATAAAGATAGCTCAAAATAAAAGAATGTAAAAAGTTATACCATACAGATAACAAGTTTGGTCTTATAGCCATAAATTACAGTGCATACCAAATACAAAGATAAGCTTTCTTTTCGAGCACACATGGATTTTCTAAAAAATTAGTCAAATACAAGACCCTAAATAGAACTCAATAAATTTAAAACTACCTGAATAATAGAAACCACATTCTTTGATGACACAATTTAGAAGTGAATGACAGAAGATAAATTAAACTTGTGGACACAGAAGGGGAAGGATAAGGGGGGACATGAATTGAGAGAATAGCACTGAAATATATACATTACCATATGTAAAATAAAGAGCTAGTAGAAAGTTGCTGTATAACACAGGGAGCTCAACTCTGTGCTCTGTGAACAACCTACAGGGGTGGGATGGAGTGGGAGGGAGGTTCCAGCAGGACAGGACATATGTGAGCTTGTGACTGGTTGACATTAAATGGCAGAAACCAACACATGGTTAAGCAACTATCCTCTAACAGAAAAAGTACTAATAAATTAAAGCTCATATTTCTGTTTTTGGCTTCCCTGGTGGCTCAGATGGTAAAGTGTCCACCTGCAATGTGGCAGACCTGGGTTCAGTCTCTGGGTTGGGAAGATAATCTGGAGAAGGAAATGGCAATGTACTCGAGTACCCTTACCTGGAAAATCCCATGGACAGAGGAGTCTGGTAGGCTACAGTCCATGGGGTCACAAGGAGTCACACATGACTGAGCAACTTCACTTTCACTTCTGTTTATAATACTTCTAAATAAATCAAAATAGGATTTGAAAACATACGGGACTTTTTATAAAAATGAAAAGCCTTATGAGAACCTGTTGGGTATAAATGAATAAGTACTTGAAGAGAAATTATAACCTTAAATGTCTTCGTAGAAAGGAAAAATATAAATATTACATATTCATGAGCTAAGTATTTTTAAAACTGAATGAAACAGAGAAAAGAAATATTATGTATAATATAAAAATAACTAAAATAGAAAAATACAGAATAGAAAATAATTTTTAAATTTAAAAGATTTTTCCTTTCCTTTGAAAGGAAAATGAAATTGACAAACTTTTGGGAAAATTAATTGAACAAAACAAAAGGAGACAAACATCAATAAATGATCTTAGCAATAAAGAGATCACACAATTTTATAAAGAGTGGACACTTAAAAATAAAGGATTGTTATGAACAATTTTATAATGGTAAACTTTGAAAATAGTGAAATCAGCAAATTCTTGGAAAAATAAAACAACAGAAATGACTCAAATAGAAAACCTGAATGACTGCAGAACCCTTAAATATATTCAACTGAAACATTCAAAGAATAGATAATAAATTCATAATGGAAAAAATAATCTGGCATCCAACCTCACATTGCACACAGAATTAATTCCAGATGGAGATGGATGTCAGATTTAATAAGAAAGTCAAAAGTTTTCAGTTTTCAGAAGATATCTGTATGACCTAAGAGGTAAAGATTTCTTAGACAGGATATAATAAAGAAAGGCAATGCCAAAGAATACTCAAACTACCACACAATTGCGCTCATCTCACACGCTAGTAAAGTCATGCTCAAAATTCTCCAAGCCAGGATTCAGCAATATGTGAACTGTGAACTTTCAGATGTTCAAGCTGGTTTTAGAAAAGGCAGAGGAAACAGAGATCAAATTGCCAACACCCTCTGGATCATTGAAAAAGCAAGAGAGTTCCAGAAAAACATCTAATTCTGCTTTATTGACTATGCCAAAGCCTTTGACTGTGTGGATCACAATAAACTGTGGAAAATTCTGAAAGAGATGGGAATACCAGACCACCTGACCTGCCTCTTGAGAAACCTGTATGCAGGTCAAGAAACAACAGTTAGAACTGGACATGGAACCACAGACTGGTTCCAAATAGGAAAAGGTGTACGTCAAGGCTGTATATTGTCACCTTGCTTATGCAGAGTATATCAAGAGAAGCGCTGGACTGGAAGAAGCACAAGCTAGAATCAAGATTGCTGGGAGAAATATCAATAACCTCAGATATGCAGATGACACCACCCTTATGGCAGAAAGTGAAGAGGAACTAAAAAGCCTCTTGATGAAAGTGAAAGTGGAGAGTGAAAAAGTTGGCTTAAAGCTCAACATTCAGAAAAATTAAAAGACGCTTACTCCTTGGAAGGAAAGTTATGACCAACCTAGATACCATATTCAAAAGCAGAGACATTACTTTGCTAACAAAGGTCCGTCTAGTCAAGGCTATGGTTTTTCCAGTATTCATGTATGGATGTGAGAGTTGGACTGTCAAGAAGGCTGAATGCTGAAGAATTGATGCTTTTGAACTGTGGTGTTGGAGAAGACTCTTGAGAGTCCCTTGGACTGCAAGGAGATCCAACCAGTCCTTTCTAAAGGAGATCAGCCCTGGGATTTCTTTGGAAGGAATGATGCTAAAGCTGAAACTCCAGCACTTTGGCCACCTCATGCAAAGAGTTGACTCATTGGAGAAGACTCTGATGCTGGGAGGGATTGGGGGCAGGAGGAGAAGGGGACAACAGAGGATGAGATGGCTGGATGGCATCACTGATTCAATGGACCTGAGTCTGAGTGAACTCCGGGAGTTGGTGATAGACAGGGGGCCTGGCATGCTGCAATTCATGGGGTTGCAAAGAGTCGGACATGACTGAGCGACTGAACTGAACTTAATAAACAGTAAGCTAAAAGAAAAATACTAATACACTTAACCACAGTAAAAGTTCGTTTATCAAAACTATCAAACTATCAAAAAGAAAGTTAAAAACTTAAAAATCCCAAACTCAAACTCTGAGGAGATATTTGTAAACTATATAACCAAATATTTTAAAAGTATCCAATAACCAAAAGACAAAATGAGTAAAAGACATGAAGAAGCATTTCATAGAACAAAATTAGAGATTGAAATCTATGAATATTTGCATGTGCAAATATATGAGAAAATGCTAATTAGTAACCAGGATATCCAAGTTAAATCTATGATGAAATACAGTTTCACATTCATTAAATTGAAAATTAAAAACTCTGAGTATACCAAGTATTGAAGAAGATGGGAAACCATTGAGAACTTACATTTCTATCAGGTAAGTTGGTACAACTGCCCTGGGAAGACAATTTGCATTACCTTTTATATGCATAAATCCTATGAGCACAACTTTTTTCCAGGACATATGGCCCCAAACTAAAACTTGTGGACCAGCAGACTTGTACAAAATAATATTCATAGAACAACATTTGTAATTGCATTAATTAAACAAAACCCAAACCCCAAACTCCTGCAAATAGTCACTATCTATTAATGTGTGGATAATACAATTGATAGATAAATTGAGGTGCATTCCAACTATTTCAAACAACACAGGAGAGATACTGATTTAAATTTCACAAAGCCACTATTTCTAATTCTTTGAGTGATGCTTAATTATCCATTAATAAAGATTATATTCAGTAGACAATTAGTTCCGATCAGTGGTTCTTAAGTTTCAGAGTGGACTAGCCACAGGGGAACTCATTTAATGTTTATTTCTATTGCCACTGCTACTTGTTCTTTCATGAGTCACTTCCAGAGATTTTACTCATTGGAACTAGAAGGAGCCAGGTACCTCTCATTCTGGACAGCCCTCTCTGCGCTACTCTGAACAGTCTGATAGAGATGGAGAGAGCGCCACAGAGAATAATGATGTGCATTTATTCCTCTTGTTAATACACAAAGTTGGATCAATGTAGGAAGGCTCCCTTCACTTAATGAAACAATTTGAAAAGATTTCCTTTAACTTCATAAAATCAGTATATTTAATTTAATATTTGTAACTTTTTACCAAAAATAAATAAATAAATAAACTTTGAAAACTACAAACACTTAAGAAATCAGGAGTGTGCTTCTAATTCATTCATCATATTTAGAGAAAGCCCAAACACATCAAATTGTGAAAATGAACAACTAGAACCACGAGAAAACAGAATTCCTGCTTGCTTTTAGTGTGTTTATCCTTTTGTCCAAATTAACCACATGTATCTAGGGAGAAAATCACGCTGTTATTTGACAAGCTACAGAAACAGAAACTCTCGGAGCTCCTCCTTTCTATTCCCTGAATGTATTTTTTTCTGAGCTAGTCCAAAGCCTTCAGGCCCTCACCTGCTGATTGGCTTGGGGCCACCCAAGGAGTAGGTGTAAATTCCAAAATAAATGAAGATATTTTTTATTATCAGCCTTAGTGACTTAAATCAATTCTTCTTTTCCTGTTTCTTCCTACTTCAATTCCCACCTGTTTTCCTGTTTCCTGAAATCTGACCTCTCCTAGATTTTTTACTGTTTATCTGATATTCGACTCACTTCTTTCCTTGACACACTTTCGGCCTTGAACTTTTCATTCACATCTCTGATCTCTCTTTCTAGCCCAATCATAACACCTTGGCCTCTATTTGTAGGCCACAGAGCCCCTGCCTTTCTCCCCTACTCTCAGATGTGGCCTCCCCTCTCCTCCTCCCTTATTTCCCCTCTCTACTTTTGTCTTTTTCCCTCTCTCTATTTCTCCCTCCCTCCCTTCCTTTCTTTCTTCCTCTCATTTAATCAATACACAGAAAAGTAATAAAACTAGCTTATGTTTATTGAGCATAGACTCTTTGCCAGGAGCTCTTGTAAGCACTGTAAATGTATTACATAATTGAATCGTCACAATAATATCAGGTGGACAGTATTATTAAGTCAGCTCTTCCCTATGCCTACTATCCTGGGCTCAGAGGCATGTAATAGAGTTTCTGTGGGAAATACATTTATTTAATATCAGCTTAATTGACAACAGTAAGTTTCCCCTTTAAACATTTACCTTACACAGAAAATCTGGGGGAGAAACTCAACATGAGTTTATTATCCTTAAACATCGTTTTACGGTTTTGAACTATTCAATTTTTCTGAGACACAGCATACAACAAACCAGAGTATAAGACATGGTATTTGACATAAAGGGCTAAAACATTATGTAGAAGAAAAAAGTCAGTAAACAATACAGAGGAAACACAACTTTTCATGCTGGATGACTTCCCCAACCCCATCCCACAGTAAGAATGGCAGTAAAATGCTATATTGTTACATACAAAATAGACATGTGGAAGCTCCATGAATGCTGTCTACAGGGCAGATGACACCACCCTTATGGCAGAAAGTGAAGAGGAACTAAAAAGCCTCTTGATGAAAGTGAAAGTGGAGAGTGAAAAGTTGGCTTAAAGCTCAACACTCAGAAAACAAAGATCATGGCATCTGGTTCCATCACTTCATGGGAAATAGATGAGGAAACAGTGGAAACAATGTCAGACTTTATTTTGGGGGCTCTAAAATCACTGCAGATGGTGACTGCAGCCATGAGATTAAAAGATGCTTACTCCTTGGAAGGAAAGTTATGACCAACCTAGATAGCATATTCAAAAGCAGAGACATTACTTTGCCAACAAAGGTCCGTCTAGTCAAGGCTATGGTTTTTCCTGTGGTCATGTATGGATGTGAGAGTTGAACTGTGAAGGCTGAGTGCTAAAGAATTGATACTTTTGAACTGTGGTGTTGGAGAAGACTCTTGAGAGTCCCTTGGACTGCAAGGAGATCCAACCAGTCCATTCTGAAGAAGATCAGCCTTGGGATTTCTTTGGAAGGAATGATGCTAAAGCTGAAACTCCAGTATTTTGGCCACCTCATGCGAAGAGTTGAGTCATTGGAAAAGACTTGATGCTGGGAGGGATTGGGGGCAAGAGGAGAAGGGGACGACAGAGGATGAGATGGCTGGATGGCATCACTGACTCGATGGATGTGAGTCTGAGTGAACTCCGGAAGTTGGTGATGGACAGGGAGGCCTGGAGTGCTGCAATTCATGGGGTCGCAAAGAGTCGGACAGGACTGAGCGACTGAACTGAACTCACAGTGCATGCACTGAAGTATGTCCTCCTTCAAAAGCCACCACCTCTCAAAGATGCACAACTATAAGTTTACTTTGTTTTTTATTCATCTCTTAGACTGTGCTTACTTTTGTTCATCTTTCAGAATGTGCTTACTTTGCTTTTGTTCATCTCTTAGAACCACGGATATGTATAGGAGATAACTCAGGATATTTAGCCAATAATCACACACACACACACACACACACACACACACACACACACATACATACACAGATCTTTGTAAATGATGTATCTGTCTATTTGTATGCGTGTGTTGTGCATATGCATGCCAGTTGACATCACGCCCCATTCAGTTCAGTTCAGTTGCTCACTTGTGTCTGACTCTTTACAACCCCATGAATCGCAGCACATCAGGCGTCATTACTCCTAAATATTTCCTAACAGGGATGTTCTCTTGCCTATCATCTCACGATTTAAAATTCTGAGAATTGAACATTGTGCAATGCTGCTATCTACTACCTGTGTGCTCAGTCACTCGGCTGTGTCTGACTCTTTGTGACACCACGTGACACCATGGACTGTAGCCATCTAGGCTTCTTTGTCCATGGGATTTTACCAGGCAGAAATACTGGAGTGGGTTGCCAGTTCCTACTCCAGAGGATCTTCCCAACTCAGGGATCAAACCCATGTCTCCTACATCGGCAGGTATATTCTTCACCACCGAGCCACCTATCCTTTCTCCATTGTATGCCATTTGCTCCTTACCAAAAATTAACTGTCTATATACATGTAGGTTTATTTCTGAGCTCTCAATTCTGTTTTATTGATCTGTGCCTATTTTGAGCCAGAACCACACTGACTTTATTATTAGAGCTTTGTAATATAGTTTCATGTCAGCCAGTATAATTTGTGTAGCTTTGTTTTTCTTTCTCAATATTGTTTGAACTATCTAATGTTAAGCAGCATCATCCAAATTTTAGAATTATTTGTTTTAGTTCTTTGAAATACATGATTTGATACTTTGATAGGGATGATAATGCATCTGTAGATTGCTTTGGGTAGTACAGACATTTTTACAAAATTAATTATTTCAATCCGTAAGTAAAGAATATAGGTTCATATATTTGTGTCTCCTTAATTTCCTTCATTAGTGTCTTACAGTTTTCAGTGTACAGGTCTTTCACCTCTTTGGTTAAATTTAAAATATTGAGTATTTTATTCTTATGATGAAATTGTAAATGGGATGGTTTTCTTAATTTTTCTTTCTGATATTTCTTTATTAGTGTATAGAAACACCACAAATATATGTATGTTGATTTCATATCTTGGAAATTTACTGAATTAATTAATTAGTTCTAGCAGTTTTTTTCATGGACTTTTTAGGGTTTTCTACATACAGCATTATGTGATCAGCAAACGGTGACAGTTTTACTTCTCCTTTTCTTATTTGAACAACTTTTCTTTTTCTTGCCTAAATCTGAGGCTAGGATTTCCAAAACTGTGTTGAATAAAAGTGGCAAGAGAGGCATACTTAGCTTGCTCCTCACTGTTGAGTGTGATGCTACTAAATGTTTATCATGTATGACCTTTATTATATTGAGGTATGCTTTCTCTCAACCCACTTTGTTTAGAATTTTTATCATAAATATATTTTGAACTTTGTCAAATGGTTTTTCTGCACCTATTGAAATGATCATATAAATTTTATCCTTCATTTTGTTAATGTAATGTGTCATGTTGGATAATTTATTTGTTGGTCCAGACAGATATTGGACCATCTTTGCATTTCTGGAATAAATCCCTCTCGATCATGGTGTATCATCCTTTGAGTGTATTGTTGAATTAATTTTGTTAATGTTTTGTTGATGATTTTTGCATCCATAATTCATTAAGGATATTGGCCTGTAATTTTCTTTTTTGTGTGGTGTCATTGTCTGGTTTTGGTGTCAGGGTAATGCTGGCTTTGTAAATTGTCTTTTGAATGTTCCCTGCCCCTAAAAATTTTTAGAAGAGTTCAAAATGGATAGGTACTACATCTTCTTTGAATGTTTTACAGAATTCATCAGTACTGGGGACTTTGGTGAAACATATTGGTCCTGGGCTTTTTTATATAGTTTCAACTTCCTTACTAATAATCAGTCTATTTAGATTTTCTATTTCCTTCTGATTTAGTCTTGAAAGATTGCATGTTTCTAGTAATTTATCCATTTCTTTTGTGTTGTTCAATTTGTTGGCATATAACTGTGTTAGCCTCATGATCCTTTGTGGATCTTCTAACTTCTCTTTCATTTCTGATTTTATTTATATGAGTTCTTTTTTCTCTTTCCTGGTTAGTCTATCTAATATTTGTTGATTTTGCTTATTATTTCAAAGAACTAGTTCTTAGTTTCATTGATGTTTTCTATTGTTTTTTGTCTCTAATACATTTCTCTGATATCATTTTCTTCCTTCTACTAATTTTGGATTTTATTTGCTATTTTTTCTGATTCCTTTTGTAAAGTTAGATTGTTTATTGAGGATTCCTCTTGCTTCCTGATGTAGGCCTATATTGCTGTGGACTTCCTTCTTAGAAGCATTTTTGCTACACCCCATGGATTTTGATATATTCTATTTATGTTTTATTTATCTCTAGAAGACATGCCATAATCTCCTTTGATATCTTTGATGACCCATTGATTGTTCAAAGCATGTTGTTTATGCTCCACATTTTTGTGTGTTTTTTTTTTTTCATTTTTTCTTATGGTTGATTTCTAGTTTCCTACCATTATGATTGGAGAAGATGCTTGATATGATTCCATTCTACTTTAATTTATAGAAACTTTATGACCTAACATGTAATCTATTCTTGAGACATTTTATGTGCTCTTGAAAAAAATGTTAATTCTGATGCTTTTGAACTGAATGTTCAATAAATATATCTACTAAGTCTTGCTGTGGCACAGCCCACTGCCATAGTACACTGGTGGGCAGTGATAGCTCTGGCCTGGCTTCAAGGTTCAGCTGAGGCACAGGAGTAGGTGTGGCTCTCGGTAGGGTATGCCCACTGTGGTGACAGATTGGAGGGAAAATTAAAACATGGCAACTACCAATGAGAGCATTAGGAAGGTAGCCTGAGACCACCCCCATACAAAAATGTCTCCCGCCAGTGCCTTAGTCTCTGGAGAGCATCTCAACTGGTTCCTGCCTCCCTGGCAGATGCTTCAGATGCTTCAAGATTAGTAAGTGGGTCCCCTCTCCTATGGACCATATGCTTTTCAATCTGGTATTTCTGCACTGGTTTTCATATCAAGTGTGTTGTGTGGGAGCCCTTTATGAGCAGGTTTCTATTTCCTACAGTTCTATAGTTTTCTTGGACATATTCCCTGTTAGCCATCTGTACAGTCCTTTTACCCTTTGTTGTTCATCCAGTTTTCAGGTCCCTTTCTTAGGGAACTATTCCAAATATAGTTGTATTAATAGATGTGCTTGATCCATGGGAAAAGGTAAATGTAGGATTTTCCTACACTGCCATCTTTACTCTTTCAAATTTCAATTTTGTAATCTTGACAGAAATACCACAACAAACCCGTTCATCATTAACAAAGTGAAACTCAACTGCACCAGTAAACATTTATAAACTTAGAAACACAATTTGTATTCTTCTATTTTTTTTTGATATTCAAAATGCTGAAATAGTTTAGAAAGAAAGCAGCATTACATTTTTGAAACAGAAAATAATGAGGAGAAGAAATCGTCAAAACAATTACAAAGAATATAATGAGTTATAAATAAGCAATAATAAAAATTTAATAGAATTAGAGATGAGTATATTTTCAAGTAGAAAAGATCTGAGATGAATTCATTAATAAAGCAGCTTTTCAATGAATCTTGAAGGATGGCTAGGATTTCAATCAAAAATTTGGGGAAAGTTACTCCACATAAAGAAGGCAGCATAGGAGCAATGGTTTTAAGACAGAAATGGGAGACTATGTTCAATGGAAGGTGATGCAATTATCCTAGTATACAGCACATACCTATACTGTATACATTAATGGTAATGACAGAAATGGCCTGAACATCTATGTTGCTGCTGCTGCTGTTCCTAAGTCACTTCAGTCGTGTCCAACTCTGTGTGACCCCATAATATGGTAGTCCAGCAAGCTCCGTTGTCCCTGGGATTCTCCAGGCAAGAACACTGGAGTAGGTTTCCATTTCCTTCTCCAATGCATGAAAGTGAAAATTGAAAGTGAAGTCACTCAGTCGTGTCTGACTGTTAGCGACCCCATGAACTGCAGCCCACCAGGCTCTTCCATCCACAGGGTTTTCCAGACAAGAGTACTGGGGTGGGGTGCCATTGCCTTCTCCGGAACATCTATGTTAGTGCCATGCTTTTGAGGAGCTGGAAGGCCATGTAAAATGGATGGACTTCATCTGAAGGCCATGAGACCTCACTGACCAACAAATCAGAGCTTTTAGAACAATACATAGCTCAGATGAGAGGAAAGAAAAACATGCTTCTGTATGATTTATTTCAATGCATTGTGGCATTGTTATTTTTCCTGTTTTGTTTCTCCAACAACTCTACTGTTACATTGCTGTTCATAATTTAATGACACCACCCTTATGGCAGAAAGTGAAGAGGAACTAAAAAGCCTCTTGATGAAAGTGAAAGTGGAGAGTGAAAAGGTTGGCTTAAAGCTCAACATTCAGAAAACGAAGATCATGGCATCTGGTCCCATCACTACATGGGAAATAGATGGAGAAACAGTGTCAGACTTTATTTTTCTGGGCTCCAAAATCACTGCAGATGGTGACTGCAGCCATGAAATTAAAAGACGCTTACTCCTTGGAAGGAAAGTTATGACCAACCTAGATAGCATATTCAAAAGCAGAGACATCACTTTGCCAACAAAGGTTCGTCTAGTAAAGGCTATGGTCTTTCCTGTGGTCATGTATGGATGTGAGAGCTGGACTGTGAAGAAGGCTGAGCACAGAAGAATTGATGCTTTTGAACTGTGGTGTTGAAGAAGACTCTTGAGAGTCCCTTGGACTGCAAGGAGATCCAACCAGTCCATTCTGAAGAAGATCAACCCTGGGATTTCTTTGGAAGGAATGATGCTAAAGCTGAAACTCCAGTATTTTGGCCACCTCATGCAAAGAGTTGAGTCATTGGAGAAGATTCTGATGCTGGGAGGAATTGGGGGCAGGAGGAGAAGGGGACGACAGAGGATGAGATGGCTGGATGGCATCACTGACTAGATGAATATGAGTCTGAGTGACCTCCGGGAGTTGGTAATGGACAGGGAGGCCTGGTGTGCTGCAGTTCATGGGGTCGCAAGGAGTTGGACATGACTGAGTGACTGATCTGATCTGATCTGATCTGATTTTACATTATCAAAGTTAAATATTTGAAATCCTTGGTTTGGTAATATGAAAACAAAATCAAAATGTTAAAATTGTTCATGAAAGTATTAGCAGCTCTCCCATTACATCTACAATTCAACAATGAAGAAAGTATGATAAATATGAAATAAATATAAACATCATATTTTCATATAAATATAAAATATGATAAAGGTTAGAGACAGCTGACTCAACTGTTGATAACAAGCCAGAATGCTTAAAAGATATAAGAAGAAAGAGAAAGAGAGGAAAGTGACCCAGTGGATGAGCTAGGATCACAGGAACTGGTACACACTCTTTTAAGGGAAGGATTCATAAGCAGCAAAGTACATAATGGTAATCCTCAGAAATGTCAGTTGATTTTATATAGATTTGAGATCAGATAATTCATATTACATATAAACTATGCTGTATGAAACCTATACATGTGAAAAGATTAGAAGGAGAAAACAAGGTAAAGATCCAAAAATAAACAAACAGAAGACAGAAAAGGGAAAACATATGGTCAAATTGGAGAAGGCAATGGCACCCCACTCCGGTACTCTTGCCTGGAAAGTCCCATGGATGGAGGAGCCTAGTAGGCTGCAGTCCATGGGGTCGCTGAGGGTCGGACACGACTGAGCGACTTCACTTTCACTTTTCATTTTCATGCATTGGAGAAGGAAATGGCAACCCACTCCAGTGTTCTTGCCTGGAGAATCCCAGAGGCTGGGGAGCCTGGTGGGCTGCCGTCTACGGGTTCACACAGAGTCGGACACGACTGAAGTGACTTAGCATAGCATAGCATGGTCAAATTGGTTATACTACAGACAGAAAGATGGAAAACCTACACAGGTTTGTATTATTCCCAGTTGGTGAATGGAGGAGACAGGTAATTGATATTTCTTCATTTGTTAAATAGAAATAAAACACTCATATTGAACATGAATTACTGTATATTTTTTCATAATTTTAACAAGAAAAGTTTTCCAGAGTCTTGATTAATTATAAAATATCTTCCTCTTTCATTAAGTTTTATAAAATTTCCTCTGATTTGTCTTTCTTTTGAGAATATATTAGAGCATGTAATTATTTCTAAGACTTTTCTGGCTTTTTTATTATTCTCTTTATCATATAATGTCCCTGAATAATAAGTTTCCTTTATTCCTGTATAATTCTCTGTGGCATAGAAGGGAAATAGAAAAAGGACACTAAAATTGAATTCCACATCTTTCAAACTAATTACCCATTTTTAAAGAAACAGACTTTATGTATTCAACACAAATGGCAACAGATAACAAAAATAATTTAGCACAACATTCAAGTAGTTTACTAAAACAAATTATTATTGCATAGACCATAGCAATGAATACCAATTATTTCAAGTGACTCAACCAACACACAAAGTTATTTTAGGCATGGTTAGCCAATTGCTTATCGATCTGTATTTTGATTGCATGCTTACAGTTTCAGACAAATTTATCTTTGAATTTTTTTTCACACAATATTATTATATTTACAATTTTTTTAGGTACATATAAGCTATTATAGAACGGGACATGGAACAACAGACTGGTTCCAAATAGGAAAAGGAGTACGTCAAGGCTGTATATTGTCGCTCTGCTTATTTAACTTCTATGTGGAGTACATCATGAGAAACGCTGGGGTGGAAGAAGCACAAGCTGGAATCAAGATTGCTGGGAGAAATACCAATAACCTCAGATATGCAGATGACACCACCCTTATGGCAGAAAGTGAAGAGGAACTAAAAAGCCTCTTGATGAAAGTGCAAGAGGAGAGTGAAAAAGTTGGCTTAAAGCTCAACATTCAGAAAACGAAGATCATGGCATCTGGTCCCATCACTTCATGGAAAATAGATGGGGAAACAGTGGAAACAGTGGCTGACTTTATTTCTTTTGGGTTCCAAAATCATTGCAGATGGTGATTTCAGCCATGAAATTAAAAGACACTTACTCCTTGGAAGGAAAGTTATGACCAACTTAGACAGCATATTAAAAAGCAGAGACATTATTTTGTCAACAAAAGTCCGTCTAGTCAAGGCTATGGTTTTTCCAGTAGTCATGTATGGATGCGAGAGTTGGACTATAAAGAAAGCTGAGTGCCGAAGAATTGATGCTTTTGAACTGTGGTGTTGGAGAAGACT
The DNA here is from genome assembly GCA_935064755.1 of Tragelaphus eurycerus. Classification (NCBI taxonomy): domain Eukaryota; kingdom Metazoa; phylum Chordata; class Mammalia; order Artiodactyla; family Bovidae; genus Tragelaphus; species Tragelaphus eurycerus. The sequence goes on along the minus strand of CAKXYN010000004.1, from coordinate 66,874,098 downwards.
CTTGAGAGTCCCTTGGACTGCAAGGAGAGCCAACCAGTCCATCCTGGAGGAAATCAGTCCTGTGTGTTCATTGGAAGGACTGATGTTGAAGCTGAAACTCCAATACTTTGGCTACCTGATGCGAAGAGCTGACTCATTTGAAAGGACCCTGATGCTGGGAAAGATTGAGGGCAAGAGAAGGGGACAACAGAGGATGAGACCGTTGGATGGCATCACCGACTCAATGGACATGAGTTTGGGTGAACTCTGGGAGTTGGTGATGGACAGGGAGGCCTGGCGTGCTGCGGTTCATGGGGGGTTGCAAAGAGTTGGACACAACTGAGTGACTGAACTCAACTGAAGCTATTATAAGAAATCAGTGTAAAAACTGAATATGGGAAGATGAGAGCTAACAATGTCTTCAAAAATAGTCCTATGTTGTCCATAAGCTATAAGATTTTTTCCTATCAAATATCAATGGGAATACAATTTGAACATATAGTTGACATAGCCACTCAATGGTACTCATCATAAAACAAAACAATAAAACAATAATAAGGTATGCCCAAATATTTTTACACAATAGTGATATCATAATATAAGTGGCCAATACAATTTGAATTCTTCAAGGAAGTAAAAATAATGGGTGTGGAAAACCACTCAAAATTTGCCACATATTTTTAGTGTTCCTCTGTATCAGAGGAGACAATGAGCATAAACTTACTTGCATCTTATGTTCTTATGTGTATTTTACTGTAATAAATGTTTTATCATTTCCAATTTCAACATTTTTCCTTTTCAACTAAAAATACAAAAGGTACTTGGGGAATACTAAACAAAAATTAAAAGTAACACATTATTATATATTAGAGGACTGCCAGTTTGAAAATCATACAGTAGGGTCAACATTTCTCCCTTTTTATTCCTGCAAATCATCCTAAAACATAAAGAATGAGAAACAATTATGCAAATGTCCTATTCACTGAAAATAGCAAACAGTGACCTCTTAGACCTCCAGGTCAATAGAATGGTTCCAAAATCAGATTTCAAAAAGAGCTAACAAACATAGCTTTCTCTAAGTCTAGAGGTCATGCCTTTCTATATTGTAGACATGATGCCACAGTTTCGGGTAGAAGTGGTTTGGATCCAAAAAGCAGAAAAGGTGAGGCTAAATGAAGAACTATACAGAAAAGACAAATCTGTAGAAAGCAGTCTATGTCTATGAAAACAAAGTAAAGTCTTTCATTGTAGGGGTGGGGAAGAACAAACAACAAAACCCACATTCTCTATCTCCATTGGCTAGACCAAGAAAAACTCACTGTATTCAGTGATACAAAAGAAAAACTAGTCCAGCACAGGATCCATATGAAGATAACTATGAGAGAAAGAGCAAACAAACGGCACATAAAGAATCACATACTAAAATCTCATTGCCATAAAAGTAGAAAATTGTGACCAAGCATTTTTCCATGAATTTTTAAAACATAATAAATTATGATCACCCTTTTGAAACAATTATACAATGGTGAAATCAGGTGTTAAGAAGAAAATAAGAACAAGAAATTCATTGCAAATTTCCTGTATTCAACCAAAGGTTAAAATGAAAGAAGTAAAGCAATATAAAAATGAAGAAAAAATTTGAAATAATACAGGGGAAGAGAGAGTACAGAAAATATAAGAATGTAGCAAGGACTGAAATGATGAATACAAGCTCAGTATTAATAAACTGATATTAATAAAGAATCAAAAAGAATTAGAAACTGTATATTAAGATAAATCAAACACCCATATAAAAGGAATCTCTGAAAAAGAAAATCATAATAATAAGATAGAGCAAACATTTAAAGACAGAAGCCAAGAAATTATGCCTGAAATAAGAAGAATATTGAATTTATGCCTTGCGGAAAAGAGCCCCCCCTCCCAAAAAAAAGAAAAAGGAAAACTAAAACAAAATTAACATAGAACCTAGCATGTTGTTCTACAAAATATGATCTCCTGCAAGCTGCCCTAAGGAATATGTTTATAAACCATTTTTTGAACCACTGATAAACATTGTCTGGAATAAAGCTAAAATTAAGAATCTTCATGAATTTTGAGGAAAGTATAATACACTGTTAAATAAAGTTGGATTTCCTTTTTCTTTTCTTTAGTTCCACCATCAAATATTCATTGGTTCAAAAAAAAAAAAAACAAAAAACTCTCAAAGTTTTAATTAAAAAAATAAACAAACAAACAAATAAGATTTGGCAACGCTACCTCCAAATATGATACTCTCAATTACAGAGATGTATTCTTCAGGCTCCTGCTCAGTTGAGATCTCCCATCTGCTTCTAGGGATATTTAATAATTTGTAGAGTTGATCTGAACTCTTCATCCCACACAGCAGAGTGACCACACTTTCTGGTGAATAAAGTATGTTTTTCAGAAATTGACCTTTCTTTGGAGATAGGTTTTCAAGTAGGCTATTTGATAATATCAAAAGTTTACACTTGTAGGAGCTTAAATTCAGCAATTCCAAATCCCGAAGAGAGCAATTTTCCAAGCAATATAAAAGGGTTGCTTCTGTTTTCACAACATGTGAGAAAACTTCACTCAAGTACAGAGCCCATTCCTCAGCATCTCCTTCATATATCATGATGATGTCTTTTGCATTTTCTGGAAAAGAGGAAATAATGTATTAATTTTCTTATATTGACAGGCTAAAAGCAGATTATATTATCAGTTCTTGAGGAATTAAACGTACTTCTTATGGAATATGTTAATTTTCTTATGTGTGTGCATGCAAAGTCACTTCAGTTGCGTCCAACTCTTTGTGACCCTATGGACCACAGCCCACCCGGCTTCTCTGTCCATGGGATTCTCCAGGCAAGAACATTAGAGTGAGTTGCCATGCCCTCCTCCAGGGGATCTTCCCAACCCTGGGTTTAAACCTGCATCTCTTAATTTCCTGCGTTGTCAGGCAGGTTCTTTACCACTAGTGCCACCTGGGAAGCCCTTAATTTTTTTATACTAGGGAGCAATAATGTGATTTGTAGTATCCCGATAGTAACTCTATGGGATTAAAATAATTCTTCAGATGCAACACAGAGTTCATGCTTTGTGCAAGTGTACACTGTCCTCACTGCACAAGTGTGAATCTAGGAAGCTCAACTGAAGTAAATGAGAGGCCTTGAGATACAATGAAAAGACTGTTCTGTGGGATTAGGGATGCTGGGCTACCAAGCATGGCTCTACCAGTAACCATGTAATTTTAACTAGATTTACCTACTTAATTCCTTTCAGTTATTGTTTTTTCACCAACTAAATGAAGGTTTGTTTTTTTTTTTAAATAAGCCCTACCTCATGAATCAGATTATTCTGAGAAGAAATAAGAGAATATATGTTGGAGGACTTGAAACTACTTCTTCCAGGTAAAGATGGGTACATCAAGGCAGATTATAGAATTCCCATGCCCAGAAAACTAATAAAATTTTAAAAAATTAAAGAAAAAAATTCAATAATAAAAAACAAAGGGAGTATTATGTCAGAAACTAAAAAGTTAATATTGATGAAATAAATCAGAGGTTCTAGTGAGGCAATGCTAGTCCTAGCTATCTCCTACCCTAAAACCAGAACTGATGGAAAAACTTATAAACCACCAAACTGGCAGGGTGTCATGGATCTCTTCCCTAATTGGAAACCAGTCAGGGATGTCCGCAGAAGCAAGAAAGGCTGAATCCTGAAGAAGTCAGGACTCAAGGTGAAACAGTGAACCCAGTCAAATTGCACAGGAAATCAAGAGCATCGCTGAGCACTGGGAGGGGTCTTGCAGAAAAGGTCTCCTCTTTTCTCTCATGTCATAACAACTGACTGGAATATAGATATTCTCTCTCAAACTATAGCTCGCATGGAAAAATAAAAAGTAGCCAGTAGGGAAGAGAACTTAAAGGTAATTTACCCAGACAATATTAAGCAAATAGAAAGTCTAAACTGAGCTAAGAGAGTCATGAGCAACATGAAAGGATTAGCACTACAAACTCATAATTATTGAAAGAGATGATGGCAACAGTATGAACAATAATAATATCATCATAATAATGAAAGCAGCACAATATGAAAAAACTAGGAGAAATGATAAGCCGGTACAAAAAAAACAAGAAAAGTTCTTCAGAGTATTAAATATTAATTAAATAAAACCTAAATGGCACCCCACTCCAGTACTCTTGCCTGGAAAATCCCGTGGACGGAGGAGCCTGGTAGGCTGCAGTCCATGAGGTCGCTAGGAGTCAGACACGACTGAGCAACTTCACTTTCATGCATTGGAGAAGGAAATGGCAACCCACTCCAGTACTCTTGCCTGGAAAATCCCATGGATGGAGGAGCCTGGTGGGCTGCAGTCCATGGGGTCGCTAAGAGTCAGACATGACTGAGCGACTTCACTTTCACTTTTCACTTTCATGCATTGGAGAAGGAAATGGCAACCCACTCCAGTGTTCTTGCCTGGAGAATTCCAGGGACGGGGGAGCCTGGTGGGCTGCCGTCTCTGGGGTCACACAGAGTCGGACACAACTGAAGCGACTTAGCAGCAGCAGCAGCAAGGTCAAAAACAAGTTGATTTGATATTTTTAAAAGAATCATTTGAAAGAGTTTAATAAATAGATAAAAAGATCAAAAGCCAGAGCAATACCATTGCTCAGAAAATAAATCAGAAAAAGCACTGACTAGATTAGACATAGATAATATTTTATCTCTGGCCTCAAAGTAAAGCTTTATATTTTCACAGTAAACACAAAAAGAGAGAACAAAATTAAAGAACTGATGAAAAATCTGATATATATGGATAAGAGCCAAAAAAGGAAAACATTGAATATAAAGATACTCCAAAAACCTGAAATAGAAGAGAACAAAGGACATATTAAAAAATTTAAATATAGTTTTTAAATCTTTAAAATATGGAAGAAAAAGAAACCAGTTTCATGGAAAAATTGTTAGAGAAAACATATCTTGACTAAATTTCTCTTGGTTTAATGATTATATGAAACCTCTTCTTATATCCAGGAAAGAAAAGCAAGTCATCCAGGAGGAGAAAAATATCAGGTTGATATATTTTTTACAGAGTAGTTTCAAGGCTATCTTATGATAAATTATAAGATAGCTCTTGCAAAAGTACTTTATAGTATCTTCACACGATAGAATATTGTACAGCAATAAAAATGAATCACTGCTAACGCAAACGGATGCATCCAAAGACGTAATGTTGAGTGAAAGAAAAAACAAGTATATACTCAATGACAGTGTTTATATGAAGTTAAAAAACAGGAAAAAAAAAAAACCCACCATGATACAGATCAAAACATTTGCGGTAGGATTAACGAATAGAAGCAGATAAGAGGGAACATGCTGGGGTTCTGAAAATGTTCTATATCTTGATCTGAGTGGTTGTTATACAAAGTATGCTTACATAAAAATCTATTCATCTATATATCTTAGACTGGAAATGTAAGTTATATTACAATAAAAAAAGTAAATTAAAATACCAAGAGAAAAAGAAAGAGTTTCAGGATGGCAGCTGTTTAAGAGGCATAGGGACTTATAATAGAAGAATGGAGCTCTTCAGGAGGGAGATCCAAAGAAAATAAAACTATTGTAAGATTGTATCATATATTTGAAAATTTGAGGAAAAATGCTAATGGTTTGAAAATTCTGATTGGGCATTTTGAAAAAAATTAAAGATAGATTTATTACAATCTTTTACATGCAAACTACAAAAAAGTAAAATAAATAGCAGAAAAACACAGCAAAACAAAACAAAAAAGAAACCAGGGTCATTGTGTACTATTTGGATTAATAGTATAAATGTGCATGTAATCATTGTTATGAACTGAATATTTATGTCCTCCCCTACAGTCATATATTGAAACGATAGCCCTCAGTGTGATGGAATTAGAAGGTGGACCAATAGGAGGTGAAGAGGTCATGAGAATGTAGCCCTCATGAATGAAATTAGAGCACTTATAAAGGAGGCTCCAGGGAGCTCCCTTGCCCCTCGTGCTGTGTGAGATCGCAGAAAGACATCAGCAATCTGTAACCCAGCAGAGGGACCTCACCAGGATTTGACCTGCTGGTGCCCTGACTTTGGACTTCTAGCTCCCAGAACTATGAGAAATTAATGTTCGTTGTTCAGGCCACCACGTCTATGGTATTGTATTAAAGCAGCCTAAAATGGACTAAACAATCATAATAATGTAAAATATGTCTAATGGTTTAGCTTCAAGTTGTGATTTAAATACACTGGGGAATAAGGAAAGACTCTCAAAGGCTAATAGATTGAAACCTTTATCTAGCATATTATAGGAAAAAAATAGGTAATAGAATTAGTAAACTAAGAAATAATAGAGGAAACACAAAATAGAGTAACAATAGAATTTGGAAGACTAACAGTTCTTAAGGTTCCTAGGAGGGGATGAGATCCCAAGGAGGGGATGAGATTCAAAAGATTAGATCTGATATAGAGTGCCTGAAGAACTATGGATGGAGGTTCGTGACATTGTACAGGAAGCAGTGAGCAAGACCATCCCCAAGAAAAAGAAATGCAAAAAGGCAAAATGGTAGTCTGAGGAGGCCTTACAAATAGTTGAGAAAAGAAGAGAAGCTAAAGGCAAAAGAGAAAAGAAAAGATATACCCATTTGAATGCAGAGTTCCAAAGAATAGCAAGGAGAGACAAGAAAGCCTTTCTCAGTGATCAGTGCAAAGAAATAGACGAAAACAATAGAATGGGAAAGACTAGAGAACTCCTCAAGAAAATTAGAGATACCAAGGGAACATTTCATGCAAAGATGAGCACAATAAGGGACAGAAATGGTATGGACCTGACAGAAACACAGATATTAAGAAGAGGTGGCAAGAATGCACAGAAGAACTATACAAAAAAGATCTTCACAATCGAGATAAAGATGATGGTGTGATTACTCACCTAGAGCCAGACATCCTGGAATGCAAAGTCAAGTAGACCTTAGGAAGCATCACTACAAACAAAGCTAGTGGAGGTGATGGAATTCCAGTTGAGCTATTTCAAATCCTAAAAGATGATGCTGTGAAAGTACTGCACTCAATATGCCAGCAAATCTGAAAAATTCAGCAGTGGCCACAGGACTGGAAATGGTCAGTTTTCATTCCAATCCCAAAGAAAGGCAATGCCAAGAATGTTCAAATTACTGTACAATTGCACTCATCTCACACGCTAGTAAAGTAATGCTCAAAATTTTCCAAGCCAGGCTTTAACAGTACAAGAACCGTGAACTTGCAGATACTCAAGCTGGATTTAGAAAAGGCAGAGGAATCAGAGATCAAATTGCCAACATCCATTGGATCATAGAAAAAGCAGGAGAGTTTCCAAAAAACAGGGACTTCTGCTATTGACTATGCCAAAGCCTTTGACTGTGTGGATCACAATGAACTGTCGAAAATTTTTAAAGAGATGGGAATACCAGACCACCTAACCTGCCTCCTGAGAAATCTCTATGCAGGACAGGAAGAACTGGACATGGAACAACAGATTGGTTCCAAATAGGGAAAGGAATATGTCAAGGCTGTATGTTGTCACCCTTCTTATTTAATTTATATGCAAAGTACATCATGAGAAATGCTGGGCTGGATGAAGCACAAGCTGGAATCAAAACTGCCGGGTGAAATATCAATAACTTCAGATATGCAGATGACACCACCCTTATGGCAGAAAGCAAAGAAGAACAAAAGAACCTCTTGATGAAAGTGAATGAGGAAAGAGAAAAAGTTGGCCTAAAACTCAACATTCAAAAAATGAAGATCATGGCATCTGGTCCCATCACTTCATGGCAAATAGATGGGGAAACAGTGGAAACAGTGACAGACTTTATTTTGGGGGGCTCCAAAATCACAGCAGATGGTCACTGTAGCCATTAAATTAAAGACGCTTGCTCCTTGGGAAAAAAGCTGTGAGCAACCTAGGCAGCATATTAAAAAGCAGAGACATTACTGACAAAGGTTCATCTAGTCAAAGCTATAGTTTTTCCAGTAGTCATGTATGAATGTGAGAGTTGGACCATAAGGAAAGCTGAGCACTGAAGAATTGATGCTTTTGAACGATGGTGCTGGAGAAGACTCTTGAAAGTCCCTTGGACTGCAAGAAGATCCAACCAGTCAATTTAAAAGGAAATCAGTGTTGAATATTCATGGGAAGAACTGATGCTAAAGCTGAAACTCCAATACTTTGGCCGCCTGATGTGAAGAACTGACTCACTGGAAAAGACCCTGATGCTGGGAAGACTGAAGGCAGTAGGAGAAGGGGATGACAAAGGAAGAGATGGTTGGATGGCATCACCGACTCGATGGACATGAGTTTGAGCAAGCTCTGGGAGTTGGTAATGGACAGGGAAGCCTGGCATGCTGCAGTCCAAGGGGTTGCAAAGAGTTGGACATGACTGAGTGACTGAACTGTACTGAATGAGGAGGGGATGAAATTGTTTCTGGTGAGGGGAAGAGCAAAGAATTACTGATTTTTATTAGAGATGTTTTTATCATTGTTCGATATTCAAGTGTAACTATAATCAAAATTTAAATAAAGAATTAAATCCAGCCAGCAAATAGAAGAACAAAAGTAAGCAAAATGGAAATGTAAAAGCTTTGGAAAAAGAACACATGGTAACTTGAATACATGTACATATAGGTCAAAGACTAAGTATCATAAGAATTAGGAATTATAAGGATTAGGATAGCACTGCAAAATGCAAAAGTTAAAAATCTTGATGAAATAGAAGTGACCATAGAATGGAAAAACTGAGCGTTTGAGCAGAAGAAAGTATAAAGTATTAACATCATCTTTCATAGAATTCAGTCATTTAATACTGAATTTGAATATAAAGTGACTCAATTCTTTCACTATTTTTTTGTAGCTTCAGTTTTCTTAATAGTAAATGACATTGACAGTGTTCTGAGTAAAAAAAAAATTATCTGATAATTAATGTTCTTTGATTTTATTTTATATTACTTCATGTCATTTAAAATTATTTTATTTAAAAATAGCGTATAGATTGTGTTCTCACTTTTAAATAATCCTGCCCATCTAACTCAAAATACAGCATAATTCTATTGGCTGTGAGCAACCAACAGTTGTACATGAGAGGTAAATTTTGAGAGATGTATAACTTCTTTTATGTTACTCTTCTATATCACTAATATTTTTGTAGTACAATTGTATTACTCTATAAAATGACGAAATGATTCTTAAAAATTAATTTGTTAAGGTATTAAGCACAAAGAACAGAACACCAAAACTGCTGTATTCCATAAATATCTTTTTCCCTTTGGATATAATATGCATTTTCTATACCATTGAAATTGCAATTAATAACACCATGACTTTGATAATTATTTTATCTTTATCGATTTATCTATGTGTTTCCTCATGATATACATAGCATCTCCAAGGAAGATGCTGCCTCTTTCAATTCACAGATTCCTACACAATGCATAGCATAATTTCTTGAACAGATATTCAACAAATGTATATAAATATATTTTAAAATACATTTATATCACAGAAAGAGAAAAAACATCTGGCAGAAAACATATGGGGATCATACACAAGTTCTATACGGATCATCAGCACAGTTCTGCTTTTCTCCATGTAGTGTTTCACCCAGCCTCAATGCTAAATAAATATTTATTAAACAAACACAAACATAGTGTTATAATTCAGCATTTCTATATTTGAGGAACAGTAGGGGAAGAATTTTTCTATCTTACATATAGCCAGAGTAAGTTGCTATTTAGTTCTGGAATAATTAGAGTAAAAATAAAACTAATAACAAATTATCAAGTGCTTAATATAAACTAGGACCCTTGCTGTTTTACATATGTTATTTCACTTAATCTTCTAAATTTACCCTATTAACTTACCCTATTTACTCTAATATTATTCTTATCTTATTTTACAGATGAGAAAACTAAATTTGATTTTGGAATTAGGATTCCAGCACAGGTGATCTGACTCTACAGTCTGCACTTTTAACCTCTAATAGCAGAGGACACAACAGCATTACTTAAAAGGTTAAAATAGATTCTCTGTAGTGCTATGAGCTAGATTAGTCTCTGTTAAGCAGATTATGAGTTAAAATCAAATATGGAAAGTATGTGAAATGCACTGGGAGCCTGGTTTCCTATCAAGGAAAAAAGAGGAAATAAACCAACACTACAGGAGTATGGCTGTCTGTGAAGAATGTACATTACTTCCTTCCTGACTAGAACTTAAATCACTGAAATTACAGATCAAGCCATAAGGATGTATTAAAGCACAGAATGAATACTGCTCCATTATATGGTTGGATATCACACTATCATAGGGAGATAACCATAGAAAATCAATTCTAGAGACAATCATAACCTATCTTTCAAAATTTCCCAAGGAAATTAGACAGGAAGTTTCTCTCAACACTTAGAGGCCATTTTTTTCTTAAGCTAAAATTGTGCCTTCCTTTAAAATTTATATTTGACTTATACTTAGTAACCCCTGTTTGCCAATTTTCAGAAACTAAGAATAGCATTAAATCTCTCTCTTTCCTATGGATTTCATTATTTCAGGCTTTTTAATTTTATCAAATATTATTTATTGAGATGTTTCAGGAACCAGTTATGTTTCTAAGCATTTAACATGCATTACTTCATTTACTATTCATAAAACTGTATGGAGTTGGCCTTGTTATTTTTGTTTTACTGATGATCACATTGATTAACTTGTCATGGCTGGAAGATAGTAAATGGTTTTTAAGTTACCTTCCAATCTTTTTATATAAAATTGTGTTGAGTCAAAATACAAAAGTTAGTTAAAAGGCCTTTCATAGCCATGACTTTCTTTTTCCTTATTCTAGATAAAAGCCTATCCTTGAGTAACAACTGAATTGCAGACTCAACAACAGTTCTCTATGATTTCTCAAGAGGAGCCTACTAGCCTTGAAATGAACTTCGTTTTATGCACTTGAACTATATCAAAACTAAATCATTATTCTGCCCATTTAAAGAGGGTTATTGTTATTAATGTTAGCCAAATTTTATAGGCTGTGAAATGAAACCATAAATGATGAACCTGAAATATAGAAACACAGAATGTTCATTCCTGTAAAGTGTCATCAAGATAAAGGGATATTGCTACTGAAGAAGCAATTATGGTCTGCAAATAAATTATTTAAAATGTAAATCTCAGGTCTAGCAACATAAAGTAAATGCCAGCTTATACTACAATGGTAGGAACAAAATAGACTTAAATTTATTATAAAGTGTTCCTTTATAATAAAGGATTATTATAATGATGCTATAATAGATTCCATAATGATGCTTTTTTAATTTCTCTTACAAAACACTGAACACATCTTCAAGTCTGAAGAAAATTTGTACTAATAACTGATATTAATAATTGCTTTTGCTTGAGATTAGACTACATATTGCCAAAAGAAAGAGATTGATCATGAATTATATGCACAGCTATTATATATGCACAGCTTCAAATGGCAGATTTTCCTCTTTTTGAGTAAGATCTCATCTCTTACCCATGTTTGTGTATAATGGAGAAAGACTGAATGGTGCATCTTATCAATATTACAGTTTTCTAACTGGTAACCAAAGTGCAGAAGAAAACAAAAATATACAAAAAAAAATAACTTAGAGCCATCATGCACTTATTAGAAATAACATGAACATTAATCTTCATCTAATCATACACAAATGTATATTATTCAAATTATGTAGGTAACTGAATTGCTCTTATACTCTAATTTGTACTCTAGTACAACAGGTGAACAAAACTAAGGATTTTCCAAAGGCAATAAGGTAGTAAAATACACCACCACTCATATTTCTCCTCCACAAAAGTTGGTTAATTTCACTTATTAATAGTGGCCAAAAGCTTCCCTAGTGGCTCAGACGGCAAAGCGTCTGTCTGCAATGCAGGAGACCTGGGTTTGATCTCTGGGTTGGGAAGATCCCCTGGAGAAGGAAAAGACAGCCCACTCTAGTATTCTTGCCTGGAAAATCCCATGGACTGCAGTCTGGTAGGCTACTGTTCATGGGATCGCAAAGAATCGGACATGACTGAGCAACTTCACTTTTACTTTCAAAAGTACCAGGCATTTTCTGTGTATTTCTGTGTAGCATACCACACCTTCCAGGCCCAGGCGCTTCAGCTTGATGTTCAGTTGTTAACCACACTGACCACTTCCAACCTCTACTGTGCCTCTGAAGACTTCCTCTGCATCTGAGAGAGCTTCTGTGTGCCTACTCAGCAGCTTGGAAGTGCTGGGGAGTTAGAGCACGGAGGGCTAGGGGCAACCCTCAGTCAATGAGGGATGTAAGTCAGTGTGTAAATAGGTCAGCTTCCCCATCCTTCAGTGCAACAGTTCTTAGGTTTGTTCTACACAGTAATGAAAAGGTTCCCAGTGGTACAGAATTAGGCTTGCCCATCACATTATTCTGCTTGTTAATATACACAGCATTTGCTTTTCTCCCTTTCTTGTCTCACATTCCCAATTCTCTTACTAGTGCTTCACGGGCTGATCTTTAAACTACTTGCTCTCATGCCCATTTCGCGTCTTCTTCAGGAGAAATCTCTATAAACATAGTTGTTAATTTAGTTCTTCTTTTCAAATACAGCAAGGTACCAACATATCACTTTAAGATAATACTTTTCAGCATGGGGAGGAACCGTTACCAGCAAAAAATGCAGAACTGTCCTCTTTCTTTTTCCTTTTAAGATGCAAATAAATGCTTTTATGCTTCACAGAACAACCTTGAAAGAGAAATTTTTCTGTAAAGAAAGCATGGTGTTAATTGTTACAGGATTATTTTGCAAAGACCTCCTATCCCCTCATATAAAAACTGCAAATCTCATTCAACTCCCATCTCTATCACTCTTTATTGCTAATGCAAATTGCTAATAGTTTAAAATTATAAACATAAAAAGTACTAGATCTGTGAGGTTTTAAAATGTTTCAAACTTACTCAGTAAAAATTAATGGAATTCTATTTCTGCAATGTCCATATCCCTTCCCTCCTTTTATTGCCATTATTCTATAGATTACTGAATTGGACAACATTGACCATGAGACAGCCAATTATTCGATATTCCTTTAAGAAAAGAATATTGTGATCAAATAAAATATGATATACTGCAAGTTTTAAGATGAATTCTGATTCCAGAGAATCTGACTCACCTAAAACAAAACACATTATCAGAATCAGTTAAATATGGGAGTAGCATCAGCTCATACAATATCTTTGGTGTTTCTCATTTCTCCAACTCACAGTTAAAAATGAAATCCAGTCCAGGTTCGATGCATGATACTGGATGCTTGGGGCTGGTGCACTGGGACGACCCAGAGGGATGGTACAGAGAGGGAGGAGGGAGGAGGGTTCAGGATGGGGAACACGTGTATACCTGTTGCGGATTCATGTTGATATATGGCAAAACCAATACAATATTGTAAAGTTAAAAAATAAAATAAAAAAATGACTTCCTTAGGACCTGAATTTTTTTTGTAATCTCTGCAGACTGAGTCCTTCCCTATGGATTTCATCACCCAGGCTCCCAAGCCCACTCTGATGGAAAGCACCATCAGAACACCAGAAGGGGAAAGAAAGGAACAGTAGGGTTATTTATTGGTCCTGTCACTCACTCCCTCATTCTAATTTTGGCAGAGCTATTTTTTCTTCTATGATTCTTCTGTGGTTTCAGTTTTCATGCATCTCTGGCAACCATCTTTTCTCCACCTCCCTCACTGGCCTAGTAAAAGATTTGTTCTTAGTCTTTAAATGGTTCACTAACCCTCTTTGGGTTCTTCACCCTGCACATCATAATAAATTTTTTCAGTTGAATTATTTGACAGTGGCATCTGTTTATTGCTGGGATCCTAATAAATATGGGTACCAGGGGCGGTCCAGGAAATAGACTCCATAAAATGGATTTTAGAACTGGGTTGATCTCAATAATTGTGGAGAACACAAGCAACTTCTCATCAAGGGAAAATAGGACACTGGGAATGTAGGGCACACAGGAGCACCGTAATGGCATAGTAGTATAATGGGATGGATTGTCAATGGAGGAGAAAGTTTGGGGAGATCAAATGTCTATGGTGGCAACAGGGATTATAGAGATGGAGCAGGTTGGTATTATGACTTCTCTGTTCTAGAGAGCAAGGATTCACAAAAAGACAGAGCCACAATTCCAGTAATAAGCAAAATCCTCCAAGAATCATAAACTAATATAAAAGCACTATTTAGAACGTCGTGGAATCGTAAGACTTGAGATCTAGAAAGACTAGGGCAGAGATGAGGCTAAAAAGTTTAGCTCCCAAATATCCCTGCCTCTTTTTTAACCAAGGGAATCTGTGCTCCCTGTAAGAACAAGTAAATAAAAATTAAATTGAATCAAATTACAAGTTTTCAAGAGATTTTGAGGCAACTGCCCCATCAGTGATGTCAACTTTTCTCAGTATCCATGCCAACATCCCTCACTGACTGCCTCTAATACCAATAACTAGTTAGACCCCATAAGTGAAAGGAATATTCTAGAGAAACTATTTCAAACATAGAAATTATTACAGGACCTTGCCAATACATATCAGCATGAGCCTGAAAAGTATTATGGAATGAATTTTAAAAGGTATTAGACCAAGGAGGGCAAATTAGAGGATTAAATCTAACTGAATCCATCAAAATAGTTATATAGGAGGCAGGATGTGATGTGTTATCTCAAGTACCTACGTGGCATTTGCAGCCAATTATGGTGTATAATCAAAGCTTGGACTCCATGGTGGCTTACAATCAATGTGACTACAATGCTAGAATTTGCCTACTATGATGGAGAGAAGAGGTCAGCATGCAAGGTTTGTTTGTTTTTTTGTTTTTTGGTTTTTTTTTTTTTTTTAAAGGGCTAGATAATACTCTAGGCTATGTGGGCCACACACAATATATTCATTATTTTTCTTTGTTCCTTTTTTTTCTTTTCTTCCTCTTTTACCTTTTTCTTCCTCCCTCCCTGCCTTCCTTCTTTTACTCCTCCTGCTTTACTTTTCTTTCTTATAGCCCTTTAAACTGTAAAAACTATTCTTACCTTACAGGCTGTACATAGACAGCCCACCAGCTGGATTCCGCTTGTTGGCTGTAGTGTGCTGGCCCTTGCTCTAGAGTATTCTGACAGTTCCTCCAGTGAGCATTAAAACATTCACTCATGAAAAGCTCTGTGATGTCTGTCCTCTCTAGCCCAGACACAATGATGACAACTGGACTGCTGACCTGAAGTTTTTGATGTCAGTGGGGGAATAATGAAGTCTGGACTGGTAGAGAATACATGGCAACACTTCATCATTACTGGCAATTTAAGTAATCAAAGTGTTTTCCACTGCAGGGATCTGTTATGGTAACTAATTGATCTGAAGGTCCTTAGGAATGAAATATATGCACAGCTTACTGCCGGGAGAAATATCAATAACCTCAGATATGCAGATGACATCACCCTTATGGCAGAAAGTGAAGAAGAACTAAAAAGCCTCTTGATGAAAGTAAAAGTGGAGTGTGAAAAAGTTGGCTTAAAGCTCAACATTCAGAAAACTAAGATCATGGCATCTGGTTCCATCACTTCATGGGAAATAGATGGGGAAACAGTGGAAACAGTGTCAGACTATTTTTCTGGGCTCCAAAATCACTGCAGATGGTGATTTCAGCCATGAAATTAAAAGACGCTTACTCCTTGGAAGGAAAGTTATGACCAACCTAGATAGCATATTCAAAAGCAGAGGCATTACTTTGCCAACAAAGGTCCATCTAGTCAAGGCTATGGTTTTTCCTGTGGTCAGGTATGGATGTGAGAGCTGGACTGTGAAGAAGGCTGAGCACCGAAGAATTGATGCTTTTGAACTGTGGTGTTGGAGAAGACTCTTGAGAGTCCCTTTGACTGCAAGGAGATCCAACCAGTCCATTCTGAAGGAGATCATCCCTGGGATTTCTTTGGAAGGAATGATGTTGAAGCTGAAACTCCAGTACTTTGGCCACCTCATGCAAAGAGTTGACTCACTGGAGAAGACTCTGATGTTTGGAGGGATTGGGGGCAGGAGGAGAAGGGGACGACAGAGGATGAGATGGCTGGATGGCATCACTGACTCGATGGACGTGAGTCTGAGTGAACTCCGGGAGTTGGTGATGGACAGGGAGGCCTGGTGTGCTGCGATTCATGGGGTCGCAAAGAGTCGGACATGACTGAGCGACTGATCTGATCTGATGAAGCTTCAGTTTCACCTTTTTAAACAAAACAACTCTAGGTTTGGTGCAGAAACTGACCTAAGCTTCAATAGTGGAGATTCACAGCCTCCTATCTGGTTTGTAGTCTCAGACCCTTTTGACTTGCTGCTGCTGCATGGCTTCAGTCGTGTCCAACTCTGTGCGATCCCATAGACAGTAGCCAACCAGGCATCCCGTCCCGGGATTCTCCAGGCAAGAACACTGGAGTGGGTTGTCATTTCCTTCTTGAATGCATGAAAGTGAAAAGTGAAAGTGAAGTCGCTCAGTCGTGTCTGACTCTATTGACCCCATGGACTGCAGCCTACCAGGCTCCTCCATCCATGAGATTTTTAGGCAAAAGTACTGGAGTGGGGTACCATTGCCTTCTCTGACTCCTTTTGACTTAGGGAAGCCCAAATTTCTTTGAGAAAGATTCTTCTATGCTTTCAACACAAGAAATCTTTTCCAAAGCATTCCCCCAGAGACTTGCAGCCATATGTACCATCATTTTTTTTTCTTTGAAGTTTTTTTCTTTATATATATATATAAATTTATTTATTTTAATTGGAGGTTAATTACTTTACAATATTTTTATGGAGCCCAAAAGCCACAATAGCACACTGGTAAAGGGAACTTAAGGACCTTAGATGTAATAATAAATAACACCTTTCTTGGGGATATATCTAATCACAGTTTCAGTGGACCTACAGAGCTATCCTGTGGGATTTTTATTTTAAGCCAGGAATGTATGTGAGCAATACATATATGCAGCAAATGGCCAAATCCTTACAGAGATTAAGGATATTATTGTAGGAAGTGAAAAATATGTCTCTGGAACTGTTCAACCCCATCCCCATCACAACCACCAATATAGTAAGTAAGAGAAAACAAATTACTACATGACTTGTGTCTGAAAATATATTGGCACTAGTCCAAGGTGAGTGATCGCTGCATTACAGCCCACTCATAGTTGTTCCCAGAAGAGAATGGGGAAAGGAAATTCTCCCAGTTGGTAGAACTTTGGGCAGTATCTCATTGTCTACTTTACTTTGAAGAAAAGGCCTAAATTATGGATCCACTTCAAGGAAAAGAAGAAAAAGAAAATAATATGCTCATTTCATTAACCTAGACTAGGTTACTAATTAAGGAAATATATCTTGGGAACATGTGCTTATAAGTTACTTTCTTCCATGCAGTGATGCCCTTGTATTCTTTGTGGCTTATCTAAAAGCAAGTTAGACAGACACTGCATTAGCCAATGCCAACTTTATGAATAATAAAGACAATATCTGATTTTCCCTCTGTTTTATTCTTTTCTCCTATATCTCAACTGCTTAACAACTTATGCATGGACGAAGGATATTTACTGTTCCATCCCCACCTCCATCTTCAATACAAGTTCCTGAGGTTTTTACTGAAAAGTGGTTTTGTCACTAATGCTATGTAGCTCAGGCCCCAGAGGCAGAAACTGTCTTTAGCCATATAGGCTAGATGTGTTTTACTAATGGAGGCCACAAAGATCAGTGACAAAACCAGACTGAATTGGCTAGATTCAAGACAGCAGGCAAATTAGGCTCAAATCACTGCTTTCCCAGCCTTGATTTATCTCTGTGTTTCCATACCAACTCCTAAGAGCTGAAGGACACTTTGCCTGATTTTCCTCTGTGTTTGTTTCAAAACTACCTGGTGTCTGGCAGAGATGCTCTGCAGCTGCATTTTGAGAAATCTATGCTCTGAGAGATAGACAGCAGTCAACCACCCCAAACCAACTCTGAAGAACACAGGATGTGCCTGAGCACGTGAAAGCTCGAGATGCCCTAAAGTTATCTTTGCTTCATTACCATGCTATGATCTCTGCCCAAAGCAGGTTTTGTGCTCTCCTGAGCACAATGTCTGCCTGTGCAAAGGAACCTGGAAGCCTATGCATGCCCAGCTGCCCCCAGCTACCCCAGGAAATTTCCACCCTTTTCCTAAAGCCCTGATGACCTGTCTGCCTTCTACCCCTTAAAATACCCCTCTTCCCCTCCCTTAGGGGAGAAGGTACCTTTACAGCATGAGTCCTCCTTTTCCATTCCCATTTAAACAACTGAATAAACGCTCGTCTTGCTTGAATCTGAGCAGGAAAGAATTCATTGACCAAGCCAGGGCATCTTCGATTCAGTTACAGTGGAGCCTTGTGTCTAATTAGGTAACAACTTAACACTTGATTGTAAACGTGGAGCATTTCAAAGTAACGTACACTGGCATTCCAGTCAATCATAATAATATAAGAAATGCATTCATATGAATATTATGAGGGTTTTTTTTTCCCTATTCACAGGGTTACAGTTTTAAGAAAAATATTTTAATTCAATTTTAGTCAAAAACAAAATTTTAAGCTTGAGAAGACACAAGTTAGAAAGTTTGAGAGAATTGCCCAAAGTCACACCAGTAGTAAGTCCCAGAGATGGGGTTAAGTTCACATCATCTACTGCCAACTCTGGTTTGGGTATCAAAGCACCCTGCAGGCACTATTACTGAGAAAATGAAATAAAATTTCAGTCCCCTTCTCGGGCTTTCCAGTGAACAGAAAGCACATGATCAGTTGATCAGATTAAAAAGAGAATTAACTTCAGTTTCACTGGCAAATCTAATTCAACTGTCCTAGCTCTGAGCAGGAGAAAACCATGATGGCATTCCCTTATTTCTTTGTCTCCCTCTTTTCTCAAAAACCAAGATGGTGGGAATGGTAGAAGAAAAAGGAGAGCATGGCTAACCATGGATGGATAAAGAACAATGACCAAATAGTTTATATTTTCTTCCTAAATTCCTTTCCTGAAAATGAATGCTATTACTAAAGTATGTAAACCAAGATGCAATAAATATACTCCATGTCCTCAGTTTTTAGTGGAATCACACAATTTAATTATATCAGCAAGAGTTTGATTATGACTTAGACACTAACATCTTTCAACAGTTTTGTTATGTGCAGAACTAAATATGAGGTCACAATATATGAATATAACTGAGAACACACCTTTAGAAGATTCACATTCTTCTGTGGGCATTGTAAAATATCTTAGAAATGGCAATATACTAGAAGATATATGTACATACTAAAACAAAGAAGAGAATAAATTTCTGCCCGTTCGTTGAAAGCAATACCAGCAAGCATGTAACCCTCCCCACTTTACTGATGTTTTGTAGCTATTCTTGACCAGAAAGGAAATAGCAGACCTAGCAAAATGTTTCTCCTACCACTTGTAGAAGCAACCTGAGGCGTCTTGGGGCCTGTGCTCACAGTACACATGAGTTCTATATAGAGATCACACAACAGCAAGTGATTAAAACACCAGGTGCCTATAAAAATTCTCAATTCCATTAACACTTGAGGACAGCTTCATGGCCCCACTGTGACTTCGCTCTTTTCTTATCATGTATTCAAGGGCCTACTGGCCTCAGAATCACTTTGGGAGCTTGAAAAAATTAGAATTTCCTAGAATCAGTGCCTAAGAAAGAATCGCCCATCAGGTAACTAAACACTGGGGTACTTCTTCATTTCACTCAAGTTTGAAAACTTAAGAAAAACACATGAATTGCAAAAAGGTGAAATGGTTGTCTGAGGAAGCCTTACAAATAGCTGAAAAAGAAGAGAAGCTAAAAGTAAAGGAGAAAAGGAACTATATACCCATCTGAATGCAGAGTTCCAAAGAAAAATAAGGAGAGATAAGAAAGACTTTCTCAATGAGCAATGCAAAGAAATAGAGGAAAACAACAGAATGGGAAAGACGAGATCTCTTCAAGAAAATCAGAGACACCAAGGGAATATTTCATGCAAAGATAGGCACAAAAAAGGACAGAAATGGTATGGGCATAACAGAAGGGGAAGATATTAAGAAGAGGTGACAAGAAGAAAACTATACAAAAAAGATCTTCATGACCCAGATAATGATGATGGTGTGATCACTCACCTAGAGACAGACATCCTGGAATGTGAAGTCAAGTGGGCCTTAGGAAGCATATATATAAAAGCTAGTGGAAGTAATGAAACTCCAGTTGGGTTATTTCAAGTCCTAAAAGGTGATGCTATAAAAGTGCTGCAGTCAATATGCCAGCAAATTTGGAAAACTCGGCAGTGGCCACAGGACTGGAAAGGTCAGTTTTCATTCCAATCCCAAAGACAGGCAATGCCAAAGAATGCTCAAACTACTGCACAATTGCACTCATCTCACATGCTAGCAAAGTAATGCTCAAAATTCTCCAAGCCAAACTTCAACAGTACATGAACCATGAACTTCCAGATGTTCGAGGTGGATTTAGAAAAGGCAGAGGAACCAGAGATCAAATTGCCAACATCTGCTGGATCATTGAAAAAGCAAGAGAGTGCCAAAAAAACATCGAATTCTGTTTTATTGACTATGGGAAAGCCTTTGATTGTGTGGGTCACAACAAACTGTGGAAAATTCTTAAAAAGATGGGAATACCAGATCACCTTACCTGCCTCCTGAGAAATCTCTATGCAGGACAAGAAGCAACAATTAGAATTGCACATGGAACAACGGACTGGTTTCAGATTGGGAAAGGAGTACGTCAAGGCTGTATGTTGTCACCCTGCTGATTTAACTTATATGCAGAGTACATCATGAGAAATGCTGGGCTGGATGAGGCACAAGCTGGAATCAAGACTGCCAGGAGAAATATCAATAACCTCTGATATGCAGATGACACCACCCTTATGGCAGAAAGCAAAGAGGAACTAAAGAGCCTCTTGATGAGGGTGAAAGAGGAGAGTGAAATAGCAGGCTTAAAATTCAACATTCAAAAAACAAAGATCATGGCATCCGGTCCCATCACTTCATGGCAAATAGATGGGGAAACAATGGAAACGTGGCAGACTTTATTTTCTTGGACTGCAAAATCACTGCAGATCGTGACTGCAGCCATGAAATTAAAAGATGCTTGCTCCTTGGAAGAAATGCTATGACAAACCTAAGCAGTGTATTAAAAAGCAGGGACATTACGTTACTGACAAAGTCCTACTAGTCAAAGTTATGGTTTTTCCAGTAGTCATGTATGGATGGGAGAGTCGAACCATAAAGAAAGCTGAGTGCCAAAGAATTGATGCTTTTGAACTGTGGTGTTGGAGAATACTCTTGAGAGTCCCTTGGACAGTAAGAAGATCCAACCAGTTAATCCTAAAGTAAATCAGTCCTGAATAGTCATTCGAAGAGCTGATGCTGAAGCTGAAGCTCCAATACTTTGGCCACCTGATGAGAAGAACTGACTCCTTGGAAAAGACCCTGATGCTGGGAAAGATTGAAGGCAGGAGGAGAAGGGGACGGCAGAGGATGAAATGGTTGGATGGCATCACCGACTGGATGGACATGAGTTTTAGCAAGCTCTAGGAGTTGGTAATGGACAGGGAAGCCTGGTGTGCTGCAGTCCATGGGGTCACAAAGAGTTGGACACGACTGAGCAACTGAACTGACTGAATATTTTGTACAAGACTAAATTCTAAACTGTTTTGTAAACAAAAATAATAAAGCAATAGGAAATCCTGATGGGGCTAAGTTTAATATCTGACATTTCAAAGTTTATAAAATCTATGTACAAATTCTTATAAAAATATGAACATCTAGACAAAGAAGATGACTTCTGAATGTGAAGAACCAGAAAGGATAATTACAATTGTTTCTGTATTTCTTCTCTCTCATTAATGTGTGCAGGGTACTGTCCATTAAAAACTGAAGCTCTATATCATATAAAAGTGTTACAGACAGAGCTGTTATCAAGAACGTACAAAAATAAATGTTTTATATTTAATCTTAAACAATTTTAGTAATCTATTTTATTTTTGATCCTAATTGCTCAATTACTTACACTTAAGTATGTTGGCCAACAAAGGTTCACCTAGTCAAGGCTGTGGTTTTTCCTGTGGTCATGTATGGATGTGAGAGCTGGACTGTGAAGAAGGCTGAGCGCCGAAGAATTGATGCTTTTGAACTGTGGTGTTTGAGAAGACTCTTGAGAGTCCCTTGGACTGCAAGGAGAGCCAACCAGTCCATTCTGAAGGAAATCAGCCCTGGGATTTCTTTGGAAGGAATGATGCTAAAGCTGAAACTCCAGTACTTTGGCCACCTCATGTGAAGAGTTGACTCATTCAAGAAGACTCTGATGCTCAGAGGGATTTGGGGGCAAGAGGAGAAGGGGACGACAGAGGATGAGATGGCTGGATGGCATCACTGACTCGATGGATGTGAGTCTGAGTGAACTTCAGGAGTTGGTGATGGACAGGGAGGCCTGGTGTGCTGTGATTCATGGGGTCATGAAGAGTCGGACACGACTGAGTGACTGATCTGATCTGATCTGAAGTAGGTTGGAAAGGGATAGCTATCCAAATACTGAATTTTCCCTTATATTTTTTTCTCTAAGCATGTACAAGTAACATACTATTAGTATTTAAAAATTTTACTACTTGAACTTGAGGCTTTCCTACATCTTGATGTAGCTTAACATTGTTAGCAAAGTTGAAAATCATCAACAGATACTTGAAAATACAGAGAGAGATGGACCATATCTTCATCTACTGGAAATTCTCAATACTTCTGGACAGTCATATTTAAGAGGCCATTGGCCTTACCTTTGTATCATCCTGATTCTCACTACTCTAACATTTCCTAGTTCTCACTCATCACTTCAATTTTCAGATTGGATGTTTTGAAATTCAACATGATAATTTATCGTAACTGTCCATAATTATCATAATGTTGATTAAAAATACCTCAATATCAATTCCCTAATCATTTATATTTTTCATATGTTTACTTGAAAATCATTTAATGATTATCATAAAAAACAATTATTCAGACTTTAGAAAATATAAAGATTATGGAGCACAATTCTTACCCTTAAAGGGACTTAAATAGTAAAAAAAAAAAGGTATGCATGTTTACAAATTATCTTAACACAAAGTAGTTTATTTTAGTATCTCATTAAGACCTGTGGTTTAATAGTCTAGTTTATCCTAGGGTTAATTACAAATACAATCTTGGGAATAAAATGTCAATAAATCTACAAATATTACAAAATGCAGAACTGAACCTACACATATAAAGTATATAAATTTTACAAAATCCCAGTTTCATGTTAAAAAATCTAAAAATGTATCATGAATTAATAGGCAAACTGCAGTGAACATATAAAACCATGTATTAAAATGTGAACCGCCTTATGAATGTACACACAAACTCACAATTCAAGGCAAATATTATCAATACTTTTTAGTGAAGGGCTATGATACACTATGATTTTCTTCTTACAGTATCCTATATTTTTTAAATGTTCTACCTTTTATAAGAAAACACCCCCTAAACACAAACCCATATCATTCCTTTCATGGCAAACTAACCTGATGTCAACTCAATTTTTACCAGTAGGAATAAATGGCCTCAAAATAATTCCCTTCCAGGGTTAAAAAATACTTCATGTTCTCAGATATTAAAACAAAGTGGGAGCATAAAATAATATTAATGACCTTTTCCAGGGAGTACACATTTAAATCAGTTGTCTTTCAGGATATTGTTGTCCTCTGAATGGTTAGGACGGAATCAAGCTTTATGTAATGAAAGCAGAAGGCACCCCGCACCAGGCTTAGCAGAACTTTAGACAAATATTTCAGGAACAGTCCTCACCCCATCTTTTTGAAGTTCTTCAACCTGGTTAGGTTGTATCTTGGTTATTTCTATTTCTTTACCTGAAAATGTGCAGAAACTGAACCCGAATTCCTAGGGATAAAGTACTAAGCCTGCGTGCTGGGTTCAGGCCTGGCTTCCAGCACTCACTGGTGTGTATGGCAGTGATGATGCCAGTGACAATTATAATTAAGGCTACAAAGATGTAGTGAGTGCCTAATATGCGCCAACGGCTATTCTGGAATTTGACAAGCACTAATTCCTTTTAACCTCATAGCACCCCTGTTAACAAATGTTCTTATCCTATTTTGCAGTTGTGGTGATGAGGCAGTAAGAAAGTAAACAGCTTGCAAAAGTTCACACATCTGTATTATTAAAAAGTATAATCGCAGCAGCAGGTAGCGTTAATGACAAGGAGTATTAAGCTGGTAAAATCATTAAATATGGTCAAACAATAATGGGACTTTCTTTTTTGTATTGCTATTAAAACAACAAAGAATTCCAGAGAGATGTTCCAATAATGAATAAGTATATATATTACCAATGATGTCTACTTAAGGATAACCATGATATCATGTTTTACAATGGTTGTTTTCTTCCTGTAGTTACATCCAGTATTTTAACTAGGCTGATGGTGTATGAATTTTTGAAGGATGGGGTCTTATTTGCCACATTCATGCTATTCTTTGCTCCTGTTGAGTCCACACGTGTTTAGAAGTCTGTACTGCTTTTCTATTGTTGCTGTAAAAAATTACTGCAAACGGTGACTTAAAAGCCACAGAAATTTATTGTCTTACAGTACTGGAAGTCATAAGTGTGAAATGAGACTCACTAGGCTAAAGTCAAGACATAAACAGGACCATGCTCCTTCTGGAAGCCTTAAGGAAGAATTCACTGCTTGCATTTTTCCAGCTTCTTGAAGCCCTCTACAGTTCTTGGCTCATGCCCCATTCCCCCATCTTCAAATCAGCAACATCAGGCTGAGTTCTTTTCATGCAACCATGTCTCCAGCAGCATGAGAATGCTGCCTCCCTCTTTCACATATATTGGATCTACCTGGATAATCCATGATACTCTCCCCATCTCAAGGTAAACTGATTAGCAATCTCAATTTCATATGTAATCTTTAATCCTTTTCTTTGTCATAGGAGGAAGAGAAGGAGAAAGGGAAGACAGATGTCATCACTGACTTGATGGACATGAGTTTGAACAAGTTCTGGGAGTTGGTGATGGATGGGTAAGCCTGGCATGCTGCAGACCATGGGGTCGCAAAGAGTCAGACATGACTAACCTACTGGACTGAACTGAACATATTCTCAGGTGCAGAGATTAGGATGTAGATATATTTGGGGAGCTCAGTGGTAAAGAAGCTGCCTTTCAATGCAGGAGACGTGCGTTCAATCCCTGTGTTGGGAAGACTGTCCTGAGAAGGAAATGGCTACTCTCTCCTGGAAAACCACATGGACAGAGGGATTCCTGGTGGGCTACAGTCCATTGGATCTCAAAAGAGTTGAACATGACTGAGCAACTAAAAAACAACAATCTTAGGGAACCATTACTGTGTCCACCACAACATATGAACACTGCTTTCAGCTCTGGTTCCTTCTCTCCTTTTCCTACAGCCTTCTGACATAAAACAGATAGATATACAAGCAAGAACACTCTCTGCTTCTCCTCACACAGTATTTGCAGGATAACCCTGATTAAATAGCTTAAATGATCATTGTTTACATTTCTCATTGAGTCAAAGTAAATGATATGTTAGAAGAATTTTCTAAGAGTCAATTAGTAGGGGTTTGAAAATTCCTTTGAGAATGCAAAGTATTAGGAAGATGCAAATTATTAGCCTTGCATTCTTAAACTACTCTATTGCGGGCACTTTACAGTATATTTTAATCACATCTGTATTACAGCTTTCATGATTTTAAATACCCTAATGGCCTTTATGAAAGACATTTTTTCTAGCATTTCATTGTAGATATTTCACTTCCTATTCATTCATCTCTAAGGACCTCGAAAGTAGCAAAACTCTCTAAATTTTTATAATTATCAGTTGGAAACTGTGGTTGTCTATTCTATCACTTATTAAGAATGCTTTTAAGTGGCTCTACTAATGAGTAACAGTATCTTATATGTTGTACATTATTCTATTAAATTGACTTTCTGTATATATGGCAATTTTATTGAATAAAAAAGGAAATGTTCATGTGAGAGGGATACCTGCTTGACCTGGATGTATATCTGAGTTTGCATGAGAAGAAGTGAGTTCACTACAGAGAGGCATACAGTGGCCAAGAGGCCAAGCTTTGGAGTAGGCTGTCATGGAGTCCAATTGGGCAAATAATTAACATCTCTGAAACTAGATTACCTACTTGTAACATTCAGATAATAGAACTTATGAAATTGGTTGTTGTGAAAATTAAATGAGATAAAGTATGTTGAACATTTATCATAGTGCCTGACACCTGTCAGCTCTAAAAAAATCTTCCTTTCAAACTTCTGGAAGGTGAAATCTGCCTTTCAAGAGGGCATTTGCCAGAGGTAGGATGCCAATTCCTGAGACACAGTGACTGGAAGTCATAGAGGGAATGTCACTCCCTTTAGAACACTTCTCCAATCCTGACTCCTTCTAGGCCTATGTTCCAGTTTGGAGATCCTGTGACTTCATGAACACCATCACTATCAAAGACAGAGTGACCCAGTTGCCCAGAGCTTGTCCTTAGCTACCTTTTTCAAAATTTTTTGATTTTCAATCTGTGTATTTGTATGGTCACCATCTACTAATGGCAAGTGGTAATGATTTTTTATTTATGGTAGTGATGTAATCTTTTTAAATGTATCATATTTAAGCTAAAAAAATTTATCCAAAAGAAAACATTTTCTTAAACAAGATGATGGTAATTTAGTCAAAAATTGGGGAAGGTCTTCAGTTCAGTTCAGTTCAGTCACTCAGTTGTGTCCGACTCTTTGCGAACCCATGCATCGCAGCATGCCAGGGCTCCCTGTCCATCACCAACTCCTGGAGTTCACTCAGACTCATGTCCATCGAGTCGGTGATGCCATCCAGCCATCTCATCCTCTGTCGTCCCCTTCTCCTCCTGCCCCCAATCCCTCCCAGCATCAGAGTCTTTTCCAATAAGTCAACTCTTCTCATGAGGTGGCCAAAGTACTGCAGTTTCAGCTTCACCATCAGTCCTTCCAAAGAACACCCAGAACTGATCTTCAGGATAGACTGGTTGGCTTTCTTGCAGTCCAAGGGACTCTCAAGAGTCTTCTCCAACACCACAGTTCAAAAGCATCAATTCTTCGTTGCTCAACTTTCTTCACAGTCCAACTCTGACATCCATACATGACTACTGGAAAAACCATAGCCTTGATTAGATGGACCTTTGTTGGCAAAATAATGTCTCTGCTTTTTGAATATGGTATCTAGGTTGGTCATAACTTTCCTTCCAAGAGTAAGCGTCTTTTAATTTCATGGCTGCAGTCACCATCTGCAGTGATTTTGGAGCCCCCAAAATAAAGTCTGACACTGTTTCCACTGTTTCCCCATCTATTTCCCATGAAGTGATGAGACCAGATACCATGATCTTTGTTTTCTGAATGTTGAGCTTTAAGCCAACTTTTTCACTCTTCTCTTTCACTTTCATCAAGAGGCTTTTTAGCCCCTCTTCACTTTCTGCCATAAGGGTGGTGTCATCTGCATATCTGAGGTTATTGATATTTCTCCCAGCAATCTTGATTCCAGCTTGTGATTCTTCCAGCCCAGCATTTCTCATGATGTACTCTGCACAGAAGTTCAATAAGCAGAGTGACAATATACAGCCTTGACGTACTCCTTTTTCTATTTGGAACCAGTCTGTTGTTCCATGTCCAGTTCTAACTGTTGCTTCCTGACCTGCATACAAATTTCTCAAGAGGCAGATCAGGTGGTCTGGTATTCCCATCTCTTTCAGAATTTTCCACAGTTTATTGTGATCTACACAGTCAAAGGCTTTGGCATAGTCAATAAAGCAGAAATAGATGTTTTTCTGGAACTCTCTTGCTTTTTTGATGATCCAGCGGGTGTTGGCAACTTGGTCTCTGGTTCTTCTGCCTTTTCTAAAACCAGCTTGAACATCTGGAAGTTCATGGTTCACATATTGCTGAAGCCTGGCTTGGAGAATTTTGAGCATTACTTTACTAGTGTGTGAGTTGAGTGCAATTGTGCAGTAGTTTGAGCATTCTTTGGCATTGCCTTGCTTTGGGATTGGAAGGAAAACAGACCTTTTTCCAGTCCTGTGGCCACTGCTGAGTTTTCCAAATTTGCTGGCGTACTGAGTGTAGCACTTTCACAGCATTATCTTTCAGGATTTGGAATAGCTCAACTGGAATTCCATCACCGCCACTAGCTTTGTTCGTAGTGATGCTTTCTAAGGCCCACTTGACTTCACAGTCCAGGATGTTGGCTCTAGGTTGGTGATCACAGCATTGTGATTATCTTGGTCATGAAGATCTTTTTTGTGCAGTTCTTCTGTATATTCTTGCCACCTCTTCTTAATCTCTTCTGCTTCTATTAGGTCCATACCATTTCTGTCCTTTATCAAGCCCATCTTTCCATGAAATGTTCCCTTGGTATCTCTAATTTTCTTGAAGAGATCTCTAGTCTTTCCCATTCTATTGTTCTCCACTATTTCTTTGCTTTGGAAGGTCTTAGGAGAATAAAATTTGCAAAACTCTGTCCCAAGAGACTACTCATGACTGCATTCTAAAATGAGTGGTGACTTTCTGGAATAGCAGTTATGCATCAGTAGTCGCCCCCAGTCATCAGAGAAAACATTTTTAGCTGCTGCTCGGCCTGCTAACTAGTTCTCATGACTTAATTATTCAGATCTTGGCAGGCCAAAGGATTTTTATTCACCTGATGTTGAATTAGAGTGAAAATAAAAGGAAATAGAGCTACTCAGCTTGTCCCATCCTATTTCACTTAAATATAGTCCCTGAGAGCTACAGCCAACTTTGTGTATATCCCTGGAGACTAGCACAGGAGATGCAGGATAAATGAAGGAAGGATAATTACGCCTACACAGGAATGTAGAGAGAGGCATTAGTCCACCCTTTTCTTGACAAATATCCTCAATTCCAAGTGCCTAGAGAAAGCGATTTTAATTTCTGTAGTTTTTTTTTTTTTTTAAGATAAGAGATACTAATTGAATTACTAGTATGAGCTTATCATTCTTTTAAATAATTGATGTTATCATCAATATACATAATGCCTCCTGGGCATCGAAGAGGTTGCATGGCTTGTAAACGATGAAAGTCCATTAATGACAAAGCCAGGATTTGATCCTGTTCTGTCAGATGACTTCAAATCAATTGGTACAAAAATGTTTTCTTATGTTCTTAAAAACTTACTGTTTTCTTTCTTTATTATTTTAGGCCCATCAGTTAGGTCCAATTTTGCCTTTAAAAACATTATATACATACTTATAGGTAAAAAAAAAATGTACACAACACCAACATGTAAACAAGATGAAGTTTGGGCAGTACAACGAAATGGAAGTTTATGTTTCTTCCTTGTATTTCCCAAATTTTCTACAATGAAAACTATCCACAATAAGGCTTAGAAGAGTTAATAAAGTTAACTCTTTATTGTTGCAGGGCCAATGAGCATCTTGTAAGTGTTAATTTACATCATCAATCTTTAAAAAACAATATGGCAGACAGCACGGGGGACTTGCTTGGCTGTAGAACTCTCTCCAAATACTACAACTGCACTCTTCCCACTGTATCATGATACATTCAAGGGATCAAAGTGACATAAGGATTGGAAAAGGTTGAAAACAATGGCAACATAACTTACAAAATATTAAGAAAAATATTTGGGAAAGAGACTCATGCTTTATTTAAATGAAAGTTAAGTTATAATTCTCATTTATAATTATAATTTAAATGAGAGTGGAAACTTAGGCAATGTACAGCATGGTGACACCATGTCACCATGTAGTCACTGAAGGTAACATGGTGACTACAGGAACAACACTGAATTGTATACGTAAAACTAGCTAAGACGGTATACATGTATTATTTTTAATTGAAATATAATTGACCTACAGCGCTGTGTGAATTTCAGGTGCACAACATAATGATGTGACACTTTTGTAAATTACAAATAATCATCATGATAAGTCTAGTTACCACCTGTTAAAATACAAATTTATTACAATATTATTGACTATATTCCCCTTGTTGTACATTTCACCTGCACGCCCGCCGCACCCGCTCCCCCACCGTGACTCATTTATTTTGTCTGAAAGCGTGCACCTCTTAGTCTCTCTCACCACTCACTCATCCCCTCTCCCTCCTTCTCTATGGCAACCAGTGCTTGTTCTTTGTATCTGTGACTTTGTTTTGGCTTTGTTACTATGGATAATTTGTTTTGTCTTCTATATACGTTAAATCATACTGAATTTGTCTTTCTTTAAGTTAATAAAAATAATTCATTTGTAATTACTTAACTAAAATAATTATTTAAATTAATAAAAATAATCTTGTCTGGAGGATGATCTGTTCTTCTATCCAATAAATCACTGTGGATTTCCTTCTTTTTGTTTCCTTTTGTTTCAAAACATTGTGCAATATATTTAAATGAGGCAAGAGCACAGCAGAAATATTTACAAATGCTACATCACCAAATAGCCATACAAATGTAATTTTAAAGTGTATATCCAAATAGTAAATGTATTAAAGCAAGATGCTAAAGCTGAAACTCCAGTATTTTGGCCACCTCATGCGAAGAGTTGACTCATTGGAGAAGACTCTGATGCTGGGAGGGGTTGAGGGCAGGAGGAGAAGGGGACGACAGAGGATGAGATGGCTGGATGGCATCACTGACTCGATGAATGTGAGTCTGAGTGACCTCCGAGAGCTGGTGATGGATAGGGAGGCCTGGCGTGCTGCAGTTCATGGGGTCGCAAAGAGTCGGACACGACTGAGCGACTGATCTGATCTGATCTGACCAAACAAGTAAAAGTATTAGAAGTGAACATAGAAAAACAAAAATTAGAAGTACATATATCTCTTTTTTTCTACTTTTTTAAGCCTGTTACATATTTTCAATTATGGGTATGTATTATTTTAGAAAAAAAGAATAATAAAGAAAATGATTTAATCTTCTAGACATAAATGCAGGATATTAAATTTCATAAACTTTTAGACAATAATAATACTTTTCTATTTACCCCAAAAGATATTTTAATTAACTAAATATGTTATATTAAAAAGTTATAGAAATCTTAGTAAAAATAACTAAAGTATTTGTTATCAGATTTAAACATTAACATAATACTGAGAACTGCCTTAAAATTATCTTTGTGTAAAAGGTTCTGTGAATTTTAAACTATTTTCATAATCAAAGGCAGTTCATGTGCAAACCAAACAATTAAGAAAGTCCTTGGAAACCCCAGGCTGGTTATCTAAGGGTAGATAAAGAACTCCAGGGATATTCATAAACAGGGCATTCAGAAATGGCTTCACTTTCATTTATTCTCTTTCATAAACTTAATCAGCAACTCTAATGTCACACTTTGTACTAGCTCATCAGGAAGCATCTATTATGTGCTTCTCTCTGCTGAATGGATGCCAGAGGTTACCCATTCCTTTAAATAGCATCCAATATATTTGAGTAATAGCAGTCATTGTCATCTTAACTTTGTTTTCTATGTGACCTACTAAGTTAGTCCATCTTCAAGACATAAAACTCATTCTCTAAGTTATTTGCATTTATATCAGTTTCTGTTGTTTTAGGTAGAAAAATATTTCTGCAATAATTTATTTGAGTGACTCTTATTAGCCCATATATTTGCATCAAACATGTGCTTCATTGACAAACATTTCTAACATGAAAGATATCTGTTTATGGCCATGTCAAATTGTTCTTAATTTTAGAAACTTCTAATGAATGAAATCCCAATAATTAAACAATGTGAGACCATTTACATAGCATACATGATTATTGAGACAGTGGCAGATTTATACATTTAACATGTGAAAATATCTTTTAAGTTATTTGCTCAGTTAAGATGCACATACGCTATCTGAATATCAACATCATAAACACAACACTCCAAAATACTCTTATTTTAGAATTCCCTAGGTTCTTTCCCAGTTCCATTTCATCCCCACATTTCCTCCTGTTTTTTCTGGCACATCCCATAATACAAGTCCCACCAGAAAAGTCAGAAATAATCATAAGATAATTAAAAAAAATCAGCAAATTGTCTGTGCCCTACTTAGCATGCCAATGCCATTTCCCTATCTATAGCCCCCTCCACTTTTATTTCTATGATAAGCCTCCTTCCCTTCCGCTCATTTCAAATGTGGTCAACAGCAGAATGAGAACTTTATTTACCCAATGAGATGAACAGAACTGAAGAAAAAAACTAAAAAGAGTGCCACCAATCTCTGGTTGAAAGAATTCAGGAATCTCAAGAACTCTTTGCCATTCAACAGGAATGATAATTTTTGTGCACAAGAACTTACTTCTCTTCCAGTGTTGGGATAACAAAGCATACTATGGTTAAAGACATTTATGAGACAATGGCTTCAAGGAAATTGAACAGACTGTTAGTTGCAGAATTTCTCAGGCTATTTTAATGACCTAATAGGTATATTATATATATATATCATATTTATACCTATGCATTTAACTTATATGCAGAGTACGTCATGAGAAACGCTGGACTGGGAGAAACACAAGTTGGAATCAAGATTGCTGGGAGAAATATCAATAACCTCAGATATGCAGATGACAGCACTCTTATGGCAGAAAGTGAAGAGGAACTCAAAAGCCTCTTGATGAAGGTGAAAGTGGAGAGTGGAAAAGTTGGCTTAAAGCTCAACATTCAGAAAATGAAGATCATGGCATCCGGTCCATTAACTTCATGGGAAATAGATGGGGAAACAGTGGAAACAGTGTCAGACTTTATTTTTCTGGGCTCCAAAATCACTGCAGATGGTGACTGCAGCCATGAAATTAAAAGACGCTTACTCCTTGGAGGAAAGTTATGACCAACCTAGATAGCATATTCAAAAGCAGAGACATTACTTTGCCAACAAAGGTTGGCTAGTCAAGGCTATGGTCTTTCCTGTGGTCACGTATGGATGTGAGAGCTGGACTGTGAAGAAGGCTGAACGCCGAAGAATTGATGCTTTTGAACTGTGGTATTCAAGTGGTGTGGTGTGGAGAAGACTCTTGAGAGTCCCTTGGACTGCAAGGAGATCCAACCAGTCCATTCTGAAGGAGATCGGCCCTGGGATTTCTTGGAAGGAATGATGCTAAAGCTGAAACTCCAATACTTTGGCCACCTCATGCAAAGAGTTGACTCATTGGAGAAGACTCTGATGCTGGGAGGGATTGAGGGCAAGAGGAGAAGGGGACGACAGAGGATGAGATGGCTGGATGGCATCACTGACTCGATGGACGTGAGTCTTAGTGACCTCCGGGAGTTGGTGATGGACAGGGAGGCCTGGCGTGCTGTGATTCATGGGGTCGCAGAGACTTGGACTCGACTGAGCGACTGATCTGATCTGATATATATTATATATAATATATATATCAAAACTTATTTCACCACAGAACACCTTTTTTTTCCAAGGAATATCTATGGTATGGAGTAACAGGTGAAACACAGCATTAAAGGAACGAAGCTCGGAAGTATGAACTCTTTAGATTTTCGAGGCACTGACCATCAGGTAAGAGAAGTATGAGTCACCCTTCATAGTGTCCCATGTGGCTGCTGGCCTACCTGCATTGCAGCAACCATGACGGTCATCAAGTCCAGAGTACCTGCCTGCTTCAAGTACCACTACACGCTCTTTCCTCATTTCCTTGTGAGATATAGAGGGGTCTTGTCACAGAGTAACTTAAGGTCCTATGAATAACTACTAAGTGATTCTGCTAGGCTTTGCATTCAGAATGAGGAGTTCAGAGTCTAGATTTTTATATGCACCAGATCAGAGAATTATTCTAAGAGGTCATACAATAAAATACTACATGTGAACATACTTTCTAATGATTCTTCTCTGTTTTCACAAGGAGAGCAGAAATGAAATGGGTTTTAACTGCTAGCTTCTCAGAAGGCTAGCCCTCATAAAAGTAATAGAAAAGCTGTCCCTTTCTTTCTATAATTTCAGGAACTGTGGGTTACTCAGAACTAGAAATGTGCTTTGGGGATCCTTTCTGTTATTCTGCTCACCCTTAGATGTCTAGGTGAAACACTGTATAGATTTATACCCTATAAGGAATACACTGCTCAGACAGAATTTAAACAATTTCAAATATATCGCTAAAACATTATCTGCACAACTATATCAACTATTATTTAATTACATAATGATATAAGAAATGCCTTCATTGCAAAAGTTCAGACACTGAGTCAACTACACTATGGTCCAGTTTTTCTGTATGTTCTTCTGTCTTCATAGGGCTGGGAGAGCAGGAAGTATAATATATGGTATAGCTATGAACAGTCTCCTTCAAGAATAAAGAAGTGAAAGTTTACTATATTTTTATTTTTAAAAATATGATGCTTAAACAGAATTAAATTCTCAAAATGAGAAAAATGTTCTTTACCCATTAACTCTTTTCCCTGAAGACTACATAGTACTCATATATAGAACCATAGCATTTATTTTCATAACAGATCACAGGTTTCTTCAAGTTCAGTTTGGAGTGAAAACCCAGAGAAACATGTGTTTGAGATATTATACTGTTTAATGTAGTGTTGAAAAAATTAAAGAGGAGAATTGAAAGAACATTTATATGAGGCTCTCAACCCCGAGATTCATATGTATGCAACACCAGAAGTGTGAGAATGAGCCACATAAACACATTCCTTCTAAAAAAAGTGCAAGTTGAATGCAGCTTATGCTGAATGTATTATTGGCCATTTGTTAAGCACCTGTTATGAATGCTCTAGGTACTCTACACAGAGAATTATATTTAATCATCATCAGGCTATAAAATAGGTGTGTTACCCACTCCAGATATAAAAGAATTGTATCCTATATAAGTAATCAGCTCAAAGTCACACAAGTGACAGATCCTATATCTGAGTTGACACAGATTGAGCGCTGAAGAATTGATGCTTTTGAATTGTGGTGTTGGAGAAGACTCTTGAGAGTCCCTTGGACTGCAAGGAGATCCAACCAGTCCATTCTGAAGGAGATCAGCCCTGGGATTTCTTTGGAAGGAATGATGCTAAAGCCGAAACTCCAGTACTTTGCCCACCTCATGCGAAGAGTTGACTCATTGGAAAAGACTCTGATGCTGGGAGGGATTGGGGGCAGGAGGAGAAGGGGATGACAGAGGATGAGATGGCTGGATGGCATCACTGACTCGATGGACGTGAGTTTGAGTGAACTCCAGGAGTTGGTGATGGACAGGGAGGCCTGGCGTATTGCAATTCATGGGGTCGCAAAGAGTCGGACACAACTGAACGACTGAACTGAACTGACTGAACTGACAGATAATCAACCCACAAAGGCGAACACAACTTGCAGCCTAAGTTATCTTGTCAAATAACATGATAAATTTTAACAATGTAAAACTGGAAAAATGTATAGGAAACAGGTAAGAGATTAGGAGACTAGTTTGGTCTGTAATACAAACAATGGCACCCCACTCTAGTACTCTTGCCTGGAAAATCCCATGGACGGAGGGGCCTGGTGGGCTGCAGTCCATGGGGTCACTAGGAGTCAGACACAACTGAACGACTTCAATTTCACTTTTCACTTTCATGCATTGGAGAAGGAAATGGCAACCCACTCCAGTGTTCTTGCCTGGAGAGTCCCAGGGACGGGGGTCACTCAGAGTCGGACACGACTGAAATGACTTAGCATAATACAAACAAAATTTTTGATAAATTTTAAACTGAAACTCTATACGTATGTCCAAAGATCTATCAAGTTCTTTTTAAAAAGGAACTATGTGTCTTTTTCTTTCATTTTAACATCTTATTCAGTTTAATACTAATAAAATATTAGATATTTTCCATCTCATAATTTCAGTACAAAGGTCACATTTTTACAATTAACGATTCAACTCAATTAATGAACTAATTTTGTGATAAAATATTATCTGGAAAGACATCTCAAATATAGAAAGTAATATCTTGTTACATTTTTTCACAGAAGCACATCAGGAAAGTTCAATCTTCATGTAACTGCAATATGAGTGAGTTGAAAGCTTCCAATTGTCAACTGAATTAAATAAATGAAGTTACTATATACTTATTCTGAAACCTTGGACCTTTTGGACACAGAATTTTCTATCCATATTAATCCAATAGAATAGTTAATAACATTTAACATTGATTGGTGCTAATGGTAAAAAATCTGCCTGCAATGCAGGAGACACAAGGGACTCGAGTTCAATCCCTGAGTCAGGAAGATCCCCTTGAGGAGGGCACGGCAACTCACTCCAATATTCTTGCCTGGAGAATCCCATGTACAGAGAAACCTAGAAGGTTACAGTCCATGGGGTCACCAAGAGTCTGACACGACTGAGCAACTATACTTACACAAATTCCCTAACTTAAAGTTCTTTCTGATTAAAACTGCTAGATGGCTTTCCATTAAATGCTTCTAAACTATGTGTTACACAACATCCCAATTATTTCATGGGAAGGAGAAGTGGACAAAATCATCTTTAAATGCAAGTGGAAAAAGAGAATAATAAATATCTGCTGCTGCTGCTGCTAAGTTGCTTCAGTCGTGTCCGACTCTGTGCGATCCCACAGATGGCCTCCTACTAGGCTCTTCTGTCCCTGGGATTCTCCAGGCAAGAACACTGGAGTGGGTTTCCATTTCCTTCTCCAATAATAAATATCTATTAATAGCCAAAAAAAATTATGGAAAAGGCGATTTCTTGGGAGAACTTTCCTTAGCAGAAATTGGCTTGGGAATAAACAAAAACATTAGTGGAACAGAGAATTCAGAATGCAAATTCCCAGATACATGAAACTTTGCTGTATGGCAATAGTGGTATTTCGATTCACTTACAAGAGTAGGATTCATTTAACAAATGTTTTTCTCAGTTAGCTGCCCATATTAAAAAATAAAAACTTAAGTTGGATTTTAGCCTCATGCTATACACAAAAATAAATCCCAAGCATACTACATGCAACTATAAAAATTAAAATCTTAGAAAAAATGCAGAAAATTACAATGGTCACTTAGGGATTTTTAAGACTCCCCTAGCCAAGACAGGAAACAGAACTGTGAAAGAAAATATAAATGTATTTGAAAAAATGAGCATTAAAATATATTCAGTGGCAACAAACACCATCAAAATAATTTAGAAAGATTACAATAGACTAAGAAAAATATCTGTGATGATAAGATAAAGTTTAAATCTTCAATATGTAATGTGACCTCACAAATTATTAAGGTAAAAGATATAATAGAAATATGAGTAAATGATATGAAAAATGGTAGGTAAATTTTAGCATTTACACTCTTTTAATATTACACTATGATTTAAACATTCAAGTAATACTATAATGTCATTATTAAAATACCTCTGTGGGTAATCATGAATGGGGAGAGGGTCTCTTTAAACTATTGGAGGAATTGTGAATTATGTTAGCATTGTTTGTGTCAGATATTGGTAATATTTCCATAACAATATTTTGTAAGAAAGAAACCAAACCTTCAACAGATTTCATCGGGATTTTTCAAAAACTTAGAGCAGTGCTATCCAACAGAAAATACAATATAAATCACAAGTGCAAATCCCATATGTAATTTTAATTTTTTAACAGCTATATAATAACAAATAAAAAGAAATAGGTGAAATTATAGCAATATATTTTATTCAGTCCAGTAAAACATGTAAATCAATATTAAAGTTACTGAAAGATTTTACATTCTATTTTAAATCTTTGAAAACTAGTGAGTGTTTTTACATTTACAGTACATCTCAATTTGAACCAGCTGTATTTCAAGTGCCCAAGAGCCACATGTCTAGTTGATACAGTGTCAGCCAGCACAGTATAGTGTTTTTTGCCCATCAGCAGACAGAAAGTATGTTAAGAGTTCACTGATCTGACATCATAGAACAAATCTGCATTGAGAGAATACAATTTTCAACTCACTGTCATTTATTATCAAAATCTTCTATGACACAAGTAGTATGTAACAGGAACTGCCCTAATTTATAACTATTCCAACTTGCTCAAATGTGTTTTCACTTAGCAACATTCAGTTACTTGATTCAAACAGGAAGAATACAGTTGGATAGACTTATTCAGGGTTGGAGTTTAATCAAGCAGCTCTGATGGAAAAAGAGGGGGTACAAGTTGAAGCATATGCAAAGATACAACTGTAATAGTGATGCACAGATTCAGATTTGGATAAAAAGGAAGGGATGATCAATAAAAGCAAAATTATGGAATAATCCAGCATGGAAATAAAGGTTCAAGACAAAGAAATATTCATTATTTTCCATTAACATTCATGCCTAGAGAGAGAAGGAGATGGGGAGGGGGAAAGGGAATGAAGGAGGAGAAAGAAGGGGAGGAGAGGAAGAAGAGAGGCACTCCAGAATCATGGAAGAAGAGAAGGAAAGATGGAAGGGAAAGGATGAAACAGAATATTTAAACACATAAGAAAATATCTACATTAAAATGTGTTCATAATGAAATTTATGGAACTTGTCTCTGAACCTTTTCATAGGAAAAAAAATCTCCTTTGGTGTAGTGCTATCAGCTTTTGAGTACAAATAAACCATTACACTAGCACAGATCAAAAAACAAATACACAAAAGCCTTTCTTTAACCTACATCTCCTGCAATGGCTACTTTCTTTCTGCATTCTGGAGCCAAGCTTTCAAAAGTTGTCTACACGGTATCCACATCCTTACCTACCTTCACCCTTCAACTCTCATCCCCTCTCCTAAAGCTACTTAACCTCTCTCCCTACAGTCATCAGGAAGTTCATGTCAAATTCATCAGCTAAATTTCAGTCTTCAATTTACCTGAACTATTCAAAGAATTTCAATTAGTTCACCACTCCTGCCTCCCCAAAACATCTCATTCTTGAATTCTTGCCATACTATTTTACTCCTTTTCTTTTTAGCCTCTCCTCAATCATATAGGGTAACTCCTCTGTCTCTATCAATATGTAAATTTTACTTTATGTGGTTCTTTATCCTGGGTCATCTTTCCTTTCTACTCTAAACACTTCTTTTACGCTATCTTATTTACTGATGCAATTTTAAAGACTGTGCATACCTGTGCTCTCAGTCATGTCCAACTCTTTATGACTCCATGGACTGTAGCCCGCTAGACTCCTCTGTCCATGGGATTTCCCAGGGAAGAATACTGGAGCGGGTTGCCATTTCCTTCTCCAGGACATCTTCCCAACCCAGGGATCAATACACATCTCCTGCATTGGCAGGGAGACTCTTTACTAGCTGAGCCAAGGTATTTTTCCCAATTTTATATCTCTAGCCTGAACTCCCTTTCTGAGCTCCATATCATAACATAAAATGCTTATCTGACATCGCTACCTGAATATTTCTCATCTAGCCCAAATGTAACATATGCAAAATTGAAATTGAATGTTCTCATGCCCTTGCCATTTCTTCCTGCTCCTTCAATCTTTTCCATTGGAGTAAATGACAACTTTATGACCTTCCCAGTTTTCCATACCACAAACCTACCATTGACTTTTCATATCTCTTTCCCCCTCAGACTGTGTATCTACTGCTGCTACTGCTAAGTCGCTTCAGTCGTGTCCGACTCTGTGCGACCCCATCGACGGAAGCCCACCAGGCTCCCCCGTCCCTGGGATTCTCCAGGCAAGAACACTGGAGTGGGTTGCCATTTCCTTCTCCAATGCATGAAAGTGAAAAGTGAAAGTGAAGTCGCTCAGTCGTGTCCGACTCTTAGCGACCCCATGGACTGGAGCCTACCAGGATCCTCCGTCCATGGGATTTTCCAGGTAAAAGTACTGGGGTGGGGTGCCATTGCCTTCCCCGGTGTATCTACTACTACAGCACAAAAAGTATATAAGTAATAGTTCTCAATAAACATGTCCACTTCTCCCTTTATTTTACTTTTGGATAAATTCCTAATTGTTCAAAAACTTCCATTGTTGACCTCTTCCAATTAACTGTACCAAAAGCACCTCACAAGATCTTTTATTTTTTTCAGATCATAAGCTCTTTTTATTTTCACCTTCATTGATTCAGAAGGTGATTTAGAAGAAAAATAACCTTTCACATGATCTTCTAAAAACAAAAATCTAGTCATATTATGCTTCTGTTTTAAAATTCTTCAGTATCTACTCATACTTAGGGGACTTTTCATACAGGCTTATGTAATTTAGTTTCAGTTTACTTTTCCAGCTTCTTCTTCTGCAACTCTCCCCTTGCTCATTATAAGACTGACTGTAACCTTGTTAAAAATCTGAAAAATTTTCTGTCACTCTGAGTCTCCTTCCCTCACCTACATCATCACACATAATTGATCACACCTGAACTTCATTAATTTGTGTCTATCTCTCCAATTTGGTAAGAGTACATTGAATTCTAACCTTGTTTTCCAAGGCGATCATTAAAACTATTAATAACGTATCATCTGTAACCTAATAAGGATACTAAACTTTCTACTCAATTACTACAAAAGATCTTAATCAAGGACCAATCTCTGAAGTAAAATGCTGATTACACTGCTTCAGGTTGATATTAATCCATTGATAGAGTGGATAAAGTGTTCACAATGACCTGTCAGTGATGCTATATTTTATCATCTGCCAGGAGGATTGAAATAATAGCTTGTAAACTATGCTGGAGGAATTTTATAATTCCTCTTTCTTTTTTATTAAGATAAATGTCATAAGGATCCTCTTTGTGTGTCTCAATTTAAACACATTTTAAAAGTTTGTCAGAGAGGAGGAGCTAAGATGGCAGACGAGTAGGACGGGGAGAATATTTTCTCCTCCACAAATCCATTAAAAGAACATTTGAATGCTGAATAAATTCTACAAAACAACTTCTGAATGCCGGCAGAGGACATCAGGCACTTAGAAAGACAATTAAGACAATTCATTGTCTTCAAAAGGAGAAACGAGCCCTGCGGTAACTCCTTTTGCAGAGAAGCTGCGAGGACATCAGCATTTGCCATTAGCAAGCGGGGGCTGGGCTAGGAGGAGCGGCGCGGCCTGCATCGTTTTGAGAAAGGATTTGGCCTGGCTATCTCGAGCGCTATCTGAGCGAAATAACCAGACTGTCAGTTATCTACAACATCAAAAGCCAGCCCTAACTTAAGACACCACCAGGACTACGTACGGAACAAAGGAATGCACAGAGATGGCCGGCTGCAGGCCGTCCCACTCCGGTGACAGGCAGCCAGGGCTGGAGGCGGGCAATCACAGCCCTAGAGAGACACTGTCTATAGAACTCTAAGTAGGTTTCTGTGCTGACTCACGCTTCTTGGGGCTCTGGATGGTCAACGTCTGCCTGAGAAAATGTGCCAGTTATATACTCAGAAAACTGAGCGGCAGGGAGGCGATAAGTCGCAGCAGCTGCACTCGCTGAACATTTCATCACCTGTGCTACTCGGATCTGGGAAGGTCATAAAACGCAGACTCAACCGAGTCTGTGCTTCTGTGGATTATCCGAGTGCCTGAACCTGGCCGGCTTAAATTTGGGTGTTCATCTCCGCCCCCTCTGTAACAGGACAGAGATCAGATATTGAAAAGACCAGTAAACCACCTCAATAAAGAGAATTCAACAAACTATCAGAATATAGTAAGGACACTCTAAACTTGGCAGTTTTAACAAAATGAAGAGACAAAAGAATACTCAGCAGTTAAAGGAACAGGATAGATGCCCACCAAACCAAACCAAAGAGGAAGAGATAGGGAATCTACCTGATAAAGAATTCCAAATAATGATAGTGAAAAATGGAATCACAGTTAAAGAGTCTGGAGACAAGGATTGAGAAGATGCAAGAAAGGTTTAACAAGGACCTAGAAGAAATAAAAAAGAGTCAACACATAATGAATAATGCAATAAATGAGATCCAAAACACTCTGGAGGCAAGAAATAGTAGAATAACAGAGGCAGAAGATAGAAGTAGTGAATTAGAAGATAGAATCCTAGAAATAAATGAATCAGAGGAGAAAAAAGAAAAACAAATCAAAAGAAATGAGGATAATCTCAGAGACCTCCAGGATAACATTAAACGCTACAACATTCGAATCATAGGAGTTCCAGAAGAAGAAGATAAAAAGAAAGACCATGAGGA
This sequence comes from Tragelaphus eurycerus, assembly GCA_935064755.1. Lineage (NCBI taxonomy): Eukaryota > Metazoa > Chordata > Mammalia > Artiodactyla > Bovidae > Tragelaphus > Tragelaphus eurycerus. Next base: position 66,831,877 of record CAKXYN010000004.1, on the reverse strand, counting down.
AATACTTGAGGAGATAATAGTTGAAAATTTCCCTAAAATGGAGAAGGAAATTACCACTCAAGTTCAAGAAATCCAGAGAGTCCCTAACAGGATAAACCCAAGGCAAAACACCCCAAGACACATATTAATCAAATTAACAAAGATTAAATATAAAGAACAAATATTAAAAGCAGCAAGGGAAAAACATCCAATAACTCACAAGGGAATTCCCATAAGGATAACAGCTGATCTTTCAATAGAAACTCTCCAAGCCAGGAGGGAATGGCAAGACATAATTAAAGTGATGAAAGAAAATAACTTACAGCCTAGATTATTGTATCCAGCAAGGATCTCATTCAAATATGAAGGAGAAATCAAAAGCTTCACAGATAAGCAAAAGTTGAGAGAATTTAGCACCACTAAACCATTTCTCCAACAAAAACTAAAGGACATTCTTTAGATAGGCATCACTAAAAGGGTGTATAAATTCGAACCCAAAACAATAAAGTAAATCCTATTTATCAATAATTGCTCTAAACATTAATGGGCTGAATGCCCTAATCAACAGACAAAGACTGGCTGAATCGGTACAAAAACAAGACCCCTACATACCTTGTCTACAAGAGACAACCAAAAGACTAAAATGGGTCAAATGGATACAAAAACGAGACCCCTATATATGTTGTCTACAAGAGAACCACCTTAAAACAGAGGATATATACTGACTGCAAATGAAGGCCTGGAAAAAGATTTTCTATGTAAATACAGACCAAAAGAAAACAGGAGTAGCAATACTCATATCAGATAAAATTGATTTTATAAGATCCTGAAAAAGGAGACAATCAAGGTTATACATAACGACTTAAAGGAACAATCCAAAAAGAAGTTATAACAATTATAAATATATATGCACACAACATTGGAGCATTGATATATCTAAGACAAACATTAATTAATATGATAGAAGAAATATGCAACAATACAATAATAGTGGGAGACTTTAATACCCCACTCAAACTTATACAATCTGGCTGTAATAGACAAAGTGAAGAAGAAAACATATTCACTTATGAGCCTCAAAAAATTCAGTTCACTCAGGAGAGTTAAAAAAAAAAATAGACTTATTTGTTCACTCTGTAAAGGTTTATTGACTATTTTATGGGTCTGGTACCACTTTGGATAGTAGGGAGGAAGAAGTAACAAATGTGATCCTGTCCTAAATAATATATTGTGGTAAAGATAGACCTACCAATACAAAATACCAAGATGTGCCTAAGATGAGGACACCCAAACTGGACTTTTAGTTTCCTGAACTTTTCATTTCCAGATCAAACCTCCTAATATAGGATGAATTCTACATGATTTTTTTTAAGTGTTCTTTGTGATTAAAAACACAAAGCCATTAGTTAAGAAATTACATATACTCCTCCCCACCATCTCTCCCCTTCTTTCTTCCCATTTCCCTCCCACCCTCACTGATCCCTTCCTTTGTCCATTTTCCCCTGCAAAAAAAAAAAAAAAAAAAGTTTGTCAGAAACAGCATATTACAAACTTTTCATATAAAGTAAAAGCATTGTATTAACAAAGCATAAAATTCCATTGCTAAATTTTATAATTAATATAATTTTATAACTACATAATTCAAGACTCTATATAGAAAACCCTAAAGACTCCACCAGAAAATTACTAGAACTAATCAATGAATATAGTAAAGTTGCAGGATATAAAATCAACACACACAGAAATCCCTTGCATTCCTATACACTAATAATGAGAAAATAGAGAAATTAAGGAAACAATTCCATTCACCATTGCAACGAAAAGAATAAAATACTTAGAAATATATCTTCCTAAAGAAACTAAAGACCTATATATAGAAAACTATAAAACACTGGTGAAAGAAATCAAAGAGGACACTAATAGATGGACAAATAGACCATGTTCATGGATTGGCAGAATCAATATAGTGAAAATGAGTATACTACCCAAAGCAATTTATAGATTCAATGCAATCCCTATCAAGCTACCAATGGTATTCTTCACAGAGCTAGAACAAATAATTTCACAGTTTGTACGGAAATACAAAAAACCTCGAATAGCCAAAGCAATCTTTTGAGAAAGAAGAATGGAACTGGAGGAATCAAAATGCCTGACTTCAGGCTCTACTACAAAGCCACAGTCATCAAGACAGTATGGTACTGGCACAAAGACAGAAATATAGATCAATGGAACAAAATAGAAAGCCCAGAGATAAATCCACGCACATATGGACACCTTTGACAAAGGAGGCAGGAAATATACAATGGATTAAAGACAATCTCTTTAACAAGTGGTGCTGGGAAAACTGGTCAACCACTTGCAAAAGAATGAAACTAGAACACTTTCTAACACCATACACAAAAAATAAACTCAAAATGGATTAAAGATCTAAATGTAAGACCAGAAACTATAAAACTCCTAGAGGAGAACATAGGCAAAACACTCGCCGACATATCACAGCAGTATCCTCTATGACCCACCTCCCAGAATATTGGAAATAAAAGCAAAAATAGACAAATGGGACTTAATTAAACGTAAAAGCTTCTGCACAACAAAGGAAACTACAAGCAAGGTGAAAAGACAGCCTTCAGAACGGGAGAAAATAATAGCAAATGAAGCAACAGACAAACAACTAATCTCAAAAATATACAAGCAACTCCTACAGCTCAATTCCAGAAAAATAAGTGACCCAATCAAAAAATGGGCCAAAGAACTAAATAGACATTTCTCCAAATAAGACATACAGATGGCTAACAAACACATGAAAAGATGCTCAACATCACTCATTATCAGAGAAATGCAAATCAAAACCACTATGAGGTACCATTTCATGCCAGTCAGAATGGCTGCGATCCAAAAGTCTACAAGCAATAAATGCTGGAGAGGGTGGAGAGAAAAGGGAACCCTCTTACACTGTTGGTGGGAATGCAAACTAGTACAGCCACTATGGAGAACAGTGTGGAGATTCCTTAGAAAACTGGGAATAGAACTGCCTTATGATCCAGCAATCCCACTGCTGGGCATACACACCGAGGAAACCAGAATTGAAAGAGACACGTGTACCCCAATGTTCATCGCAGCACTGTTTATAATAGCCACCTAGATGTCCATCAGCAGATGAATGGATAAAGAAAGCAGTGGTACATATACACAATGGAGTATTACTCAGCCATTAAAAAGAATGCATTTGAGTCAGTTCTAATGAGGTGGATGAAACTGGAGCCTATTATACAGAGTGAAGTAAGCCAGAAAGAAAAACACCAATACAGTATACTAATGCATATATATGGAATTTAGAAAGATGGTATCAATAACCCTGTATACGAGACAGCAAAAGAGACACAGATGTATAGAACAGTCTTTTGGACTCTATGCGAGAGGGAGAGGGTGGGGTGATTTGGGAGAACGGCATTGAAACATGTATAATATCATATATGAAACGAGTCGCCAGTCCAGGTTCGATACACGATACTGGATGCTTGGGGCTGGTGCACTGGGACGACCCAGAGGGATGGTAGGGGGAGGGAGGTGGGAGGAGGGTTCAGGATGGGGAACACATGTATACCTGTGGCGGATTCATTTTGATATATGGCAAAACCAATACAATATTGTAAAGTTAAAAAATTAAATTAAATTAAATTTTAAAAAAAAGAGTGAAAAATAAATAAATCCATACAATATCTGTTATCTTCACCACCTGCAGTAAAACATAGATATCATTCTTTATATTTAAAATAGGAAAGAATTACAAGACCATAAAACAACTCATTTTTAAATAATAACTTCTAGAATATTTGTCCTTCCTATTCTTATTTCATATGTCTCCAAAATTATTGTAAGATACTCTATAATACATAGAGAGAAAGTAATAAAGTAGCAACTGTACCTTAGATGATCAGGTAGTGAGTGAAAGTTGCTTGGTGACCCCACAGACTGTAACCCACCAGTCTCCTCTGTCCATGGAATTCTCCAGGCAAGAATACTGGAGTGGATTTCCATTCCCTACTCCAGGGGATCTTCCCAACCCAAGGATCACAGCCAGGCCTCTTGTATTGGCAGGCAGCTTCTTTACCATCGGAGCCACCAGGAAAGCCCTGATGATCAGGTGGCAGCCATTTAATTTCTTAAAACATGTGATTTATATTTGGCAGGAATGATATTCTTTGCATTAATTTGTTTTTCAGCCCAGCAGTAAATATTTTGGTAAAACAGATCTTCTATCTTCTTATAATTTGATGAAATCTCCCACAATTTTACATTTGATGCTTATTTTTTAAACATACATTTTTTTCCCTTAATTGGGTCGTAATTGATTCTCTGTGATATGGAGAAATAATTCCATAATGATATAGCTCTCATTTTGTCCTATTAAATTCCCATTTTATTCTTTCTTGTAACTGCCCTAGTCTAATCAATCTTTCTTTTTTTCTCATTGTGGATTCCTTTTTTCCCTCCTCTGGGAACTATTAACCACACTGTTTCCCCAAGATTATGACAATATCTTTCTATAGCAAGCCACACTCCCCAGTTTTTTTTTTTTTTTTTTTTTTTTTTGATGTGGGAGTTTGATGGCTTCATCCTTTTAAGTTTTTCCCTAAGTCAACACGAGGCAGTTTCTCAACCAGAATTTTACTTTTTACATGTAAATATGACACTATTAATCAATGACCAAAGAAGTAAAACAAGAGCCAACTACCGCACAGTTGCACTCATCTCACACGCTAGTAAAGAAATGCTCAAAATTCTCTAAGCCAGGCTTCAGCTATATGTGAACCGTGAACTTCCTGATGTTCAAGCTGGTTTAGAAAAGGCAGAGGAACCAGAGATCAAATTGCCAACATCCAATGGATCATGGAAAAAGCAAGAGATTTCCAGAAAAACATCTATTTCTGCTTTATTGATTATGCGAAAGCCTTTGACTGTGTGGATCACAATAAACTGTGGAAAATTCTGAAAGAGATGGGAATACCAGACCACCTGATCTGCCTCTTGAGAAATTTGTATGCAGGTCAGGAAGCAACAGTTAGAACTGGACATGGAACAACAGACTGGTTCCAAATAGGAAAAGGAGTACGTCAAGGCTGTATATTGTCACCCTGTTTATTTAACTTATATGCAGAGTACATCATGAGAAACGCTGGTCTGGAAGAAACACAAGTTGGAAACAAGATTGCTGGGAGAAATATCAATAACCTCAGATATGCAGATGATACCACTCTTATGGCAGAAAGTGAAGAGGAACTAAAAAGCCTCTTGATGAAAGTGAAAGTGGAGAGTAAAAAAGTTGGTTTAAAGCTCAACATTCAGAAAATGAAGATCATGGCATATGGTCTCATCACTTCATGGGAAATAGATGGGGAAACAGTGGAAACAGTGTCAGACTTTATTTTTCTGGGCTCCAAAATCACTGCAGATGGTGACTGCAGCCATGAAATTAAAAGACGCTTGCTCCTTGGAAGGAAAGTTATGACCAACCTAGATAGCATATTCAAAAGCAGAGACATTACTTTGCCAACAAAGGTTCGCCTAGTCAAGGCTATGGTCTTTCCTGTGGTCATGTATGGATGTGAGAGCTGGACTGTGAAGAAGGCTGAGTGCCGAAGAATTGATGCTTTTGAACTGTGGTGTTGGAGAAGACTCTTGAGAGTCCCTTGGACTGCAAGGAGATCCAACCAGTCCATTTTGAAGGAGATCAGCCCTGGGATTTCTTTGGAAGGGCTGATGCTGAAGCTGAAACTCCAGTACTTTGGCCACCTCGTGCGAAGAGCTGACTCATTGGAGAAGACTCTGATGCTGGGAGGGATTGAGGGCAAGAGGAGAAGGGGACGACAGAGGATGAGATGTCTGGATGGTATCACTGACTCGATGGATGCGAGTCTGAGTGACCTCTGGGAGCTGGTGATGGACAGGGAGGCCTGGCGTGTTGCAGTTCATGGGGTCGCAAATAGTCGGACACGACTGAGCGACTGATCTGATCTGATCTGATCTGATGGCACCTTGAAAAGCACTTCACGTGTATTTTCTCCTTTAATACTCAAAAACATTCTTTCAAATAAATGCTATTGTTCCATCCACATTTACTTTGTAACTGGAAAAACTGATATAATGAAAGATTTATTTATTTATCCAAGATCTCAAAGCAGATAAGCAATGAAGCTAGACTGGATTTAAAGCAGTCTGAGCTGCTGCTCCTTGGAAGGAAGGTTATGACCAACCTAGATAACATATTCAAAAGCAGAGACATTACTTTGCCAACAAAGGTTCGTCTAGTCAAGGCTATGGTTTTTCCTGTAGTCATGTATGGATATGAGAGCTGGACTGTGAAGAAGGCTGAGTGCCGAAGAATTGATGCTTTTGAACTGTGGTGTTGGAAAAGACTCCTGAGAGTCCCTTGGACTGCAAGGAGATCCAACCAGTCCATTTTGAATGAGATCAGCCCTGGGATGTCTTTGGAAGGGATGATGCTAAAGCTGAAACTCCAGTACTTTGGCCACCTCATGAGAAGAGTTGACTCATTGGAGAAGACTCTGATGCTGGGAGGGATTGAGGGCAAGAAGAGAAGGGGATGACAGAGGATGAGATGGCTGGATGGCATCACTGACTCGATGGACGTGAGTCTGAGTGACCTCTGGGAGTTGGTGATGGACAGGGTGACCTGGCGTGCTGCGATTCACGGGGTTGCAAATAGTCGGACACGACTGAGCGACTGATCTGATCTGATCTGAGCTGAGCTGCTGCTGCTAAGTCACTTCAGTCATGTCCGACTCTGTGGGACCCCATAGATGGCAGCCCACCAGGCTCCCCCCATCCCTGGGATTTTCCAGGCAAGAACACTGGAGTGGGTTGCCATTTTCTTTTCCAATGCATGAAAGTGAAAAGGGAAAGTGAAGTCGCTTAGTCGTGCCAACTCTTTGGGACCCCATGGACTGCAGCCTACCAGGCCCCTCCGTCCATGGGATTTCCCAGGCAAGAGTACTGGAGTGGGGTGCCATTGCTTTCTCCAGTCTGAGCTGAGGCCATCATAAGTTGGGCATGATCATGATCGCCTATAGCACGTGTTCAGAAAGACATGGCAAAAAAAGGTTCCTATGCCCAATATGCTGCTGTATGCCTGAAATCCTAAGCAATTAAATGTTACACAATTAGTCCATATAAAGAAGGCCCTGAGAGAGCACCTCTCTTTAAAATCTCAGCATAAATAAGCCTATCAGACAGAACCCAGACAGAACCTTTCCAGCTTATCTGAAGAAAGTTTTATCAGTCAGCAGAGTTAAATAAAGGAATCTCCCTGGTAGGAGAAATCTAGATCACTGACTATGCTGGAAGATAGTAGTTGGAGGGAAAAGCTTCAAATCCTCAAGAACTTTAGACACAATACTTAGACAAACTATCTTCTTCACAAACTATGTACAAGCATCTAGCATATGGTGAGACAGAACAGATGTTCTCTGCTTTTAACCTAACAATTCATCTCTGTCTTCATCAGAGGCCTCAAATAATATTAATAAGAAATACAGAAACTATGGAGTAGAGAATAGTCTATGCTTTAGTAAACAGTCTTTATTGAAGGTAGCAGTCAAAATTAGATTTAAACATTCATTAGTTTTGAAATAAAACAAAGAATGAACTTCACTTTTGGACATTAGTAGACAGTATCTAGATACTCATAAACCAGAAAAAAGAGTCTAAATGGAATTTTCATCCACTGTGCATCATTTTCACAGTCTTAGTTCTGGGTACCATATTTTTCCTGCTTCCACTAAAGGACAAGTTGAACACTGCGATGGAAGTTTATACAACATTGTCATTACAAATACAACATACACCAACTGCTGGAAATATATCTTCATAGGCATGAAACTGTTATTTACCACTTTAGATTGTGTTTGCCCATTTTACACTCATTACTACACACCTCTTGGGGATGGGTAGGTAAAAGACTGTTGGTGAAATGATGAATGAGATCTTCAGATATTTATTGGTTATGGAACTGTGGGCAACTCACTCACTGAGTCTTAATTTTCTCATATCTAAAGTGAGGAAGTTGGAGTAACTAAAGCATCACATTTAGCCCAAGTCTATGATGCTACAGAGACACCTGCCCAAAGCAGAGAGAGAGGTCATACAAAAAGGTGTTCATTAAAAAAAAGAGAGAGAGATTAATCAGAACTAGATCTTTTAGAAGACTATTCACACCTAGGAATGGCATGGGTTAATAACAAAAGAGAGCTCGTTAGAAGTGTCATTAGCTGAGCCAAATAAGGAGGTAAATGAATCAAGTGAAATAATATTGTATTGGACGGGCCAAAAGAGATGAGGGGAAATGCACAGGAGGAACGAGAATACTCAGAATGAGACAAAAGGTGGTTTATATCACTGCAGCATTATTCATACTACCAAACACCTCAAAGCATTACTTGAGCATTAAGTGAAATAATAGTCATGTTTTGTCTAAACTGCTCCATCTAGAAGTTTGAAAAAAATTGTATCCGATTCTATTTAACAAAACTGTTCAACCAGAATTACAAAAGAGCTAACCTGCTCAAGGGTCAAAAGATATGGCTGGTTTATTTACTGAAGCAAGCCAAGAGGCAGTCCCTCAGACCACAGCTTTCAGAATGTCAGTGTTCACTACACAGAAAGTTAACATATTAAGATATCAATTCTTTTCTTGTCATTTCCACTGCCACAAGTACACTTCCCATTTTAACTAAAAAGCAGTATTTGGAAACTCGTATATGAAAAAACACATTTGCCATAGCTAAAACCATAATTTAATTTTTTTAAATGCTAGTAAGCTATGAGAAACTCCATTCAGCAAATCAATAGAATTTCACTCAGATTTTTTTATCGCTGATGTCAGTGTGTACATCTTCAGTACTCTTAATATGCAAGTGAAGCCTTTTTCTTTTAATTTTCAAAACTGAACACTTTTTATATTCATTATACAATTCACAAATGCATTTGACATTATTCAAAAAGAAGTGAAAACACGTGCCTTCACTTCCATTTGACCCGTAAATGCATTTATGTATTCAGACGAATTGACTGCTCTTCTTTTGCGTTAGGAAAAGCTGTTTCCAGGACTTTCTACAGGAAGTAATCTGTCTGACTAGCAGGTCACAGGCCATTTACCGGTTTGGATTTGGGAAGCCCCGGCAGGTAAACGGGCAGTTTTGCTGTAACCTGTTGACAGAATTTTTAGGCTGATGTGTAACTGTAAAACACATTCTAAGGTGATTTTGGATACTAGAGGAGGCTGTCCCAGGTGCTCTGGAAAGTACCAGCTACTTAGGAGTTGCAGCACTGGCGGTGGCACGCTGCCCAGACTCCAGGAGCGCTTCCACCTCCTCGCGTCCGGGTTCCCCGGCCAAGAAGCCCGCGGGAGGCGCCGGCAGAGTGGCAGCCTGGTCCCCAACCGCGAGGAGCACGGTCTCCGCGGGACCCCGGGGCCGGCCGGTCTCCCCTCCCGCCTCCAGATCGCGCGCGCACCCACCTGGGGGCGCTGGGCCGCTGGCAGGCTGCTCGCAGCTCCCACGCGCCCAGCCTGGCGCTGCTGGCAGCATCGCGGCCGCTGAAGCCCAGGCGCCTGGACGCGTGCCCGCCAAGCCCGGACTCTCCCGATCTGAGGTTCTCCTCGACCCGGTCTCCGGGCCTCGCTGTCCCCAGCCCGCTTCCCACCGCGGCTGCTGCTGCCGAGGTCCCGGAAACGCAACCTCTGGGCGCCGGCCGCAGGGCGAGGGCTCGCCGGGCTGGGCTCCCTGCGGAAGTGAAACTGCTCAGGGGCTCGCACTGGTCTCCTTTTTAGGCCACTTTGGTTTCTCCTAACACTCTTCGGCTGAGAAGGCAATGGCACCCCACTCCAGTACTCTTGTCTGGCAAATCCCTTAGGAGGAGCCTGGTAGGCTGCAGTCCCTGGGGTCGCTAGGAGTAGGACACAACTGAGCGACTTCACTTTTACTCTTCACTTTCATGCATTGGAGAAGAAACTGGCAACCCACTCCAGTGTTCTTGCCTGGAGAATCCCAGGGACGGGGGAGCCTGGTGGGCTGCTGTCTATGGGGTCGCACAGAGTCGGACACGACTGGAGCGACTTAGCAGCAGCAGCAGCAGCAGCAGCAACACTATTCGGGCCTGTTCCCTCCTCACCTTTTCACTCAGGACATTTTTAGAGCGAGGTTACCTGATCCTGTCGACTTTCTTGTCCCATTCAAGGGCTTCTGTGATGCCCCTTCTTCCTGGAAGAAATGGGTTACCAGAACTAGACAGGTACTGGAAAAGAGAGAGAGTTGGTCAGTAGTTCAGTCGTGTCTGACTCTTTGCAACCTTATGGACTGCATGCAGCAAGCCAGGACTCCCTATGCCTCTTTATCTCCCAGAGTTTACCTAAGTTCATCTCCTTTGAATCGGTGATGCCATCCAGCAGACCTACAGATATGGATGAGTCAGTAAAGGTATAGGTAATAATGTAGATAGAGATACATAGTTGGAATTTTTTGGTTTGTTTTGGGTTTAGGGGGGCTTGTTTGCTTTGATATTGCATTTTGCCCAAACATTTTAGGTTAGATTCATAAATTATGTATTATATATTTCCTACTCCTGCTCAAAACTGGGCCTAGTTTAAAAATAAAATAGACATGGATTTAAATTGGTCCTTTGTTTGTTTGTTTGCCCTAAAGACTGAGACACTCAAGAGTTTCCCCAGAGCCTTAAAATAAACATCCCTTCTTCTCTCAGGGATTTCTAAATTAGTAATTTACATTCTGAAGTTAAAAATATTTTTGAAGATCAATTTGAAGAGTTGGTAATTGTTCATGCCTAAATGTCCCCCTCTCTCTTTTTATAAAAGTAACCTAGAAAGGAGGCTTATATACCAACTATTTATATTTGTAGACCAGCTATTTGATACTGATCAAATAAAGTCTGTTTTAGGAATGGCATACAAATCAAGTATCAAACCTTTGTTTTTTCACATATCTGAACTTGTTTTACATTTTATATCATGATGAAGTACACTGGGAGAAATATGTCAGCAAATTTGAAAGCTATTATAGATATATTTATATATATACATTCAATATATATTCCAATTGTTCCTTTAACCTTATTGTTAACTGTAAGTTGATTTCCTGTATTTGAAATAATGGAGCAGAAGATTTTATTTAATTTATGAAATAATATCATATTTATAAATTTATTGTCTTTTACAAGTGCCTGTTTACCAAGAGACCACAGTACAAATAAGGTAAAAACAGAGAGTTTGGATTAAAGAGTATATAAACTCTTGGTCAGTATTTTCAGAAGTTCAGTTCTCAGGAAAGCATAAATCTTCTTAAACCAATCCATTGGGGAGACAGTGTTCTCAATGATGCATCTTCACAAAAGATGCTTTGACCAAGATTCTGAGGGGAAAGTAATAAACACCTTCTAACTCCTGCTCGCCAGTTAAGTGTCCATCTCCTCAAAAGCATCCCAGTTTTCTCTATGCAAATACACAATGCTCATTCCCTCCTTGCACACAAAGATTTGTTCACAAGGATAATCTTCAGATAGCAAATTGTATCTGTCGTATATCGAGTAGCCTTCTTGTATGAAGGGTACTTCTTGTATGAAGGGTACTTCCCTGGACTGGAAGTCAGAAGGCTGTGGCTGCCATCTTGACTTTCCTCCTCACTATCTGGGCAGCTGGGGCAGTTCTGTTATTTCTGAGCCTTGCATGCTGCTGCTGCTGCTGCTGCTGCTAAGTCACTTCAGTCGTGTCCAACTCTGTGCGACCCCATAGACCGCAGCCCACTAGGCTCCTCAGTCCCTGGGATTCTCCAGGCAAGAATACCAGAGTGGGTTGCCATTTCCTTCTCCAATGCATGAAAGTGAAAAGTGAAAGTGAAGTCGCTCAGTTGTGCCCAACTCTTAGCGACCCCATGGACTGCAGCCTATCAGGCTCCTCCGTCCATGGGATTTTCCAGGCAAGAGTACTGGAGTGGGTTGCCATTGCCTTCTCCGGAGCCTTGCATAATCCCAGCTAAATGAGGAAATTGAAGTAATTATACTCAGGACTCTGCCAGCTCTACAGTTTTATGACACTGTCTCCTCTAATAAGATAACAATATATATAATACATAGGATAATTAGGTATTTTCAGATACTTCCACAACTTTATCAGTATGATCCTGGTAAACAAAAAAATGAAAACAAAAATGTGTCTAAAATTCGGGGCTGTTTATATTGTTACTTTATTGAATAAGGCTTCGTGTTAGAAAAGCTTAAAAATCTATAAAGTTCAAAACTTATTCTGGCTTTGTTTTTGTTTCAGGTACTGAATGAGAACACAATTCTTGTTCAAAGATTTTGATGTAACAGTTTAGCCTCTTGTTCACTCTTGTTTAATTCATATTGCTATTAACAGCTACTCTGTTTTAAGTATTATGTGTGCCAAGCACCATGTGATTCACAATGTTCATGCAATTTGGTTCTCAGACCAATGTGGCTTTAGCCACATTTTACAAATGAAGAATCTGGATTTTTAAAGTTTTAAATAGACAGAACTGGAATTCAATCCCAAATCTGACCCCATAGGCTTCCCTCTTAGTATAAGCCTTCTCTTCCTTTTAAGGTCGCATAGTTATTGCTAAAGATTGCATGGACATCATAGGCAAGGTTATACATATATATAGAGAGATAGATAGATAGATAGAGATAGATAGATATATTTAAAAATTGCTTCTGTTTTCTTCCTCTTATTTCCACAGAGCAAAAATCTCATAGAAATGAACATCTATCTCCTTTAAAACAGGTTTGAATTGAACTCATAATTCATTATAATATACTGGCACTATTCGGTTGAGAATATGTAGACATTGCTTTTACAAAGAAAAGAAAATGTGTGGAGATCACACACAGAGAGATCGTGAACAAAGTCTTACATGTATTCTACCTTTGCCTATGCATATGAAAAGATGTTTTAGAAATGTTTTCATGCATTTTGGTCTTCTCGGTGCCAGATAATCTTTAGTCACAGTTGACTTTATTTTCCCTCAACCTTCTCCCCTAAGGAAATGATACTGTCTAAAATGCTGGGTTAATCTCTTGGTTCACATTTGTTCTCAGACAAGAGGCACTTAGTAATCCTCACACTGAGATGCTTTTTCAGGCAGAATGCGACCAGCAGCGTGTAATCACAGGTTCCTGATTTTTCCCCTGTTACAGAATGACAAAAAATGCTATCCGCGGTTGGTTTCTAGTTTCTCAATATATCAAACTCTTGGATCCATTGACTTCTTCCCTTGTATTCTTTTTAACAGTATATTGACAGCTTCAGTCTGATTACCCCACTCAGTAGAGATTATGAGCCTCATGCTGACTCTATGTTCCAATAACTGGATGGCTGAGGCCCTGTTGCCCTGCTGAAGCTGCACAGCTGATTCCTTGTGCCTTTGCAGACTGGATGCTTTTGCTAATTCTGCTGCTTTCATTTCTACTTTTAGATTCTGGATCGCTTAAAAAAAAAAAAAAAGAACTGGTTCTTTCCTAAAGCAGCAAGATATCATAAAAGTTAAAGACTACATTGTTTCTTCATAGCTATTTATTATCAGAGAATTTTCCTCTTGAAGAAAATGTCCAGATCTTTAGGCATATATTATATTATTCTCTGGAGAAGGCAATGGCACCCCACTCCAGTACTTGTGCCTGGCAAATCCCACGGACAGAGGAGCCTGGAAGGCTGCAGTTCATGGGGTCGCGAAGAGTTGGACATGACTGAGCGACTTCACTTTAACTTTTCATTTTCATGCATTGGAGAAGGAGATGGCAATCCGCTCCAGTGTTCTTGCCTGGAGAATCCCAGGGACGGGGGAGCCTGGTGGGCTTCTGTCTCTGGGGTCACACAGAGTTGGACACGACTGAAGTGACTTAGCTTGCTTATATTATTCTCATGAAAGAAAATGAAAGTGAAAGTTGCTCAATCCTGTCTGACTCTTTCAGACCCCATGGACTATAAGTCCATGAAATTCTCCAGGTCATAATACTGAAGTGGGCAGCCTTTCCCTTCTTCAGGGTATCTTCCCAACCCAGGGATCGAACCCAGGTCCCCTGCATTCAGGCGAATTCTTTACCAGCTGAGCCACAAGGGAAGCCCTAATATTTTCATAGTGTCTTATTTTCTAGCTCAAAACTAGACCAAATACTAGGAAGGTTTGAAGGCATTTCCTAGCAATGGTACTTTCCCTGCTATTGTTACTGAGAGACTTTCTTCATTTTCTTTTCCTTCCTCACATTTAACTGAATTCTTTCATACTAACCTAACTGTGTGATGGGCCCCCTAAAGATGTCCTAAAGATCTAAAGATGTTAAATATTTATTACCTAACATTACATGAAATGTGGGATTAAGTTAAAGATACTGAGGTGGGAAGAGTCACGTGGATTATCCAGGTAAGTCAGTGTAATAATAGGGTATTTATAAGATGGAGACAGGAAAGTCAGAGACGTGATGAGGAAGCAGAGATTGGAGTAATGTGCTTTGAATAATATGGGGGTGGGTGCCCACAAGCCAAAGAATGTAGGCCTCCTCTGCTGCTGCTGCTGCTAAGTCGCTTCAGTCGTGTCCGACTCTGTGCGACCCCATAGACGGCAGCCCATCAGGCTCCCCCGTCCCTGGGATTCTCCAGGCAAGAACACTGGAGTGGGTTGCCATTTCCTTCTCTAGTGCATGAAAGTGAAAAGTGAAAGTGAAGTCGCTCAGTCGTGTCTGACTCTTAGCGACCCCATGGACTGGAGCCCACCAGGCTCCCCTGTCCATGGAATTTTCCAGGCAAAAGTACTGGGGTGGGGTGCCATTGCCTTCCCCAGGCCTCCACTAGAAGCAGGCAAAAACAAGGAAACACATTCCCCTCCAAAGCCTCCAGAAGAAACCAGCCCTGCTGAAACCTGGCATTTAGCCCAGTGGGACTGATTTTGAATTTCTGACCTGTAGAATAATAAATGTGTTTTGAGCTACTGAGTTTGTGGTAGTTTGTTAGAGTAGCAGTAGAAAACTAGTATCAACCTAAGGTGATAAATTGAGTGTTCGGAGATAATTCATGAATAGGAAAAATTTATCTTCTTCTAAATAAACATATATTAAAGAATACTCAACTCCTTTTCACATTAATTTGCTAAGTCCCTGTGGAGTAACATTTCACTGTTAATTGGTGGTTGTGGTAGCTCTGATATTCCTTCCTGCAGGGCTATTTGCATTATGCACTTGCCTCTGTTCTCTGTGGCTGAGCAGATGTGCTGAATCTGCACTTTTCTATTCAGTTGAGACTCACTTATGGGACTCACCAAGTTTTCTGCTTATACAGTAGCTGACAATCCCCCCCACCCCAGCCACCCCTGCCTATGTTAACAGGTGAAAGTAAGTTTGCTAGAATGGAGCTTGATTATTATATCTGAGTTTTAACAAGCAATACTATAAAAATTTTAAGTGTCAAGAAATATAAAATTCTCTATTTCTCATTTTGGCTGTTTTGACTTTTTTTTAAAAAAAAAAAAACTCTGATAATTTGCTTCTGTGTTTAGCCAAAATTATTAATTAGATAAGGTTTTCAGCGCTACCCTGTACCCTACTTATAATGTTTTCCTTAGCACTTAACTCACCAGAGGTCTCTCAATAGCTAAACCTGTTAGCTTCAATCTACAGGATTGATAAAAGCAGACATTGCTCTTCACATTTTCATTATTCATTTATCTATTAGTTCATTCAAAGAGATTTTAGTAAGTGCTTGCTGCTGCTGCTGCTGCTGCTGCTAAGTCACTTCAGTCGTGTCTGACTCTGTGTGACTCCATAGACGGCAGCCCACCAGGCTCCCCCATCCCTGGGGTTCTCCAGGTAAGAACACTGGAGTGGGTTGCCATTTCCTTCTCCAATGCTAACCCCAAAATGCAGTGCTAGGCACTGGACATGCAGTGATGGAAAGATGCAGCCCTTGCTGCCATAAAGTCTGCCTTCTAGACATGCTGCTTCAGTTTTTGTGGAGTATTAAGGGCTTCCCTGATGGCTCAGAGGTTAAAGTGTCTGCCGGCAATGTGGGAGACCTGGGTTCGATCCCTGGGTCAGGAAGATCCCCTAGAGAAGGAAATGGCAACCCAGTCCAGTATTCTTGCCTGGAGAATCCCATGGATGGAGGAGCCTGGTGAGCTACAGTCCACGATGTCGCAAAGAGTCAGTCGGACACGACTGAGCAAGCGATTTAACTATATAGGATAAAGTAATACTAAACAGTTCTATAATAATTGAAAATATCTCTGGTCCATTGGATACATCAAGGATATTCTTTCTTGTAAGTAATGTGATTGTTAGAGCAGCTTCCATTATAAATAAACCATAATAAAGAAACATTGAAATTGGGAGTTTGGAACTAGAAGACAACAACAGGAAGTGGTTGGAGGCAAATTTCAACAGGAAGAGAAGCAAAGATAATGTTTGAGACAGTGGTGTAACTAGCTATTAGGGTGCTTCGGACAGTTTCTAAGAACTGTGCCCCTGAAACTATCCAAAAATTGGAAGAACATACAGAAGGTATTTTCCACATCTGCCATATAATTTCAAAGGGCAGTGAATAGCCTGTTAGCAGTTCAGAAGAGAAGATAATGCAGACATTTTTTGAGGAACCCATTCAGAGAAGAAAAAGCAGTTAGTATAACAGACTTTACAAAGAGCTAAAATCGGGTAGCAGAACAGAAAATGGCATCTTATGGTGAAAATTCTCACCAAAAATTGACTTATCATTTTCCAAAAACAAGGCCTCCTCTAGAAGCGGGCAAAGACAAGGAAATGCATTCCCCTCCAGAGCCTCCAGGAGAAACCAGCCCTGTTGATACCTGACTTTTCAGCCCAGTGAGAATGACTAAATTTCTGACCTCGTGAACTGTAGAATGATAAACATGTTATGAACTACTAACAGTAACAGAAATGTTGGTGATGTGAAACTAATATCAAGAGAGTATTAGCTCATGTAGAGCTTCTGAGAGTTCATTTGCTCCTTTCCTATGACCAGTGCATTTCCACATCCTGAGAGACCAGTTGTGTGGTCACAATTCATCTTTTGAAGAGAACATCCTAGACTTCTGCCCTCATGAGTTATCTGAGATTTCAGGACAGAGGGGCCTCAATGTCACAGGCTCTACATTCTCTTGCTAGACCTCATATAGAGTTCATGGATCCTGAGCCTTCAAGATTAGATGGAGGAAATATCAGGCCATTCTTATTGGGATGAATGAAAAATATTTCTTCATTAAGCTTTGCTGGAATAAAAAACATCATGTATGCTTTTGAAGGAAAGAGAAGACATTATGTATTATGAAGGGGTGATTTTCTTTTGTGAATCTAGGTCAAATATACATAAGAGAGGGATGTTGAAAACTATATTGTAAAAAAGATGAATTTAACTCACTGGTATAGCTACCTCCCTAGAGGCTTCCTGGACAGCCACAGAAACAGAGGAAGTTAGGGGTGTGAGCAATTTGTCTAATGGCTAGAGATGTGAGTGGGAGAGCACTCTGAAAATTTTTGATGAGGGAATCTAAGAAATATATTTAGTCCTGTGATACTGCAAATATTTTGCATAAGTTTTCTTGCATTTGTTCCCTACTGAAAAAAAAATCTGCCTTTTATTTTAAAAATTACTGAAAGTAATATTGAAAGTAACTGAAATAGAAAAAATCAATTAAAAAATTTAAGATTAAAAGTGAAAGCTATTTTTACTCTAAATACATACTGAGCATTTTCTATGTGTATAATATTCTAATCAGGATACATAAAAGATGGACATTTTGTACGTTAAAGTATATAATTCATAAAATGATCTTAATAGTCTAATAATTAACAGTTAACAAAAATTCACCTTAAAGAATTTTGTTTTATAGACACAATGAATACTTGCCATGAACTAGCACTGAGGAATTTGAAAATAAAGTGAATATTCAAAGCAATCATAATGGATTATTATCCAGTCAGTCAGCAGCTGTATGTTAAGTACCTACTACGTGTCATAGTTTCTATTCTTAGAGTGTTTTCCATAGGACAAATAATAGAAATTGTAATAAAGTATAGAGTATTCCAACATTATAATACAGAAAGTATAATATTATTATAGAACAGGCCCCGGGTTATTTGGGATATTAAACAGATTAGAACAGGGCATAGGAAGGCTAGCTTAGCGTGATAGTGAGGAAAACTCTCCCAGGGATTAATTATCTGTATGCCTGATGAATTTTAAATAATTAAAATACAATCTCTAAAGTAAAATCTCAGTTTAGGAAAAGGCAAGGGCTCCTTGGTACACTGAAACTATTTTCACAATTGAATTCCGATCTACACTAAAACAAGCAAAAAATGATAATGATCAGCAAAGCTATTGTACCATAGAACTAAATATGTCACTTTTTCCTAAATTTACTGAAACTTATTCATTATTATAATACCATTAACAAGTGGTAATTATTTTTTAGTTTTCTCTTGAAATTCTGAATGAAGTGGACAGTTACCAACTGTATTGATAATTTCTCCTTATATACCTTTCATATTTGCTTAAAAGGGATCTGATTTCAGTGACTAACTGGTAGAATGCAATTTATCTTGCCACCAACTTCTTTTTTCATCAAAAATACTGCCTTAAAGAAGAAAGAGAGAAGCTACATGTGAAGTAAGCCTTTTATTTTTTGGCCCTTTGAAGAAGTACATGTTACACAAGGGTGCGGTGGTTCCTTCCCAGACAAGCAGAACCAGTAAGAATGGTCTAGTAGGACTTTCTTAGGATGCTTCCTATTCCCTGGAAGAGGTCTAACTCCCTAATTCCTATTCAGACACAAAGGGAGAAGAGATCTGCTGTCTGATATGTGTCCCAGTGAACTAGAAATCACAATATAAATCAGTTGACCTCTTGTGGCCACATTGTGACTCTGACATAGGTTCATTAGTGAACTCAACTGCAGTGCAGATTAAACTTCATTTATCCATTACAACTGTTTGTCAGAAGCTAAAGGGAAATTCCCTCCTTGTCCTTAGAGTGGATTCACCTATAAATCTGATTCTATGATCTGAGCAGAATTGACTACACATTCTGGTGACTTCCTGTGCCCTGTGCTTATTCTTACTTTTATCATAAAAACATTTCATACAGTTTATTCTTATTGATTTTAACATAGCCTTCCTATAATAAAATGTAAGCCTCTCAAAGGATCTTATTCATTTTTCTATCCCCAAGACTATCATAGTTTTAAGAATAGAATAGGTGACTCATACATAAAAATTAGTGTTTGTTGAATTAATCACTGTGAGAACTATTAGAAACACAAAGCTTAACAAAAAGAGTCCCAGGTCTCAAAGATCTTAATGCTTAATGAAGAAGGCAGATATGTAAACCAGTGGTAATTTAATTCACATAAATATAGCCTTAAATAGGCTTCCCAGGTGACTCAGTGGTAAAGAATCTGTCTCCAGTGCAGGAAATGCCAGATACACAGGTTCAATCTCTGGCTAGGGAAGATGCCCTGGAGGAGGGCAGGGCAACCCACTCCAGTATTCTTGCCTAGAGAACCCCATGGACAGAGGAGCCTGGTGGGCTTCAGTCGATGGGATTGCAAAGAGTCAGACATGACTGAGCACAGAAGCCACAAACCCTAAATAAAGGTGCAGAACAAATTGTTTAAGCCTGAAATGGAAGAGGTGGTTAAATATTGGGGAGCCTTCTGAGCAAAGTAAGTTTTGGAGTTTAAATCTTTAAGATTGGGCATTATTTCCACAGAGATGAAGGAGGTACAATGAAGAAGCAGCTGTGAGTTATGCCTAAACTTTGGACTTTTATTATTTAAACAGCTTCACTGCTGGCAGCATTGTTCAGAGTGTTATCGGAGGTCATGCATTAAGCTGAACTCTTGTATGCACATAGTAGATTCCCAGCCCAAACCAAGTTATGTAAAGTGGGACATTTTAACAGATCCTGTGATCAAAGTGTGGGAAGAAGAGTGGTGTACCTAGGCTTTGTGGAAAACTGAAATAAAGGACTGTTCTCTCCCCCTCCACTTCCTTTCTGTTATTCTAGAATGCAGTGCTGTGCATGCTAACTCACTTCAGTCATGTCCAACTCTTTGTGACCCTATGGACTGTAGCCTGCCAATCTCCTCTGTCCATGGAATTCTCCGGGCAAGATACTGAAGTGGGTTGCTGTGCCCTCATCCAGGGGATCTTCCCAACCCGGGGATCCAGCCCATATCTCTTATGTCTCTGCTTTGGCAGGTGGGTTCTTTACCAGTAGTACCACCTGTTGTTGTTCAGTCCCTCAGTCATGTACAACTATCTGTGACCCCATGGACTGCAGCATACTATGCTTCCTTGTCCTTCCCATCTCCTGGAGCTTGCTCAAACGGATGTCCATTGAGTCAGTGATGCCATCCAACCATTTCATCCTCTGTCTTCCCCTTTTCCTGTCTTCAATCTTTTCCAGCATTGGGGCCTTTTCTAATGAATTGGC
Source organism: Tragelaphus eurycerus (assembly GCA_935064755.1). Taxonomy (NCBI): domain Eukaryota; kingdom Metazoa; phylum Chordata; class Mammalia; order Artiodactyla; family Bovidae; genus Tragelaphus; species Tragelaphus eurycerus. The sequence continues at coordinate 66,811,350 of CAKXYN010000004.1, read as the reverse complement.
TCTTCACATCAGGTGGCCAAAGTATTGGAGCTTCAGCTTCAGCATCAGTCCTTCTAATAGATATGCTATTCTATGCTAAGTCACTTCAGTCGTGTCTGACTCTATGTGACCCCATAGACAGGCAGCCCACCAGGCTCCCCCATCCCTGGGATTTTCCAGGCAAGAACACTGGAGTGGGTTGCCATTTCGTTCTCCAATGCATGAAAGTGAAAAGAGAAAGTGAAGTCGCTCAGTCATGTCTGACTCCCAGCGACCCCATAGACTGCAGCCCACCAGGCTCCTTCGTCCGTGGGATTTTCCAGGCAAGAGTACTGGAGTGGGGTGCCATTGCCTTCTCCGTCTAATAGATATTCAAGATTGATTTCCCATAGGATTGACTGGTTTGATCCCTCTGCAGTCCAAGGGACTCTCAGGAGTCTTCTCCACAGTTCAAAAGCATCAATTATTTGGCATTCAACCTCCTTTATGGTTCAACTCTCACATCTGTACATGACTACTGGAAAAACCAAAGCTTTGACTAGATAGACCTTTGCTGGCAAAGTAATGTTTCTGCTTTTCAATATGCTATCTAGGTTTGTCATAGCTTTTGTTCCATGGAGCAAGTCTCTTTTAATTTCATGGCTGCAGTCAACATCTGCAGTGATTTTTGGAGCCTAAGAAAATAAAGTCTCTCATTGTTTCCCCATCTATTTGCCATGAAGTGATGGGACCAAATACCATGATCTTTGTTTTTTGAATGTTGAGTTTTAAGTCAACTTTTTCACTGTCCTCTTTCACCTTCATCAAGGGCTCTTTAGTTCTTCTTTGCTTTCTGCCATAAGAGTGGTGTTATCTGCATATCTGAGATTATTGATATTTCTCCTGGCAATCTTGATTCCAGCTTGTGCTTCATCTAGCCCAGCATTTCACATGATGTACTCTGCATATAAGTTAAATAAGCAGGGTGAAAACATACAGCCTTGACATACTCTTTTCCCAATTTTGAACCAGTCCATCGTTCCATGTCCAGTTCTAACTGTTGCTTCTTGACCTGCATACAGGTTTCTCAGAGGCAGGTAAGGGGGTCTAGTATTCCCATTTCTTTAAGAATTTTCCACAGTTGTATTCCACTCAGTCATAGGCTTTAGTCTAGTCAGTGAAACAGAATTAGATGTTTTTCTGGAGTTCTTTTGTTTTTTTTTCTATGATCTAATGTATGTTAGCAATTTGACCTCTGGTTCCTCTGCTTTTTCTAAGTTCAACTTGAACATTTGGAAGTTCTTGGTTCATGTACTGTTGAAGCCTCACTTGGAGAATTTTGAGCATTATCTTGCTAGTGTGTCAAATGAGTGCAATTTTGCTGTAGTTTGAACATTCTTTGGCATTGCCTTTCTTTGATATTGGAATGTGGCACCACCTGGGAAGCCCCTATTCTAGAATAGCTGCCTGGAAATGTTGAAAATAGGCCAAGCTGAGGCAAAATGAGTGGGGTAGTGAGTTGCTGTCTGCGGTATCAAGTTTAGAAAATTATGAGGTATGAATCTTCACATCAGCATTATCCATAAGAGTTAAAACATGGAAACAATCCAGATGTCCATTAACTGTTGAATGGGTTAAAAAACATGCAGTATAACATACAATGGGATATTATCTTGCAATATAAAGAATGAAGTTCTGCTATATACTACAACATGGAAACACAGGTCAAGTTAAAGAAACCACTCACCAAAGACCACATACTGCATCATTCTATTTATATGAAATGTCCAAAGTAGGCAATCAAGGACAAAAAGTAGATTTGTGAAGAGGTTGAGGTTAGCAGCAGATGGAGAGTGAATGCTCAGTTCAGGATTTCTTTTTTAGGGTAATTAAAATATTCTAAAATTAGAAAGTAAAATTAGGGAGTAAAATTAGCAAAATCAGAAAGTAAAAATTAGAACGTAAAATTAGAAAGTGAAAGTGAAAGTCACTCAGTTGTGTCCGACTCTTTGCAAGTACATGGACTATACAGTCTATGGAATTCTCCAGGCCAGAGTACTGGAGTGGATACGCTTTCCCTTCTCCAAAGGAACTTCCCAACCCAGGGATCAAACCCAGATCTCCCACATTGCAGGCAGATTCTTTACCAGCTGAGCCACAAGGGAACCTAAAACTAGACAGTGGAGGTCATTGTAGGACTCTGAATATACTAGCAATGACTGAATTATATGCTTTAAAAGGGTGAATTTTATGGTATATGAATTACATCTCAATAAAACTATTATTAAAAATTAATAAAGAAGTGCTTTAATTGATCTAAATTAATTTAAGAGATAATGTTTGCAGTTAAGGAAGGATGCATGGAGTATGTTGACTCATCTTGCTCATCAGATGTTCATCTTTGAGACTAAACAACAGCTATAGGAGGAGTTAGATATTTCAGAAGATGGTGCACATGGTTGGACTTGAGAAAACTACTTCCCCTGGAAAAGTTAGATATTATTCTCAGAAAGAGTTAAGAAGGGATGTGGGTGTTCCAGATAGTTCAATAGTAAAGAATCTGCCTGCCAGTGCAGAAGATGCAGTAGGTGAGGTTTCCATCCCTGGGTTGGGATGAGCCCCTGGAGAAGGAAATGGCAACCCACTCCACTACAGTCCATGGGATCACAAAGAGTCAGACATGACTGGGGCACACAAGCATAAAAGGTCAGCTTGAAGAGCCTAGTGACTCTAGCAGTTGGCTTAGTTATTGTGTGAGGTGGCATGCACTTCTTAGTTCTATGACACTCACCTCTCAATTCCTGGAGGCATTAGCTAAGGGCAGCTCACAACTGTGTTCTCTCGTTTCATCTATCCTTCACAAAAAGAAGCTGCCTTGATCAAGGTTACTCACCTTCCCTACAAGACAACCTGTATCCAGGAGTACAGCAGCTCCAGAAGAAGTTCAATGTGGAAGGGCAAGGGCTGGACTGCTTACCCAAGTTGAATCATTTTGAAGAGTTGTTAGGCACAAGGGCTTCGCTCAGACAGTAAGGAGTCTGCCTGTAATGCAGGAGGCCTGGGTTCGACCCCTGGGTCGGGAAGATCCCCAGGTTGGGAAGATCCCCTGAAGGGAATGGCAACCCACTCCAGTACGCTTGTCTAGAGAATCCCATGGACAGAAGAACATCGTGGGCTACACTCCACTGGGATGCAAAGAGTCAGACATAACTGAGCAACGAACACACTACACTACACTCAGCATAAGAACTCACCAAAGAATAATATGCCCTGAGGTCTCTGTTGCAACTGCTTCTCTGCTCAGCATCTTCCTTTGTCAAGTCCTACTTCTTTATCTCATGCATGTGTTGTTCCTGAAACAATTTCTCAATAAAGATTCTGCATGCAAATATCAGAATGTATTCCCCAGAGAACTTGTGACAGTTGGTACCAGGAATGATCCTAAGAAGCTGACTGAAAAGTGATATTTGGAGCTGGATCTCAATCTAGGTCTGAGAACATCATCACAAGCACTGAGAGCTCCTAGCGTGTGGTTTCAGTATAGTTCCTAAGTTTATTTCAGTTGTGAACTGGAAAGGTAGGCCAAGGGGAAAAATGGGTGCTCAGGCACATGAAAGGTTTGGGGAAAATAGTAATGATGAGGACTAGGGAATTGAATAACTATAGAGAGAGCCATTTGGTGCATTGAAAGAAGAAAGCAAAGGCTGAGGGTGATGAATGACGAATATAAATCAAATTGTGAAAGACAAAGTCTCCTAGGCAGCATATAAAGAACAGAGTCTCATCTGCTGTACCTGAAGGTCAGGGAAGGCTAAGGGTCAGGGCCAAGACTTAATTTTATGAGTAGCAGAACTCCAGAGAAGTTTAAATTCTCAATCCCAGCAAGTCTGCTATGCCAAGATCAGTGCTGTAATTGTGAAGGAACGGACTCTGAAATTCTAAATGGACAAGCTCAGTAGCAATTGTCCTCTGAAGGCCAGGGCTTTTACATAAGGAGGATCCCAGGTAGTAAGTGGGATGGTAAAATCCCCAAATAATCAATTCAGTATTTTAATCACCAGAAATATAGTGGACACAATAAATGTAATTAGCAGCAAGACTGTCATGACAAACACGGGAGCCTGATCCTCACAGACCTATGGAGATGACTAATAGAACACAAAGCACCTGGAACAAAATAACTAAGCAGACAACAAAGATATTGTTCAATCTATACATTGTTCAATCTATACATTGTTCAAACTATATTGAAGAAAAATAGCTTTCAGGCTTGAGCCATTTCATACATTTGAAACCCACTGAATGAAAGAGATCCCCAGAAGGAAAAACCCTGCAGCATCATATCAAGTTTTCATGGTAATGATTCTCCTGGGCTGTGCTTAGTCATTCAGTCGTATCTGACACTTTTTGACCCCATGGATTGTAGTCCACCAGGCTCTTTTGTCCATGGGAATTCTCCAGGCAAGAACACAGGAGTGGGTTACCATGCCCTCTACCAGGGAATCTTCCCAACCCAAGGATTGAACACAGGTCTCCTGCATTTGGGGCGGATTCTTTATTGTCTGAGTCACGGGGAAGCCCACTTAATGATTCCGCTCAGTTCAGTTGCTCAGTTGTGTCCGACTCTTTGCAACCCTGTGGACTGCAGCACACCAGGCTTCTCTGTCCATCACCAACTCCTGGAGCTTATTCAGACTCATGTCCATGGAGTCAGTGATGCCATCCAATCATCTCATCCTCTGTCATCCCCTTCTACTCTTGCCTTCAATCTTTCCCAGCATCGGGGTCTTTTCTAATAGGTCAGTTCTTTGCATCAGGTGGCCAAAGCATTGGAGCTTCAGCTTCAGCCTCAGTCCTTCCAAAGAATATTTAGGACTGATTTCTTTTAGGATTGACTGGTTTGATCCCTTTGCAGTCCAAGGGACTCTCAAGAGTCTTGACACACTGATTTAAACATTACATGTTTTCATCAGAAGCTTAGTTCCTTGGATATGAAAGAAATGTGTTCTGTTAGTCACTCAGTCATGTCTGACTCTGTAACCCATGGACTGTAACCCACCAGGTTCCTCTGTCATGGAATTCGCCAGGCAAGAAAACTGGAGTGGGTAGCATTTCCTTTTCCAGGGGATTCTCCTAACCAAGTGATCAAACTTGCTTCTCCTACATTGCAGGTGAATTTTTTACTGTCTGATCCACCAATCTCAGAGGAGAGGGAACTGAAAATATTTACTCAGGTGGGTTCCAGAATGGCTATGAAGCAGTGACTACTATCGGAGGCAATGGCACCCCACTCCAGTACTCTTGCCTGGAAAATCCCATGGATGGAGGAGCCTGGGGGGCTGCAGTCCATGGGGTCTTGAAGAGTTGGACACAACTGAGCGACTTCACTTTCACTTTTCACTTTCATGCATTGGAGAAGGAAATGGCAACCCACTCCAGTGTTCTTGCCTGGAGAATCCCAGAGATGGAGGAGCCTGGTGGGCTGCCATCTATGGGGTCACACAGAGTCGGACACGACTGAAGCGACTTAGCACCAGCAGCAGCAGTGACTACTATGTTATACAATACGAACACCACTCATGAAGAGAATTATTAATTCAAATTATCCTGCTCATATCTCATCATTATATGTTGGGGTTGGAGTTGGGGATGGGTAGAAGGAGCAGATAATTTAATTTTTAGTTTATAATGCTCTGTATTCAGTATGGCTGATTTGCACTGTTGTATGGCAGAAACCAACACAACGTTGTAAAGCAATTTTCCTCTAATTAAAAAATAAATTAAAAAAAAAAAAAAAGACAAGTTGCTTAAAAAGTTGCACCAGAAGAATTTCACACCAGGAGCCTCAGCCACACTTGGTCTCAGTTTCAGTTCAGTTCAGTTCAGTCGCTCAGTCATGTCCGACTCTTTGAGACCCCATGAATTGCAGCATGCCAGGCCTCCCTGTCCATCACCAACTCCTAGAGTTCACCCAGACTCACGTCCATCAAGTCAGTGATGCCATCCAGCCATCTCATCCTCTGTTGTCCCCTTATCCTCCTGCCCCCAATCCCTCCCAGCATCAGAGTCTTTTCCAATGAGTCAACTCTTTGCATGAGGTGGCCAGAGTACTGGAGTTTCATTTTTAGCATCATTCCTTCCAAAGAAATCCCAGGGCTGATCTCCTTCAGAATGGACTGGTTGGATCTCCTTGCAGTCCAAGGGACTCTCAAGAGTCTTCTCCAACACCACAGTTCAAAAGCATCAATTCTTCAGTGCTCAGCTTTCTTCACAGTCCAACTCTCACATCCACACATGGACTCAGTTTAGATGATGATATTATGAATATAAAGCCTAAGTTTCAAGCCCATGTCTGAGGTTATAATAGAATGATTCTTAGAAAGGGCTGAATATATTTTTGATGTTAGAGGAAAATGAATCATCAGAGGCCAGAGGGAAACCCGTGGTAGCTGTTATACTGGTGGTTTAGTTGCTAAGTCACATCTGACTCTTGCAACCCCATGGACTGTAGCCTGCCAGGCTCCTCTGTCCATGGGATTTCCCAGGCAAGAATATTGGAGTGGGTTGCCATTTCCTGCTCCAGGGGATCTTTGTGACCCAGGGATCAAACCTGGGTCTCCTGCATTGCAGGCAGATTCTTTACCGACTGAGCCCCAGAGAAGACGACAGCTATTATATCATTATGACCCACTAATGCACCAGCTCCCTTGGTACACACGTGTTCACCTAGTTCCTTTCCACAATGACTCAGAGACAGATCACTTGACTATCCTTGACCAGTGGAACACTGAAAAGCAAAGTACAAACAGAGGCTTAATAGGGACTTGCTCACTGGGCATTGGGGTTTGTATTGTAATGCTCTCCCTTGGAACTCAGAGCTATTACTTAAAGAGATCCAACTACCCTGATTGATAGAACATGTGGATAAAGAGAAATATCCAGCCAATCCCTAGTTATTCCATCCATCACAGTGGATGTGAGACACATGAGTAAAGAAATCATTCTGGATAGTCAAGCAAGAGCAGTCACCTCTTGGAACAGAAGAACCACCCACCAAAGTCCAGCTCAGATTGCAAAATAGTGAGAAATAACAAATTTTAAGCCACTAAGATCTGGGTAGGTTTGTTTATATAGCAATAAATAAATCAAACACTTTTAGAAAGATGTTCACATAGTGCAGACACAAAAAAACAACATAACTGGTTATTGACAAAGTGGAGTCATTTAAGCCTGGTACTTAATTCAGAGTCTAATCTAAAATATGGCATAGGCTTCCAGGGGACTGACCTAGAAAATGAGAAAGTTTCCATGTATAAGAAGATCACAGTCATCATTTACTCGATGTCCCGAGTTAAAATTCCATTCAAAAGATGATAAAGTTTGTACTGGCCAAAGAAATGGGATAAAAGAGGAGAAGCTAAGCTGAATAAATAGGGTAAATATGATTATAGATAACTAGAAAATGGAATCACTGAACAAGAAATAATTCATTTTCATATTCCAATTAACCCACATAAGCATATACAATCATTAAAAAGTTAAAACATCTGATTTCAGGTGGAAATATTATAAGACATTAAGGTTTATACTATAGAGCAGTTGATGTTTTAAGACACTGAGGGCAGTTGACTCTGGTTGTATTTTCATTTCTCTGACCTTAGCGCCTGCTGTAGTACCTGAAATAAAGTAGATACTCAGTAAATATTTGTTGAATTAATGACTGCACACTGAGAAAGAAGACCTGTTCAGCTTTTTAAGGTGTGCTTGGGCAAGGAACTAGCCTCACACCCAAAAGCGATCCTCACTACCACCTCACTATCACATCAGTCAGTAAAAGAGAGCTGAGAGAGAACATCGCTGCGTCTCCTCCCCTTCCTTTTTCGCATGGGCTGCATTTCCCACCAGAAATTAAGTGAAAACCCTGATTCTTTTCACCCTCTAGTAGGTCAAAGTAAATGTCTATCTCATCTCTAAAGTTTGGCTCACCATCTCACCTACTCCGGGAGATAGTGAAGGACGGAATTCTGGCAGGCTGCAGACCATGGATCGCAAAGAGTTGGACACGACTGAGCGACTGCACAACAATTCAACCTACAGAGCGATGCATACCGCTCAACTGTGAAGTAGAGAAAAAAGGGATCAGAATTACAGAGTGGAGTAGAGGTGGCAAGGAGCCTCCTGAACACTGTTTTTCATACAAGCATATCTAAAATTTCGCAGAAGTTGGGTAGTCAACGTGAATCTGAGTAACACTGAACCATCTTTCCAATCATTCTCAGGAGAGATTCCCATGAAACAGTAGACCCCAGAATAACAGGCTATGGGTGGACCACCTGCAGCAGGAGGTGGAAGAGTTCAAGCCAGGGCCAAATTTCCCTCATCGGAGAACCACTTCCTTCAGCCTCTAGAGAAATTTTCAGGTGAAAAACTTACTTTAAAGTCATAAATGCAACTACTAGTCTGAAAAATGTATAATAAAAATAATTCAATGCTTCCCCTATGTTTTCAGATATTTTGAAACCAGTGAATATCCGGTTTGTATCTGCACAGCTCCACATCCACTGCTATCCCATGAAGACCAGCCTGGATTACTACCAAAGGCTCATAACTGATCTTCCTGCTTCCATCCTGTCCTTTACAATTAATCCTCGATGCAGCAGCTAAACATAAACCAACCTGTTTTTCTTTTACTAAACAAGCAAACAAAAACCAGAAAGTGTGTCCTATAACAGTGAGAGTAAAATCCCTAGTCCTTCCAGGCCTTCAAGGTCTCTATGATTTGATTCCTGCCCGTCACCAAAATTTAATCTTTCAGCACACTATCCTCCTTTCTATGCCTCAAACATGTCAAGCCTGTTATTCCCACGCTCTACACTGAAGTTTTTGCAAGCCTTCATTTTCTCATCAATTACATTTCAACTCAAATGTCACTACAGAAGGTTCTTTCTTTCTATAATACTGTTGTTCCCACCCCTGTCACTCTCTGTGGTACTTCATGGAAGTCTAATTGAACTGGTAGCTTAATCAGATCTGATGGCACAGAAATACATTATGAAATAAAATTTAAATTATATCTCCATGGGACAAGATGAAGTTCATGTTATGCTAATAAGATAGACATTTAAGTATTAAAATACCAACTACTTCCAACCTGAAATGGTATACAGGTGAGCCTGCGGTTCTATAATCCTTAGACCTATTCCCTTAAAACCCCTAGAGTTCTTCAAACACGGGCACAGCTCTAAGTAACATGAGGCTTCCCTGGTGGCTTAGTGGTGAAGAATCCACCTGCCAACGCAGGAGACGTGGGTTCGATCCCTGGGTCGGGAAGATCCCCTGGAGAAGGAAATGGCAACCCACTCCAGTATTCTTGCTTGGAAAATCCTGTGGACAGAGAAGCTGGCAGGCTACAGTCCATGGGGTCACAAAACAGTCAGAAAGGACTTAGCAACTAAACAAGAACTAAGTAACAGGAGGGACATGAAGAAGCCACATTCACTCAGCACTTCATCTTTCATGGCAAAAATCAGTTATCTGGCTCTCAATCTATTTACCTATAAATATTATTGTCTATCTCCCGTATCAAAGTATTAGCACTATGAAGACTGAGACTTTGTCTTTTTTTTTTTTTTCCAGTCACTCTCTAACCCGTGTACAGAACTGCATGTAGTACAAATGTAGACTGATGAAATAATAAATTAAACTTTGGGTTTAGAAACAAAAATGAGGTTTTATTTCAAAGCACACAGTAGCCCACAAGTCCAGAATAAATCTATGTGTATATCAAGCTAAGTGTCAGAAATAATTAAGTGCCCTTGATTTTGCTCTCCTCACATAACTCCTGAAAAAGAATGAGAGCACAGGCAGAACAGAATCAGGCATTCTTGGTGCACTGACCACCACAGTATTCAACAGTAATATATCTCCACCATCATCTACAAAACTTACATCATCACACCATTAACCCCTAAAACTACCTTAATATTCAATTTGGACCTACATCAAAATATCTTTTTTTTCCCCCTATTCTAGTGGAAATGTTAGAAGAAAGTTGTCCCTTGCTTACTGAGAAAATTCATCCATAGTTCCAATTTTTGCAAATATTTTCCTAACTTGCTAACAAGTTACTTGCTTTGAGATATGTTTCACTAGAAGTTTTGAAATGGAATAGTTTGTGCAGCTTAAATGGCATTAGATTGACAATTAAGAGATATGGGATGGGTTTTTATTTCACTGTTTATAATAGGTTTGGTATTGCCTTCGGAGTCATTTTACTTTAGCCTGAATTTCACCTTCTGCTTGAAATAGGAGTTTTCTATACCTCCTTTATGTTTTTAATATCAAAGATTGAAATGCAGCTCAGCCATCCAATTTGAAATTGATGATGAAAAGTTAAATTCCCCCTTCTCCAATTACATAAAAACCAATGCATCAAGGAAAGTAAGAAACAGGCAAAGCCCAGTTTTAAATAAATTAAGTGTCAGTAAAACCCAAAACCACAAATAGGCTATGGAGAAAAAGGTAGAAATGGGGTATTTATTGCAGTTGATCTCCAAAAAAAACATAAGATATTATTTTTAAGGTAAAAAGAATACACTGAACTCAGACTACTCTTGTTTGCAACTGTAGGACATAGAAACAAAATTTGGCAACAAAATTTTCCCTGACATGAATATGTCATACATTTGAAAAGCAGAGAACACAGGGTCAAACAGAGAATTAGCTAGAAAGTCCCACTGAGAAGGAACAGTCTGTCCACGTGGTAAATAGGAGAAGGAGCAGATACGACTTTTGTACTATAAAAAGTTCTGCCAAAATATCTCCTATGTATTGGATTGGGAGAAATAAAGATTACTTTTATATCTTATGTAAAATAACCATTAACCTGCATCAACCACAGGTCCTTTCCCAGGTGAAATTCCTCATATATATGAATGAGAAAAATCACCTCATATAAGGATGCATACATACAAAAATAATTAGCAAAACAGGAGGAAAGGAACAGAAAACAAGACAGATAATGAAGACGCATCAGAAAAATATTGCCAAGAAGCAAAGAATATTGAAACAAAATGTCTTGGAATTACTATTCCAGAATCTCAATGTAGTGATTCTCTTATTAATTAGGAATATAAAATATGGACACAAGACCTCAGAAAAGATACTAACAAATAAGTAAAAAAATAAAATATAGATTATCAAAGCTAAGGAAAAAAGCAAAAGGAAAAAAACTAAATCATAATTGAAATAAAAGTAAAATTAGAAGCACTATAAAAATTAAAACTGCTGAATATATGTAAGGTACACAGAGAATAGAAATAAGTAAAAAAGAAGCTGAAAAGAATGGAAATGAAAGGTTAAAATACAGAAGGAAACATTTAGGTAGGAAAGCCAGAAGAAAAATATTCAGAGTTCCAAAGTAAATAAACAAAGAAATAGATTCCACTGAAGAAAAATTTCCAATATCAAAGAAGTATTGGAGCTAATGTTGAAATGGCATACCATATGTAAGAATAATTAAAACTAGATATATTGTAGTTGTATTCATTCATGTTGCTGTAACTGGCATTAATTTGTTAATTTAATGGCTAAGTTACATTCCATCACACACACACACACACACACACACACACACACACACACACAAACACACACACACACAAACACACACACACAGGCAAGACATGGAAACAACCTAAATGTCCATCAACAGATGAATGGCTAAAGAAAAATGTGGTATATATGAATAGTGAATGTGAATCATGTTGCAATGTGAATATTGTTGCAACGTGATTCACATTCACTAATGAATGTTAGTGAATTCACATTAGTGAATGTGAATCATGTTGCAATGAACAACACACATACATGCATTGGGGTACATGTATCCTTTTCATGTTTTTTCTCCATATATATGCCTAGGAATAGGACTGCTGGATCATATGGTAGCTCTACTTTGAGTTTCTTAAGGAACCTCCATGCTGGTCTCCATAGTGGTTGTACCAATTTACATCCCCATCAACAGTGTAGGAGGGTTCCCTTTTCTCCACATCCTCTCCAGCATTTATTGTTTGTAGGCTTCTTAATGGTAGCCTTTCTGACTGGTATGAGGAGATATTTCATTATAGCTTTGATTTGCATTTCTCTAATAATTAGTGATATCAAACATCTTTTTATGTCTCTGTTGGTCATTTACATTTCTTTTTTGGAGAAATGTCTATTTCTTCTGAGACACGGGCTCAATCCCTGGATTGGAGAGATCCCCTGCAGCAGGAAATGGCAACCCACTCCAATATTCTTGCCTGGGAAATCCCATGGACAGAGGAGTCTGGCAGGCTACAGTCCATGGGGTTGCAAGAGTCAGACGTGACTTAGTAACTAAACCACCAGTATAACAGCTACCACAGGTTTCCCTCTGGCCTCTGATGATTCATTTTCCCCTAAGATCAAAAATATATTCAGCCCTTTCTAAGAATCATTCTATTATAACCTCAGACATAGGCTTGAAACTTAGGCTTTATATTCATAATATCATCATCTAAACTGAGTCCACGTATGGATGTGAGAGTTGAACTGTGAAGAAGGCTGAGCGCCGAAGAATTGATGCTTTTGAACTGTGGTGTTGGAGAAGACTCTTGAGAGTCCCTTGGGCTGCAAGGAGATCCAACCAGTCCTTTCTGAAGGAGATCAGCCCTGGGATTTCTTTGGAAGGAATGATGCTAAAGCTGAAACTCCAGTACTCTGGCCACCTCATGCGAAGAGTTGACTCATTGGAGAAGACTCTGATGCTGGGAGGGATTGGGGGCAGGAGGAGAAGGGGACGACAGAGGATGAGATGGCTGGATGGCATCACTGACTCGATGTATGTGAGTCTGGGTGACCTCCGGGAGTTGGTGATGGACAGGGAGGCCTGGCGTGCTGCGATTCGTGGGATTGCAAAGAGTCGGACACGACTGAGCGACTGAACTGAACTGAACTGAACTGAAGTGATACTGTGTGAAGTAAGTCAGAAAGAGAAGGACAAATATCATGTGATATCACTTATATGTGGAATCTAAAATATGACACAGATGAACCTATCTACAGAACAGAAACAGACTCACAGACACAGAGAACAGGTTTGTGGTCGCCAAGCGCGGGGAGGGGAGTTGCAGGAGGGATGAAGTGGGAGGCTAAGCTATTATATGGGATGGATAAACACCAGGGTCCGCTGTATAGCACAGATAACTATATTCAGTATCCTATAATAAGCCATGATGGAAAAGTATAAAAATAATGTATATATATGTATAACAGAATCATTTTGCTGTACAGTAGAAATGTATACGACACTGTAAATCAACTATTAAAAAAACCATTAGATACATTGCAATAAAGTTTCCAAACTTTGAATATAGAAGTACTCCTTTAAAGTTTAATACATGTAAAAGGAGAGGTGGAAACATTAGGCTGCCTTTACATTTTCCTCAGCAATATTAAACACAAGAATACAAAAGTGTTATATATTTAATTTTGACCCAAGAATGCTATACACAGAAAAACTGTCCTTGAATATAAATGCAATAAACAAATATTTTTCAAAATAAAAGCACTCACTTCTGGCAGCCAGAGTTTGCCAAGAAATCAGAAAAAGTCCAGAGGCAAGGAGTAACATGTGTTTGTTCTTAGCATGTATGTACATGAAACTATTTCCTAATTTTTAGTACCTGGAAGTCAATACTATCATTTACTGTTGATTTTAAAAACATAAATATGTAGCACAAAGGTAGATAAAACCAAAAATAATGTAGTAAATTCAATTTGTTAGATTGTGAGAGAATCAAGAAGAGAGGACATGGAAATGTTACCATTGTTAATAATACAGCAGTAATGCAGTCTAAATATGTAGTGTATATTAGTAATATATAAAGGGTTATAGATAAAATAAAAAGTTCTTTTCAGAGGAAACAATACAAATCACTGCAGAGTGAAAGAGTTTTAAAAAACAAAGTTATATAATCAGAAGGCATAGCATAAAATAATATGCCAAATTAAACTCAAATTTCTCTAAAATATCAATGATACTAAGTGGCCTAACTTATTTAAAGTAAAATAATACAATTAAAAACAAAATTGTGAGCTACTTATGAGATGCAATGAAAAAATCTGATTTGGAAAGATTAAAAATAAAATATTGGGCAAAGTACAAACAAAATGAAACAAAGCATCATAACAGTGTTGAACTCAGGCCAGAAACCAGTCAATGAGACAGACAGAGAAATAAAGAGAGAGAGATGGGCCGGGAGGTGGGGAAGAGTAATCTGAAAACAGAGAATGCACTTTCTTTTCAAGTCTCATGAAAAAGTTCATTAAAATTAATATCTTAGGCTAAAAAAGAACCTCAACAAATTCCAAAATGTAAATAATATATTTATTACCTGGGGTTGAAAATTATAAACAAAGCCAGAAATAAAAATTCTCTAGCATCTAGAAATTTTGAAACGATACAACTTTTCTTACAAAATCTTAGTTTAAATTAGAAACCTAAAGGGAAATTCCAAAACACTCAGGGAGGTGGTTCAGGGGCAGGTAGAAGTGGGTGATACAAACTGGAAACCAAAACCTGTGGAATATAGCTAAAGTGAAGCTCAGAAGAAATGCACAGCCTTGAAAAATATACAAGAAAGAATGCAAATTGATGAGGAGAACTTTCAAGGTAATGAGTAAGAAAAAGAGCAAGAAAACGGACCTCTAAAAAGCAGAAGTGATGAAGTTTTAAAGTTAAAGTTACTGAAATAGGAATACCACCTCTGGCCATGTAACAGTACCTGAATAAAACTAACCCCCACCCCTGACTAATAACAACTGCAAATTTAATTAAGTATTTTAAAAGCTGAGGGTTTTTTTTTTTTTTTCTTTCTTTTCCCCTTCCTCAAGACATCAAAGAATAACACTACATGGACAGGGGAAACCAAATCCTTGCTGCGGCTAAGTCGCTTCAGTCGTGTCTGACTCTGTGCGACCCCATAAACGGAAGCTCACCAGGCTCCCCCGTCCCTGGGATTCTCCAGGCAAGAACACTGGAGTAGGCTGGCATTTTCTTCTCCAATGCATGAAGGTGAAAAGTGAAAGGGAAGTCGCTCAGTCGTGTCCGACTCTTAGCGGCCCCATGGACTGGAGCCTACCAGGATCCTCCGTCCATGGGATTTTCCAGGCAAAAGTACTGGGGTGGGGTGCCATTGCCTTCCCTGACCAAATCCTTAGGAGAATGGAAAAGCATGAGAGCAATAAGCTCTATATTAGATGCCAGATGCATGCTCTCTTGGGGAGTGGCTTATTTTCACCCTACAGTATAGGTGGAGAACAGCAGGAAGTACGTTAGGGGTTGCAGCTCAGTCTCACTGGGCTTGGGGAAAGAGAATTCAAAATTCAAGGTTATCAAGGTCACTAAGATTGCTGGCTAAAATTTCAGAAAAATAAAGTCACAGAAAAACAAATCCAACAGACAGATCACAATTTTCCTAGATACTTTTACAAATTCCTAAACTGTGAATTCACAGAACTTTATGTTCAGAAATCAAGCAGAAAGTGGCTCAGTTCATCTCAGTTCAGTTACTCAGTCATGTCTGAATCTTTGCGACCCCATGGACTGCAGCATGCTAGGCCTCCCTGTCCATCACCAACACCCAGAGCCTACCCAAACTCATGTTCATTGAGTTGGTGATGCCATCCAACTTTCTGTCATCCCCTTTTCCTCCTGTCTTCAATCTTTCCCAGTATCAGGGTCTTTGCAAATGAGTCAGTGCTTCACATCAGGTGGCCAAAGTATTGGAGTTTCAGCTTCAACATCAGTCCTTCCAATGAACATCCAGGACTGATCTTTCGGATGGGCTGGTTGGATCTCCTTGCAGTCCAAGGGACTCTCAAGAGTCTTCTCCAACACCACACTTCAAAAGCATCAATTCTTCGGCGCTCAGCCTTCTTCACAGTCCAACTCACACATCTATACATGACCACAGGAAAAACCATAGCCTTGACTAGATGAACCTTTGTTGGCAAAGTAATGTCTCTGCTTTTGAATATGCTATCTAGGTTGGTCATAACTTTCCTTCCAAAGAGTAAGCGTCTTTTAATTTCATGGCTGCAGTCACCATCAGCAGTGATTTTGGAGCCCAGAAAAATAAAGTCTGACACTGTTTCCACTGTTTCCCCATCTATTTCCCATGAAGTGATGGAACCAGATGCCATGATCTTCGTTTTCTGAATGAAGTTTTAAGCCAACTTTTTCACTCTTCTCTTGCACTTTCATCAAGAGGCTTTTTAGCTGCTCTTCACTTTCTGTCATAAGGGTGGTGTCATCTGCATATCTGAGGTTATTGATATTTCTCCCAGCAATCTTGATTCCAGCTTCGCTTCTTCCAGCCTAGCATTTCTCATGATGTACTCTGCATATAAGTTAAATAAACAGGGTGACAATATACAGCCTTGACGAACTCCTCTTCCTATTTGGAACCAGTCTGTTGTTCCATGTCCAGTTCTAACTGTTGCTTCCTGACCTGCATACAAATTTCTCAAGAGGCAGATCAGGTGGTCTGGTATTCCCATCTCTTGAAGAATTTTCCACAGTTTATTGTGATCCACACAGTCAAAGGCTTTGGCATAGTCAATAAAGCAGAAATAGATGATTTTCTGGAATTCTCTTGCTTTTTCCATGATCCAGTGGATGTTGGCAATTTGATCTCTGGTTCCTCTGCCTTTTCTAAAACCAGCTTGAACATAAGGAATTTCATGGTTCACATATTGCTGAAGCCTGAGTTGGAGAATTTTTGACCATGACTTTACTAGTGTGTGAGATGAGTGCAATTGTGCAGTAGTTTGAGCATTCTTTGGCATTGCCTTTCTTTGGGATTTGAGAAGGAAATGGCAACCCACTCCAGTATTCTTGCCTGGAGAATCCCATGCACAGAGGAACCTGGTGGGCTTACAGTCCATGGGATGGCAAAGAATTGTACATGACTGAAGCAACTTAGCACGCATACTATATGTATTCGTTTTCTTCACCTTTAATTTTTTTGGATTAAGAGATAAATGGATTACTATTGATTAATCAGTTTTGCTTTCTTTAGTGTTTGGATATCTTGGTTTTTAGAAATTAGAGACAAAAAGACAACTGTAGAAAAAAAGTCATGTTCTTGTTAGATGAATTTACTGAATACATGGTAATGATTATGTTTTTAAAAAATTTCAAGCCATATTTTAAGGTTTCGTGTATATATATATACACGAAACCTTAAAATATATATATAGGGGGCTTCCCGGGGGAAGGCAATGGCACCCCACCCCAGTACTCTTTCCTGGAAAAATCCCATGGATGGAGGAGCCTGGTGGGTTCTAGTCCATGGGGTCACTAAGAGTCGGGCACGACTGAGCGACTTCACTTCACTTTCTTTGGGATTGGAATGAAAACTGACGTTTTCCAGTCCTGTGGCCACTGCTGAGTTTTCCAAATTTGCTGGCATATTGAGTGTAGCACTTTCACAGCATTATCTTTCAGGAAAAACCATAGCCTTGACCTTTGTTGACAAAGTAATGTCTCTGTTTTTTAATATGCTGTCTAGATTGGTCATAACTCTCCTTCCAGGGAGTGTCTTTTGATTTCATGGCTTCAGTCACCATTTGAAGTGATTTTGGAGCCCCCAAAATAAAGTCAGCCACTTTCCACTGTTTCCCCATCTATTTGCCATGAAGTGATGGGACTGGATGCCATGATCTTAGTTTTCTGAATGTGGTGGTTTGGCTACTAAGTGGCAAAACTTTAAGCAGTAGTTCTTGTGGTCTCCAAGTGCTGAGGAGTCAAAAATTAGAGTTCAGGCTCTGAAGAAGAAAAGAATCTCAAGGTAAGCTGACTTTACTCGGTTTGACCATTAAAAAAAAATACTAAATTCCATCCATTGGAAGATAGTGTCAAGCAGAATCTCTACAGTTTTTCACAAACAATGCCATGTATTTAATTAAGTTTGACAATCTCATCAAGAAATAGGAATGAATGTCCAAAACCAAGAGAAAACATACATAGACAATACACATGAGGCAATATGAAACATGCATGATTAATCTCGTTTTTGAGTTATAGAGTTGGATCTTTAATACTTGTAATTAATGTTTTAAAAATTAATACATAAAATTTTCCTCAGAATAGCCAAATGTTTATAAAATAAATCTCCAAAAATGTTAAAAAAATGTTAAAGCTGAAAAATATTAAATCCTAAAATTCAAAATTATCTAAAATTAACAAATAGATATAACTATTAAGATTAAGATTTCAGCAAAAAGGAAGAAGAAAGGTTGTTAGGAAATTGATTGAAATATAAGCAGAATAAAGGAACAGAAGCGACATAGAGACAATAATACTTCCTAAAAGTCATTGAAGTCCCAGGAAATGACAAAAGAGAGGAAAGAAGAAACAATATTTGAGGAGATAATGATGGTTGAGAATTTTGGAAAACAAATGAAAAATATCAAACCACAAATTCAAGAACTTCTATAAATCAATCACGAAAAACAAAGTAAAAATTACTCAGAGCCACATCATGGGAAAAACTGCTTGAAACAAAATACAAAAGCACCTCAGGGGGAAAAAAAGACACAACACTTTCAAAATAACAACTATTTCAACAGCTGATTATATAACAGAAAATATGGAAACTTCATGATAATGAAATATTATTTTTTAAGTGCTAATAGAACATTTTTGTCAGTCCAGAACAATATAATCAACAAAAATATCATTCAAAATAAAGGCAAATAAATATATTTTCAGGTAAAAAAGAAAAAAAAACCCTAGTTTTCTCACCAGTAGATCCACATTAAATATATATACAAAGAGAGTTCTTTAGGGAGAAATATAATTATCCTAGATAAAACTAAAGCAATGAAAGAAGGTAAATAAAGATGATCAGAGAATATAATTATTTATGTAAATCTAAATGAATATGTAAAATAGCAATTGTAATATCTTTTGAAATTTCAAATATGTAGGGAAATAAAACATATAAATACAAAAAACAAGAGAAGATAAGTAGGATTAAACTGTTCTGATAACCTTGCTTTGTCCATGGAGTGATAATACTAATTTATGATGGACTATATGCAGAGCACATCATGAGAAACGCTGGGCTGGAAGAGCACAAGCTGGAATCAAGATTGCAGGGAGAAATATCAATAACCTCAGATATGCAGATGACACCACCCTTATGGCAGAAAGTGAAGAGCAGCTAAAAAGCCTCTTGATGAAAGTGAAAGTGAAGAGTGAAAAAGTTGGCTTAAAGCTCAACATTCAGAAAACAAAGATCATGGCATCTGGTCCCATCACTTCATGGGAAATAGATGGGGAAGCAGTGGAAACAGTGTCAGACTTTATTTGTTTGGGCTCCAAAATCACTGCAGATGGTGAGTGCAGCCATGAAATTAAAAGACGCTTACTCTTTGGAAGGAAAGTTATGACCAACCTAGATAGCATATTCAAAAGCAGAGACATTACTTTACCCAACAAAGGTCCGTGTAGTCAAGACATGGTTTTTCCAGTGGTCATGTATGGATGTGAGTGTTGGATTGTGAAGAAAGCTGAGCGCCGAAGACTTGATGCTTTTGAATTGTGGTGTTGGAGAAGACTCTTGAGAGTCCCTTGGACTGCAAGGAGATCTAACCAGTCCATTCTGAAGGAGATCAGCCCTGGGATTTCTTTGGAAGGAATGAAGCTAAAGCTGAAACTCCAGTACTTTGGCTACCTCATGCGAAGAGTTGACTCATTGGAAAAAACTCTGATGCTGGGAGGGATTGGGGGCAGGAGGAGAAGGGGACGACAGAGGATGAGATGGCTGGATGGCATCACTGACACAATGGACATGAGTTTGAGTGAACTCCGGGAGTTGGTGATGGACGGGGAGGCCTGGTGTGAGAGTTGGACATGACGGAGAGACTGAACTGAACTGAAGTGATGATGAATATGGACTTCACGTAGACTTCAGCCATGTGCCATAGTTTGATTACCCCGGATTACACTAATAAAATGGCAAAAACTGTGTAGCATACTTAGCTGTAAACCAAATAAGGAGAGGAAATAGAATATTTATTTAATTAATTTTAACAACAGATGCAAAAAGTAAGAAATAAAAATTTAGATTTAAACACAAATGAATGTGCTTAAAATGTAGCTAAATGTAAATTGTATAGTAGCCCAATGAAATAAATGAACTGTTAGACTGCTTCCTGGGTGGCTCAGATGGTAAAGAATCTGCCTGCAATGTGAAAGACCTGGGTTTGAGCCCTGGATTGTCAACATCCCCTGGAGAAGGGCCTGACGACCCATTCCAGTATTCTTGCCTGGGAAATCCCATGGAGAGAGGAGCCTGGCCGGCTACAGCCATGGGGTGGATAGTGGGACACGACTGAATGACTAACATAAAAGGATCTCAAAATAACAACATTTTGCTAATTACAACAAATTCACCTTATGTTTGAGGACACAGGCAGATTGACAATAAAAAGATGGAAATATAAATACCATGCAAGCACTAACAAAAGGAAAGTATTTAATCTATAATACTAATATCTACCAGGCTTCCCTGGTGGCTTACTGGTAAATGATCCTCCTGCATTGAAGGAGATGCAGGAGACTCTGGTTCGATCTCTGGGTTGGGAAGATTCCCTGGAGGAGGACATGGCAACCCAGTCCAGTATTCTTGTCTAGAGAATCCCATAGACAGGGGAGCCTGGCAGGCTATCATCATGGGGTCACAAAGAGTTGGACACAACTGAGTGACTAAGCCTGGACACACTATCTAGCAAAGTTGCCTTTAAAGGAAGAAGCACTATACAAGATCAAGAAAGATATTTCATAATGATAATAGGATCAGTTGAGCAGGAAGATAACAATAATAACAATCTTTGTTTGTGTGGAGTTTTCTAGCTTCAAAGAAAAAAATATAAAGCAAAATAGGCAGGATCAGATCAGATCAGATCAGTCGCTCAGTCATGACCGACTCTTTGCGAACCCATGAACCGCAGCACGCCAGGCCTCCCTGTCCATCACCAACTCCTGGAGGTCACTCAGATTCACATCCATCGAGTCAGTGATGCCATCCAGCCATCTCATCCTCTGTTGTCCCCTTCTCCTCCTGCCCCCAATCCCTCCCAGCATCAGAGTCTTCTCCAATGAGTCAACTCTTGGCATGAGGTGGCCAAAGTACTGCAGTTTCAGCTTTAGCATCATTCCTTCCAAAGAAATCCCAGGGCTGATCTCCTTCAGAATGGACTGGTTGGATCTCCTTGCAGTCCAAGGGACTCTCAAGAGTCTTCTCCAACACCACAGTTCAAAAGCATCAATTCTTCGGCACTCAGCCTCCTTCACAGTCCAACTCTCACATCCATACATGACCACAGGAAAGACCATAGCCTTGACTAGACGGACCTTTGTTGGCAAAGTGATGTCTCTGCTTCTAAATATGCTATCTAGGTTGGTCATAACTTTCCTTCCAAGGAGTAAGCGTCTTTTAATTTCGTGGCTGCAGTCACCATCTGCAGTGATTTTGGAGCCCAGAAAAATAAAGTCTGACACTGTTTCCACTGTTTCTCCATCTATTTCCCATGTAGTGATGGGACCAGATGCCATGATCTTCGTTTTCTGAATGTTGAGCTTTAAGCCAACCTTTTCACTCTCCACTTTCACTTTCATCAAGAGGCTTTTGAGTTCCTCTTCACTTTCTGCCATAAGGGTGGTGTCATCTGCATATCTGAGGTGATTGATATTTCTCCTGGCAATCTTGATTCCAGCTTGTGTTTCTTCCAGTCCAGCGTTTCTCATGATGTACTCTGCATAGAAGTTAAATAAACATGGTGACAATATACAGCCTTGACGTACTCCTTTTCCTATTTGGAACCAGTCTGTTGTTCCATGTCCAGTTCTAACTGTTGCTTCCTGACCTGCATACAGATTTCTCAAGAAGCAGATCAGGTGGTCTGGTATTCCCATCTCTTTCAGAATTTTCCAGTTTATTGTGATCTACACAGTCCAAGGCTTTGGCATACATAGTCAATAAAGCAGAGGCAGGAGATATTGTCAAATCCACAAACACGAAATTTGAGCACAATCTCTTGTTATTGACGGCACAAGCAAATCAAAAATTACTAAGAATATAAAATTTTTGAAAAATGCAATTAACAGAAACATAATTTTGACCTAATTTACATAAATCCAATATAAACCAAGGAGCTGCGGAACACACTGTCTTTTCAAACCCACATGGATCATTTTCCAAAATGGAGCATGTACTGGCCATAAAACAGATTTTAAAAATTATCAATGGATTTACATAATTCAGAGGCTTTTCTCTGACAACAGTGGAGTTGAGCTATAAAATGAATGAGAGACAGTAAGTAGAGTAAACTCCCCAAACTTGGGAGAAATTTAGCAACACACATGTAAGCAACACATAGGTAAGCAAAGAACCACAAAAGTAATTAGAAAATATTTTAAATGGAAAGAAAATGATAATATGATATATCAAAACTTATAGGATGCAGCTAAAACTTTAATTTCTAAATATTAGAAATAAACAAAAACTGAAATTTAGTAATTCAAACATCTATTTCAAGAAACAAAACAGCAAATTAAATTCAAAGAATATTTAGAACAGAAAATAACAATTATAAGACCAGAAATCAATCAAAGCAAAATACAAAATTATGAAAGGAAATCTTTCCAAACCAAACATTAGTTCACTCAAAAAAACAGTATAATAGATTATTTATCTATTTGATAAATAATTAGCATAAGTGATAAAGAAAAAAATTAGAGAACATAAATTACTAATTTCAGAATTTAAATGGAAAATCAGTAGAAATTGAATCAATATTTAATAACAGTAAAAACATTATGAGAAAACATTTTGCCAAGAAATGCAACCAGGTAGATAAAGAAACAAATTCCTTGATAAATGCTGAGACATGGACTCAGATATGATACCATGGTGATGGGGCTTAGAACATATGGAAAAATCACTCACAGTGAAAACTCTTCTCAGCAAGCAGGAAAATTGATAGGCAAATAAATAACTTTGCAGATGAGGAAGTGAAGTTGAGGGAGTTTTCCTAATGGCTTCTTTTTCCTCTGAGAGGGGGAAAGCACGATAATGTTAAATGAAGTGAGTAGAAAAAAACTTGACCTAAGTTTAGAAGATATAGAAAGTCATGGGAGAGTCAAATCCTGGAGGGATGAAGAGGCCGGTGAAGCAATGGATGATTTTCTGGAGAATAAAATGGGAACATACACACGCGCACACACACGCACACGAGACTTTACCACTGAGCAAACCACTCATCTGCAATCTCTCAGTTTTAGCCATTTACCCTTAGACTATAAACAGAAGTATCTACAACATTTTTACACATTTCAATGCATTTTTATACTTCTGGAAAAATCTAAATGCCACAAACAGATGAATATTTATTGACATAGGAAGATTTGTAATTACTAAGGAAAAAGGAAGAAAGTAAATTAGAGTTTGAAACTATATGTGCTATATGATATAATATGAAATTATATATGTTATATGACAAAAAATGATAGGAAAAAAACACCAAAACTCTAAGCATTCAGAGTTTTCTCTTCTCTGCTTTTCAGCATTTTCTAAATTTTCTGATTTGAACATATATTACTTCAGTAATTAAGGGTAAATGTCACTTTGATTGAATAATTTAGATATAGATTAAGACCTGCTCAAAGAATGAAATGACACAAATCTTAAATATATTTTTTAAAGAGACATTTTTTTCCCTATGAAACATCAGAAGGCTGACTCACTCTCTGATCATATGGAAAAATAAATAAATGAAAGCGTAAATATATTTGTGAAAAAAATCTTTATTTTTTTAAATGTCATATAGGGCTTCTTCAACAACCCAAAGAGTAATTTACCAATTGCTCCATTCTAACTTAATGAAGCAAACTATTTCTCTTATATCTAGTTTGAGTCTAAGAAATGTCTCAACTGATTGAATACTTCAATTTTCGATTTGATGTTTGGTATTGTAGACACAGTGTTAAAAGGAGAGCTTACTTACTGGAAATGTCAGCCAAAATAAGCCTTCTTCATTTTGTAGGGGAAATTCAAGATATTTAATATATAGCACTTTCTGAAAAGCCTCTGTTCAATAACCTTTTGAAAAGTGATTACAATTAATACAAAAGACACTCAACATTGTCCTACTACTTATATTAGAACTAAAGATTTCCCAATTTTCTTTTGGTTTTTATTATTATTAAAAGTTTCAGTTATATGGAAATAGAATGAAAGCTCTGAGACAGGTAGATGTTGTTTTGTTCAAGGATGTATCCTGAGTGCCTAGAATAATAATTTGCCCATGGTTAGGGCTACATAGGAGAAGGCAATGGCACCCCACTCCAGTACTCTTGCCTGGAAAATCCCATGGGCAGAGGAGCCTGGTAGGCTGCAGTTCATGGGGTCACGAAGAGTCAGACACGACTGAGTGACTTCACTTTCACTTTTCACTTTCATGCATTGGAGAAGGAAATGGCAACCCACTCCAGTGTTCTTGCCTGGAGAATCCCAGGGATGGCGAAACCTGGTGGGCTGCCGTCTATGGGGTCGCACAGAGTTGGACACGACTGAAGCGACTTAGCAGTAGCAGCAGCAGCAGGGCTACATAAGTGTTGACCGAATGATATAGTTTCAGGCACATGAAGATTAGTACTTGCTAAGCTCCTCTCTCTCTCTCAGCATACTTTCCCCACTGTTTTACTCCAGTTTTCAGTTTTATGTTTGTTCCCAATTTAATTTAACTTCTATTGTTACTGAGGAGACTTGATAAGAAGAGAAGTTAATAATAATGCTACATGATTGTTTAAAAGAAAGTTATACGTTATTGAAGAGTCTGGCAGATGCTTTCTTTGTGTATTGACAAAATTGGGTGAAGTAGTTCACATTTTAAGTGCTAGAAAACATAATTTGAATTGAACTTTTATAGAATATCTTGTTACAACATTTTTTACAAGTGCACAGTGTTTGGGTAATCATATTTGCTTTGGCTGGAAAAGTACACAAGTAACTTATGGAAATAAGCTCTTTGAAAAACCTGTCTTTATTTCTTCCTTAAATTTTGTTTCTAGCTCTAAATTAACACATGAAACAGCCTCTTATCTTTAAATAAAATCTTTAACACTGAGAAAAACTCAATCTAGGCCACTTAACTGCCATTAACTATCAGTATGCATGGTTAAAAAATTAGTATGCAGAGCATGCATATATCTGGGAGAACTGAGAATTTTAGCATACTTATTTTCCATTGCAGGTTATACAAAAACATCTTAGTATATATTCTATTGAAAACTAACTTCAGATAAAATAAAAGGAATTTTCTGTCTGAATATATAATGCATGAGTCACTCTTTGAAAGAGATACATCAATAATAGATCAGCTCTCCAGCATTGCTACCATGTATTATTAATTAAAAAATAAAGATCAAATCTACATTGAAAAATACATCATGGTATCTAGGCTATAATGTGTCTTAACAGTGGGGATTACATTTTGTAGGCAATGAAGTGACCTTTTATCACATTCTTGATGGCTTCGGGCCTTTGAATATTCCCTTCCTTTCAGTAATACACATACCTCTTTAAAAACTGGCCTCAGAATTCACTCTTTCAGGTAACATTCCTCCAGTAAGTCTCACCTGAATGTGTCCACTGCATGCTAAGAGCATAGCCTAACTTAATTCTATTTCTGAGCATGGGTAGTTTCTTACTGTGACAGTCACTGCCCCCTGTCACCCTGAGTCTCAAGGTAAGTGATGTTCTCTAAACATCTCGAGTCTAACTGTGAATAAACTCTTATATTCCTCACCTCTGAAAAATTCTGGAGTATTCTGAGTAGCTCTATAAACTCCAAGGGATTACTAAAGAGAAAATAGTCAGTAAGAGTCAGACTTACAAACAATGGTTGTGATACTAACAAAATTTAATTTGCCTCCAAGACTCACAAGCCTTTTCTTTATCTGTATATGAGCTCCAAAAAGCTCTCTACTCCCATCCTATTGGCAAAACTTCACGAGACCAAATCCGTCTTGCCCACTGTTGTATCCTTGGTTGTTATTGTCTGTTTCTTTTTCACATCTCATGAGGCTGAGTTCTGTTTAATTTCTGGAAACAGACTTACTATTTGCTGCTACACATTTTAATTGACTGCAGTTTCCTGTTTGATATGTAATATGCAAACTACTCTTGAAAGAAACCTGACAATAGTCTTATGTCTTATTTACTTACCTACTGCTAAGTCACTTCAGTTGTGTCCAACCCTGTGTGACCCCATAGACGGCAGCCCACCAGGCTCCCCCATCCCTGGGATTCTCCAGGCAAGAACACTGGAGTGGGTTGCCATTTCCTTCTCCAATGCATAAAAGTGAAAAGAGAAAGTGAAGTCGCTCAGCCCTCTCCGACTCTTAGAGACCCCATGAACTGCAGCCCACCAGGCTCCTCCATCCATAGGATTCTCCAGGCAAGAGTACTGGAGTTGGGAGCCATTGCCTTCTCCATTTACTTACCTAACTAATGAGGAAAAGAAATACCATGTCTGACCACAGATTAAGATTAATATTTGAACTCACACAAAGCATTGGATTGCTAAATCAGACTTAATGAATCTGAAATCTTACCCAGTATTGATACATATATATTAGACTGTTTTCTTTCTTCTCTTGTCCCTTATCATATAATGCAAAATGTATTAATCATATCATTAAGTTATAAGATACTGAGAAGAAGAAACCCCACCCAAGGACTTTATATCATTTTATAGAGAAAAAGTGTTTGTTTGGGGCTATATTTAGGATAGGTTTTTCATGTTTGCCACCTGATGTGAAGAGCTGACTCATTTGAAAAGACCCTGATGCTGGGAAAGATTGAAGGCAGGAAGAGAAGGGGACGACAGAGGATGAGATGGTTGAATGACATCACCGACTCAGTGGGCATGAGTTTGAGTAAACTCTGGGAGTTGGTGATGGACAGGGAGGCCTGGCGTCCTGCAGTCCATGGGATCACAAAGAGTTGGACACAACTGAGCGACTGAACTGAACTTTTTCATGTTTGACAGGCGTATGACTGTGTTATGCTAATTGGAAGTTGTATTGGTTTAAGGATATGTGTATGGGTGCAAATTTGACGAGGGGTAAACTGTGATGGTTTAATGTGTTAGGTAGGCTACCAATTATCTAATTGAACACTCATATAGGTGCTGGTGAAGGTATTCCATATATGCTGTTAACATCTACATTAACCGAATTTAAGAAAAGGAAATTATCCTCAACGATGTGGGTGGATCTCACCCAATTAGTTGGCAAACTTTACAGGTAAACACTGAGGTTTCCCAGAGAAGAAGAAATTTTGTTTCAAGTCTCTAGCAGAACTGAAGCTAGAGCGCTTCTACCTTGTGGGCCTGCCCTACAGATTCCAGACTTGCAAGCTCTTGTTAACTGCATGAGCTGATTCCTTTCAATCAATCAATCTTTCCCTGTGTCTGTCTCTCTCGCTCCCTCTGTACTTATACGTACACATATGTGAAACTGACTGAAAATCATAGTGGTCAGAGCACACTTTGCCATTAGAAATGAAGCCTACTACCTGCAACAAGATCCAGAGACGTGTCACCTTGACCTGATACTAACTACAGAGTCACATAATAGCCTAATCGGTTGCACCCATGAACAGGGCCACAGACTGGCCATAAATGGGTCTCCTTTAACAAAAGCTCCAGGGAATCTCTCATAGCACAAACGCAGGTTTTTATATTTCTATAGAGCTTCCCTGATACCTCAGTTGGTAAAGAATCCACCTGCAATGCAGGAGACCCTGGTTGGCTCTCTGGGTTGGGAAGATCCATTGGAGAAGGGATAGGCTACCCACTCTAGTATTCTTGGGCTTCCCTTGTTGCTCAGCTGATTAAGAATCCTCCTGCAACGCAGGAGACCTGGGTTCCATCCCTGGGTTGGGAAGATCCCCTGGAGAAGGGAAAGGCTACCCACTCCAGTATTCTGGCCTGGAAGTCGCAAAGAGTCGGGCACTCCTGAGCGACTTTCACTTTCACTTTTTTTTTTTAATCAAGAATCTCTTTTATTGATTATCAGAAACATTACAAACATCTAATATGAACAAATTGTAACATGATAGTGATTAGTTTGAACAATTAATACATTTCAGATATAATATTATACATATTTCAATGCTATTCTCCCCAAACATCCCACCCTCTCCCGGTCCCAGAGTCCAAAAGTCTGGTCTATACATCAGTGTCTCTTTTGCTGTCTTGTAAATAGGGTTATTTTTACCATCTTTCTAAATTCCATATATATGCATTAGTATACTGTATTTGTGTTTTTGTTTCTGGCTTACTTCACTCTGTATAATAGGCTCCAGTTCCATCCACCTCCTTAGAACTGATTCAAATGTATTCTTTTTAATGGCTGAGTAATACTCCATTGTGTATATGTACCACAGCTTGCTTATCCATTCATCTGTGGATGGACATCTAGGTTGCTTCCACGTTCTGGCTATTGCAAACAGTGCTGCTATGAACATTGGGGTACACGTGTCTCTTTCAATTCTGGATTTCTCAGTGTATATGCCCAGCAGTGGGATTGCTGGATCATAAGGCAGTTCTATTCCCGGTTTTTTGAGGAATCTCCATACTGTTCTCCATAGTGGCTGTACCAGTTTGCATTCCCACCAACAGTGCAAGAGGGTTCCCTTCTCTCCGCACCCTCTCCAGCATTTATTGCTTGTGGACTTTTGGATAGCAGCCATTCTGATTGGCGTGAAATGGTATCTCATAGTGGTTTTGATTTGCATTTCTCTGATAATGAGTGATGTTGAGCATCTTTTCATGTGTTTGTTAGCCATCTGTATGTCTTCTTTGGAGAAATCACTTTTAAAGCCACTTGCTCCAATTTTCATCTCAGTTGCAAACTCAGCCCTTCATTATTCTTCTTAATTCTTTGCTTGTTTTTCTTGGACATAAATTTTTGCTGCATGTCTTTCTTGGACATGAATTTTTTGCTTTACTTCACATTGTGCAAGTGTAAATTAATCCAATTACTTCTCAATCCAGCCACATGAAACAAAGTCAGTGTTCTACCAGTCTCCTCTGGAGGCTTCTCTTCAAAATAGCCAGAGAATATCCCCTCCCCCACATTCCTGTGCTCGTTAGAAAACATCCATAACACAATTATTTTAGGACAATAAATCTCTAAATTTTATTCATACATTAAATTATACATTTAATGTATTTTTGAGAATTTTGGACCAGTCATAAATGATTTTACTTGAAATCATTAGTAAAAGATGGAACCTCACTAGTAGACCTAAAAATTGTCCACAATTTCCTTTGTAGAATAAGATTAGAAATTTATTGGATGAATTACATTGCCTCTTAATGGTGGAAATATATGTTGCTTACACATAGTGATTTTAGAGCACAGAGAAGACTCCAGTCCTATATGAAAGGTGGTACATCAGCTAGACCTTGAAAGATGATCAAGACTTTACTAGGCAATGATAGTGGTAAGGACATTCCAGACAGACAGAATGTCACCTTCAAAGACAGAAGAGATGTCAGTGTATAGCTAGCACAGGGCTGGTCAGAGCATGATACTGCATGTGTGATAGGACATTGAGTTGAGGATAGGACTGTGGGGAAACTGAGACACTGCAAAATTGATAGACCTTATCCTGCAGTTAATATAAAGTCATGGAAAGGTTCAAACCAGAGAGGAGACCTAACAATATAGGAAGATAATACAAAGCTACAAGAGGCCAAAACTAATTAGGAAGTCATTGCAACAGTCCATATGAAAAATGGTGAGCCACCCACTTCCCCAAACCAGAAACCCGAGTCACCCTCAACTTCTCCCTCTGCCCCACTGAAACTAAGTTCTGTCAGATGACCCTCTTAAATAAAAGTTGAATTTGTCCTCTTCTCTCATCGCCATTACCACATCACTGAAATATGATGAAAGCCAGCCTCAGCTCCTATCTGAGGATCCAGCGCATGTTGGACATCTGAGAGGGTGACTCATTTTTCATCCTGTCTTCCCTCTGGGGGGAGCCTATGTTCTTTCACGGCCACAGGTTATATCTAGGGTGATCTGAAGACACTGGGCGGTGCTTAAGCATTCGCTGGGAAAAGACTTGCATCAGGGTAAGAGATAACAATGAGGAAGGAAGGTCGTGGAGTCTTGGTAGAGAAGACGTGTGAATGTCTCAGCAGTCATGGAGGCAGTAGCAAATGGGACATGTGACAGCAGAGAGAAGCCCCAGGGAGAGTCTAGAGAAAGCAAGATAAATCACATTTTGAAAATAACAGTCTACAAGTAGGTTATTACAGTCCAGAATCATGCAGAAGGGTAATAAGGTAGGAAGTTAATTCATCTACTGAGAATTTTATGTGAGGGTATGATCACAAAATGAAAGTAAGGATTGTACTGTTGAATTGGAAGATAGATTCATAATAAGAAACAGTAAAACTGGCTTAAAGACTGAATTATTGGACTATTGATAATGGCAATTTATGATGATCAGGGCTGGCACAAGCACTGAATATCTAGATAAAAGATAGAGGAAAAAATAATGGAATCTTTCAACGTAAGATGAAAACAACATAAAAATAGAATTTTATGATGAGCATATGTAGACTTCAAGAGAATAAATCCTTGGATTTTCTAGAAGATAAGAGAAGATGAGCGGAAAGTAATTTTGCAGTTTTTGTCATCTTATATGCATAAAATGTCACCAACATTATTTAATTTAGCAAGTTATCTTTTAATGAATATAAATATTTTAATATTCGGAAAGTTTTCATGTATGATGTCTGATCCCTTACTGTTGATTTTCCTCATAAGTTCTTGTATTTTCCAGCTGTGTGTTTTGCTACCATGGAACATGATCAGGAATCTGGGGCTTCCAGGTGGGATGAAAATGAGAATAATTTCAACTGGCATCAGTGTCTTCCAAAGTCACAAAGTTTCACTTTTCAAAATCAGTTCTTTTATCTGTGATAATTCTTACTTTCAACCTTCCTTTTATCCCATTAAATATTTTGCTAGGATCTCTCAAAAAATGTAATTTCTAAGAGCAAACAGATGTGAGTAATGGCAAAGGGAGCATCCAAGAAAGGAAACCAGCAAGAATGAGTCAGAAGCTCAGTGGTTGAAACAGAAGCAAATGTTCAGAATTTGGGCAAACACAGATACTATGTGCAGAGGAATAGAAAAAGTCATAAGCATGTAGTCGATTACTATGAGCATCCAACAGAAGAGGGGAAGAAGGGGGAAAGTCAAGCTGTAGACAGAAATATAGGATGTAGGAGTCAAAAAGAAGAGTAAATCCAGGCTGAGGCCACCATTTATCAGAATGAAGGCCCGAAATCAGGGCAGACAAAAAATCCATGGTGATAAAAACTCAGTGAAGATAATGTACTTTCTTTCAGAAATTAACTACCCAGGGTTTACAGATAAAAGCAGGTAACATGGCTGGAAAAGACAAGGAACTGGTAAGAAAAAGAGAATCCTGAAAAAAATGAATGGATTTGGGTTTCACCACATATATCTGCTCCTGGACAGAGGGCAGCAAATAAGGGAGAGGAAGTTAAGGCCAAGGCTCTTAAGAATCCAGAAATATAACAATTTCCAAATGCTTAAAATTATACAAGTTACATTTGCTTAGGTTTTTGCTTATAATACTTGATTATATCAGTATTTCATGCATATTATTTGATATTCTTTGCAGCCGAAGATCGGAGAAGGCAATGGCACCCCACTCCAGTACTTCTGCCTGGAAAATCCCATGGGTGGAGGAGCCTGGAAGGCTGCAGTCCATGGGGTCGCTGAGGGTCAGACACGACTGAGCGACTTCACTTTCACTTTTCAATTTCATGCATTGTAGAAGGAAATGGCAACCCACTCCAGTGTTCTTGCCTGGAGAATCCCAGGGATGGGTGAGCCTGGTGGGCTGCCGTCTATGGGGTCACACAGAGTCAGACACTACTCAAGTGACTTAGCAGCAGCAGCAGCAGCCAAAGATGGAGAAGCTCTATACAGTCAGCAAAAACAAGACAAGGGGGTGACTGTGGCTCAGACCATGAACTCCTTATTGCCAAATTCAGACTGAAATTGAAGAAAGTAGGGAAAACCACTAGACCATTCAGGTATGACCTAAATCAAATCCCTTATGATTATACAGTGGAAGTGAGAAATAGATTTAAGGACCTAGATCTGATAGATAGAGTGCCTGATGAACTATGGAATGAGGTTCGTGACATTGTACAGGAGACAGGGATCAAGACCATCCCCATGGAAATGAAATGCAAAAAAGCAAAATGGCTGTCTGAGGAGGCCTTACAAATAGCTGTGAAAAGAAGAGAAGCGAAAAGCAAAGGAGAAAAGGAAAGATATAAAGTTAATTGCTTTACAACGTTGTGTTGGTTTCTGCCATACAACAGTGCAAATCAGCCATATTGAATACAGAGCATTATAAACTAAAAATTAAATTATCTGCTCCTTCTACCCATCCCCAACTCCAACCCCAACATATAATGATGAGATATGAGCAGGATAATTTGAATTAATAATTCTCTTCATGAGTGGTGTTGGTATTGTATAACATAGCAGTCACTGCTGCTGCTGGTGCTAAGTCGCTTCAGTCGTGTCCGACTCTGTGTGACACCATAGACGGCAGCCCACCAGGCTCCTCCATCCCTGGGATTCTCCAGGCAAGAACACTGGAGTGGGTTGCCATTTCCTTCTCCAATGCATGAAAGTGAAAAGTGAGAGTGAAGTCGCTCAGTTGTGTCCAACTCTTCAAGACCCCATGGACTGCAGCCCACCAGGCTCCTCCATCCATGGGATTTTCCAGGCAAGAGTACTGGAGTGGGGTGCCATTGCCTCCGATAGTAGTCACTGCTTCATAGCCATTTTGGAACCCATCTGAGTAAATATTTTCAGTTCCCTCTCCTCTGAGATTGGTGGATCAGACAGTAAAAAAATTCACCTGCAATGTAGGAGAAGCAAGTTTGATCACTTGGTTAGGAGAATCCCCTGGAAAAGGAAATGCTACCCACTCCAATTTTCTTGCCTGGCGAATTCCATGACAGAGGAGCCTGGTGGGTTACAGTCCATGGGTTACAGAGTCAGACATGACTGAGTGACTAACAGAACACATTTCTTTCATATGCAAGGAACCAAGCTTCTGATGAAAACATGTAATGTTTAAATCAGTGTGTCAAGACTCTTGAGAGTCCCTTGGACTGCAAAGGGATCAAACCAGTCAATCCTAAAAGTCAGTCCACGTACGATGCCCGATAACAAATGCCTGGGGCTGGAGCACTGGGACAACCTGGAGGGATGGTGTGGGGAGGGGAGAGGGAGGAGGGTTCAGGATGGGGAACACGTGTATATTGGCGGCGGATCCATCTTGATGTATTGTAAAAGCAATACAATATTGTAAAATTAAGCAAAATAAAAAAACAAAAACAAAAGCAGAGACATTACTTTGCCAACAAAGGTCCGTCTAGTCAAGGCTATGGTTTTTCCTGTGATCATGTATGGGTGTGAGAGCTGGACTGTGAAGAAGCCTGAGCGCCGAAAAATTGATGCTTTTGAACTGTGGTGTTGGAGAAGACTCTTGAGAGTCCCTTGGACTGCAAGGAGATCCAACCAGTCCATCCTGAAGGAGATCAGCCCTGGGTGTTCTTTAGAAGGAATGATGCTAAAGCTGAAACTCCAGTACTTTGGCCACCTCATGCGAAGAGTTGACTCATTGGAAAAGACTCTGATGCTGGGAGGGATTGGGGGGGCAAAAGGAGAAGGGGATAACAGAGGATGAGATGGCTGGATGGTATCACTGACTCGATAGACATGTTTGAGTGAACTCCGGGAGCTGGTGATGGACCCGGAGGCCTGGTGTGCTGTGATTCGTGGGGTTGCAAAGAGTCAGACACGACTGAGCAATTGATCTGATCTGATCTGAAGCTACCTGTAGATCTAATCTGACTGAACCTTAAAAGATGACTCTTAGTGAGGGTGTGGAGCTTTCCAGGTGGCAAAATGGTAAAGAATCTGCCTGCAAGTGCAAGAGGCACAAGAGATGCAGGTTCAATCTCTGGGTTGGGAAGATCCCCTGGTGGAGGAAATGGCAACCTGCTCCAGTATCTTTGCTGGAAAATTCCATGGACGGAGGAGCCTGGCGGCCTACAGTCCATGGGCCCTCAAAGAGTTGTACACAACAGAGCGATTGAGCAAGCAAATGAAGGCAGGAGAATTGGATAATTTCATTTTCAGCGTAATTAGAAACAATGCAGGTTAAGGGAAAAGTAATTTTTATGGAAGATAATATAACATTTTTTTAATTAAAGGATTTTAAAAAGGAGTCATTTCATTACCTCTGAACTGAAAATTTTGTTGAAGTTGTTAATTTTTCTAATTAGAAAGATAAAATATTATTTACAAAGTAAATAATATGCAAGTTTATCCAATAATCCTTCTTGGCAGTCAAGATTTTGATGGATCTAATAAAATCTAATTATTTGCTAAGCACTGCAAAAAAATAATTTTAAAATGCAACTACTTGCACAGAAAGTTGCCAAGTCTCTTGTTTATTAGGACCTTATTCACAATAGTTATTATTCTACTTTTTATTATCAGTCTGGAGAAAACCAAGTAAATACATTCAATCTTCATTGGTGGCAAACCCATTACTATCAACTTTGGGACCCTTTGTGTTAATGAATTGGAGAAGGAAATGGCACCCCACTGCAGTACTCTTGCCTGGAAAATCCCATGGACACAGGAGCCTGGAAGGCTGCAGTTCATGGGGTCGCTGAGGGTTGGACACCACTGGTGAGGGTTGGACACCACTGAGCAACTTCACTTTCATTTTTCATTTTCATGCCCTGGAGAAGGAAATGGAAATCCACTCCAGTGTTCTTGCCTGGAGAATCTCAGGGACGGGGGAGCCTGGTGGGCTGCCGTCTATGGGGTCACACAGAGTCGGACACGACTGAAGCGACTTAGCAGCAGTGTTATGAATTATCATGATATACCATAAAATTATAGGTGATGGAAATTTACAAAGCCAGAACAATCAAAGATAATTGAAATAGACCTTAAATACAATGTGTTTAATTGTATATGTGTCAATACTAAATTTTATTTTAGTAATCTGATAAAGCTAACTAGTTTTGTACCTTTGGATCTAGAGTGTCATCTAGAAATATCAGTTAACACTTTTTTTTTTGGTATTTATATGCCATTTATTGTGTTATATTTAGAATCAGCAAGATATCTGTGGAAAAATGTTAAGTGATTAGGGGTAGTAAGCTGAGGAGATGCCTAAACACATACACTCATATCATGAGCAGATAAATGAGCTATTAAAGGAAAGCCAGAAGTAGATCTAAGTCATTGTGGATTTTATGAAAAAGATAACTTGCCAATCAGGAAATTAGGGTTGTGTCATACATGAAATTTTGGTGCTGAAAAAACTAATTGAATATTTGGGGAAATAAAGCTGTTGCATCAGTGTCTCCATAACTTTCTTCAATATTAATTTCAGATAAGTTAAATGTTTACACAGTCAAAGACTGGGATAGAAAATGTCATCAAATTCTTAGAAAATGTTATGAAAGACTTTTAAAATAAATTTCAGAGTAGAGAAGAACTTTTTAAAGATGAAATGAAACCAGATTGATAATTTTGACTGCATAAAAATTAAAATGCTACTGCATGGCAAAACGCACCACATGCACCTTTTTGAGGACATCACTCAAATGTTATTTTGTTGATATCTTTGGTCGTTCTGTTTAAATTATAACATGTCCACCACTCCACCTGCTCTCTGCATTGTCGGTTTCATTTCCATGATTTCTTTCCTAATGTGCTATATGTTTACCAAGCTTTCTTGTTTATTGTTTTTCTAACACTATCAGACCTAATGGGAAAGAAATTTTAATCATTAAAGAAATATTCTCCATTGAGAAAGCATTTCACCTATCTGTCTATCTTTCTATCTAACTAGTCTATCTATGTCTTATCCTCTCTCCACCTAGCCCCACACATATTCTTTTAATCCAGATTCCACAACGTTCTTTGCTTACTCCAGTGTAGCATTTATAATAAAACAATGCCCTTCCCAATTTGTAGTCAATGGAATATGCCAAGGCATTCAGACAAAACAAAATGAAAATATTAGTGGTTCTGGACAGGAAATGAATTTATACTTCCACCTGGAACAACTAAAACTAGACAAAATATAGGAGAGAATGATATTCAGAAATTGAACTTCAGCTCATGGTGGCCAGTGTGATCACATTTGTAGAATGGAATACTGAAGCGGAGAGAGTTGCACGGAAAACAATTCCAGGATTCTGTAACAAGTCTCCAAGTCTTCACTGCATATTGTTCACTGTGTGCATGTGAGAAAGCTGCCCAATCAATCAGTTAACACTTTTTAACCAATGACGCTTAAGAGGAAATCCTGGCTTAGGAACAAGGATTAAAAAGGAAAACCAAAAGCAATCCTGAACACAATTTCCCAAAACAATTAATGTGTGTTTGTTGTGTCCCTATCAAATTACCAATGGCATTTTTCACAGAACTAGAAGAAAAAAATTTTTAAATTTGCATGGCAAAACAAAAGACCCTGAGCGGTCAGTGCAATCTTGAGAAAGAAAAACAGAGCTGGAGGAAAGCCACAGTCATACTATGAAGCTGCTGTCATCAAGACAGTATGGTACTGACACAAAAACAGAAATATAGATCAATGGAATATGACAGAAAGCCCAGAAGTAAACCTGTGTACCTACGTTCAATTAATCTACTACAAAAGAGGCAAGACTATACAATGGAGAAAAGACAGTCTCTTCAATAAATGATCCTGGGAAAACTGGACAGCTACATGTAAAAAAAATGACTTTAGAACATTCTTTTTACAACATAAGAATAAACTCAAAATGAATTAAAGAGAGACCTCACTAAATGTGAGACCAGATACTATAAAATCTGAGAGGAAAATATAAGCAGAAATACTCTTCAACATAAATCGAAGTAACATCTTTTTCAATCCATCTCCTAAAGTGTATTGTAAATAAAAACAAAAATAAATTGGGCCTAATTAAACTAGAAAATTTTTGCATAGCAAAGGAAACCATAAACAAAATGGGAAGACAAACCACAGCATGGTAGGAATATTTGCAAGTGAAGCAACTGATGAGGGATGGTCTCCAAAAAATACAAACAGCTCATGTAGTTCAATATTAAAAAAACAAAAAACCTAATCAAAAATTGACCGAAGATCTAAATAGGCTTTTCTCCAAAGAAGACATACAGATGGCCAAGAGGCACACGAAATATACTCAACATCATAAATTATTAAAGAAATGCAAATCAAAATTACAATGAGCTATAACCTCACACCAGTCAGAATGCTATGCTATGCTATACTATGCTAAGTCACTTCAGCCGTGTCCGACTCTGTGTGACCCCATAGACGACAGCCCACCAGGCTCCACCGTCCCTGGGATTCTCCAGGCAAGAACACTGGAGTGGGTTGCCATTTCCTTCTCCAATGCATGAAAGTGAAAAGAGAAAGTGAAGTCGCTCAGTCATGTCCGACTCTTAGTGACCCCATGGACTGCAGCCTACCAGGCTCCTCCGTCCATGGGATTTTCCAGGCAAGAGTACTGGAGTGGGGTGCCATTGCCTTCTCCGACCAGTCAGAATGGCCATCATCAAAAAACCTACCAACAATAAATACTGGTGGTGTGGTGCAAAGGTTACCCTCCTACACTGTGGATGGGAATGTAAACTGATACAACCACTATGATGAATAGTATGGAGGTTCCTTAAGAAATTGAAAATAGACCTATCATATGATCCTGCAATAATACTCCGGGCATATATTCGGAGAAAAACAGTTTTCTAAAAGATACATGCTCCCAAATGTTCATTGCAGTGCTGTTTACAATAGCCAAAACATGGAAGCAACATAAATGTACATGAATTAAAGATGTACATGTACATGAGAGATGAATTGCTAAAGAAGATGTAGTACATACACAATAGAATATTACTGAGCCATTAAAAAGAATGAAGTAATGCCATTTCCAGCAACATGGATGGACCTGGAGATTATCTTAATAAGTGAAGTAAGGTCAGAGAAGACAAATATCTGCTTATATGCAGAATCTTAAAAAATGATACAGATAAACTTATTTACCAAACAGAAACAGACTTTCAAACTTATAGGACAAATTTATGGTTATCAATGGGGAAGAGTAGGGGAAGGGATAAATTGGGATTTAGGACTGTACAAACTGATACACTTAAAATAGATAAAAAACAGGGACTACTGTATAGCACAGAGAACTCTATTCAATACTCTGTAATAACCTAAATAGGAAAAGAACTTGAAAAAGAATAGATACATGTAAATGCATAACTGCCAGGTGTTCAAGCTGGATTTAGAAAAGACAAAGGAACAAGAGATCAAATTGCCAGCATACTTTGGATCATAGAAAAAACAAGAGATCCAGAAAAACATCTACTTCTGCTTTACTGACTACCCCAAAGCCTTTGACTGTGTGGATCCCAACAAACTGTAGAAAATTCTTCAGGAAGTGAGAATACCAGACCACCTGACCTGCCTCCTGAGAAATCTGTATGCAGGTCAAGAAGCAACAGTTAGAACTGGACATGGAACTACAGACTGGTTCCAAATTGTCAAAGGAGTATGTCAAGGCTGTATATTGTTACTATGCTTATTTAACTTCTATGCAGAGTACATCATGCCAAATGCCAGGCTGGATGAAGCACAAGCTGGAATCAAGATTGCTGGGAGATATATCAATAACCTCAGATATGCAGATGACACCTCTCTTATGACAGAAAGTGAAGAGGAACTGAAGAGTCTCTTGATGCAAGTGAGAGAGGAGAGTGAAAAATCTGGTGTAAAACTCAACATTCAAAAAATGAAGATCATGACATCTGGTCCCATCACTTCATGGCAAACAGATGGGAAAACAATGGAAACAGTAACAGACTTTATTTTTCTGGGCTCTAAATTCACTGCAGATGGTGATTGCAGCCATGAAACTAAAAGACACTTGCTCCTTGGAAGAAAAGCTATGACCAACCTAGACAGTATATTAAAAAGCAGAGACATTACTTTGCCAACAAATGTCCATATAGTCAAAGCTATGGTTTCTCCAGTAGTCATATATGGATGTGAGAGTTGGACTATGAAGAAAGCTGAGCGCGGAAGAATTGATGCTTTTGAACTGTGGTGCTGGAGAAGACTCTTGAGAGTCCCTTGGATTGCAAGAAGATCAATCCAGTGAATACTAAAGGAAATCAGTCCTGAATATTCATTGGAAGAACTGATGCTGAAACCCCAATACTTTGGCCACCTGATGTGAAGAACTGACTCCTTGGAAAAGATCCTGATGCTGGGAAAGATTGAAGGCTGGAGGAGAAGGGGATGACAGAGGATGAGATGGTTGGATGGCATCACTGACTCAATGGACATGAGTTTTAGCAAGCTCCAGGTGTTGGTGACGGACAGGGAGGTTTGGTGTGCTGCAGTCCACACCTGAAGTTAACACAACATTGTACATCAACTGTATTCTAGTATAAAATAAAAATTTAAAAATAAACTCTCTATTTCAACTAATTAGTGTCTCAAGTGAGCAAACCTGATCATTTAAGATAAGAAATGGTAGCAATGCACTGTCATTTAGAGACAGTGGGTTCAGGCTCAGCCATCCGAGTCTTGAAAGACAGCCCTACTACTTTTACCAATGTGTTTCTTAGACACATTGTAGAACATCTCTAAAGCTCCACTTCTTTTTTTAACTGAAGCATAGATGATTTACAGTATCAAGGTAGTTTTAGGTGTACAGTGATTCAGATTCTTTTCCATTATGGTTTATTACAAAATACTGAGTATAGTTCCCTACACTGTACAGTAGGTCTTGTTGGTTACCTATTTTATATATAGTAGTGTGTATATGTTAATTCATTTTTAAGAGCGACCTCGCCTGCCCGCGACCAGCGCGCCGTTTAAGAGCGACCTCGCCTGCCCGCGACCGGCGCGCCATTTAAGAGCGACCTCGCCTGCCCGCGACCGGCGCGCCATTTAAGAGCGACCTCGCCTGCCCGCGACCGGCGCGCCATTTAAGAGCGACCTCCGCCTGCCCGCGACCGGCGCGCCATTTAAGAGCGCCCCCCCCGCCGGCTGCGTCGCGCACTAAGAGCGCCCCGCCGGCTGCGTCGCGCACTAAGAGCGCCCCGCCGGCTGCGTCGCGCACTAAGAGCGCCCCGCCGGCTGCGTCGCGCACTAAGAGCGCCCCGCCGGCTGCGTCGCGCACTAAGAGCGCCCCGCCGGCTGCGTCGCGCACTAAGAGCGCCCCGCCGGCTGCGTCGCGCACTAAGAGCGCCCCGCCGGCTGCGTCGCGCACTAAGAGCGCCCCGCCGGCTGCGTCGCGCACTAAGAGCGCGGCCGAGAGGAGCTACCCCCACGACCGAGGAAGGACGGCAGTGAGGGCCAGTGCACTAAGCACGGCCGAGAAGAGCTACCCCACGACCGAGGTCAGGAAGGGCGGCGGTGAGGAGAGACCCCCTCGTCCAAGGTAAGGTGCGATGGCTGTGCTTTGCTGGCCGGGAGCAGCCAGGAGCAGCCGGGATGAGATACCCCACGCCCAAGGTAAGAGAAACACGAGTAAGACAGTAGGTCTTGAAAGAGGGCATCAGAGGGCAAATACACTAAAACCATTCTCACAGATAACTAGTCAGTCTAATCACACAAGGACCACACCCTTGTCTAACTCAATGAGATTAAGCCATGCCCGAGGGGCAACCTGGGATGGGGGGGTCATGGTGGAGAGATATGACAGGGTGTGGTCCGCTGGAGAAGGGAATGGCAATCCACTTCAGTATTCTTGCCTTGAGAACCCCATGAACAGTATGAAAAGACAAAATGATAGGATACTGAAAGAGAAACTCCCCAGGTCAGTAGGGGCCCAATATGCTACTGGAGATCAGTGGAGAAATAACTCCAGAAAGAATGAAAGGATGGAGCCAAAGCAAAAAGAATACCCAGCTGTGGATGTGTCTGGTGATAGAAGCAAAGTCCGATGCTGCAAAGAGCAATATTGCATAGGAACCTGGAATGTCAGGTCCATGAATCAAGGCAAATTGGAAGTGGTCAAACAAGAGATGGCAAGAGTGAATGTCGACATTCTAGGAATTAGCGAACTAAAATGGACTGGAATGGGTGAATTTAACTCGGATGACCATTATATCTACTACTGTGGACAGGAATCCCTCAGAAGAAATGGAGTGGCCATCATGGTCAACAAAAGAGTCCGAAATGCAGTACTTGGATGCAATCTCAAAAACGATAGAATG
This sequence comes from Tragelaphus eurycerus, assembly GCA_935064755.1. Classification (NCBI taxonomy): domain Eukaryota; kingdom Metazoa; phylum Chordata; class Mammalia; order Artiodactyla; family Bovidae; genus Tragelaphus; species Tragelaphus eurycerus. Next base: position 66,769,889 of record CAKXYN010000004.1, on the reverse strand, counting down.
ATCTCTGTTCGTTTCCAAGGCAAACCATTCAATGTCACAGTAATCCAAGTCTATGCCCCAACCAGTAACGCCGAAGAAGCTGAAGTTGAAAGGTTCTATGAAGACCTACAAGACCTTTTAGAACTAACACCCAAAAAAGATGTCCTTTTCATTATAGGGGACTGGAATGCAAAAGTAGGAAGTCAAGAAACACCTGGAGTAACAGGCAAATTTGGCCTTGGAATACGGAATGAAGCAGGGCAAAGACTAATAGAGTTTTGCCAAGAAAATGCACTGGTCATAGCAAATACCCTCTTCCAACAACACAAGAGAAGACTCTATACATGGACATCACCAGATGGTCAACACCGAAATCAGATCGATTATATTCTTTGCAGCCAAAGATGGAGAAGCTCTATACAATCAGCAAAAACAAGACCAGGAGCTGACTGTGGCTCAGACCATGAACTCCTTATTGCCAAATTCAGACTGAAATTGAAGAAAGTAGAGAAAACTACTAGACCATTCAGGTATGACCTAAATCAAATCCCTTATGATTATACAGTGGAAGTGAGAAATAGATTTAAGGGCCTAGATCTGATAGATAGAGTGCCTGATGAACTATGGAATGAGCTTCATGACATTGTACAGGAGACAGGGATCAAGACCATCCCCATGGAAAAGAAATGCAAAAAAGCAAAATGGCTGTCTGGGGAGGCCTTACAAATAGCTGTGAAAAGAAGAGAAGCGAAAAGCAAAGGAGAAAAGGAAAAATATAGACATCTGAATGCAGAGTTCCAAAGAATAGCAAGAAGAGATAAGAAAGCCTTCTTCAGTGATCAATGCAAAGAAATAGAGGAAAACAACAGAATGGGAAAGACTAGGGATCTCTTCAAGAAAATCAGAGATACCAAAGGAACATTTCATGCAAAGATGGGCACAATAAAGGACAGAGATGGTGTGGATCTAACAGAAGCAGAAGATATCAAGAAGAGGTGGCAAGAATACACAGAAGAACTGTACAAAAAAGAGCTTCAAGACCCAGATAATCATGATGATGTGATCACTGACCTAGAGCCAGACATCTTGGAATGTGAAGTCAAATGGGCCTTAGAAAGCATCACTACAAACAAAGCTAGTGGAGGTGATGGAATTCCAGTGGAGCTATTCCAAATCCTGAATGATGATGCTGTGAAAGTGCTACACTCAATATGCCAGCAAATTTGGAAAACTCAGCAGTGGCCACAAGATTGGAAAAGGTCAGTTTTCATCCCAATCCCAAAGAAAGGCAATGCCAAGGAGTGCTCAAACTACCGAACAATTGCACTTATCTCACACGCTAGTAAAGTAATGCTCAAAATTCTCCAAGCCAGGCTTCAGCAATATGTGAACCGTGAACTTCCTGATGTTCAAGCTGGTTTTAGAAAAGGCAGAGGAACCAGAGATCAAATTGCCAACATCCGCTGGATCATGGAAAAAGCAAGAGAGTTCCAGAAAAACATCTATTTCTGCTTTATTGACTATGCCAAAGCCTTTGACTGTGTGGATCACAATAAACTATGGAAAATTCTGAAAGAGATGGGAATACCAGACCACCTGATCTGCCTCTTAAGAAATCTGTATGCAGGTCAGGAAGCAACAGTTAGAACTGGTCATGGAACAACAGACTGGTTCCAAATAGGAAAAGGAGTACGTCAAGGCTGTATATTGTCACCATGTTTATTTAACTTATATGCAGAGTACATCATGAGAAATGCTGGACTGGAAGAAACACAAGTTGGAATCAAGATTGCCGGGAGAAATATCAATAACCTCAGATATGCAGATGACACCACCCTTATGGCAGAAAGTGAAGAGGGGCTAAAAGCCTCTTGATGAAAGTGAAAGTGGAGAGTGAAAAGGTTGGCTTAAAGCTCAACATTCAGACAACGAAGATCATGGCATCTGGTCCCATCACTGCATGGGAAATAGATGGGGAAACAGTGGAAACAGTGTCAGACTTTGTTTTTCTGGGCTCCAAAATCACTGCAGATGGTGACTGCAGCCATGAAATTAAAAGACGCTTACTCCTTGGAAGGAAAGTTATGACCAACCTAGATAGCATATTCAAAAGCAGAGACATTACTTTACCAACAAAGGTTCGCCTAGTCAAGGCTATGGTCTTTCCTGTGGTCATGTATGGATGTGAGAGCTGGACTGTGAAGAAGGCTGAGCGCCGAAGAATTGATGCTTTTGAACTGTGGTGTTGGAGAAGACTCTTGAGAGTCCCTTGGACTGCAAGAAGATCCAACCAGTCCATTCTGAAGGAGATCAATCCTGGAATTTCTTTAGAAGGAATGATGGTAAAGCTGAAACTCCAGTATTTTGGCCACCTCATGCGAAGAGTTGACTCATTGGAGAAGACTCTGATGCTGGCAGGGATTGAGGGCAGGAGGAGAAGGGGACGACAGAGGATGAGATGGCTGGATGGCATCACTGACTCGATGGATGCGAGTCTGAGTGACCTCCGGGAGCTGGTGATGGATAGGGAGGCCTGGCGTGCTGCGGTTCATGGGGTCGCAAAGAGTCGGACACGACTGAGCGACTGATCTGATCTGATATGTTAATTCAAATATTCTATTCTAATTCAAAATAAAGTTCCATTTCTCATCCACAAAATAGGTGCAATAATATAGTGGGTATTTTATAAAATTGTAGGAATAAAGTTGGTTAAGGCAAGCATGTATTTAAATCATTAGAATAGTACCTGTTTCAAGTAATTACACAGGTTCAGTTCAGTTCAGTCGCTCAGTTGTGTCCAACTCTTTGCGACCCCACAAATCGCAGCACGCCAAGCCTCCCTGTCCATCACCATCTCCCGGAGTTCGCTCAGACTCACGTCCGAGTAGGTGATGCCATCCAATAATCTCATGCTCTGTCGTCCCCTTCTCCTCTTGCCCCCAATCCCTCCCAACATCAGAGTCTTTTCCAATGAGTCAACTCTTCACATGAGGTGGCCAAAGTACCGGAGTTTCAGCTTTAGCATCATTCCTTCCAAAGAAATCCCAGGACTGATCTCCTTCCGAATGGACTGGTTGGATCTTCTTGCAGTCCAAGGGACTCTCAAGAGTCTTCTCCAACACCACAGTTCAAAAGCATCAGTTCTTCAGTGCTCAGCTTACTTCACACTCCAACTCTCACATCCATACATGACCACTGGAAAAACCATAGCCTTGACTATACGGACCTTTGTTGGCAAAGTAATGTCTCTGCTTTTGAATATGCTATCTAGGTTGGTCATAACTTTCCTTCCAAGGAGTAAGTTCTTTTAATTTCATGGCTGCAGTCACCATCTGCAGTGATTTTGGAGCACCCCAAAATAAAGTTTGACTCTGTTTCCACTGTTTCCCCATCTATTTCCCATGAAGTGATGGGACCAGATGCCATGATCTTTGTTTTCTGAATGTTGAGCTTTAAGCCAACTTTTTCACTCTCCTCTTGCACTTTCATCAAGAGACTTTTGAGTTCCTCTTCATTTTCTGCCATAAGGATGGTGTCATCTGCATATCTGAGGTTATTGATATTTCTCCCAGCAATCTTGATTCCAGCTTGTACGTCCTCCAGCCCAGCTTTTCTCATGATGTACTCTGCATAGAAGTTAAATAAGCAGGGTGACAATATACAGCCTCGACGTACTCCTTTTCCTATTTGGAACCAGTCTGTTGTTCCATGTCCAGTTCTAACTGTTGCTTCCTGACCTGCATACAGGTTTCTCAAGAGGCAGGTCAGGTGGTCTGGTATTCCCATCTCTTTCAGAATTTTCTACAGTTAATTGTGATCCTCACAGTCAAAGGTTTGTCATAGTCAATAAAGCAGAGATAGATGTTTTTCTGGAACTTTGAAAAGTATAGATCACCTAAAATTTTGATCATAGAAATATATAACAGATAAAATGATTTTCAAAGATTTTTGGGTCTATAATCAAATTATACATAGAAATCAAACTCTAGTGGTTTTATGGAAAAGTACTATTAAAATTTAAAGGGAGTCATTATCCTTATCTTTTCCATTCTAGTGCAGTGAACCTAGAAATTTCATTTCCATGTAGTTTTGAAATGTATTTAAAGTAAAAGCATATTGAATGGAGAAGTCTCATATATATCCCCCCCCAAAATAAACAGCTCTCCTTAATATTAACAGTTCGCATTAGTGGTACATTTAGTACAACTGATAAAGCAATATTGATATGCTATCACTCCCAAAGTCCATAATTTATGTAAAGAGCCAATGTAAAGGGCACTTCTGTGTTATACAGTTTTATGGGTTTTAACAAGTGCATAATGTTTTGCATCTGCCATTATAGTGTCACACAGAACAGTTTCCCCATCCTAAAAATCCTTTATGCTTAGTTACCTATTCATCCTTAGTCTACCCTCCCCTACTCATAAGTGAAGTGAACTTGCTCAGTCATGTCTAACTCTTTGCGACCCCATAGACTATAGCCTACCGGGCTCCTTCATCCATGGGATTTTCCAGGCAAGAGTACTGGAGTGGGGTGCCATTGCCTTCTCCAGAGGATCTTCCTGACCTGAACCTGGGATTGAACCTGGGTCTCCCGCATTGTAGACAGACGCATTACCATCTGAGCCACAAGGGAAGCCCACCCTACTCATAAAACACCTAGCAAACACTGATCATTTCACTGTCTATAGTTCTGCCTTTTTCAGAATATCATGTAGTTGCAATAATTCAGTATGCAGCCTTTAAGATTGGCTTTTTTCACTTGACAATATGCATTCAAGTTTCTTCTATGGCTTGATAAATTATTTCTTTTTGTCTAAATAAATAGCTATAAATAGCATTCCACTGGATGTATCACAGTTTGGTTATCCATTCATCTATTAAAGAGCATCTTGGTTCCTTCCAGGCTTAGGTGCTTATGAATAAAATTGTTATAAGGACTGGTGAGCAGGTTTTTATGTTGATACAAATGTTTGACTCAATTGGGTTGAGTCAAACATTTATATCTAGCATCATGATTGATGGATCATATGGTAAAACTATTAAGCTTTGTAAGAAACTGTAGGAATAGAATTATGATTTGACAGTTTCCTTCAGGGCTTGAATGATATTATGTTTCTCGCTTGCCTGGTTTCTGATGCGACATCTGTGGTCATTATTTCCTTTATGCATCTACATGTAATATACCATTTTTTCTGGATGTTTTAAATTTTTTCATTTTATCACTAAAAGATACTCTTCTTGATGTTTGATAAGTTTCTTGGATCTGTGGGTTTATAGATTTCATAAAATTTAGGAATTTAGTTCTAGCTTTTCATTATTTCTACAGATACATTTTTCTAACTCCCTTTCTCCCACTTCTTCTCCTGGGACCCAAACTGCATATATGCAGACAACTTGGTACTGTCCTCCAGGTCACTGAGCTCTTAATTTTTGGCTATATTTCTCTTTGTACTTGACTTTTGAGAGTTTCTCTTGCAAAGTTTTCAGAAGTTTTTGCAACACTACTAACTAATTACTACTAACTACTAACTAACTCTTGTTAGTACCCAGGATAAGAAAAATGCTAGGTATTGGAATTTGGCTCTTTTCCATTCTTTATTTTGTTTAGTCACTAAGTCATGTCTGATTCTTTTGTGACCTGGTGGACTGTAGCCTGCCAGGCTCCTCTGTTCATGGGATTTCCCAGGCAAGAATACTGGAGTGGGTTGCTATTTTTTCTCCAGGGGATATTCCCCACCCAGGGATGGAACCTGGGTCTCCTGCATTATAGGAGGATTCTTTACTGCTGAGACACAAGGGAAGCCCCCTTTCCATTCTTATCTACCCTTTTTAATTCATGAAAAGGGGATTCAAGGTGAGATGCAAGAAAGACAAATAAAATATGAGGAAAAGATAATTTTCATACTGCAGCTTTTGATTCTGAATAAGAGGAAAATTTACATATGGATAAACAGTCTCTGCACTGTTTTGAATGATTGCATTATGATTTATTACTTTTTTATATTTCTTTGTACTGTTTGTTGGTAATAGTTCAAGAAAAAGAAATGTTATATTCTATTTCTACTTCTGAAACTCTTTATCAAAATTATAGAGAAAACCTTGTCATTTGCTTCAGTAATTGAGTTTTTTCATTTTATATCATGAGAGGAATGCCTTTTGTTGCCTTCAAATAAAATAATCATAAGAAGTTTCTAACTTCTTTTTGAAGGAAAGTTTCATAATATGATCTTGTTTCATAAATATCAGCACAGTCTTCACAAATTTGAGGCGTTGAGGCGATTGTCAATTAAATTAGTCTGAACCATAAAATGGAATTTCATGAGGAAAAATATTTCAGAGGCAAGAAAAGATAGCCTGCCATATTTTTATATTTGAAAATACAATTGTAGAAATATATCTTTAGCTCTAGATCCTGTTGTCGCTCTTTAATCATACCGTATTAGGGAAAGAAATCCAAAATAATTCTCCTCTAGTAAAGAAGAAGATAATCTGAAGAATCAGGCTTCCAAAGCTTAACAAAACATTGAATATGGACTATTTGATTAGACTAGTTCAGTTTAAATTAAAAGATTATCAGTTCAGTTCAGCTGCTCAATCATGTCTGACTCTTTGTGACCCCCATGGACTGCAGGATGCCAGGCTTCCCTGTCCATCACCAACTCTCAGGGCTTGCTAAAACTCATATCCATCGAGTCGGTAATGCCATCCAACCATCTCATCATCTGTCATCCCCTTCTCCTCCTGCCTTCAATCTTTCCCAGCATCCCAGGGTCTTTTCTAACGAGTCAGCTCTTCACATCAGGTGGCCAAAGTATTGGAGTTTCAGCTTCAGCATCAGTCCTTCCAATGAATATTCAGCACTGATTTCCTTTAGGATTGACTGGTTTGATCTCCTTGCAGTCCAAGGGACTCTCAAGGGTCTTCTCCAGCACCACAATTCAAAAGGATCAATTCTTCAGTGTTCAGCTTTCTTTATGGTCCAACTCTCACATCCATACATGACTACTGGAAAAACCATAGCTTTGACTAGATGGACCTTTACTGGCAAAGTAATGTCTCTGCTTTTTAATATGCTGTCTAGGTTGGTCATAGCTTTTCTTCCAGGGATAGTTTTTCCTTAAAATCATCTTTATTCTACCATTAAATTAGTCAACTAGTGATTTTAGAAACACTCAATATACTTGCTAAAAGTAGCATTATTGAAATTTCTCTTTTGATTGACAGCATGAAACATACGTAATTGATAAAATAGATAAGAGTTGTCCAAATTTTCCTGGAAAAGTGATAAAAATAAGAAGAGATCTTATTAATTAGATATCAGTTTCTATCAGGTACCAAAGGAGGAAGGCTACTAGCTCCTTGTGAAGTTAGAATAATTGGGAAATGTGAACATAGACCTCCAAGGGCTGTCTTGTCACAGTCTCGTGGCAGGATATACATGAGATTTCAATGCAGACAAGCTTCTGTGAATTGCCAGTGGTTAAGTATTCTGCATAGTGTACCCAAATCAAGAAGATTCATCTTAGAAAAAAATAGAGGGAAGACACAAACTGAGAGACTAGTATATGAGTACCTAGGATCTGTCTGTAAGTTTAGGACCTGAGGTTCCAAGAGCCCATCACAATCTATGTCCAGCCTGGCCCTCCAATCTCCTGTCATCTAGACCCTGAGGAAGTGATCCAGAACGGAGGGTGTTCTGGTGTCACCTGTCTGGTGTCTCTGCTCCCTCCTGTCCAGGTTAGTCATCCAAGTTCTGAAACTGACCTCTTTCTTTAGTGATTGATAATAAAACCCTCTGTTTTCTTCAGAGGGCTTCACCCTCCACCAGAAGGCAGCTCATTATGCCACTGAGTCAAAGGGACAACCACATCTGAACCCAATACAACATGCATAATACCCGCTAGAGAAGGAAACAGGGATATATAATGTCAATTAGCAGAGGGTGGAGTGTGCCATGGTTCTTACAAGAATAAAATTTAAAAGTTCACACAGCTCTTGAATATCAAAGATATTTGTTTTTAGTCTAAATTTTTGCTTCTCTCACCCAATATTTCTGGAATGGCAATCCACTCCAGTATTCTTGTCTGGAGAATTCCATGGACAGCCCAGGGGGTTGGAAAGAGTCGGACACAACTGAGTGACTAACACTCAAACATTCCCAATCTGTGCTGATGAAAATCTTCCTCTTGAGCATCCACTAGCGTATACATGACACCTCAGGAGGATGGCCCCTTCCCCCAGAGCTCACATTCTAAACAGGCTCAACAAACTAAGATCGAATTGTTCCTAGGCATTCTCTTTCATAATGAACAGTAAGCTGTATAAAATCTTGTCTGGAATGAGAAGTATAAACAAATAAATGGCATAATTTGTTGTATCCATTTGTACCTTAATTGCATGCTGTGTTCAGAAAGCAGTGGGTCAGAGTCAGAAGGCTTTGTAATTCTCCTTTTCCTAGAGATGAAGGAGAAAAATGAATTAATACATTAATAATGTTTATTTTGATGGCCACAGAAATGCACTGATGTTTTAGAAATAAATGTACCAGTTTTAAAGTTGCATTTTTTAAAAAAAGAATATATCTCAATCACCCACTTAGAAAGTCAGGTTATGATTTTTAAGAACAGGCAATGCAATATCACGTAATCTTTACTGAAATCCATCTCTTCAGCACTAGCATAGCTTTCATTAAACAACATTTCAGTATTTTATATTATTATTTAATGCTTTCTACGTTCTTGGGAAGGCTTTCTTATCTCTTCTTGCTATTCTTTGGAACTCTGCATTCAGATGGTTCTATCTTTCCTTTTCTCCTTTGCATTTTGCTTCTCTTCTTTTCACAGCTATTTGTAAGGCCTCCCCAGACAGCCATCTTGCTTTTTTGCATTTCTTTTCCATGGGGATGGTCTTGATCCTTGTCTCCAGTACAATGTCACGAACCTCCATCCATAGTTCATCAGGCACTCTATCAGATCTATGCCCTTAAACCACTGTATAATCATAAGGGATTTGATTTAGGTCATACCTGAATGGTCTAGTGGTTTTCCCTACTTTCTTCAATTTCAGTCTGAATTTGGCAATAAGGAGTTCATGATCTGAGCCACAGTCAGCTCCTGGTCTTGTTTTTGTTGACTGTATAGAGCTTCTCCATCTTTGGCTGCAAAGAATATAATCAATCTGATTTTGGTGTTGACCATCTGGTGATGTCCATGTATAGAGTCTTCTCTTGTGTTGTTGGAAGAAGGTGTTTGCTATGACCAGTACATTTTCTTGGCAACTATTAGTGTTTGCCCTGCTTCATTCCATATTCCCAGGCAAGACTGCTGGGAGAAATATGAATAACCTCAGATATGCAGATGACACCACTCTTATGGCAGAAAGTGAAAAGGAACTAAAAAGCCTCTTGATGAAAGTGAAAGTGGAGAGTGAAAAAGTTGGCTTAAAGCTCAACATTCAGACAACGAAGATCATGGCATTTGGTCCCATCACTTCATGGGAAATAGATGGGGAAACAGTGGAAACAGAGTCAGACTTTATTTTTCTGGGCTCCAAAATCACTGCAGATGGTGACTGCAGCCATGAAAGTAAAAGACGCTTACTCCTTGGAAGGAAAGTTATGACCAACCTAGATAGCGTATTCAAAAGCAGAGACATTACTTTGCCAACAAAGGTCCGTCTAGTCAAGGCTACGGTTTTTCCAGTGGTCATGTATGGATGTGAGAGCTGGACTGTGAAGAAGGCTGAGCACCGAAGAATTGATGCTTTTGAACTGTGGTGTTGGAGAAGACTCTTGAGAGTCCCTTGGAGTGCAAGGAGATCCAACCAGTCCATTCTGAAGGAGATCAGCCCTGGGATTTCTTTGGAAGGAATGATGCTAAAACTGAAACTCCAGTACTTTGGCCACCTCATGCAAAGAGTTGACTCATTGGAGAAGAGTCTGATGCTGGGAGGGACTGGGGGCAGGAGGAGAAGGGGACGACAGAGGATGAGATGGCTGGATGGCATCGCTGACTTGATGGACGTGAGTCTGGGTTAACTCCGGGAGTTGGTGATGGACCGGGAGGCCTGGCGTGCTGCAATTCATGGGGTCGCAAAGAGTTGGACATTACTGAGCGACTAAACTGAACTGAACATTCTGGGGAACATCAAAGTCACAGACTATTTATATTTTTGAAGGATTTAAACTCTTAGTACATACTTTATGTCTCTAAATTGTTCTGTGCAAGACAGAAGTCACATGGTAAAAGTCTGTTGCAGACTGTCCAAAGTTCTGGTAAGGTGAGACCAACATAAGATAGTGAACTATTAATAGTTTTTTAAAAGGTATAAACTTTGACATAAAGCAACAGGTAACCTTTCAAATGGTGATTTTTAACACAATTTGTTTGAGGAACAGGTGAAAGAATCAGTGTCTCTAGAGCATTTTCTAAGAGTTAAGCCATTTGAATATATGGTCGTTTAGTCTTCCTAATAACCTAGGATATAGACATTGCTATTGATATCAAGGGCTTCCCTGGTGGTTCAGTGGTAAAGAAGCTGCCTGCTAATGCAGGAGACACTGATTCAATCCCTGGGTCAGGATGATTCTCTGGAGAAGGAAATGGCAACCCTCTCCAGTATTCTTGCCTGGGAAATCCCATGGACAGAGGAGCCTAGTGTGCTACAGTCCATGGGTGGCAATAGAGTCAGACACGACTTAGCGACTAAACAACAAATTGATGTCAATAGGTAAAAATGTTCAGGTTCACAGAGGGATCTTATCTTATTGAGATAGAAAGTAGTCCAGCTAGACCTTAAGTTCAGCTGTATCTGACTCTAAAGACTGTGCTTTTTATTACTTCATTACTTTTCTCTAAAGAAAAATGTCACATTGTAAGACAGTGTGCTCTTAGCTAATATATTTGCAGAAGGGGATTGGAGAGTCATTGTCAATTATTTCTAACTTTCACTTAGGTATCATATTGACTCTATGCTCATTTCCATGATAACATTCATCCCATATTGGATCATTTTGTCTATCTTTCATCTGTCACCTCCGCAAGACTGGCAATTCTTTGAATGCTGAGCCCGGGTCTTTTATCACTCAAACCACAGGATACAGCACACTGATTCATCCATTCACAAATATTTATAGGATGTCTGCTATGTGTCAGGAATTATATCAGGAACATGGTCTGTAGGAGAATGCAAGAAATATTAGTTTCCCATAGGACAGCATATAATTATTCTAGTAATCACTCTAAAAATATCTCAGGAGGAATTCATCCTCAAAATGCAATTATTCTTGCAACTATTGTATTTCTAATTGCTTCATTTAAGAAAGGCAACGACAAAGGTGAATAAAAAAAAAAAAAAACAGCATCAGATCTAGAATTTAGTCATGATTTTGACACTTGTACCTTGGATACCTAAGTTAACCCCCATAAACCTTACTTGTTTTCTATAAGACAAAGATGTCATTAGCAACATGTAATAAGAAAGATTTTACTATTCCTAAGATATAAAGGGGCTTCCCTGGTAGCTCAGCTGGTAAAGAATCCACCTGCAATGCTGGAGACCCCAGTTCAATTCCTGTGTCAGGAAGATTCCCCTAGAGAAGGCATAGGCTATCCGCTCCAGTATTCTTGGGTTTCTCAGGTGGCTCAGACAATAAAAATCTGCCTGCAATGCAGGAGACCTGGGTTCGATCCCTGGGTTCAGAAGATTCCCTGGAGGAGGGAACAGAAGTCCACCCCAGTATTCTTGCTTGGAGAATCCCTATGGACAGAAGAGCCTTTCGGGCTACAGTCCATGGAGTCACAAAGAGTTGGACATGACTGAGCAACTAAGCATAGCACAGCAAGATACAAAGAACTGTAAACCAGTCAAGAAAACAAATCAAATTAATGGGAAAGAAAAATCTGAAGAAATTTGGGAATGATTAAGAAGTTAATTTCAAAAAGTTTAAGTGTATAACCCTGTTTACGAGACAGCAAAAGAGACACTGATGTATAGAACAGACTTTTGGACTCTGGGACCGGGAGAGGGTGGGATGATTTGGGAGAATAGCATTGAAATATGTATAATATCATATCTGAAAAGAGTCACCACTCCAGGTACGATGCCCGATAACGAATGCCTGGGGCTGGTGCACTGGGATGACCCAGAGGGATGGTATGGGGAGGGAGGAGGGAGGAGGGTTCAGGATGGGGAGCACGTCTATACTGGTGGCAGATCCATCTCGATGTATGGCAAAAGCAATACAATATTGTAAAGTTAAGCAAAATAAAATTTAATTAAAAAAAAAGAAGTGTTGTTCAACATTATTAAGGAAAAGATAAGTAATAGGAAATATCAGTTGGCCAATATTTACATGATTAATAATTTCTAGTATTAGAAAGGGAATAAAGAACCAAAAACAGCTATGACTCTTGATTAGGGCTTTTCTCAGTGCAATTTGGTAACATGGTCTTAATTTTAAACATAAGAAACCGAAGAAACAAGACAAATACATAAAAATGTATGCATAAAGTATTGGTTCATAATTACATTTCTTTAAATGAAAGACAAGCTGTACCAAAAATCAACTGTTCTTCATTAAGGGATTGGCTAAATCAATATAAGTAAGTCCCTACAACAGGATACTAAACATCTATTCAATAAATTGAATAGAAAATTAATACTGACATAGGAAAGAGACTGTATATTATTAAGTAAAGATATGCTACAATTAATTGTATTCATTTGACTGTACTTTTGCTAAAAATACAAAGTATTGCATATATGAAAAAGTGAAAAAGTTAGTTGCTGGAAGCCACTGGAGAAGGGAATGGAAGGAAGCCTCTGGAGAGGGGAATGGCAACAGTATTCTTGCCTAGGGAAGCCCACAGACAGAGGAGCCTGTGTGCATGTGTGTGGTGGTTGCTCAGTCATGTCTGACTCTCTGTGACCACATGGACTGTAGCCCTCCAGGCTCCCCTGTCCATGGAATTCTCCAGGCAAGAATGCTGCAGTGTGTTGTCATTCCCTTCTCCAGGGAATCATCCTGACCCAGGGATTGAACCTGGGTCTCCCGCATTGCAGGCAGATTCTTTACTGTCTGAGCCACCAGGAAAGCCCAGGGAAGCCTGGTGGGTTACAATTCATTGGGTCTCAAAGAGTCGGACACAACTAAGCAACTAACACACTGTCACACACATTGCACATGTAACCAGTAGCTAATGTGATATCTCTGATTGGTGTTATGTTTTACTCTTGTATTTCTGAGTTCTTTAAATATGCTTATAAGGAAAACATATTAAAATACAGATGATAATTCATACCTATTTCCAAGGATTATGATAGAAATTAAATAAAATAGAAGTTAAGAAACATAAACATATTATACAAACATAAGTCTATGATATTGTAAACTAGTATATAAGTCAAACAGCCTTGACACCTGAGTTCCACTTAAACAAAACCCATAACAAACTTGGTAATAAGCTTGTGTTTGCCAGGAAAGTTCAGTTCAGTCACTCAGTTGTGTCTGACTCTTTGTGACCCCATGCACTGCAGCATGCCAGGCTTCCCTGTCCATCACCAACTCCCGGGGCTTGCTAAAACTCTTTCCATTGAGTCGGTGATGCTATCCAACCATCTAATCCTCTGCCATCCCCTTCCCTTCCTGCCTTCAATCTTTCCCAGCATCAGGGTCTTTTCCAAGGAGTCAGTTCTTTGCATCAGGTGGCCAAAGTACTGGAGTTTCAGTATCAGTCCTTCCAATGAATATTCAGGACTGATTTTCTTTAGGATTGACTGGTTGGATCTCCTTGCAGTTCAAGGGACTATCAAGACACAACAGTTCTCCAACACAACAGTTCAAAAGCATCAAATCTTCGGCACTGAGCTTTCTTTATGGTCCAACTCTCATATCCATACAACACTATTGGAGAAACCATAGTTTTGACTAGATGGATCTTTGTTGGCAAGGTAATGTCCCTGCTTTTTAATATGCTATCTAGGTTGGTCATAGCTTTTCTTCCAAGGAGCAAGTGTCTTTTGCTTTCATGGCTGCAGTCACCATCTGCAGTAATTTTGGAGCCCCCAACATATAAAGTCTGTAACTATTTGCATTGTTTCCCCATCTATTTGCCATGAAGTCATAGGACTGAATGCCATGATCTTAGTTGTCTGAATGTTGAGTTGTAAGCCAACATTTTCTCTCCTCTTTCACTTTCATCAAGAGGCTCTTTAGTTCTTCTTCACTTTCTGCCATAAGGGTGGTGTTGTTTGCATATCTGAGGTTATTGATATTTCTCCCAGCAATCCTAAATCCAGTTTGTGCTTCATCCAGCCTGGCATTTCACATGATGTACCTTGCATGTAATTAAATAAGCACGGTGACAATACACAGCCTTGATGTACTCCTTTCCCTATTTGGAACCAGTCTTTTGTCAAGGTCCAGTTCTAATTGTTGCTTCTTGACCTGCATACAGATTTCTCAGGAGGCAGGTAAGGTGGTTTGCTATTCCCATCTCTTGATTCACACAGTCAAAGGCTTTGGCGTAGTCAATCAAGCAGAAGTAGATGTTTTTTTCTGGAGCTCTCTTGCTTTCTTTATGATCCAAAGGATGTTGGAAATTTGATCTCTGGTTCCTCTGCCTTTTCTAAATCCAACTTGAACATCTGGAAGTTCACGCTTCGCATACAGTTGAAGCCTGGATTGGAGAATTTTGAGCATTACTTTACTAGCATGTGAGATGAGTGCAACTGTGCAGTAGTTTGAACATTCTTTGGCATTGCCTTTCTTTGGGATTGGAGTGAAAACTGACCTTTTCCTGACCTGTGGCCACTGCTGAGTTTTCCAAATTTGCTGGCATGTTGAGTGCAGCACTTTCACAGTACCATCTTCTAGGATTTGAAAGAGCTCAACTGGAATTCCACCATCTCCACTAGCTTTGTTCACAGTGATGCTTCCTAAGGCCCACTTGACTTTGGACTCCAGGATGTATGGCTCTAGGTGAGTGATCACACCATCATGGTTATCTGGGTCATGAAGATCTTTTTTGTATAGTTCTTCTGTGTATTCTTGCCACCTCTTCTTAATATCTTCTGCTTTGGTTAGGTTCATACCATTTCTGTCCTTTATTGTGCCCATCTTTGCATGATGCTGGGAAAGATTGAAGGCAGGAGGAGAAGGGGAAAACTGAGGAAGAGATGGTTGGATGGCATCACTGACTAGATGGACATGAGTTTGAGTAAGCTCAGGGAGTTGGTGATGGACAGAGAAGCCTGGTGTGCTACAGTCCATGGGATTGAAGAGTCAGATACGACTAAAGACTGAACTGAACTTGCATGAAATGTTGCCTTGGTATCAATTTTCTTGAAGAGCTCTCTAGTCTTTCCCATTCTATTATTTTCCTCTATTTCTTTGCATTGATCACTGAGGAAGGCTTTCTTATCTCTCCTTGCTGTTCTTTGGTACTCTGCATTCAAATGGAGAGTATATCCATTGGTATATCTTGGTATATCTTTCCTTTTCTCCTTTGCCTTTGGCTTCTCTTCTTTTCTCAGCTGTTTGTAAGGCCTTCTCAGACAACCATTTTGCCTTTTTCCATTTCTTTTTCTTAGGAATGGTCTTGATCACTGCCTCTTGTACAATGTCATGAACCTCCATTCATAGTTCTTCAGGCACTCTAATCAGACCTAATCCTTTGAATCTATTTTTCACTTCCATTGTATAATCATAAGGATTTGATTTAGGTCATACTTGAATGGTCTAGTGGTTTACACTACTTTCTTGAAATTAAATCTGAATTTGGAAATAAGGAGTTCATGGTCTGACCCACAGTCAGCTCCCAGTCTTGTTTTTGCTGACTGTATAGAGTATTTCCATCTTTGGCTGCAAAGAATAAAATCAATCTGATTTGGTATTGACATCTGGTGATGTCCATGTGTAGAGTCTTCTCTTGTGCATTAAAGAGAAGAGAAGAGAAAATGTATTGGAATGGGTGAATTTAACTCAGATGAACATTATATCTACTACTGTGGGTGAAAATCCCTTAGAAGAAATGAGTAGCCATCATAGTCAACAAAAGAGTCAGAAATGCAGTACTTGGATGTAATCTCAAAAATTACAGAATAATCTCTGTTCATTTCCAAGGCAATCCATTCAATATCACAGTAATCCAAGTCTATGCCCCAGCCAGCAATAGTGAAGATGCTGAAGTTGAATGGTTCTATGAAGACCTACAAGACCTTCTAGAACGAACACTCCAAAAAAAGATGTCCTTTTCATTATAGGGGACTGGAATGCAAAAGTAGTATGTCAAGAGATATCAAGAGTAACAGGCAAATTTGGCCTTTGAGTACAAAATGAAGCAGGGCAAAGGCTAGCAGAGTTTTGCCAAGAAAATGCACTGGTTATAAACATCCTCTTTCAACAACACAAGAGAAGTGAAAGTTAGCAGCTTTCATCAGAAGAATTCATACTTTGGTATCTAAAAGGAATTAAAAAAAATCCCAAATCTGTATATTTCTTTTTCATATCATATTTCTGGGTCAGAGGCAGAAATCCTCAGACCATGATAGCTCTGCTCCACACTACAGACTCTTCTAATTTCAAGAAATGATATTCAGAAACACTCTGGGATTTGGCTCTGAGTTAATCAGAAAGGTTTATCTGCAGTCTGGATAAGAAAAAGTAGCATGGAATAGATTACATGAGTGAAATAACCTAGGTTAAATGTTAGTAAGGTGCTCATGATCATTCTGAGTTTTGTTTTCAATCCCAGTGGAAAAAAATGTGACCTTTGCCTGTGGAAAAACAGAACTCTGGTTTAAATCACATGAAACATGTAGATGGATTCAGTATTTGTAACTAATTTGATAGTTTCAGTATTAGAGTTGCAAATAACTTTGGGAGAGAATGGAAAGGGCACATGATTTTTAAAATCATATCTAATGAGACAAATTATTGAATATATTGGGAATTAACCATTTTAGAATATGGAAAAATGCAAGTCAGAAAGGCAAATTTGAAATGCACATCCAAGCACAGTGCTATAAATAACAGAACACCTGGACCCAAGAACCCCTCAAGAATGACCCAATGGGGCACCATTTCCATTGTGGAATTGGATACAGCTCCCACTGCATTATACTAGGGTTTCTCTGCTCCAGGACTACTGACATTTTAGACTGGGTAATTCTTTTTTGTTGGCAGATATCTTGTGCTTTGCATGGTGTTTAACACCATTCCAGGACTCTTCCTACTAGATTCGAGTAGTAGCTCATCTTCCAGTCATGACAACACAAAATGCCTGCAGTTCAGTTCAGTTCAGTTGAGTTGCTCAGTCATGTCTGACTCTTTGCGACCCCATGGACCGCAGCACGCCAGGCCTCCCTGTCCATCACCAACACCCGGAGTTCATTCAGACTCACGTCCATCAAGTCAGTGATGCCATCCAGCCATCTCATCCTCTGTCGTGCCCTTCTCCTCCTGCCTCCAATCCCTCCCAGCATCAGAGTCTTTTCCAATGAGTCAACTCTTCACATGAGGTGGCCAAAGTACTGGAGTTTCAGCTTTAGCATCATTCCTTCCAAAGAAATCCCAGGGCTGATCTCCTTCAGAATGGACTGGTTGGATCTTCTTGCAGTCCAAGGGACTCTCGAGAGTCTTCTCCAACACCACAGGTTCAAAAGCA
Organism: Tragelaphus eurycerus; assembly: GCA_935064755.1. NCBI lineage: Eukaryota > Metazoa > Chordata > Mammalia > Artiodactyla > Bovidae > Tragelaphus > Tragelaphus eurycerus. The sequence continues at coordinate 66,752,241 of CAKXYN010000004.1, read as the reverse complement.
TCAATTCTTCTGTGCTCAGCTTTCTTCACAGTCCAACTCTCACATCCATACATGACCACAGGAAAGACCATAGCTTGACTAGATGGACCTTTATTGGCAAAGTGATGTCTCTGCTTTTGAATATGCTATCTAGGTTGGTCATAACTTTCCTTCCAAGGAGTAAGCGTCTTTTAATTTCATGGCTGCAGGCACCATCTGCAGTGATTTTGGAGCCCCCCAAAATAAAGTCTGACACTGTTTCCACTGTCTCCCCATCTATTTCCCATGAAATGATGGGACCAGATGCCATGATCTTCGTTTTCTGAATGTTGAGCTTTAAGCCAACTCTCTCACTCTCCTCTTTCACTTTCATCACGAGGCTTTTTAGTTCCTCTTCACTTTCTGCCATAAGGGTAGTATCATCTGCATATCTGAGGTGATTGATATTTCTCCCGGCAATCTTGATTCCAGCTTGTGCTTCATCCAGCCCAGCGTTTCTCATGATGTACTCTGCATAGAAGTTAAATAAGCAGGGTGACAATATACAGCCTTGACGTACTCCTTTTCCTATTTGGAACCAGTCTGTTGTTCCATGTCCAGTTCTAACTGTTGCTTCCTGACCTGCATATAGGTTTCTCAAGAAAATGCCAGCAGGTTTGGCAAATGCCCCCCTTCCTGGAAGCAAAATCTCTCCAGGTGGAAAACAGACTAGGGTTGGTTTGTTCCTTATCCCAACCACCAAAAATGTAAATCAAGTATCTAAACATATGTTCTGCTTTTGTGCTTACTGAACCATTACTAAGGCACTATTGAAAAGTGGGTAAAACCAGATTACCTGAGTTCACAACCCAACTATACCATTTACTAGCTATATGTTCATGGTCAAGTTTCTTGACTTCCTTATTTCTGGAATGGGAAAAATGATAGTATCTACTTTATAACATTGTTGAGAAGCTTAGATGACATGTTTTGTAAAGTACGTCAATCAGTGCCTGGTATATAATGTTCTATTAATTTTTAAATTTTATTATTACTGTTACTAATTTCAGCTATATCATACTCTTTACAACATCAATGATTATTCTCAGTCTACTTGACAGTTATGTTTCTCTTTATTAATTAACACACTGACCCTCAGCTTTCCACTTGAGTGTTCTGTAAGCCCTGAATTTAGTTAACTGTTTGATAATTGCAGCAATGAGATTCTGCAAGCTGAGAACAGTCTGTATTGCCATAATAATTAAAAAAATATATCAGATATGAGAGAGGTATCTGGGTAGCTATTCTATCAATCTTCCCTAGTAATAACTCTCAATATCTGCCATTTTTCAATTTCAACTAATTATTTAATTACATTTGATTTCATAGTAATTGTAATAAACATAACCTATTGCTCTTCTCTCTCATGTAATTACATGGTCACGTGCAGACAAGGTCTCTAATCTGTAAAATGAGACTGTGAAGATAAAGAGGCTCTAAGTTCCCTTCCAACGCCTACATAACCATGAATATAAATCTTTAGTAATAATTTTCTAAACAACTGTACTGAAAAGTCTGTGACAAACCATCAGATCAGATCAGATCAGTTGCTCAGTCCATAGTGGGAAAGAATAAGAAAAACAAAATGTATGTATAATTGAATCACTTTGCTGACAGCAGAAGTTAACACAACATTGCAAATCAGCTATAATTCAATTTTTAAAAAAAGAGGGGTTTGGAGAAAGTGAGGGAGGACCATGTATGTTTGCCTTAGTCCCTTTAGGGCCGTGAACAATTCACATTGGACCCCATACACACTCAAGTCTTACGGTTAAGATACCAAAAATGATAGGCTCAAAATACTTCTTTGCAAATATACATGATATTTAACTCATGAGAATTAAAATGATAATGACCATGCTTATTTAAACTTATTTGCAGAGTACATCATGAGAAACACTGGACTGGAAGAAGCACAAGCTGGAATCAAGATTGCCGGGAGAAATATCAATAACCTCAGATATGCAGATGATACCACCCTTATGGCAGAAAGTGAAGAGGAACTAAAAAGCCTCTTGATGAAGGTGAAAGAGGAGAGTGAAAAAGTTGGCTTAAAGCTCAACATTCAGAAAACGAAGATCATGGGAAATAGATGGGGAAACAGTGGAAACAGTGTCCGACTTTATTTTTCTGGGCTCCAAAATCACTACAGATGGTGCCTGCAGCCATGAAATTAAAAGAGGCTTACTCCTTGGAAGGAAAGTTATGACCAACCTAGATAGCATATTCAAAAGCAGAGACATTACTTTGCCAACAAAGGTCCGTCTAGTCAAGGCTATGGTTTTTCCAGTGGTCGTGTATGGATGTGAGAGTTGGACTGTGAAGAAAGCTGAGTGCTGAAGAATTGATGCTTTTGAACTGTGGTGTTGGAGAAGACTCTTGAGAGTCCCTTGGACTGCAAGGAGATCCAACCAATCCATTCTGAAGGAGATCAGCCCTGGGATGTCTTTGGAAGGAATGATGCTAAAGCTGAGACTCCAGTACTTTGGCCACCTCATGCGAAGAGTTGACTCACTGGAAAAGACTCTGATGCTGGGAGGGATTTGGGGCAGGAGGAAAAGGGGACCACAGAGGATGAGATGGCTGGATAACATCACCAACTCGATGGACGTGAGTCTGGTGAACTCCGGGAGATGGTGATGGACAGGGAGGCCTGGCATGCTGTGATTCATGGGGTCACAAAGGGTCGGACATGACTGAGCGACTGAAGTGAACTGAACTGATGGTGCTAAACTAACAATTTTTAATTGAGATGTGATTGATTTACAATGCTGTGTTATTTTTGGATATAGAGCAGGGTCATTCAGTTATATATACTTTTTCAGATTATTTTTCATTATGGGTTATTATAAGATATTGAGTATAGTTCACTGAACTCTACAGTAAATGTTATTTACTTGTTTTATGTGTAGTAGTTTGTAAATCTCATATTCCTAATTTATCCCTCCTGTATTGCTTGTTCCCTTTGGTAACTCTGTTAGTTTTCTATGTCTATAAGTCTGCTTCTGTTTTGTATACAGATTCATTTGTATTATTTTTTAGATTTTACATGTAAGTGGTATCATATAATATTTGTCTTTCTCTGACTTACTTAAACTTTGTATGATATTCTCTAGGTTCATCCATGTTGCTGCAAATGGCAATATTTCATTCTTTGCTATGGCTGAGTGATATTTTATAATATACATATGTATACTATATATACCACATCTTCTTAAGCTAGTCATCTGTTGATGGGCACTTGGATTATTTCTATGTCTTTGTTATTATAAATAGTGCTGCTATGGGAAAAAATTTTCTTTCCAAACAGGTTAATCAGCCTTATGTAGAGAACGGGGAAGGGAGAGGGGCTTCAGGAATTGGGAAATGATCAAAGTCAGTTTTGACAGGGTGGGAAATAAGCCTGAGTTGGGCTTTGCCAGGGAGAACACTGGAACACACAGTGTTAGGAGCTTGCGGAAACTGTTCTGAAGATGAGCTTCTAATTCACAGCTCTGCACAGAGCTGCCTGGTTCACAGACCTCCCTCCACATCTGTCTGGTAACCACACAGGCAGAGAAAGGGCTGAGTTTGCATTCCTGACATCACTCCTGACTGACAGAATTTGAAGAAACCATTCTTACTGAATGACAGGTGAGAGGTGAGCTCTCATTTTCTAAAGGAGCTTACAGTATCTGAGTCAGCTCCAGGGGAGACAGCTTGGTTTTCCCGACAACACGGCACTGGTGCTCCTTCAGACTGGTGAACAGTGCCTTGACTTTGGCAGCCCCACTGTGGCTCTCGAAGGGTGTCAGGAAAAGGTGAATGGGAGGAGGTGTGCTGCCCCATTGCTCAGCAACCTCCACCCCACGTGCTCTGAGGTCTGCAACCCAGATTGGGTCAGTACACCTATGCTCCTCTTACATGGCTGCAATGTCCCCTTAACACCAAGCTACCACATGACTCTTTCCAGAACAAGGGAGCATGTAAATGGGTAGTGCTGTTATGAGGAGAAATCCTTTCCTATGCAACAGTAGATGCATTCTTGCAGTAAAGTAAGACGAGTTATGCTGGGTAACTCTAGCCCTGGGGGATAAAGAGTATTTAAAAACGTGGAAAAGAAATACAGAAATTGTTGGAAATGCTGATTCAATCTGGGCCTGGTACAATTAGCTCTAAGAAGAACATTTATGTTCTACACATTCCCTCCTCCTTCAGCAAAGTATGGAAATAATCACAAGACTGCTCTGATGTGTTTAAATGAAATCGATTGTAGTTCTTGGACCAGCAGTCCTCGTTTGATCTGGGATTAAAGTGGCACTCAAAGGATTCGGTCTTTTCAATTTTTAACTACTGATATCTCTTAGATTTGTTCCTACAATCTGCTTTAAATAAAACTGGGTTTCAAGTTTCAGAAATTCAGTGTTAAACTCTTTTGTTGTGAATAATCACAGTATATTTTGTTCTTATATCTAAAAGTAAGTAGAAGGCATACATTTCCACAGATGTCTACAGTTTTACAAGTTTAAGGTTTCCATTATTACTGTTAGTCAGTATTTATGGAAAGGTTTTTGTCTCTAGATCATGAAGGGGCTCTAAGGTAGGAACTGCAATGTTAGAGAGAACTTACTCTGAAACACCTTCAACATTTAGTTGGATGTCTGCTCACAAATAGTTTACCTTGGTGCTCACTCTAGAACATAGTAATGTTAAAATCAAGTTATAGGAACGCTTTATAGAAATTATATTTTTTTCTGAGGTAAGTACATTATAATACTGCCATACCATATTCAAGCTAAAAGTAGTTTAGAAACTTTTATTTTCAGAATATTCTGGAAATTATAAAACTTCTGTCAATATAAAAATGAGTAGTTAAAGAATGTATTTCTGAATAGGCAAAGAATAAATAAATAAAAATAAATGTATTCAGAGGCCACAAAGTGAGAATTTCTGCTTCAAATAAGAGAGATGTTGTATTGGACAGAACCTCTCACAGTAACAATTATCCACTCTGGAATATATACTATATATACATTTTTAAAAAATCCTTTTCTCATAAGAATGTGGCATGGGGTAGCTAGAATACAAGAGCAGAGAACCACAGCTTTACTGTCTCAAAGAGTCAGAGGATGGAATTCAGAGTTGTTGGAGAAAAAGGTTCAAAATGAATAAACCACAGAAGGGGAAGACCCAAACTCTTTAAGTACACTTTTGCAAAATCCTTGGCTGACACCTGGAATGCACTTGAGGGAGACAGAGAGATTTCAGACATCACAGGGAAAAGTACCATCTAGAAGGCTGAAAGAATAGTAGAAATTTCTTCTGTTGCCCTCTACAGAAGAGATTCAGTTTGGAATTTGAGTCCAGTAAAGATACCTGATAGAACAAAAATAAACACTCCTTAGAGGAGGATAACAAAATCCAGTGTCTGTATAGAAGATCTTCAATTTCTAGAATGTAAGTTAAATTTTTTTCAGAGAAATGTGAATAAAAGAGGAAAACAAGACATGTAATTAAAATAAAAATAGTCCTAGAAAACAACCTAGAGATTATGCAGGTGTTGGAATTAGCAGGCATTATATATTCAAGAAAATATTTTTTTAAAAAAGAATGAATGAGAAATATTAGCAGAAAATGAAAACTACAAAGAACAACTAAGTGAAAATTAAAGAACTAAAATGTACAACATTGAAATAAAAAAATATAATGAATGACTTACTGGCAGATTAAAATGACATAGTAAATCATCAGAAGACGGATCAAGAAAATATTCAACCTAAAGAACTCAGAGAAAAATATTCAAACCAAAAATAACAGATCCTAATATTAGTAATATCAAGCACACTAATTTGTGTATAATTAGAATCTCAGAGAAAAAGAAGAGAGAGAAAATAGGATAGAAATAATACCAAAGAAAAAATGATCTAAATTATTCATATTTAATCCAAGAAATATAATCTTAAATACCCAAGAAACAAAGTAAACTCCAAGAGTAAGTAAAAAAACTAATCATACATGAATAGAACACAACAGAACTACTAAAAATCAGACAAAAAAATAATTATGATAATCAGATCAGATCAGATCAGTTGCTCAGTCGTGTCTGACTCTTTGCGACCCCATGAACTGCAGCACGCCAGGCCTCCCTGTCCATTACCAACTCCCAGAGGTCACTCAGACTCATATTCATCAAGTCAGTGATGCCATCCAGCCATCTCATCCTCTGTCGTCCCCTTCTCCTCCTGCCCCCAATCCCTCCCAGCATCAGAGTCTTCTCCAGTGAGTCAACTCTTCACATGAGGTGGCCAAATTATGATAATACCAGCAAATAATGACACATTACATAAGTGAGAACAGGGCTAATAAGGGAAGAATTTTATATGTTAAAAGAAAAAAAAAACTGTTATGCCAGGATTATATATCTAGCAAAATATAATTTCAAAAATATTGGCAAAATAAAGGTAATTTTAGATGAAAATTGAGGGAATTATTGCCAGCATATATTCTCTAAAATGTCAAGGAGAATTCTTCAGGCTGAAAGAAAATGAAACAAGACCACAAGTCACATTTATAGGAAGGAATAAAGAGCACATGAGATGGTACCTGAGGAAATATACAGAACTGAACTATTTTTTAATTTCCTTATTCACTACAGGATACATGCTTTTTAAAAATAAAATTATCACTGAATTGTGGGGCTTAAACATAATGATGTAATATATATGACAACAGTTCGTTCAGTTCAGTCATTCAGTCGTGTCTGACTTTGCGACCCCATGGACGGCAAAATGTCAGGCTTCCCTGTCCATCACCAACTCCCAGAGCTTGCTAAAACTCATGTCCATTGAGTCGGTGATGCCATACAACCATCTCATCCTCTGTCATCCCCTTCTCCTGCCTTCAGTCTTTCTCAGCATCAGGGTCTTTTCCAAGGAGTCAGTTCTTTGCATCAGGTGGCCAAATTACTGGAGTTTCAGCTTCTGTATCAGTCCTTCCAACTAATACTCAGGACTGATTCCTTTAGGATTGACTGGTTGGATCTCCTTGCAGTTCAAGGGACTGTTAAGAGTCTTCTCCAACACCACATTTCAAAAGCGTCAATTCTTTGGCACTCAGCTTTCTTTTGGTCCAACTCTCACATCCACATGACTCCTGGAAAAACCATAGCTTTGACTAGACAGACTTTTGCTGGCAAAGTAATTAATGTCTGTGCTTTTCTTCCAAGGAGCAAGTGTCTTTAAATTTCATCACTGCAGTCACCATCTGCAGTGATTTTGGAGCCCCCAAAAATAAAGACTGCCACTATTTCCATTGTTTCCCCATCTATTTGCCACGAAGTGATGGGACCGAATACCATGATCTTAGACTTCTGAATGTTGAGCTTTAAGCCAACTTTCTCACCCTCCTCTTTCACTTTCATCAAGAGGCTCTTTAGTTCTTCACTTTCAGCCATAAGGGTGGTGTCGTCTGCATATCTGAGGTTATTGATAATTCTCTCGGCAATCTGGACTCCAGCTTGTGCTTAATACAGCCTGGCATTTTGCATGATGTACTCTGCATATAATTAAATAAGCACAGTGACAATATACAGCCTTGATGTACTCCTTTCCCTATTTGGAACCAGTCTGTTGCCCATGTCCAGTTCTAACTGTTGCTTCTTGACCTGCATACAGATTTCTCAGGAGGCAGGTAAGGTGGTCAGGTATTCTCATATCCTGAAGAATTTTCCACAATTTTTTGTGATCCACACAGTCAAAGCCTTTGGTGTAGTCAATAAAGCAGAAGTAGATGTTTTTTCTGGAACTCTCTTGCTTTTTCTATGATCCAATGAATGTTGGCAATTTGATCTCTGGTTCATCTGCCTTTTCTAAATCCAACTTGAACATCTGGAAGTTCATGCTTCACATACTGTTGAAGCCTGGCTTGGAGAATTTTGACATTACTTTATTTGTAACTTGTCATCACAAATAAAGACAAGAATTTGTCTTTACAAATAAATGACAAGAATTTGTCATTACTTTATTAGCATGTGAGATGAGTGCAACTGTGCGGTAGTTTAACATTCTTTGACATTGCCTTTCTTTGGGATTGGAATGAAAAATGACCTTTTCCTCACCTGTGGCCACTGCTGAGTTTTCCAAATTTGCTGGCATGTTGAGTGCAGCACTTTCACAGCATCATCTTCTAGGATTTGAAATAGCTCTACTGGAATTCCATCTCCACTAGCTTTGTTTGTAGTGATGCTTCCTAAGGCCCACCTGACTTTGGACTCCAGGATGTTTGGCTCTAGGTGAGTGATCACACCATCATAGTTATCTGCGTCATGAAGATTTTTTTTGTATAGTTCTTCTATTTATTGTTGCCACCTCTTCTTAGTCTCTTCTGCTTCTGTTAGGTCCACACCATTTCTGTCCTTTATTGTTCCCATTTTGCATGAAATTTTCCCTTGGTATCTCTAATTTTCTTGAGCAGTTCTCTAGTCTTTCCCATTCTATTGTTTTCCTCTATTTGTTTGCATTGATCACTGAGGAAGGCTTTCTTTTCTCTCTTTGCTATTCTTTGGAACTCTGCATTCAAGTGGGTATATATTTCCTTTTCTCCTTGCCTTTAGTTTCTCTTCTTTTCTCAGCTATTTGTAAGGCCTTCTCAGACTACCATTTTGCCTTTTTGCTTTTCTTTTTCTTGGGGATGGTTTTGATCAATGCCTCCTGCACAATGTCATGATGCTTTCCATAGTTCTTCAGGCACTCTATCAGATCTAATCCCTTGAATCTATCTCTCACCTCCACTGTATAATCATAAGGGATTTGATTTAGGTCATATACCTGAATGGTCTTGAATTTGGCAAAAAGGAGTTCATGATCTGAGCCACACAGTCAGCTCCCAGTCTTGTTTTTGCTGAGTATATAGAGCTTCTCCATCTTTGGCTGCAAAGAAAATAATCAATCTTGTTTTGGTATTGACTGCCTGGTGATGTCCATGTATGTAGTGTTCTCTTGTGTTGTTGGAAGAGGGTGTTTGCTATGACCAGTGTGTTCTCTTGGCAAAACTCTGTTAGCTTTTGCCCTGCTTCATTTTGTACTCCAAGGCCAAATTTGCCTGTTACTCCAGGTATCTCTTAACTTCCTGCTTTTGCATTCCAGTCCCCTATAATGAAAAGGATGTCTTTTTTGGAGTGTTAGTTCTAGAAGTTCCTGTAGATCTTCTTAGAACCATTCAACTTCAGCGTCCTCAGCATTACTGGCTGGATTATTGTGGTAATGAGTGGATTGCCTTGGAAATAAATGGAGATCATTATGTCATTTTTGAGATTGCACCCAAGATGTGACTGGTGATGGAAGTCAAGTCCGAGGCTATAAATAACAGTATTGCATAGGTACCTGGAATTTAGGTCCATGAATCAAGGTAAATTGGAAGTGGTTAAACAGAAGATGGCAAGTGTGAACAACATTTTAGGAATCAGTGAACTAAAATGGACTGGAATGGGTGAATCTAACTCAGATAAGCATTATATCTACTATTGTGGGCAAAAATCCCTTAGAAGAAATGATAACAGGACAAAAGAAAGAGGTAAGTGAAATTTTATTGTTGAAATTACATGTTATGTGAAATGGCTTCTGACTCTAGGTAAAATGCTGCTTAGTATAATAATCAAAACTGCATAATGATATTGGCATGAGAACAGAAAATTTGATCAATGAAACAGAAACGAGACTCCAGTAATAGATCCTTACTTACATGTTCAGTTGACATTTGACAGAAACCAAAGCAATGGAAAGAGAGGTCTCAATAAATGTTGCTGATACAACTGGGTATCTGTATGGTAAAAAAGTGATCTTCAATGTCCACCTTGCTGCTGCTACTGCTGCTAAGTCGCTTCAGTCGTGTCTGACTCTGTGCGACCCCATAGACGGCAGCCCACCAGGCTCCCCCGTCCCTGGGATTCTCCAGGCAAGAACACTGGAGTGGGTTGCCATTTCCTTCTCCAATGCATAAAAGTGAAAAGTCAAAGTGAAGTCGCTCAGTCGTGTCCGACTCTCAGCGACCCCATGGACTGCGGCCCACCAGGGTCCTCCGTCCACGGGATTTTCCAGGCAAGAGTACTGGGGTGGGGTGCCATTGCCTTCCCCAGATGTCTACCTTACATTATATAAAAAATGATTCAAAATGGATTATGGACCTAGACCTAAAAAAACTAAACATAAAGGCCGAACTGTAAACCTACTAGAAGACAGGAATCAGAGAATATCTTCATGGCCTGAGCATAGGCAAATTCTTAAAAGGGACACAGAAAGCACCCATCCTAAAGGAAGAAAATGATAAATAATTTCATCCAAATTAAAAATTCAGCCAACCAACAGAAACCATTAAAGAAAAAATTCTCACCATTCAATAATAAAAAAGAAACAATCAACAAAACTAAAAGAGGGCAAGTTATTCAAACAAACATTCCAAAAGAGATATTAAAAAATCAGTAAATTTCCTTGTCATTCTAAGAATAAAGAATATATGTTGGCAATAAATTCTCTCAATTTTTATCTAAAAATACCATGGAATCCAATGGACAGAGGAGCCTGGCAGGCTACAGTCCATATGTCGCAAAGAGTCAGATACAACTGAAGTGACTGAGCACAGCATAGCAAAAGCACATGAAAGTATATCCACATTGTAAGTCATCAGATAAATGCAAATTAAAAACAAAGAAACACCAATACATATTCAGTACAGTGGCCAAAATTAAAGATTGATGGTTCTAAATATTGATGAGGATATATGGCAGTTAAAACTTATACATTGATAGGAGTGTAAAATGGTATGATCTCTTTGGGAAAAGTATCAACAGTTTGTTTTTTAATGTAAAACATAAGCCCACTCTTATTGTTATTTAGTCACTAAGTTGTGTCTGACTCTTTTGTGAGCCCATGGACTGTAGGCCGTCAGGCTCCTCTGTCCATGTGATTTCCCAGGCAAGAATACTGGAGTGGGTTATTTCCTTCTTCAGGGGATCTCCTGATCCAAGGATTGAACCCGTGTCTCCTGCATTGGCAGGTGGATTCTTTACCACTGAACCAGCAGGGAAGCCCACGCCTCCTCTAGAACTCATCAACTGTATTACTAGGTATTGGCACAGAGAAATGAAACCTATATCCATTAACTGAATTGCATGAGAATGTTCATAGAAATTTTACTCATATTAGCTAGATGCTAAAATCTACTCGAATGTCTATCAGCAAGAGAATGAATGATAAAACAAACAATTTGTAGTATATTCTTATTATGAAACATTATTCATCAATAAAAGTAAGTTACTGATACATGTGGAAAGATATATGAATCTCACATTGTACCAAATGAAAGAAGCCAGGTGTATACATTCTTTCAAATGGACAATAAGACACATCAACCATCTTTAAAGTGATATTTACATATCTGCCATCAGTAAAACTGTACAACTTGCCCCTAGAATTTTATACTGAATAAAATTGTTTCATTCTTGAAAATGAGGGCACTCTAAAGACATTTTTAGACAAATGGTTTCAACCTTGTGCATTTGTGGAGGATTAAAGACCCCGATTAGAGACGGCAATGGCACCCCACTCCAGTACTCTTGCCTGAATAATCCCATGGACTGAGGAGCCTGGTAGGCTGCAGTCCATGGGGTCTCGAAGAGTCAGACACGACTGAACAACTTTGCTTTCACTTTTCACTTTCATGCATTGGAGAAGGAAATGGCAACCCACTCCAGTGTTCTTGCCTGGAGAATCCCAGGGACAGGGGAGCCTGGTGGGCTGCTGTCTATGGGGTCGCACAGAGTCGGACACGACTGAAGCGACTTAGCAGCAGCAGCAAAGACCCTGATGCTGGGAAAGATTGAAGGCAGGAAGAGAAGGGGATGACAGAGGATGAGATGGTTGGATGGCATTACCGACTCGATGGACATGAGTTTGAGCAAGCTCTGGGAGTTGATGATGGACAGGGAAGCCTGGCATGCTGCACTCCATGGGGTTGAAAAGAGTCAGACATGTCTGAGCAAATGAATTGAACTGAAAATGAACTTTTAATGATAAAGTGCTTAACATTGTGTCTGATACATGCTAGCCACCAAGCTACCATTATTGACTTCAATATAATTATGGTAACTATTACTATTATCATTATTATTACTATCATAAGAAACTTTATCTCCCTTAGTAACTTCTATTCCTTAAAAAGTTCTATTAGTTTACTTGTTTTATTCCTTGGCAAAATAAGTAGCAAGACTCTAAGTTCAATAAGAAAAAATTGGAAGTATGACTATGATAGAGCTTAATTTATCCAAATGTCCTTTAACCAATACATCCAACTATCTGTGTGAAGCCCATCAAGTGAAAAAATGCAGAATTTTATTTTGAATAGTTAAAATTGATGCAATCGAATCTTTGCACTAAACATGCATCCCTCATAAGGGAGCCTCTTGCATACTCTCTCAGATATTCTTAACCCATTTTGTATGGCTTTTAAAAGGCTGGACTGACTTCCCAACTAATAGGGGCTATAATTAGACTCATATGATAGGAGTAAAAAATAAGACAACAGACTTAAGGTAGACCAAGTATACAAAATTTCATCATTTTTGCACAACATCAGATCAGATCAGTTGCTCAGTTGTGTCCGACTCTTTGCGACCCCATGAATCGCAGCACGCCAGGCCTCCCTGTCCATCACCAACTCCCAGAGGTCACACAGACTCACATCCATTGAGTCAGTGATGCCATCCAGCCATCTCATCCTCTGTCGTCCCCTTCTCCTCCTGCCCCCAATCCCTCCCAGCATCAGAGTCTTCTCCAATGAGTCAACTCTTGGCATGAAGTGGCCAAAGTACTGGAGTTTCAGCTTTAGCATCATTCCTTCCAAAGAAATCCCAGGGCTGATCTCCTTCAGAATGGACTGGTTGGATCTCCTTGCAGTCCAAGGGACTCTCAAGAGTCTTCTCCAACACCACAGTTCAAAAGCATCAATTCTTCGGCGTTCAGCCTTCTTCACAGTCCAGCTCTCACATCCATACATGACCACAAGAAAGACCATAGCCTTGACTAGGCGAACATTTGTTGGCAAAGTGGTCTCTGCTTTTGAATATGCTATCTAGGTTGGTCATAACTTTCCTTCCAAGGAGTAAGCGTCTTTTAATTTCATGGCTGCAGTCACCATCTGCAGTGATTTTGGAGCCCAGAAAAATAAAGTCTGACACTATTTCTGCTGTTTCCCCATCTATTTCCCATGAAGTAATGGGACCAGATGCCATGATCTTCGTTTTCTGAATGTTGAGCTTTAAGCCAACTTTCTCACTCTCCACTTTCACTTTCATCAAGAGGCTCTTCAGTTCCTCTTCACTTTCTGCCATAAGGGTGGTGTCATCTGCATATCTGAGGTTATTGATATTTCTCCCAGCAATCTTGATTCCAACTTGTGTTTCTTCCAGCCTGGCGTTTCTCATGATGTACTCTGCATATAAGTTAAATAAACATGGTGACAATATACAGCCTTGACGTACTCCTTTTCCTATTTGGAACCAGTCTGTTTTTCCATGTCCAGTTCTAACTGTTGCTTCCTGACCTGCATACAGATTTCTCAAGAGGCAAATCAGGTGGTCTGGTATTCCCACCTCTTTCAGAATTTTCCACAGTTTATTGTGATCCACACAGTCAAAGGCTTTGGCACAGTCAATAAAGCAGAAATAGATGTTTTTCTGGAACTCTCTTGTTTTTTCCATGATCTAGTGGATGTTGGCAATTTGATTTCTGGTTCCTCTGCCTTTTCTAAAACCAGCTTGAACATCAGGAAGTTCACGGTTCACATATTGCTGAAGCCTGGCTTGAAGAATTTTGAGCATTACTTTACTAGCATGTGAGATGAGTGCAATTGTGTGGTAGTTTGAGCACTCTTTGGCATTGCCTTTCTTTGGGATTGGGATGAAAACTGACCTTTTCCAATCTTGTGGCCACTGCTGAGTTTTCCAAATTTGCTGGCATATTGAGTGCAGCACTTTCACAGCATCACAACATAGACAAGGACAAAACATCAACTCACCTCAGTGATCTTGGCAGATATTGCTGAAATAAGTCATTAGACATTTTTACATGTTTAATGTTGTCCACATAACACATCTATTCCTTTTTATAAATGTTTATATCTAAGGGAATTCATTTTCATTATAAATTAAAGGGATAAGCTTCACTTCCTAGAAAGTCACTTCTTAAAATATTGCACGTTTAATTGACCTGAAAGGAGCTATCTGTCTAGAATGGTGGGGTGAATTTTGATAATACTGCAAGGGAAAGAAACAGTAGCCATCTCTCTTCTTTGTATCAAATACAATAACTTTCCATTGATGCACATATTCTGTTAAATTGTTCTGTGCTAAATCACTCAGTTGTGTTCGACTCTTTGCAATCCTATGGACTGTAGCCCTCCAGGCTCCTCTCTCCATGGGATTTCCTGGCAAGAATACTCAAGTGGGTTGCCATTTCCTTCTACAAGGAATCTTTCCTACCCAGGGACCAAACCTGTGTCTCCTGCGACCCCTGCACTGGCCGGCAGTGCTTTACCACTGAGCCACCTGGGAAGCCAGTCACAGTCTTTACAGGTCCTTCTAAGAATGTTCATACAGTACAGATTGATAATTTCATAAATTTATGAAACTCAATTGCCATTGCCTTTTTATCTGTATTAAATTTGATGATGACAGACACCAACACTTGATATTTCTGGGTATCTATGTGTTGGGGGTTCACCTAGTCAAGGCTATGGTATTTCCTGTGGTCATGTATGGATGTGAGAGCTGGACTGTGAAGAAGGCTGAGCGCCGAAGAATTGATGCTTTTGAACTGTGGTGTTGGAGAAGACTCTTGAGAGTCCCTTGGACTGCAAGGAGATCCAACCAGTCCATTCTGAAGGAGATCAGCCCTGGGATTTCTTTGGAAGGAATGATGCTAAAGCTGAAACTCCAGTATTTTGGCCACCTCATGCGAAGAGTTGACTCATTGGAGAAGACTGTGATGCTGGGAGGGATTGAGGGCAAGAGGAGAAGGGGACGACAGAGGATGAGATGGCTGGATGGCATCACTGACTTGATGAATGTGAGTCTGAGTGAACTCCGAGAGCTGGTGATGGATAGGGAGGCCTGGCGTGCTGCAGTTCATGGGGTCGCAAAGAGTCGGACACGACTGAGTGACTGATCTCATGTGTTGGGGCAGATGTATAGATATAGAAATAGGCACAGGCATAAATGCAGATGTAGAGTCAGATGTAGACATATACATACACATTAACATAGTTTTCAGAACTACAATACTGAAGTGTGTATCCCCAGTACAGTATGTGGCTCTTAATCAGTGCTCAAACATTTGTTAAATGAGAAGAACGAGTAACAAAGAATAGCTTCTGTTGCATTTCCCAAGGATCAAAATTTAAGCTGACTTCTTTTTCACCTGTTTAAAATTTCTTTGTGAGAAAGACAGGGTTCAAGATAACTGACATGAAGGGCACAGGCCCTTCCTGCTTTCAGATATCCTAAAACATATCCCCGTGTTAAGCCAGTTACCTAGAATGCAGTTGCTTCATTTGCCCCTATATTTCTCAGTGCCCTTGAGAAAATAAGCAAGACTTAATAGTCTTGCCCTCAGCTTGTCCTCCACGGAAGTATGTTTACTGAGTTACTCCTTGGAGTAATGAAAGGAACCCACCTAGAAACTGTTCTATAAAGTTATTGTCACTGCATCTATTTTAAGGATACCATTGAGGAGGCTGTTAATTACTTCCAACATTGTCCTCTTTATGAAGAACCTCAAGAGAAATCTTTACCAGCTCTTAATACCAAGAATGGGTGATCATTACTGCTACTGAGCAAAGATCTGTGTACCGAATGATATCTACTTTTGTATGTGAGTTCCAGAAAGAGCTAAATCTGAGGTCTCCAGTAGGCCCTTGTAGTCATCACTGTAGTCTTATCTTGACTCCTCTTTTTCCTACCTGGTTGTTTAAAGTTTCTATTGCCTCTGACCACTGTATTCTCTTTTGTCATATTTATGCATCACTGTAAAGTACACTCTTGTTTTGGAAGAAAGTTGGTAATAAATAAATATTTCCTTATTTTAAATAATGTTGCTATTTAAACAAGTATTTGCTAGGCACCCAGTTTGTTCTAGGAAGAAAGACTTTTACTAAATTTTATTAGATCCACTAAAATAACACCATAATTTAGGTATCACATATTTTAGAGTGAAGAAATTCAGTGTCAGGGATGTTAAGTAACTTGCCTGTGGGGAACAGTAGTGTATCCTTGGTAATCAGAATCTCGAAGTCCAGTATTCTTGTCACTCAATTCATAGCTTCCTTTGGAATTAATTCAGATTCACATTATATTTGCATAATAATTCAGGTTTATTTCAGAAATAATTTACGTAGGTTTAGAAGACTCTTTTTAGGTTAAGGAGAATTAAGCATCCATTATTCTGACATCTTAGTTACAACTGGTGCTGGACTAAGTAATGCGGTAAAAAAATATTTAATCTACTTTTTAATTTTCAGTATGTTTTTATGCCTATTCTTTTACATTTTCTTTAGTAAATTCAAGCAGGTATTGTCCCCCTAGGTAGTCCTTATGTGAAAAGGACAGTAACTATGAATAGCTATGTGTAATCTATATTGACTGTCCCTGTACCACTAGGATGAATTCACTAAGGTAGTGAATTTGGAACTTCACCATTCCTTTAATCACCAAACCTGTCATGTCTTTATTCATTTATGCTTATTCTGCATATTGTGGAAAATGGGGAACTATCTCTCGTTTCGCAAATAATGGCATTACTGAACACGATCCTTATTTAACACAAATAGCAGGTGGCCACTGTCTGTTATTATTGGAAATCAAATTATTTCACTTTGTATCGTTGCTGATTTGCCCTTGTTATGTGTACTTTGTGCAGAACGTGAAATCTCTGTAAATAATGTTAAACACAAAGATGAACTTAATCTTTAAACAATCTCTTAGAAATTTGGCCATTTAAATTGGACTTTTACTGTTTTTTGTTCATGCTGTAAGACCATCAAATCTAAAGGGAGAATTTATGTCAAATTAAAATGCCATTTCCTTCTCCAGGGGATCTTCCCGACCCAGGGACTGAACTCAGGTCTCCCGCGTTGTAGGCAGACACTTTACCATCTGAGCCACCAAGGAAGCCCAAATCAAACTGCTGCTGCTGCTGCTGCTAAGTCACTTCAGTTGTGTCCGACTCTGTGTGATCCCATAGACGGCAGCCCACCAGGCTTCCCTGTCCATGGGATTCTCCAGGCAAGAACACTGGAGTGGGTTGCCATTTCCTTCTCCAATGCATGAAAGTGAAAAGTAAAAGTGAAGTCGCACAGTCGTGTCCGACTCAGTGACCCCATGGACTGCAGCCTACCAGGCCCCTCCATCCATGGGAATTTCCAGGCAAAAGTACTGGAGTGGGGTGCCATTGCCTTCTCCAAAATAAAACTGAGGGTCAATCAATTATGTAAAGACTCCACTTATGCTCAAACAGGTGAAAACCATTATTTGTTGTTCAGGCGATAAGTTGTGTCCAATTCTTTGTGATCCCATGGACTGCAGCACAGCAGGCTTCCCTGTCTTTCACTCTCTCCTGGAGTTTGCTCAGATTCATGTCCATTGAGTCAGTGATATGATCTAACCATCTCATCCTATGCCCATTGTTTTAAAACCATTATAAACTATATAAAACTGCTCAGAGGACAACCTGAGTGTTGTCGGTTAGCCTCTCCAGGAGCACATTCTGAGTTGCTATGATTTGTGTTCAGGAAACTTTCTGCAGACTGCTACAAGGAAGCAAGGAAAGTGGAATTTGGGCAGAGGGAGAAGCTGGACTGAGGTGCAGTTGCAACAGCCACCCAATTTCAGTCAATGTCAAAAAAAAACCTGGAAGCTGAGATGTTTCTTCAGAAATGTCTCATTTTAAAGTCTCCAAACTTTATTGCTAAGGTATCTCATTCAGGAAGAGGATATTGATAAACTTTGGATTTGGGTAGGAAAATATCAATTTAAATATATTGTAAAACTTAGAGGTAACTAGTAAAAGAATGAAAATATTTTGTAAAATTTACCCAACTGTAAGAGGAGAAAGAGTTTCCCAGGTGATGCTGGTAGTAAAGAATCTGCCTGCCTATGCAGGAGACATAAGAGATGCAGGTTCGATCCCTGGGTTGGGAAGATCCTCTGGAGGAAAAGCATGGCAACCTACTCCAGTATTCTTGCCTGGAGAATCCATAGACAGTGAAGCCTGGAGGGCTATAGTCCATAGTGTCACAAAGAGTCAGACATGACCGAAGTGACTTAGCATGCTTGCAAGAAACAAAGGGAACAAAGGAGAAACAAAGGGAATAAAGAAAAGATACAAGAGAAAAATACGTCAACTATAAAGCACAATATAAAACTGCAGATAAGAATCTCAATAGATATATAGATTAAAAAATCCCCGTGGGCCAAAACCTCCAATTAAAAGATGGCAACTCTATAGCTAACTAAAAAGTGTAAAGGTCAGCTATGGCTATTTTTAAAACAAATATAAAACAATAAATTATACTATATTGGGTCATCCCTCAATATCCTTGGGGAACTGGTTGCAGGATCCCTCACAGATATCAAAATCTGTGGATGGTCAAGTTCTTTATATAAAATGGGATAGTATTTGCATATAACTTAGATCAGATCAGATCAGTCGCTCAGTCATGTCCGACTCTTTGCGACGCCATGAACTGCAGCACGCCAGGCCTCCCTATCCATCACCAGCTCCCGGAGGTCACTCAGACTCACATCCATCGAGTCAGTGATGCCATCCAGCCATCTCATCCTCTGTTGTCCCCTTCTCCTCCTGCCCCCAATCCCTCCCAGCATCAGAGTCTTCTCCAATGAGTCAACTCTCCGCATGAGGTGGCCAAAATACTGGAGTTTCAGCTTTAGCATCATTCCTTCCAAAGAAATCCCAGGGCTGATCTCCTTCACAACTTATATACATCCTCCCATATACTTTATTTTTTCTGTTTTATTAAACAAACTAATTTTAGGATAGTTTTACAGTTTACAAAAAAACTTGCAAAGATAATAAAGTTCCCATATATTCCTTTCCCAAGTTGTCCCTATTATCTAGGCAGTATTTTTAAGACAACAATCTGGACCTTGTTCATTCCATATATTTTAAGTCATCTGTAGACCACTGATAACACCTAATACAATATAAATGGTACATAAATAGTTGCTGGCACTCAGTAAATTCAAGTTTTACTTTTTGGAACTTTCTGGAGAATTTTTTTCCAAATATTTTTGGTCGGCATTTGTTTGAATCCATGGTTGTTGGCATACAATAATAATTAATATGCACAAAACAAGTTAAGCCTTAAAAGGGAAAGAGAGGGATATTTCACACCAAAAAAGGAGATAATCTATCCATATTTTTTAAAGCCTTATTGAGGTGTAATTGACATATAACACTGTGTAAGTTTCATAAGATGATTTAACTCAAGAGTTTGTAGAAAATATGAAGTTGCATGATACCAATAACACAGTCTTGGAATATATAAAGGGAAAATAAACAGAAAACATGAACAAATCTATAGTCAGAGCATAATAATTTAATCTTGCCTAAAAGAAAATTAATAATAGAGAAGTAGCTGACTATTTTGAAAAGTCATTTCATTCATTCATTCTAAAACTGTAAATCTATCCCACTAAAAATGTTTACAATGTGTCAAAGGCTCTAAAGGAAGTTTCAGAAGAAAATTTCTCAAAATGGTTTCAGGAAATAGCATCCCACAAATAAATTGGTAATTCTCCCAGACTTCACCTTTGATGGAATAGCACTCATTGGACTATACCAGTTCTGTATATGTGTTGAAACATACTACTTTATTTTGTGCACTAATTTTCTGAACCTTGCTAGACAGTAAGATGTTTTATAGCAAAGACTGTTATTGTGCACTTTATTCTCTGTGTCTGACACATAGTTCTCATTCATCTAATGCCTGCATGCTGAGTAAATGAATGAATGTCCCAGGTTCTCCTTTCATAGCATACTTGTTTTTACTAAGACTTTAAAAAAAAAAAAAAAAACAACAAAGAGTTGCTTTAGATTCACAGCAAAATTAAGAGGAAAGTACAGAAATTTCCCATATACCTCTTGTCCCCATATAAGCATAGCCTCTTGCATTATCAACATTCCCCTCAAGGCTGATACATTTGTTACTATTGATGAACCTACAATGACACATCATAATCACCCAAAGGCCACAGTTTACATGAAAGTTCATTTTTGGTGCAATACATTCCATGAATTTGAATAATCTAAAATAACATGAGTCTTCATTATGGTATCACACAGAGTATTTTCACTGCCTTAAAAATCCTTTGTGATGCATCTATTTATTCCTCCTCTAACCTCTGACAGCCACTGATATTTTTCCTGTTTCTCTAGTTTTGCATTTTCCAGAATGTCACATAGCTGATATACAGTATGTGGTCTTTTCAGACTGGCTTCTTTCACTTAGCAATATGCATTTAAGATTCATCCATGTTTTTTCATTACTTAATAGCTCATTTCTTTTTTTTTTTTTTTTCATGGTATGGGTATTTATTTATTTTTTTTTTTAACTTTTTATTTTTTATTTATTTATTTTTTTAATCAAGAATCTCTTTTATTGATTATCAGAAACATTACAAACATCTAGTATGAACAAATTGTAACATGATAGTGTTTAGTTTGAACAATTAATACATTTCAGATATAATATTATACATATTTCAATGCTATTCTCCCCAATCATCTCACCCTCTCCTGGTCCCAGAGTCCAAAAGTCTGGTCTATACATCAGTGTCTCTTTTGTTGTCTCGGAAAAAAGGGTTTTTTTTCCATCTTTCTAAAATCCAAATATATGCGTGAGTATACTGTATTTTTGTTTTTTTTTTTGGCTTACTTCACTCTGTATAATAGGCTCCAGTTCCATCCACCTCCTTAGAACTGATTCAAATGTATTCTTTTTAATGGCTGAGTAATATTCCATTGTGTATATGTACCACAGCTTGCTTATCCATTCATCTGTGGATGGACAACTAGGTTGCTTCCACGTTCTGGCTATTGCAAACAATGCTGCTATGAACATTGGGGTACAGGTGTCTCTTTCAATTCTGGTTTTCTCAGTGTATATGCCCAGCAGTGGGATTGCTGGATCATAAGGCAGTTCTATTCGCAGTTTTTTGAGGAATCTCCATACTGTTCTCCAAAGTGGCTGTACTAGTTTGCATTCCCACCAACAGTGCAAGAGGGTTCCCTTCTCTCCGCACCCTCTCCAGCATTTATTGCTTGTGGACTTTTGGATAGCAGCCATTCTGATTGGCGTGAAATGTTATCTCATAGTGGTTTTGATTTGCATTTCTCTGATAATGAGTGATATTGAGCATCTTTTCATGTGTTTGTTAGCCATCTGTATGTCTTCTTTGGAGAAATGTCTATTGAGTTCTTTGGCCCATTTTTTGATTGGGTCATTTATTTTTCTGGAATTGAGCTGTAGAAGTTGCTTGTATATTTTTGAGATTAGTTGTTTGTCAGTTGCTTCATTTGCTATTATTTTCTCCCATTCTGAAGGCTGTCTTTTCACCTTGCTTATAGTTTCCTTTGTTGTGCAAAAGCTTTTAAGTTTGATTAGGTCCCATTTGTTCATTTTTGATTTTATTTCCAATATTCTGGGAGGTGGGTCATAGAGGATCCTGCTGTGATGTAAGTCAGAGAGTGTTTTGCCTATGTTTTCCTCTAGGAGTTTTATGGTTTCTGGTCTTACATTTAGCTCTTTAATCCATTTTGAGTTTATTTTTGTGTATGGTGTTAGAAAGTGTTCTAGTTTCATTCATATGGAGGGGTCTTGTTTTTGTATCCATTCAGCCAGTCTCTGTCTTTTGGTTGGGGCATTCAACCCATTTACATTTAAGGTAATTAATGATAAATATGATCCCGTTGCCATTTACTTTGTTGTTTTGGGTTTGAATTTATATATCCTTTTTGTGTTTCCTGTCTAGAGAATGTCCTTTAGTATTTGTTGGAGAGCTGGTTTGGTGGTGCTGAATTCTCTCAGCTTTTGCTTGTCTGTAAAGGTTTTGATTTCTCCTTCATATTTGAATGAGATCCTTGCTGGGTACAATAATCTGGGCTGTAGGTTCTTTTCTTTCATCACTTTAAGTATGTCTTGCCATTCCCTCCTGGCTTGGAGAGTTTCTATTGAAAGATCAGCTGTTATCCTTATGGGAATTCCCTTGTGTGTAATTTGTTGTTTTTCCCTTGCTTCTTTTAATATTTGTTCTTTGTGTTTGATCTTTGTTAATTTGATTAATATGTGTCTTGGGGTGTTTCGTCTTGGGTTTATCCTATTTGGGACTCTCTGGGTTTCTTGGACTTGAGTGATTATTTCCTTCCCCATTTTAGGGAAGTTTTCAACTATTATCTCCTCTAGTATCTTCTCATGGTCTTTCTTTTTGTCTTCTTCTTCTGGGACTCCTATGATTCTAATATTGTAACGTTTAATATTGTCCTGGAGGTCTCTGAGATTGTCCTCATTTCTTTTAATTCGTTTTTCTTTTTTCTCCTCTGATTCCTTTAATTCTGCCATTCTATCTTCTAATTCGCTAATTCTATCTTCTGCCTCTGTTATTCTACTATTTGTTGCCTCCAGAGTGTTTTGGATCTCATTTATTGCATTATTCATTATATGTTGATTCTTTTTTATTTCTTCTAGGTCCTTGTTAAATCTTTCTTGCATCTTCTCAATGCTTTTCTCCAGACTATTTATCCATGATTCCATTTTGCTTTCCAGATTTTGGATTAATTTCACGATCATTATTCGGAATTCTTTATCAGGTAGGTTCGCTATTTCTTCCTCTTTTGTTTGGTTTGGTGGGCTTTTATCCTGTTCCTTTACCTGCTGGGAATTCTTCTGTCTTTTCATCTTGTTTAAATTGCTAAGTCTGGGGCGTCTTTACTGTATTCTGGTAGTCTGTGGAGTTCTCTTTATTGTGGCGTTTCTGCACTATATGTGGGTTTGTACCGGTGGCTTGTCGAGGTTTCTTGTTTATGGAAGCTTGTATCGGTGTTCTGGTGGGTGGAGCTGGATTTCTTTTCTCTGGGGTGCAGTGGAGTGTCTAGTAGTGAGTTATGAGATGTCTATGCTTTTGGGGTCGCTTTGTGTAGCCTGTGTATTGGAGCTCAGGCTGTGTTCTTGTTTTTCTGGAGAATTTGCTTGGTATGTCTTGTTGTGGAACTTGCTGGTCTTTGTGTGATGCTTGGTTTCAGAGTAGGTATGGAGGCTTTTAATGAGCTCCTGTCAATTAGTGTTTCGTGGGATCAGGGTATGGACTTAAGCCTCCTGGTTCCAGTTATTGGTCTTATTTTTACAGTAGTCTCAAAAACTTCTTCTTCTATAATGCATTCCACAACTGGACTGCTCAGAGATGTTCACGGAATTATACATAGAAGGAAAAAGGGAGGAAGGAGACAGAGGTGGTCAGGAGGATAAAAGGAGGGAGTGTGAAGGAGAGAGACAGATCTAGTCAGTAATCAGTAAAGAAAAGAAAAAAGGAAAGGAAAAAAGCAAAGGACAAAAAGGAAAAAGGAAAAAAAAAAAACAAAACAGGGTCGCAAAAGTTATATCTAAACGTGGAGATTAAAGAAGTACTAGAGGATAAAAAAAATAATAATAATAAAAAAATAAAAGAAACAAAACAAACAACAACAAAAAAAATTTAAAAGGGAAAAAAAAAATTTTTGTTTTCCTTTTTCCAATTAAAAAATAATAAAAATTTAAAAAATATATATATATTTAAAAAAGAAAAGAAAAAAAAAAGGAAATAATGATGGGAAAAATAGTAACAATATATATAAGAGTTTCTCTATTATTGTTGTGGGTTCAGTTCATTTTCAGCTAGTTCCTTGTTCCGGCTTAAATTTCTCAAGATCTATAGGCCCCTTTCTCTGTGGTTGGTCTGTATAGTTCTTTGTTCTGTGCACAGGCGAACGAAGTCTGCGCTGAGGCCCGCAGAGGGGGAGGGGTCGGCGACGGGAATGGCGGGCGGGCGGGTGGGGGGAGGGGATGGGGTGGCCCTCGTGGGAGCCGCCGGCACAGCGGGCGGGGGCACTCCTGCGCGGGAGTGGCCGGCGGGGGAGCGTCCAGTGGGGGAGAGTCCCGCGGGGGAGCGTCCCTCTGGGGAGCGCCGGCAGCGGAGCGTCCCACGTGGGAACGGCCAAGGCGTCTCCCTGCCCAGCCCCGGCTCCCCAATGGCAGATGCAGGCGTTTGCAGTGGTGCTTTTCCGCTGCGGAAGTTACCGCAGGGCCCGCAGTCTGTGGGTTCTAATTGCTCAACTGTTCTCCTCCCTGTTATGATAGTCTCCGTGTTTCCCAGGTTCGGCGCAGATTCCGCAGGGAGAGTGTTTCCTGGTGTTTGGAAACTTCTCTTTTTAAGACTCCCTTCCCCGGACAGAGGTCCGCCCCTCCCTCTTTGTCTCTCTCTGGCTTCTATATTCTTTCCTACCTCCTTTAGAAGGCAGTGAGTTGCTTTTCTGGGTGTCCGACGTCCTCCGCCAGCACTCCGAAGCTGTTTGTGGTATTTACTCGGCGCCCAGATGTCCCATTGATGAATTTGTGGAGGAGAAAGCGTATTCCCCGTCCTAATCCTTCGCCATCTTAACGGGGAATAAAAAAATCATTTTTTTTTACTCCAAAAAAAAATTCCTTTTTTTAAAAGTTGTAATTTACTATAAAGAGAAAAATTTTTGTTTTTTAAATTTTTTAAAATTATGAAAAAAGCTACAAAAAAAATTAAGGGAAAATTTTTGGGGGGAAAGAGTTTTTGACTCCTTTGGACACATACCAAGGCATGAGATTGCTGGATCATTTGGTTAATGCTTAGTTTTGTTAAGAATCTGCTAAACTGTCTCCTAAAATGGCTGTACCATTTTGCATTCCCACCAGGAATGAGGGTTTCTATTGTTCCACATCCTTGCCAGAGTTTGGTATTTTAAGTGTTGTCAATTTTGTCCCTTCTAATATGTGTGTAGTGGTATCTCATTGTTGCTTTAATTTTCACTTTCCTGATTCCTGATGACATAGAATGTAAAGTATCTTTTCCATATGCTTATTGGCCATCTCTGTATCTTCTTTGGTAAAGTGTCTGTTCATATCATTTTTTTTCTGTACTTTGATTGGGCTGTTTTATGTTCAGTTTTAACAGCTCTTGGTATATTTTTGATAGCAGTCCTTTACTAGATATATCTTTTGCAGATATGGGCTCCTAGTGTGCAACTTATCTTCCCATTCTCTTGACATTGTCTTTCACAGATCAAAAGTCTTTAATTTTAATAAAGTTCAGCTTATCAATATTTATTTCATGGATTCTATCTGATGGCATATCTAAGAAGTCATTTAGTTCAGTCAGTTTAGTCACTCAGTCATGTCCAACTCTTTGCAACCCCAAGGACTGCAGCATGCCAGGCCTCCCTGTCCATCACCAGTTCCCGGAGTTACTCAATTCATGTCCATTGAGTTGGTGATGCCATCCAACCATCTCATCTTCTGTTGTCTCCTTCTCTTCCCACCTTCAATCTTTCCCAGCATTAGGGTCTTTTGAAATGAGTCAGTTCTTCGCTTCAGGTGGCCAAAGTATTGGAGTTTCAGCTTCAGCATCCATCCTTCCAATGAATATTCAGGACTGATTTCCTTTAGGATGAACTGGTTGGATCTCCTTGCAGTCCAAGGAACTCTCAAGAGTCTTCTCCAACACCACAGTTCAAAAGCATCAATTCTTTGGCACTCAGCTTTCTTTATGGTCCAGCTCTCACATCCATATATGACTACTGGAGAAACCATAGCTTCGACTAGATGGACCCTTATAGACAAAGTAATGTCTCTGCTTTTTAATATGCTGTCTAGGTTGGTAAGTCATTACAACACGCAAAGTCATCTAGATTTTCTCCAGTGGTAATTTTAGGAGTTTTATAGTTTTGTGTTTTACATTTAGGTCTATGACTCATTTTGAGTTAATTTTTGTGAAGGGTGTAAGGTCTGTGTCTAGATTAGTTCACCCATGCAAGTTCAGTTATTTAACAGTGGCTCAGTGGTAAAGAATCTGCCTGCAGTGCAGCAGACGCAGATGTAGGTTCAGTCTCTGAGTTGGGAAGATCTCCTGGAAGAGAACATGGTAACCCACTCCAATATTCCTCCCTGGAGAATCCCATGGACAGAGGCGCCTATGGGCTACAGTCCATAGCATCGCAAAGAGTCAGATACAACTGAAATGACTGAGCAGGCACATTTGCTGTTTTAAAAACTAAATCATCATACTATTTGAAAAAGTCAAAGTCAAGAGAAATTAAAAATATAAATTAAAAAATAAAATTAAAAGTACTTGAAAAATATTGGAGAAAAACTACATATACATTTGAACAGAAATGGAATTTCTAAATAAAACAGGGTACCTATATACCATAAAGAGTGGAAAATAGAGAGGTTTGACTGTGACTGTGTTAGTCACAAGAAAGTATCCGTGATGAACATAAAAATGTTAAGAGGTCATAGAAAATCTACAGGAATTTCATGTCATAAATGATAGATAAGAGTTGACATTTGTACTTTACAATATGTTCTTAAAAATTAATAAGAAAAAGAAGTGAAAAAGGAAGTCCCTGAAAAAGAAACCAGATATTCAAGAAAAATGAGGAAGAGGAAGAAGATAGGAGCAGAAAAAATACATATATATATAATATTTATATTTATATATGGTCTACCAGAGCACTAATCATGAAAATGCAAATATAAATAAGGATGAGGCATCTTCCACCTATCAGATTGGCAAGAGATAAAAAGTTTTATAACATCAAGCTCTGGCAAAGTGGCAGGCCCTTTAATTTACTGTTTGTGAGCATATAAATAGATATAATCTTTTGAAATTCAATTTAAAATTAGCATTTAATTAACATTTAAAATTTAGGTATCTCTGACTAAGCAGGTTTACATTTATAAATCTATCCTCATCAGTAAAAAATATAAGTTTAAGGTTGTTTATGCAGTTTATTTTGTTCATCCATGGGGAAACAATGAAATAAATTATGCCACAAGGGCAGTATTGGAATCCTGGGCTGTCTTGAAAAAGAACTCAGTGGATCTGTTGGTAATAAGCTAAAAGGTGATCACATTGCTGCTGCTGCTGCTGTTTAGTTGTTAGCTGACTGTGACCCTGTGGACTGTAGCCTGCCAGGTTCCTCTGTCAATGGAATTTTCCAGGCAAGAATACTTTGCCATTTCCTCCTCCAGGTGATCTTCCCGACCCAGGGATCGAACTTGTGTCTCCTGAATTGGAATGAGGATTCTTTACCATCTGA
Organism: Tragelaphus eurycerus; assembly: GCA_935064755.1. Lineage (NCBI taxonomy): Eukaryota > Metazoa > Chordata > Mammalia > Artiodactyla > Bovidae > Tragelaphus > Tragelaphus eurycerus. The sequence continues at coordinate 66,724,801 of CAKXYN010000004.1, read as the reverse complement.
GCCACCTGGGAAGCCCCAAGATGATTATAATAGAATGTCAAATCAAAAAAAGGTATTTTCAAAGTTATGATTTCACTTTCATAAATATATAGATATTTTAGAGCATACATAATGCATGGGCCCATATTACTTGTGCAAATACAAAGAAAATGCCAAACCCCAAATCTTTATAGTAATTATTCAGGTGAATAGCACTGGGTAGAGGGGCCAGCGGTTTTCATTTTTATTTCTTACTTTGTGAGAACATTGTAGAATTATAGTTTAAGTTTGTGGGGGGAGGGAAGGCTATTAATTTTAAAATAAATTTTTCTGAAAAGAAAGTACAAAGAGTTTTTGACAAGGACATTTGGACAAAAATGTAACATGTTAATGGAGAAGAGAAAGCAGTGGCAGGTTTAGAAATAGTAGTAATTTATAGTAAAATGTGTACAGGTCCTAAATCTATCATCTAAAACCCTCCAGGCCAGATGTCTTTTAGAACTCAGATTTTTTTCCAGATTTTATAAAGTTAATAGGGTGTGTTTATCTATAGTGGGGAAGAGAAGGGAGAAATGAACAAGTGAAGAAAAAGAAAGTGAAGTAAAAGGAGGAGGAATGGGTGGGAGTTGACACAAGAAGAGCCTTATGTCTGATGCCATCAACATTCTTCAAAAGTAAACTGTGGCGCTGAATTGTGAAACAGTTCTCATAAATGGTGACTAATCTGACAGGACCTTGCAATCTGAGTGAGAAATACTGGAAACTGCAGTTAGGCACAACTGTGAGAACGTCTACAGCAATGGACACATAAATGTCTACAGCGGAGGGTACATGAAATTATCTGAAACTAAGGTGGCAACATTGGAAGTCGAGAGAAAATTGTGAATTTACAGACTTTCATCATATGCTTCAAGGCATTACTGTATTATAGAGGTATTGCTATGTTTCATAACAATTCTGATTTGTGATGAAGCTGACAATATTTTCTGGTCTTACAATGGCTCTCTCTCAATGTCGTGTGGAAGTTTCTCATCTTTATTTAGTCTCTGAGCTGAAGACAGCTTGGCAGGATTTGCCCAGGAGGCCTGTGTGCAACCCACTCACACCTACGCAACCCAGCGGATGCCACTCACAGATGGCCAGTTTTTCCACAAGTGTGATTACATCAATCATCAGTGAATCAAGCCCAGAGATTTTTCTTATGAAACCTTTGTCCTTGCTCAGGAACATACAGTTAGTGAAAGATCTGTTACCTGAAATTATCACTCTTGGCTTGGCAGAGTTCCTTCAGCAAACAAGGACAATGCTTTTGTCCCAGCTGAGAACCTGAACAAAGGGGAAAGTTCTCTAACATAACTAACTCCCTGAGTTCTGAAGGTATTCTACATGGGGGTTTTATCCTCTATTTTAATATTTTACTTTCAGTTCAGTTCAGCTCAGTCGCTCAGTCATGTCCGACTCTTTGCGACACCATGAACCGCAGCACGCCAGGCTTCCCTGTCCATCACCAACTCCCAGAGTCCACCCAAACCGTTAGCTTGGCATGTATTCTGACCTGTTGAGGAGGTCTCCTTCAAGTCAACAATAAGAAAGCAAGTCAATCCTATGCAGTGACCATACACTAAGAAGTCACTAGGATTACTACATGTGGAGTGAGATATCACTGTGCATTACAGAACTGAGCATGAAACAGGAGCCCCATGTATAAGTCCTGTTCAAGCCAAGATAAGAAAGAAGGGAAAAAGAACTGACATTTCACTAAAAAGGGTCCAAACTCAGCCCTTGGCTCAGTACTGCATTAAGAGGTGACTGGGTGTTTAATGGTGTCTCGGAATAAGATTAGAGACTGATTAAACAACTTATATGGAGGAAGTGCAATGCAGACAATGCTTCATTTATTACTCATTCTTTTATAGTCTAGGTATTTCCAGATTCCTAGAATATGCTGTGATTTTTTTTCCTTTGCACTGCAGCAAAACAGAAAAAAAGCTCTACAAAAAGCGTTGTTACAAATAGCATTCAACCATAATAATATTATTTTGTTAGTTTCAGCCCATATTTTAAGAGTCTGGGCTTATAGCTTGCTATTTTCTTTTTGTTTCAGGTTTTTGAACAGACAATTGCATTACCATGAATAAGAGATGACTAGACAGATGCCACTGTGCTTTCGATGTGCTTTGAGACAACTCTCACCATTCAAACTCCTGCCTCTTTAGTTCCACAGGGGGTGTTATAAACGTATCCCTGCATGACATGCTTTCTTTTAAAATCTTATAAAGATTGAAGGAGTGAAATAAAAGCCACTTTGCCAAAAATTTAAATCATTCTGTAATTTGGACTGAAGGCTCAAGGCCTTCTTTGCTTCTCTTCCAGCTTTTCTTACATCTTTATTACAAAACGTCACCATAATGTGTTATATTCATAATCACAGTAACAAGGGTACTTTGAAGGTCTTCAAAAAGAGATAATTAGTAAGAACTTTGGTTGCAAGTTGCAAAACCAACTTGAGCTTGTTTTAGTTAAAAAGGAAGTGGAAATTTACAACAAAATAGAAGGGGGTTGTGAAAGCTTATTATAGAATGCCTGGAAATGTGAACAGAATATCCATCAGACATTCTATTTTTGTTTCAGTGGTTCTCTAAACATCTTTGTCCTTTCTTCTCTGCAAATCTTTTTTTCTGGCTTCCCGTTTTGTGTGACAGATGAGATCAAGTCACAGTTCCCAAGATATAGCATCTCTCCAAGCAATACTGAACTAGAGTCTGTTAACCCAAAGTCAAAAATTATGGAGTAGAATTTAACTGTCTTGAGTCAGATGTCTACCTTCTATACCAACAGCTGTGGTCAGAGACGTATTATCATCAGAAACCCACCATTGTGAAGGAAAGTGAGAGATGGGAGTTCCCACTTAAGAACATCACTTAATATCCACTCTGGGATGTGTCTACTAAAGCATACTTCTCAGGTCCTCCACAGACAAACATACCCTTCTTAAACATACAATTCCAGATGTTTTCACATAATGTTGTTGGCAGACTTCTAAGATGGTCCCCAGAGATTTTCACCTCCTAATATTCATGTCCTTGTATAATCCTCCCCCTTGAGTGTAAGGACTCTCTTCTAACCAAGAGAATATGGCAAAGGTGACTGTATGTCATTTCTATGATTATATTACTGAAGATTGTAACTTCAGGATTGTCAGTAGATTCTTTCTATTGTCTTCTTGATTTGCACACTTCAATAAAGCAAGGTGCTATACCCTAGAGGCCCACTTGAGGGAGGACCTCTGGCCAATAACCAGCAAAGTATTAATTAAGGTTATCAGCCCAATGACCCATGAGAAACTGAATCCTGCCAACAGTCACATAATCTTGAGAGCACATTCCTCCCCAGTCAAGCTTTGAGATGACTATGGTCAGGCGAGGGCTTCCCATGTGGTACCAGTAGTAAAGAACCTGCCTGCCAATGCAGGAGACATGAGACACAGGTTCAATCCCTGGATTGGGAAGATCCCCTGGAGGAGGGCATGACAACACACTCCTGTATTCTTGCCTGGAGAATCCAATGGATAGAGGAGCTTGGTTGGGGGCTACAGTCCATAGGGTCCCAAAGAGTCAGACCCAACTGAAGAGACATTGTCTGACTTAGCAGCAACAGCAACATGGTCAGGCAATATCTTTTTTTTTTTAATATAAATTTATTTATTTTAATTGGATAGGCAATACCTTGACTGCAGCATGTGAGAGATCCCAAAACCAAGGCCCAGCTAAGCTGTGCTCACATTCCTAACTCATAGAAGTTATGAGACAATAAATGTGTGTTATTTTAAGTTGTTAAGTTTGGGAGCAACTTGGTACACAGTAATAACTAATGGACATAACATGCTCTACTTATCCTGTCTACAACGGCAAATATGCTCCTCCCCAGTCTTATAAGGTGGCCATCTGAAGTCATGAACTGAGTCTTCATCCAGAGGTAATATATTTATTTGAGCCACTTTGTTCCCAGTTTATAATCCCTGGATGACTTCCAGTATACCTCTGATTAATATTTACTTAGTCCAGGGTGATTTCTCTCTAAATGACAAATTTAACAACTGATTTTACAAACACTTATTGAGAACCTATAACTTGCCAAGCACTGTTCTAAGCACCTGGAGTCTTTCAGTAAAGAGAACATATACAAATCTTTGTTCCTATAATCTTGTATCCCAGCATAGGCAGATGGAAAAAAATGTGAGGCATAATAAATAATAATATGCATTTTGTTAAGTCTGAGATAGAAATTTTTTCACATTTTTAATGACTGTAATATCTGGGTACATATAACAGTTGATGGCATATCATGATTTGATTGGTAGCTTTTTTTTCCTACTTAAAATACTGGTATATTTTAAAGTTGCTGATTCTTTGATTTGCTGATTACATAAATTACCTAGTATATTAGAAGATACAATTTAGGGATTAAAAAGTTGAGTCAGATAAGGGGTTTCAGTTTGGCATAGGTGGGAGGGAGCAGATGGCAATATTAAATAGGATGGTCTGGGTAGACCTTGCCCTAACTTATTAAAAACAAAACAAAAAAAGTGATATTTGAGCAACGCCTTGGAGGTGTGAGGGAGGTAGCTAAGCAGATATGCAAAAAGAAGAGCATTGCAGCCAGAGGGAACAGCTGGGGAGAAGTCCAGAGGAAGAAACATGCCTGGCATTTTCCACAGTAGCCCACCAGCATGTAGCTAGAGCACGCTTAGCAAGGAGAGATAGAAAGGAAGGTAGTGGATTGATTGGTGTCTGTTCAGGTGAGGCTTTAGAGGTGGATGCAAAGACTTTGGCTTTTGCTTTGGATAAAGCCAGAAGAGCCACTAAAGGATTTAAGATGAGTGAGAAAATCTTACTTAAGCTTTAAATGCATCACTCCTGGCTACTGTGTTGAGATTAGACTACACTCAGGCAGAGGTTGTGCAACTGTTTTATCATTTGCATTTCACACTAAAAATATTGTATGTTAGGTTCCTCTTTCTTTTGGTTCATCTCACTCCAGTGTTGGTGGAAAATTTTTAAAACGTCATATTTCCTTTTCATGGTTTCTGTAACTAGACCTAAATTTTTACTTTGATTATATATATTTTGTTGTAAATAAATTAAAGATATTGAGGTTTTTATCTTTTATGCATTCATTGAAGTTTTATTTGATATGAGGATAAAAACAACATATGACTTCTTTCCTTAGCATATTTTTGTGAATAAAGAAGTATGTAGCATAATTATGTAACATGAACTGCATACTTGTAACAAACATCTCTTTGTGCACTATCTGTATAACTATATGTCAATAAATCTTTAAGAAAGTATAATATCTAATTATGTCTTTCTTGCTAGACTCCAACATTCACTCCTCTTCCCTAATTTCTCATGATGCAATTAAATTTATGGTCTTACCCATCGTCTATATTCTGAGAACTTCCCAAGAAACCTCTAAATCCAGATTTACATTTTAATCGGCCACCAAATATCTCCATCAGTAAATTTCACAGAAGCCACAAACACAAACATACTGTATTTAGTACTAAATTTGGCACTCTCCATTCGTAAACCTACTCCCTTATCCTCAGTTAAGTTCAACTCCTTTCTCTTTACATCACCAGCAGCGGATCTTTTAATAGGTCCTTGTAATGATCCTGTAAGCTGTTATTTTATATATACATATATATGTGTATTAATTTATATATATGTGTGTGTACATATACATGTTTATACATTTATATGTATATACACATATTTTATGTACATGTGTGTCTATTCTTTTATATATGTGTGTACACAAACATGTATATAGATGTGTGTATATATATACATACATATTATATACACACACACATACACACTTCATCCACTATTATGACTTCATTTAGGTCATGAATTTTCCTTAGGTAGACAAATTTAAGCATTCTCTCAAAGATATATAGATCTGATTCCAGCTCTTCCTCTTTCTCATTTTTAAAAACAAAACAAAGAAATCTTCAGCCTGGCACCTCATTTGCAAAACAAACATAAAATATCAACTTCATAGAGATTTTCTGAAAGCTGCTTCCATTGTGCTTTGTACCTAGCATGAGCTCAATAATAATTGCCATGTAATTATATATATTTAGATATAATTACTGCTCTAATAATGTAATTAACTATGTTTTAAATAAAAGTAGATTTGAAATGGTTGCCTTTAGATTGTAGAAATAGGAATGGCTTGCTTTAACTTTATCAAATGAACTATCACTTTTTTAACCAAAACATAAAGTTTTGAAAGTTTCAAACAAATCAGGGCTTGCCTCCACTTTTATTAATAAGTTCTTAATCACAAAGAATAAGCTACTAGTGAAAATTTTGCTTCCTTAAATAATAATTACATTAAATTTTCTCTCTTTAATGTTTACCATAGTAGTTTTAACTTCTGAAAATATAGCTATTAACACAGTTTATGGCCAGAATGGTCAGTTACTTGATGAAATTTTAATGAGTATCTACCTCACAGTCGCTGTTAGCCTATATGGATTTTATTGGATACGCTGGTACATTTCCTATCCTTGAAGATTTCTCTGGAGTTGCACGGGGCACTGGAGCTGGCTCAAGGAACAGTAGTTTCTCAGGTTGCTTGTGACAGGTAAGCTAAGAACACATCAAATGCCATAGAGAGGACCAGTACTGTACACTGGGTAAGAGTTCAGACTCCTGAGTCTCACGCTCCAGATTCAAAACCACAGCTTTATCATCATCAACTGGGTGACTAAAAGCAAAACAACCCACCCTGCTCCTGCATATGTAAAATGGGGTAACAGTACATGATCATAGGGCCATTGTGAAGGTTGCATAAAATGTCAATAAATCTGGAAAGTTGTTATCACATGTGAAAGAAACAGAGAACATCAACACATCAAAGAGTGTGAACTTCATGTGCAGTAAAAAGAATGTATTCACATCATTCAACCCAGTGTTTCCCTAAATTGCTTCATCACCCATTTTCAATAATACCTTTAAATATGTCAAGTATGAGTGTTCCCTAGATTAAAATGTAGAAGTTGCTGTGTAAAAAGAATGAGCTTTTGGGTCTAGAAAGACTGGATATCTAACCCAAGCATGACTGTTTATACTTGTACCTCTCAGCAAACTGAACTTTTCTTATATGTTAATTTTTATTGACTGCAACAGGGACTCACAGAACTTATTCAAGTTTTAAATGGTAGAATACATACATCATTCAGCACAAGGCCTGCTATGTAGTACCAGGAAATGTCCTTTCTCTTTCATCTTTCCCATCTTCATTCACTCTTCAAGAAGTATTTAAGGAGAAACAGTAACCACCTTGCAAGAATGCAGTAAAAGGGATCTAAGCATTTCATTAGCTAGACTACCTTTCTACCTTTTCACGTCCCTTCCAGTTCTGACATGCTGTGAACCAGAAGTAAGGAGGTGGGAAAGTCTGGTGCATAGGCCCCCACACGAGATGCTGAGTCAATGCTAGTTTTTATGTAAACCTAACCAGGTCACAGAAATTTTAATAACCACTAATTCCTCAATCCTCATCTTATACTCCAATAGTCTTGAAGGGACAGAGACAAGGATTTGCTTTACTTCTTGCCCTGAGGGTGGTCACAGTTAGGAACTGAGGGTACTTTGTTGACAAAGGTATAAGCAAACCTGGATATAAGCAAACCTGGAAGAGGATAAATGTGTCTTTCTGGTCTTTGAATGCTCTTCCTTCCAGAAGGGTAGAGTGCTGGTATTTTACAAGAAAGTAATATTTGAGATAAGTCCTAGCATCTCTGTCCCAGCTCCTTTGCATTTCTTCAGGCTTCCTCTTGCTGCTGATTTCATCTTTCTAGGCCAGCTTCCTCACAGTTACAGTGTGAAGAGTCAAGATTCAGAAGGCGCTTAAGTGAGATATAAAGTTCCTTTGAAGAAATTTGGTTTTAAGTAAAAGGCATCTATGTCAAAGCAACAAGATGTTTTCACATGGTTCAGCCTAGCTTTCTAGGAAACTAAATTGGGGTTTGGAGTAATGTTCCCTCTAGCAATGGAGTGTTAAATGTTAATCCCATCTTACTTTAACTTGTGTACATAGCTTCTGCCTTTGGGATTGCACACTGTGGTCTGTGCTTAGTCAAAGATAGGGATCTGGTACTCAGGTACTCTGTTTTTCAGGATCTGTGTTCCTTTTTCATAGGTTTCCAGTACACTATTATTGAGAAAAAGGCCTTGAAAGAATGTAGCATTTTCCATTAATGACAACTGTATGGCTTTACTGCTGTTGTTCTTCCTCAAAGTCAGGAAATTGACATAAAAAATACAAAAATCGGGAAAAATGATTATCAAATTTCATAATTCTTTGATTCAATTTCAGTGCTAGATTTTCATTTTCCTGCCAGTTCTGTAGCAAAATATCTGTCTAACACAAGGCTTTAGAGAACAGATGTAAAAGAGATTAGACTCTGCCTTAAAACAACTTGCCATTTGCATTTGGGGACTGAAAAGGGGGAGGATTCACTTATGGTATTGGCCCATTTAATACCCATTTGGCTTCTCTTGAGATTGATTTTCATTTGCTCTGCTCTAGTGCAACCCTTACTATTTCAATAAGTGATTAATCTTATTCTCTATTAGGGTGAGTCCTGTTTGAAGCACAGTGTGGTCCATCTGCCAATAATAATGCTTAAATAATGCAAATGCTGGCTTTTATCATTATAAAGCCCTCCAGTGGACTGATTAATTTCAGAACTGCATTTTATGGATTCTCTCTACACTTTGCTTGTACAGATTCAGTTTGATAACTCATAGCCCACACCTCACTACCTTATTTCGGCTATCCAAATTTACACCCACAGCACTGGAATAAGAACAACCCAAAACAAAAGAGCCTCTCTAGTTGATGGTTATTTTATAACAACTTCAGTTGGAGAAAACGAGTTATTGAGGGTGAAGAAGTAACTATGCCCCATCAATACTCCACCTTGAAAATAATTTTTCATGTAGAATTTATAACTGCATTAAAATTATATTGAAACTAACTACTAATAAGCATTTCTCATGGTGAAAAGAAAAGCCTGGCATAGAGAAATACCTCTTACTCCCACCAATTGCCCACTGGCTCCCATCAGCTCACCCCTGGGCCTTTGCATCTGCTGTTCCCTCTTCACAGGTCATTTCTGACCAAGTCCCCATGTTTTCTGGCTAGTTCTAATTCACTTTCCATGAATTAGGCAGCTTCTATAATCCTCTGAACTTAGCCCTGTTGTTGTACAACACATTGCAAACACCTATTTATGTCCCTCTCTCCAATTATACTGTTAGTTTCATTCAGCCTGGAACCAAATTTTTTTTTCTGTCATCATGCCCATGCTCAACAGCGCCTGAGGCAGAACCGTAGTAAATGCTGCTAGATGTCTCCACAGAGGATGAAAGAAGGGGAGCTGGTGTACATTACGGAACAAGGAGGTTAAGAGGTAACAGAAAGGCAAAGTCAGGCAAAGCCCTTAAAGACTAGATGCTGAGACACATCCCTATGTATCTATCAGCTCTGGGAAATGTACAACCATATCTGGGGTTTATCACTCCCTGGGAATGGTTGGGGATCAGGAGTGGGAAGGCACTCAGAGAACATTACGCACCCCTGTGCAACTTCAAAGAAAACTAAAGCAAAAGTAATTAGAAGCTGGCTTTTCCCATAAACCACCCAAACATAATAGATTCTCAAATTTCAGAGTAGGGGTGGGAAGAGAAGGGGAAAACTGTTTGTGTGGGTGTGTACATATGCTAGCCTCTAAAAAAGATTTCAGCAGTGATTTAAAAAAAATGTAGATAAACCATTTTCCAGGGTCTCACTGATATGTTGCTGCTGCTGCTGCTACTGCTAAGTCGCTTCAGTCATATCCGACTCTGTGTGACCCCATAGACGGCAGCCCACCAGGCTTCCCCGTCCCTGGGATTCTCCAGGCAAGAACACTGGAGTGGGTTGCCATCTCCTTCTCCAATGCATGAAAGTGAAAAGTTAAAGTGAAGTCGCTCAGTCATGTCCGACTCTTCTCGACCCCATGGGCTGCAGCCCACCACGCTCCTCCGTACATGGGATTTTCTAGGCAAAAGTACTGGGGTGGGGTGCCATTGCCTTCTCCCACTGATACGTTAGTGTATATGAAAGGCTCATACAGGACCAAGTTCAAAGTAGCAAGTGAAATGAAATTTTTCTGGAATTGAAAAGTAAAAATTTAAATGAAGGCAAATGCGCTATTGTAATTGTACTGTAGGATAGTCGACTGTATGACAAGCAAAGTACGTGGGTCCCTGTTTTGTGGGTGGTGGGAGAGAGGTTGGCAGTAGGCGGTGTAAAGACGGTGGGCAGGTGTGTCACAGATGAATAGAAGAAGGGTTAAAATGGACCAATATCAACTCCTTTGCAGTTTTAATGGGCTTTCCAGGTGGCTCAGCAGTGAAGAATATGCCTGCAATGCAGGAGACACAGGAGACTTGGTTTGATCCCTGGGTCAGGAAGATCCCCTGGAGAAGGAAATGGCAATCCACTCTAGTATTCTTTCTGGGAAAATCCCATTGACAGAGGAACCTGGCAGGCTACAGTCCATGGGGTCACAAAAAGTCAGACATTACTGAGCGGCTGAGCATGCAGTTTTAACAAGGACCTGCCAGTTTATCTAAATATTCATCTGTGCAAAAATAGATAGATGCAGTGACCAGAAATACCCCCTACCCCCGCCTACTGAGCATACAAACCGATGAAGGGGAATAATAGAGGGCGGGATGTGCAATCAAGATGCCAGAAGGAACTTCCACACCGCAAGTAGCCACCTGTCCGTGGGGAACACGTACACACGCTTAGGGATAACTGAAGAAGGCTTATTTCATTTGTCTTTAATCTTGTCTGCCTCTGGCTCTTTGAAGCAGATATATAAAAATCTGGGCATCTAAAGGCTGAAAGTAGTGATTTGTTTCATAAGAAGTCACTGTAATAAACAAACACTTATTTTTTTTCAATGTTAGATACATGTTCTTAGATTTCTGTGGTTTTCTCTGAAAGAATTTGACAGAAAAAAAACAAAAAAAAACAAAAAAAAACCAGCATCTGGGCAGTTAACTGAAGTAACTGAAAACCATGCAAAGTAAATTTTAAATGAATGTGTGTAGCATGTTAATATAAATATACAAATATATAATTGTATAGCATTTTCATAATTGTGTAACATTTCCTAAAGTATAGTAACGTAAGCATATTTATGGAGAAGAATATTCTGCTATCATGGCAAAGAATGGATACAGTTATAAAGAATAATTTGGTGAGATAGGCCACCACCATTTTTTAAGTTGAAGAATGAAGCTTAAATAATATTCATAAAGGTTAGCTCCTTTAGGGTCATTCAAAAATTCAGTGAGAAATATATGAGTTCCCCAGCTCTTATTCCAAATATTTCACTAGCAAGTGTCTTCACTTACCTCTGGGTGTTTCATAAGCTCTGCATATTCAGAGTTGATGCTCAGGGAAGTTACTGTTTTCCTTAACTTCTTCTTGAGACTATTGTCCAGCTTTCTAAAAGAAAAAGATAAGGAGACAAGAAATCTAACAGTGATTCTTCAAAATCTAGCTCATAAAGGACTCTATGTGCTAAATAAAACAAGGATACAGTGAAGTGGTTGCCTTAGCAACAATAGCCATAAAAGTAATTTTCAAACTTGGAAACTCTTTGTGCCTTTTTCACTATAGATATTACAGTGGCTCAAGTACAAAAATTAAGAGTAAAATGATGAGGTAAATAAAGGAAGATTCAGACTCCTAAAGGTGGGCAGTTTGGTTAAAGCAGAGCTAACTGGGAATAGAATGACAGGTTATGTGTTATAAAAAGCTGAAATGGGGATGAAATGAAGTGTTTAGCTTTGTTCAAGGAAATAGAGGTAGATACGAAATTCAGAAAATTTAGTCTGTGAGGAGAAATATCCCAGAGAGAGAAAAAACGAGTTAGTAGTTCAGTTACAATATTCCAGAATAGTCTCTGAAAAGAAGGCAAAACTCTGTCTTTCAGGACAAAGGAAAAGTGAATCATTGCAAGACACTAAAGGCAATATGAGAGCAGCCATACTATTCCAAAAGGAATGTGAAGATTTTCTCTTTTCCAGCCTCTGTTAGGACTACTTGGTTCACATGATCTATAATTATTTTTTTAATTGAAAAGATAAAATATGTAACCATAAGATCTCCTTAAAGAGAAAGCAATAATGAATTGGTTTTCATTCTTAAAAACAAAAAGAGCAGGCTTCTGAAAATTCTCAAAACAGGGAACATTTTCTGAGTTTGTGAAAGTGGTAGAGAGTCTAATTACTATAATGGGAGTGTTCTTTACTGGAGAACCTTCTGTGGAAACATGAAAGGGGTACCTACGGCTTAAGACTGACCATTGCAGGTTAAGTACCTCAACAAATATTTAAGCACCTCTGAAAATGTATCAGGAGTCTCCAGGGCCACTTGCTCCACTTACACAATTGCCTGGTTCAACCATAGACACAAGGTGTCTGTCCCAAGGCGGGTCTCCACATGCTTTCAGGGGAAAAGAGAGAATCTGCTCTTACACACCTTTGATTTGTCTCTCACTTTCCACTCAAAATAAAAATATGATTTCTGATAACAGAAGAACTATCATCTACAGATTAAAGTAGAGTAACAGCTTACAGGTTCTAAATGCCATACAGTGAATTATCCTCAAACTTTTCAACTTCCCAACAGTGCTATTTGTCCAGGTTTATCAATCAAAAAACACTGCAGCTCAAGAAACTCACCACCACTGCTTTTCTCTACTTCTCTGTCTCTCTCTCTCTTTTTCAGAAAGGGGTAGGAGGTGTTTGGTCTAAGTTTAAATAGTTCAAAGCCTAAACCAGGATTCAAACACTCTATACAAATCTCTAGTGTTCACTTTATTTTTGCTACTCTTCTAAAGCTTATTCCCTGGTACTCAATCAAATCCCAACGTATAGTTTCACTATTTTTTTATCACTTTCTATTATATGTCCTACATGAGACTAAATGAACCTCTTACTATTTTAAGTAAAAATATCTTTGCACATAAAAATCATCCCCAGCCTGTTTTCCTATGTCAAATACTAATTGTTCTTTAAGATTTCACGTGGATATTTCTCCTCCATATTATTCTTCCTAATCCCCTATCAACAGATATCTTTTGCTTTGCTGTCCTTTCATAACATAATATTTCTCTTTGTTTAAATAACATTTGTCACTCTTAAATAGGTTTGAGCCATTTGTAACTCTTGTCTGTCATTAGCCTCTATCTAGTGGTGATACTGTGCTGTGCTGTGGTTAGTTACTCAGTCGTTACTCTTTGTGACCCATGGACTGTAGCCTGCCAGGCACCTCTGTCCATCGGGATTCTCCCAGGCAAGAATACTGGAGTGAGTTCCCATGTCCTCTTCCAGGGGATCTTCCCAACCAAGGGATCAAACCCAGGTCTCCCCCATTGCAGGCGGATTCTTTACCATCTGTGCCACCAGGGAAGCCCAGCTAGTGGTGATATCCACCTTCAACTTAATTTAGTTTTCTATTAAGTATTTTAAACATAACCACGGATGAAAGTGGCTTTTGTTGAATGGTTTAACTAATGATTCAGAGAAGGCAATGGCGACCCACTCCAGTACTCTTGCCTGGAAAATCCCATGGACGGAGGAGCCTGGTAGGCTGCAGTCCATGGGGTCACTGAGTCGGACACGACTGAACAACTTCACTTTGACTTTTCACTTTCATGCACTGGAGAAGGAAACGGCAATCCACTCCAGTGTTCTTGCCTGGAGAATCCCAGGGATGGGGGAGCCTGGTTGGCTGCCGTCTATGGGGTCACGCAGAGTCAGACACGACTGAAGCGACTTAGCAGCAGCAGCAACTAATGAATAAATCCAAAATGATCCATTTAGACATCATTCTCAGACCATTATCATCAGCTTCATCTCAGAAGTGGCAAGTGTAACATGAACTCCTTGAGTAATACATGAAAAAATATTTTTAAAAATGATTGTATATGGCTTTTGGGAAATTTTATTGAAAATTCCATAGTATTAAAACATTTCCTTTCCTTGAAACTTCACACACCTTTCCTTTGAAACAGCATGTCATCTGAAGATGGTCAAGAAGTTGGAAACTGTCAGAAACAGTGACATCTGGTGGTCCAGTGAGGGGGTTGCTCTGTGAAGGCAGATGGAAGGAGATCACAGATGGTAGAAGACCCTCTCATCTTGAAAATCCCCTTAACTGACAGTTAAGTAAACAGAAAATAATTTAGATAATGGTAAGTCAATAATACGGCTTCCCTGGTGGCTCAGACAGTAAAGAATCCACCTGCAATGCCGGAGACCTGGGTTTGATCCCTTGGTTGGGAAGATCCCCTGGAGGAGGGCATGGCAACCCACTCCAGTGTTCTTGCCTGGAGAATCCCCAGTGACAGAGGAGCCTGGTGGGCTGCAGTCCATGGGGTTGCAGAGTCAGACACAACTGAACGACTAAGCACAGCACAGCACAGCACAGCACAGTGCGAAACTGGAGGAGAAGTGGTTTGCATCCGGGCAATATGACTCCAAGTCCATGGAGTCCAAGTCATGGACTTGGAGTCAATTTTGACTCCAAGTAAATCACTCTAGCTTTATGCTGTGGGTTACATTTGTTGTAACTTTCAAGCAATGACACAAAACTTATAATATTGGCTCAGTATTAAAACACTAATAGAAGGCACTGGCAACCCACTCCAGTACTCTTGCCTGGAAACTCCCATGGACGGAGGAGCCTGGTAGGCTGGAGTCTGTGGGGTCGCTAAGAGTTGGACACGACTGAGTGACTTCACTTTCACTTTTCGCTTTCTTGCATTGGAGAAGGAAATGGCAACCCACTCCAGTGTTCTTGCCTGGAGAATCCCAGGGACAGAGGAGCCTGGTGGGCTGCCGTCTGTGGGGTCGCACAGAGGCCGACACGACTGAAGTGACTTAGCAGCAGCAGCAGCAGCAGTATGAAACCAGGATTCAAAAATGTACATGGTCCTGGTTTTTTAGAATGGTCTAAATTTCTGAATGTTCCTTATTGATCTTTGACTTAAAGGTACCCTTGAAAAACTGGAATTAGACAGTTGTTGTACATTTAGCATGTAGGAAGATAGCATTAGTTGACTCAGCCAAGAGGCAACCATCCTTCGGGATTGTTGTTTAACCTGTTCCTTTGATGGTATTATTGGTAGTTTCTCATTGAAGAGTCGTTAGAAAATGGCACAATATAAGAACTGTAAAGAGTAGATAGATACTCATATAACCTCCTTGTTTTACATATTGAGCAACTGAGAAACAGTGTCATGTTAACTATATACTTTAATTAGGATGTGCTTCCATTATGGAGGTACAATTGTTAGGAAATATATTTAAGTGTTAAATGAGTTTTTATTGCTCATTCTTATTCTTTTGACACATATTTCTTAAGAACTTATTCTATGCTGGATGCTGCACTGGTTTCTAGAGACATAAAAATAAAATACCATTTCTGTATTGCAGGATTAATTTAAAAAAATGGGCTAAAGAGCTGAATGGACACCTCATAAAAGAAAACATACAGATGGTAAATAAGCATATGAAAAGATGCTTCACATCCTATGTCATCAGGAAAATAGAAATTAAAACACAATAAGGAGAGAGAACAAGATAGAGGAGGAGTAGGTGGATGTGGAGTACATCTCTCTCCACGGATACATCAGGAATACAGCTTCAGACACAGAAGTGCATGCAGAACACCAGCTGAGAGTGGACAGGAGTACCTGACCAGAGGAAAAGAATATACAGAACCATGCAAAATTCCATAGGACGAAGGAACTAGGGGGAAAAACAGGAGTGTTAGTAGGACTGGACTTGCCCTCAGCGGGTGGGGGAACTGAAGCAGGGATCCAATCCACATATCAGGGCAAGGGGGGCCCCTCTATGTGTCTGATGTGCCGAACAATAGAGAAGGACCTCAGGCAAGGGAGCCCTCTAAGTACCTGAATGGGTGGAGCTACAGAGAAAGGCTGGCCAAAGAGGCCTTCTGATCACCAGCTACAAGAGGCTCGTAAAAAGACTCTGATGGGGCCATAACTTCTGTGGTGGAAGCAGTCTGTGTCCCTGCACACTTGGCACTGCCAGGGTCCCTGCAAGCCAAGCAGCTGTGCCACCTTCACTGGAGCAGAGCTGCCACAGGCAAAAATAGTCTTGCATCTAGGTGTGCAGTGTCGCTTCAGTCATGTCCAACTCTTTGCAACCCTGTAGACTGTGGCCTGCCAGGCTTCTCTGTCAGGAGGGGGTCTCCAGGCAAGAATACTGAAGCGTATTGGCCAATACTGGTTGCCATACCCTTCTGCTGCTGCTGCTGCTAAGTCACTTCAGTCGTGTCCGACTCTGTGCGACCCCATAGATGGCAGCTCACCAGGCTCCCCCGTCCCTGGGATTCTCCAGGCAAGAACACTGGAGTGGGTTGCCATTTCCTTCTCCGATGCATGAAAGTGAAGAGTGAAAGTGAAGTCACTCAGTTGTGTCCAACTCTTTGTGACCCCGTGGACTGCAGCCTACCAGGCTCCTCTGTCCATGGGATGTTCCAGGCAAGAGTACTGGAGTGGGATGCCATTGCCTTCTCTGGCCATACCCTTCTAGAGCTCAAATTTCCTGCTGCCCTAGCTGCCCACTCCCCTGAGTACCTGGTGCTCCCAGAACCCCTGCGACCCAAGCAACTGCACCACCTCCACACCTGGCCCTCACAGGAGGAAACCCAAGTCCTCCAGGGTAGCTCAGGAGCAAACCCCAGTGGACAAACCACATGCAGAGGTGGAAATAAAACCACAACTGAAACCCAGGGGCAGTGTGGCTAAGGAAGAAGACCCCAAACTTTCCCATCAGCTCTACAAGTGGCAGAATAAATCCACATGATCAACTAGGCAGACTCTGTGTCTATGGAATATATTAAAGGTCACTGAGAGCTCTCAGCTCTTTTAAAAGCACTGAGAGCTTTTTAAAAGAAAACACACTAGTTCTGATAGCTGTGGATAATGGAGGCAAGAACACACAGGAGTAGGACCAGGTTAGAATCTGAGCTGCCCCCACAGCAGGTCCAGAGACCAGTGCAGTGTTGCAGGGCATCCTTGGCAGGTGAGGTGGACTGTAACTCCCAGCGAGGGAAAGGACTCTGATAGCAGTGACTCAAGAAAAACATTTATTATTCTTATGTTTTGACTTGTTCTGTAGATTCTTTTGGATTCTTTTTTCCTTTGCTTTTCCCCCTCTGTTGTAGTTGTCGATTTTATTGGCACAATGAAATCTAATAAAGTTTTTGAGCTTTGTTTTTTTTTCTCAGCCACATTTTTTTTATTGTCGTTATAAACCTCTGCCTCTACATTGAGCTTTTGCAGTTCTATGGAGTTTTCTTTTTTTCTCTCTCTTTTTTAATATTAATTTTTAATTTTTTAAACCTATTATTATTTTTTCTACATTTATTCCTTTGTTTGCTTTCCCTACTGTTCTTTCCCCCTTGCAGTTAATCTTTAATGTATATAAATCTTCTTTACCTACCTCTACTTAACTTTGCATATCCTTTCTGTCTTTTCTTTATTTCCTTTCCTCTCAACATGTTTGTTAGTTTTGTTTTCATTCTTTATTCCTCACTTGTCACCTTGCTCTAGTTTTGTTTTCCAGTTTGTACTTTCATTAGTTTTGTTCTTAACTGGCAGATATAACATTTGGTTTCCTCTGTTCACCGGGTCAATCTATTGAACTTTATTTTTGTTTGGACTCTTTTGATTTTACCCATGGGTGTATATGTATATGTGTATATTCAGTCACACTTTTTATTGTTGTTATAAACCTGTGACTCTACATTGGGCTTTTGCAGTTCTGTAAAGTTTTCCTTTTTTTTTCTTTTCTCATTTTTATAATTTTAATTTTTTAAGCCTACTATTTTTTTCTACATTTATTCCTTTTTTGCCTTTCCTACTGTTATTTTCCCCTAGCAGTTAATCTTTAGTGGATATGAATCTTTTCATCTACCTCTATTTAATTTTGCATATCTATTACTTTCTTTCTTTTTTTTCTTTCCTTTCTTCCCAAGATATTTGTTAGTTTTGTTTTCATTGCTTTATTCCCCACTCAACACCTTGCTTTAATTTTGTTTTCCACTTTGTGCTTTAGTTAGTTTTGTTCTTAACTGGTAAATATAATTTTTGATTTTCTTTGTTCTCTGGGTCAATCTACTCTACTTTATTTTTGTTGGACTATTTTAATTTTGTTTATGGGTGTATATGTATATGTGTATATTCCATTATTTTGATTATTTGCCTAATTTTGTAACTGACATTTGTCTGGGGTTCATCTCTCGTTTCTCATTTTGGGGTATTTGTTTTAATCTCACTTAATGCCGTAATAAACCACTTGTGAAATCTTTGTTCCTGACCAGAGATCAAGCCCTGAGCCTTTGAAGTGGGAGCACTGACTCCAAGATCCTAGATTACCAGAGACCTAGCTCCAGGGAGTATCAAATAGTGAGAACTCAATAAAAGGAAGCCATAAGATGCAACATCCAGCATCACCCAACCACCAGTAGCACCCTGTGCAGGACTAAAAAAAAAAAAAAAAAAAAAAACAAAAATACAAACCCAATTATTAGCAGACAGGATTACCACCTCACTCAGCCTTGTCCATCAGAGGAAAAACAAATAGACAAACAAAATACTCAGCACAAATCTCACCCTATACAAAGCTTACACAAACCACTGGACCAACCTTAGGAGGGCAAAAACCAAAAGGAAGAGAGAATTTAACCTTGAAGCCTGGGAAAAGGAGACCTCAAAAACAATAAGTTTAAAAAACTACTAATGAAAAGGCAGAGAAATACTACACAAGTGAAGAAACAAACTAGAAGCACCAAAGTGCAAATAAATGAAAAGGAAATAGGCAAACTACCTGAAAAAGAACTCAGAATAATGATAGTAAAGATGATCAAAAGCCCTGAGAACAAAATGAAGAAAATGTAAGAATCAATTAACAAAGATCTAGAAGAATTAAAGAATAAACAGAGACAAACAACACAATTACTGAGATTAAAAATACTCTGCTACTGCTACTGCTAAGTCACTTCAGTCATGTCCAACTCTGTGCGACCCCATAGATGGCAGCCCACCAGGCTCCCCCGTCCCTGGGATTCTCCCGGCAAGAACACTGGAGTGGGTTGCCATTTCCTTCTCCAATGCATGAAAGTGAAAAGAGAAAGTGAAGTCACTCAGTCGTGTCCAACTCCTAGCAACCCCATGGACTGCAGCCTACCAGGCTCCTCCGTCCATGGGATTTGCCAGGCAAGAGTACTGGAGTAGGGTGCCATTGCCTTCTTCAAAAATACTCTAGAAGGAATCAATAGCAGAATATCTGAAGCAAAAGGATGAATCAGAGAGCTGGAAGATAGAATAACTTCTGAAGAGCAGAATAAGATAAAAGGAATGAAAGGAACTGAGGACAGTCTCAAAGACCACTGAGAGTATATCAAACACGCCAACATCTGCATTATAGGGGTCCCAGAGAAGAAGAGAAAAAGAAAGGGTATGAGAAATTTTTTGAAGAGATTGTAGTTGAAAATTTCCCCAATATGGAAAAGAAAATATTCAATCAAGTCCAAGAGGCACAAAGAGTCCCATACAGGATAAACCCAAGGAGAAACACCCCAAGACACTTACTAATCAAACTAACAAAGACTAAACACAAAGAAAGAATATTAAAACCAGCAAGGGAAAAGCAAGAAGTAATATACAAGGGAAACCCCGTATGCTTAACAGCTGATCTTTTAGCAGAAACTCTGCACATCAGAAGGGGATGGCAGGATGTATTTAAAGTACTGAAAAGGAAAAATCTGCAACCAAGATTACCGTACCCGACAAGGATCTCATTCAAAATTGAAGAAATAACAAGCTTTTCAGACAAGCAAAAGTTAAGAGAATTCAGGTCCACCAAACCAGCTTTACAACAAACGTTAAAGGGACTTATATAGTCAAGAAATACAAGAGAAGAAAAAAAAATCTACAAAATTAACCCCAAACAATTAAGAAAATGGCAATAGGAACACATATATCAGTAATTACTTTAAATGTAAATAGATTAAATGCTCCAACCAAAAGACACCGACCGGCTGAATGGATACAAAAATAAGACCCATATATATGCTGTCTATAAGAAATCCACTTCATACCTAAAGACACAAACAGACTGAAAGTGAGAGGATGGGAAAATATATTCCATGCAAATGGGAAGCAAAAGAAAGCTGGAGTAGCAATCCTCATATCAGACAAAATAGACCTTAAAATAACAAAGATTACAAGAGATAAGGAAGAACACTACCTAATGATCAAGGGTTCAATCCAAGAGGAAGACATAACAATTGTAAATATCTATGCACTCAACATAGGAGCATCTCAATACATAAGACAAACACTAACAGACATAAAAGGAGAAATTGACAGTAACACAATAATAGTAGGAGACTTCAACACCCCACTCACACCAATGGACAGATCATAAAAACAGAAAATTAATAAGGAAGCACAAGTCTTAAATGATACATTAAATGAGAGGTATCTCATTGATACATGTTCAGGACATTGCATCCAAATGCAGAAGAATATACCTTCTTCTCAAGTGCACGTGGAACATTCTACAGGATAGACCACATTTTAGGTCACAAATCATACCTCAGTAAATTTAAGAAAGTTGAAATCATATCAAGCATCTTGTCTTAGCACAACACTATGAGACTAGATATCAATTACAAGAAAAAAGAACTGTAAGAAACACAAAAACACATGGAGATTAAACAACACATTTCTAAATAACCAACAGGTTACTGAAGAAATCAAAGGTAAAATAAAAAAAAAAATTCCTAGAAAGAAATGACAATGAAAACACAACTCAAAACCTATGGGATGCAGCAAACGCAGTTCTAAAGAAGGAAGTTTTTAGGAATACAATCCTACCTCAAGAAATAAGAAAAACATCTAATAGACAACCTAACTTTGCATCTAAAACAACTGGAAAAAGAAGAAGAAAAAAGAAAACTCCAAGATTAGTAGAAGAAGGAAAGAAATCATAAAGATCTGAGCAGAAATAAATGTAAAAAAATTTAGAGAACCAGTAGTAAAGATTAATAAAGCTAAAAGCTGGTTCATTGAGAAGATATACAAAATTGACAAACCTTTAGCCAGACTCATGAAGAAAAAAAGACAGAAGAATCAAATGAACAAAATTATAAATGAAAAATGAGAGTTTACAACAAACAGTGCATAACTACAAAGGATTATAAGAGACTATTATGAATGACTATATGGCAATAAAATGGATAACCTGGAAGAAATGGACAGATTTCTAGAAAAGTTCAATCTTGAAGAAATAGATTGAAGAAACATTTCTTCATTCAACCATGAAGAAATAGAAATTATGAACAACCCAGTTACAAGCACTTAAATTGAAGCTGTGATCAAAAAATCTCCCCAAAAATAAAAGCCTAGGACCAGATGGCTTCACAGGTGAATTTTATCAAACATTTAGAAAAGAGCTAATGCCTATCCTTCTAAAACTCTTTCAAAAAATTGCAGAGGAAGGAACACTTCCAAACTCATTCTACAAGATCACCATCACCCTGATACAGAAACCAGACAAAGACAACACACAAAAAAGAAAACTACAGGGCGATATCATTGATGAACATAGAGGCAAAAAAACCTCAACAGAATTTTAGCAAACAGAATTCAGCAACACATCAAAAAGCTCATACACCATGATCAAGATGGGCTTATTCCAGGTAGGCAAGGATTGTTCAACATACATATATCAATGTGACACACTGTATTAACAAATTGAAAGACAAAATCCAAATGATAATCTCAACAGATGCAGAAAATGCCTTTGACAAAATTCAGCACTCATTTATGTTTAAACTCTTCAAAAAATGGGCATAGAAAGAACTTACCTCAACATAGTAAAGGCCAAATATGATAAGCTTACAGCAAAAATTATGCTCAATTGTGAAAAAATGACAGCACTCCCCCTAAGACCAGGAACAAGACAAGAGTGTCCACTTTCCCCACTATTATTCATAGTTCTGAAAGTCCTAGCTACAGCAGAGAAGAAAAATAAATAAAAGGAATCCAGATTGTCAAGTAATAAGTAAAACTCTCAGTGTTTGCAGATGACATGATACTGTGCATAGACAACCCTAAAGATAGTATTAGAAAATTACTAGATGCTCTGAAAGTGCTGCACTCAATATGCCAGCAAGTTTGGAAAACTCAGCAGTGGCCACAGGACTGGAAAAGGTCATTCTGCATTCCAATCCCAAAGAAAGGCAGTGTCAAAGAATGCTCAAACTACCGCACAATTGCACTCATCTCACACGCTAGTAAGTGAGTGAGTGAGTGAAGTCGCTCAGTCGTGTGCAACTCTTTGTGACCCCATGGACTGTAGCCCCCCAAGTTCCTTCGTCCATGGGATTCTCCAGGCAAGAATACTGGAGGGGGTTGCCATTTCCTTCTTAATGCTCAAAATTCTCCAAGCCAGGCTTCAGCAATACGTGGACCATGAACTTCCAGATGTTCAAGCTGGTTTTAGAAAAAGCAGAGGAACCAGAGATCAAATTGCCAACATCCACTGGATCATTGAAAATGCAAGAGAGTTCCAGAAAAACATCTATTTCTGCTTTATTGACTATGCCAAAGCCTTTCACTGTGTGGATCACAATCAACTGTGGAAAATTCTGAAAGAGATGGGAATGCTAGACCACCTGACCTGCCTCTTAAGAAACCTATATGCAGGTCAAGAAGCAGCAGTTAGAACTGGACATGGAACAACAGACTGGTTCCAAATAGGAAAAAGAGTACTTCAAGGCTGTATATTGTCACCCTGCTTGTGTAACTTATATGCAGATTACATCATGAGAAACGTTGGGCTGGAAGAAGCACAAGCTAGAATCAAGATTGCCGGGAGAATATCAAAAACCTCAGAAATGCAGATGATACCACCCTTATAGCAGAAAGTGAAGAAGAACTAAAAAGCCTCTTGATGAACATCAGAGAGAAGAGTGAAAAAGTTGGCTTAAAGCTCAACATTCAGAAAACGAAGATCATGGCATCTGGTCTCATCACCTCATGGGGAATAGATGGGGAAACAGTGGAAACAGTGTCAGACTTTCTTTTTTGGGCCTCCAAAATCACTGCAGATGGTGACTGCAGTCATGAAATTAAAAGACGCTTACTCCTTGGAAGGAAAGTTATGACCAACCTAGACAGCATATTCAAAAGCAGAGACATTACTTTGCCAACAAAGGTCCATCTAGTCAAGACTATGGTTTTTCCAGTGGTCATGTACGCATGTGAGAGTTGGACTGTGAAGAAAGCTGAGCACCGAAGAATTGATGCTTTTGAACTGTGGTGTTAGAGAAGACTCTGAGAGGCCTTGGACTGCAAGGAGATCCAACCAGTCCATTCTAAAGGAGATCAGTCCTGGGTGGTCTTTGGAAGGAATAATGCTAAAGCTAAAACTCCAGTACTTTGGCCACCTCATGAGAAGAGTTAACTCATTGGAAAAGACTCTAATGCTGGGAGGGATTGGGGGCAGGAGGAAAAGGGGACTACAAAGGATGAGATGGCTGGATGGAGTGAACTCCAGGAGATGGTGATGGACAGGGAGGCCTGGCATGCTGCAATTCATGGGGTTACAAAGAGTCGGACATGACTAAGCGACTGAACTGAACTGAATTGAGCTGAGAGCTAATCAGTGAATTTAACAAAGTTGCAGGATACAAAAACAATACAGAGTAATCATTTGCATTTCTATGTACTAACAATGAAAAATGAGAAAGAAATTAAGAAATCAATCCCATTCACCATTGCAACAAAAAGAATTAAATATCTAGAATAAACTTACCTAAGGAGACAAAAGAACTGTACATAGAAAATTATAAGGTGCTAATGAAAGAAATAAAAAATAACATAAAAAGATGGAGAGATATTCCATGTTCCTGGATAGGAAGAATCAATATTGTGAAAATGATTATACTACCAAACTCAGTCTACAGATTCAATGTGATCCCTATCAAATTACCAATGACATTTTTCACAGAACTAGAACAAAAAATCTCACAATTTATATGGAAATACAAAAGACCCCACAGCCAAAGCAGTCTGAGAAAGAAGAGTGGAACTGGAGGAATCAACTTTCCTAACTTCAGATTATACTACAAAGCTACAGTCATCAAGACAGCATGTTCAGTTCAGTTCAGTTCAGTCGCTCAGTCGTGTCCGACTCTTTGCGACCCCATGAATCACAGCACACCAGGCCTCCCTGTCCATCACCAACTCCCAGAGGTCACTCAGACTCACATCCATTGAGTCAGTGATGCCATCCAGCCATCTCGTCCTCTGTCGTCACCTTTTCCTCTTGCCCCCAATCCCTCCCAGCATCCAAGTCTTTTCCAATGAGTCAACTCTTTGCATGAGGTGGCCAAAATACTGGAGTTTCAGCTTTAGCATCATTCCTTCCAAAAAAATCCCAGGGCTGATCTCCTTCACAATGGACTAGTTGGATCTCCTTGCAGTCCAAGGGCCTCTCAAGAGTCTTCTCCAACACCACAGTTCAAAAGCATCAATTCTTCGGTGCTCAGCCTTCTTCACAGTCCAACTCTCACATGCGTACAGGACCACAGGAAAGACCATAGCCTTGACTAGATGGACCTTTGTTGGCAAAGCAATGTCTCTGCTTTTGAATATGCTATCTAGGTTGGTCATAACTTTCCTTCCAAGGAGTAAGCGTCTTTTAATTTCATGGCTGCAGTCACCATCTGCAGTGATTTTGGATCCCCCAAAAATAAAGTCTGACACTGTTTCCACTATTTCCCCATCTAGACAGCATGTTACTGGCACAAAAAAAACAGAAATATAGACCAATGGTACAAGATAGAAAGCCCAGAAATAAACCCATACACCTATGGGTACCTTATTTCTGACAGAGGAGGCGAGAATATATAATACAACAATGACAGCCTCTTCAATAAATGGTTCTGAGAAAACTGGACAGCAAACTTGTAAAAAAATGAAATTAGAACACTTCCTAACACCATACACAAAGATAAACTCAAAATGGACTAAAGACCTAAATATAAGACCAGAAACTATAAAATTCTTATAGGAAAACACAGGCAGAACACTCAATGACATAAATCAAAGCAAGATCCTCTATGACCCACCTCCTAGAGTAACTGAAATAAAAACAAAAGTAAACAAGTGGGACCTGATTAAACTTAAAATCTTTCACACAGCAAAAGAAATTATAAGCAATGTGAAAAGATAACCATTAGAATGGGAGAAAATAATGGCAAATGAGACAGCTGACAAAAGATTAATTTCCAAAATATACAAACAGCTCATATGACTAATACCAGAAAAACAAAAAAACCCAGTCAAAAAAATGGGAAAAAGACCTAGACAGACATTTCTCCAAAGAAGACATGCAGATGGCCAAGAAACACACGAAAAGATGCTCAACATCACTCATCATTAGGGAAATGCAAATCAAAACCACAATAAGATATCATTTCACACCGGTCAGAATGGCTATCATCAAAACGTCTATAAACATTAAATGCTGGAGAGGGTGTGGAGAAAAGGAAACGCTTTTGCACTGTTGGTGGGAAGATAAATTGATATAGCCACTATGGAAGACAGTATGGAGATTCCTTTAAAAACTAGGAATAAAACCACCATATGACCCAACAATCCCACTCCTAGGCATATACCCTGACAAAACCAAAATTGAAAAAGACACACGTATCCCATTGTTCATTGTAGCACTATTTACAATAGCTAGAATATGGAAGCAACTTGGATGTCCACCAACAGATAAATAGGTAAAGAAGTTGTGATACATATACACAATGGACTATTACTCAGCCATAAAAAGGAACACATTTGAGTCAGTTCTAACGAGGTGGATGAACCTAGAACCTATATACAGAGTGAAGTAAGTCAGAAAGAGAAAGATAAATATCATATTCTAATGCATATATACCAAAATCTAGAAAACTGGTACCGATGAATTTATTTCCAGGGCAGCAATGAAGAAGCAAACATAGAGACTAGACTTATGGATATGGGGAGAGGGGAGGAGAAGGTGAGGTGTATGGAAAGAGTAATATGGAAACTTAAATTACCATCTGTAAAATAGATAGCCAATGGGAATTGCTGTATGGCTCAGGAAACTTAAACAGGGGCTCTATATCAACCTAGAAGGGTGGAGTCGGGGGGGGGGGAGATGGGAGGCAGGTTCAAAAGGAGGGGATATATGATGATTCATGTTGAGCTTTGACAGAAAACAACAAAATTCTTTAAAGCAATTATCCTTCAGCAAAAAATAAATTAGGAAAAAAAAAACACAATAAGATAACAGTACACATTATCAGAATGGCCAAACTCCAAAACACTGAGAATATCAAATACTGGTGAGCTTGTAGAGCAACAAGACCTTCCATTCATTGCTGGCAGGAATGCAAAATAGTGAGGCACTTTGGAAGACAGTTTGGTAGTTTCTGATAAAACTAAGCATATGATCCATCAATGACACTCCTTAGTATTTACCCAAATGAACTGAAAATTGTTGCTGCTGTTCAGTTGCTAAGTTGTGCCAGACTCCTTGCAACTCCATGGACTCAGCATGCCAGGCTTCCCTGTCCTTCACTGTCTCCCTGAGTTTGCTCAAACTCATGTCCATTGAGTCAGTGATGCCATCCAGCTATCTCATCCTCTGTCATCCCCTTCTCCTCTTGCCCTCAATCTTTCCCAGTATCAGGGTCTTTTCCAATCATGTGGCCAAAGTATGGGACCTTCAGTATCAGTCCTTCCAATATATATTCAGAGTTAATTTCCTTTAGGATTGACTGGTTTTATATTCTTGCTTAACAAGGGACTCTCAAGAGTTCTCCGGCATCACAATTTGGAAGTATCAGTTTCTGAGGTTTGGCCTTCTTTATGGTCCAACTCTCATATCCATAGTTTTAACTACTATAAAAACCATAGCTTTGACTACATGGACTTTTGTTGGCAAAGTGATTTCTCTGCTTTTTAATATTCTGTCTAGGTTTGTCATAGGTTTTCTTCCAAGGAGCAAGTGTCTTTTAATTTCATAGCTGCAGTCACCCTCCACAGTGATTTTGGAGACCAAGAAAATAAAATCTGCCACTATTTCTACTTTTCCCCTATTTGCCATGAAATGATGGGATTGGATGCCATGATCTTTGTTTTTTGAATGTTGAATTTTAAGCCAGCTTTTCAACTGTTCTCTTTCACTCTCATCAAGAGGCTCTTTAGTTTCTCTTTGCTTTCTGCCATAAGAATGATATCATCTGCATATCTGAGGTTATTGATATTTCTCCTGGCAATCTTGATTCCAGCTTGTGCTTCATCCAGCCTGGCATTTCTCTTGATCTACTCTGCAAAAATGTTAAATAAACAGTGTGACAATATACAGCCTTGATGTACTCCTTTCCCAATTTTGAACCAGTCCATTGTTCTGTTTCCGATTCTGTTACTTCTTGACCTGCATAGGGGTTTCTCAGGAGGCAGATAAGATGGTCTGTTATTCCTTTACAAATTAAGTTTAAGCATCATAATTTCTAAAATCCATAAAAATATTTGAGATACTGCATAACTTTCAAGCAAATAGAAAATTTTAATAATGGGAAAATATCATTAATGTAAAATGAGTTTTGTAAGAAAAAATAAAACATGCAATAAAAATAGGAAGTCTAAGATGGAATAATAGAAATAAGTCCAAACACATAAAGGATGACAATTAAATGTGAATGGCCTGAATATTTCAGGTAAAGAATTAAGATTTTCAGACTTTCACATGAACTATAAACATCAGTTAAATGATATTATAGCAGACATATGTAAAAACAATTTCTAGGGGAAATTAATGAGAGAAAAAACAAATATAAAATACATAAAAATATAAAAATTATGAAATCAAATAAGTCAAAAGTCATTCTAGAGGAAACACTACAGTTATGAAAACCAAAAAAATCTGTACAACATATTGAGGATATAATTGAGTTTTTAAAAAATGCTTTAAGGTAGCTGATTTTAAAACTAACATGATACAGACAGATGCTCAGAAAATTACAATTTATTAAAAGAACAAAATGGAAAATATGAGTAATACAGTAACATTTGAAGATAGTATTTTAAAATATTTTCATAAAAACAACATGTCCAAATGACTCTTAAAAATGTATTTTGCCACTCACTTAAGGAACAAATAATCCTGATTTTTTATAAATTCTTCTTGGAATATGAAAGAGGAAAAACACCCTACTTATTTGGTTAGGCTAACATTAAAAATTTGTGATTAAAAAAGCTAGAGGACAGTATAAACCAGTAGTGCAAACAAGATAAAATAAACTTGGCCATGTATCTGGAAGCATGTGCATGTGTACACACACACACACACACACACACACACACACACACACACATTATGCACCATGTCATGACCTAACTGCATTTATCTCAGGAATGAAAGTTTGGATTAACATTAGAAAAAAATCTATTAATGTACTTCACCACATTAACGAATAGAAAGAGAGAATCCATATAGTCATCTCAATAGATTTAGAAAAAGCATTTAACAAAATTCATTAACCATGTAGGGAACCTTCTTTAATCTGATAGAAATACAAAAACAAAACCCTACGCATATATCAAAGTTAAGTGGCGAAAGATTAAAACCGTTTCATTTAAATTAATGAATAAAGAATAAGTCCACTCTCTTATTGTTGTTCAACATTGTACTAGAGGACCCGTTGAGGGCAACAATGGAGAAAAATAAAAAGGAAGACATGTATGTATTGTAAAGGAATTTTAAAAAATCCAATCATTATCCCATACAATATTGGCAGGCAGGTTCTTTACCACTAGCGCCACCTGGCAAGCGGATAATTTTCTAACTAGAAAACTCAAAATATTATTCAGATAAATTATTAGATTCAATTGTGGATTTTAATCTGGTTGGTGAGAAAAAAAATCCTTTTATATAATACACAACTCAGTTGCATTTCTATACAATATCTACAAACACTTAGAAAATGTCATTAAAAACAAAATACCTGCAAAATAGTGACAACATTAAAAGTAACCAAGAATAATTCTTTTTAAAAAGATCCAAGACCACAATAAATTAAATTATAAAACTTTATAAGAGGCATTAAATAAAACATAGACAAAAAAGATGATTATTTTGGATAATGAAACGATGTTGGAAAATCCTCCAACATTTCCAAATTTATCCATAGATCCAGTAGTAATCTGGGTTTTCAAGACTTTTACAAGCTAATTATAATATGTATATGATAAACAAAGGACGAAATATAACTTAAAACTTCCTGTAATAGGAAGAAAGTAAGACTTGCCTTACCCAATGCCAAGACATACTGAAGAGCTCCAGGAATTAAGACAATTTGGCATTGGCATAGGTATTAAAAACTCTAAGTGGAAACAAGACAGCATTGTCTATCGGCAGAGAACGGATACATGGTGCTGAAGTGACTGCAGTACTCAGGTGAGAAAACAAGCGAAACTGAACCCTATTTCACACACAACACAAAATCAATTCCTAGTTACAAACAGGCTTAAATGCACATGTAGTAGATTACCTTGATAACTCTGGGACAGGAAATATGTTTCTGAACAACATGCAAAGAACATGTTTATGATTTTGGAAGAAATGAAATTTAAACAGACAAAATATGCAAACTCTAGAGGAAAAGAATGATCAATCATGTTAAATTAAGGACCTTGCCCATTAGTTCTGACTCAGCTGTTGTAATATTCAGGTGTAATAAATCATGTCAAATCAAATGTCTTATAACTATAAGCACTCTTTTTCTTGTTCCTGGGTCTGCAGATATAAGTTCATGTCAGTTGGGCTTGGATCCAGACTTGGGATTGGGTTGCAGTTGCTCCAGCTATCTTCTTTGGACCAGAAGCTAAACCAGGGCACACTATTCTTATTGACTATGGCAGGAACACAAGACGACCAGAAACCGGACCTCTACTTGCAGAGTTAATGCTTCTACTTGCATCAAATCTGCTCATATCTCATTAGGTGTCATACTCCCCCTGGAGTGAGGAACCATGGCTACAGGGCCAAAGTCTGTGAACCTATCACCGTATTACAGCAGAGTGAAAAACTGGCACCAATATACCTATCAACCATAGGTATCTTAAGCCATATCAAAAGCAAGTCAAAATTTGGGTGAAGATATCTACCACACATATAACTGGCAATGCATTAACCTCCCAAATGTAAAAACATATCATATAAACCAATAAGAAGACTAACAATGTGATTTAAGATGGGAGAAATATAGGAAGAGGCATTTTACAGGGGAAAAAAAGGAAGAAAGTGCAATTTAAAAGAAATGCTCAAATTTACTGCAGAGAAACCCCAAATAAGACAGCATGTCATACCTAATATTTATAAAATTTAAAAAGTCTCACAATATCAAGGGTTGGTAAAAATATAGAGTAAGTGAAACTTTTATATACTACTGGTGGGAGTATAAATTAGCATATTCACTTTGCAAAACAATTGACATTATCTTGTAACCCCAAGATTACTTTGACCCAGTAATTCTTCTCCAAAAATTTTTGCCCATATGCTCCAAAAGAAATGTGCATTGCAGCATCGTTAGGAAAGAAAACAGCTAGAAACAATTGAGATGTCCATTGAACAGTAAATAAATAGGAAATGGTAAGTTAAACAAATACTTATGGCAAAGATAATAAGTGAACTACATCTCTATATGTCCACCTGGATGAATATCAAAAACATAATGCTGATTTTTAATAAAAAGCAAGTTACAGAAAAATATAGAGGGCATCTAGATACTATTATATGAAATTCAAATAAAAGTACAACCAAACAATTGTGTTGCTTAGGGATTATTAATGTATTGTATATTTCCATGGGATTTTCCCAGCAAGAATACTGGAGCGGGTTACCATTCCCTCCTCCAGGGGATTTTCCTAACCCAGGAATTGAACACATGTCTCCTGTGTCTCATCCACTCCAGTGTTCTTGCCTGGAGAATCCCATGGGCAGAGAAGCCTGGTAGGCTGCAGTCCATGGGGTCGCACAGAGTCGGACACGACTGAGCGACTTAGCAGCTCCTGTGTCTCGTGCGTTAGCAAGTGGATTCTTTACCATTAAGCCACCTGGGAATCCCAAAGAAAAGCAACAGAATGATAGACACAAAAGGTAGTAAGATGCACAGAGGGATCTTGAACAGTAGTGCATGTTTTATTTTTCAAAAAGGTATTGTGAGTGCATGGATGCCTGTTTTACTAGGTTTTATGAATATATCAGATCAGATCAGATCAGATCAGTCGCTCAGTCGTGTCCGACTCTTTGCGACCCCATGAACCACAGCGCGCCAGGCCTCCCTGTCCATCACCAGCTCCCGGAGGTCACTCAGACTCGCATCCATCGAGTCAGTGATGCCATCCAGCCATCTCATCCTCTGTCGTCCCCTTCTCCTCCTGCCCTCAATCCCTCCCAGCATCAGAGTCTTCTCCAATGAGTCAACTCTTCGCATGAGGTGGCCAAAATACTGGAGTTTCAGCTTTAGCATCATTCCTTCCAAAGAAATTCCAGGATTGATCTCCTTCAGAATGGACTGGTTGGATCTTCTTGCAGTCCAAGGGACTCTCAAGAGTCTTCTCCAACACCACAGTTCAAAAGCATCAATTCTTCGGCGCTCAGCCTTCTTCACAGTCCAGCTTTCACATCCATACATGACCACAGGAAAGACCATAGCCTTGACTAGGCGAACCTTTGTGGCAAAGTAATGTCTCTGCTTTTGAATATGCTATCTAGGTTGGTCATAACTTTCCTTCCAAGAAGCAAGCGTCTTTTAATTTCATGGCTGCAGTCACCATCTGCAGTGATTTTGGAGCCCAGAAAAACAAAGTCTGACACTGTTTCCACTGTTTCCCCATCTATTTCCCATGCAGTGATGGGACCAGATGCCATGATCTTCGTTTTCTGAATGTTGAGCTTTAAGCCAACCTTTTCACTCTCCACTTTCACTTTCATCAGGAGGCTTTTTAGCCCCTCTTCACTTTCTGCCATAAGAGTGGTGTCATCTGCATATCTGAGGTGATTGATATTTCTCCCAGCAATCTTGATTCCAGCTTGTGTTTCTTCCAGTCCAGCATTTCTCATGATGTACTCTGCATATAAGTTAAATAAACATGGTGACAATATGCAGCCTTGACGTACTCCTTTTCCTATTTGGAACCAGTCTGTTGCTCCATGACCAGTTCTAACTGTTGCTTCCTGACCTGCATACAGATTTCTTAAGAGGCAGATCAGGTGGTCTGGTATTCCCATCTCTTTCAGAATTTTCCATAGTTTATTGTGATCCACACAGTCAAAGGCTTTGGCATAGTCAATAAAGCAGAAATAGATGTTTTTCTGGAACTCTCTTGCTTTTTCCATGATCCAGCAGATGTTGGCAATTTGATCTCTGGTTCCTCTGCCTTTTCTAAAACCAGCTTGAACATCAGGAAGTTCACGGTTCACATATTGCTGACATAAATGCTGCTGCTGCTGCTAAGTTGCGTCAGTCGTGTCCGACTCTGGCGACCCCATAGACGGCGGCCCACCAGGCTTCCCCTTCCCTGGGATTCTCCAAGCAAGAACACTGGAGTGGGTTGCCATTTCCTTCTCCAATGCATGAAAGTGAAAAGTGAAAGTGAAGTCACTCGGTCGTGTCTGACTCTAGCGACCCCATGGACTACGGCCTACCAGGCTCCTCAGTCCATGGGATTTTCCAGGCAAGAGTACTGGAGTGGGGTGCCATTGCCTTCTCCGACAGACATATATATTCCATCATTATATAAGTTTGTATATATGAACTCTTTCATAACTGAGCAAAGTCAAAGTTTCAATTATAAAAATAATTAGCAGAATTTTGTTTTCTGTTCTTGAGCTTCTGTGATCTCTTCACAAACTGGTATTTAGTCATCTGATTATCCCAAAGTGTAATCTTTGTGGATCCTGCAACTTTTCAGTGTTTACCATCTAGACATTTTCACTACAATATGGCTCTCCACTGCTTTGAATTGGACTGAGAAGCACACTAAGTATGTGTCCAGTTAGTGGGGAAAATGCTGACAACTTTACAGGGTTCAATTTACTGGTTACATTTAGAAAACTGGATAGAGGGAAATCAAGAAAAAAAAAATTTTAATAGCAACAACAGTTGTTAAATAGCCTCTCTATGCCAGCCAACATGATGAGTAATTTACTCTGATATAACTCAGAAAATGCCCACAGCTGCCCAGTCGACTAGGTTCTATTAGCAGCCTCACTTAGCAGGATTTGAGGCACAGGGTTGTTATGTAATTTAATAATTTCTCAATGTCACACAGTTGTCAAGTGATGATGAGACTGCTTCACACTCCTACTCCTATCCACTATGCCATACGGAATTGAATGTTAAGATCCAGAGCAAAAAAAGAAAGAGTTGAGTTGATACTCAACTGTCAATGCACAAAACATGTAGTGGGTTATCATTTATAAAATATAAATACCAACATTTAAAAAAATCTGTGAATTAACTGAATAAATTATGCACAGGATGGCACCACTGATATTTTGCTGTGTATCTATCTCTCTATCCATATGTCTTCCCTGCTTCCTCCTGACTATTCATTTTTTTTGGTGCCTCACTTCCTTTTCTCCATTTTATTTCCCCTCCAGGGATATCTTTGCTTATTTCTATCCCCCAACTGTCTCTCTTTCAAATTTGCCATCATCTTGTAAAGTTTAAATCACTTTCTTCTCCTGAAATGAGAGAGAAAATATAATGAAGAGACAGAGGATCCTAAGTAGTCAGAATTACTTTAGTTTGAAGTAACACTCTTTAAATAACTGGAAATTTTAGCTATTCAATTTATCTAGTACAGAGACTATTTTCACCTTCAGATCAAGAAATTTGAACTTTTAAACTTACCAATTCCAGTTAGTGGCTCTCAAACCAAGGGCTCTAGGTTGTGCCCTGATTTCTGAGGACCATTCTTCAAGGTTCTTAGTTCAAGGTTCTTAGCCCTTCCACAGCATTTAAATCATTTACTAGGAGAATTCATCAAGTACTAGGACATCTGTAAGATAAGCAGGCCAAATGAAATTCCATCAAAACAACTCGCTTCACATTCCCACGCAAAGTATGGTTTTCTCACCAAAATAGTGATTTCAGCCTCTGCTTTTTCCACACTAAACCCTGAACCAGCACCTTCCCTGACTTTGATCACTACCAGGAGGATTTCCACACACAGGAGGGCTTGTAGGTCATCTGATGGAGTCAAAGAAAGCTGCAAATCTGTGACCAGCAAGACCCTTGCATTTTGTAGAAGCCTTCAGGAGGAGACATAAGGCATACTTGGCCTCAAATCACTCAAGTGAAACTAGCCCAGCATATAATTAAGTTCACAGACCTGTGGTCAAGCCTAAAATAATCCTCTATAGTCTACTGATTAGAAATTCCCTCTCTCATGCCTACCCACTACATCAGTGCATCTCAATGGGAGGCAATTTTTTGTCACTTTTAAAAATTGAAATATAGTTCATTTATAGTGTTTCAGGTATACAGCAAAGTGATTCTGTTATGTGTTTGTATATCTTTTTCATATTCTTTTCCATGATAGGTTATTACAAGATATTGAATATAGTTCCCTGTGCTATACAGTAGGTCCTTGTTTATTTTATATATGTTAGTTTTTAGCTGTTAATCCCAGCTTAGTTTACTCCTCCCCCTTTTCCCCTTTAATAACAGTTTCTTTTCTGTTTGTGAGTCTACTTCTATTTCATAAGGAGTTCATTTGTATCATTTTTTTAGATTCCACAAATAAGTGATATCAAATGATATTTGTCTTTCTCTGTCTGACTTACTTCACTTAGCATGACAATCTCTGGTTGCATCCATGTCATTGAAAATGGCATTATTTCATTCTTTTTATGGCTTAGTAATATTCCTTTGTGTATATATAGTACATCTTCTTCAATAGACATTTAGGTGGCCTCCATGTCTTGGCTATTGTAAGTAATGCTGCTATGATCACTGAGGTACACACAGGTTTTCACACTAGAGTTTTAATCTCTTCCAGATATATGCCCAAGAGTGGGATTGCTGGATCACATGGTAGCTCTATTTTTAGTTTTTGAAGGTCTCTCCATGCTGTTCTCCATAGTGGCTGCACAATTTACATTCTCAGTGGGAGGAGATTTTTGAACCCTCTCCCCTCAGCTGTATGAGGAAACAACTTGGTTTCATAAGCTGGGGGTTGCTATTGGCATTAGTTGAATAGAGGCCAGGGGTACTGACTGCTAAGTATCCCACAATGCGCAGGACAGCTCTCAAAATAATGACCTGACCTAATTGTCAAGAAGTGCCAGTGCCTTCACTGTATTCCTGTTAAGCTGAGTACAAAGGAAAATGCCACCCGTAAGCCTATACAATATCCATTCATCCTGTATTTCTGCCAAAATAATCCTCATTTTCTAAAGGATGAGGTCAACATTGGTGGACTCTGGGCCCCTTGGTTAATCTAAGCCAGTTATACACATTTCTTTTTCTCTAAATTTAGTTAAGTCTAGAAGAAAAGGGCCATTCTGTCAAATGAGGTATGTCAATATAGATGCTGGGAAGCTTCTGGGGAAACCTCTCTTGCTCTTTGAAAAACAAAACAGAACAGGATGCACTGTCTTTTCTTCTAGCCTTTAAATATTGTGCAGGATGTCATCCCCGAGCTGATGCAGCTGCTTTGCAACCATGAAGGAAGACGGTAATATGCTAACAATGACAGAGAAAGGAAAATTGGAAGAGGGGGAAACCCTGGATCTTGATACTGTCATTACATGCTAGCTTAAACAACATTAAAAATGCTATACCCTAAACCTTTCATATTATAATAGATTTTCCTTATAGTTTCCTTATCATTACATATATTTTCTATTACTTGCAGTCGAAAACATCCTAAAACATATCTATAGCCCATCCTGTCTTTTGAGGAAACAAAGTTGGAATACTAATATTATTCATTTTCTTAGTATTGTGAATTCAATTGGAATATCTTGTTGAGAGACAGTTATGGGTTGAAGGTCAGCTGGGATCCTGAGTCACCACAGTGCCTCCCACTAGGCAAATCTAGGAAACTTTGTACTTTCTTAGACTGAGTGAAATGCCTCCACAAGATATGGAGTTGGCCAATCTTTTTAAGAGCCTTAATTCAATGAATGACATGAGGACCACATAAATGAAGCCCTTGAGCAAATGATAAAATTTCACAGAAAAAGCTCCAGGATTTTCCTTGAGTCTTTTGTTTCACCCTCCCATCTCTGTCATCACATTGCTAAACTGCACTCATGCTGTGCATCAACTCATGCCTAGGGATGATGGTGAAACTATGATAGAGATGTTTGTCCAATTGGATTTTCTATTCAATTACCTAATGATCATACCTTTTGCTTGGCCATTCAGCACAATCGTAAGACCTCCAAAATCTGTGCAGTATTCTCACTCCAGGGTCATATCAAATCACAGACAGATGTCTTACTATATTATGAAGTAACAGAAATCCCACTGGATGCAAGTCTTCAGTTCAAAACTCATTTTTAAGTCAATTACATTTTAATTTATTAAGGAAATGGTTTTATATAAAGTAAATATAGGCAGTACTATTAAAATCAACTACAACTGTTTGCTAGAGAAAGAATCATTCCTTTGGTTTTAGAGGAAAAGTCTGTCCAAAAGAAAAGTCCAAGACAGTGAGATTCCTAGGTTCCCAAAGAAGAGGAATTTGGTTACCACTGCCATCTTTTCTAATACTCTGCTCTACTGTTTCAGATACAGTTTTATTTAATTTGTAACCTATGAATTATAGAATAGATTCCTGGCATCATTATCTGCATGACCCAATAAATACCAATATTTCCACTTTTCAGCTCTTCAGAGAAAACCATAACAGAGTTATCACTGAGTCTGGCTGTCTGAGCCCATCTTCTTAATCTCAGTTTACTGATATATCTAGGATCTGATTAAAGGTTCCAGTGGGAATAACAAAAGTTGAGAATCTATAATAACAGCAATGGATTAATTCCTCAAGATATTAAAGGTGATAACTCCTTCTCTAATTAATTAATAGCATCAGAATTTCCCTTCTGTTTCTAAGGGTGCATTTCCTGGAAATATTCCACAATAATCTGACCCTGCTTTAAAGAGACATTATTAACCAAGCAAGCATTTCCACTTTGCTGAACAATTAAATCCGTCACATTGTAACTGACATTCTCAAACATGCTGAAGATGCTGCTCAGTAGAATTTCATTCAGTGTACTCTTGGCACACATTTCCTGAGCCTATCCTTTGAAAAGCAGAATATAAATACCTGTGGTGCTAATGGGTCTATTGCAGCAGTCATTTCAGGAAAAGGGCAGAGCAGCATCACATTACTTGAAATGGTTTTCTGCTATAGTTTCACTAGGGATGTGTAAGAATAAATAAGAAGGTATCATTACTGCAAACTCAAACTGTGTAAGTATCTGTGCTAGTCATTTGCCCACATATACATATCATATGTAGTATCGTTAGAGCATGTGGTAATTGATATTCCTATTTTTACCATGTTGAATTCCCATTCTCAAAATATTATATACTGATAGAATTGAACCACAATATCTGGAAGTAAACATTCAGATTAATAAATTTTTACCAAAGGTCTTTAAATCTGTACCAAAAAGTTTTAGCCCCAAACACTTGAATGCCTAAGCACAGATAAATTTTATTCCTCATAGATGTTCAGAGAGAAAGTCAACCTTTAAAAATACTGGGACATTATTTATCACTGATGCTGGGATCCACAGGGAAAGGTAGCAGGTTGCTTGACTGTTTAATTTTATTATGTTATGTCTCCAAAGACACAGTAACTTGAAAGAACAGACATTGAAGGCAGACTTGGGGTTTTTATTTCTTCACTTGAAACCAAATAGTAGCTCAATAAACACTCTGATCTGTAAGTGAAGACTGATCCAGTAGCAAATGTTTCATGAAATTTGGAGATAAACTAGAAAATCCCTTACAGTACTTTTATGACAAAAATGTCAAAAGATGTCTTACAGAGAAAATAGTTCATATAATTTGGATGCCTCTTTGCATTTTAAGAATGATACAATCTTCCATGCTAGACAGGAATGCTATACTTTCCACATGAATGTTCACACTAAGAACCTATAGCCTTACAATTAGACATTCAGACATGAGAGTAAATGTTAAAGTAAGGACTACTTATCAGAAGTTTTCTATCAAGAAACATGGCAGGATGTATTTAAAGCAGGCTTACTTTGGAGAGTTCAGAGTAAAGAAAAGCCAGGCAGTCTCTGGAAAATCACAGCGGAGGGGAAAACAAGTACTCAGGCCCAAAGCGAGATGGAGAGGACAGGTGTGCCCCATTTCTAAGGAAAGTCAAGAAGGCCTGTGCAGCTGGAACCAAGGAGGCAGAGGGAGAGCTGTAGTGGGGCTCCATGATGACATTATACACTTTATTCTGAGTGGAATGAAGAGTCATCAGAGGATTCTGAAGAGAAGAGTGAGGCAATTTGACCTACAATATAAAAAGTATACCAAACATTCAAATCAACCAGCAATTATTAGCTACCGGAGTAAAAGGATTATAAGCTTTCCTTTCACTTGAGTCACTTACACAATAAAAATTAAATTTTGATGGTTAGAAAATTATCTAAACTTGAATAAGAGAGAGTTTTCAGTGACACAAAACTTACTCTGTAGTAGCATAGCTATGAAAGCCTGGCCCTAGGGCCCCCCTCATTTGGGGTTCCCTTGGTTTGGTGAACTCCTGATACATGGGGAGTCCCCCTTGATGCTTTTGAAAGCTTTAAGAGATAAATAAATTTGTCTTTTGCTCTTTTATGCTTATCTGCACAGATATATTGGCATAAGAATGTAAAACGGTCACTCTCACATTAATACAAGGCACGCAAAGTGAATGTTTAGTTCAGTTCGGTTGCTCAGTCGTGTCCAACTCTTTGCGACCCCATAAGCAATACCACCAAAAAGATTCAAGTAAGGACCACAGAGTGAAGCCAACATTGCTGTCTTGGAGAAAGACTGCATTCTCTAGACACAACTTCTCTTTTATTTCAAGAGAAAAACTATATAGACATTATAAAAGCAAGGGTAGAATATAGCAGCAAGTCTTGCTTATATCTTAATCTTACTTTTCCCTCCATATGATATTAGGTAGTTAATCTCTGTTTCATACTCCCTTATGAAAAAGAGGATAGTTCTCATTTGTTTCACTGAGGTGCTTATGGAAATAAATTAATTCTTATGGGTGAAGTATTTTGAAAAGGAAATACATGAATAAATGCTATATATTAGCAGGTGACTGCATATTTAAAAGAATTATTTAAATAAATAATAAAAACTTGTTCTATGACATTTTCCTGCAAATCACCTTCTTTTGTAAGACTTACACTATATTTAAAGTAACAATACATGATTATTCAAAATAGGAATAAGAAGTTAGGTACTTGCAATTACATGAGTTGACAACTGTTAGAAAGGCTTATTCTTATCAAACAGATCAGGCACAATGTGTAAAGTGTTATGCCTGAATGAACATGACTAGTTTAAATACATTATTATCAAAAAAATAAAATAATAGCATTTAAGTACTGGTGTCAGACATAATGGAGCAATTTTACTTATTTTAAAATAAATTTTATTTATTTTAATATTTTATGTTTTTATATTCCATTTGAGAGTGAATAAAATTTGATCTGTAATACAAATGTAGATTGTATTGGATTTCAGCATACTAGGGAATGCTGTTCATATGAGAAAAAAATGGCCTTTTATTTAGAAAAACAACTTGGTGGCTGGTGGCTGCTTGGGGTATAAAAGAAGTCTTCCTTGCATTGTCTTGAAGGAGAATATAGAACAGAAGAAAAATAAATGTGGCATGTTGGGGGGAGGGGGTGAATGTCAAGAAGAACATAAAAAAATAACAATAGGTAAGGCAGAAGTGGGAATGGTGCCACAGTTGGAAAGAAAATAGGCCTAGCAACATGATAGGGTGTGGTGGTCAGAGGATTCCTAGTAGTACAAATCCCTGTGAAATCTTTTATGAGAAATGTTATAACTTAAATTGTTTTCTCAGCTATGTGATGGATGGTATCAAACCTCTCCAGGAGCACCTCTTTATCTGCCCCCACTAAATAACATCCCCAAAACTACTTGTTGCATATTGCTTATCCTACAAGATTGGAAAAGGTCAGTTTTCATCCCAATCCCAAAGAAAGGCAATGCCAAAGAATGCTCAAACTACCACACAATTGCACTCATCTCACACGCTAGTAAAGTAATGCTCAAAATTCTCCAAGCCAGGCTTCAGCAATATGTGAACCGTGAACTTCCTGATGTTCAAGCTGGTTTTAGAAAAGGCAGAGGAACCAGAGATCAAATTGCCAACATCGCTGGATCATGGAAAAAGCAAGAGAGTTCCAGAAAAACATCTATTTCTGCTTTATTGACTATGCCAAAGCCTTTGACTGTGTAGATCACAATCAACTGTGGAAAATTCTGAAAGAGATGGGAATGCCAGACCGCCTGATCTGCCTCTTGAGAAATCTGTATGCAGGTCAGGAAGCAACAGTTAGAACTGGTCATGGAACAACAGACTGGTTCCAAATAGGAAAAGGAGTGCGTCAAGGCTGTATATTGTCACCATGTTTATTTAACTTATATGCAGAGTACATCATGAGAAATGCTGAACTGGAAGAAACACAAGTGGGAATCAAGATTGCTGGGAGAAATATCAATCACCTCAGATATGCAAATGACACCACTCTTATGGCAGAAAGTGAAGAGGGGCTAAAAAGCCTCTTGATGAAAGGGAAAGTGGAGAGTGAAAAGGTTGGCTTAAAGCTCAACATTCAGAAAACGAAGATCATGGCATCTGGTCCCATCACTACATGGGAAATAGATGGAGGAACAGTGGAAACAGTGTCAGACTTTATTTTTCTGGGCTCCAAAATCACTGCAGATGGTGACTGCAGCCATGAAATTAAAAGACGCTTACTCCTTGGAAGGAAAGTTATGACCAACCTAGATAGCATATTCAAAAGCAGAGACATTACTTTGCCAACAAAGGTCCGTCTAGTCAAGGCTATGGTCTTTCCTGTGGTCATGTATGGATGTGAGAGCTGGACTGTGAAGAAGGCTGAGCGCCGAAGAATTGATGCTTTTGAACTGTGGTGTTGGAGAAGACTCTTGAGAGTCCCTTGGACTGCAAGGAGATGCAACCAGTCCATTCTGAAGGAGATCAGCCCTGGGATTTCTTTGGAAGGAATGATGCTAAAGCTGAAACTCCAGTATTTTGGCCACCTCATGCGAAAAGTTGACTCATTGGAGAAGACTCTGATGCTGGGAGGGATTGGGGGCAGGAGGAGAAGGGGACGACAGAGGATGAGATGGCTGGATGGCATCACCGACTGGATGGATGTGAGTCTGAGTGACCTCCGGGAGTTGGTGATGGACAGGGAGGCCTGGCGTGCTGCGGTTCATGGGGTCGCAAAGAGTCGGACACGACTGAGTGACTGATCTGATCTGATCTGATCTGATATGCTCTGGGGGAGTCACAGAAAACAACATGCAGTTCATGTTTGTGCTAATCTTGGATGCAGAGATCATATCACAGAAGGACATGCTAATCAGATTGACGTGGGAATTAGGAAATTTCATTGGGATGAAGGAAAAGTGAAAGTGAAAATCGCTCAGTCATGTCCAACTCTTTATGACCCCACGGACTATACAGTACATGGAATTATCCAGGCTAGAATACTGGAGTGGGCAGCCTTTTCCTTCTCCAGGGGATCTTCCCAACCCAAGGATCAAACCCAGGTCTCCCGCATTGCAGGCGCATTCTTTACCTGCAAAGCAGAAGACTTTGAAAATTTCCAAAAACCATAGAAAAGATATCTGCCTTCCAATGAGGTAAGGAATAGGACCCTGAACAGTATTTTAACAAATATTAAAGGAAAATTTGACTTCATATGGTGACTCATTTTGATCAAGAGTTCTAGGCTACAAATATGTGGTAGAAATAATAATGACACCATTATTTCTTATGGGAACTATATTCAAAAATATATATTACTACACAAGTGGTTCCTAATCTTTCAAATATTCACTGGAAATAACTAATTGGTTACTTATACTTGAACAGACATTTGTTTGAGGTGAAGTCAACTTGAGAGCAGCCTTAAGAAAACAGCAAGGAAATGAATCCCCTGGCAATGACCACTTGGATGAGTTTAAAAGATCCTCTAGCTCTCATCAAAGTTCTTGGAGACATAGCCAACACCTGCAGCCTAAGAGATCTGAGCCATACCCACCTAGGTAGCTAAGGTACTCCAGATTCCCAACTCCCAGAAACTGGTGTCATAATAAATATTTGTTGTTTCAAGCAGCAAGATCAAACCAGTCTATCCTAAAGGAAATTAACCCTGAATGTTCACTGGAAGGACAGATGCTGAAGTTGAATCTCCAATACTCTGGCCACCTGATAGGAAGAGCTGAATTGAAAAAGACCCTGATACTGGGAAAGATTGAAGGCAGGAGGAGAAGCGGATGACAAAAGAGGAGATAGTTAGATAGTATCACTGACTCAATGGACCTGAGTTTGAGCAAACTCTGGGAGATAGTGAAGGACAGGGAAGTGGTGTGCTGCAGTCCGTGGGGTCACAGAGAGTCAGGCACAACTTAGTGACCGAACAACAAAGGCCTGGGG
Organism: Tragelaphus eurycerus; assembly: GCA_935064755.1. NCBI lineage: Eukaryota > Metazoa > Chordata > Mammalia > Artiodactyla > Bovidae > Tragelaphus > Tragelaphus eurycerus. The sequence continues at coordinate 66,681,819 of CAKXYN010000004.1, read as the reverse complement.
TATTTTGTTACATAACAGCAACAACAAAACTAACAAACATATTTTCTTGTCTGCTTCATTTGGCAAACTCATGCTAGGACAAAATGAAGCTTCGGTTAGTGTGCATAAGTTATAGTCCTGAAGACATGGCATTGTTAACCTGTGGTGCCTAGAAGTGGTTTCAAGGAACAGTATCTTGAAGAAATTATAGGTGAGAACAAAGCAGAAAACTTGAAATCAAGACACTGAAACCAAACAGGCATAACAAAAAGACAGGATGAAAAACAAATTTCCAAACCAATAGGAAGATCGGGCCTGGAATCTCTCTTCTGAAACTTTAGGATTGCTTTATCTGATTTCTGTGCATCTTTAAATGGGATAATTAGAAGCTGCTCTGAGAAGATACGAATCTGATAGTCAAAGACCACCACAGTGGGGAATAATCTTACTGTTTCTCTTCACCACAAATCCCATCCCTGAGCTTCAAATAAATATAATACTTTGTGACCTCTATGTTTTTATGTAAGCCATTACATCCAACAGAAATTTCTTGTCTCCTCACATGTCCCCTTGGATTGGACGTATCTTTTAATGCTAGTCTGATCTCTCTTTTTTCTTTGTAGTCTCCCCTGAACAATACTGTTCTCAGAGATTGCTTTCTTATTAAGAAATCAGTATCTGAGACACTAGAGTAGTTCATATTTTGTGTCTATTTTCTCAGTAAATAATTTCTAAAGGGCAGGAGCCTCTCTAATATATGATTGTATCTTTTACAAAGATCCGCATACAAAAGCACTTACTCAATGGCAGTGTGATAAACATTGGTTAGATTGACTACATTTTCTTACTGCAAATGGGCGCCTGTCTTTTTGTGAACTGTTTTAAAAAGTCAGTCAAAAAGAAGAAAAAACCAATACACCACTCAGCAATAACAGCTTAGTATAGTATGTTTGTGGTATAGTCTTTTTCACAGATGTGTGTATGCGATGTGTTGTATATGTGAAATAGAATTGAACTGATTAGGTACTTGCTTCTTTGATAATAAACAGCAAAATGTATTCACCAAACATCCCATTTTGGACCTTGAACAAAGCCTGGGGATATAGATTTTTAGTATAGCTCTACATTAATACAAGGTGCTCTTTTGCCTATGAAAGCAATGTCACTTATTTCAGACCCTTTCTGGTCTATTTCTATTAAAAATATCATGAATATAAACAACATTCTCAGTTGGTACAGATTTGAATGTCATCTCACAATAATACTGTCTACTACAAAGGAAATAAACAACTATCAAACTATTTTCAGTGACATTCAAATAAAATAAAGAAGTCAACTTGCAGTTCAAAGTTCTTGTATAGCTCACCTGTAGCTGCTCAGTCATCTCCAACTCTTTGCGACCCCATGGGCTATAGGTTCTACTGTCCGTGGAATTTTCCAGGAATTCCATAATCTATAGCAGGAATACTGTAACAGGCTGCCATTTTCTACCCCAGGGGATCCTCCTGACCCACACCTCTTGCTTCTCCTGTATTGGCAGGTGGATTCTTTACCGCTAGTGTCACCTGATAAGCCTATTGCTCACCTAATTTTGCAATATTGGCCATGGGAAGTGTTACTGCTCCCAGAAAATCTGCTTTCATTTTGTCATGCTTAAACATCACTCTGGAAAGGATAAAAAAAAATGACAGAATTGCGGCTTCCTTTCCCTTTTAATTTCCCCTATTTTAGTCTCTCCTTTTCTATAGTTAAAAAGAAACACTTGTAATTTAACTGTTCAGTTTCATAAGCTATGAAACAGGAAAAATAACGGTACTTACCTAACAATGTCTGGTACATGGTAAACACTTAAAAATGTTACTACATATTATACCTATGTTGTTTTCTCTCCCTAGTAGCCACACTTAGGCATGCATGTGTGTGTGCATGCTCTCTCTCTTAAACAAACTCACTCACTCACTTGCTCTGAACAAGGAACGCAACTATTAAGGCTCATGGGTATGTGAGTTCTGCCTGAGTCTCATTTTTGATTACTTCAAACAAGAGTCAGTTACAAAATTAACTAACCAGGTAAGCATAAACTTCTTCCAAGTAAATAAAACATATTGCTTCTGTTTAATAGTAAAATGTTCATCATTTAGAAGAAAGTACAGATTAACTATCATCAGAAGAAAACCATTTGGACTATTTTGAGACTGGGTAGTAATGCACTGTCAAAACCTTATAATTAATACCTAAGCTATTTCTTCTGTTATTGAGAATGAAGGACTGATTTGTAGATTCATAATCTATAGCAGAAAACAGTATTAAAAGACCTAATCTTTTGATCTTAATATTTGATCAAACACTTGATCTTAAGATCAACAAAATATTAAGATCAACATTTAATCTTAATATTCTACTAATATTCTCCTATGGAGAAGGCAATGGCACCCTGCTCCAGTATTCTTTTGCCTGGAAAATCCCATGGATGGAGGAACCTGGCAGGCTTCAGTCCATGGGGTCGCTAAGAGTTGGACACGACTGAGTGACTTCACTTTCACTTTTCACTTTTGTGCATTGGAGAAGGAAATGGCAACCCCACTCCAGTGTTCTTGCCTGGAGAATCCCAGGGACGGGGGAGCCTGGTGGGCTGCCGTCTATGGGGTTGCACAGAGTTGGACACGACTGAAGTGACTTAGCAGCAACAGCAGCAGTATTCTCTTATCCTCTGTCGCTGAGGATGAGATGGTTGGATGGCATCACCGACTCAATGGACATGAGTTTGAGTGGACTTGGGGAGTTTGTGATGGACAGGGAGGCCTGGCATGTTGCAGTCCTTGGGGTCGCAAAGAGTCAGACACGACTGAGCAACTGAACTGAAAATGAACTGAAGAATTCTCTTAATCACTGTGCTGTGATCCTGGCTTCATATTATGACTGCAAATGCCATCTGAAATGTGAAGTTCTAATCCCTCAGTAGACTCATGACTGGCTCAGGAATCCCAGAGACTATGAGGCAGCTTGGACATGGCAGTCTTCACCCCTGATTGCACCTGTATCCATACCTTAAATCCCCGACCACATTCTTACCAAATGAGCACGATGGGAGCACCTTTCCAGGTCCCAACTGCAACCCTGACAGAAAACTCACTCTTGGAAGCACAGTGAACTCCAGGGAGAACGTGGGAAGTATTAATAACACTTAGTCTTCTCTCCTCTCCCCTCCTTGTCACTTTCTCCTAACACATCCTCTCCTAAACCCACTTCCACCCCAGGAATCCTCAAGCACTCTTTCTCCTTTACCCAAATGACTTATACTAACATTCAAATGACCAAAAATTCTTCAAGCATTATTTTTCCAGATATTTACATTCATGTGGGTCTACTCCTTAAATAATGGAACACATCTATACAACTTAAGCCTTAATATTAAATTACAGGTATTTGGGGGACCAAAATTCTTTTGAAACATATCACATTAATCCCTTAACTAAGCCATCCTACTGGCCAATATTGAGTTTGAGAATGCAGTAACATATATGTAGTATTTTGTCCATCAGCTGAACAACTTTCACATTTCCAGTGCTTGGATCAGCTTTTACACTGCTAAAGAGGATAAAAACAGGATAAAAATGGTAAAAAACAGCTTTGGTGGAGAAAAGGGTGATGTTATAAAACATATAGAGGGTTTTGATAATGATGTCATCCAATCAATTGATTTTAAATTTATTTATAAATATAATAATCAAAGAAAAATTGAACAATAATATCAACAATCTTACCACTTCAATCATTGTTTCTTTTTTAAATATAAATAAGATGTGGTACATATAAACAATGGAATATTACTTAGAGATTAAAAAGAATGAAATAATCTTTTTAATAATGAAATAATCCATGTCCATAGCAATGACATGGATGGACCTAGAGAATGTCATATGAATGAAGTAAGTCAGACAGAGAAGGAGAAATATCACATGACTTTCCTTATGTGTGGAATCTAAACATAAATTATACAAATGAACTTGCTTACAAAAGAGAAATGGACTCACAGACTTAGCGAATGAACTTATGGTTGTCAGGAGGAAGGTTGGAAGGAAGAGGTAGTTAGGGACTTTTGAATGGACATGTACACACTGCTATCTTTAAAATGAATAACCATCCTTCTGTACAGCACAGGGAACTCTGCTCAATGTTATGCGGCAGCCTGGATGGGAGGGGAGTTTGAGGAAGAATGTAGTTTAGTTGCTAAGCCATGTCCAACTCTTTTGCGACCTCATGGCTCCTTTGTCTGTGGGATTCTCTGGGCAAGAATACTGGACAGGGTTGCCATTTCCTCCTCTAGGGGATATTCCTGACTCAGGAATATCTATGTCTCCTGCACTGGCAGGCAGACTTTTTACCACTGAGCCACCAGGGAAGTCCTTGGGGGAGAATGGGCATATGTATATGTATGGCAAGGTCCCTTTGCTGTTCACCTGAAACTATCAAAATATTGTTAATAGTCTATCAGTCAGTTCAGTTCAGTGGCTCAGTTGTGTCCAACTCTTTGGGACTCCATGAATCACAGCACGCCAGGGCCTCCCTGTCCATCACCAGCTCTCGGAGGTCACTCAGACTCACGTCCATCGAGTCGGTGATGCCATCCAGCCATCTCATCCTCTGTCGTCCCCTTCTCCTCCTGCCCTCATTCCCTCCCAGCATCAGAGTCTTTTCCAATGAGTCAACTCTTCGCATGAGGTGGCCAAAGTACTGGAGTTTCAGCTTCATTATCATTCCTTCCAAAGAAATCCCAGGGCAGATCTCTTTCAGAATGGACTGGTTGGATCTCCTTGCAGTCCAAGGGACTCTCAAGAGTCTTCTCCAACACCACAGTTCAAAAGCATCAATTCTTCAGTGCTCAGCCTTCTTCACAGTCCAACTCTCACATCCATACATGACCACAGGAAAAACCATAGCCTTGACTAGATGGACCTTTTTTGGCAAAGTAATGTCTCTGCTTTTGAATATGCTATCTAGGTTGGTCATAACTTTCCTTCCAAGGAGTAAGCGTCTTTTAATTTCCTGGCTGCAGTCACCATCTGCAGTGATTTTGGAGCCCCAAAAATAAAGTCTGATACTGTTTCCCCATCTATTTCCCATGCAGTGATGGGACCAGATGCCATGATCTTCATTTTCTGAATGTTGAATTTTAAGCCAACTTTTTCACTCTCCTCTTTCACTTTCATGAAGAGGCTTTTTAGTTCCTCTTCACTTTCTGCCATAAGGGTGGTGTCATCTTCATATCTGAGATTATTGATATTTCTCCTGGCAATCTTGATTCCAGCATATCCCAATACAAAATGAAAAGTTTAAAAAGAAATTAACCTTTGAGGCCAACTTCCTATCTGACTACAGTAAATATGATTCAAAGAGGAAGGTCACAAATGGTATTAAATCTCTCTTCCTTCATCTTTAAATCCATGAGTAAAGATAAGCCAAAATCAAGCCCTGGAAACAAAAACTATGCACTGGGCAAGGTGAGGAAGGAAAGCAGTCCAAACTACAGGCTGTTGTTACCTGTTAATATGCTACTATGAGGGAATCTTAGTTGCTGTTAAATTAGCTTGGCTAGAAATGGAAGAAGAGAAAGGCAAGAGTGTATGGATCCTATGTGCATGCATGTATGGAGTGAAGGCATCAACACAAGAGTGGCTGAAGATAAAAAAATTTCTTTTTTTTTTTGACAGAGAGGTTTTGCTGTGACAAAAATCTGTCAATAATAAACTGGTTTTTTTTTTTTTTTTTTCATTATTTTACCTAGCATTGATCTGAGCATCCACCCACCTTTCTCACCCCACAGCTCTGTCTAGTGCATTTACCTTCCTGCCTACAGGAAGGATGGCCAGTACGTAGTATGTCCTAGTGGTCACAGAGTGGTACCCAGACCACTAAGTATGTAGCACCCAATTCCTATTCCTCCCCTTCATCTCTATACCTTCTACACAAGAACTAGCCTCAGTGAGAAGGCCTAAAAATCTGTTAAAAACTGCTAATAATAATTATTTACTGAGAACCTAATAGGTGTTAATCTCAGGTCCATCCAAGTACAAATGCCCTGGTAACTATGTGGCACATATCTCCACAAACCATGCAGGCCTTTCCTCTCAGGGTTCTTGTCCTCTCCTTGAGTCTACCTGGGCAAAAGGACACAAGTACCTCCCACTATTATATCCCCCCAGACTTCTCCATGGTTTGCTCCTCACCGCTGCATCTTAGCTTGCTCAAGCAGGGCAGAGGTCTCCCCTCTCCCCAGACAGTCACAGTGACAGCCCATCTTGCTGTGTCTTTGCCTCTTCGCCTCATCCTCCCCCAAACCCGAAGCCCCAGGGAGCTGGAAGACTTGTTTTGATGCATCAGACACTCTCCGTACCCTGAGTTCTCTTGAGGGAGAGAACTTGTGAAATTTTTCTGAGCTTCTGCTGCAACATTCTTTCCCTGAGGCAATTGATGCTGGAAAGCCTAGATGCCTAAATCACTGGTTAATATTACAAAAGATCATCCTGCCACAGTGTCTGTTCCCATCACTCTAAAACACTTCATGCTGATACATGCAAATGTGAGACTACCCTGGTACTGAGGCCACCCAGGGCGCCCTTCTAGTCATGCTTTCCTGCAGCGGTCACCCCCACCTTCCTGTTTGTGGGGATGTGTACCAACCAGTGCTTCTGTGCACCACAGCTACTGCTGCTTTGCTCCCCAGTGCCAACCGAACAGTGGCTGTTTAGTGCTGGAAGCACTGCTATATTGCTGTTCAGAGTGGCCCACCAGAACTCCAAACAGGATGGCTACCGGGCTTCCTGCCAGTCACCACTCCCTAGCTGCAGCAGAACAGGCTTCCTGCTGACCTTGAAGGGCCTGATGTATAGAATACTGATGGGCAAGATAGCCTGGCCACTGTAGTGGATGATTTCCTCAACAGAACTTCCTAAGAGAGCTCCTTACTATTGCTCTTAACCCCCTTGTGTACCCTCCTCCTGTCCCTGAAGTCTACTGTTATCCAGTAGTTAGCTCAAGGATTAACAAGAAATGAAATCAAACCATGATGCTCATCTGATCAACCCACCACAGGCTTCGCACACTAGTGGGAGTAAATGCCAATTTCTTACGAAGGCCTTCACAATCCCGTGTGACCAGGTTTCTTATCCATCCCAATTCTCTTCTGTTTGCTGATTCTGCTCTAGCCTGTTCATCTTCAACCCCACTCCTCAAACACACTAACATGCTCCCACTTAGAATCTTACACCAGGCCTGCCTCCCTTCCCTCCAATCAATCCTCTTCACTTTGATTTTCTGCCTTGCTCATTCCTTTATTTCCTCCAAATATTTGCTTGCAGGAGACATCCTCACTGAAGCTTACCCTGGCCATTCTGTTGAAAGCTGCAATCAATAGCACTTCTTATCCCCGTCTTAGATTTTTTCTCCTCACTGGCACTTCTCATCTTCTTACATGCCTCATGGCTTCCCTGATAGTTCAGTTGTAAAAGAATCTGTCTGCAATGCGGGAGACCCCGGTTCGATTCCTGGGTTGGGAAGATCCTCTGGAGAAGGGAAAGGCTACCCACTCCAGTATTCTTGGGCTTCCCTGGTTCCTCAGCTGGTAAAGAATCTGCCCGCAATGTGGGAAACCTAGGTTTGATCCCTGGGTTGGGAAGATCCTCTGGAGAAGGGAAAGGCTACCCACTCCAGTATTCTTGGGCTTCCCTGGTTGCTCAGCTGGTAAATAATCCGCCTGCAATGTGGGAAACCTAGGTTTGTCCCTGGGTTGGGAAGATCCCCTGGAGAAGGGAAAAGTTACCCACTCCAGTATTCTGGCCTGGAGAATTCCATGGACTGTTTAGTCCATGTACTTGCAAGGAGTCAGACACGACTCAGCGACTTTCAGTAAGCACTAACTACATGCCTCATACTTTAGAGTCCACGTTTATTGTCTTTTCCCCTCTACAACAATGTAAGTTCCATGAGAATAGCGATTTTTATCAATTTTTTGATTTTTATCAATTACTTTTTCACTTTTTTATTTTCAGCATTGAAAACCAAGCCCAGTACCCACTGTGTGTGTGTGTGTGTGCGCACTAGTGCACATGCACGCTCAGTACCTCAGTTGTGTACTGAGTCAACTCTTTATGACTCCAAGGACTGAACCCGCCAGTTTCCTCTGTCCATGGGATTTCTCGGGTAAGAATACTGGAGTGGAGTACCATTTCCTACTCCAGGGGATCTTCCAGGCCCAAGAGAGTCAAACCTGCATCTCTTTCATCTCCTGGGTTGGCAGGCAGATTCTTTACCATTGCATGACCTGGGAAACCCAGTACGTAGTACTCATACAGTAAATATGTATTTGCAAAATGAATTCTTGATGCATGATTCCCTAGGATGTGGCTGTGCAGCAAAGGATGCCCTTTTCCATTTGGTATCAGCAGAGCTTCTTCACTGAATCTCCCTAAGGGAAACACAGTGCTTTGCGTCTTCTCTGACTCAGTACAGGTTTCCCTATTCAGTGATTCACTCTCCAAAAGAGTTTAGGAAACCTTCATCCTCATTTCCTCTTGTAAGGGATTTGGGCTGCTGCCAGGGTCCTTTCTGCCCCTCAGATCTTTCATGATCTAAGTTAGCCTGAAGACTTCCAAGTGAATCAAAATCATCATGCTTTTTTTTTCTAAATTCCAAGTGTTTCTAGATGAACATGGTTGTCCTAAGAACATTAGAGTAATAACAGGAATAAATAGTTTTCATAGGGCATCTTTTCTGCCATTTACTACACTGAGAGCTTTATATATGTACAGTTTAATCCTCAGACCCACCTTTTACTGTTAAGTGTTATCTCCACTTTCCACATAGACATGAGGCTCAGAAAGGGAACATAATATCCCATAGTTTACAAAGCTAGAAATCCCATAGTTCGAAGATATCTCGGAGACTCTGTGAGCCCCTGCAAACCCCACAAAAGACATCTATTCTGAGACACAAAAGCCTTTTGTCCCCCGCTTTTCTATATTCTAGTAAGTTCTCAAGGACTACCAACACCTAGGTGGTATCTTAAGCATCTGGACAATACCTGCCACGTATTTACCTCTGTATAAATATTTACTTAATTCAATGAAATCAAACTTCTTCCTGTGCAGGAAAATTATATTTTGACTGAAAGTTATCCACAAAGTAATTCACTGGATGCCTTTATATGTCTTGGAATGATAAGTAATTATGGGAAATTTAGACACATATCAGTTCCCAAGAAAGTCCTAAAAACAGATTAGGCAAACTACTGCAATTTGTACACTCTGATGTATTTAAAATGGATAACCAACAAGGACCTACTGTGTAGCACAGGGAACTTTGCTCTATGTTATATGGCAGCCTGGAGAGGAAGGGGGGTCTCAGGGAAAATGGATACATGTGTTTGTATAGCTGAGTCCTTTCACTTTTCACCTGAAACTATCACAACATTGTTATTTGACTATATCCCAATACTAAATAAAAAGTTTAAAAACAAAACAACAAGAAAACCTATTGCAATTTGAGATGTGCCACTATGTCATACTGATTTTCAGCAAATAGCAAGAACCACAAAATTTCATATATTTCAATCAGCCCTGGAACAACAGTCCATAGAAATAGACTATGAAGTAATATCCCCATAGAAAAGGTCAATATTTCTATCTTTTGTTACTTTGTTACAAATAATTTCTAAAAGAATGAATCTACCCCAGCAGGCATGAATGAAAAAATTATTATGCTGCCATATAATCAACTTGAATTATGGGTGACCAAGTGTTGATGTGGCTGACATCCTTCATACTTGTGCCACTTGACAATGAATGCCGTGTATAAAATTACTTTTGTCATAGTATAGTTATATCAGGTCTATTTACTAAATCTCTGAATCATATTCAGGCATATTAGCGGTCCTTAAACATTCTGAATTCCCAGAATACAACAAAATCCTGGTAAACTCCCAGCTATCAATTTAAGTATAACCTCTATCGTGAGTTGAGTGATTTTCATTTTGACCATCTGGAACTATGACTAGGCTTAAAATGATTTTAAGTGAAAAACTCCACATTAAAATACTAATTTTAGGACCCATTTTCCATTTGCTAGAAAACGAACCTATTCAGCCTAAAAGGAAAGAGATTAGTTGAGCTATCATTTAATCCCTAAAGATTTCATTGTATTAGTTACTCTTTTTCAGTTCTGATTGGAGATAGTGATTCTCTCTGGGGAATTGTTTCTGCTGGTTTGGAACTGGGGAAGCCATCTTTGCTCAGCTACCGCCAGCATTGTCTGAGAAACACAATGTTTGCTCTGGTCTCTTATTTTGTATTCTAATCCTCTTTATTTCTTTTGGAAAGATTGCATCGTACTCTGAAAGTGAATCCCATCACTCATGCAGATGAAAATTTCAAATATCTCAATGACAACAGATTGATTTCTTACTAGGAAGCTCAGCTGGGGCAATAATAATATACATTATTAGAGAAACAAAAAATGAATTACCATAGTCATAAACATTCAAAGTAGCGAGGCCAAGTACCTCATCTATCAACTCCAAAGGACCAGAACATAGACTATGTTACTCCCTATCAAACCAGCATTAGAAACAAAATGATTGAACAAAGCATCTAAGCAAGACAACTCTACATTAGGACAGTTAAATGTGATATCCCCAGAGACTATTTTATTTTCCAACATGTTTTTTAAATCGACTGCTTTTAGAATTAATTTCAAAAGTCTCAATTTGCAGACCAAAATTAACCGAGAGAAGAGGTAGTTACTATCTTGACCCAAAGCTTCTTGGAAAGTTTGAAGCCAAGAGAGTGAATTCAAAACATAATAAATTCTCTTAAAAGATGCAAAAACAGCATTATATCTGCTTATTTGTACTTGTCTATTTTAAATGAGCCAGAGTCAACAGGGCCAAATTTCTGATCAAGTCTGTTTTCCTGACGGTGACAGTGATGCAAGCGCCTTCAGATCTCATCCCAGGGACACACTCCCAGGAAGGACACAGTCCCTCCCTAAAAGAAGCACACTTTCTTAAAGTTTAGAATATGAATGCAGTCCTTTCTACTACTAGGTTTGGGGAACTAGAGCATGTCACCAAACACTTTGGCATTCTAACCAAGAAGCCAGCTTTCAAACAGCGTTTCTTTCTTACAGGTGTTGAAAGGCCCTAGGCCCCAGGCAGTAAACAGCAGTGATTCATTAGCATTATTGCATAGAAAAACAGATGACTGTGAACCCTGTGAATGGATTATTCTATTGCTGAGAGTTGTGGCAATGAATCATCATTTCCACTCAATACTCCCTCCTCCTTTTCATTTTGAGTAGCTTCCCTTCTTGAAGGAAGACCTTATGAGGAAGAGACTTTATAAAACCAGAACTAGCAAATGATGCCCTTCAGCTTTGACTCAGAGTGTTGCTGAGGAAATTCAACTAACTGTCCCAGTATTTCAAAGTTGAGCTCCATATTTTCATTAACTTGGAGTAATATGCTTTTGCCGATTCATTTTTTCATAGACTGTAAAGAACTAACATTTCCAAAATAAAAATGATTAAGGCTAGGATGACTAGAGGTCCTTTTCATAAAATACTTTTCCTTTAAAAATACATTTGGATCCAAAGGCCCTAGTTGTATTATTTGAACATTAAACTTTCCTTTCTTTTCAAACATATGCACACAAACTTCTCTTAATTAATTAGACTGGGCTGGGAGAATTTCTAATGATTAAGGATTTAAAAGATTGCTTATAGCAAAGGAAAAGAATGGATGAAAATCAGTATTCTAAGGATCTTATCAGAAGAGAAGAACCTAAATCTATGCAACAACTTTCTCAGAGCCATAGCACACACTTATACTTAGTATCCCTAAAATTCTGTTAGTTGCTCTACTTTCAAGACCTACATCTCCATTCACATTCTCATCCAGAAAACAATGGTCTAAAGAAAGAGGGGATGGGAGGAAAAATACTCTTTGTGAAAAAGATAAAAGTTTTGGTTTCAGCTTGTTTCATTTTAACATAAAAGTTAGTACCTAGGCCAAATCTGGAAGCAGAATGACAGCTGTCTTCCAGGTCATTAGTGGGCTTCCCAGGAGGCTCAGGGGTTAAGAGTCCACCTGCACTAGCAAGAGATATGGGTTCAGTCCTTGGGTCTGGGAAGATCCCCTGGAGGAGGAAATGGTGACCCACTCCAGTACTCTTATCTGGAAAATTCCATGGACAGAGGAGCCCAGAGGGCTATGGTCCGCAGGATTGCAAAGAGTCAGAAGCAACTGAGAAAATGAGCAAGCGTGCATGCACAAACACTAGATTGAGACTCAGGAGGGCAATGCCCCAACCTCAGCTCTGCCCCAGTTGACTGTGTGAACTTGGCAAAGCCTCTCAGAGCCCACTGTTAAATTCAGATCCAGACATTGAGGGCAGTACAGATGAGTGGGTTCCAGTGAGTTTCTGCATTGCAAATTTCAAGCTAAAGATGACAAAGCTAAGGTGGGAAAACAGCACTGTCTCTCACTCATCTTTCAACAAGCAAAGGAGCCAAGAAACCTGTGCTGGAGAAAAAGGTCCTAGAATTTTGTCTTTTTAGTAGCATCACCATATTCCACCATAAGGTCTATTATACATTTGGGAAAGGAAAAAGCAGAAAGCTGTGATTTTTGATTCAAATGAAATTACTTTCTTCTCTTAGGTAGAAACACCCAAATACCAGGTATATTTGTGGTTAATAAAAGTAAATTATACTGTAATAGAATGAAATTAGAACATTCTCTAACACCCGAACAAAAATTAACTCAAAATGAATTAAAGATCTAAATGTAAGACTGGATACTATAAAACTCAGAGGAAAACTCAAGCACCATATACTCTTTGACATAAATCACAGCAAAATATTTTTGGATCCATCTCCTAGAGTAATGGAAATAAAGACAAAAAAAAAACAAGTGGAGCGTAATTAAACTTAAAAGCATTTGCATAGCAAAGGAAACCATAAACAAAATGAAAACATAACCCTCAAATTGGGAGAAAATATTTGCAAATGATGCAACTGACAAGGGATTAATCTCCAAAATATACAAATAGTTCATAAACTCAATTAAAAAAAAAAACTCAATCAAAAAATGGACAGATCTAAATAGACATCTCTCGAAAAACATACAGATCACCAAAAAGCACATGAAAAGATGTGAAATATTACTAATTATTAGAGAAATATAAATCAAATCTACAATGAGGTATCACCTCACACTAGCCAGAATGGCCATCATCAAAAAGTCTATAAGCAATAAATGTTAGAGAGGGAGTGGAGAAAAGGGAAGCTTCCTACGCTGTTGGTGAGAATGTCAATTAGCAAATAGTGTTCTCTCACTATGGAGAACAGTAAGGCTTTCCTTGTGGCTCAGCTGGTAAAGAATCCGCCTGCAACGTGGGACGCCTGGTTCGATCCCTGGGTTGAGAAGATCCCCTGGAGAAGAGAAAGGCTACCCACTCCAGTATTCTGGCCTGGAGAATTCCATGGATTATATAATCGATGGGGATCACAAAGAGTCAGACACGACTGAGTGACTTTCTTTTCACTTCTCTTCGTGCTATGCTTAGTTGCTCTGTCATGATCGACTCTTTGTGACCCTATGTACTGTAGCCCTCCAGGCTCCTCTGTCCATGGGGATTCTCCAGGCAAGAATACTGAAGTGGGATGCCATGCCCTCCTCCAGGGGATCTTCTCAACCCAGGAATCAAACCAGGGTCTCCTGCATTGCAGGTGGATTCTTTACCAGCTGAGCTACCAGGGAAGCCCAGAGAACAGTATGAAAGTTTCTTAAAAAGCTAAAAATAGAGCTACCATATGATCTATCAATCCCACTCCTGGGCTTAAATCCACAGAAAACTATAATTGGAAAAGATATATGTACCCTGATGTTCACTGCAGCACTGTTTAAAATAGCCAAGACACGGAAGCAACCTAAATGTCCATCCACAGATGAATGGATAAAAAAGATGTAGAATATGTATACAAGGGAATGTTACTCATAAAAAGCATGAAACAATGTGTTTCCAGCAGCATGGATGGACCTAGAGATTATCCTACTAAGTGAAGTAAGTCAGACAGAGAAAGACAGACACCATCTGAAGTCACTTATGTATGGAATCTAAAAAAAAAAAAAAAGGCACAAACAAACTTATTTAATAAACTGAAATAGACTCACAGACTTAGGAAACAAACTAGTGGTTACCAAAGAGGGGTGTGAGAAGGAATAAATTAGGAGGGTGGGAGTAATATATATACACTACGTGAGTCTGAGTGAACTCCGGGAGTTGGTGATGGACAGGGAGGCCTGGCGTGCTGGGATTCATGGGGTCACAAAGAGTTGGACATGACTGAGTGACTGATCTGATCTGATATATGAGATATATAACAAGGACCTACTGTGTAGCACAGGGAACTATATGCAATATTTTGTAATGGCCTGTAAGGGAAAAGAATCCAAAAAAGAATATATATATATACACACACATATGTATATCTATCTATATATCTCTCTATATATACACACACATATGTATATCTATCTATATATATATACACACACACACGTATGTATAATTGAATCGCTGTGCTGGACATCTGAAACTAACACAATATTGTAAATTAACTATACATCAATAAAAAATAGACAGAATTTAAGAAAGTAGATTCTAAGCAAGGATTTTGCATAATGGCAATCATGATAAATTGGTAAATGTTTATAATTACTTTGGGTGATACCTAGTTTTTTTGGTTTTCTTTAAAAGCTTGATAAATTATAACATAGTTTCAACTGTAAGGTTGAGCAATGTAGAGAACACCCACTATCATATCCAACATGCTCTGAATCAGTACCATGTGGTCTGAGGTCTTAAACACTGTTTGAATTCTTGTTGATAATAATTCCATATGTAGATCTATCAAATAGGTAATGTCGTTTTCACTTTACTGGTAAGGAATGAGAGTCATAGAACTGAAGGAACTTGAGGTGGTAGTCATTACGAGGGGGCTAGCGCCAGAACTGAGCCGTGGACCGTCCGCTCAGAAACGACGCTCCACTGCCTCTCTGTGTGCTTAGTCGCTTAGTCATGTCGGATTCTTCACAACTCTCTGGACTGGATCCTACCAGGCTCTTCTGTCCACGGGGATTCTCCAGGCAAGAATACTGGAGTGGGTTGCTATGCCCTCCTCCAGGGGATCTTCCCAACCCAGGGATCTTTCCAACCCGGACTGAACCTACGTCTCCCGCACTGCAGGTGGATTCTTTACCATCTGAGCCACCAGGGAAGCCCAAGAATACTGGAGTGGGTAACCTATCCCTTCTCCAGGGGATCTTCCTGACCCAGGAATCAAACTGGGGTCTCCTGCACTGCAGGCGGATTCTTTACCTGCACCTCAGGTACACCTTAACTTCCAGGTGTTCAATTCATTTCGCTGAAGATGCTGTTCTATTTTTCAAGAAAAGGAAGCAATCATGCCCTTGCAATGAAAAATCATTCCTATGCTATAAGCCTGTTTCATAAGTTATTTAAGACTACCTCCTCCAGACAGAGCTATCCAAATTAAACAGTAAATGTTGCTACTATTTGCAAGGGAATAACTAATTTTATAAGAGCAAGGATGATCAACCCTATCAGATTTCTCCTTGGCAAATTTTTCAAAATATTTCACCAAAGCTGGAGAGTTACATTTCATTCATTTTCTATAAGATGGCAGAAATAGAATAAAAGTGATAGTGTTTTGCAAGGCTAAAGAAAATGGTTAAATATCATTTTTATTTTTTTTTATTTCTCATGTGCAGTTTACATTTAGCTCTCAGAATAATGTTGTGTGGACTGTACATGCCTTTCAAGAAACTAACCCCATGCAGATCCATATTCACCCCAAATTTTATTTGTGGGACATTAGTTCATAAACCTCTCTTGATAATTCTCTTAGAAAATAATTCCTCTCTCTTGCACACATGTCCCACCTTATTAAGGACCAACTGTATCTGTTAAAACAGTCCTCTGCACTTAGTCAGGGGAAGGCAATGGCACCCCACCCCAGTACTCTTGCCTGGAAAATCCCATGGACAGAGGAGCCTGGTAGGCTGCAGTCCATGGGGTCGCTAAGAGTCGGACACGACTGAGCGACTTTGCTTTCACTTTTCACTTTCATGCATTGGAGAAGGAAATGGCAACCCACTCCAGTGTTCTTGCCTGGAGAATCCTGGGGACGGAGGAGCCTGGTGGGCTGCCGTCTATGGGGTCACACAGAGTCGGACACGACTGAGTGACTTAGCAGCAGCAGCTGCACTTAGTCATGCTGCTAACTACATGAATGACGCTAGCAGGTTAAAATAAAATAAGCTTTTCCAAGATATAGGATTGAAAGTTCTTTCAGTCCTCAGACTTGGTGTGCTCAGCAGAGTGGTCTATGCAGTGCAGAGTTAATAGTTGAGGAAAGGAAGATATTTAAGCATCCTGTGTTTCCATTCTTTGAGGTTAAAATTAGAAATGGAACTGCAATAACTCTGTAGGTGCTATCAGATTAAAGTAAATAGATGTCACTAACATGCAAACCAATTCAATATTATAAGAAAAATAATAAAAGTAGAACAGGACTTGAATTCACAATATACTAGTCTTAAAGAGAAAGTGTGATACAATAGAAAGAACATGAACTTTGGAATACAAGTTTGGTCTGAGTTGAAAAAAATCCTAAATTTTAAAACCTACCAATCTGTTAAAGTTATTTAACCTTTCGAAGTCTTAACTTCCACATATGCAAAATGGGATCCATAGTATTTAATCTGCAGGATTTTTACAGAAATTGGAGATGCTGCATGTAAAACAATAGCTAATTAACTCACTTAACATGATTTTCCTTACTTGTGCCTCTTCAAAACAAATATGGTTAACTGTCCAAAGACATAACCTGTTACGGATCTACTTTGCAGATTCTAAAATGCTGTCAATCATCAGCGTTAATATTGCCCTTGGCTGGAGCTCGAGCTGCTATTACATGAGACATACGATAAGGTATAAAGTGCTTTCCCTCAAGAGAAACATGGATGGCTGGGATATTTTCATAATCCTAGGCTTCTCTCTCCCTGGTAGCTTTTTCAAAATTTCCCAATTTCCAAAATATATGAATCTTTGATAACTAACCACCTGAATATTTCCAAGAGGAAATTAAAATATCTATGAGCAAGAAAAAGTGAAAAATGTGGTTTAAATATATTAACAAGTGAGTTATGTCCAGAACAGGATAGACCTGTTCACTCAAGCTTCTGGCTCTGATCCTGACTGACGTCCTCACTTGCAGGGCTCCCTGCAGAGCATATATGCAGCATGGATGAGGAGATGGAAATGCATGATCCTCGCTGGCAGCTCACTTCCCAGTGAACACAAATGGGGGAGATATGCATACCAAACTCACCCATCAAATTAACTCACCAAATCATCCTCTGTAAAGAAAGAGAGTGGAGAGAGGCCATAATTCCACTGTTGAAGATCTCTCCACATGAAAGGAGACTATCAAGGGTGGGAAAGAAGGATTCTCTCACCCAACACTGACTAATTCACTAACCCCTGATTGGGACATGTTTTTTAGTTAATGAACATAGACGAAAATTACCTATTCAACCCCCAAATTTGCAAGCTGTCTGAAACAGAGATTTACCCACTATGGTAGATGACCGACATGGTTAGAATTAACCATAAAAATAATCACCGTCATGACAATCACACTTCCATACATTTGAGTCAGGCAATGACCTATATCCTTTATCTGTATTACTAAAATATCTCAGAGCAGGTATTATTCTTCTTATGTAGTCTCTCGTGGAGTTTAAATAATTCACAAAACATCACACAGCCTTTTAGTTTATACTAGAGCCAGAACCTAAGTATAATCTGTCAAAACAAAGCTTGAGTTCTAAACATTAGGCATACATAACAAACTTTTTGTTGTAGCAGCAGAAACTCTTGTATAGCTATTCCATTTCTCCAAGATGAGATAGGAAAGCAAGTCACAAGTGTTCTGATGTTCCATTTATAGATACTCAGCTTCATATGTCCAAACTGGCAGGAGGAACAATCTTTTGCTGAGTTCCTATCCAAGGATTCATAAAAGCATTCCCCTAGATTAACCATATGAACATATTCTTCTAGGGCTTATTACCCATTTTAATAAATCAGATGTACACATTGTGACCCATCTCTGTCAGACCTGACATTTGAGCAGTGCCTCCTGCTGGCCTACCTCAGTTTCTCACAATGGAGATTTAATCCTTGCGAAGAGTAGGGCTAATATTGCTGCTGAGTCTACGACAGTCCAGCAGTTTGGTGCAAAGCCCTTGCAGTGCATTTGCTGGTCTTGCAGTGTTCTCTCAGGTGCTAAGAAGGATACATTTGTCTTCAATCTTATGCTCAATAGCAAGAGTCCCATAGATCTAGCCCAGTGTCATAGGTCTTTGTAACTTGGATTTTTACTTCCTCATTTGCATGGTTCCTTCTTAAGACACAAGGTGGCCAGCAGGACAGCTGGGTAAAAGCAGGTTCCAGTGTAACCACCTAGGAGACCGTCAGTCTTCAAACTCAGTTTAGGCACTAGCCCACTGTTCCTCTTTTTGTCTTGTACTTTTTTCACCATGCAACCTTGTGAAAAGATTCCTGATCTATTCAAACATTTTTGATAACTTTTCACTTTACACCAAAGTATCAATACTCCAGGTCTTGACCCCTTCCTGTCCCAAAGACCTCTATGCTCAAAAAACAAAGCTTTGTAGCTTTTCACCAAGAACTGCCAGCTCCCTATAGCAATGAGCAGGAAGAAAGGGCATCAGGTCACCTCTCTACACTGATTTGCTAAATATATTTACTAAATATATTCAAATATATGTTTTTTAAAAATCACTCTTTTCTTCCATACCTCCTTTTATCCCCTAAATATTGCATCACTCTGAAGTACATATCCTGTCTTACCCAAGTGCAATCTACATAATTTTTTCTCAGATACCATACAAATAGTATATATCATCAACATATAAATTTTGGAAGCAACCTCTTACCTTCAATAAAGGACAGAAATGGTATGGACCTAACAGAAGCAGAAGATATTAAGAAGAGGTGGCAAGAATACACAGAACTGTACAAAAAAGATCTTCATGACCCAGATAATCACGATGGTGTGATCACTCACCCAGAGCCAGAAATCCTGAAATGTGAAGTCAAGTGGGCCTTAGGAAGGATCCTATGAACAAAGCTAGTGGAGATGATGGAATTCCAGTTGAGCTATTTCAAATCTTGAAAGATGATACTGTGAAAGTGCTGCACTCAATATTTCAGCAAATTTGGAAACCTCAGCAGTGGCCACAGGATTGGAAAAGGTCACTTTTCATTCCAATCCCAAAGAAAAGCAATGCCAAGAATGCTCAAACTACCGAACGATTGCACTCATCTCACACGCTAGTAAAGTAATGCTCAAAATTCTCCAAGCCAGGCTTCAGCAATACGTGAACCGTGAACTTCCTGATGTGCAAGCTGGTTTTATAAAAGGCAGAGGAACCAGAGATCAAATTGCCAACATCCACTAGATCATGGAAAAAGCAAGAGGGTTCCAGAAAAACATCTATTTCTGCTTTATTGACTATGCCAAAGCCTTTCACTGTGTGGATCACAATAAACTGTGGAAAATTCTGAAAGAGATGGGAATACCAGACCACCTGATCTGCCTCTTGAGAAATCTGTATGCAGGTCAGGAAGCAACAGTTAGAACTGGACATGGAACAACAGACTGGTTCCAAATAGGAAAAGGAGTACGTCAAGGCTGTAGTATATTGTCACCCTGCTTATTTAACTTCTATGCAGAGTACATCATGAGAAATGCTGGACTGGATGAAGCACAAGCTGGAATCAAGATTGTCAGGAGAAATATCAATCACCTCAGATATGCAGATGACACCACCCTTATGGCAGAAAGTGAAAAGGAGCTAACAAGCCTCTTGATGAAAGTGAAAGTGGAGAGTGAAAAGGTTGGCTTAAAGCTCAACATTCAGAAAACGAAGATCATGGCATCTGGTCCCATCACTACATGGGAAATAGATGGGGAAACAGTGGAAACAGTTTCAGACTTTATTTTGGGGGGCTCCCAAATCACTGCAGATGGTGACTGCAGCCATGAAATTAAAAGACGCTTACTCCTTGGAAGGAAAGTTATGACCAACCTAGATAGCATATTCAAAAGCAGAGACATTACTTTGTCAATAAAGGTCCGTCTAGTCAAGGCTATGGCTTTTCCAGTGGTCATGTGTGGAATGAGAGTTGGACTATAAAGAAAGCTGATTCTAAAGGAGATCAGCCCTGGTGATTAATTGGAAGGACTGATGTTGAAGCTGAAACTCCAATACTTTGGCCACCTCATGCGAAGAGCTGACTCATTTGAAAAAACCCTGATGCTGGGAAAGATTGAGGGCAGGAGGAGAAGAGGATGACAGAGGATGAGATGGTTGGATGGCATCATCGACTCAATGGACATGAGTTTGAGTAAACCCTGGGAGTTGGTGATGGACAGGGAGGCCTGGAGTGCTGCAGTTCATGGGGTTGCAAAGAGTCAGACACGACTGAGCAACTAAACTGAACTGAACTCTTACCTTTCCAATAGTTTGAGAAATAACACTTTGTATGTCAAATTAACTCTACTACCAGGTCCTACTCTTTCCTTATTGCTGAGGGAACTCACTCTTTCTCTAATTCAATGCACTCCTTCAACCATCTTTTCCTTGTTTGCATCTTTTCCTAGGCTTGCATTTATCATAATCTCCCACATGTATATCCATGCTCTAGCATGATTTCTCTATCAGATTTCTTGAATGCATTGTTTCTATCTATACGTAGTGCTGTTTTCTCTAACCTTTCCATTTCTTATTAACTCATTTGCAATCTATTTTCCCTAAATGAAACTTCTAAGGCCAAGAAAGGCTTTATTCTCGCAAAATCTAATATTCTTTCCTCAGTACTTTTTCTCTTGTTCTTCCTTATAATAAACTAATATCCGCTCTTGTTCCTCCATCTCTTATGGCCTCAAACTTTACCATTTGCTCTTATTTTTCTTTGCTATCCATGAAAAACATCACCCCCATCCACAGGTTGAATGATGCCTGATTCTCAAATCTCTTATCTTAAGCTCTGATTTCTTTGTCAAATTTGAGCCTTCTCTCTCTCCACTTCAGCATCCATCTCACAATTTGAATGCTCCAAAGCATGAAAACTACTATGTCTAAACTAAATCTACAATTCTGTCCTCATTCCACAGTCCAAACTGCTCATTTCAGAGATGAACATTAAAAGTCCTAGATTTATCTTTGATTCTTATATACTTTTCATTTTTTATATCCAATCAGTCATCAAATTCTATAAACATTTCCATCAAACTGTCTAAGATGCATCCTTTCATCTTAATCCAAACTCTCATAGCTTCTTGTCTGAGTTATTACAGTGACTCTTCAACTGGTCAGTTTAAATTCAGGCTCTCTTTCTTCTGTGTCCTGAACACTGTGTTCAGTTGAGTTTTCTAATATATGACAGTCCTATTTTCAGTACTCATAAAATAAATTCAAATTTCTCATTCTGGCTTTTTCATTCACGAAAAAGCAGTTTCACTTATTTCTCCAAACTTTAATTGATTTGAAACATAAAATTCTCTCCAGATATGTTTTCTCACCACTTTCTCCAATTTTTGCCCAATATTCCCCTCCTACCACCATCATGTCTTCCCTGGTGGCTCAGAGGTTAAAGCGTCTGCCTGCATTGCAGGAGACCTGGGTTCGATCCCTGGATTGGAGAAGACAATGGTAACCCACTTCAGTATTCTTGCCTGGAGAATCCCATGGATGGAGAAGCCTGGTGGGCTACAGTTCACGGAGTTGAAAAGAGTCGGACACGACTGAGCGACTTCACTTACACTTTCACCGCCATCATATGCAGACCTCCCATGCTCAGTGTCTTTCTCAAGCTTTCATATTTGTTTTCTTCAGACTGATATTATACATCAAAATCCTATCCAAGACAAATTTCTCCTGCTTCAATTCATTTTCACCTCTACTGCTTCACCCTCTTTCTAATTTGTCTCATTGTTGTTAGCCATATCATATACTTTGTATACATCTCAGGGATGGTTGAAAGTGAGGTGAAAGTGAAGTCACTCAGTCATGTCCAACTCTTTGTGACCCCATAGATTGCAGCCTCCCAGGCTCCTCTGTCCATGGGATTTTCCAGGCAAGAGTACTGGAGTGGGGTGCCATTGCCTTCTCCAGGAGTCTTCCCAACTCAGGGATTGAACCCTGGTCTCCTGCATTGCAGGCGGACACTTTACCCTCTAAGCCACCAGGGAGGTATGGTTAACCCCTGAAAAAAATAAAACTATGAGTGTATCTTCTCAATTTAAAATATTTAGATGACTGTTCCCTTAAATTATCAGATCAGATCAGATCCGATCAGTCACTCAGTCATGTCCGACTCTTTGCGACCCCATGAACCGCAGCACGCCAGGCCTCCCTGTCCATCACCAACTCCCGGAGGTCACTCAGACTCACATGCATCGAGTCAGTGATGCCATCCAGCCATCTCATCCTCTGTCGTCCCCTTCTCTTCCTGCCCCCAATCCCTCCCAGCATCAGAGTCTTCTCCAATGAGTCAACTCTCCGCATGAGGTGGCCAAAATACTGGAGTTTCAGCTTTAGCATCATTCCTTCCAAAGAAATCCTAGGGCTGATCTTTAGAATGGACTGGTTGGATCTCCTTGCAGTCCAAGGGACTCTCAAGAGTCTTCTCCAATACCACAGTTCAAAAGCATCAATTCTTCGGCGCTCAGCCTTCTTCAGAGTCCAGCTCTCACATCCTTATTTAAAATTATATTTTAGTTATTCAGATAAAATTATGAAGATTATCTCATTTAGGCACCAGTAGGACGGGGGAGCCTGGTGGGTTGCCGTCTATGGGGTCACACAGAGTTGGACACGACTGAAGTGACATAGCAAAGCAAGGCAAAGCATTCATTCATCTCTCTTTAACTTGCTGAACTAAAGCTTTCTGATTAACTATAATGGCAGTCACTAGGAAGAGGAAAAGCAAAGAATGAAATGAGGTAGTATATAGTAAATATCTTGGAGAAGGAAATGGCAACCCACTCCAGTATTCTTGCCTGGAGAATCCCAGGGACAGAGGAGCCTGGTGGGCTGCCGTCTATGGTATCGCACAGAATCGGACATGACTGAAGTGACTTAGCAGCAGCAGCAGCATAGTAAATACCTTGAGTCAAACCTCAGACTTAACAGGGCCACATTTAAATACATAGGAACACAGAATTTTAGAGGCTGAATGGAAGACAATTCAGCAGGAATTTTTTAAGCATGTACTGTGCACAGTAGTCTAAAACTTTTAATGAGACAGAGCACTTGGCTTTGTAGCATGGATAGCTAAATGAGAGGATTTATTTCTTTTGCAATGATATATCATCAGTATTTTAGAAATTGTCTAAAACTTGAAATAAATCGAGTAGATGGCATACCCTTTTAATGTTCTACTGGAACACTTGTTAAAAAGGCCCAACAAGGACTATTAGGTTATCTGGGCTAATGTATCTTTGTTTAAATTGCTATTTACATATGGATTAAAAAATCAGTTATTGTGACATGTAAAATAAAGAATGCTGCCGATATTCAGTTCTACAAGGATTAAGTCATTAGCCACTGCAGTCGCTGACCTACAGTACACGAGAAAAGAATTCAGAGTGGAGATCAAAATGACACACTCTGTGCTTTGGTAAACAGATAGAACAGGGTCTCAGATAGTTCAGTTCAGTTCAGTTGCTCAGTCGTGTCTGACTCTTTGAGACCCCGTGGACTGCAGCACATTAAGCTTTCTTGTCCATCACCAACTCCTGGAGCTTGTTATATCTCAGAAAAAAATTTCTTTATGAATCCAGATTAGTGTATCTTCCTATTAGAAAAAAATCATTAAATGAACTCATTAACTGAGATATCTGCTACGTTAACTATCAGTAACCTTCTACTACAGAGTATGCCAGATGGCACATCCCCTTTAGCCAAAATCACAAATATACTGGCCACCCCTCACCTTTTCAGAGCAGCTTCTCAAAGCTATCTGAAAGGCTGTCTCACAGCTACAGTCCTCAGTAAGACAATTTACAGCTCTTATATTAGGTACTTTTCTTTCAGTTGACAGAATTTACATGATTTCTGTTCAGTAGAAGGCAGTCTCAAAGTTATAATATTATTGCCGCATAGGATATAGCTAAGCTAGCTATTTTATTTTAATTCAACCTTTTTAAAATGCTCTTGTGATGAGTTATTTCAATGAACAAATACATGTGCATTCTCTATCTGCATCAGTGAGACCTAAAACCAACATAATTTTCAGTCCTTTTTTAAACACAAGGATGAGAATACTTTTCTGTCCCTATATGAATAGTTTTCTGTCACTATATGAACACTGGGGCCAAGTTAAAAATAATTACCTGCCTGCTCAATGAAATGTATTTGCTCTTGAAAGACATGACTATATGCTAATGAAAAAAGCATATGCATTAAGACTAGTAGTTTGTGTCTCAAGATTTGCTTCAAAGTGCTATTGCTGTGCTATTCTCACCAAAATAAAGCTGTGTATGTGTGTGTGTGCTCAGTTGCTGAGTCATATCCAATTATTTTGTGACCCCCTGGACTGTAGCCCACCAAGCTCCTTTGTTCATGGGATTTCCCAAGCAAAAATGCTGGAGTGGGTTGCCATTTCCTTCTCCCCAGGATCTTCCTGACCCAGGGATCAAACCTGTAGCTCCTGTATTGGCAGGCAGATTATTTAACGCTACACCACCTAAGAAGCCTAATATAAGATTATTACTATGTAAACTGCCCAACCCCTAAAATCACCCTACTCAGGATCTAAAAATTCTCAAAATAGTCTCAATTTCCCATATTTTGAGGTCCTACTGTTGACTTCTTCAAAATATCACCAAGAAAAGAATTAATAAAGCTAAAGGTATTAGAGGGCTTCCCTGGGGGCTCAGAGGTAGAGAATCTGTCTGGTAATGCACGAGGTGTGGGTTCAACACCTGGGTCAGGAAGGTCCTGTGGAGAAGAAATGGCAACTGACTCCAATACTCTTGCCTGGGAAATCCCATGGACACAGAAGCCTGGTGGGCTACAGTCCTTGCGGTTGCAAAAGAATCGGATACAACTCAGTGACTAAAAAACAACAACAACAAAGTTATTAGGACTCACTATAGAAAAGCAGAATACCATGTTAGCTGTGTCTCAGAAGAGAGGAGCTAGAAGGAAAGACTCATAGAGTTTTGTTTTCTGAGCTCAAGTGATTTTAAGGTGGATCTTTCAAGGTTTTCCAGGGAAAGGAATAAAATGGGAATGGGCAAAGTTTGTAATAGTTTAGGGTTGGTAGGTGCAATGAATGAAGTTCTTTAAGTAAGCCTTTATAAGTAAATTGCCATTTGATAAATGAGGTATTTACCCAGATAAGCAGATTGTTATCTCAGAAAAAAATAAATAAATAAAATTTCCTAAAGCAAATAGTAAAAAAATATTTACTGATTTGCAAAGTTATCTTTTCAGAGCAAATATATATTGGAAAGAAGTCAGGTTGGCACACATCATCTCAGTTCTTGGAGCTAATAGCTATGTTCTGTTGCTGTAGAAGGTCCCATTTTTCACTAAGACTCAAATTGGTATTCTCCCTAACAGCAATAGGTTTTTTGCTAGCTCAATACATTATTCTTTTGGTCTTGGAGTAATTAATAATCATCATGAGTTACACTATTAATTTATAGGGAAACATACTTTGACACCTATTAATTTATAGGGAAACATACTTTGACACCTAAGTCAAGTTTAAATGATCAAAATTTAAATAAGTGATGAACAATTGTTCAAAGAAAAGGTGCCTTATGACATAAACTAAAACAAAAATACCATATTAAAAATGAGGGAGCTATATATTTTTAAAGTTCATTACCTAAAACTGTCATCATTGAAATACTTCTACCATTTTAATGGCAAAGTTTAGCTCCTTCATACAGTTGATCCCCGAACAACCTAGGTTTGAACTGTGCAAGTCTAGTTACACATAAACTTTTTTTGCATACTATGCTACTATACATTCCACATTGAATTCACCACTGTGGAACTGAAGATATGGAAAGCTGACTATAAATTTATATTCAGACTTTCAACTGTGTGAGGGTTGTTGTCCCTAATCTCTGCATTGTTCAAGGATCAAGTGTATATATAGGAACCTATAAAGAACATCCAGGGAATCCCATGAATACATCATGAGAAAAGAGTTCTAAGGTTGTGATGGTTAATTTTACGTGTCAGTTTGACTGGGCTGAGAAACATCAGATAGCTGGTAATATATATTTTTTTCTGAGTATGTCTGTAAGGGTGTTTAGAGAAGAGATCAGCAATTGAATCTGCAATCTGAGTAAAGAAGACCTCCAATCACCAATGCAGGTGAGCATCATCCAACCCAAGGAGAGGCCGAATAGAACAAAATGAAACAGGAAGAGCAAATTCGCTCTCTACTTGAGCTGAACACCCAATTTCTCTTGCCCTCAGACACTGGCACTTCTGGTTCTCAGGCCTTCCGATTTAGACCAGTATTTATATCCCCTGGTTCATGGGCTCTGGGATACTCCACAGTTATTTTTAATGATTTCCACTCTTGTCTCCCCTGGTTCTCAGGTCTTTGGATTTGGACCAGAACTACATCATCAGTTTCCTGCACCTTCAACTTGCAAGCTGTAGCTGGAGGGACTTCTCAGTCTTCATACTTGTATGAATCAATCTTTCAAAATAATCTGATAGATAGATATCTCCTTTTGGTTCTGTTACTCTGGAGACCCCTGACTAATAAAATTGTCAAATGAATTTGATAAATGATCATTCTGTTGTTGATCCAGAGTTCACATTAACACATCAATAGAATCGAGAACCTTTAAAGGACAAGTTAAAATTTTACACAGCATTTCCAAAATGTGTTTCACCACAGAACTCTTTATTTTTATAAGCTTTAACAGTTTACAGGACTGGGTTAAATATAATATTGGGGGGGAAATAAATGATCATCTTGAATTTGTTCTTATTTCTGTTACAATGTGAGCTCAGAGGCACAGATACAAAGTTTCTACTACAGGTCATACACATACATCACATACACACACAGGTAATACCTACTTAAATACTTCATGACAATTATAATTGTTTTAATAAACAGTTGACTCAGAGCTAAAATATGGAATAACACAATAAAGCCAAATATCTTATTTTTCATGATCTTCATCACTATTGATTTACTTTTGCTCACTTTTTAAAAATATGAAGTTCTATCTGCATTTTATGTTTGTAAGGTTCAAGGAAGAACATTTTAGGCCCAATCATTTTTTGAAAGTGAATAATTTGTTTGAAACAGTTATTAAAATGGCCTGTTTGTATTACTTGCTATTGAATTATATCTTCTAACACTTCAGAATTGAAAACCATGCATTGAAAAATAAAACTTATGGCCTTTATTACAAACTGTTGTAATGAAATTAATCAAGATGTTTTCATAGTTTTTGGTACTCAACATCACACAAGTATTTCCAATAATTTTAAAATAAAATTGGAATTGTAGCTCTCATTGGCTATTCCTTAGAACTTCAAACCAATAAGAATATTTCAACCTTTTTTTGGAAATTATTTCAGATTTTAGGGATGCTAAAGCATTAGCATCTTTGCTTCTCAATATGCTCAAACATGGTTTTTAAAAATACCAAAAATGAAGTACTTTGAATTATATATAGGAAAGCACAATGAATTTTGTTTATTGAAATAAGTTTTTTACAGAGAATGACAAGCAGGCTTTCCTGACATTTTAAATTTGAGAACTATTTTTAATAGGATCAGGTCTGTATTTTTAGAGAGGGTTAATATTATAATGCTCTACAAGTACATGCGAAGAGTTGACTCATTGGAGAAGACTCTGATGCTGGGAGGGATTGAGGGCAGAAGGAGAAGGGGACGACAGAGGATGAGATGGCTGGATGGCATCACTGACTTGATGGGTGTGAGTCTGAGTGACCTCCGGGAGCTGGTGATGGACAGGGAGGCCTGGCGTGCTGCGGTTCATGGGGTCGCAGGGAGTCAGACACGACTGAGCGACTGATCTGATCTGATCTGATCTGATCTACAAGTACTATAGGCTTCCCTGATAGTTCAGTTGGTAAAGAATCCAACTGCAATGCAGGAGACCCCAGTTCAATTCCTGGTTTGGGAAGATCCCCTGGAGAAGGGAAAGGCTACCTACTCCAGTAATCTGGCTAGGAGAATTCCAGGGACTGTATAGTCCATGGGGTCGGAAAGAGTTGGACAGGACTTAACGACGTTCACTTTCACTACAAGTACTATGAATTGTATTCTAAAAGAAAAAGGTGAAAATAATAAACAGAAGGATCTAAAATCTTAGCAAAAGCTGCAGCAATTCCATAAGTCTTGATAGCATTGCTTTCAGCACCAAAGTCAGATTTTCAGCTGAGGTTGCCAATATCCTTGCAGAAGCCTCTGTGTAAATGCTAATAAGGTGGCTACCCATTTCTCAAAAGGACCTGTAGCTTATCTTTCTAAGAAAATATTTGTGACAACACAAACAGCAAAGGAAGCTAGTTTACTTCCAGAGTCCTTCAAGAAACTACATGGGAAAAGAAAACACACACACAGAATTTCCTAGTATTGTGCCTTATGAACTTAGAATACAAGTTGAATTTTCAACAAAAAAAGGCTCAAAATATTTTAATTGTTCTAGTTTTCCTCTGTGTATCATGCACAAGGATCAGTTCAGTTCAGCTCAGTCACTCGGTTGTGTCCAACTCTTTGCAACCCCATGGACTGCAGCAAGCCAGGTCTCCCTGTCCATCACCAACTCCCAGAGTTTACCCAAACTCATGTCCACGGAACCCGTGATGCCATCCAATCATCTCATCCTCTGTCATCCCCTTCTCCTCCTGCTTTCCATCTTTCCCAGCATCAGGGACTTTGTGTTGCACAAGGATAGCAGGGTGTGGATCTATTTCCAGTTTATCTCAGAGCCTCAGGGCACTCACTGAATTTTTTTCCAAATGGTTTGCTTTTGTCTTTTCCCACTTGAAAAAATCTGGGCAGTGACTAATACAGGAGATTTCACTGGAATTTGGATGAGGTTTTTCAAAAAGGCACTTATACACTTCAGAGTTTATAAAAGCTAACGCAGTGGCTATTTCCCTCCAGGCATAACAGTAACTCATAATTAGTCAACTGTTAATCACGAAAGACGCTTCATTCTCAGTCTCCTAAATGAGTTTTGTGTTTTAGGCTCTGTTTTCTTGCCTGTAAAGAAATGTAGAACACAAGGCCCAGAGAGGCAGCAAAGAATTTAGCATTTTCTTACTGGGACGTGAGTTACTTTCGTGTGTCCTTTAAAACAATGAATTTGAGAGCATTGTAAGAGCACTGTATCAAATTAGAGCAGAGATCAAAAGATATTAAATTGAGTAGAAAAATGACAGGGAGATGCAAAAATATGAAGTTGCCAAAAGCAAGGTGGCTTGCAAGGAATACAGGACTGCAGCCATGAAATTAAAAGATGCTTACTCCTTGGAAGGAAAGTTATGACCAACCTAGATAGCATATTCAAAAGCAGAGACATTACTTTGCCAACAAAGGTTCGCCTAGTCAAGGCTATGGTCTTTCCTGTGGTCATGTATGGATGTGAGAGCTGGACTGTGAAGAAGGCTGAGCGCCGAAGAATTGATGCTTTTGAACTGTGGTGTTGGAGAAGACTCTTGAGAGTCCCTTGGACTGCAAGGAGAGCCAACTGGTCCATTCTGAAGGAGATCAGCCCTGGGATTTCTTTGGAAGGAATGATGCTAAAGCTGAAACTCCAGTATTTTGGCCACCTCATGCGAAAAGTTGACTCATTGGAGAAGACTGTGATGCTGGGAGGGATTGAGGGCAAGAGGAGAAGCGGGTGACAAAGGATGAGATGGCTGGATGGCATCACTGACTCGATGAATGTGAGTCTGGGTGACCTCCGAGAGCTGGTGATGGATAGGGAGGCCTGGCGTGCTGCAGTTCATGGGGTCGCAAAGAGTCGGACACGACTGAGCAACTGATCAGACCTGATCTGATAAACATCAGTGGGCTTCCCTGATGGCTCAGACTAAAGAATCTGCCTGCAATGCAGGAAACCTGGGTTCAGTCCCTGGGTTGGGAAGGTCCCCTGGAAGAGGAAATGGCAACCCAATCCAGTATTCCTGCTTGGAGAATCCCCATGGACAGAGGAGCCTGGTGGGCTACAGTCTATGGGGTTGCAAAGAGTCGGACACAATTGAGTGACTAAGCATATACACACATAAACACCGGAACTGATAGAGCAAAATTTCTGCTTCTCACTGGCCTTACCCTGCACTCCCCATTTGAAATGGACTTTTAGAACAGAAAGAGATAAATGCCATTGGCCACTTGCATGAAACTGCAGCATCTCCAAATCCAGTGTTGACTGGGGGAAAAAAAAATGCACAGTCTAAAAGTACTGGTTATGTTTTTATTGAGGACCTTTCTGAGGATCCCCTGGAGAAGGAAATGGCAACCCACTCCAGTACTCTTGCCTGGAGAATCCCATGGACGGAGGAGCCTGGTGGGCTACAGTCCACGGGGTCGCAAAGAGTCGGACACAACAGAGTGACTTCACTTTTACTTTACTGAGGACTATAGCCTGAGAGACATTCTCTTAGATAGGGGAGGGGGTAAGGAAGGGGTAAGGGGTAAGGGGTTTCAAAGGGGTAAGGAAGGAGCCAGAATATATAGAAGTTTTTGAAAGAAATAAAAGTAATCAGATATCAAAAGATTACTGCTTATCACACACACACACACACACACACACACACACACACACAAAACCTGACATCTCATGTTAATAATTTGAGTGTTTTTCTCTGTGCGGGAAGATGCAAGAGTCTGGGCTCACCAAATGTATTCCTTTGATAGGCTCAGATGTTAAAGCATCTGCCTGGAATGCGGGAGACCCGGGTTCGATCCCTGGGTTGGGAAGATCCCCTGGAGAAGGAAATGGCAACCCACTCCAGTACTCTTGCCTGGAGAATCCCATGGAGGGAAGAGCCTGGCAGGCTATAGTCCATGGGGTTGCAAAGAGTCAGACACGATTGAGCGAATTTCCTTCCTTAACTAACCAGGGCCAGTATCTTGTTTTTCTCAATCCTGAATCCCCACTAGGGGCAGCTGCAGTGGCTGATGGCTTGATGGCAGATAACAATCTTTATTTACTGGATAACAGGTAATATTTTTTGTCCTCACAAGGATCTAACAAGCACAGGATTTTCCTAAAATAAACTCTAAAAAGAGACCTGCCCTTTGTGTGCTAGCAAAATCGAATCTGAATTTATGGCATCTAAAAGTCATTTAATCTGAAAGAATGACAGGCTCCGAAAGAACAGTTTTTGAGTTTGTTTCAATAATTAATTATTATATAATAAAAAGTCACTTATCTTGTACAAAGATAACATTTTTCTCAAAAATAAAATTTCACAAATAGTCTTGAGTCAAGCTTTTAATTTTTCTTCACAATTTTAGCGGGAAATACTGCTAAAATTATTAAGCATTTCCTGTCTTACTAAACAAAGATAATAATAACTCTGGTACTTAAAAGTCATTGTTAAGAGCTGAAGTTATAGTATGAGCACTGAAAAAATACTACTACCCTTGAAGTATGCAAGATCATTAACCCTCAACTAAATGGGTCAAGATTGACTTCTTTTTCTTTGTTGTGACGATTTTAATTGTTTTTCTCTTCCTTTTGTCAGTCTATTGCTCGCACTTACTGCTGTCCCTCTAGTAAGCTAGTTTCCTTTTCTTCCCCCTGAGTTTTCCCAGCAAAAATAAGACCAGGAGCTGACTGTGGCTCAGACCATGAACTCCTTATTGCCAAATTCAGACTGAAATTGAAGAAAGTAGGGAAAACCACTAGACCATTCTGGTATGACCTAAATCAAATCCCTTATGATTATACAGTGGAAGTGAGAAATAGATTTAAGGGCCTAGATCTGATAGATAGAGTGCCTGATGAACTATGGAATGAGGTTCGTGGCATTGTACAGGAGACAGGGATCAAGACCATCCCCATGGAAAAGAAATGCAAAAAAGCAAAATGGCTGTCCCGGGAGGCCTTACAAATAGCTGTGAAAAGAAGAGAAGGGAAAAACAAAGCAGAAAAGGAAAGATATAAACATCTGAATGCAGAGTTCCAAAGAATAGTAAGAAGAGATAAGAAAGCCTTCTTCAGCGATCAATGCAAAGAAATAGAGGAAAACAACAGAATGGGAAAGACTAGGGATCTCTTCAAGAAAATCAGAGATACCAAAGGAACATTTCATGCAAAGATGAGCTCGATAAAGGACAGAAATGGTATGGACCTAACAGAAGTAGAAGATATTAAGAAGAGGTGGCAAGAATACACAGAAGAACTGTACAAAAAAGAGCTTCACGACCCAGATAATCATGATGGTGTGATCACTGACCTAGAGCCAGACATCCTGGAATGTGAAGTCAAGTGGGCCTTAGAAAGCATCACTACAAACAAAGCTAGTGGAGGTGATGGAATCCAGTGGAGCTATTTCAAATCCTGAAAGATGATGCTGTGAAAGTGCTGCACTCAATATGCCAGCAAATTTGGAAAACTCAGCAGTGGCCACAAGATTGGAAAAGGTCAGTTTTCATCCCAATCCCAAAGAAAGGCAATGCCAAAGAATGCTCAAACTACCACACAATTGCACTCATCTCACACGCTAGTAAAGTAATGCTCAAAATTCTCCAAGCCAGGCTTCAGCAATACATGAACCGTGAACTTCCTGATGTTCAAGCTGGTTTTAGAAAAGGCAGAGGAACCAGAGATCAAATTGCCAACATCTGCTGGATCATGGAAAAAGCAAGAGAGTTCCAGAAAAACATCTATTTCTGCTATATTGACTATGCCAAAGCCTTTGACTGTGTAGATCACAATAAACTGTGGAAAATTCTGAAAGAGATGGGAATACCAGACCACCTGATCTGCCTCTTGAGAAATCTGTATGCAGGTCAGGAAGCAACAGTTAGAACTGGTCGTGGAACAACAGACTGGTTCCAAATAGGAAAAGGAGTACGTCAAGGCTGTATATTGTCACCATGTTTATTTAACTTATATGCAGAGTACATCATGAGAAATGCTGGACTGGAAGAAACACAAGTTGGAATCAAGATTGCTGGGAGAACTATCAATAATCTCAGATATGCAGATGACACCACCCTTATGGCAGAAAGTGAAGAGGGGCTAAAAAGCCTCTTGATGAGAGTGAAAGTGGAGAGTGAAAAGGTTGGCTTAAAGCTCAACATTCAGAAAACGAAGATCATGGCATCTGGTCCCATCACTACATGGGAAATAGATGGAGGAAGCAGTGGAAACAGTGTCAGACTTTCTTTTTCTGGGCTCCAAAATCACTGCAGATGGTGACTGCAGCCATGAAATTAAAAGACGCTTACTCCTTGGAAGGAAAGTTATGACCAACCTAGATAGCATATTCAAAAGCAGAGACATTACTTTACCAACAAAGGTTCACCTAGTCAAGGCTATGGTCTTTCCTGTGGTCATGTATGGATGTGAGAGCTGGACTGTGAAGAAGGCTGAGCGCCGAAGAATTGATGCTTTTGAACTGTGGTGTTGGAGAAGACTCTTGAGAGTCCCTTGGACTGCGAGGAGATCCAACCAGTCCATTCTGAAGGAGATCAGCCCTGGGATTTCTTTGGAAGGAATGATGCTAAGGCTGAAACTCCAGTATTTTGGCCACCTCATGCGAAGAGTTGACTCATTGGAGAAGACTCTAATGCTGGGAGGGATTGGGGGCAGGAGGAGAAGGGGACGACAGAGGATGAGATGGCTGGATGGCATCACCGACTGGATGGATGTGAGTCTGAGTGACCTCCGGGAGTTGGTGATGGACAGGGAGGCCTGGCGTGCTGCGGTTCATGGGATCGCAGGGTGTCAGACATGACTGAGCGACTGATCTGATCTGATCTGATCTGAGCTTTCCCTTCTAATCTGTAGCTAAAACAAAGCTGCCATAATGTTCTCTGTATTTAAGGAAACATCATTTGCAGGAACAGGAATGGACCCAGACATTGCAGTGCTAAGTCAAGTCAGAGAAAGACGAATATCATATGACATCACTTATGCATGGAATCTAAAAAAAATTATACATATTATTTGCAAAACAGAAATAGACTCATAGATACAGAAAACAAATTTGTGGTTACCAAAGGGGAAACGAGGGGAGGCATAAATTAGGAATTTGAAATTAACAGACACACCATTACAAGTAAAATAGATTAAAGAAAATAAGGATCTACTGTATAGCACAGGAAATTATATCCAATATCTTATAATAACCTATAATGGAAAAGAATCTGAAGAGGACATATATATTTGTGTGTGCGTGTGTGTGTGTATCTACAAAAGTGAGTCATTTTGCTGTACCCCTGAAACATAAATCAATTATACTTCAATTTTAAAAATAAAAAATTAATGGCAGTGAAAACAAATAAAATCATATGATATGAATCAAGAGCTGAGAAGTGTATATATATATATACATATATGTATATGTGTGTGTGTGTGTGTATTTGACTTGTTTTTTAGAGGAAATAAGATATCTCTTACTAGAAAAAACTGGTTTACCTGGCATATGGAAAGTTCCCATAAATATCATGAATATTTATTGAATAAATACATGATATGATAATACTTATATATATATTGCTTGTCATAAGTAGACAGTTTCAACTAGAAAATAATCATAGAAGCTCCTTTTTATTTTTATTATAGCATTCATGTTAATATATAACCAGGATTTTCTCTATTCAATTCTTTGTCCAAGATTGGAGATATTTTTTCTGCCTTATTTTTTCTGAATTCTCTTCTACTTCTTTCTAAGCTATCTTTTCATCCGGACTTTCCATTCCTAGTGTCCCTTCACCAAATGTTCTTTGCAATTCAAAGCATAAATAAAAACCTTAAAATGGGATCACTGTTTTAATACAGGCCACAAACGTTCCATGTGGTAAGCAACAATTCCTCCCTTGTGCCCAAGCGCCCTGATCTACAAATGCCCAGGAGGCTGACTGTAATAACACCTCAGTGTAGGTGGTGGTGTTTATTAAGACATCACATGGAAAACAGATGGTTACAACCTAATCTCCCGTGACTGCTCCACATGGCCTTGTCATCACCAACGACACGGTGTCATTAATCTTACTTTGTGAACCAACTGCAGAACATCCCATTTCTGGTGCACTTACTTATTCACTGAATTTTTCAGTTTCTTAGAGGAAAATCACAAATATATTCACAATAAATAACATATATTTGAAAAAACTTGAGGCTTAGAGATTTCTGTGTTATATCAAAGTCAAGAATTGAAAAAAATTGTCCTATCTTTATACTTTAATCAGGAAGGCATCAATTGGACACATTTTAAAAAGTCCAGTCAGAGATGCTTCTCAAAATTAGAGAGAAGGAACGATGCACAACCCCCCATATTTGGAGACAGATTAATAATGTCACTTATTTTTCCTTATCTTTTTTTCCCCCCTTTTTTTAATTTTATTTTTTTAGCTTTACAATATTGTATTGGTTTTGCCATATATCAAAATGAATCTGTCACAGGTATACATGTGTTCCCCATCCTGAACCCTCCTCCCCCTCCCTCCCCATACCATCCCTCTGGGTCATCCCAGTACACCAGCCCCAAGCATCCTATATCATGCATCGAACCTGGACTGGCGACTCATTTCATATATGATATTATACATGTTTCAATACCATTCTCCCAAATCATCCCACCCTCTCCCTCTCTCACAGAGTCCAAAAGATTGTTCTATACATCAGTGTCTCTTTTGCTATCTCATATACAGGGTTACTGTTACCATCTTTCTAAATTCCATATATATGCGTTAGTATACTGTATTGGTGTTTTTCTTTCTGGCTTACTTCACTCTGTATAATAGGCTCCAGTTTCATCAACCTCATTAGAACTGATTCAAACGTATTCTTTTTAATGGCTGAGTAATACTCCATTGTGTATATGTACCACTGCTTTCTTATCCATTCATCTGCTGATGGACATCTAGGTGGCTTCCATGTCCTGGCTGTTGTAAACAGTGCTGTGATGAACATTGGGGGACATGTGTCTCTTTCAGTTCTGATTTCCTCGGTGTGTATGCCCAGCAATGGGATTGATGGGTCATAAGGCAGTTCTATTTCCAGTTTTTTAAAGGAATCTCCACACTGTTATCCATAGTGGCTGTACTAGTTTGCATTCCCACCAACAGTCTAAGAGGGTTCCCTTTTCTCCACACCCTCTCCAGCATTTATTGCTTGTAGACTTTTGGATCGCAGCCATTCTGACTGGCGTGAAATGATACCTCATAGTGGTTTTGATTTGCATTTCTCTGATAATGAGTGATGTTGAGCATCTTTTCATGTGTTTGTTAGCCATCTGTATGTCTTCTTTGGAGAAATGTCTGTTTAGCTCTTTGGCCATTTTTTGATTGAGTTATTTATTTTTCTGGAATTGAACTATAGGAGTTGCTTGTATATTTTTGAGATTAGTTGTTTGTCAGTTGCTTCACTTGCTATTATTTTCTCCCATTCTAAAGGCTGTCTTTTCACCTTACTTATAATTTCCTTTGTTGTGCAGAAGCTTTTAAGTTTAATCAGGTCCCATTTGTTTATTTTTGCTTTTATTTCCAATATTCTGGGAGGTGGGTCATAGAGGATCCTCTGTGATGTATGTGGGAGAGTGTTTTGCCTATGTTCTCCTCTAGGAGTTTTATAGTTTCTGGTCTTATGTTTAGATCTTTAATCCATTTTGAGTTTATTTTTGTGTATGGTGTTAGAAAGTATTCATTGATTAGTTCTAGTAATTTTCTGGTGGAGTCTTTAGGGTTTTCTATGTAGAGGATCATGTCATCTGCAAACAGTGAGAGTTTTACTTCTTCTTTTCCAATTTGGATTCCTTTTATTTCTTTTTCTGCTCTGATTGCTGTGGCCAAAACTTCCAAAACTATCTTGAATAGTAATGGTGAAAGTGGGCACCCTTGTCTTTTCCTTATCTTTTATTAGAGAAAACTGGTTTACCTGGCATATAGAAAGTACTCACAAATACTTATTGAGTGAATGAGTTATTTGCTGATATTTTTTCAAAATTTTCAGAAGCTGTGTTTTCACCGGGGGAGTGTCAGAGATTTGCTAACAATCAAGGACTGAGAGCTCAACACTCTTATCTACAACGCCAGGAGCTGGGGCCTTGATATTGCCATGTAGGGCTTAGTTCCCTTATGAAATAAACCATCACCAGCATCATTGACAGAGCAAGTCCACTTACCTTAACTGGCTTTGCTCTGTCAATTCTTTAAATCTCCCTCTAAAGCAGTTTTTAATTT
Organism: Tragelaphus eurycerus; assembly: GCA_935064755.1. Taxonomy (NCBI): domain Eukaryota; kingdom Metazoa; phylum Chordata; class Mammalia; order Artiodactyla; family Bovidae; genus Tragelaphus; species Tragelaphus eurycerus. The sequence continues at coordinate 66,644,222 of CAKXYN010000004.1, read as the reverse complement.
ATTCTTTCTAAATCCTTGTGGGGTTAGGATGCAGCGACTAGAGGACACTCTCCAGCAAGCAAGACTCTCATGCTTCCTGACGTTGACTCAGCTGCTGTTCCACGGAGTGAAAAGAAGTGGAGCTCAGGGGGCTGGGGGTGCACAGGGGAGTGCTGAGCAGGGTCTCTGCTTCCAGAATGTATGCGAGTCATTCATCAAGGTACAGATTACAACAAAGTTAACTGATCCCATTTCTGTCATTATTTACTAACCCTTAAATATTTGTTGAGTGTTTCGCCAGCTTTTTTCATAATCTAGGTCTCCTAGATCAAGCCTGTTTCTCCTAGCACATACTCCTTTCGTCTTTTAAAATGACAATTTACTGCTGTGACTTGCTCCTTGATTTTTGGCTTCCTATATATTAGGTAAGAGGAAGGAAAGAGGAAAACTGAATCCAACTCCTTTCCTTCTAACCTAAGCATTCTTAGAATCCTGCTTCAAACGGTCTCTTGACTCTTACGTCTTCTTTTTTCTTCTAAAAAAGAAATAGATATCTCATGCTTCTTTTGTTAAAGGACTAGAGCAGATGATACATAATATGCAAAGACCAACCATCATGCAGATGGGAAAAAATTTAATTTTTGCATACACAAATTTAAAATTAATGCATTTAGCTAATAAAGAGGAATGCTTTGCTTTTCAAGTATATAATTAGGATGCATACTTTTTTCTCTAAAACAATCTGAGACAACCCCCTTTGTCTCTTCTAGGTTAGATTATCCTCTGATGGAAAAGAAGAGAGTCATAGGAGCACTTAAAATGATAATTGAATAGTAAAATAACTTTAATCCAGATGAGAAATGTCTTCCTTCTTCACTCAGTTTTGAAGGAGAAAAACTTCAAGGTTTCTTTAGTTATAGATACAAAAATCTTACTTTCAGCTACATTTATTTTTCCCATCCCAGAAACAAGAAGTGGGGCCTATAAGAAAAGGTAAGGGGCCTTTTGGTAAAGAGCTATATACAAGGATCAATAATCAGTGATTTTTACTTAAGTGAACATCTCAGCCATCAACTTATATGCAACACCCCATTTTCTGCTCATCCAGCCACTATTCTGTATTCTCTGTTTCCAAGAGTCATTTTAATCACTTGGTGTAATGATGCGAAGGGCTCCTTTAAGACCTCTAGAAACCCTAAATACTATAAAGAGAACATTACCCCATATGCATTTAAACCAAGACTAGTACTAAACTATAAAATAAATCTTAGAGATTACAAGAAGTTTCTGATTTTTCCCACAGTTACTTTGATTTTTTTTAATATCACATATACAATTATTTTGAGAACAGATTTGGTATTCTTGTTTGCTGAGCCCTACACACAGTCTTGACTCGTCTGTTGGGGGTTTCAGAGTGACAACATCTTAAACATTAACTCTAATAGCACCAGACTCCAGCAGTTAATCCCTGTTTCCTCTCTCCCCATCTTCTTGAGTACTTTAATTAGCAATCATTTTAATAGAAACATTCAAATTATCTAAATATAATCATATCTTGCTATTCATATGGAAAGGAACTGTGTGCCACTGAATAATGATGGTCCCAAACACACCCATGCAAATTGCATCCCTTAGGCCTTTCTGTCACTCCACTGCTGCTTTGGAAACGAGTACAATGGAGACAGAGTGAGCCTTGGGTTGCGCTAGTCACGAGAGAGTAGCAGAGCTTCCTTATATATCAGCAGTTCCCCTTGCTACTGGCAGCACAGCAATGGTGATACTCCCCACAGGTGTGTGACCCTGAAATTTCTCAGAGACAAACGGTGGGGAAGGCACTGTCCACCTCACTACACAAAACCTCCTTCCTGCTGTATTTATTTAGTATGAAGAATCACAGAACATTATTGAAAGGTAGGATCTGAAATTTCATCTGGTCCAACCCATATATTTATTAATGCATAAAATGTATTCATTATTCAAATAATATATTTATAATATTACAAGGGTTAGAAACGTCATCAAGCAAAATAAGGAAATGTAAGGTTGCCCTGGATTTCACCTCCTGGATATATTTCCTTTTAACATTTTGACAATCTGGAGAACACCCCTTGGAAATAGTGACTATATGACCTTCCATCCTACCAACTACCTGAACAGCCGTATTCAACAGTAACAGCTCACTGAGAGAATGACCAAAGAAGCGAATTGTTAAAATGGAGAAGCTTGAAGACCCCTGAGAAGACAAAATGAGTTGAGCCACATAAACAAAACTTAATCTTGCTTAGTCCATGAGTGTAAGTAAAATTTAACTTAGGTTATTCCTTATCAGTGCCCCTGATGGTCATAAATAAAACCTAAGTTATCTTCCTAACATGATGTAAACTAATCTCTTTTAACCAATTCCCTGCTATCTTGAAACCTCCATTGAAATAATAAATCATTGTAAAAGGGAAACAACTTCATCATTCTCTTTATTTGCTCAGTCATTCTGTCATATCCAACTCTTCATGACCCCACGGACTGCAACACGCCAGGCTTCCCTGTCCCTCACTGACTCCCAGAGCTGACTCAAACTCATGTCCATTGAGTCAGTGATGTCATCCAATCATCTTGTCCTCTGTCCTCCCCTTCTCCTCCTGCCTTCAATCTTTCCCAGCATTAGGGTCTTTTCTAATGAGTTGGCTTTTGCATCAGGTCTCTTGTGAGAACTCCTAAACTACAACTAGTTGCTGAACAGCCATGGACAGGAGAATGTTGGATCCCACCAAAAACAGATACCCCACGTCCAACGGCAAAGAAAAGAAGAAGCACCAAGAATATGGTAGGAGGGACAAAATCACATTTAGAGTCAAACTCCATGCTTGTCAGAGACCCTTGGAGGGCTCAAACAAAACCTTGCCTGTGCACCAGGACCCAGGGACCCCACAAAAGACTGAGCCAGACATGCCTTTGAGTGTTTCAGTGTCTCCTGAGGGGGCATGGGTCAGCCGTTGCCTGCCACAGGGGACAGGAGCTCTGGCTGTAGCAGACCTGGGAGGAGCTGTGTGTGGCATAAATCCTCTTGGAGGAGGTCACCAGTAGCCCCACCATACAGCCCTGAGCAGACAACCCACAAACTGGAGAACAATTATACCAAAGAAATTTTCACACTGTTTCAAAAGTTCTAGGGACCACAACAGATTTCCCAACCTGAGGATCCAGCAAAAGAACTGAGAAGCCCCAGGGAACTTGAAGATCAGTGAGATTTGATTAAAGAACTTCCACAGGACTAGGGAAACAGACTGTTAGAGGGCACAAACAAAACCTTGTGTGCACCAGGACCCAGGAGAAGGGAGCAGGGACCTTGAGACTGCTTGAGACCTTGAGACCAGGGACTCACAAGAGACTGAGCCAGACTTGCCTGTGCGTGTCCAGGGGTCTCCAGCAGAGTCAAGGGGTCGACAGTGGCCTGCCAAGGAGTCACAGGCACTGAATGCCACAGTCTTGGGAGCCGTGGCATGCTAACATAAGTCCTTTTGATGGAGGTTGCCATTAATGCCTTTACCCCTACCATAGTTTGGCCTCAGACCAAACTACAGCGAGAGAACACAGCCCTACCCATCTGCAGAAAACTGGATTAAAGATTTACTGAGCATGGCCCTGCCCATCAGAGCAACAACTAGATTCCCCCACAGCCAGTTTCTCCCATCAGGAAGCTTTCTCAAGCCTCTTATCCTCACCCATCAGAGGACAGACAGAATGAAAAACCACAATCACAAAAAACTAACCAAACTAATCACAAGGATCACAGACTTGTCTAATTCAGTGAAACTATGAGCCATGCCGTGTAGATAGAGTCACATAAGATGGATGGGTCAAGGTGGTGAGTTCTGGCAAAACATGGTCCACTGGAGAAGGGAATGGCAAACCACATCAGTATTCCTGCCTTGAGAACCCCATGAACAGTATGACAAGGCAAAAAGATAGGACACTGAAAGATGAACTCCCCAGGTTGGTAGGTGCCCAATATGCTGGGGACAAGTGGAGAAATAGCTCCAGAAAGTATGAAGAGGCTGAGTCAAAGCAAAAACAACACCCAGTTGTGGATGTGACTGGTGATGGAAGTAGAGTCTTATGCTGTAAAGAACAATATTGCATGGGAACTTGGAATGTTAGATCCATGAATCAAGGTAAATAGGAAGTGGTCAAACAAGAGATGGCAAGAGTGAACATCAACATTTTAAGAATCAGTGAACTGATGGACAAGAATGGGTGAATTTAATTCAGATGACCATTGTATCTACTATTGTGGGCAAGAATCCCTTAGAAGAAGTAGCCCTCATAGTCAACAAAAGAGTCCAAAATGCAGTACTTGGGTGCAACCTCAAAGAACACAGAAGGATCTCTGTTTCCAAGGCCTGTTCCAATGATTTCTGTTCGCTATTCTCTTTATAAGCCATAATATCATGGCCTCTGAGCTTCATACCACTTTCAGGTTTAAAGTCCCCTTGTTCACCAGGAATATATTTCTCACTCAATAAAATATATCAAGTGAAGCTTTTTAAATTTTCTTCTGGACACTGTGTGCATGTGTGTGTGTATTTGTGTGTATACATATAACAGTTTAGATATGTAAAATGCAACTATATATATATGTATGTTTCTTTTCCCCAAAATGGGATCATATTATATATTCTACTTTTTAAACCACTTAATCCCAGCTCTGCCACTTACTAGCTATGTGCTAAATTACCTAATTTCTCTACATTTTAATTTCTTCATCTATAAAATAGGCATTAAAAAATAATCCTTATCTCATAGGGTTGTTATGAAAATTAAATAAATTAGTGTGTGTGAATTGTTTGTAATAGTAACCAATAAATATTAATGATTATCACCCTACAATCATATTGGTTATATCCAACCAGTCCATTGTGAAGGAGATCAGCCCTGGGATTTCTTTGGAAGAAATGATGCTAAAGCTGAAACTCCAGTATTTTGGCCACCTCATGCGAAGAGTTGACTCATTGGAGAAGACTCTGATGCTGGGAGGGATTGGGGGCAGGAGGAGAAGGGGATGACAGAGGATGAGATGGCAGGATGGCATCACTGACTCGATGAATATGAGTCTGAGTGACCTCCGGGAGTTGGTAATGGACAGGGAGGAGGGCTGGCGTGCTGCAGTTCATGGGGTCACAAAGAGTCGGACACGACTGAGCGACTGATCTGATCTGATCTGATCTGATATAAGCTATATCCAGTAAATCCTTTCATATGCCAGATGAGAATTCTAAACCCAAAAGGTTAATTGCCTTGACAATTTGGACAGCATCTGGCAGAACCAGGATGCCAGGACATGTCTCAGTACTGATTTCTTCCTGTAACTAAAAGAACAGCTTTGTAACAAGAACTAACATGCAAAGTGCTTCCTAGATGCAATGGCCTGTGCTGGGGACTTTAAAACCATTACTTCATGCAATCCTGGCAAATAACCTTACAAAGGCAGTTGCTGTTATGATTTTAATTTTATCCATGAAGAAACCAGGACACAAGCAAAGTACAAATTACCAAATTTTCCCAAGGTGTCACAACTAAGTGATAAATCCACATGTGAGGCCAGGTTTTCTAGCTCCAAAGCCCTTGCCTTGAAACACTAACCTATGCCATATCACACGAGAATTTCAACAGGACAAATGTGCAATCTGAGTCACTCAGTCTTGTCTGACTCTTTGCAACTCCATGGACTAGCCTGTTAGGCTCCTCTGTTCATAGAAGTTTCCATGCAAGAGTACTGGAATGGGTTGCCATTTCTTACTCCCTGAGATCTTTCCAACCTAGGGATAGAACCTGTGTCTCCTGAAGTGAAGTGAAGTGAAGTCGCTCAGTCGTGTCTGACTCTCTGCGACCCCATGGACTGTAACCTATCAGGCTCCTCTGTCCATGGGATTTCCCAGGCAAGAGTGCTGGAGTGGATTGCCATTTCCTTCTCCAGGGCATCTTCCCGACCCAGGGATGGAACCCGGGTCTCCTGTATTGCAGGCAGACACTTTACCCTCTGAGCCACCAAGGAAGCCCTGCGTCTCCTGATTCTCCTTCATTAACAGGTAATTTCTTTACCACTGAGCACTTGAGAAGAACAAAGGTGATGCACCCATAAATCTCCAAAGGTCAATAAGATTATAAAGATCATTAAGAGAGCATATTTCCCTAATCACCTAACTTATTCATTATAAAATATTTTAAGCACACAAAGACTACAATGGCTTGATATTCTAAAATATAACTCAATTCACCACAGGTACTTATATTTCCTACTCTCTGCCTCACAGTTTCTCAGGCATATTTAAAGCATGAAAACCCACTTCTGTGCCCATAGCTCACTAAGTTCAACTTCTATTTTTCTTGTAAAAAAAATCCAGTTGTTTTCAGTTGGGTTTTGAAAACTGCTTCAGTAACAAGAGTAGAACTTTGGGATCTCAGGTTCTTCTCAAATGGATGGGGAGGGATTAGGGTATTTGTCAGGCTTAAGCTTGCTGTGTTCTCTGGAGTCTGTGGGATATATTTTCAACAATGTAGGAAAGAGCAGGCATGCTGAAAAATGTTGAATAGATTTGTTTATGAGCCAGGACAGAAGGTCATATTTCACCTTTTGAACAGGAAAAATCCCAGGCAATCTTTTGTGTTGAAATATGAAATTATTCCCTCCTTTCAATCCTCTGCTGCTTTCATATATTGCTCACTTGTATTTCATAGTGAGTCATGCCTGTAGCAATCGAAGGCTTGTCTTGCTTCATTGTAACCACCTGCCTTCTCATCAGCTCACTTGATGAAAACTTCAAGTCAAACTACAATATATGTTTTTACTGATTTTTGTGTCCAGACAAAAGCCTTCAAATGAATGTTGGAAAACTACAGCCACATGTTTCACCCACACACAAAAAAGAAACTCAAAATCTGAACACTCAAAGGGAAAACTGGCCTTTTACATATAGAATTCTACATGTTCATTTCATAGGTCGGTTGCAAAAAGTTTACATAATATTTTATCTTCATATGAATGCTTCTCTTCTTTCTTTGATTGTAAGTTTTTACCCAAGGAAGCTTCCAGTAGAAGATGTCGATATTCTATAGAACATTGTGGGTAAATAATGATAAATCTAAGGAAGCAAACTGAATAATAAGGATTTGCAAAATAAATAAAATTAACAATCTACTGTTTCATACATTGACTTACTCAATTAACTACAGAATCCACTAGCAATAACTCTGAGGCTTAGGAGGTTAAGAACTTGCTGGAGCAGATCACAAAGGTAAGTCAGAAAGATCAGAGGCAGGTAATATTAAAAGTATTTTTTCAAACTGTGAAGACTAAATAAAGGCAATCAGATATTTAAATGCCTAGTACAATGATGCACATAAAAGATACCATATGAAAATTAATTGACTTTTCCTTTACCTTTACCTTCAAGGAATTCATAGAATTCTTTGTAAAGCCAGCGAACAATGTGAATGTTTTTCCTGATAGATACTTAGAAGCATTTGCATCTCAGAACTTCACTGTGGAAGGGTAGGAGACACCAGCTTCCCAAATTCATCCAGAGATAAAAACAAACTCTCTTCAGGAAGCCTTCTCCCAACTAATGCTATGCTTTCCATATCCCTGTTATGAAAATTAACATTCTCATATCAAGCTGAAAGGAGTCTCCATAATCTGTAAAACACTCAGAAACACTGAAGTGTGCTAACAATGTTGGTACATTAAGTTATGGACTGTCCTGACACTCAATTAAATCTAATAATTACCAAGTTGCAAATCACTAATTAAGTTGTACTGATGTTATTATCAAAATTATTTTTAGAACTGAGTCCAAGATTCTGAGAGTACTTTGTTTATATTTTGTCTTTATTTTTATATATACTTACAAATGTGTCTTTCTGGTCTTAGATATTTTATATCTTTTAAATAATTCATTTAAACATTAAGATATTCAACCATCAGATCAACTTCATCACTCTCTTTTATCATTAGATTCAATAAATCATGTGAGTTTAAAAAACAAAGAAATCGAAGAGACATTTAGGGAACATTTAGGAACATTTGAGTCTGTATGTGTACACAAGTACTGATAAAAAATTAACTTGGAGCTCTTCAGCTCTCAAAAGACTTAAAATTGCCAATGAAACAAACAAACAAAAAATCTCAACAGCTTGTTTACAATTTTCCATAGCAAATAACTTGAATATAGATTTTGGAGCCAAATATATTTAAAGCTTTGGTTGGGATCCTACAGTAGAGTCCACACAACTGTAGGGGTACCTTGCAAACCTGAAAACATTGTTTTCTTGCCAACTAGTTAGGGCTTTCCAGGTGGAACAGTGGATTGGCACACCTACCAATCAGGAGATGCAAGAGATGTGGGTTTGATCCGTAGGTCGGGAAGACGCCCTGGAATAAGAAATGGGAACCCACTCCAGTATTCTTGGCTGGAAAAGGGGCCTGGCAGTCTACAGTTCATGGGGTCATCCAGTGTCAGACATTACTGAGCACACACGCACCAAATAGAGTCATAAGGAAGATTCTAGATCCAACCTTGAAACCAATTGTGGGATGCTGAGTAAATCGACTAACCTTTCTAAACATCCATTCTCTCACCTGTAAAGCAACAATGTTTTAAAGAAGGTCTTAATTCCCTTTTCTGTCAAAATTATGGTTATTATGTGTAGGAAGCTTTGAAAGAAGCAGGTTGGAGGAAATAAGCTGAAGGTGACTGTCACAGTGAATTGTATGCCTTTTAGCTGATTTTATGAGTAATGATCTGATAAATCGAGTGATAAAGGGATGAGGAAAGTTCTGATTTACAGCATTCACTGATTTCCATGGTGTAACTATTCCCACCTTGGCCAAATATCAAGCTGTCTATGCAATGTCACTAGGTACAAAGTTGGGAAGACCTGGGCATATCTAGCTCTCAGGAACTGGTACAAGCAGGTTCCAGCACACGTATGACTACATTCCCCTGACCTAAAGCTAGTCTCAAGCTTTAGATGACAAATATCCAGAATCACTTTAAAATGATGCCTTAATAACAAAGAAAACCAAAACTTTTTTGAGGAAAATTTTCCTATTTGGATGAGAAGATACATAGTATGCATTTGTTCTGGCCTTGGGGAAATAAAAGTGCAAATTAATATTCTTCAATGAAATGCACAAAACACATCTCAGTTTCACTTAAAGCTAAAGTAGGTTGCAAGTTTGCAAATTCTCATATAACACAGCTCAAGTGAGACCTTTTATTCATATAGGCTGGAAATCTCTCTCCTTTTTCAGTTTAAAATTTTCTCTCTCTTTTTTAAACTTTCTCTTTTGTGTTGGAGTATAGAAACTTACAATGTTGTGAGAGTTTCAGGTGAACAGCTAAGAGACAGTCACATATACACATGTATCAATTCTCCCCCAAACTCCCCCTCCAGCCCAGGTCATCACCCAACAATGAGCAGTTTCATGTGCTACACAGTAGGTTCTTGTTGGCTATCCATTTTAAACATAGCAGTGTGTACATGTTCATCCTAAACTTTCCAACTATCTCTTCCCCACATCCTCCCCTATAGCAACAAGTTCGTTCTCTAAGTCTGAGAATCTCTTTCTGCTTTGTAAATTGATTTCTATCATTTCTTTTTAGATTCCACATATAAGGGATGTCATATGATATTTCTCCTTCTCTGTCTGACTTACTTCACTTATTGTGATACTCTCTAGGTCCATCCATGTTACTACAAATGGCATTATTTCACTCTTTTTATTGGCTGCATAATATTCCATTATATACATGTAACACATCTTCTTTATCCATTCTTCTGTTGATGGACATTTAGGTTGCTTCCATGTCTTGGCTATTGTAAACAGTGCTACAATAATGATTGGGGTGCATGTATCCTTTAGAACCATACTTTTCTCCAGACACCTGCCCAGGAGTGGGATTTCAGGGTCATATGGTAGGTCTATTTTTAGTTCTTAAAGGTACCTCCACACTGTTCTCCATAGGGACCATACCAATTTACATTCCCATCAACAGTATTGGTGGGTGCCCTTCTCTCCACATCTTCTCCAGCATTTATTGTTTGTTAATTTTTTGATAATAGCCATTCTGGTAGATGTGAGGTGATATCTCATTGTAGTTTTGATTTCTATTTCTCTGCTGCTGCTGCTGCTAAGCCGCTTCAGTCGTGTCTGACTCTGCGACCCCATAGACGGCAGCCCACCAGGCTTCCCCGTCCCTGGGACTCTCCAGGCAAGAACACTGGAGTGGGTTGCCATTTCCTTCTCCAATGCATGAAAGTGAAAAGTCAAAGTGAGTCGCTCAGTCGCGACCCACTGGCAGCGACCCCACGGACTGCAGCCCACCAGGCTCCTCCATCCATGGGATTTTCTAGGCAAGAATACTGGAGTGGGGTGCCATTGCCTTCTATAATAATTAGCAATGTTGAACATCTTTACATGTGCTTCTTGGCCATCTGTATATCTTCTTTGAAGAAATGTTTATTTAGGTCTTCTGACCATTTTTTGAGTGGGTTGTTTGTTTTGATGCTGTTAAGCATTGTGAACTGTTTGTAAATTTTGGAGACTAAACCCTTGTCAGTCACATCAATGACAAATATTTTCTCCCAATCTATGAGTTGTCTTTTCATCGTGTTTATTGTTTCTTTTGCTGTGAGAAAGCTTTTGAATTTAAGTAGGTTCCATTTGTTTTTGCTTCCATTATTCTGGGAGACAGTTCAAAAAGCTATTGCTGCAATTTATGTCAGAGGGTGTTCTGCCTGTGTTGTCCTCTAGGAGTTTTTATAGTGTCTGGACTTAAATTCAGGTCATTTTGGGTTTATTTTTGTGTATGGTCTTGAGGAATATCTAATTTCATTTTTTTACATGTAGCTGTTCAGTTTTCCCAGCATCATATGTTGAAGAGACTGTCTTTCCAATGTTGTATAGTCATGCCTCCTCTGCCACAAATTAATTGGCCATCGGTGCATGGGTTTATTTCTGAGTTTTCTATCCTGTTCCAAAGATCTATATTTCTATTTTTGTGCCAGTAACATACTATTTTGATGACTGTAGCTTTGTAGTATAGTTTAAAGCCAGGAATCCTGATTCCTCCAGCTCCGATTTTCTTTCTCAAGATTGCTTTTGGCTATTCAAGGTCTTTTGTGTCTTAGGCTAGAAATATCTCTTAATGTGTTACATTTACACAAAATAAAGGTGAGAAACAACTTAAAGTTGGAGAAGTCTCATTCGAATAATTCAACTGAACACATTCACAAACCTATAGAAGAGAATTCTTCCTTTCTTAAATGCATCACTCAAAAACATCTTCTGTATTAAAATATCTTACCAGACTAAGATTTAAAATTTCATTTAAAATAAAGCTAGGAAGTCTTGAAGAGGGATCTCTCACATATGTACCATCCATTGCAGCTCCCTTTACATATTCCAGCAAGAGGATTTTTTTCCTTGGCCAACAAAAGCCCAGTCAATAATAAGTTGACAGAATTCAGTCAATAAGTAACCACAACCCCAAACTCTTGCTCTCCTCCAATGAACTTTCATTCAAAATAGTCCCTCTTGACTTCCTCTTTTCCTCCATAAAAGAATGTGTCCTTCCTTTGTTCTGTGGACTTGCTTATGCTTTGCCGTAGTTTGCATGTCCCAATTTGTAATTTCTCTGTACTTTCTGAATAAACTCAACTTTTCTAGTTAAAACACATACCTTTTTGTTTTAAAGATAAACATTAATGTTTTGAGTCTGAAGTAAGACCCAAAGGAGACAAATCCCTAAGGACTAAACAATCCTTAGAACTGTTGGGGTACCCACCTGAGAAATTGAAGAAGATACACAAAAAATGGAAAGATATTCCATGCTTATGGGTTGAAAGAATTGATATTGTTTAAAATATCCATACTGGGGCTTCCCTAGTGGCTCAGTGGTAAATACTCCATCTGCCAATGCAGGAGACACAGGTTCAGTCCCTGGTTCAGGAAGATCGCACGTGGTGCATGGCAACTAAGCCCATGCACCACGACTATTGAGTCTATGCTCCAGAGCCTCTGCTTTGCAACTGTTGAGGCCACTTGCTCTAACTATGGAAGCCTGCAGATCCTAGAGCCCATGCTCCACAACAAGAGAAGCCACCACAATAAGTCCACACCCTGCAACTAGAGAGTAACTCCCATTTGCTGAAACTAGAGAAAAGCCCATGCAACAATGAATACCCAGCACAGCTATAAATAAATAATAAACTATTTTTAAAATGAATCTTACTTTAAAAAAAAAGTCCATACTACCCAAAGCAATGTTCAGACCCGATGCAATATCTATCCCTATTGATGCTGAAGGCATATTTCACAGAACTAAAATAAATGATTCCAAAATTTCTATGGAATCACCAAAACCCCTAAATAGCCAAAACAATCTTGAGAAAGAAGGACAAAGCTACAGGAATCACAGTCCCCAATTCCAAAGTATACTAACAGTTACAATAATCAGAACCTTATGATCCTGGTACAAAATGGGACTCATAGATCAACGGAACAGAACTGAGGGCCCAGAAATAAACCCACACATGTATGGACAATTATTCAACAACAAAGGAGCAAAGAATATAGGAACAGAAATGGACACTCTCTCCAATAAATAGGTGTTGTGGAAACTGGACAGCCAAACGCAGAATAATGAAACTAGACCGCTATCTTAAAACACACACAAAAATTAAATAGAAATAGATTAAAGATTTGAATGAAGGATCTAAAACAATTAAACTTATAGAAGAAACCATAGGAAGTAAACTTATGATTTCAATTTTAGCAATGTTTTGTAGCTCTGACTCCAAAGTCAAGGGAAACAAAAGCAAAAATAAAGTGGGACTACACCAAACTTAAAAGATTTTGCACAGTGAAGGAAACTCGTCAAAACAATAAAGCCACCTACTGAATTTGTGAAGATGTTTGCAAACTATATATTCAATAATTTTTGGCTAATATCCAAAATGCTTTATTTAAACTCATAAAATTCAACAAAAAAGTTAACTTGATTAAAAAAAAAAAAAGGCAGAGAATCTGAGTAGATATTTTTCTACAGAAGATATACAGATGGCCAACAGGCACATGAAAAGATATTCAGTATCACTAACATTCAGTTCAGTTCAGTTCAGTCGCTCAGTCATGTCTGACTCTTTGCAACCCCATGAATCGCAGCACTCCAGGCCTCCCTGTCCATCACCAACTCTCGGAGGTCACTCAGACTCACGTCCATCAAGTCAGTGATGCCATCCAGCCATCTCATCCTCTGTCGTCCCCTTCTCCTCCTGCCCCCAATCCCTCCCAGCATCAGAGTCTTTTCCAGTGAGTCAACTCTTTGCATGAGGTGGCCAAAGTACTGGAGTTTTAGCTTCAGCATCATTCCTTCCAAAGAACACACAGGACTGATCTTTAGAATGGACTGGTTGGATCTCCTTGCAGTCCAAGGGACTCTCAAGAGTCTTCTCCAACACCACACTTCAAAAGCATCAATTCTTCAGCACTCAGCTTTCTTCACAGTCCAACTCTCACATCCATACATGACCACAGGAAAAACCATAGCCTTCACTAGATGAACCTTTGTCAGCAAAGTAATGTCTCTGCTTTTGAATATGCTATCTAGGTTGGTCATAACTTTCCTTCCAAGGAGTAAGCGTCTTTTAATTTCATGGCTGCAGTCACCATCTGCAGTGATTTTGGAGCCCAAAAAAATAAAGTCTGACATTGTTTCCACTGTTTCCCCATCTATTTCCCATGTTTCCCTATCTATTTCCCATGAAGTGATAGGACCGGATGCCATGATCTTCATTTTCTGAATGTTGAACTTTAAGCCAACTTTTTCACTCTCCTCTCTCACTTTCATCAAGAGGCTTTTTAGTTCCCCTTCACTTTCTGCCATAAGAGTGGTGTCATCTGCATATCTGAGGTTATTCCTATTTCTCCCGACAATCTTGATTCCAGCTTGTGCTTCTTCCAGCCTAGCGTTTCTCATAATGTACTAGGGAAATGTAAATCAAAACCACTATGAATATAAACTCACACTTGTTAGAATGGTTTTTATTGAAAAGACAACAAATAACAAATACTGGAGAGGATGTGATTAAAGGGAGCCCTCATACACTGTTGGTGGGATTATAAATTGGGTGAGCCACTATGGAAAACAGTATGGAGGGTCCTCAAAAAATTATCAGTAGGAAGAATGACCATATGACCTATCTATTCCACTTTGAGGTATTTATATGAAGAATACAAAAACATTAATTCAAAAAGATATATGGACCCTTACGTTTATCATGGCATTATTTACAACAGCCAAAATAGGGGGAAAAGCCCAACTTACCATTAACAGATGAACAGATAAAGATGATGTGGTATATATACAATGGAATACTTGTTCGGTTGCTAAGTTGTGTCTGACTCCTTGTGACTCCATGATCTGCAGCACATCAGGCTTCTCTGTTCATCTTTAGCTCTGTTTTCTCAAATTCATGTCCACTGAGTCAGTGATGCCATCCAACCATCTCATCCTTCTGTTTCCCCGAGCTCCTCTTGCCTTCAATTTTTCCAAGCATCAGGGTCTTTTCAATGAGTCAGTTCTTTGCATCAGGTGGCCAAAGTACTGGAGTTTCAGCTTCAGCATCAGCCCTTCCAATGAATATTCAAGAGTGATTTTCTTTAGGAATGTCTGGTTTGATCTCCTTGCTGTCCAAGGAACTCTCAAGAGTCTTCACCAGCACCACAGTTGAAAAGCATAAATTCTTTGGTGTTCAGCCTTCTTTATGGTTCAGCTCTCACATCTGTACATGACTACTGGAAAAATCATGGCTTTGACTGTAATGGAACTTTGTTGGCAAAGTGACGTCTCTGCTTTTTAAAACACTGCCTAGGTTTTACACAGCTATTCTTCCAAGAAGCAAGTGTCTTTTAATTTTGTGGTTGTAGTCACTGTCTGCATTGATTTTAGAGACCAAGAAAATGAAATCTGACACTGTTGCACATTTTCCTTATCTATTTGCCATGAAGTGATAGGATCAGATGCCATGATCTTAATTTTGATTGTTGAATTTTAAACCAACTTTTTCACTCTCCTCTTTCTCTTTCATCAAGAGACTCTTTACTTCCTCCTCATTTTCTGCCATTAAAGTGGTATCATCTGCATATCTGAGGATGTTGATATTTCTCCTGGCAATCTTGACTCCAGCTTGTGATTCCTCTAGCCTAGCATTTCACATGTACTCTACATGTATGTTAAATAAGCAGGGTGATAATATACAGCCTTGATGTACTCTTTCCCAATTTTGAATCAGTCCATTGTTTTATGTCCAGTTCTAACTGTTGCTTCTTGATCTGCATACAGGTTTCTCAGGAGGCAGGCAAGGTGGTCTGGTATGCCCATCTCTTTAAGAATATTACACAGTTTGTTGTGATCCACATAGTCTAGGACTTTAGCATAGTCAATGAAGCAGAAATAGATGGGTTTTGGGGTTTTTTTTGGAATTCCCTTGCTTTTTCTATGATCTAGTATATGTTGACAATCTGATCTCTGGTTCCCTGCCTTTTCCAGATTGTACATCTGGAAGTTCTTGGTTCACATACTGCTGAAGCCTACTTTGAAGGATTTTGAGCAAAATCCTGCTGGCATGGTAAATGAGTACAATTGTATGTTAATTTAAACATTCTTTGGCCTTGGTATTCTTTGGGGTTGGAATGAAAACTGATCTTTTCCAGTCCTGAGTTTTCCAAATTTGCCAGCATATCAAGTGCAGCATTTTAACAGCATCATCTTTTAAGACTTGAAATAGCTCAACTGGAATTCCATCACCTCCACCAGCTGTGTTTGTAGTAATGCTTACTAAGGCCCACTTGACTTCACATTTCAGGATGTCTGGCTCTAGGTAAGTGACCACATTATTGTGGTTAACTAGGTCATTAAGGGAGGAGGCAATGGCACCCCACTCCAGTACTCTAGCCTGGAAAATCCCATGGATGGAGGAGCCTGGTGGGCTGCAATCCATGTTGTCGCTGAGGGTCGGACAAGACTGAGCAACTTCACTTTCACTTTTCACTTTCATGCATTGGATAAGGAAATGGCAACCCACTCCAGTGTTCTTGCCTGGAGAATCCCAGGGACGGGGGAGCCTGGTGGGCTGCCGTCTATGGGGTCGCACAGAGTCGGACACAACTAAAGTGACTTAGCAGCAGCAGCAGGTCATTAAGAGTTTTTTTGGTACACTTCTGTGTATTTTTGCCACCTTTTCTTAATCTCTTCTGCTACTTTCACTTACATGGAATATAAAAAGCAAAGAAACAAACAAAATAAATGAACAAATCAAATGAAACCATGAGAAACACTTAGATATAGATAAGTAGTGGGTACCAGATGGGGAGAGGTTGGGGCCAGGTAATTGGGTCGACTGAACGGTAACAAATGTAAACTAAATTTTGATGATGAACACAGCATAGAGTACACAGAAGTAGAAATATAATGTTTTAAACATGAGGCTTTTATCATAATAATAAATAATAATGTATTTTAATGTTTTAAGTCCAAGTTAAATCTTAAGCTCAGTTCATTGAATATCTAAATAATTTCCAGTAGGATGAACCTAGGTTCATCCTGTTCAGTTCAATACTGAACACAGGTTTATCCACTTTTTGCTACTTTTACAGAGAAATAAGAGATATTTGATTGTGTTAGTAAAGGTTTTATGCCATCCCAAGAAATTTTTCTGTGAAAAAGCACTGGTGAATGAGTGAATGTTTTTAATATACATCTTCTATAAACTGTATAAAAATTCTTAAAATTCTGATAAGTCCTGGTGTGATGTTATCAGTCATAATTCTAGTTACTATCTTAAATATGTATCACAGAAATAACCAAATTCCCTTGCCACTTGCAATATAAAGAGCTCTCATCAGATCTTTAACCATTGCCATTTTTAGTCTTTTGTCATTTATAGACAGGTATTGTTTTATTCTGGTGCTTTAACAAAAATATTCCAGCAAAAGTACTTCATTGTCAAGGAAATTTAAGGAAAGGACTTTTGACAAGAATAGGCTTTTGATAACTTTCAGGTCATAAAAGTGAACTAAGGACTTCCAGAACTAATGGAAAAACTGAATTCGAGCAGAAAAAGTATTAATTACATGGGACTGTGAAAGTGCTGCACTCAATATGCCAACAAATTTGGAAAACTCAGCAGTGGCCACAGGACTGGAAAAGGTCAGTTTTCATTCCAATCCCAAAGAAAGGCAATGCCAAAGAATGCTCAAACTACCACACAATTGCACTCACCTCACACGCTAGTAAAGTAATGCTCAAAATTCTCCAAGCCAGGCTTCAGCAGTACATGAACCGTGAACTTCCTGATGTGCAAGCTGGTTTTATAAAAGGTAGAGGAACCAGAGACCAAATTGCCAACATCCGCTGGATCATGGGAAAAACAAGAGAGTTCCAGAAAAACATCTATTTCTGCTTTATTGACTATGCCAAAGCCTTTGACTGTGTGGATCACAAACAACTGTGGAAAATTCTAAAAGAGATGGGAATACCAGACCACCTGACCTGCCTCTTGAGAAATTTGTATGCAGGTCAGGAAGCAACCGTTAGAATTGGACATGGAACAACAGACTGGTTCCAAATAGGAAAAGGAGTACGTCAAGGCCGTATATTGTCACTCTGCTTATTTAACTTATATGCAGAGTACATCATGAGAAACGCTGGACTGGAAGAAGCACAAGCTGGAATCAAGATTGTTGGGAGAAATATGAATAACCTCAGATATGCAGATGACACCACCCTTATGGCAGAAAGTGAAGAGGAACTCAAAAGCCTCTTGATGAAGGTGAAAGTGGAGAGTGAAAAAGTTGACTTCAAGCTCAACATTCAGAAAACTAAGATCATGGCATCTGGTCCCATCACTTCATGGGAAATAGATGGGGAAACAGTGGAAACAGTGTCAGACTTTATTTTGGGGGGCTTCAAAATCACTGCAGATGGTGACTGCAGCCATGAAATTAAAAGATGCTTACTCCTTGGAAGGAAAGTTATGACCAACCTAGATAGCATATTCAAAAGCAGAGACATTACTTTGCCAACAAAGGTCTGTCTAGTCAAGGCTATGGTTTTTCCAGTGGTCATGTATGGATGTGAGAGTCAGACTGTGAAGAAAGCTGAGTGCTGAAGAATTGATGCTTTTGAACTGTGGTGTTGGAGAAGACTCTTGAGAGTCCCTTGGACTGCAAGGAGATCCAACCATTCCATTCTGAAAGAGATCTGCCCTGGGATTTCTTTGGAAGGAATGATAATGAAGCTGAAACTCCAGTACTTTGGCCACCTCATGTGAAGAGTTGACTCATTGGAAAAGACTCTGATGCTGGGAGGGATTGAGGGCAGGAGGAGAGGGGGAAGACAGAGGATGAGATGGCTGGATGGCATCACTGACTCGCTGGACGTGAGTCTGAGTGAACTCCGGGAGTTGGTGATGGACAGGGAGGTCTGGCATGCTGCGATTCATGGGGTTGCAAGGAATCGGACATGACTGAGCGACTGAACTGAACTGAAATGAAATTAACTGAGAAGGATGATTATAATTTTTATGACATTTTGTTTGAAACCATGCTAGTTCCTTAATTTTTTTTTTTTTTTGTATTTAATATTTAAGGAAAACTTTTCTTTTACGCTATGGCTTACAGCAATTTGGTAAAATATACATTATGTAGACAAAGATAAAGAGCTTCCTTTGTGGCTCAGTTGATAACAAATCTGGCTGCAATACAGGAGACCCAGGTTCAATCCATGGATTGGGAAAAGTTCCAGGAGAAGGGAAGGGCAATCCACTCCAGTATTCCTGCTTGGAGAAGTCCATGGACAAAGGAGCCTGGTGGGTTACTGTCCACAGCATCACAAAGAGTCCGACAGGACTGAGAGACTTTCACTTTGTTTCTTTCTAGACAAAGATAAAATATTTGTTTTTAATCCTCTACCTGATGCCTCCAAAACTTGGAAGTTTTGAGCATTCTTTTCACAGCAGCATATTTATTTACATGAATTCAATAAAAATCTGTTCTTGTATCAGGGCAATTAGAAATATTGCCTATGTTAACAATGCTTTGATTGGAATATCACATATGACAGAGATATGCATAGACTCATATATGATCAGGCAGCTTTAAGAAGCTACTTGGACTTGGCTTCCTGGTCTTGAGAGGTTTTTAAGAGCTCAATTTGAGATTCCTTATGAAAAGTTCTTCAAGCAGTCTTAAAAGAGCTTATATGGCCAATCACTATTCTTGCTGCACTTACACAAATACATTTAATGCAAATAAATTAATTTGGCTGTCATTATCTTTGATAAAAATGGGGGCAGTTTTGAAAAGAGAAATTATAATCATACCTTTCTTTCTATTAGATTCTAACCCTGTTAATTGTACTTAAGGGTCTATTGTCTACCTGAATTATTCTAGTTTCCTCAAATACCTAGCTACAAATCTCTAAACATTTCAGTCACTAAGAACAAAGATTGCTCTTGAATCTCTTTAGGGGTCACTCAGATAGTGACCAAGCTTTAGGGACTTGAACCTTAGATACACATCTCACAGCTGAAAAAGGCTCCATCTGACATTGGGTGTTGTAAGGAGATAGAGCTCTCCAGACAAATTTGGGTAGGAATGGATCTATTTGATACTGAGGTAGACTACTTCCTTCCAAGATCCTGGATCAAGACTTCATACGTTGGCTAAACATAAAACTCTTTATTCTTCCCTTTCTTTCCTTTACTCTGTCATTGACCTGGAAAGATGGCATCATCTGTGTCTCTCAGGCCATTGCTAAGCAGGGTCGGTGGTGGGGCAGTGAGGGATTGGGCGGTAGGGAATAATCTTTCAGACTGTTGGATACAATGTTAAAACCTGATTTGTTCATGATGTTAGAGACTCTCTGGTTCATTTATCTGTCTGGTTAATAATCAGCCTTGAGGAGCTCTATCTCCCACTTCGCATAAAGAAAGGGACACAAGGGAGATTAACCAGGATATAATTGCTTGTGTGATCTGTGTGTACGCATACATGCTAAGTCACTTCCGTCATGTATGACTCTGTGACCCCATGGACTGTAGCCTGCCAAGTTCCTCTGTCCATGGGATTCTCCAGACAAGAACACTCGAGTGGGTTACCATGACCTTCTTCAGAGGATCTTCCCGACTCAGGGATCAAGTCCATGTTTCTTTTGTCTCCTGTATTGGCAGGCGGGTTCTTTACCACTGGTGCCACCTGGGAAGTCCTGTGTGATCTACAGACCCTTAAAATTTTACTGGCCTCCATGGCTGTTACCTTTCCAATCCTGAGCCACAAAATCAGACAGAAACAACCCAGAGACATATTTGACTCTGAGTTTGACTCCACTGACAGAGCCTTTCTCCCTTGGTTCAGAGTAGGTACGAAGAACATGTAATTGGAAATCTTTCCCTAAAGTTAAGAAAGCTAGCTGATGCCACAGCCAAAACAACAGCAGTTCAACAATCACTTGGCTCACTGGCCAAAATACATGCGTGTGTGTATTAACTCAGTCACTTCAGTTATGCATGATTCTTTGCAACTCCATGGACTATAGCCCACTAGGCTCCTCTGTCCATGGGATTTTCCAAGCAAGAATACTGGAGTAGGTTGCCGTGCCATACTCCAGGGGATCTTCCTGAGCAGAAAATTGAACCTGCATCATCCCATCTCAAGCAGATTCTTTACCCAATGAGCCACCCTGGAAGCCCCATTGGCTAAAATAGTTTTGGACAATTGCATAGCCCTTGATTACTTGGTGAAAAAGGAGCCATTTACGCAATAGCAAATATCACCTGTTGTATATGGATAATGCCTCTGAAGAAGTAGAAATTCAATTACACAAGATGAGGGAACAAGTACACTGCTTACAGCAAATTTCTTGGCAAGAAGGGCAATGGATTAAGCTGTTATTACTTTTAATAGTTATTTTTGCTGCTGTTAGTTTTATTATTATTTATAGTATTACCAGAAGTTTCCCATGTGGTTCTGTGGGTAAAGAATCCCCCTGCAATGCAGGAGACACAGGAAAAGCAGTTTCAATCCTGGGGTCAGGAAGATCTCCTGGAAGAGGGCATGGCAACCCACTCCATTATGCTTGCCTGAAATCCCAGGTACAGAGAAGTCTGGCTGGCTACACTCCATAGGGTTGCAAAGAGTCAGACACCACTGAAGCAACTGAGCATCACAGGATAGTACTAAAACTGTTCTACTTGGGGGGGGGGGAGATTTAATTTATCAGAGTTAAAAATTAAAGTCCCTAAGGGGCTTTTTATCATGGTTAATATATGAAATTTTTAATTTCATGGCTGCAGTCACCATCTGCAGTGATTTTGGAGCCCCCCAAAATAAAGTCTGACACTGTTTCCACTGTTTCCCCATCTATTTCCCATGAAGTGATGGGACCAGATGCCATGATCTTTGTTTTCTGAATGTTGAGCTTTAAGCCAACTTTTTCACTCTCCTCTTTTGCTTTCATCAAGAGGCTTTTGAGTTCCTCTTCACTTTCTGCCATAAGGGTGGTGTCATCTGGATATCTTAGGTTATTGATATTTCTCCTGGCAATCTTGATTCCAGCTTGTGCTTCTTCCAGCCCAGTGTTTCTCATGATGTACTCTCTGCATATAAGTTTTTCCAGTGGTCATGTATGGATGTCAGAGTTGGACTGTGAAGAAAGCTGAGCACCAAAGAATTGATGCTTTTGAACTATAGTGTTGGAGAAGACTCTTGAGAGTCCCTTGGACTGCAAGGAGATCCAACCAGTCCATTCTACAGGAGATCAGCCCTGGGATTTCTTTGGAAGGAATGATGCTAAAGCTGAAACTCCAGAACTTTGGCCACTTCATGCGAAGTGTTGACTCTTTGGAAGGGACTGTGATGCTGGGAGGGATTGGGGGCAGGAGGAAAAGGGGATGACAGAGGATGAGATGGCTGGATGGCATCACGAACTTGATGGACGTGAGTTTGAGTGAACTCCGGGAGTTGGTGATGGACAGGGAGGCCTGGCGTGCTGCGATTCATGGGGTCACAAAGAGTCAGACACGACTGAGCGACTGAACTGAACTGAATATATGAAATATATATGATAGAATCCAGGGCTTTGGTGATACTCAAGATGGTCTATCCATGGCCCCCTGAGACAGCTGAGCCGGCTCATCCCACACAGTGGTCTTCCTCACCTCTACAGCAATGTTCTCGAAACTTACTGCCATCCATCCAGATGTCAGCCTTCATCATAAACATCCTACTCACTGCTGGGATTACACCCTTTGCTTTATTTATAAGCTTTCAAAATTCATGAAAACCCCAAAATCACTGTCATGAGATGCAGGAAAATCTATCCTGTTGTCTGTTGGCAGCAGGAGAGACTGGTTTTCTTATAATAAATAATTTTAAGTACTTACATTTTAATATATATTTCTAATAAGCAATAAGTTAGTAACTTTGTCCACATCTCTATGAGGTGGATAAATATTATAATTCTATTACCCAGAGGACTAGAATAGTAAGCATAAGAATGCAAGTATTTTACTAAAGTAAAATGGTTTTACCCTCTTGTTGACTATCCTGTGCAGGCTTATGCCTAGGCATTTGGGGGACAGGTAAATCACTTTGTAAGCATTTAATCAAGGTGAGCTCAGTTTTAAACCAGCACAATGAAATCGTAAAGGAGAAAAAGTAATTACATTAAAGCCAAAATGCAATATCTTCTTATTCCCTAAATATTTCTTCTTTAGATTATTTTATTCAGGAGTTCTCAATATTATCTTTTAAGGACTCTTTACTTTGTTTTGATAATATGACTCAAAAATGTGATTTCTCTAATAAGAAAATAATAATAATACCTATTGAGTACCTCCTATGAGGTATTGAGTACCCAGGCAATGAGCTGGGTACATGGCACATGTAAACTCCTTTTGATGATGAAGAAACTGAAACCACGCAAGTTTAAGCCCTTATTCAAGGTCACCAGGTAACAAGGAACAAGGGTGGGCTGAAGGTAGTTAGGAGACAGCAGATTCTTAAGCTCTATTCAGCCTAGCATCACAAAGTCTTCTGTAGATAATAGGGTTAGCCAAAATGTTCTTTAGTAATCCCTTCCTACATGACATAGCAGGGAAAACTAGGCATTACTCTGCAAAAAAAGAGATTGAGAAAGGTGAAAAAATGCTGTTCACAAACTGGCCCTTAAACACAGACGACAAGGAGTGAGGGAAGAAAGAGGCAGCCACTCCAGGTTGGGAGGCAGTGGTTCTAATAAGCAAAGGAAACTTAGTTACCAGGCTTGTCTCTGCTACAAGACAAGTAGACCTCCACATCCATCTGCCAGAATCTCAAAAGTTTATACAGCAGCCTTAACTGGATTCAGTCATATATTCTTCCAGATGGTCTCAACACTCATTACTCTCTCAAGGCTGAGTCCTTAAAATCCACTCCTATTCTGGGAATCAAGGGCAGAATATCCATTCCAGGGATGGGGAGGCGGGGAGCTCCTCATTACCTGGGTGCAGGTCACAGGTCAACCTGCGGTCACATCCTCTCTCAGTTCAGTTCAGTCACTCAATCATGTCCAACTCTTTGCGACCCCATGAATCACAGCACATCAGGCCTCCCTGTCCATCACCAACTCACGGAGTTCACTCAAACTCGTGTGCATCAAGTCGATGATGCCATCCAGCCATCTCATCCTCTGTTGTCCCCTTCTTCTCCTGCCCCCAATCCCTCCCAGCATCAGGGTCTTTTCCAGTGAGTCAACTCTTCTCAAGAGGTGGCCAAAGTACTGGAGTTTCAGCTTCAGTATCAGTCCTTCCAATGAACATCCAGGACTGATCCCCTTTAGGATGGACTGGTTGGATCTCTTTGCAGTCCAAGGGACTCTCAAGAGTCTTCTCCAACACGACAATTCAAAGGCATCAATTCTTCAGCGCTCATCTTTCTTTATAGTCCAACTCTCACATCCATACATGACCACTGGAAAAACCATAGCCTTGAATAGACAGACCTTTGCTGCCAAAGTAATATCTATGCATTTGAATATGCTATCAAGATCGGTCATAACTTTCCTTCCAAGGAGTAAGAGTCTTTTAATTTCATGGCTGCAATCACCATCTGCAGTGATTTTGGAGCCCAGAAAAAGAAAGTCTGA
Organism: Tragelaphus eurycerus; assembly: GCA_935064755.1. NCBI lineage: Eukaryota > Metazoa > Chordata > Mammalia > Artiodactyla > Bovidae > Tragelaphus > Tragelaphus eurycerus. The sequence goes on along the minus strand of CAKXYN010000004.1, from coordinate 66,620,001 downwards.
CACTGTTTCCACTGTTTCCCCATCTATTTGCCATGAAGTGATGGGACCAGATGCCATGATCTTCGTTTTCTGAATGTTGAGCTTTAAGCCAATTTTTTCACTCTCCTCTTTCACTTTCATCAGAGGCTTTTTAGTTCTTCTTCACTTTCTGCTGTAAGGGTGGTGTCATCTGCATATCTGAGGTTATTGATATTTCTCCCAGCAATCTTAATTCCAGCTTGTGCTTCTTCCAGCCCAGTGTTTCTCATGATGTACTCTGCATATAAGTTAAATAATCAGGGTGACAATATACGGCCTTGATGTACTCCTTTTCCAATTTGGAACCAGTCTGTTGTTTCATGTCCAGTTCTAACTGTTGCTTCCTGACCTGCATATAGGTTTCTCAACAGGCAGGTCAGGTGGTCTGATATTCCCATCTCTTTCAGAATTTTCCACAGTTTATTGTGATCCACACAGTCAAAGGCTTTGGCATAGTCAATAAAGCAGAAATAGATGTTTTTCTGGAACTCTCTTGCTTTTTCCATGATCCAGCAGATGTTGGCAAATTGATCTCTGGTTCCTCTGCTTTTTCTAAACCTAGCTTGAACATCTGAAAGTTCACAGTTCACGTACTGCTGAAGCCTGGCTTGGAGAAATTTGAGCATTACTTTACTAGCATGTGAGATGAGTGTAATTGTGCGGTAGTTTGAGCATTCTCTCTGTATCCTCTCTTTAACCTCTCTATAACCTCACATCCTCTCTATAACCTCCTTATTCAGGTTGGATTTGCACCCAAGTTTAAAGTCATGACGTTTTGTATGCCCCACTTTATTAATTTGTCAAAATTAATGGTTGTTCATTAGTCCTTCATACTTCTGATTGACAGATAGGAATGATCCTGAGAAATAGTCCCTTTAGTTTAAGGATTTCTTTTTTCTTGCTTCAAAGCAAAGAGATAAAGGGCTATCAAAGTGTCTTCTATCAAATGCAGAAATATTTCCTTCACCACAGACATTGATGCGTAACATCAGTCTAGCTTTAGGTCTGAAACTCATCATAAAATGTCTAAAGTTGCAAACCCAAGTGTGATCTCTCTTTTCATCCAAGCTCAGAGTATGTCCATGCATCCTCTTATCAGATACCAGGTTGTACAGAGTAGAGGGAAGCAGTGGATGTCAAAGAAACAGATAAGGTAAGGTAGAACATTCTCTACAGGATCCTAAGTTGCAAGGAAATTGAGGAGTTCTGTTGGTTTGTTTATTGTAAAAAAAAAAGAAAGTAAATCATTTTTAATACTTTTATTTTTATTTCAACTTCAGTCTTCTGAATGGCAGACTGAAAATCCATAGACAAATATTTAATTAAATAGATATGTGTTCCAAAGCACTCACTGAGGACGTCGTTATTTTTATTTAGAAGATGACATCATAAGATAACACTTAAGCATTTCCCCTTACTCTAAACAACTCTCATAGATGGATACAAAGCAAAATCTAAACATTAAAATGTGGCAAAACTAAAACAAAACAAAGAGATACATAACATACATAACTGTCAAGGTCCCAGCAGGAAACAGATGTTACCCTCCAAGGATTTAAATTGTAAAGAATTACATGAGGGGACCATATGTGGAGGTGTAGTCAGGATTAAATCAATAGGGATGATAAGTCACCCAGAGGCCGGCGACAGGAGGAAGAATGATAAATGGAGTGAACAATGACAACAGTTGTGTGTGGAAACCAAAACTTTCCTGAAAATGAACTCATAACACTGGCCAACTCTGTCAAAACTAAAGCTCATTGTTCACTTTTTAAATGACTCTTGCAGATACTAAAGATAAATAAGGTTGACCTTACCTCAGATATATTCTCAATTTCACTGTAGAACCTCATTTTGTCTATTGTCTTTCACATTTTTTCTGACCATTTTATTTACTTACCCTCTTTTCCCTTCATGGACAAAAGTCAAACCCATTATCTTCTGTACACACATATTTCTTTTTATCTTTTGAATTTATTAGAGCCTTCAACCACCAATATTAGTTTCAATTGTTATCGACAATTACTAACTTTTGCCATAGGCCAAAAAGTACTAGGGAATAAATTGAGCACTGTCCATTACATACAAGCATGCCAGAGTAGCAGTGTTCCAGAAATAGCTGGACTCCAGGGTACACATCCGCATAAAGTAGACTAAATTACTGTTTCCACTTATGCACTGACTTGTTGTGATTCTTTCCACACATTTGCCATGGCCTCGTGGTGAGCGAAGTGTATTTCTTTGTGCTTTGATTGGGAATGGCCACATCCCTGGCTTTGACTGTTGGGATGTCAGAGTACACGAGGGGAGCGTGTGAGTGTGCTAAGTTGCTTCAGTCGTGTCTGCCTCTGTGCAGTCCCACAGACTGTGGCCCGCCAGGCTCCTCTGTCTATGGGATTCTCCAGGCAAGAATACTGCAGTGTGTAGCCATTTCCTTCTCCAGTGGGTCTTCCTAACCCAGAGATCAAACCTGCGTCTTTTTTCTCCTGCATTAGCAGCTGTGTTTTTTACCACTAGCGCCACCTGGGAAATCCCACGGGGGGAGCTTTGGCTGGAAATGTCCTTTCATGATGGAACATGCATTCTCACACTCCAGAAATCAAGCATCAGAGAATCATGTCTCACGTAGCTAACACTCAACACGCTATACCTTAGAACAAATACAGGTGTTTCAGGAAGCCTGGAACCTGGGGCCTGAATTACAGAACTGCGGGTCCAGCCTAACCTAACTAATCTACAGACTACCTGCAGACGTATGAGCAACGAAATAAATATTCCTTTAATCCACCAGGTCTGGAGATAGTTAGATAAGCAGCATTATTATGGCAACACCTGACTGAATCATGAAACAGCCATTATTGCTGTTGCTTTTACCTTTGTGAAGGTGACTAGTAAACATGTACACTAAGATATAGTATTTTATATCTTTTTCAGCTTACTAACTGATGCGTGCTCAGTTGTGTTCTACTCTTTGCAACCCCATGGAGTGTAGCCCACTAGGCTCCCCTATTCATAGGATCGTCCAGGCAAGAATACTGGACTGTGTTGCCATTTCCTACTCCAGGGGATCTTCCCAACCCAGGGATCGAACTTGTATCTCTTCTGTTCTCTTGCATTAGCTCACAGATTCTTTACCACTGAATCACCTGGGAAACCCTACTCAATTTTTATTGTACAAAATTTTTTTATCCAGATAGTGTTATTTTGAATAATTAGTCTTACTGATTTATAGTATGATAAACAGTTTAAATAATATTTTTGGAAAGTACTATTATAATAATTTAGTTTACTCATATATTCAAATTTTACCTAACCATTCTGTGGAAACAATATTAAGTTATTTACCCTGAAAATCAGTTTAGGGAATTAAAAACTCCAGAATTAAGTTTTTTAATGAAGAATATTTATGTCATTTATAAACCAAAACACTGCTAAATAAAATAAAGCATGTCAATATCATTTTTCTCATATTATAAAATCAGATAGCATATATTGTTTTAAATCAAAATTATTAAAACCAGTATAAATTGTCCAAAGAGTCATCTGAATCAGAAATAGTCTTAACTGTTTTCAAGATTTAGTATGTTTAAATAAAAAATTTTAACTTTTTTGCTTTGTTTTTCCTAATACAATTTTTTAATTTTAGCACTTTATTTTGATAATTTTTAAACCTACAGAAAAGTTTTAAAAAAATGGCCAATAAACATCCATATATACCTGTCACCTAGATTTATCAATTACTAATATTTTGCCACATTTCCTTTATCTATCTTTAAATACATACTTTTAAATAAACATAATTTTGGAATAGTTACAGAAAAGGTGCAACTAGTATTGTTCAGAGTTCCTGTACTGACATCTTTCCTTCGTTGTCCCCTAAAGTAACAACTTATATGGCCTTGGTTCAATTATCAGTATGAAGTAGTTAATGTTGATGAGTTGTATTAATTGTAAACTTTATTCAGATTTCACCTTTAAAGTACATTTACAAGGAAAAGAGATCTTAGGGTTTTTTTTTTCTAGTTAGTTTTCTGATATCAATGACCTTACTGTGCTTCTTATCTTTTAAACTAGAAATCAAGGTTATTATATTTTAAAGTTTTCTTTTTCCTCCATTGAGTTATAGTCCAACAAGTATTTAAAGTTGTTTTGTTTTTCTGCTTCTGGAAATTTATAAATTCTTGCATTTTAAATTTATATAACCCTTTCTGGTGTCAATAACCCAAGAAATAAGAGCTCTATTCAATTTAAGTGAATTTATAATCTAAGTCATCAATTTGTATTTGGAGATAAGCTATTATATGGCATTCTGTTTATTTACAAAATATTTCAAATCACATAATGGGGTTTTGTTATCAAGCTCTTGGCAGGCTAGTTTGGACCTGTAAATTCCAACTTCTGTTGGACCTATATAATGGTTTGGACCTATTAATTTGACCTAATAGTTTGGACCTACGTTGGAATTTATTATTTTATTTCTCAACATACATTAAATATTTTTCTGGGAAGTATTTGTTTGGTCAGATGAGGGAGTCACAATTTAAAGTTTATTAACACCTTTTGTTTGCATGTGAAGTTTTCCTCACATTTTGACCTGAATCATGTATATATTTCTGTGAGGTTTCCTCATTTTTAAGAGAGGAGAAAGAATGTTCATATACTCAGAAATCTGATGATAGCTAAGAAAGTAATGAAGACAAAGTAGAAGCCATCTTTTTAATTCAAAAACACTCAGGATTAATATTTTTAAATTTCCATTAAAAGTAAGCAAAATTATCTTTCAGAAATTCTTTTGAAAATCATTCAAGCACTTGAAAAGCTGTTCAACTTATTGTTTATCAGGGAAACACAAATTAAAACTCCAATGGGATACCGCTTCACACGCACTTGAATGGCTGAAATTCCGAAGACTGGCAACAAGCAAAATTCCATTGCAAGTAGAGTAACCGAAATGCTCGTAAATTATTAATGTGAATGTAGAAGGGTACAAGTGCTTTGGAAAATTCTTTAAACACTTCTTGCAAAGAAGATACGCATATCCATCAGTACAGTAATTAGACTTCAAAATTTACACAAGTAATGTTAAAATATGTCCATAAAAAGCTGTGTATAAGGATATTCTTATCATTTTTAGTCATAAAAATCCCAAACTAAGAATAGTCTTGAAGAAGGCAATGGCACCCCACTCCAGTACTCTTGCCTGGAAAATCCCATGGACAGAGGAGCCTGGTGGGCTGCAGTCCATGGGGTCGCTAAGAATCGGACACTACTGAGCGAGTTCACTCTCACTTTTCACTTTCCTGCATTGGAGAAGGAAATGGCAACCCACTCCAGTGTTCTTGCCTGGAGAATCCCAGGGACGGGGGAGCCTCGTGGGCTGACGTCTATGGGGTCGCACAGAGTCGGACACAACTGAAGTGACTTAGCAGCAGCAAGAACAGTCTGGGATCCCATCAACAGGATAATGGATGAACAAATAGTGATGTATTTATACACTGAGATACTGCTTAGCAAGAAAAAGGAATGAACTACTATGATACCATGCATGAATCTCAGAAGAAACACACACACACACATAAATACATGGTATCAAAGTCCATCGATATAAAGGTCAAAAGCAGCAAAACTAACCTGTAGTAATAGAAATCAGGATATTTTTGTTGTAGGGTATTTTTGTTGATATATTCTAATATACTTGAATTAAATGCACAAAAATCTTTATTCATTCAATTAATTACTATTTGCCTGTGAGCTAGTACTCTAGCAAATATTCAATTATTTCCCACTATATGATTCAAACTGTGTTCAATGATTAGACCCATAAGATATTTTACTCCACAAATATTTAGTAACACTTTTGCTTGGTATTTTAATGGAAGAGGCAAATAACATAAATATATACAACATTTGATACATTATATAAATGCAAATTGATTCAATGAGATCACAAAAGTGGGATTAAGAACTTTGGAGGATCCAAGAGGTCTTCCTAAAAGATGGTTCTCTTTTAAACTCTCTGTGAGGCTCTTTAGTGGTGTAAGAAGCACAGTCATGAAATAAGGGAACCTGGCACTTATCAATCTTCATTACAGGAGACTTACTTTACTGATTCATTCTTTTATTCAGATGTTTCTGTTATTTATTCTATTTAATTCATTTACTAAGATGCTATTATGTAACAGATACTATTTTAGTACTTTAAAAAATGCTTTATTTTATGCTTATCATTGCCCTGGGCTATGCCCTAGGTCTTACTCATAAGGAACAAACAAATTCAAAAAGGAGAGGTAATATAATCAGGGTTCACACTGCTAGAAAGTGAGAAGGTTTAGTTTAAACCTAATTCTATTGATCACAAATTCCCAAAAATGTGTAGCATAAATATTGAAGTAAAAATAAAATTCAGATGATTTTACAGCAGTTCTATTTAGGTCTTTTCAACAGACCTTATACCACACCTAACTTCAGGTTTTCCAAGAAATTCCTATTGCAATATAATCTATAGTTTCATTAAAATGTTTTTACCTAACTCATCCTGACCAATAATACCAATAAATGCATCTTCAGTACTCTTCTCAGTATGGAATAGTTGCTAAGTAGTTCTGGGCACAGAGAATGCTATTGTTGGCACTTAGTATTTTATCTTGGCACTTAGTATTTTGATTGCCAAGAGCCCAAAAGCTCAGAGCGGCCATTTAATATCTGAAAATCAACTAATGATTAAAGAATTTATAGTTTCTTTTTATAATGGTATCTCCAGATCACATTTATAAAGAAAGCTATCTGGGTTCAGTTTCTGATGTGTCAATGAATGCAGTTGTTAAATGCCACCTGTGAAAGGAGAATTATCTTTTGATATCAACTACAAATTTTAATACAATTAGATTTGCTAACTCACTTAACAAACTCTTCTCTCTACTTTGCATTGAATATGTTGTAAAATATGAACAAAGATTCTAAAGTTCAGTTATATAAACATTTACTAAATGCATATAAAAGGATATATTGGGTGAGTTATATTGGTTTTCTCAAGTCTGAAACTCTATTCCCTGTTAAGTCATTAGCTATCTTTGAATTTTCAGAAGAAACAGTGATGCATGTTTTCCTTCTCTCCCTCTATACCTCCAATCTCTCTTTCTCACCCTTCCCACACACACATATACAATTATTATTTGAAGAAGTTACTTTGTGCACTACATAAACTCCATAGTCATCTGAAATACACCTTACCTCTTTTCTAGGTATACAACCTGAGTTGCCTGCCTGAAAGTATTGCCACAAAATTAAACTACAATGTGATATAAAATGAATTCATGATACTTTATGAAGAAAGATTTATGTTAAAAGTAAAAGATTGACTTTTTATTTTCTTTAATTTTTTCTCCTTGAATTTGATCTAAAAGAGTTACCAGAAAGATATTTAAGACAAATTAGATTGTGGTAACACCATCTATTCTGTTTAATTTTACTGAAGTCATGAGTGCTAAAACAAATGCCATTGGCTGCCCGATTAGTCTTCTTAAAACATTAATATATGGTATTCTTTTCCTTCTTCCAAACATGTTTCCCTGATTCATACAACACCTGTATCAAATACAAGCTTCTTTTTAAAATCTGACTGTCATCTACAGACCATATTTTTCAATGATTCCCAATGTTCAACCCAGTCATCTTCTCCATTTCTATCCCTATACCTATAAGTTTTAGTGAAAAAAGCAGGGAGAGTATTTGCAATGGAAAATAATAAGATAAGCAACATTCCAAAGTCTTTTAATTTCCCACCTGCCACCTACTATGGCCACAGACACCCTCTCTATACACTTGTCTGATCAGTACACAGAGACTATAGGCAGACTATAGAGCCAATGCAATCCCTATCCAATGGCATTTTTCACAAAACTAGAACAAATAATTTTAAAATTTGTATGGAAACATAATAGTAGGAAGTAGAACAAGAAATCTCAAGAAAGTTGAACAAAGCTGGAGATATCATGATAACTAATTTAAACTATACTACAAAACTACAATTATCAAAACAGTAAGACACTGGCACAAAAACAAATTCATAGATCAGTGGAACTGAACAGAGAGCTTAGAAATAAACTTTCATGGGCCTTTAATCTACAACAAAGGAGACAAGAATGTATAATGCGGAAAAGTCAGCCTTTTCAATAAATGGTCTTGGGAATACTGACCAGCTACATGCAAAAGAATCAAACTAGACTTCATCATAACATATGCAAAAATAAACTCCCTATATATTGAAGACTTAAATGTAATACCCCCAAATTTAAAACTTCTAGAAGAAAACACAGTATTGTTCTCTTTGACGCTGGTCTTAGAAATATTTTTCTTTTGGATATTTCCCTTCCTCAGGCAAGAGGATCAAATGCAAAAATAAATAAATGGGACTACATCAAACTAAAAAGCCTTTCCACAGTTAAGGGAACTAACAACAATTTGAAAAGGAAGCCTACTGAGTGAGAGAACACATTTGCAAATTATATACCTGATAAGAGGCTAATATACAAAATATACAAAGAACTCATACAATTCAACATCAAAAAAACAAAACAAAATAAGCAATCCAAATGAAAATTATTAGAGGAACTGAGTAGACAATTTTCCAAAGCAGATATACATAAGGCCAACAGGCACATGAAAAGATGCTAAACATTATTCATAGGGAAATGTAAGTCAAAAGCACAGTGAGATATCACCTTGCTAAGTCACTTCAGTCGTGTCCAACTCTGTGTGACCCCATAGACGGCAGTCCACCAGGCTCCCCCGTCTCTGGGATTCTCCAGGCAAGAACACTGGAGTGGGTTGCTATTTCCTTCGCCAATGCATGAAAGTGAAAAGTGAAAGTGAAGTCGCTCAGTCGTGTCTGACCCTCAGCGACCCCATGGACTGCAGCCTTCCAGGCTCCTCCATCCATGGGATTTTCCAGGCAGGAGTACTGGAGTGGGGTGCCATTGCCTTTTCTGAGATAGCACCTTACACCTGTCAGAATAGCTGTTCTCAAAAGGTAACAAACAGCAAGTGTTGACAAGGATGTGGAGAAAAGGGAACCCTCATGCACTGTTGCTGGGAATGTAAACTGGTACTGTCACTATGTAAAACAGTATGGAGATGCCTCAATAAATTAGAAATAGAACTACTGTATCATCCAGCAATTCTACTCCTGAGTATTTATCTGAAGAGAGCAAAATCACTAATTCAAAAAGGTACATGAACTCTTGTGTTCATTGCAGCATTATTTACAATAGCCAATGTACAGAAGAAACCTTGGTGCTTATCAACATGAATGTATGAAGAAGATACATGTATACAATGGACTATCACTCATTCACAAAAAGAATGAAATCTTGCCATTTGTGTCTTCATAGATAGATCTAGAGGGTATTATGCTAACTGAAGTAAGTCATACAGAGAAGGACAAAACTGTATGTTTTCAATTATTTGTGGAATCTGAAAATACAAAAAAAAAATGAATAAATATATCTACACAGAAATAGAGTCATAGTAAACAGAACAAACAGGTTATTGCCAAGGAGGAGGAAATATGTGAGGGAGATTAAAAGGTACAAACTTACAGTTAAAAAGATAAATGAGTCACAAATACTAAGTGTAGAATGTGAAGAATATAGTCAGTATTAATAATTATGTAATATCTATGGTGACAGATTATGGCCAATAGATGGGGAAACAATGGAAACAGTGAGAGGCCTTATTTTGAGGGGCTCCAAAATCACTGCAGATGGTGACTGCAGCCATGAAGTTAAAAGATTCTTGCTCCTTGGAAGAAAAGCTATAACCAACCTAGGCAGCAGATTAAAAAGCAGAGACATTACTTTGCCAACAAATGTCCATCTAGTCAAAACTATGGTTTTTCCAGTAGCCATGTATGGATGTGAGAGTTGGACCAAAGAAAGCTGAGCATCTAAGAATTGATGCTTTTGAATCATGGTGTTGGAGAAGACTCTTGAGAGTCCCTTGGACTGCAAGGAGATCCAACCAGTCCATCCTCAAGGAAATCAGTACTGAATATTCATTAGAAGGACTGATGTTGACGCTGAAACTCCAATACTTTGGCCACCTGATGCGAAGAACTGACTCATTGGAAAAGACCCTGATGCTGGGAAAGATTGAAAGCAGGAGGAGGAGAGGACAACAGAAGATGAGATGGTTGGATGGCATCCCCGAATCAATAGACATGAGTTTGAGCAAGCTCCAGGAGTTGCTGATGAACAGGGAAGCCTAAAGCCCTGCATTCCGTGGGGTCGCAGAGTCAGACACTACTGAGTGACTGAACTGAATTGAAGGTAACAGATGGTAACTGTACTTATTGTGGTGATCACTTTGAAATGTATAGAAATTCTAATCAGTATCTTGTGTACCAAGAACTAAAATAGCTTTATGGATTATTTATACTACAAAAACAAAAGAGACTTATAGAAATAGATGTCAGATTTGTGGTTTCCAGAGGCAGGGGTAGGGAGACAAGGAATTGGAGTAAGGTAGTCAAAGGTACAAACTTAGTTATAAGATAAATAAGTACTGGGAATACAGTGTACAGTATGGCAAATTTGTGCATTACATATGATTGTTGTTAAGAGAGTAAATCCTAAGACTTCTCATCACAAGGAAAAATTTTTTTCTTTTTCTTTAATTTTCTATCCACATGATATGGTGGACATGAACATTCACTAAACTTATTGTGGTAATCATTTCATGATGTACATAAGTCAAATCACTATGCTGTACACCTTAAAATTATTCAATGCTGTATATCAATTATACCTCCATAAAAATGGAAAAAGAAAGAGAGTGGGAAGTACTAAGGAGAAATGTTTAGGAGTATAAACAGAGTTACAGGGTTTACAATTGTAAATAGGTTTGAATCAAGGCTGACTCCAAACAGAACAAAGACACAAATGCAGTGAAGGTGAAAGCCATGTGAATATCTAAATAATGAGAATCTAAGGTGAATGAAGCAGCCAACACAAAATCCCTAACAGAGAACATACCTGATGTTTCTTGTGAAACAACAAGGAAGCCCATGTGGCTGGAATGTTTGAATGAGGGGGAGAATATTAGGAGAGGAGAAAGACAGAATAAGTTTGGGGCAGATGTCAACATTAAATTTCACTGCCTTCTATTATCCTTCTTTCACCAGTCACAGGAATGGGATTTAGTATGTTTAGATTGTCTGAGTCTCATTGCTAATAAACAGCAAACTCTGAGATACAAACTCAAATCAGTCAGACTACAAAAATCAATATTCTTTCCACTAATTAGGGCTTATGGGTATTTAATATTTCAAGTCTGTTCAAAGAAAAACTGAAATGAATAAGTAAACAAAAAGACAGATTTTTTTTTTTTTTTTATTCCCTTATTTACTGATCTGAGAATTGAAGTCTATCTTCAGTCACCCACTTGATTTATATCAGCGTTAATTTTGTCACTTTTTAATTTAGTTGCCTTCTGTATCTCTCCAGTGGTTGGGTCTTTGAAAATATAATCCATCACAAATCTATTTTAATACCAATCTGAGCATACATATTTAGCAAGGTTAAATAAAAACAAAATGAAAGAGTTCAGTGCCTGAGAATGTTTAGCTTCTAAGAAAGCAATAATATATGGCAAGCTCTGTGATGCAAAGATAAACATGGGACCATACATTAACAATTCAAAAATCTTTAAAGGAAAATCAAACTTTTTCCCCAAAAGTAAAATTATTCAGGTCAGAACCATCTGAGTTAGACACTCATGGAAAAGGGGAGTAGTGGGGCAGTCTGGGGGCTTCCTTGGTGGCTCAGCTGGTAATGAATACACCTGCAAGGCAGGAGGCCCCGGTTGCATTCCTGGGTCAGGAAGATCCCCGGGAGAAGGGCTAGCCTATCCAGTATTCATGGACTTCCCTGGTGGCTCAGACAGTAAAGAATCTGCCTGCAATGTGGGAAACCTGGGTTTGATCCGTGGGTCTGGAAGATCCTCTGGAGGAGGACATGGCAACGCACTCTAGTATTCTTGCCTGGAGAATCCCCATGGACAGAGGAGCCTGACAGGCTATATATAGTCCATGGGGTTGAAAAGAGTCAGACATGCCTGAGAGACTAAGCACAGACTAGCAGAGGGCAGTCTGGAGGTGATGTATCCATGGGGAAAAGTGGAAGACCAGCATTACAGCAAACAGAAGAAATACTCAAACACACGTGCATTTCAGAGAACAGTCAGAGAACAGCAGTGATGGCATCCTCGGTACTGACTTGTTGATGTCCTTCCCATCCCATAATGAAGGGAACTTAATTGTCTTCATTTTACAGGGGCAAGGTGTAAGGCATAGATCTCAGTTACAAATCTGTGACTAAGGCCAATTGTGTTGACTGTCAGGGTTTTCTATAAGATCACATAGCCTCCTTGTGGTATGTATTAGTTGCCCAGTCGTGTCCAACTCTTTGTGGTCCCACAGACTGTATCCCACCAGGTTCCTCTGTGCATGGAATTCTCCAGGCAAGAATACTGGAGCGGGTTGCTGTTCCCTTCTCCAGGCGATCTTCCCAACCCAGGGATTGAACCTGGGTCTCCTGCATTGCAGGCAGATTCTTTACTGTTTGAGCCACCAGGGAATCCTCCTTCCCAACTCAGGGATGGAACCCAGGTCTCCCGCATTGCAGTTGGTTTTTTTTTTTTTTTTTTTTTTTTTTTTTTACCAACTAAGCCACCAGGAAGCCATAATAAGGGTGAATGGTTTCAATTATGAAAAGCTAACTGGAGTATTGTACTGGCAAAAGAAATGCTTCTCCGTATTCTGATCTGGAAGGAAATGGGAAAACTTCCTCATCCGTATCCTACCCCTTAGGACTCTTCATGCCATTTCAGTTGTTCTGAGTTAGCCAAAAATAACCTTTTATTGATTTTATCAGTTGAAATCCATTGATAGCACTGTACATTCTAATAGTTTTTCTTCACCAAAAGTTTTCTTCACCAAATAGCTTTCCTCCACTAGGTGGAGGCTATGGTTGTACTGCTCTGTCAAAATGAATATGGACATAAGGACAGCTACTGAAACTCATGGGTTAACGTAATAGGGTGCTACTCAAATTTAATATGACTCATATGACCCCAAAAGCAAAAGCCCCTTATTCTTCAGTTAGGTCATTTTATGAAAATACAAAAAGAATATCTCTTAAAGGAATATTAATGTGAGCTTGGTGTCTATACTTGTGTACATGGCTTTATATAATGTGGCTCCACCAGTTAGATCTCATATTTATAAGAATCTGTATTTTCAGTGGGAAAAGTACTTATCTTTTTTAAAATTAGAAGAAATTCTATCCCATTGTCAATTCTTTTCAGCAGTGTTGCTGAAGTGTTTCTTTCCCTAAAAATAGAGAAATGAATTACTTAGGATCAAAGAGGAATTTGGACTTCTTCTGCAAACTCTCATGTTTGACTTAATTGGGTGGAGGAGGATTTTTTCGTATAATTAAAGCAATAAAACATCATTAAGTGGAACAAAATGAAACGAGGGGGAAGATACATTTCAACACAATAAAAATCTATAGTGATACAGGTGAAGTACTAGGAAATTTGACTCCATTGAAAAATTTATTACTTTTTTTCAGAACTGCCGTGTTGAACACGACAGCGTGCACGAGCACACATAGCTTGTTTGGGTGTTGACCTCCGGGTTTGAGCCCACAGGAGTTTATCTCAGAAGAAATTAGAGACCCCTTGTTTCTTGTGCCACGTGAACATTTTCTAGTGCTGCTGCTTATGACACAAGAAACAAGGGCCTCCTGTGCATGCTGTCACGTTCAACAATTTGCGACCCTTTGGACTGTAGCTCACCAGGTTCCTCCTCTGTCCTTGGGATTTTTTTTCAGGCAAAAATAGTAAAGTGGGTTGCCATTTCCTCCTCCCAGGGATCTTCCGAAACCAGGGATCAAACCCAAGTCTCCTGTATCTCCTTGCATTGCAGGTAGATTCTTTACCCTCTGAGCCATCAGGGGAGCCCTAAAAGCTAAGAGCCTCTGCTCCAGGATCAGAATTTAGTCTTCTGCTTGAAGACCCTCTAGGAGCTCTTTGAAATTCAGGATTCTGTATTCTTTCTGTCAGTCTGAAGCCACCCTTGACTTGTCAGAACATCTCTTTTCCCACTAAAACCAAGAGTCGTTACAGCTGTATCACAGTGAGGCTTTTAGCTCCCCTTTTTGCTTAACATTTTCCCTTAGGGGTAGGAGCTGGATCTTTCCATTGTATAAATATATTTTATTTATTTACTACTAAGATGTTTTTCCTCAAACATTTTTCCTGAGCACTAAATTTTGCCAGTAGTCTTCGTGTAACAGGTACAACCTGCAGGCAACTTTCAAAGGGCATGTTTCTGATTATGATACAAAGTGCTCACATGCTGTTATTCAAGTCCTTAAAGAAGAGGGTGGTGGCCGAGAGGAGAAACCCCACGTTCAAGGAGTGTGGCTGTGCAGACGCAGGAGGTTCTGAGAGGAGCTACTCCACGTTCAAGGTCAGGAGGGGCGGTGGTGAAGAGGTACCCCTCGTCCAAGGTAAGGAGCAGCAGCTGCGTTTTCCTGGGGCAGCCATAAAGAGATATCCCACGTCCAAAGTAACAGAAACCCAAGTAAGATGGTAGGTGTTGCAAGAGGGCATCAGAGGACAGACACACTGAAACCATACTCACAGGAAACTAGTCAATCTAATCACACGGACTACAGCCTTCTCTAACTCAATGAAACTAAGCTATGCCCATGGGGCCACCCAGGATGGGCAGGTCATGGCAGAGAGGTCTGACAGAATATGGTCCACTGGAGAAGGGAATGGTAAACCACTTCAGTATTCTTGCCTTGAGAACCCCATGAACAGTATGAAAAGGCAAAATGATAGGATACTGAAAGAGGAACTCCCCAGGTCAGTAGGTGCCCAATATGCTACTGGAAATCACTGGAGAAATAACTCCAGAAAGAATGAAGGGATGTAGCCAAAGCAAAAAGAATACCCAGCTGTGGATGTGTCTGGTGATAGAAGCAAGGTCCAATGCTGTAAAGAGCAATATATTGCATAGGAACCTGGAATGTCAGGTCCATGAACCAGGGCAAATTGGAAGTGGTCAAACAGGAGATGACAAGAGTGAACGTCAACATTCTAGGAATCAGCGACCTAAAATGGACTGGAATGGGTGAATTTAACTCAGATGACCATTGTATCTACTACTGTGGGCAGGAATCCTCAGAAGAAATGTAGTAGCCATCATGGTCAACAAAAGAGTCCAAAATGCAGTACTTGGATGCAATCTCAAAAACGACAGAATGATCTCTGTTCATTTCCAAGGCAAACCTTTCAATATCACAGTAATCCAAGTCTATGCCCTAACCAGTAATGCTGAAGAAGCTGAAGTTGAACAGTTCTATGAAGACCTGCAAGACCTTTTAGAACTAACACCCAAAAAAATGTCCTTTTCATTATAGGGGACCGGAAGACAGAAGTAGGAAGTCAAGAAACATCTGGAGTAACAGGCAAATTTGGCGTTGGAATACGGAATGAAGCAGGGCAAAGGCTAATAAAGTTTTGTCAAGAGAACGCACTGGTCATAACAAACACACTCTTCCAATAACACAAGAGAAGACACTACACATGGGCATCATCAGATGGTCAACGCCGAAATCAGATGGATTATATTCTTTGCAGCCAAAGATGGAGAAGCTCTATACAGTCAATAAAAACAAGACCAGGAGCTGACTGTGGCTCAGATCATGAACTCCTTATTGCCAAATTCAGACTTAAATTGAAGAAAGTAGGGAAAACCACTGGACCATTCAGTTCAGTTCAGTTCAATTGCTCAGTCGTGTCCAACTCTTCGTGACCCATGAATTGCGGCACGCCAGGCCTCCCTGTCAATCGCCAACATCTGGAGTTCACTCAGACTCACGTCCATTGAGTCAGTGATGCCATCCAGCCATCTCATCCTCTGTCGTCCCTTTCTCCTCCTGCCCCCAATCCCTCCCAGCATCAGAGTCTTTTCCAATGAGTTAACTCTTCACATGACGTGGCCAAAGTACTGGAGTTTCAGCTTCAGCATCATTCCTTCCAAAGAAATCCCAGGGCTGAGCTCCTTCAGAATGGACCGATTGAATCTCCTTGCAGTCCCAGGGACTCTCAAGAGTCTTCTCCAACACCACAGTTCAAAAGCATAAATTCTTCAGTGCTCAGCCTTCTTCACAGTCCAGCTCTCACATCCATACATGACCACAGGAAAAACCATAGCCTTGACTAGGCGAACCTTTGTTGGCAAAGTAATGTCTCTGCTTTTGAATATGCTATCTAGGTTGGTCATAACTTTCCTTCCAAGGAGTAGTGTCTTTTAATTTCATGGCTGCAGTCATCATTTGCAGTGATTTTGGAGCCCAGAAAAATAAAGTCTGCCACTGTTTCCCCATCTATTTGCCATGAAGTGATGGGACCAGATGCCATGATCTTCATTTTCTGAATGTTGAGCTTTAAGCCAACTTTTTCTCTCTCCACTTGCACTTTCATCAAGAGGCTTTTTAGTTCCTCTTCACTTTCTGCCATGAGGGTGGTGTCATCTGCATATCTGAGGTTATTGATATTTCTCCCAGCAATCTTGATTCCAGCTTGTGCTTCTTCTAGTCCAGCGTTTCTCATGATGTACTCTGCATATAAGTTAAATAAACAGGGTGACAATATACAGCCTTGACATACTCCTTTTTCTATTTGGAACCAGTCTGCTGTTCCATGTCCACTTCTAACTGTTGCTTCTTGACCTGCATATAGGTTTCTCAAGAGGCAGGTCAGGTGGTCTGGTATTCCCATCTCTTAGAATTTTCCACAGTATATCGTGTCCACACAGTCAAAGGCTTTGGCAGTCAATAAAGCAGAAATAAATGTTTTTCTGGAACTCTGTTTCTTTTTCCTTGATCCAGCAGATGTTGGCAATTTGATCTCTGGTTCCTCTGCCTTTTTAAAACCAGCTTGAACATCTGGAAGTTCACAGTTCACATATTGCTGAAGTCTGGCTTGGAGAATTTTGAGTAATTACTTTACTAACATGTGAGATGAGTGCAATTGTGCGGTAGTTTGAGCATTCTTTGGCATTGCCTTTCTTTGGGATTGGAATGCAAATTGACCTTTTCCAGTCCTGTGGCCACTGCTGAGTTTTCCAAATTTGCTGGCATATTGAGTGTAGCACTTTCACAGCATCATCTTTCAGGGTTTGAAATAGCTCAACTGGAATTCCATCACCTCCACTAGCTTTGTTCATAGTGATGCTTTCTAAGGCCCACTTGAATTCACATTCCAGGATGTCTGGCTCTAGATGAGTGATCACACCATCGTGATTATCTGGGTCATGAAGATCTTTTTTGTACAGTTCTTCTCTGTACTCTTGCCTCCTCTTCTTAATATCTTCTGCTTCTGTTGGGTCCATACCATTTCTGCAAAGACCATTCAGGTATGACCTAAATCAAATCCCTTATGATTATACAGTGGAATTAAGAAATAGATCTAAAGGCCTAGATCTGATAGATAGAGTGCCTGATGAATTATGGACAGAGGTTCGTGACGTTGTACAGGAGACAGGGATCAAGATCATTCCCATGGAAAAGAAATGCAAAAAAGCAAAATGGCTGTCTGAGGAGGCCTTACAAATAGCTGTGAAAAGAAGAGAAGTAAAAAGCAAAGGAGAAAAGGAAAGATATAAGCATCTGAATGCAGAGTTCCAAAGAATAGCAAGAAGAGATAAGAAAGCCTTCCTCAGTGATCAATGCAAAGAAATAGAGGAAAACAACAGAATGGGAAAGACTAGAGATTTCTTCAAGAAAATTAGACATACCAAGGGAACATTTCATGCAAAGATGGGCTTGATAAAGGACAGAAATGGTATGGACCTAACAGAAGCAGAAGATATTAAGAAGAGGTGGCAACAATACACATAAAAACTCTACAGAAAAAGAGCTTCATGACCAAGATAATCATGATGGTGTGATGACTCATCTAGAGCCAGACATCCTGGAATGTGAAGTCAAGTCGGCCTTAGGAAGCATCACTACGAACAAAGCTAGTGGAGGTGATGGAATTCCAGTTGAGCTATTTCAAATCCTGAAAGATGATGCTGTGAAAGTGCTACACTCAATATGCCAGCAAATTTGAAAAACTCAGCAGTGGCCACAGGACTGGAAAAGGTCAATTTGCATTCCAATCCCAAAGAAAGGCAATGCCAAAGAATGCTCAAACTACCGCACAATTGCACTCATCTCACATGCTAGTAAAGTAATGCTCAAAATTCTCCAAGCCAGACTTCAGCAATATGTGAACTGTGAACTTCCAGATGTTCAAGCTGGTTTTAGAAAAGGCAGAGGAACTAGAGATCAAATTGCCAACATCTGCTGGATCAAGGAAAAAGCAAGAGAGTTCCAGAAAAACGTCTATTTCTGCTTTATTAACTATGCCAAGGCATTTGACTGTGTGGGTCACAATAAACTGTGGAAAATTCTAAAAGAGATGGGAATACCAGACCACCTGACCTGCCTCTTGAGAAACCTACATGCAAGTCAGGAAGCAACAGTTAGAAGTGGACATGGAACAACAGACTGGTTCCAAATAGGAAAAGGAGTTCGTCAAGGCTGTATGTATATTATCACCCTGCTTGTTTACCTTCTATGCAGAGTACATCATGAGAAAACGCTGGACTAGAAGAAGCACAAGCTGGAATCAAGATTGCTGGGAGAAATATCAATAACCTCAGATATGCAGACGACACCACCCTTATGGTAGAAAGTGAAGAGGAACTAAAAAGCCTCTTGATGAAAGTGCAAGTGGAGAGTGAAAAAGTTGGCTTAAAGCTCAACATTCAGAAAATGAAGATCATGGCATCTGGTCCCATCACTTCATGGCAAATAGATGGGGAAACAGTGGAAACAGTGGCTGACTTTATTTTTCTGGGCTCTAGAATCACTGCAGATGGTGACTGCAGCCATGAAATTAAAAGACACTACTCCTTGGAAGGAAAGTTATGACCCACCTAGATAGCATATTCAAAAGCAGAGACATTGCTTTGCCAACAAAAGTCTGTCTAATCAAGGCTATGGTTTTTCCTGTGGTCATGTATGGATGTGAGAGTTGGACTGTGAAGAAAGCTGAGTGCTGAAGAATTAATGCTTTTGAACTGTGGTGTTAGAGAAGACTCTTACGAGTCCCTTGGACTGCAAGGAGATTCAACCAGTTCATCCTAAAGGAGACCAGTCCTGAGTGTTCTTTGGAAGGAATGATGCTGAAGCTGAAACTCCAGTACTTTTGCCATCTCATGCAATGAGTTGACTCATTGTAAAAGACTCTGATGCTGGGAGGGATTGAGGGCAGCAAGAGAAGGGGACAACAGAGGATGAGATGTCTGAGTGGCATCACCGACTCGATGGACGAGTTTGAGTGAACTGTGGGAGTTGGTGATGGACAGGGAGGCCTGGTGTGCTTCGATTCACGGGGTTGCAAAGAGTCAGACAGGACTGAGCGACTGAACTGAACTGAAAGAAAAGAAAACAAAAGGGCTAATAATCATTATTAACCTGGATTCTTGAATTATGCTAGCAGACACGATGGGTAGGCACAACTCAGTGTGATGTGTTTGGAGAACTGCAGGCTATTTGGGAGAAGTGAAGAGCTGACTGGATGGGGAAATGGGACTGTTCAAGCAGGGAAAGCTCAGAGGACAGAGGACCACATATGCCATAACAAGAATTTGAACTTTTTCCAGGAAACAGGTCTTTCCAAATCTGGATGCGCACTACAAAGATCAGAGAAGTTTTCTTAACAGAATTTTCTAAGTCTTATCCCAGACCTATAAAATCAGAATATTTACAGACAAAGCTTGTCTGCTTTTTCTTAACCTGAGCCTGAGCTCCCATTACTTTCTAAATCTCACCAGAAGAAAAATTGATGGCAAAATAAGAAAAGAAAAGAGTTTAATAATTTTGAAAGTTCTATTATGAAATTTCATGCTGAACATGAGTTATATGGAAGCATATAACTCTGTGTAAGGAAGAAACCTAGTTGATCAATAATTATGTGTGTGACAATAATTATTGTGTGTGATCAATAATTATGAGGTTCTTTCAGTATAGATATTGGAATATAATTATTCCATATTTATTTGTACTCTGATGATTTTCAAGTGTGCTCAAGTCTTTGGTATGAGT
This sequence comes from Tragelaphus eurycerus, assembly GCA_935064755.1. Classification (NCBI taxonomy): domain Eukaryota; kingdom Metazoa; phylum Chordata; class Mammalia; order Artiodactyla; family Bovidae; genus Tragelaphus; species Tragelaphus eurycerus. The sequence continues at coordinate 66,599,752 of CAKXYN010000004.1, read as the reverse complement.
TTATGTCATATTCTTACAAACATACATATTTACGTATATACTCAAGAAGACCTGTTCTGCTTCATGACCAAGGAGATTGATAAAAGGCAGGGAATGAAGAAAGGAGACTGGTACAGAGAAAGAGTGATATAAAACATAGAATATAATCAGGTATTATGGTACTGCTTTCTCACAGTCCATGACAGTGAGATGTAAAACCGGTATAATCCCTATGACCTGCTGCTGGAGCATTGTTAAGAGAAAGATGGTACAGTCCAAAGAGGGCTGTGGGATCTAGTTCCAAAGTACCTCCAAAAGGTAGTGCTGATCCTAAGTGACTAACTTTATAGGGATTGGAATTTCCAGTATATTCCAAAGCTTAGAAATAACCCAAAACTTGGGTTCATCATTTGCTCTCCATACAGTCCATCAGTCATGAGTCCTGATAATATCTCAGAAATATCTTTCTCAGGATCACCTACAATCCACAACCATTGCGGTTAACTTAGTTCAAGTTCTCGTCTTCTCTTATAAGACTCAGAAAAGTCTTTCTACAGTGCTTGTAGCCTACAGCATCTTCCTTCTGTACATTAAAATGGTGTCTGGAAAACATGCTGACACAGGGGCGATTTCTAAAATGTAAGGAATCGTAGTGTTTTTATACTGAAAACTGCTGATTACTCCAAATTATTTTTTAGATCGAGTCCAAATTTCTTGACTTGGCATAGAAGGCTGTGTTAGGCCCTGGCCAGTCTTTAATTCTGACATCTCAGTAATAAACGGAAACCTAAAGAATGTAATCAGGTTTCAGTTAGGATTGCTTTACAGGGGAGTAAATAAACACTTGAGTGAGGACGTCTCCCCTCCAGCCCAACGTGATAAAAGCTAGCAGCCTCCATCATTTCTTGGCTACTCTCATGTTTTATTCCACAGCCCACAGACCTATCAGTTTTGCACAGGTCTTGGTCCAGAGGCTAGTTCCTCACCTGCTTCCTCATCAAGAGCACTTGGCATGAATCATTTGCTGATATTGGTAGTAAACGGAAGCATAAAGCTAATTTGAACATGATCTGAATGGTGATACTCATCAATCATCAAACCCAGGCTGGTCCTTCCTAGTCTGATCGAAGATCTTTGATGACCTGGAACCTGCTTACATTTATAGCATCTTTTCCTTCCAAGTCTGCCACACACCATACTTTAGTCCAGACACTCAAAACTACTTATAGTTCCCTCCAAACACAATACCCACGCAAGCCTCCCTGCTTTGTTCTTACAACTCCTTCTTTTTCTAAGTATAACTCATCTTTGAGGACTCAACTCATGCATAATTCTCCTAAGAAGACTTCACAGATGCTTCCCTTCCCCTCCAGACTGGGACAGGCCCACTTCCAATCTGCTCATGTAGCATCCTTTGATGGCTCTGTCAGAGCGCTGGTCACTGGCTGCGGAATGCCCTTACTTGCTGCACTCCCCATCGACACTCTAAAATCTTTGAGAGTGGGATGTACTTTATCTTCATATGCCCATGCCTAACAGCCTAACATTGAGTATACCTAACATATTTTCATGCTTAGTGATTATTTATTGAAGTGAACTGTAGGTTGTTTTTTTTTTTTTTTTTAATTTGGAGTGAATGCAGTTGTAATGTCCAGTACTAGTGCTCTCTTTTAAGATACTAAAATAGACAGTCACAAGTTTCACTGGTGAACTACTACCGAAAAAAAAAAAAAAAAGGGAGGAAAAAAGTCTATTTTTATTCCCATTCAACGCTCAGTTCAGTTCAGTTCAGTGGCTCAGTTGTGTCCGACTCTTTGTGACCCCATGAATCACAGCACGCCAGGCCTCCCTGTCCATCACTAACTCTAGCCATTAACAAATCTCTTTGGAAAGTTCCAGTGATGATGACGATAACGATGATAATCACAATGGTGAAAACAATTAATATTGACAGGATTTATTACCTCCAGACTAAGTCTTTTTTCAATATCTTTTTTCAGTCTCATAACAATACAAGCAAATATTGTTATAATCCCCATTTTACATGTGAAGCACAGAGAGATTAAATATCTGCCCCAACCACAAAGCCATCAAGTCCATACAGTGTGGTCTAGATATTCATCAGAGCATTTTCTAAGAAAGTGACCACGTGGAGATTACAAAGCTGAATATAAAGGGGCTCTTTAAATCACATTTGGACTTTAGTGGGAAGATATCACTTTACATATTGGCTAGACCATCGCAAAAGCCTTTTACAGCTTACCAAGTAGCATTTTACTTGGGAGGACACTGGGCACTCCCTGAAGGCAGGAAGAATACATGGACCTGTGTATTCCCCATTGGACCTACCATGAGCACACAGACACTCGAGATGTATTTGCTGGGTAACTGCTTATTTAAAGACTTTTAATGAATGTCTCAACTACTTTATACAAGATCTCCTTATGGAAGCATATGCATTTCCTTTGTTCACAGAAGAGTGCAGTATGAGCATATTTTTCTCTTCCAATTTTTACTTGCTCTTCAGTCTTCACATCTCCCTTGGCATAGAGAACAGGAGTCATCACTTGATGTTCCATCTACCACTTGCATTCTGGCTCTCACAATACCATTTTTCTCAGACAAGAGTGGAATTTCCCAATTAATCTCTGGACAAATTAGCAATATATTTTATATAAGCCACTTAAACGGTATTATGCTTAGCTGCATTAGGCCATTTTTTAGCTGTGGATGAATTTCGTAATGCTGCAGAATACTGCCTCTTCCTCCTAATTTTATAACCAAGTAGTCCCCATCCTGTAGAATTTATACCTAAGCATTACAAATCCTTGAAACAGTGTTAACTTATCTAGGTCTCAGAAATCTTTGGAGACTAGAAAAAAATGAAAAAGTAATTTTTTAACCTGTTTCCTTAATGAAGCAGTTTCTAATTTTATTCCCAGCTGTGAAATATCTGAAAAGTCCTCCTATCTAGCCTCATTCACCCAGTGGCTAACATTATATCCAAATGCTGGTGCTAAAGAATATTCAAATCCTTGTGGATCTTGCTATGGTCCTAAGTAAATTAAGTCAGTTTAATTTGTGTTGCGGTAGAGTTCTATGGTCTCCTTTTCTTGTTTTTGTTGTTGTTGTTGTTCAGAAAGAAAATGCCTTTTGCACATTGGATGTTGCTTCCATTTTGAGAAAAAAAAACATAATTAGTTGCATTTGCACCAATTTTCAGAAGTAATAAGACAAAACTGTACTTGTCCCATGATTTTACAACTGTACTTATAGAATCAGATGAAGTAGAAGATAGTGTAATCTAGTCCTTCCTATGATTGCATTTATGTATCAGGATTCACCTAAATGATGCAAAATAAAATCTTTATATTTCACACAGGGCTTAGAGAAAAGTTAAGTTTAACTTTTGCTTGCTTCTTACATCTCTGAGACATGTCACTGCTGATTAATCTGATAAATTGAAAACCTTACTAAATAACTGGTATATAACACTATAATTGTGTTTATAGTGTGATATTGGGCATGTGACCTAACCTCTCTGTGCTTTGGTTTTCTCATCTGTAAAATTAAATATTGAGGGACTGAGTGAAAATCACTCAGTCATGTCCAACTCTTTGAGACCCCATGGACTAAACAGTCCATGGAATTCTCTAGGCCAGAATACTGGAATGGGTAGCCTTTCCCTTCTCCAGGGGATCTTCCCAACCAAGGGATTGAACCCAGGTCTCCCTCATTGCATTCTTTACCAGCTGTGCCAAAAGGGATGCCCCAAAATTAGATATTGAGTTAGTCTATAAAAGTAACATTCTAGTGATTCCAATTAGAGCTCAAAAACAGATATTTGTGATGGGAAAAGAAAACTTTCAAACAACAAAGTTTTCTTTGGCCAGGCAGTGTTATATAGTGGAAAGAACACTGATTTTGTCACTTAACAATATGAATTCAATTTCCAAAATTGAGATTTACTAGCTATTTGATCTTGACCTCAGTTACAAGATGAAGAAATAAATGCTTATCCTGCATAGTGTCATAAGCTTTAAAAAAAGATTGTGGAAACTGCTAGCATACAAAAGATGTTCAAGAATTGTAGCTATCTGGGGTATAACACAGTACTCTTCCCCATTACCCTCTTCATTTTTTTCATATCTTCACCTGCAGTAGCAAAATGTATTTTTACATAAGAATTCCTAGAGGCTGTGGGATGAGAAGTGATAGATATTACTAAAAGCATGGTACATTTCTGCTCTATAAGTCACTCCTGAGAATTCCAAACAACCGAAGCCAACTCACTAAACATGAGTAACCATAACAACAAGGGGCTATAAGTGAAGTCAGGACACTAGTGTTCTGATTGATAGGTCCTAGGTTCATCTTCAACCCATTGACTTTGACCACTTGAATGGAAACCAAAAAGCAGAGAAATAAAATGGAAAAAAACGGAAGAACAACAAAAGTAAAGGGCCTCTTGAAGGCACTTCTGACCTCATCTGAGGTCATCTCTGTTGGATTAGCGTGTGAAAGGCTAGTAATTATTAAAATGTTATACAACCATCATGAATTCAAGTATCTATGCAATTTTCTATTAACAAGATTCTGTTTCTTAATGAATGAGTCTACAGACCTTCCTAAGGATGTATAGTAACCAGTCATTAAGAGGAGGAAAAATAGATGTTATTTGTAATTTTGTTGGCTTATGCATTGAAGCTGACTGTCTCAAGAAGAGCCAGCCCCCTTTCAGGCAGAGAAAAATGTCAAAATGACCTATAATTCCTAAGTTTGCTCTTCACTTCAATTTGCTTTTATTTATTCATCGACTGTTAGGCCTTTAATCCTAAATAGCAAACTTGGCAAAATCACTTGGAGGCTTAGAAGACAACTGAGACTTACCTTGGCCAAAAGTGAACTATTGATTTTCTGTCTCCACCAAACCTGTCCTGCTATAAGTCCCCCTCACTTCATTGAACAAGGGGGGAGAAAAATCCCTAATTATATCTTCTTGCTCTCTTTCTCTCACAACATACACTCAGTCCAACAGAGGCCATAGCCACTCAATTTATAGAATGTGTCCTAAATTTGTATATCTCTCCATCTATTCTATTTCCAAAATAATTCCAGCCACCACACATTCCAGCTCATACTCGACATGAGGCTGATATTTTAAAAATGTAAATCAGCTGATGCTGCTCCCATCAAAATTAGAATAAACATCAAACTTCTGACCACAGCCTTCAAAGCCCTAAGTCATTTGCTCATTCCTTCCTTCCTCACTGACCTCATCTCTGTCTTCTCCCCAGCCCCCAACCAAGCTTCAGTGATCTTTCTCATTCAAAAAGCATCAAGTTTATCTCTGCTTTACTGCTGGTACAGCTAATTCTTAGTCTGCCTGGAGGGTCAGCGTCATGGGCATATGGCCCCTGCAGTCACACAGAGTCCTAATAGCAGAAAGGGCCCACATTTGGTTTAATGCTCTGCTGTTGCCATCTCAAAGTGTTTTTAATAATGTTAATTTTTAACTTGTGTTTTATCAGTGAAATCCAATGGGACAATGGAGCACTTGGGTGAGCAAAGAAAATACGTGTAACGTTTCCATCGTATATCACCACTTCATTTGCATATGGCACTTGCAATGCTCCATGAGCAAAGAATCCGGTGGACCTACAATGTGTAGGAGTTCCTCATGACTCAGAGTGAGTACAAAGTGAGCCTATTAAGTCCAGAACTGAGGAAGGAGGTGCACCAACAGCTCTGAGAGGCCACACCTTCTACTGAGAACCAGAACTTGCTTCAAACATAAAGGAAGCCGTGCTGTTCTAAGAAACATGAATGATCAAAGCGCCTTGACATAACCCTTCTTGCTCATGTAACTTCCCAGTATTAGCTAACCACCAACACCGAAAATGACAATACAGAATGAAAGAGAATGATAAGGGCAACCAGGGTTCATTTGCACATTTTCACTTAGTTTTCCTTACTCATAAGTAAGCTCAAGGTAGAGAGTGTTGATATAATGTGTGCCTATGGAGAAGTGAGATTTTTAAAGTTGAGTCAATTTTGTACAATGCTTCTGGTATGAATGAAATATATACGTACGGACAAGCTATGTAGTTAAAAACTGTATAATTCTGGTGATGCCACCTATAAGTGAAATGTGCTTATTTTTGGATTTAAAACTAGTACTACACAATGCAAAGATGAATGTAACATTTGTGCAAATAGTTTGACATTTTAATTCTCCCAGTTTAAAATTATATAAATAACGTTAATAATATTAGCATAGCAGATAAAAAATACCAAAGTAAGTGAAGAGAAATACTACAGGAAAATGAGAAAGCTTTGTATTTCAGTGCTTTTTTTTAAAGGTATTTTTTCTGCTTTTAGAATGAGGGACCATATATTTTCTTTTTGCATCAGATCCTGCAAATCGGTAATCAGCTGTATTGACATGGAATGTTGTTCCCCTGACCCTAACTTCACAATGCTGACTCTTCCATGTAATTCATGTCTTTGATAAAATATAAGCCTCTTTGAGAAGCCACCCCTTACCCATCCATCTAAATTAGTCACCAGGTACTCTCTAGCAAACTATCCAATCTCAGTACTCTGCATATAGTGATATAAGAATGTTGTACATTTCTAGCTGTTCTTCTGCATCTTCCCTCTGTAGGAGCTGAACTTTGGCTTTACTGTTACCCTCTTACCTTTAGAGCTAAGGATAGTGACTGACACTTAATAGGCATTTAATACATATTTGGGGAATGAATGAATAAATAAATCTAGTGATTACTACATTGTCCAATTTAAAATAAACCTGAATAAAGTTACAGTATAATTTTAAAAAACACTTTCACTATTTTAAATGTTTTCAGTTCAGTTCAGTTGCTCAGTTGTGTCCGACTCTTTGCATCCCCATGAATCCCAGCATGCCAGGCCTCCCTGTCCATCACCAACTCCCGGAGGTCACTCAGACTCATGTCCATCAAGTCAGTGATGCCATCCAGCCATCTCATCCTCTGTCATCCCCTTCTCCTCCTGCCCCCAATCCCTCCCAGCATCAGAGTCTTTTCCAATGAGTCAACTCTTCGCATGAGGTGGCCAAAGTACTGGAGGCTCAGCTTCAGCACCATTCCTTCCAAAGAACACCCAGGACTGATCTCCTTTAGAATGGACTGGTAGGAGGGACTCTTAAGAGTCTTCTCCAACACCATATTTCAAAAGCATCAATTCTTTGGCACTCAACCTTCTTCACAGTCCAACTCTCACATCCATGCATGAGCACAGGAAAAACCATAGCCTTGACTAGACAGACCTTTGTTGGAAGAGTAATGTCTCTGCTTTTCAATATGCTATATAGGTTGGTCATAATTTTCCTTCCAAGGAGTAAGCATCTTTTAATTTCATGGCTGCAATCGCCATCTGCAGTGAATTTGGAGCCCAGAAAAATAAAGTCTGACACTGTTTCCACTGTTTCTCCATCTATTTCCCATGAAGTGATGGGACCAGATGCCATGATCTTTGTTTTCTGAATGTTGAGCTTTAAGCCAACCTTTTCACTCTCCACTTTGACTTTCATCAAGAGGCTTTTTAGTTCCTCTTCACTTTCTGCCATAAGGGTGGTGTCATCTGCATATCTGAGGTTATTGATATTTCTCCCAGCAATCTTGATTCCAGCTTGTGCTTCTTCCAGTCCAGCGTTTCTCAGGATGTACTCTGCATATAAGTTAAATAAGCAGGGTGACAATATACAGCCTTGACGTACTCTTTTTCCTATTTGTTTTAACTATTTTAAAAATTTAGGAGGAGAAAAAAAAAACTTTTGAACCACAGAAAGTTGGCAACATTCAATTTTCAGCATATTTTATACAATATGGCTATAAAAATAATGGTGTTGAAATAATACTTTTATGCTGTCAGTCTATTATATACTTTAAAAGAAGCTTTCCTTTCCAAATAATCTCTTGTGTTCAGTGGTGGGTTTCAGTAAACTAATAAAAAGTGAAAGTATCTCAGTCATGTCTGATTCTATACGACCCCATGACTACACAATCCATGGACATCTCCAGGCCAGAATGTTAGAGTGGGTAGCCTTTGCCTTCTCCAGGGGATCTTCTCAACCCAGGGATTGAACCCAGGTCTCCAACATTGCAGGCAAATTCTTTACCAGCTGAGCCACAAGGGAAGCCCAAACTAATAAATAGATCATGCATTTTGAAAGTATTATTTTAAAATAATTTTTCATAAACCATCTAGAATAGGGAAGGGTGGTGGGCTTCATCTTGTAAGTAATGATGCAGCATAGGAAATAGTGGCCTGAAAGTTTATATTAAAAAGAATAGCAATCCTTTGTCTTACTCTCTGGAATGGACTCAGTAAAGAATCTGCTTGTAAGGTAGGAGATGTGGGTTTGATCCCTGGGTAGGGAAGATCCCTTGGAGAAGAAAATGCCCACCCACTCCAGTATTCTTGCCTGGGAATTCCTAAGGACAGAGGAGTCTGGCAGGCTACGGTCCATGGGATGACAAGAGTTGGATACGACTTAACAACTAAATTACCACCACTATCACTGGAATGAACTGTCCTGGTGGCTTAACGATGTCCTGATGTGTATAGAAATCTGGAGTGGGAGTGTGAGTGCTCTGTATCTTCATCCTGAGGTACTCTGAAATAAGCATGGTATAAAACTAAAAGAATTTCAGCTTTTCTGGCCTAGAATAAAATGTATATTTTTTTGTGCTGCCAAGGCAACAATTTTGCCTTAGGCAACACTGAAAATAACCATAAATGATAATAAGAAATCAAAATTCTCCAGAATATGAAACTATGTCACTCTATGATTTGTTACAAAATAGAATTTCTATAGAGCTGAAAAATACAGCTACATCTAATCATTGTTAATATAAAAATATTTTCATCTTTAATAAGATAGAATGTAAGTTTTGGAGGGAAATATTAGGTTTATTTATTTGATATATTTGGAATACAAAGGTAAGAATTAAAGGTAAATGTTTTACATATTATAAAAAGAATTTTATTTCCTTTTGTATAAAGGATTGGAATGCAATCTAGTAAAAGTCTTTGCAAGATATTTCTGGCTGTCAGGACTTATAACAAATGATTTGCTGTATCTAATCATACTGTCTACACCAAAGATAGAACAAAGTGTTTTTTGTTTTCCTATTCATCACTTGTCTCCATGACAAAGACTTGGAAATGATCTTATAGTTATGCATACTTCAGGTACTCCAAGGAGATATTTATGATGCAATAATATATTCATAGTAAGTATATAAAATGTCATAGTTAACTCTGTAAAATGAGGATACAGGGGATTACCACCTACATACATGTAGATCACCACTCTACATACATAAATTATATAATCTAGTTGGAATGAACTGGTTCAATACTCAAAAATCATTTATTATACTGGAATGGTTTAGTTGTTATGCCATGTCCGACTCTTGCAACCCCATGGGGCTGTAGCCTGCCAGACTCCTCTGTTCATGGGGTTCTCCAGGCAAAAATATTAGAGAGGATTGTCATTTCTTTCTTCAGGGGATCTTCCCAACCCAGGAATGGAACCCGGTCTCCTGCATTGCATGCAAAGTCTTTACTGGCTGAGCTACAAGGGAAGCCCATTAATATATTACATCATATTAAGAGCTTACAAAGAAAAATCACATGACCATATCAACTGGTATAGAAAAAGCCTTTTACAAGATTCAGCACCTATTTATGATAAATCTCTCCAAAAACAGAATGGAGGAGATATTTCCTCCTAAGATCAGGAAGAAAGCATGGATTTCCTCTCTCACTGCTCTTATTCAGCAGAGTACTGGAAGTTCCAGCCAGTGCAAAAAGGCAAGAAAAGGAAACAAAAAGTGTAGAGATCAGGAAAGATCTCTCTATTATTGTAGATGACATAACAATTCGAAGGAATTAACAAGAAAAACTCTTTAATAAATAAGTTCACCAAGGTTGCAGGATATTAGATTTACAAAAATTAATATAAGCAATATACATGTGAACCTCAGATATGCAGATGACACCAACCTTATGGCAGAAAGTGAAGAGGAACTCAAAAGTCTCTTGATGAAAGTGAAAGGGGAGAGTGAAAAAGTTGGCTTAAAGCTCAACATTCAGAAAAAGAAGATCATGGCATCCGGTCTCATCACTTCATGGGAAATAGATGGAGAAACAGTGGCAGACTTAATTTTGGGGGGCTCCAAAATCACTGCAGATGGTGACTGCAGCCATGAAATTAAAAGATGTTTACTCCTTGGAAGGTAAGTTATGATCAACCTAGATAGCATATTGAAAAGCAGAGACATTACTTTTCCAACAAAGGTCCGTCTAGTCAAGGCTATGGTTTTTCCTGTGCTCATGCATGGATGTGAGAGTTGGACTGTGAAGAAAGCTGAGCACTGAAGAATTGATGCTTTTGAACTGTGGTGTTGGAGAAGACTCTTGAGAGTCCCTTGGACTGCAAGGAGATCCAACCAGTCCATTCTAAAGGAGATCAGTCCTGGGTGTTCTTTGGAAGGAATGATGCTAAAGCTGAAAATCCAGTACTTTGGCCACCTCATGCGAAGAGTTGACTCATTGGAAAAGACTCTGATGCTGGGAGGGATTGGGGGCAGGAGGAGAAGGGGATGACAGAGGATGAGATGGCTGGATGGCATCACCAACTCGATGAACATGAGTCTGAGTGACCTCTGGGAGTTGGTGATGGACAGGGAGGCCTGGCATACTGCAATTCATGGGGTTGCAAAGAGTCGGACACGACTGAGCAACTGAACTGAACTGACTGATGTGAAAAGCAAAATTAAAAATATAATACCACTTGCTCATAAAAGATGAAATACTTAGGTATACCTAACAAAATGCATAAACGCCTTGAACACTAAACTACAAAATGTGGATGGAAAGGAATATAAAATAATCTAAATTAACAGAGACACTCTGTTCATGGATTGAAAGACTCACCATATTAAAATATCAATTGTATTTCAATTTGATATAGATGCTCAGCAAAATTGTTTTAAAATCTCAGCAAGATTTTTCATGGATATAAACAAGATTATTCTAAAATTTATGAAGTCAGAGGAATCATAAGAGCTCAAATAATTTTGAAACAGAAGAATAAATTGGGAAAAATCAGGCTATTTGATTTCAAGACTTCTAGCTACAGTAATTATGTGATATTGGCACAAAGACGTACACATAGATCAATGAATAGAACAGAGAACACAGGAATAGGCACACACAAGTAATATAGTAGGCAGAATAATGCCCCCTCACATACAGAAGATATTCAGTCTCCAAAACTGATTATATTAGGTTATATGACAAAATCAGATTTTCCAGGTATGACTAAGTTAAGGACCTTGAGAGGAGGAGATTATCCTGGATTACCTCAGTCCAATGTAGTCATGGGGATCTTTATAAATGGAAGAGGAAAGCAGATGAGTTAAAGTCAGGAAGGGACTTGAAGAGTCTCTATTGCTGGCTTTGAATATGGAGGAAGGGGCCATGAACCAATGAATTCAGGTGGCCTCTAAAAGCTAGAAAAATCAAGAAAAAGAGTTTTTGTTAGAGCTTCTAAAAAGAAGGCAGCCCTGACAACACCCACTGAGATCCACTTTGTGTTAAGACCTCCAGAACTGTAAGATAAAAATTTTGTGCTGCTTCAAGCCACTAGATTTGTGGTGATTTTTCAAAGCAGCAGTAGAATACAATGGCCAACTAATTTTTTACAGTTGAAGTATATTTGATTTACAATGCTTGTTTCTGATATATAGTAAAGTGATTCAGTTATACATATATGCTTTTTTAATGTTCTTTTCCATTATGGCTTATATATGATATTGAATATAGTTCACTTTGCTACACACTAGGACATTGTTTGGAGAAGGCAATGGCACCCCACTCCAGTACTCTTGCCTGGAAAATCCCATGGACAAAGGAGCCTGGTGGGCTGCAGTCCATGGGGTCGCTAAGAGTCAAACGACTGAGCGACTTCACTTTCACTTTTCACTTTCATGCACTGGACAAGGAAATGGCAACCCACTTCAGTGTTCTTGCCTGGAGAATTCCAGGGACGGGGGAGCCTAGTGGGCTGCCGTCTATGGGGTCGCACAGAGTTGGACACAACTGAAGCGACAGCAGCAGCAGCAGGACATTGCTATTTATCTGTTTTACTTATAGTGCATATATGCATGCTCAGTTGTATGCAACTCTTTGCAACCCCATCGACTGTAGCCCTTCAGTCTCCTCTGTCCATGGAATTTTCCAGGCAAGAATATTGGAGTAGGCTGCCATTTTCTCCTTCAGGGGATCTTCTGGACCCAGGGATCAGACCCTCGCCTTTCAACTCCTGCATTGGCAGGCAGATATTTTTCCAACTGGGCCACCTGGAAATTCCTATTACATTTAGTAGTTTGGATCTGTTAATGCCTGAATCTTAATTTATTCATTCCCCACCTCCTTTCCACTTTGGTAATCATAAATTTGCTTTCTTTGTGAATCTGTTTGTGTTTCATAAATAAATTCATTTATATCATATTTTAGATTCCACATCTAAGTGATATCATCTATATATTTGTCTTTCTCTTTTGGTCTTGCTTCACTTAGTATGATAACCTCTGGGTCCATCCATGTTATTACAAATGGCATTATTTCATTCCTTTTTATGGCCGAGTATTCCATGGTGTGTACAAACACATACTCACAGCATCTTCTTTATCATACATCTGTTGATGGACACAGGTTACTTCACCCCCAGATGGCTTTAGTGTAGCTAGTCTGAGGTGTACGGATTGATAACCATCAACTACTGGACTGCTGCTAAGTCACTTCAGTTGTGTCCGACTCTGTGAGACCCCAGAGACGGGAGCCCACCAGGCTCCCCCATCCCTGGGATTCTCCAGGCAAGAATATTGGAGTGGGTTGCTATTTCCTTGTCCAGTGCATGAAAGTGAAAAGTGAAAGTGAAGTCGCTCAGTCATGTCCGACTCTTAGCAACCCCATGGACTGCAGCCCACCAGGCTCCTCCTCCACCCATGGGATTTTCCAGGCAAGAGTACTGGAGTAATGGAGTGGGTTGCCATTGCCTTCTCCATAACTACTGTACAGTGGTTTCCAAATCTGGAAAACATCAAAATTACTTCAGATATTTTTTAAGATACAAATTCTTTTGCTCGATAGCCTCAAGGTTTAAATTCTATTTGGCCTGGTTGGGTATAGAAAATTGTATATGACCGTTACCTCTATTTTTCACAAGTCCTCCATATCATTTTGATGTGAAGCGAAGTTTGGAAATGACTGCCTATGGAACCTTAGTAAATTTCATAATGATGTCATTTCAGTCCTATTATATCTTCAACATTATCTTTATAATAAATTTGGTTAATGAACTTTTATTAAATGCCTACCATGTTCTAGACATGGAGCTAGTGGGATATAGAAATGAAAGAACATGGCAGAGCCCTAGAGATGTTCGGAGTGTTGACCTGCAATGGGTCCTAAGTGAACGGGTCCAACAGAAGGTGGCACAGATAATAGGACATTAGGAAGCTGCTAAGCATGGTCACCTTCTGTGTTCAAAGATATGTAGGGACATATGAACAATGTAATTGAGTCTATTTAGTAATGGACTTCCTTCTTGACAAGAGTGGAAAAGACAAAAGGAAGTATTATTGACCTTCTACCATATGTTATATATTAATAATATGTTGGGTTCCTTTCATACTTCATCCTGTTTAATCCCTTCAACATCCCTTGAATTGGGTCTTTATCATCCTTCAAGAATAAATAACTGTCTGTGAAGTTCAGAGTGATCTGACCAAGGCTTTTCATCTGGCAAGTGTGACTTGACTAGCATATAAATCTAAGTCTTGCCAACCTCAAATCTCGTGCCTGTTCATCTCTACCTGGATAATGTTTACTGGGGGATGATAATCCAGCATATGCTATGCACAAACCATTATTTATTCTTGCTCCCCTCCCCTGATTTACTGATAGTACATGGAAACTGATTGCCCAAGACTCAAAGACAAAGTATAAAAATATTTAGAAGATATGCTGTTTTAAAAATATTTTATTTTAGTTTAGTTTTTATATCATTTTTTATTTTTTAATTTAATTTTTTAACTTTACAATATTGTATTGGTTTTTGCCAGATATCAAAATGAATCCACCACAGTTATACATGTGTTCCCCATCCTGAACCCTCCTCCCACTTCCCTCCCCATACCATCCCTCTGGGTGGTCCCAGTGCACCAGCACCAAGCATTCAGTATCATGCATCAAACCTGGACTGGCGACTCATTTCATATATTATACCTGTTTCAATGCCATTCTCCCAAATCATCCCACCCTCTCCCTCTCTCACAGAGTCCAAAAGACTGTTCTATACATCAGTGTCTCTTTTGCTGTCTCGTATACAGGGTTACTGTTACCATCTTCCTAAATTCCATATATATGTGTTAGTATACTGTATTGGTGTTTTCTTTTCTGGCTTACTTCACTCTGTATAATAGGCTCCAGTTTCATCCACCTCACTAGAACTGATTCAAATGTATTCTTTTTAATGGCTGAGTAATACTCCATTGTGTATATGTACCACTGCTTTCTTATTCATTCATCTGCTCATGGACATTTAGGTTGCCTCCATGTCCTGGCTATTATAAACAGGGCTGCAATGAACATTGGGGTACACGTGTCTCTTTCAATTCTGGTTTCCTCAGTGTGTATGCGCAGCAGTGGGATTGCTGGATCATAAGGCAGTTCTATTCCCAGTTTTCTAAGGAATCTCCACACTGTTCTCCAAAGTGGCTGTACTAGTTTGCATTCCCACCAACAGTGTAAGATAGTTCCCTTTTCTCCACACCCTCTCCAGCATTTATTGCTTGTAGACTTTTGGATTGCAGCCATTCTGACTGGTGTGAAATGATACCTCATAGTGGTTTTGATTTACATTTCTCTGATAATGAGTGATGCTGAGCATCTTTTCATGTGTTTGTTAGCCATCTGTATGTCTTCTTTGGAGAAAAGTCTATTTAGTTCTTAGGCCCATTTTTTGATTGGGTCATTTATTTTTCTGGAATTGAGCTGTAGGAGTTGCTTATATATTTTTGAGATTAGTTGTTTGTCAGTTGCTTCATTTGCTATCATTTCCTCCCATTCTGAAGGCTGTTTTTTCACCTTGCTTATAGTTTCCTTTGTTGTGCAGAAGCTTTTAAGTTTAATTAGGTCCCATTTGTCTATTTTTGCTTTTATTTCCAATATTCTGCTAGGTGAGTCATAGAGGATCCTGCTGTGATGTATGTCATAGAGTATTTTGCCTATGTTCTCCTCTAGGAGTTTTATAGTTTCTGGTCTTACGTTTAGATCTTTAATCCATTTTGAGTTTATTTTTGTGTATGGTGTTAGAAAGTGTTCTAGTTTCATTCTTTTACAAGTGTTCGACCAGTTTTCCCAGCACCACTTGTTAAAGAGATTGTCTTTAATCCATTGTATATTCTTGCCTCCTTTGTCAAAGATAAGGTGTCCATATGTGCGTGGATTTATCTCTGGGCTTTCTATTTTGTTTCATTGATCTATATTTCTGTCTTTGTGCCAGTACCATGCTGTCTTGATGACTGTGGCTTTGTAGTAGAGCCTGAAGTCAAGCAGGTTGATCCCTCCAGTTCCAGTCTTCTTTCTCAAGATAGCTTTGGCTATTCGAGGTTTTTTGTATTTCCATCCAAATTCAGAAATTATTTGTTCTAGCTCTGTGAAGAATACTGTTGGCAGCTTGATAGGGATTGCATTGAGTCTATAAATTGCTTTGGGTAGTATACTCATTTTCACTATACTGATTCTTCCAATCCATGAACATGGCATATTTCTCCATCTATTAGTGTCCTCTTTGATTTCTTTCACCAGTGTTTTATAGTTTTCTAAATATAGGTCTTTAGTTTCTTTAGGTAGATATATCCCTAAGTATTTTATTCTTTTCGTTGCAATGGTAAATGGAATTGTTTCCTTAATTTCTCTATTTTCTCATCATTAGTGTATAGGAATGCAAGGGATTTCTTTGTGTTGGTTTTATATCCTGCAACTTTACTATATTCATTAATTAGTTCTAGTAATTTTCTGGTGGAGTCTTTAGGGTTTCCTATGTAGAGGATCATGTCATCTGCAAACAGTGAGAGTTTTGCTTCTTCTTTTCCAATTTGGATTCCTTTTATTTCTTTTTCTGCTCTGATTGCTGTGGCCAAAACTTCCAAAACTATGTTGAATAGTAATGGTGAAAGTGGGCACCCTTGTCTTGTTCGAAGCTGGTTCTTTGAAAGGATAAATAAAATTGACAAACCATTAGCCAGACTCATCAAGAAACAAAGGGAGAAAAATCAAATCAATAAAATTAGAAATAAAAAATGGAGAGATCACAACAGACAACACAGAAATACAAAGGATCATAAGAGACTACTGCTGCTAATTCGCTTCAGTCGTGTCCGACTCTGTGCGACCCCATAGAAGGAAGCCCACCAGGCTCCCCCATCCCTGGGATTCTCCAGGCAAGAACAGTGGAGTGGGTTGCCATTTCCTTCCCCAATGCATGAAAGTGAAAAATTAAAGTGAAGTCGCTCAGTCGTGTCCGACTCTTAGCGACCCCATGGACTGGATCCTACCAGGATCCTCCCACTATCAGCAATTATATGCCAATAAAATGGACAACGTGGAAGAAATGGACAAATTCTTAGAAAAGTACAACTTTCCAAAACTGGATCAGGAAGAAATAGAAAATCTTAACAGACCCATCACAAGCACGGAAATTGAAACTGTAATCAAGAATCTTCCAGCAAACAAAAGCCCAGGTCCAGATGGCTTCACAGCTAAATTCTACCAAAAATTTACAGAAGAGCTAACACCTATCCTACTCAAACTCTTCCAGAAAATTGCAGAGGAAGGTAAACTCTCAAAATTATTCTATGAGGCCACCATCACCCTAATATCAAAACCTGACAAAGATGCCACAAAAAAAGAAAACTACAGGCCAATATCACTGATGAACATAGATGCAAAAATTCTTAACAAAATTCTAGCTATCAGAATCTAACAACACATTAAAAAGATCATACACCATGACCAAGTGGGCTTTATCCCAGGGATGCAAGGATTCTTCAACATCTGCAATTCAATCAATGTAATACACCACATTAACCAATTGAAAAATAAAAACCATATGATTATCTCAATAGATGCAGAGAAAGCCTTTGACAAAATTCAACATCTATTTATGATAAAAACTCTCCAGAAAGCAGGAATAGAAGGAACATACCTCAACATAATAAAAGCTATATATGACAAACTCATAGCAAACATTATCCTCAATGGTGAAAAATAAAAATATTTTTTCAATTAAATTTTATTTTGCTTAACTTTACAATATTGTATTGCTTTCGCATTGGAGAAGACTCTGATGCTGGGGGGGATTGGGGGCAGGAGGAGAAAGGGATGACAGAGGATGAGATGGATGGATGGCATCACTGACTCGATGGATGTGAGTCTGAGTGACCTCTGGGAGTGGTGATGGACAGGGAGGCCTGAGGTGCTGCAGTTCATGGGGTCACAAAGAGTCAGACACGACTGAGCGACTGATCTGATCTGATCTGATCTGATTGCTTCTGCCATACATCAAGATGGATCCATCACAAGTATACATGTGTTCCCCATCCTGAACCCTCCTCCCTCCTCCCTCCCCCATACCATCCCTCTGGGTCGTCCCAGTGCACCAGTCCCCGGCATCCATTATCAGGCATCGTACCTGGACTGGCAACTCGTTTCAGATATGATATTTTACATATTTCAATGCTATTCTCCCAAAATCCCACCCTCTCCCGTTCCCAGAGTCCAAAAGTCTGTTGTATACATCAGTGTCTCTTTTGCTGTCTCGTAAACAGGGTTATTGTTACCATCTTTGTAAATTCCATATATATGTGTTAGTATACTGTATTTCGGTTTTTCTTTCTGGCTTACTTCACTCTGTGTAATAGGCTCCAGTTCCATCCACCTCATTAGAACTGATTCAAATGTATTCTTTTTAATGGCTGAGTAATACTCCATTGTGTATATATACCACAGCTTTCTTATCCATTCATCTGTAGATGGACATCTAGGGTGCTTCCAAGTCCTGGCTATTGTAAACAGTGCTTCTATGAACATTGGGGTACCCGTGTCTCTTTCAATTCTGGTTTCCTCAGTGTGTATGCCCAGCAGTGGGATTGCTGGATCATAAGGCAGTTCTATTCTCAGTTTTTTGAGGAATCTCCATACTGTTCTCCAAAGTGGCTGTACTAGTTTGCATTCCCACCAACAGTGTAAGAGGGTTCCCTTTTCTCTACACCTTCTCCAGCATTTATTGCCTGTGGATTTTGGATCGCAGCCATTCTGACTGGCGTGAAATGGTACCTCATAGTGGTTTTGATTTGCATTTCTCTGATAATGATAAGCAAAAAGCAAAGGAGAAAAGGAAAGATATAAGCATCTGAATGCAGAGTTCCAAAGAATAGCAAGAAGAGATAAGAAAGCCTTCTTCAGTGATCAGTGCACAGAAATAGAGGAAAACAACAGAATGGGAAGGACTAGGAATCTCTTCAAGAAAATCAGAGATACCAAAGGAACATTTCATGCAAAGATGGGCTCGATAAAGGACAGAAATGGTATGGACCTAACAGAAGCAGAAGATATTAAGAAGAGGTGGCAAGAATACACAGAAGAACCGTATAAAAAAGCTTCACGACCCAGATAATCATGATGGTGTGATCACTGACCTAGAGCCAGACATCCTGGAATGTGAAGTCAAGTGGGCCTTAGAAAGCATCACTACAAACAAAGCTAGTGGAGGTGATGGAATTCCAGTGGAGCTATTCCAAATCCTGAAAGATGATGCTGTGAAAGTGCTGCACTCAATATGCCAGCAAATTTGGAAAACTCAGCAGTGGCCACAAGATTGGAAAAGGTCAGTTTTCATCCAATCCGAAAGAAAGGCAATGCCAAAGAATGTTCAAGATTAGATCAGATCAGATCAATCGCTCAGTCGTGTCCAACTCTTTGCGACCCCATGAACTGCAGCACGCCAGGCCTCCCTGTCCATCACCAGCTCTTGGAGGTCACTCAGACCCACATTCATCGAGTCAGTGATGCCATCCAGCCATCTCATCCTCTGTCGTCCCCTTCTCCTCCTGCCCTCAATCCCTCCCAGCATCGGAGTCTTCTCCAATGAGTCAACTCTTCGCATGAGGTGGCCAAAATACTGGAGTTTCAGCTTTAGCATCATTCCTTCCAAAGAAATCCCTGGGCTGATCTCCTTCAGAATGGACTGGTTGCATCTCCTTGCACTCCAAGGAACTCTCAAGAGTCTTCTCCAACACCACAGTTCAAAAGCATCAATTCTTCGGCGCTCAGCCTTCTTCACAGTCCAGCTCTCACATCCATACATGACCACAGGAAAGACCATAGCCTTGACTAGGCGAACCTTTGTTGGCAAAGTGATGTCTCTGCTTTTGAATATGCTATCTAGGTTGGTCATAACTTTCCTTCCAAGGAGTAAGCGTCTTTTAATTTCATGGCTGCAGTCACCATCTGCACTACCGCACAATTGCACTCATCTCACACGCTAGTAAAGTAATGCTCAAAATTCTCCAAGCCAGGCTTCAGCAATATGTGAACTGTGAACTTCCTGATGTTCAGGCTGGTTTTAGAAAAGGCAGAGGAACCAGAGATCAAATTGCCAACATCTGCTGGATCATCGAAAAAGCAAGAGAGTTCCAGAAAAACACCTATTTCTGCTTTATTGACTATGCCAAAGCCTTTGACTGTGTAGATCACAATAAAGTGTGGAAAATTCTGAAAGAGATGGGAATACCAGACCACCTGATCTGCCTCTTGAGAAATTTGTATGCAGGTCAGGAAGCAACAGTTAGAACTAGTCATGGAACAACAGACTGGTTCCAAATAGGAAAAGGAGTACGTCAAGGCTGTATGTTGTCACCATGTTTATTTAACTTATATGCAGAATACATCATGAGAAATGCTGGACTGGAAGAAACACAAGTTGGAATAAAGATTGCTGGGAGAAATATTAATCACCTCAGATATGCAGATGACACCACCCTTATGGCAGAAAGTGAAGAGGAACTAGAAAGCCTCTTGATGAAAGTGAAAGTGGAGAGTAAAAAGGTTGGCTTAAAGCTCAACATTCAGAAAACGAAGATCATGGCATCTGGTCCCATCACAACATGGGAAATAGATGGAGACACAGTGGAAATAGTGTCAGACTTTATTTTTCTGGGCTCCAAAATCACTGCAGATGGTGAGTGCAGCCATGAAATTAAAAGACGCTTACTCCTTGGAAGGAAAGTTATGACCAACCTAGATAGCATATTCAAAAGCAGAGACAGTACTTTGCCAACAAAGGTTCGCCTAGTCAAGGCTATGGTCTTTCCTGTGGTCATGTGTGGATGTGAGAGCTGGACTGTGAAGAAAGCTGAGCGCCGAAGAATTCATGCTTTTGAAGTGTGGTGTTGGAGAAGACTCTTGAGAGTCCCTTGGACTGCAAGGAGATCCAACCAGTCCATTCTGAAGGAGATCAACCCTGGGATTTCTTTGGAAGGAATGATGCTAAAGTTGAAACTCCAGTATTTTGGCCACCTCATGCAAAGAGTTGACTCATTGGAGAAGACTCTGATGCTGGGAGGGATTGAGGGCAGGAGGAGAAGGGGACGACAGAGGATGAGATGGCTGGATGGCATCACTGACTCGATGGATGTGAGCCTGAGTGACCTCCGGGAGTTGGTGATGGACAGGGAGGCCTGGCGTGCTGCAGTTCATGGGGTCGCAAAGAGTCGGACACGACTAAGCGACTGATCCGATCTGATAATGAGTGATGTTGAGCATCTTTTCATGTGTTTGTTAGCCATCTGTATGTCTTCTTTGGAGAAATGTCTGGTTAACTCTTTGGCCCATTTTTTGATTGGGTCGTTTATTTTTCTGGAATTGAGCTGTAGGAGTTGCATGTATATTTTTGAGATTAGTTGTTTGTCAGTTGCTTCATTTGCTATTATTTTTTCCCATTCTAAAGGTTGTATTTTCACCTTGCTTGTAGTTTCCTTTGTTGTGCAGAAGCTTTTAAGTTTAATTAGGTCCCATTTGTTTATTTTTTATTTTATTTCCAATATTCTGCTAGGTGGGTCATAGAGGATCCTGCTGTGATGTATGTCAGAGAGTGTTTTGCCTATGTTCTCCTCTAGGAGTTTTATGGTTTCTGGTCTTATATTTAGATCTTTAATCCATTTTGAGTTTATTTCTGTGTATGGTGTTAGAAAGTGCTCTAGTTTCATTCTTTTACAAGTGTTCGACCAGTTTTCCCAGCACCACTTGTTAAAGAGATTGTCTTTAATCCATTGTATATTCTTGCCTCCTTTGTCAAAGATAAGGTGTCCATATGTGCGTGGATTTATCTCTGGGCTTTCTATTTTGTTCCATTGATCTATATTTCTGTCTTTGTGCCAGTACCATACTATCTTGATGACTTTGGCTTCGTAGTAGAGCCTGAAGTCAGGCAGGTTGATTCCTCCAGTTCCATTCTTCTTTCTCAAGATAGCTTTGGCTATTCGAGGTTTTTTGTATTTCCATCCAAATTGAGAAATTATTTGTTCTAGCTCTGTGAAGAATACCCTTGGTAACTTGATGGGAATTGCATTGAATCTATAAATTGCTTTGGGTAGTATACTCATTTTCACTATATTGATTCTACCAATCCATGAACATGGTATATTTCTCCATCTATTAGTGTCCTCTTTGATTTCTTTCACCAGTGTTTTATAGTTTTCTATATATAGGTCTTTAGTTTCTTTAGGAAGATATATTCCTAAGTATTTTATTCTTTTCATTGCTATGGTGAATGGAATTGTTTCCTTAATTTCTCTTTCTATTTTCTCGTTATTAGTGTACAGGAATGCAAGGGATTTCTTTGTGTTGATTTTATATCCTGCAACTTCACTATATTCATTGATTCGTTCTAGTAATTTTCTGGTGGAGTATTTAGGGTTTTCTCCGTAGAGGATCATGTCGTCTGCAAACAGTGAGGGTTTTACTTCTTCTTTTCCAATTTGGATTCCTTTTATTTCTTTTTGTGCTCTGATTGCTGTGGCCAAAACTTCCAAAACTATGTTGAATAGTAATGGTGAAAGTGGACATCCTTGTCTTGTCCCTGACTTTAGAGGAAATGCTTTCAATTTTTCACCATTGAGGATAATGTTTGCTATGAGTTTGTCATATATAGCTTTTATTATGTTGAGGTATGTTCCTTCTATTCCTGCTTTCTGGAGAGTTTTTATCATAAATGGATGTTGAACTTTGTCAAAGGCTTTCTCTGCATCTATTGAGATAATCATATGGTTTTTATTTTTCAATTGGTTAATGTGGTGTATTACGTTGATTCATTTGTGGATATCGAAGAATCCTTGCATTCCTGGGATAAAGCCCACTTGGTCATGGTGTATGATCTTTTTAATGTGTTGTTGGATTCTGATTGCTAGAATTTTGTTAAGAATTTTTGCATCTATGTTCATCAGTGATATTGGCCTGTAGTTTTCTTTTTTTGTGGCATCTTTGTCAGGTTTTGATATTAGGGTGATGGTGGCCTCATAGAATGAGTTTGGAAGTTTGCCTTCTTCTGCAATTTTCTGGAACAGTTTGAGTAGGATAGGTGTTAGCTCTTCTGTAAATTTTTGGTAGAATTTAGCTGTGAAGCCATCTGGACCTGGGCTTTTGTTTGCTGGAAGATTCTTGATTACAGTTTCAATTTCCGTGCTTGTGATGGGTCTGTTAAGATTTTCTATTTCTTCCTGATCCAGTTTTGGAAAGTTGTACTTTTCTAAGAATTTGTCCATTTCTTCCACGTTGTCCATTTTATTGGCATATAATTGCTGATAGTAGTCTCTTATGATCCTTTGTATTTCTGTGCTGTCTGTTGTGATCTCTCCATTTTTTATTTCTAATTTTATTGATTTGATTTTTCTCCCTTTGTTTCTTGATGAGTCTGGCTAATGGTTTGTCAATTTTATTTACCCTTTCAAAGAACCAGCTTTTGGCTTTGTTGGGTTTTGCTATGGTCTCTTTTGTTTCTTTTGCGTTTATTTCTGCCCTAATTTTTAAGATTTCTTTCCTTCTACTAAACCTGGGGTGCTTCATTTCTTCCTTTTCTAGTTGCTTTAGGTGTAGAGTTAGGTTATTTATTTGGCTTTTTTCTTGTTTCTTGAGGTATGCCTGTATTGCTATGAACTTTCCCCTTAGGACTGCTTTTACAGTGTCCCACAGGTTTTGGGTTGTTGTGTTTTCATTTTCATTCGTTTCTATGCAGATTTTGATTTCTTTTTTGATTTCTTCTGTGATTTGTTGGTTATTCAGCAACGTGTTGTTCAGCCTCCATATGTTGAAATTTTTATAACTTTTTCTCCTCTTATTGAGATCTAATCTTACTGCATTGTGGTCAGAAAAGATGCTTGGAATGATTTCAATTTTTCTGAACTTACCAAGGCTAGATTTATGGCCCAGGATGTGGTCTATCCTGGAGAAGGTTACGTGTGCGCTTGAGAAAAAGGTGAAATTCATTGTTTTGGGATGAAATGTCCTATAGATATCAATTAGGTCTAACTGGTCTATTGTATCGTTTAAAGTTTGTGTTTCCTTGTTAATTTTCTGTTTAGTTGATCTATCCATTGGTGTGTATGGGGTATTAAAGTCTCCCACTATTATTGTGTTATTATTGATTTCTCCTTTCATACTTGTTAGTATTTGTCTTACATATTGCAGTGCTCCTATGTTGGGTGCATATATATTTATAATTGTTTTATCTTCTTCTTGGATTGATCCTTTGATCATTATGTAGTGACCTTCTTTGTCTCTTTTCACAGCCTTTGTTTTAAAGTCTATTTTATGTGATATGAGTATTGCTACTCCTGCTTTCTTTTGGTCCCTATTTGCATGGAAAATCTTTTTCCAGCCCTTCACTTTCAGTCTGTATGTGTCTCCTGTTTTGAGGTGGGTCTCTTGTAGACAACATATGTTGGGGTCTTGTTTTTGTATCCATTCGGCCAGTCTCTGTCTTTTGGTTGGGGCATTCAACCCATTTACATTTAAGGTAATTATTGATAAGTATGATCCCATTGCCATTTACTTTGTTGTTTTGGGTTCGAATTTATATACCCTTTTTGTGTTTCCTGTCTAGATAATGTCCTTTAGTATTTGTTGGGGAGCTGGTTTGGTGGTGCTGAATTCTCTCAGCTTTTGCTTATCTGTAAAGGTTTTGATTTCTCCTTCATATTTGAATGAGATCCTTGCTGGGTACAATAGTCTGGGCTGTAGGTTATTTTCTTTCATCACTTTAAGTATGTCTTGCCATTCCCTCCTGGCTTGGAGAGTCTCTATTGAAAGATCAGCTGTTATCCTTATGGGAATTCCCTTGTATGTTAAAAATATGGAATGCTTCACGAGTTTGCGTGTCATCCTTGCACAGGGGCCATGCTAATCTTCTCTGTATCATTCCAATTTTAGTATATGTGCTGCCGAAGCGAACACTGAAAAATAAAAATATTTTAAAAGAATATTTAGAGATGAAAAGATATTTAAACTATTGCTTACAGTGAGATTTAGGGAATATTTGTAAATTTTATTAAACCTGAACAATTTTCTTAGCCCTGAACTGTTTTCTATCTCTATTCATTTACTGTCTATCATCTTTCTCATAAGAGGTATTCCTAAATGTTAAGTGTGAAATTAGAATAATGAAACATATATGTGTACACATATGTGTGTATATATGTATATGTACATTATATATCTATGGGAATGATGTGTTATATATATGTGTATATTATATGTGTACATATGTGTGTGTTACATATGTACATACATATATGCACAGAAGTATTTACATCATTCTTTCTTTATTTTCCAATTCTGAACATACAGGGATATAGCAATGACCAAGACTGACATGACCTCTTTCCTTTAAAGGCATGAATAATAATGAAGAAATTTTAAAAATGATAAATAAAAAGAAAATAAATATGTGTATACACATAATTGAACAGTGTCAAAGATTTGAAAATATGAAAAGGAACATATTCTCTAATTTTCACAGAAGTTGTCATGACAGTGATGGGTGTTGTAGTTCTGTTTGATCAATTTTGCTTATAAAGCAGAACTCTCAACCCTGGTAGTAAAAGAAATACATGCCTTCTTGAATTTAGAAAGTAAGGACAATGGTCCCCAAAATCTAAAAAAGAAACTGACTTATTTAAAAGCAGCAAACATTTAATATCATCAGCATAAGAGATGTTCACCATCACATAGGAAAAATTTCTACCTCCTAGGGCTATATCAAGAAAGGAACTAGTCTGTTAATTATGAGTTAATTACAAATTTAAGTCTCTTATTGACAGAGAAAGCATTTGTTGTCTCAGCATGTCAATAACTTAGCTAACTGTATTTTTCTTATAATAATGCATAAAATTTTGCTGTTAGTTTAAAGGAAGAACTTGGAATGAAAATTGCCCAACATAGAAGAATAATTTTCCAATAGTACAATTTCAAGCATCAACTAAAACAGGATATTATTCAGCAGATGTTTTTCTTAGCAGTCTTCCTCTAAAATCTCTAAAATGCTAGTATAAGATATATGTGTGTAGGAGAGAGAGACTCAACATTGCATGTTTTGTGCATAACTGCTCCAAAGCATCTGATTTTGTGTACTATATTTATCAAGATAAGGTACTTTGCCACATAACATAAAAAGAAAAAATACACACAAAAACAATGCAACCAAGTATCCAGTGTGATACCAGCTAAAATACCAAATAAACCTTGAGCAGTGGGGGAAAAAAAGAGAGAGAGAAAAGTACAGAAAAATGAGAGAAGAAAAAGAAGGAGGAAAAGGATACAAGAAAGGAAAGTGGGGAGGAGGAGGGAGCGGAGGAAAGGGAGAAATACAGAATGTTAATCTAGTCATCACTGAGCACTCATCTTTATCTTAGTGACATTAACCATTTGGAGTGAGATGAAGTTTAGTGTCCTCATAAGTGTGTCACCAAAGCTAAATACTAAGCCTCTTCAATGTCTCTTTTTCTCTATATACAACAGTCTATCCCATTTTTACATTTAAAACTAGTCTCCTCTGTGACCTCTCTCTATTATTTATAGCATTACAAAACTTGTTTTGCTTTCTTCTGTTTAAAATCAAAACTGAGAAGTAAATTGGGTAAAGTTTGGGGGGTACTTTTAAAAGGTAGAGCCTAGAGAAGAGTCAAGCAGGAGAAATGAGGAGGCAGTAATTTTGTACACACTACCCATGGGGTATAGGAAGAATTTTTATAGTACCAAAGATTCTCTTCATTCACATAATGTTCAACCAAGGCGGGAAAAAAAGTATTTTATATTCATCAGGATATAGAAAACTGAGAATTGCAGAAAAGCAAAATTGTAGGTGATGTTATATTCATCCAAAGTCCAGCACCATAGTCTTCACAAATAACTGAGGAATGAGATGTGAGCATCATGGAAGGTGGGCTTTACAGACATAAAGAGAGACATAAGCAGGGAGGCAAAGATTAATAAAATAACAATGGGCGTATCCTATATCTTAGGTGACCACTTGCCAAAGTCACAAGTAGACTATAACCAGTAAAGCAGGAAAAGGGAAGTCATCTCATGCAGAGAAAGGTATGAAAGTTAATAGAGTGAATTTTGAAAAATGGTTCACAAAATTCCCAGGTGCAAATGCAACCAGTATTAGATCAGCTACTTGATCTTTTCTAACACCTTCTTGGGATAAACAAGTGTAGACCTGGGATTAGAGTGAGGATCCTTGGACACCCAGACAAGACTACCTTCTGCTGCCTCATATTTCAACACCTAAATTTGATGTTTGGATTTCTTTTTTGCATATTTTAAGTTATATAGCATATACATTGTAGAATTATGGCCACAATCAAGCTAATCAACATATCTATCCCTATGTAGTCAAGTGGGTATGTCAGGGCAGTGTGTAATTTCCTCGGTTCTGTCTCACTGCAGCAAAGATTTCAAACAGCAGACCAGTGTTACAGCTCAGTTACAGTTCAGTTTTATTTGGCAAACAGGATAGTACACTCTCGAGGTGTTAGGGCAGACTGATCCCAAAGGAGAGGCCTCAATATATCTTGGCTTCCTCTTTTTATACATTTTGTCTCCTTCCCTTCAAGCCTGCCCTATGCAAAGTGGGCTAGCCAGGAGGGCTATTTGCTTCACCTGTGGTTCTCACTCTGGTCCACGGACCTTCCTTTGTTCTATTTTCATGGGCTTTTCCCTTCTTTGTCTTTTAGCCACTGCCATTCTGGACTTCTTTTTCCTATTCTAACTACCTAACAGGTAGATACTGGTTAAGGGGTACAAAGTTTCAGTTATACAAGATGAATAAGTTCTGATGATCCAATACACAGCAATGTAAACATAAAAAAAAAAAAAAAAAATTAGTTAACAGTTTTGTGTATTTGAAATTTCCTAAGAGTAGATCTTAAGTGTCCTAAACACACACACACAAACAAAAAAGCTTTGTTTTAATGTTAGAGTGATCTGTCCAAGACCTACAGGTCACCATGGAAAAACCAGGACTAACATTCAGGGCTACAAGCAGTCTTGAAGTTGATGTTTTCTAACCTGGAGACTGATCAAGAGAACCTCAAAGTTCCCCCGACCTTAACCCAACTTTAGATAGGCCTCTTCTTGATGACAGGCCTCAGATGTCACTTTTCTTCGATGAGTTACTTTAGAAAATCTGTAGTTGAGGGAAGGAGCTAAGATGGCGGACGAGTAGGACGGGGAGAATACTTTCTCCTCCACAAATTCGTTAAAAGAACATTTGAACACTGAGTAAATTCTACAAAACAACTTCTGAATGCCGGCAGAGGACATCAGGCACTTAGTAAGACAATTCATTGTCTTTCAAAAGAGATTACGAGCCCTGAGGTAACTCCTTTTGGGGAGAAGTGGTGTGGACACCAGCATTTGCTATTAGCAAGCGGGGGCTGGGCTAGGAGGAGTGGTGCGGCTTGTATCTCTTTGAGTAAGGATTTGGTCTCTACTTGAGTGAAATAACCAGACTCTCAGATATCTACTACATCAAAAGTCAGTCCTAACCTAAGATATCACCAGGACTACATATGCAACAAAGGACTGCACTGAGATACCCGGCTGCAGACCGTCCCACTCCGGTGACAGGCAGCCAGAGCCAGAAGAGGGCAATCACAGCCCTAGAGAGACATTATTTACAAAATTATAAGTAGGTTTCTGTGTTAACTAACGCTTCTTGGGGCTCTGGACGGTTAACATCTGCCTGAGAAGGTGCACTGGTTGTTTACCCAGAAAACTGAGTGGCGGGGAGGCGATAAGTCGCAGCAGCTGCGCTCGCTAAACACTTCATCACCTGCGCTACTCGGACCTGGGAAGGGCACAAAATGCAGACTCAACCGAGTCTGTGCCTCTGAGGACTATCTGAGTGCCTGAACCTGGCCCGCTTCGATTTGGGTGTTCATCTCCACCCCTTCTGTAACAGGGCAGAGATCAGATATTGAAAAGACAAGTAAACTGCCTCAATAAAGAGAATTCAACAAACTACCAGAATATAGTAAGGACACTCTAAACTTGTCAATTTTAACAAGATGAGGAGACAGAGGAATACCCAGCAACTAAAGGAACAGGATCAGATCAGATCAGTCGCTCAGTCGTGTCCGACTCTTCGTGACCCCATGAACCACAGCACACCAGGCCTCCCTGTCCATCACCAGCTCCCGGGGGTCACTCAGACTCACATTCATCGAGTCAGTGATGCCATCCAGCCATCTCATCCTCTGTCGTCCCCTTCTCCTCCTGCCCCCAATCCCTCCCAGCATCAGAGTCTTCTCCAATGAGTCAACTCTTCGCATGAGGTGGCCAAAATACTGGAGTTTCAGCTTTAGCATCATTCCTTCCAAAGAAATCCCAGGGCTGATCTCCTTCAGAATGGACTGGTTGGATCTTCTTGCAGTCCAAGGGACTCTCAAGAGTCTTCTCCAACACCACAGTTCAAAAGCATCAATTCTTCGGCGCTCAGCCTTCTTCGCAGTCCAGCTCTCACATCCATACATGATCACAGGAAAGACCTTGGCCTTGACTAGGTGAACCTTGGTTGGTAAAGTAATGTCTCTGCTTTTGAATATGCTATCTAGGTTGGTCATAACTTTCCTTCCAAGGAGTAAGCGTCTTTTAATTTCATGGCTGCAGTCGCCATCTGCAGTGATTTTGGAGCCCAGAAAAATAAATTCTGACACTGTTTCCACTGTTTCTCCATCTATTTCCCATGTAGTGATGGGACCAGATGCCATGATCTTCGTTTTCTGAATGTTGAGCTTTAAGCCAACCTTTTTACTCTCCACTTTCACTCTCATCAAGAGGCTTTTTAGCTCCTCTTCACTTTCTGCCATAAGGGTGGTATCATCTGCATATCTGAGGTTATTGATATTTCTCCCAGCAATCTTGATTCCAACTTGTGTTTCTTCCAGTCCAGCATTTCTCATGATGTACTCTGCATATAAGTGCCCACTAAACCAAACCAAAGAGGAAGAGATAGGGAATCTACCTGATAAAGAATTCCGAATAGTGATAGTGAAATTAATCCAAAATCTTGGAATCAAAATGGAATCACAGTTAAATAGTCTGGAGACAGGGATTGAGAAGATGCAAGAAAGGTTTAATAAGGACCTAGAAGAAATAAAAGAGTCAACACATAATGAATAATGCAATAAATGAGATCCAAAACACTCTGGAGGCAGCAAACAGTAGAATAACAGAGGCAGAAGATAGGATTCGTGAATTAGAAGATAGAATCCTAGAAATAAATGAATCAGAGGAGAAAAAAGAAAAATGAATAAAAAGAAATGAGGACAATCTCAGAGACCTCCAGGATAACATTAAACGCTACAGCATCCGAATCATTGGAGTTCCAGAAGAAGATAAAAAGAAAGACCATGAGAAAATATTTGAGGAGATAATAGTTGAAAACTTCCCTAAAATGGAGAAGGAAACAACCACTCAAGTTCAAGAAATCCGGAGAGTCCCTAACAGGATAAACCCAAGGCGAAACACCCCAAGACACATATTAATCAAATTAACAAAGATTAAATATAAAGAACAAATATTAAGAGCAGCAAGGGAAAAAACATCAAATAATTCACAAGGGAATTCCCATAAGGATAACAGCTGATCTTTCAATAGAAACTCTCTAAGCCAGGTGGGAATAGCAAGACATAATTAAAGTGATGAAAGAAAATAACTTACAGCCCAGATTGTTGTACCCAGCAAGGATCTGGGTACAACACTCATACAATCTGGTTGTAATAGACAAAGTAAAGAGGAAAACATATTCACTTACGAGCCTCAAAAAATTCAGTTCACTTGGGAGAGTTTAAAAAAATAAATTAATTAATTAAAAAACAGACTTATTTTTTCATTCTGTAAATGTTTATTGACTATTTTATGGGTCTGATACCACTTTGGGTATTAAGGAGGAAGGAGTGACAAATGTGATCCTATCCTAAAGAGTATATTGTTGAAAAGATAGGCCTACTAATACAAAATACCAAGATGTGTCTAAGGTGAGGACACCCAAACTGGACTTTTAGTTTCTTGAACTTTTCATTTTCAGATCAAACCTCCTAATATAAGATGAATTTAATATGATTTTTTAAAAAATGTTCTTTGTGATTAAAAACAGTAAGCCATTAGTTAAGAAATTACATATACTCCTCCCCACCATCACTCCCCTTCTTCCTTCCCTTTTCCCTCCCACCCTCATTGATCCTTTCCTTTGTCCATTTTCCTCTGCAAAAAAAAAAAGAAAAAGAAAAGAAAATCTGTAGTTGAAAATTCTTTCTCTGCCCCTTTGAAATGTATATAGATCTCCCAGCCCCTTGTCAGTTTTACAACCCAGGAATGTCTCAAGGACCTACAGTCATTTCTTTGAAATAAAATCATAACAAAGAGAGCAGGCCATCTCTCTATCTCTGTGGGAGGGTAGGAGCCTATTGTAACATTAATTGGCAAATACAGATGGCCCAACTCACAGAGAAAAACACTTGCAAATTCAGGAATAATTCAATGTACTTGGCACCTCCCATATAGCAACCTCTCTGTCAACATCCTTCAGTACTTTCCTGTAAACTCACCTCTACTCCTAAAATTCCTCCTGCCTTTTGTTTCTGTGGACTTGAATTCAGTCTCTCTTCCGTATTGCAATAGGCTTAGATAAAGTCTAACTTGCCTGTTTAACTCTGACCTGTGCAAATTTTCCTTGACAGCCCCAAATTTTCCTAGGCAATTTGTGGGAACTCTTCGAATCCAAATTGGCAAGTATTTTACTCAGGTAAATAAATATGTACATATTACTGCTGCTGCTGCTAAGTTGCTTCAGTCGTGTCCGACTCTGTGCGACCCCATAGACAGCCACCCACCAGGCTCCGCAGTCCTTGGGATTCTCCAGGCAAGAACACTGGAGTGGGTTGCCATTGCCTTCTCCATTGTGTGAAAGTGAAAAGTGAAAGTGAAGTCGCTCAGTCGCGTCCAACTCCTAGCGACCCCATGGACTGCAGCCTACCAGGCTCCTCCATCCATGGGATTTTCTAGGCAAGAGTACTGGAGTGGCTTGCCATTGCCTTCTCCGACATATTACTACTAATAATATATATTGTTTATAAGTATTTGGTATATATTTAAATATATGTTGCTGTTATGGTTACTAAATACAACTGTATTTGAAAGCGTTACTAAATTTTAAGTAGCTTTTGTGTATTTTGTGTTTTCTCAGTAAGTGGAGAAATTCTGTGGGAATATTTGAAATTAAGAGATGTTAAAAATGGATCTTCTTGCATAATAGAGGTCAGATAATTTTTAAATGCCTATTCAGCATATAGCTATAGAACCAAAAAACATGAGGTATGGAACTCTGTCACAGATACGCTGCTACCTGAATTGCTTCCGCTACTGAATTTAAATGATCACAGTGGGAAATAAGAATTCTCAGTGATCCTAGAAAAACTTTTTTTTCCAGCAACAGATAAAGAGCTGAATCAGATCAGATCAGATCAGTCGCTAAGTCGTGTCCGACTCCTTGCAACCCCATGAACCGCAGCACTCCAGGCCTCCCTGTCCATCACCAGCTCCCAGGGGTCACTCAGACTCACACCCATCAAGTCAGTGATGCCATCCAGCCATCTCATCCTCTGTCATCCCCTTCTCCTCCTGCCCCCAATCCCTCCCAGCATCAGAATCTTCTCCAATGAGTCAACTCTTCACATGAAGTGGCCAAAATACTGGAGTTTCAGCTTTAGCATCATTCCTTCCAAAGAAATCCCAGGGCTGATCTCCTTCAGAATGGACCGGTTGGATCTCCTTGCAGTCCAAGTCCACTCTCCTTGCAGTCAAGAGTCTTCTCCAACACCACAGTTCAAAAGCATCAATTCTTCGGTGCTCAGCCTTCTTCACAGTCCAGCTTTCACATCCATACATGACCACAGGAAAGACCATAGCCTTGACTAGGCGAACCTTTGTTGGCAAAGTGATGTCTCTGCTTTTGAATATACTAAGAGCTGAATAGACAATACATTATTTTACTTCTCTTCATAGTTTGTACCACTGTTTCTGGAGAATATGCTAAGTGTAAAAAAAATGTGCATCAGGAAGAGAGAATACGGTCCATATATAAAATCATTTGTTGATAATTTCCAATGTTTGATTTCGGATCTCTCCTCCCTCCCCCACCCCACTGCCCTTCTTCAGAAGAGCTCACACTCTAAGGGGACAGCTGATGAAGTGAAGGTTCTGCAACATGATTCCTTAGATCGAATCTCTTTGATCTCTATCTCCTCTGGGCTTATTTTCTTCCAAAATGACCCAACATGAGCTGCTATAGTTTAGGAACGTGCTTCTTCTTCTTTTTTTTTTAAACCTATTCTATTTTGCTAAAGAATATAAGACATTGAAAAGAGACATAAACAAAACACCTGAATCTTGTTATAACAGAAGATGGAAACAAAAGAGCATGGGATTCCCCACAAAACCTACTTTCATTCTTGGTGATGTCAACTGCCGCAAAGAAGTCATCAAGCACTCTGAGTTCTCACGCCCACCCATGTTTTCCTCTAAACCCTCCTTTGCCACAAACTTTCATTGTCACCACCAATAACCAGAGTAGCACCTCTGAAATCTCAATGGCAAGTCAATACTAATTACTGTCTTGTATTTACCTGCTTATTATAAAATCCTAGCAGCTATAGTAACGTGTTGATTGTATTGATTCCTCTTATCCCTTGACCCCTCAACTTTTTCCCCTATGTAATTCATCCAGCTCTGTGGCTTGACATTCCATCTACCTGCTGATGGCTCCCAAATTTCTACTTTGCTGTGTGTGGGTAGCTGCTGTGGGAAGCACTTTTAAGATTCTTAGATGCCCTCCCCAACCCCCCCCTTTTTTTTTAATATGAGGGAATCTAGCACTAGCTTCGGGGAAGGCAATGGCACCCCACCCCAGTACTTTTGCCTGGAAAATCCCATGGACGGAGGATCTTGGTGGGCTCTAGTCCATGAGGTCGCTAAGAGTCGGACACGACTGAGCGACTTCACTTTCACTTTTCACTTTCATGCATTGGAGAAGGAAATGGCAACCCACTCCAGTGTTCTTGCCTGGAGAATCCCAGGGACAGGGGAGCCTGGTGAGCTTCCGTCTATGGGGTCGCACAGAGTCGGACACGACTGAAGCGACTTAGCAGCAGCAGCACTAGCTTAGCAATTCCCTTTAGCAAAGGATTGCCCAATCACATACACAACTTGAAATTTATCCACAGGTCTCATGTGACTGAGAATTTTTTTACCAGCTGGGAGACATGGAATGAGAGGTGGTTTATAGTCCAACCCAGCAAGTCCTGGGTCTTCTTACAAAATGAATAGCCTCTTCTATGTTATATCTTCCTTCGTGTATCTTATTACACATTACTAAGAGAAGCAGCTTGGCCCATTCAACACTCTGTCGCTCAATGTTTTTGCCAGGTCCACAAATTCATTAGGTATATTCTCTACCTTCCAATTTACCACAGACAATAGTCCTACAAATTGTTCTGGATTTATATAGCACAGGAGTCCCTTCTCCAGTCTCCTACAGCCATTTCCTCACTGCCCTTCTGGCTCCTCTAAGTCTGTGATTCACTCTCCCTCACTGACCTACCACTGGGCTTGAAGCCAATGTCACTTTTGCAGGCCTATGTTATTGCTGTAATCCACCTTTAGGGCCAGTTTTGGTCTCAATAGTCTTGCCTGGACAAGAGGAGCAAGGTGGTCTACAGTCCATGGGTCACAAAGAGTCAGACATGACTAAGCAACTTTGACTTTCACTAATTTTTTTTTTTCACTTTCATCTCAGTTAATTATTTATGCATTAAAAAAATTACCCCAAGACGTAGAGGCTTAAAAGGACAACTTATTATTTCTCACAATTCATGGATCAGTGGGAGGAAGGTTGTTTGCCGGGCTCTCATATGACTGAATGTGCAGGTACCTTGCCTGGAGTGGAGGATATATGATGGTTCTTTGGTATCTGGGTGTAGGTACTAGCTGTCACCTGGACTACTCTCTTCATGTGGTCTCTCACCATCCAGCAGGCTATCCTGATGTCCTCAGACAGTGGGGGAGCAGCACAAGAAGGCAAAGCCTGAAGCTGCAAGGCCTCTTGAGACCCCGGCTCCACATTCGTGTATCTTTACTTCCACTGTACTCTACTGGCCAAGAAGTCACAGAGCCAATTCAGATTCAAGATACAATACAGAAATAAACTCTTGTGGGGAGGAGCTGCAAAAAATGTGTGGCCATACTTAACCTACCAAAGTTCTGTTTAGTCAATCAGTTGTGTCCGACTCTTTGTGACACCACGGACTGAAGCATGCTAGGCTTCCCTGTCCATCACCAACTCCCAGAGACTGTTCAAACTCATGTCTGTCGAGTCAGTGATGCCACCCAACCATCTCATCCTTTGTCATCCCCTTCTCCTCCCACCTTCAATCTTTCCCAGCATCAGGATCTTTTCTAATGAGACAATTCTTTGCAACAGATGGCCAAAATATTGCAGTTTCACCCTCAGCATCAGTCCTTCTAATGAATATTCAGGCCTGATATCCTTTAGGATTGCCAGGTTGGATTTCCTTGCAGTCCAAAGGACTCTTAAGAGTTTTCTCCAATATCACAGTTCAAAAGCATCAATTCTTTGGCACTCAGCTTTCTTCACAGTCCAACTCTCATATCCATACATGACTACTAGAAAAACCATAACTTTGACTAGATGGACATTTGTTGGAAAAGTAATATCTCTGCTTTTTAATATGCTGTCTAGGTTGGTCATAGCTTTTCTTCCAAGGAGCAAGTGTCTTTTAATTTCATGGCTGCAGTTACCATCTGCAGTGATTTTGGAGCCAAAGAAAATAAAGTCTGTCACTGTTTCCATTGTTTTCCCATTATTTGCCATGAAGTGATGGGACCAGATGCCACAATCTTAGTTTTCTGAATGTTGAGCTTTACACCAACTTTTTCACTCTCCTTTTCATTAAAAAACTCTTTTGTTCTTTGGTTTCTGCCATAAGGGAATATCCATGAAATTCTCCAGGCCAGAATACTGGAGTAGATTGTCATGGCCTTCTGCAGGGTATCTTCCCAACCCAAGGATTGAACCCAGGTCTCCCACACTGCAGGCAGATTCTTTACCAACTGAGCTACTAAAGAAGCCCTAACCTACCACACGGGGAAGGCAATGGTACCCCACCCCAGTACTTTTGCCTGGAAAATCCCATGGACGGAGGATCCTAGTAGGCTCCAGTCCATGGGGTCGCTGAGAGTCGGACACGAGTGAGCAAATTCACTTTCACTTTTCACTTTCATGCATTGGAGAAGGAAATGGCAACCCACTCCAATGTTCTTGCCTGGAGAATCCCAGGGACGGGGGAGCCTGGTGAGCTTCCGTCTATGGGGTCACACAGAGTCGGACACAACTGAAGCGACTTAGCAGCAGCAGCAGCAGCAGCAACCTACCACATACTATAGGTAATCCTCGACTTAGGATTTCTCGACTTCAATCATGGTACAAAAGTGCTATGCATTCAGTAGAAGTCATACTCCAGATTTTGAAATCTGATCTTTTCCTGAGATAATGATACATGGCATGACACTGTCTCATGATGCTGGACAGAGGCAGCAGCTACAGCTCCCAGAAAGACATGTAATCAAGAGGGTAAATGCAGATACACTCACAACCACTCTGTACCCACACCACCATTCTGTTTTTCATTGTCAGAACAGTATTCAATAAATTGCTACAATTTATTTTAAAATAGGCTTTATGTTAGATGATTTTGCCCAACTATAAGCTAATATGGACTGGAATGGGTGAATTTAACTCAGAGGAGCATTATATCTACTACTGTGGGCAGGAATCCCTCAGAAGAAATGAGTGGCCATCATGTCAACAAATCAATCAGTACTTGATGCAATCTCAAAAACGATAGAATGATCTCTTTCGTCGCACCATTCATTCACAATCAATCTATCCCACAAATCACTGTAAGTTCTAACAAAACCTTTTAGAACACACAAAAATCCTTTCAGACTAATCGAAAGTCAACACTAAAACAAATGCCTAATACAATGAACAGGCAAAACTAATCAATCACTTAACCCTCTTCCAACAACACAAAAACTCTAACATAATACAATTCAATCACTTCACCAAAAAGTCTAAAATACAAAAACAAACAAGCTGACTGTCTACCATACTCACAACAACTAAAGAGAAAACAACATTCAACATCCTTAAAATGAATGAAAAAGCACTCCTGAAACATATTCACATTCAAGACAGGATCAAACATCCCCATAAAAAAATCAAAACAAAACTTCTGGACCTAAACTGTAAAAACCAAAAAAAAGAAAAGGAAAAAAAAAATCGAGTTCAAAACAAAAGAAAAACCTCTACGCATCAAAAAGAAAACAAAGAAAACTGATCTCTAAAAGAAACAAAAAATTCATCATGGGCACAAAAAACGGGAAAAACAAAAAAAAAGGTGGCAAGAATACAAGAAAACTGTAGAGCTCAAAATATATGGGATCACTCTAACCAAATCTTAATGAAGTCAATGGCCTTAAAAGCATCACTACGAACAAAGCTAGTGGAGGTGATGGATCAGTGGCACAATCCTATGTATCTGGTCTACACTCATCACAATGAAAACTCACAGTGGCCACAAATGGAAAAGTCATCATCCCAT
The DNA here is from genome assembly GCA_935064755.1 of Tragelaphus eurycerus. Classification (NCBI taxonomy): domain Eukaryota; kingdom Metazoa; phylum Chordata; class Mammalia; order Artiodactyla; family Bovidae; genus Tragelaphus; species Tragelaphus eurycerus. Next base: position 66,562,355 of record CAKXYN010000004.1, on the reverse strand, counting down.
CCCAAAAAGCAATCCAAGTGCTCAACTACAAATCACTCACACTCTAAGCTCAATTCTCCAACAGGCTTCACTATTAACTAACCCTGATTCACTGGTTTAAAAAGGCAGAGGAACAGAACCAAATCCTGATCATCACAACTCTTATTCAAACCTTACTGTATCACTACTGATCTCTCAAGTCAAGAACATCAAAAACTTTCCAAAAAACGTCAACTGCATATCACCATAACTATAAGAGTAATCAGAAACTACTAAGAAAAAGATCAATCGGGAGATCTCAGAATACCACTCTTACAGAAAGTGAGAGGGGCTAAACCTCTTGTAAGTGAAAGTGGAGAGTGAAAGGTTGGCTAAGCTAACATCAGAACGAAGATCATGGCATCTGGTCCCATCATTGCTGGGAATAGATGGGGAAACAGGGAAACAGTGTCAGACTTTGTTTTTCTGGGCTCAAAATCCTGCAGTGGTGACTGCAGCTGTTAGACGCTTGCTCCTTGGAAGGAAAGTATGACCAACCTAGATAGCATATTCAGCAGAGACATTACTACCAACAGGTTCGCCTAGTCACTTGGTCTTTCCTGTGGTCATGTATGGATGTGAGGCTGGACTGTGAGAAGGCTGGCGCGAGTTGATGCTTTTGAACTGTGGTGTTGGAGAGACCTTGGAGTCCCTGGACTGAGAAGATCCAACCAGTCCATTCTGAGGAGATCATCCTGGAATTTCTTTAGAAGGAATGATGCTAAAGCTGAAACTCATATTTTGGCCATCTCATGCGAAGAGTTGACTCATTGGAGAAGACTCTGATGCTGGGAGGGATTGAGGGCAGGAGGAGAGGGGACGACAGAGGATGAGATGGCTGGATGGCATCACTGACTCGATGGATGCGAGTCTGGGTGACCTCCGGGAGCTGGTGATGGACAGGGAGGCCTGGCGTGCTGCGGTTCATGGGGTCGCAAGAGTCGGACACGACTGAGCGACTGATCTGATCGATCTGATAAGCTAATATGTCTGAGCAAGAAGGCAATGGCAACCCACTCCAGTACTCTTGCCTGGAAAATACCATGGATGGAGGAGCCTGGTAGGCTGTAGTCCATGGGGTCGCAAAGAGTCAGAGACGACTGAGTGACTTCACTTTCACTTTTCACTTTACTGCATTGGAGAAGGAAATGGCAACCCACTCCAGTGTTCTTGCCTGGAGAATCCAAGGGACGGGGGACCCTGGTGGGCTGCCGTCTATGGGGTTGCACAGAGTCGGACACGACTGAAGCGACTTAGCAGCAGCAGCAGCAGGCTAATCTTATAATATTTGGTAAGTTTGGTGTATTACATGCATGTTCAACTTATATTTTTGTTTTTTTTTTTTTTTGGCAGTGCCTTGCAGTATGCAGGATCCTAGTTTCCCGACCAGGAATGGAACCCATGCCCTTGGCAGTGAGAAGACAGTGTCTTAACTACTAGACCACTGGGGAATTACCCTCAACTTACATTTTTTACTTATGATGGATTTATCAGGGTGTAACTCCATCGATCTGTAGAATGGAAAATATTGGGTTGGCCAAAATGTTCATTTGGGTTTTTCTGTAAGATTAAATGAAAAAAAAACCCAAATGAACCTTTTGGTCAACCCAAAACTATAGCATTTATAAGTTTAAAATAAGCAGAATAGTTTCAGGCAATAGAGTCTCTTTGGCTTTAGAAAAGAATATAGCATTGATAGAATTCATACCATCACTCTGTCCTTTCCTTCTCATGTGAATTTGGACAAGCAGCTTTATACTCTATTCTCAGTTTCATTAAGTAACAAGTAGAGCTGATGATTGGAGAAGGCAATGGCACCCCACTCCAGTACTCTTGTCTGGAAAATCCCATGGATGGAGGAGCCTGGAAGGCTGCAGTCCAAGGGGTCGCTGAGGGTCGAACACCACTGAGCGACTTCACTTTCACTTTTCACTTTCATGCGAGAAGGAAATGGCAACCAACTCCAGAGTTCTTGCCTGGAGAATCCCAGGGACAGGGGAGCCTGGTGGGCTGCCATCTATGGGGTCTCACAGAGTCGGACACGACTGAAGTGACTTAGCAGCAGCAGCAGAGCTGATGATATCTACATCTTTAAATAAAATAATATGTAATGTATTCTTAACACGTTAAGTAGCTAATATCATCACTGGAGCAATTATTATAAGAATGAGAGAGGACAATTAATTCCAGAAAGAAGCAGAGGAGTAAACATGATTTGGAGACAGAGAAGAATAAGCAGGGCTGGGCCATGTAACACATAGTTAACATTTATTGAGCTGTAAACTTTGCCAGTTGCTCTATACAGCATCTCACTTAGTCTTCATATTCACACTATGAGGTGATTATTATTTCCTCCATGTTCACTTAATAGTCTGGTTTGCAGAGTTTTGTTTTGTTTTGTTTTTTTTTTTTTTCAGGAAAGAAGATAGTAATTAGCTCAAGCAGGCTTACAATCCATGTGTGTCTCATTCTTTAAAAATGGCAGTAATCATTCTATTCTGCTAGACTAGAGGGGATAATGTCTGACAGGACAACTGGTAACAAGTCCAATTAGAATGAGTTCTGAAAGAGGAGTGAAAGCTAAGGCTGAATACAGGCTGGGCTTAGTCTAGCAAGATGAGTTTTATCTGCAGTGGTGGTGCTTAGAGGCTCCTCATTCCCCCTTGAGTCTCTTAGTTCAAAATATATTCATTGAGTGCTCACCATGTTCAGTTCAGTTCAGTTCAGTCGCTTAGTTGTGTCTGACTCTTTGCAACCCTGTGAACTACAGCTCGCCAGGCCTCCCTGTCCATCACCAACTCCCAGAGTCCACCCAAACCCATGTCCATTGAGTCGGTGATGCCATCCAACCATGTTCTGGGCACTTTATTAGGACCTGCATAGAGAAGTTTATGGTATGATGGGGAAGAAGGACACAGCAGCAGAAAAGGATAAAGGTTGATGCTCTTTGAGTAGCAGTGAGTGATATGCAGCAGTCACATGAGATTCTGAGGGAGGGACAGGTATTGGTAGTAGAGATAAAGGGGAGGGGAATCAGACTGAGAAAGATTTAGAAGGCCTATGTAATTGGATATTTAGTGTGGGAGAAAAAAATATTCAGAGATGAACTGAGGGTTTTTTAGCTTCAGATCAGATCAGTCGCTCAGTAGTGTCCGACTCTTTGCGACCCCATGAACCGCAGCACGCCAGGCTTCCCTATCCATCACCAGCTCCCAGAGGTCACTCAGACTCACATCCATCGAGTCAGTGATGCCATCCAGCCATCTCATCCTCTGTTTTCCCCTTCTCCTCCTGCCCTCAATCCCTCCCAGCATCAGAGTCTTCTCCAATGAGTCAACTCTTCACATGAGGTGGCCAAAATACTGGAGTTTCAGCTTTAGCATCATTCCTTCCAAAGAAATCCCAGGGCTGATCTCCTTCAGAATGGACCGGTTGGATCTCCTTGCAGTCCAAGGGACTCTCAAGAGTCTTCTCCAACACCACACTTCAAAAGCATCAATTCTTTGGCGCTCAGCCTTCTTCACAGTCCAGGTCTCACATCCATACATGACCACAGGAAAGACCATAGCCTTGACTAGGCGAACCTTTGTTGGTAAAGTAATGTCTCTGCTTTTGAATATGCTATCTAGGTTGGTCATAACTTTCAAGGAGTAAGCGTGGAGTGCCTAAATATGTGGTGCTACACCCCCAAACAATAGAAAATATCAGCTGGAGAAGCATTTTCATGGTTTGAGGGGTTTGAGCTTATTTCTGGACAATGTCACATATATGTACAGACATATCCAGGTGGGGAAGTGTAACAGGCAGCTCCAAAGTGACATGGACTCTGGATACATGACTTGGGCATTATCAGCCTACGATATGACAGTTCAACCCCAATCCTCTGAAGCTCTGACATAATTATACAACCTTTTTCTCTAGTGGAGGGAGGTACAAGTGACTCCTGGAGATTCAGGTAGTGGTTTGCTCGCTGCCCATTACAGGCAAAGCCAAAGTTTCATATTTAAACACATCATTCTTGCTACTGGGATTTACATTTTTTATTACAAAATTTCCAGATCAACAATCAAATGCTGAACTTTAAGTTTCTCTTGCTGGTCACAAATTAAAAGATGATCCTGGATATTTTCTAATTTAGGACCAACTGCTTTTTAAAATACTTAACTAGCACTGCTGCTGCTGCTGCTGCTGAGTCACTTCAGCTGTGTCCTACTCTGTGTGACCCCATATACGGCAGCCCACCAGGCTCCCCCATCCCTGGGATTCTCCAGGCAAGAACACTGGAATGGGTTGCCATTACCTTCTCCAATGCATGAAAGTGAAAAATCAAAGTGAAGCTGCTCAGTCATGTCCGACTCTTAGCGACCTCATAGACTGCAGCCTACCAGGCTCCTCCGTCCACGGGATTTTCCAGGCAAGAGTACTGGAGTGGGGTGCCATTGCCTTCTCTCAGCACTGCTGCTGCTGCTGCTAAGTCGCTTCAGTTGTGTCTGACTCTGTGCAACCCCATAGACGGCAGACCACCAGCATTAGAGAGAGTTAATTGCTCAGCCGTGTCCAACTTTGCAACCCCATTGTAGCCCACCAGGCTCCTCTGTCCATGGGATTCTCTAGTCAAGAATACTGAACTGGGTTGCCATTCCCTTCTCCAGGGAATCTTCTCAACCCAGGGATCGAACCCAGGTCTCCTGCATTACAGGCAAGTTCTTTACCATCTGAGCCACCAGGGAAACCCTAACCAGCACTACTGAAGTATTAATAATGGAAAAGATAAAGCAAGTTTAACATTGTTTTTGTGCCTGTCATTATGATATACACTTTCCTACAATATTTGTTAAGGTAAAATGTTAGTCATTCAGTCGTGTCCAACTCTTTGTGACCCTATGGACTGTAGCCCACCAGGCTTCTCTGTCCATGGGATTTTCCAGGCAAGAATATTGGACTGGATTAACATTTACTCCTTCAGGGGATCTTGCTGACCCAGGGATTGAACTTGGGTCTCCTGCATTGCAGGAGGATTCTTTACTGTCTAACCCACCAAAAAGCCCTTGTTAATTCTCTCCCTAAAAATCTCAAGGTGGGTATTGTTGTGACCACTTTATAAATAGGAAAACAGGTCTAGAGAAATTATTCAACGTTTTCAAAGTAACAGTGTGTGGACAAGGTGCTTAAAAATAATATTGGTAAAACAATTTATTTTCAAGGCTTTTTCATAATTTTTCTAAACAGATCTCATAGAATACATCTTATGTCTCATAGAATACACCTCTTTGCCTAAACTCAAATGTTACTCTCCCACGAATTCTGTTTTCCTCCTCCCCTCTCCTCCTTTGCTCTTTATATATGCATTGCTGCCTTTAAGAGTGGATTCAAAATTCCTTGACTTTCTCAAATGCAGGATATTTCAACTCTGCTTCACTTCAGGTTTTCATTCAGTCACTGGGAATTTCTGCTGGAGGCTTGACAGTGATAGCATAACTCCCTAAGTGAGTCATCAAGTTCTCTGCCATGCCACTGACACCTCCAGTCCTACAGCCCATCTCCCTAAGTACACTCTTGTCTAATTGATTACTTTCCCTGTCTTTTGTCATGTCACCACACAGATGCATAAAAATAAACCTCAGTTGTATAAATCCAACGGCTCATTTTTTCTATTTCTAAACAATACTTAAAAATAAGTCCTACTGGAGAGGATTATACAATCCTGCAATTTGGTTCCCATATAAATTCATAGCTTCCAATATAAGAGTACTTGAGACTCCTCAGTGAAATCTGCTGTGCACCCTCATTTACCTTTTTTGGTTTTTCCAAAATTTGTTTTCCATTCACTCTTCAAATCTTCTTTGTTTTACTTTCATCTTCAGTCTCAACATGTAGTCTCAATACCTACTTTACAGAGAAGACAGTGATGTCATACAATATGTACTTTCTCCTCCATCTATCTTTCCCACAACCTGCCTATAGCATCAGCCATCCTTTAGATGACTTTCCTCATGTGTTATCAGACATGGTTCTCTCCTGTGGATGGCTCATTCCTCAGGTGGGCAAGGGACAGCATCTTCATCTCCACCATATATCTCTAGATTTCTCTGTTTGTCTCACAAGCCTTCAAAATCACACTTTTGGAAAAAAGTGGTGATTTGGATTTTTTTGAGTTTTAGAAAATCAGCTTGATTTACACTTTCTAATTCCTCAATAACTCCTCAGACCACTAAAATTTGGCTTCTTCCCTCATCATATCAAAGTAAAGCATCTTCATGATGATTTCTTGTTTTTGAGTACACTTGGATTTGGTACGGCTTACTCCATCAGCTTCAGTTACATCATGGTTACCTCCCCACACCAAAAAAAAAAAAAAAAAAGAACTATTAAATTCAATACTATTTCTAGTTTAAAAAAAAAAAAAAAACAAACCTATAAGTCAGAAGACAGATTATAAAATCCATCAATAAAAGCATTTCTGAGAATTCAGCCAAGTCTGTTTTACAGAATCAAGTGGCTTTTTTTTTTTTTAGGACAGTCCTGCACTATTCTCCTTGACCCACTGTATCATAAAAGCAACAAAAACTGTTTTTTTATAGAATAAATGTTTTCTTTGGATAGTTACATAGAAACTGGGACTTTCCAGGTGGCACAAGTGGTAAAGAACCCACCTGCCAATGCAGGAGACATAAGAGACACAGGTTCAATCCCTGGGACTGGAAGATCTCCGGCAGAAGGGCATTGCAACCCACTCCAGCATTCTTGTCTGGAGAATCTCATGGACAGAGGAGCCTGGTGGGCTATAGTCTATAGGATCACAAAGAGTCAGACAGGACTGAAGAGACTTAGCATACACACACACACACACACACACACACACACACACACACCCCCTAGAAATTAAGGCCTGCGGGATTAACCATGATAACACTGAGTAATAAATTTTAATTTTAAATGATTTGAGGTGGGGGTGGGGGGACGCTTCCAGATGTAATTAGTGTCAGACAGGGATCAAAACCATCCTCATGGAAAAGAAATGCAAAAAAGCAAAATGGCTGTCTGGGGAGGCCTTGCAAATAGCTATGAAAAGAAGAGAAGCGAAAAGCAAAGGAGAAAAGAAAAGATATAAACATCTGAATGCAGAGTTCCAAAGAATAGCAAGAAGAGATAAGGAAGCATTCTTCAGTGATCAATGCAAAGAAATAGAGGAAAACAACAGAATGGGAAAGACTAAGGATCTATTCAAGAAAATCAGAGGTACCAAAGGAACATTTCATGCAAAGATGGGCTCTATAAAGGACAGAAATGGTATGGACCTAACAGAAGCAGAAGATATTAAGAAGAGGTGGCAAGAATACACAGAAGAACTGTACAAAAAAGAGCTTCACAACCCAGATAATCATGATGGTGTGATCACTGACCTAGAGCCAGACATCCTGGAATGTGAAGTCAAGTGGGCCTTAGAAATCGTCACTACGAACAAAGCTAGTGGAGGTGATGGAATTCCAGTGGAGCTATTCCAAATCCTGAAAGATGATGCTGTGAAAGTGCTGCACTCAATATGCCAGCAAATTTGGAAAACTCAGCAGTGGCCACAAGATTGGAGAAGGTCAGTTTTCATCCCAATCCCAAAGAAAGGCAATGCCAAAGAGTGCTCAAACTACCGCACAATTGCACTCATCTCACACGCTAGTAAAGTAATGCTCAAAATTCTCCAAGCCAGGCTTCAGCAATATGTGAACCGTGAACTTCCTGATGTTCAAGCTGGTTTTAGAAAAGGCAGAGGAACCAGAGATCAAATTGCCAGCATCCGCTGGATCATGGAAAAAGCAAGAGAGTTCCAGAAAAACATCTATTTCTGCTTTATTGACTATGCCAAAGCCTTTGACTGTGTAGATCACAATAAACTGTGGAAAATTCTGAAAGAGATGGGAATACCAGACCACCTGATCTGCCTCTTGAGAAATTTGTATGCAGGTCAGGAAGCAACAGTTAGAACTGGACGTGGAACAACAGACTGGTTCCAAATAGGAAAAGGAGTACATCAAGGCTGTATATTGTCACCATGTTTATTTAACTTATATGCAGAGTACATCATGAGAAATGCTGGACTGGAAGAAACACAAGCTGGAATCAAGATTGCCGGGAGAAATATCAATAACCTCAGATATGCAGATGATACCACCCTTATGGCAGAAAGTGAAGAGGAACTAAAAGCCTCTTGATGAAAGTGAAAGTGGAGAGTGAAAAGGTTGGCTTAAAGCTCAACATTCAGAAAACGAAGATCATGGCATCTGGTCCCATCACTACATGGGAAATAGATGGAGAAACAGTGGAAACAGTGTCAGACTTTATTTTTCTGGGCTCCAAAATCACTGCAGATGGTGATTGCAGCCATGAAATTAAAAGACGCTTACTCCTTGGAAGGAAAGTTATGACCAACCTAGATAGCATATTCAAAAGCAGAGACATCACTTTGCCAACAAAGGTTCACCTAGTCAAGGCTATGGTCTTTCCTGTGGTCATGTATGGATGTGAGAGCTGGACTGTGAAGAGGGCTGAGCGCCGAAGAATTGATGCTTTTGAACTGTGGTGTTGGAGAAGACTCTTGAGAGTCCCTTGGACTGCAAGGAGATCCAACCAGTCCATGCTGAAGGAGATCAGCCCTGGGATTTCTTTGGAAGGAATGATGCTAAAGCTGAAACTCCAGTATTTTGGCCACCTCATGCGAAGAGTTGACTCATTGGAGAAGACTCTGATGCTGGGAGGGATTGGGGGCAGGAGGAGAAGGGGACGACAGAGGATGAGATGGCTGGATGGCATCACTAACTCGATGGATGTGAGTCTGAGTGACCTCCGAGAGCTGGTGATGGACAGGGAGGCCTGGCGTGCTGCGGTTCATGGGGTCGCAAAGAGTCAGACACGACTGAGTGACTGATCTGATCTGATTATATCTTCTAGGGTCAGAATACTAGAAGTGATCCCTCCTAGAAATTTTCTTAAGTTGTCTGTGCTGGCCTCTTTGGAGATGTTTCTGAATATTCTTTTCAGAGAAATGTGACACATTGGAGGTTGACAACTATAAACATCTAAAAGTCTCTCATGGGTATTCTGAATACATAGGAAATGTTAGTGTGTGACAGGTGGGAAAGTCTGATGGCCACATGAGAAGTAGTGGCCTAGTGGGACTGTATTGGGAATAACAAAATCACTTAGCATCAGGAGTAAGCCAATTTTGTCCCTCAAAATGGAAGATTCCTTAACTAAACAGGTACTGCAAAACTGGTATTTCAAGAAAACAAACTGATAACTTGAGCAGAAAGACCCCAAATTATATACCCTACCTGCTGAGAGAGCTTTTACTGTTGGTGTTGTAATAAGCTTAGCTGGAGAGTTTATTGACATGAGGTCAAAGTCTAATTTTTATGAGTGTGAAGTCTGTGATATATGAAGTAAATATAAGTTACCAAGAGGTTGGTTCCTATAAAAGTGAATCTATTTCCAAAGTGCTTAAAGGAACAGTTACTACATGCTGTTGGAAATCAGTTACAGCAGCAGCTGTAGTCTGAGAAACATACACCAGAGAGTTTTGCTTTTTTTTTTCTTAAGGGGCAGAAAAGGTGGTCCAAAGTAACAGGAAAAAGATAGAGGAGATCACATTGAGAACTTTTAGTTAAGAGAGAATAACAAAAATACAGTAACAGACAACATTAGTGATAAGGGGGAAAATGCTGAAAAATCGTGTAATTAATCTTGTTCTATCATCTTGAGCAGTTGTCTGCTTCTGTAGTCAGCAGATTGTTCTGTCATTCTGGGCATAAGGTATCCACTTACACAGTCAGCAGCTTCAGGAGAATTCTTAAAAAATCATCAACTCAAGGTCTCCTGATGGAATAGATGTCCAGCAGTCAGTAGGAATTCCTGTGTATTGTTTGTTTGTGTTTTGTTTTTTTGTTTTTTAATTTGAGAAACATAAACCCAAGAATCAACACCTTGGAGCTTTATTTTGTGTCTGTTATGAGAGTATATTATAAGAGTTTTTGTTTTTTTAATTGATACTCAAAGGGTTGTTTTATTTTTTTCTGAAGCCCAGATTTCTAGTTTTCAGATCATGCAGACTGCCTAAGTAGGCATTTTGGAAATACACTTTTAATTTGTTAGTGATAAAGCTAGAGATATCATTTGAGTCTCCTGCAATAATTGGTCATATCACCTTCTAACAGTAGAATCTTGGACTGGAAGTAAATTCTCAAAACTATTAGGCGTTCCTGTTATTCAAAAGGAGATAACTTACAGATACTAGAGAGGATTCATCTTACTGTCTTCAAGGCTATTTGCAGTACTCTGGGCCTCAATAAATTCAAGATTCCTGAAAACTTTGTTAATTGTATAGTTTGAGAATCATTTTGCTTCTTTTTGTCTTTCTTGAAATTTGGGAATATGAGGCCTGTGGAAATTACTCTGCGTAATACTAGAGTGGGTAGCCTTTGCTTCTCCAGGGGATTTTCCCAATCCAGGGATTGAATCCAGGTCTCCCGCATTGCAGATGGATTCTTTACCAGCTGATCCACAAGGGAAGCCCAATTGTAAGTTATGTATTCTTTTTTATTGTGAATTAATTTATTTATTTTAATTGGAGGCTAATTACATTACAATATTGTAGTGGATTTTGCCATACATTGACATGAATCAACCATGGGTGTACATGTGTCCCCCATCCTGAACCCCGCTCCCACCTCCCTCCCCATCCCATCCCTCAGGGTCATCGCAGTGCACCAGCCCTAAGCACCCTGTTTCATGCATTGAACCTGGACTGGTGATTTATTTCACATATGGTAATATACATGTTTCATTGCTATTCTCTCAAATCATCCCACCCTAGCCTTCTCCCACAGAGTCCAAAAGTCTGCTCTTTACATCTGTTTCTCTTTTGCTGTCTCGCATATAGGGTCATTGTTACCATATTTCTAAATTCCATATATATTCATTAATATACTTTATTGGTGTTTTTCTTTCTGACTTACTTCACTCTGTATAATAGGCTCCAGTTTGATCCACCTCATTAGAACTGATTCAAATGCATTCTTTTTAATAGCTGAGTAATATTAAATTGCAATAAATACATATTACATGTATGTACAATGTGTACATACACAATATGTACCACAGCTTTCTTATCCATTCATCTGCCGATGGACATCTAGGTTGGTTCCACATCCTAGCTATTGTAAACAGTGCTACGATGAACATTGGAGTACCCGTGTCTCTTTCAGTTCTGGTTTCCTTGGTGTGTATGCCTAGCAGTGGGATTGCTGGGTTGTATGGAAGTTCTATTTCCAGTTTTTTAAGGAATTTCCACACTGTTCTCCATAGTGGCTGTACTAGTTTGCATTCCCCAACAGTGTAAGAGGGTTGCCTTTTCTCTGCACCCTCTCATTTTGATAGCAGCCATTCTGACCAGCGTGAGATGGTACCTCATTGTAGTTTGGATGTGCATTTCTTTGATAATGAGTGATGTTGAGCATCTTTTCATGTGTTTGTTAGCCATCTGTATGTCTTCTTTGGAGAAATGTCTGTTTAGTTCTTTGGCCCACTTTTTGATTGGGTCATTTATGTTTCTGGAATTGAGCTACATGAGCTGCTTGTATATCTTTGAGATTAATTCTTTGTCAGTTGCTTCATTTGCTATTATTTTCTCCCATTCTGAAGGCTATCTTTTCACCTTGCTTATAGTTTCCTTCACTGTGGAAAAGCTTTCAAGTTTAATTAGGTCCCATTTGTTTATTTTTGCTTTTATTTCCACTACTCTGGGAAGTGGGTCATAGAGGATTTTGCTGTAATTTATGTCAGAGAGTGTTTTGGCTATGTTTTCTTCTAGGAGTTTTTATAGTTTCTGGTCTTAAAATTAGATCTTTAATCCATTTTTAGTTTCTTTTTGTGTATGTTGTTAGAATTGTTCTAGTTTCATTCTTTTACAAGTGGTTGACCAGTTTTCCCAGCACCACTTGTTAAAAAGATTGTCTTTTCTCTATTGTATATTCTTGCCTCCTTTGTCAAAGATATGGTATCCATAGGTGTGTGGATTTATCTTTGGGCTTTCTATTTTGTTCCCTTGATCTATATTTCTGTCTTTGTGCCAGTACCATACTGTCTTGATGACTGTAGCTTTGTAGTATAGCCTGAAGTCAGGCAGGTTGATTCCTCCAGTTCCAATCTTCTTTCTCAAGATTGCTTTGGCTATTCGATGTTTATTGTATTTCCATACAAATTGTGAAATTATTTGTTAAGTTCTCTGAAAAATACCGTTGGTAGCTTGATAGGGATTTAATTGATTTTATAGATTGCTTTGGTTAGTATACTCATTTTCACTACATTGATTCTTCTGATCCATGAACATGGTATATTTCTCCATCTATTTGTGTCATCTTTGATTTCTTTCATCAGTGTTTTATAGTTTTCTATATATAGGTCTTTTGTTTCTTTAAGTAGATTTATTCCTAAGTATTTTCTTTTTGTTGCAATGGTGAATGGAATTGTTTCCTTAATTTCTCTTCCTGTTTCTCATTGTTAGAATATAGGAATGCAAGGTATTTCTGTATGTTGATTTTATATCCTGCAACTTTACTATATTCATTAAGTAGCTCTAGTAATTTTCTGGTAGTGTTTTTAGGGTTTTCTATGTAGGAGATCATGACATCTGCAAACAGTGAGAATTTTACTTCTTTTCCAATCTGGATTCCTTTTATTCCTTTATCTTCTCTGATTGCTGTGGCTAAAACTTCCAAAACTATGTTGAATAGTAGTGGTGAGAGTGGGCATCCTTGTCTTGTTCCTGACTTTAGGGGAAATGCTTTCAATTTTTCACCATTGAGGTTAATGTTTGCTGTGGGTTTTTCATATATGGCTTCTACTATTTCTGGAGGGTTTTTATCACAAATGGATGTTGAATTTTGTCAAGGCTTTCTCTGCATCTATTGAGATAATCATATGGTTTTTATCTTTCAATTTGTTAATGTGGTGTATCACATTGATTGATTTGCAAATCCTTGCATCCCTGGGATAAAGTCTATTTGGTCATGATGTATGATCTTTTAAATATGTTGTTGGATTCTGTTTGCTAGAATTTTGTTGAGGATTTTAGCATCTATGTTCATCAGTGATATTGGCCTGTAGTTTTCTTTTTTTGTGGCATCTTTGTCTGGTTTTGGTATTAGGGTGATGGTGGCCTCATAGAATGATTTTGGCAGTTTACCTTCCTCTGAAATTTTATGGAAGAGTTTGAGTAGGATAGATGTTAGCTCTGCTCTAAACTTTTGGTAGAATTAAACTGTGAAGCCATCTGTTCCTGAACTTTTGCTTGTTGGAAGATTTTTTATTACAGTTTGGATTTCCGTGCTTGTGATGGGTCTGTTAAGATTTTCTATTTATTCCTGGTTCAGGTTTGGAGGTTATACTTTTCTAAGAATTCATCCATTTCTTATAAGTTGTCCATTTTATTGCCATATAGTTGCTGATAGTAGTCTCTTATGATCCTTTGTATTTCTGTGTTGTCTGTTGTGGTTTCTCCATTTTCATTTCTAATTTTGTTGATTTGATTCTTCTCCCTTTTTTTCTTGATGAATCTGGCCAATGGTTTGTCTATTTTATTTATCTTCTCAAAGAACCAGCATTTAGTTTTGTTGATTTTTGCTATCAGTCAGTCACTCAGTCAGTCGCTCCTCACGTCTGACTCTTTGTGACCCCATGGACTTCAGCATGCCAGGCCTCCCTGTCCATCACCAACTCCCAGAGATTACTCATACTTATGTCCATTGAGTTGGTGATGCCATTCAACAATCTCATCCTCTGTTGTCCCCTTCTACTAATGCTGGGGTTCTTAATTTAACAGAAGCAGAAGATATTAAGAAGAGATGGCAAGAATACACAGAAGAACTGTACAAAAAAGATCTTGATGACTCAGATAATCACAGTGGTGTTATCACTGACTTAGAGCCAGACATCCTGGAATGTAAAGTCAAGTGGGCCTTAGAAATCGTCACTACAAACAAAGCTAGTGGAGGTGATAGAATTCCAGTTGAGCTATTCCAAATCCTGAAAGATGATGCTGTGAAAGTGCTGCACTCAATATGCCAGCAAATTTGGAAAACTCAGCAGTGGCCACAGGACTGGAAAAGGTCAATTTTCATTCCAATCCCTAAGAAAGGCAATGCCAAAGAATGCTCAAACTACCACACAATTGCACTCATCTCACACACTAGTAAAGTAATGCTCAAAATTCTCCAAGCCAGGCTTCAGCAATATGTGAACTGTGAACTTCCAGATGTTCAAGCTGGTTTTAGAAAAGGCAGAGGAACCAGACATCAAATTGCCAACGTCCGCTGGATCATGGAAAAAGCAAGAGAGTTCCAGAAAAACATCTATTTCTGCTTTATTGACTATGCCAAAGCCTTTGACTGTGTGGATCACAATAAACTGTGGAAAATTCTGAAAGAGATGGGAATACCAGACCACCTGATCTGCCTCTTGAGAAATCTGTATGCAGGTCAGGAAGCAACAGTTAGAACTGGACATGGAACAACAGACTGGTTCCAAATAGGAAAAGGAGTATGTCAAGGCTGTATATTGTCACCCTGCTTATTTAACTTATATGCAGAGTACATCATGAGAAACGCTGGACTGGATGAAGCACAAGCTGGAATCAAGATTGCCAGGAGAAATATCAATCACCTCAGATATGCAGATGACACCACCCTTAAATGGCAGAAAGTGAAGAGGAACTAAAAAGCCTCTTGATGAAAGTGAAAGTGGAGAATGAGAAAGTTGGCTTAAAGCTCAACATTCAGAAAATGAAGATCATGGCATCCAGTCCCATCACTTCATGGCAAATAGATGGAGAAACAGTGGAAACAGTGTCAAACTTTATTTTTCTGGGCTCCAAAATCACTACAGATGGTGATTGCAGCCATGAAATTAAAAAACACTTACTCCTTGGAAGGAAAGTTATGACCAACCTAGATAGCATATTCAAAAGCAGAGACATTACTTTGCCAACAAAGGTTCGTCTAGTCAAGACTATGGTTTTTCCTGTGGTCATGTACGGATTTGAGAGTTGGACTGTGAAGAAGGCTGAGCGCCAAAGAATTGATGCTTTTGAACTGTGGTGTTGGAGAAGACTCTTGAGAGTCCCTTGGACTGCAAGGAGATACAACCAGTCCATTCTGAAGATCAGCCCTGGGATTTCTTTAGAAGGAATGATGCTAAAGCTGAAACTCCAGTATTTTGGCCACCTCATGCGAACAGTTGACTCATTGGAAAAGACTCTGATGCTGGGAAGGATTGGGGGCAAGAGGAGAAGGGGACGACAGAGGATGAGATGGCTGGATGGCATCACTGACTCGATGGACGTGAGTCTGAGTGAACTCCAGGAGTTGGTGATGGACAGGGAAGCCTGGCTGCTGCGATTCACGGGGTTGCAAAGAGTCAGATACGACTGAGCAATGAGCAATTGATCTGATCTAATCTGATCTAGGTGTAAGGTGAGGGTGAAGTCACTCAGTTGTATCCTATTCTTTGCGACCCAGTGGACTGTAGCCTACCAGGCTTCTCCATCCATGGGATTCTCCATGCAAGAGTACTGGAGTGGGTTACCATTTCCTTCTCCAGGGGATCTTCCTGACCCAGGGATCAAACCTGGGTCTCCCGCATTGGAGGCAGATGCTTTAACCTCTGAGCCACCAGTGAAGCCCAGGTGGGGTATAAAGTTAGGTTATTTATTTTATTTTTCTCTTGTTTCTTAAGGTAAGCTTGTATTGCTATTAACCTTCCCCTTAGCACTTCTTTTACTGAATCCCATAGGTTTTGGGTTGTTGTGTTTTCTTTTTCATTCATTTCTATGCATATTTTAATTTCTTTTTTTTTATTTCTTCTGTGATTTGTTGGTCATTCAGAAGTGTGTTGTTTAGCCTCCATAAGTTTGTATTTTTAATAGTTTTTTTCCTGTAGTTGACATCTAATTTTACCGCATTGTGATCAGAAAAGATGCTTGAGATGATTTCAATTTTTCTGAATTTACCAAGGCTAAATTTATGGCCCAGGATGTGATCTATCCTGGAGAATGTTCTGTGTGCACTTGAGGAAAAGGTGAAATTCATTGCTTTAGGGTGAAATGTCTTATAGATACCAATTAGGCCTAACTGGTCCATTTCATCATTTAAAGTTTGTGTTTCCTTGCTAATTTTCTGTTTAGTTAATCTATCCATAGGTGTGAGTCAGATATTAAAGTCTCCCACTATTATTGTGTTACTGTTAATTTCCCCTTTCATACTTGTTAGCATTTGCCTTACAAATTTGTGGTGCTCCTATATTGGGTGCATATATATTTATAATTGTTATATCTTCTTCTTGGATTGATCCTTTGATCGTTAAGTAGTGTCCTTCTTTGTCTCTTTTCACAGCATTTATTTCAAAGTCTATTTTATCTGATATGAGGATTGCTACTTCTGCTTTCTTTTGGTCTCCATTTGCACGAAATATGCTTTTTCAGCCCTTCACTTTCAGTCTGTATGTGTCCCTTGTTTTGAGGTAGGTCTCTTGTAGACAGTATATATAGGAGTCTTGTTTTTTTATCCATTCAGCCACTCTTTGTCTTTTGGTTGGGGCAGTCAACCCATTTACATTTAAGGTAATTATTTATAAGTACGATCCTGTTGCCATTTACTTTGTTGTTTTTGGTTCAAGTTTATCAACATTTTCTGTGTTTCCTATCTAAAGAAGATCCGTTAGCATTTGTTGAAGAGCTGGTTTGGTGGTGCTGAAATCTCTCAGCTTTTGCTTATCTAAGTTACGGTATTCTTAAATAACAGTGCCAATGAAATGTGTGCCCCTCTTACTGGAGAGAGAAGTGGGAGCTCCCCAAACTGAGAACAAAAACTCACGTTATTTTTTTCTACCATTACAATCATAGCTTTGAATCAAGGTATCTGACAAATAAATAACACTAATTAGAACTTACTCTAGCGATTCAATGGTAAAGAATCTGCCTATCAATGCAGGAGACGTAGGTTCGATCCCTGGATTTATCAGGAAGATCCCCTGGACAAGGAAATGCCAACACAGTCTAGTATTCTTGCCCAGAAAATCTCATGGACAGAGGATCCTGGAGAGCTACCATCCATCAGGTCACAAAGAGTCAGATACGACTGAGCGATTAAGCAACAACAATAACGTGGCATATTTGGAGACATTCAAAAGGGTCCTAAAGCTTACATCTTTGTCCATATTCTACATCTGTGAGCTCATCACTACTGTGTTATTAGCAGGTAGGACATGTCTTGAAAACATCCTCAATGGCATGCTTAAAACATTCACAAAGTTGGCTCCGTATCATGGCAAACTTATTTCCACTATTGAGGTTAATACCATGAACATTTTTTGGTAAATTCCACTTTTACTATGGTCATCTCCTTAGGCAGCAGCAAAGAAGTTCCAATTACTTTAACTTGTCATCCATTTTCTAGGGGTTCCTGTAGTAGTCAGGAAATCTCTATAATCCAAATTTTCAAAGTCATGGTCTAACCTCAAACCATATATCTCCTATCAGTATAAACAGTTAGTCTTTTACCTTTTTTTTTTTTTTTTCAGAAGGCAGGTCTAAGTAGTAGCAATTAATTTATACAACTGAATTGATTGAATTCTTTGAAAAGTTGACATTTTAATGATAAAATCATGTTTGTGATAGCACAATCTACTTGGACATTTTTAATTTTTTTTTTTTTTTTAAGAATGAAACATTCACAAACACAAGTAAATCAGAATATTCCAGGGAAGTCTCTGACTAAGAGGTCTCAACAAGGGATGGATAATCCCCTTAGAAAGTTAAATATTATGGGATTCTCCTTCCTTCCATGAAAGGAAGAGGTGGCTGGCTTTAGAGCACTTTGGTGATGGACAGCTACATGTGAATGGGGAAAGCAACCCTATTTCACAGTTTGACAACTGATTGGAAAGCACTAAGGTTATTTTGTCAACAGAAGAGTTTATATAACCTGGAAAACCACTAAGATTTCATGATACTTTATTTTATTTATTTATTTATTATTATTTTTTTTTTGCAGGGGAAAATGGACAAAGGAAAGGATCAATGAGGGTGGAAGGGAAATGGGAAGGAAGAAGGGGAGTGATGGTGGGGAGGAGTATATGTAATTTCTTAACTAATGGCTTCATGATACTTTATAAATATACCAACTTAAGTTTCCATAAGTTTTTTATGCCTGTATCACTCTAAGTCAAGGGATATGTGTTGGCTATTGAATCTAAAGAAAAATATAAATAATCAGTAAGCTTTTGACAATTTACATGTTAAGTCATGCCTTAATTGTCCATAATTTAAGTGAATGAAAAAAAATGTTTTATTAATCCAGAGTCTGGAAACAAATCACGTTGGTCAAGGTTATTGTGACCATCTTTGATCTAAATAGGAATATATTCTTTTAATTTGAAAATGTTCAATCATTAGATCATTTACATATGTTATACATTTACTTGGAAGACAAACTTTCCTTGATTTTTTTCAAGGTTTTAAAACTATACATTAAGTTTGGTAGACAAAGGCTTTCATAACAGTTTTGTGTTAACTAAAATTTGCCAAATTTCTAGACAAACTCTAGTTATTCCTTTCTTCTGTGAAGGAGAAGAAACCTCTGAGCTACCTAATGGCCCTTTTGGGAAACTCAGAGATAGTGTAAACACAAAAGACATTTTTGTAGTTTTTCAAAAACATTTTTACTGATTTTATTTCACTTTTATTGAATACCTCAAAATATGTTACTTAAGAGCTGTTGGAAATCTTTAAATTTTTAGGGCTTTCTTGGTATATAATTACTAAGGCAAAACAAAATTGGTGAGAAGTAGTCAGGGAGGACCTGGAGGAGAACCAGTACTAGCTCTTGAAGCAGCTGCCTGTGGCATAAAGACTTAAGAGGGGAATTATGGAGAGGAAACCTTTCCCTCCACAAGCAAGGGACATGCAGAGTAAGTGGGGGTGAAAGATCTCAGCCTTAGCCCCCATTTTCTCAAATGCTATCAGCTCAGATCTCAAGGACTCACCTCTTCCCATCAGTGTCTCTGCCTTAGAGTGAGGGATGGGGAAGACTGAACATTTAACTGGAGCTACAGCTCTGCACACCTCACCCTCACACTTCCAGATTGCAACCTCTGGAGAAGAGAAAACCTTTAAAGCTATCCTGGTGCCTTCCAATTTCATGTTCTTAATTATATGCTATGGTTATTAATTTCTGTCTTTGTCATCTGAGGCTGAAAGAGAAAAGTGAGTGATTCTATAGTCCTTATAATCTTCATTGTTTACAAAATAGCCAAATTCTTCAGCCAATCCATCTATGTCTTGCCTATTACTTGTGCCTTATCTTGTTCTACCACAAGCCATGGATTACACATGTCTTGTCATCTTGCCAAACAGGTTAGTCCTGACCTCCTTTAAATATGAATCACTCAATTCCCAGACATCCATCTTTAAGGTGCACTACTTGGAAACACTTATGATATAAATTATTTTATCAATCAGCTTTCCAAGACAAAATGGTTGGCACACTCATGTTAGAATAACTCGTGGAGTATTTATTTACTAAAGGAGTATTTACAAAAATATTTCAGAATGTGGAACCACAAGGAAGAATGTAGATAGGATCTCTCAGCCTGAAAAAGTGAAGAAGAAACAGTTACCAAAACCTGGAAGGAGTATATTGTGAGAGGAGGCTAATTTGAAAGCAGCTACAGTCAAGGGACACAGACTTCCTCAACTAACCTTGAGGAAGGAACTTAGGAGGCTAATTACCTTAACCTTACTCATTTCCACCCCTGATTGCCTATCGATGCTCCTTGCTGGCAAAACCCAACTGGAAGCTAGAAGAAGACAAGGAGGATAACCAGTGCTAGACCCCTGTCCACTCCATTCAAGCCAGCCTCCTGGGGATAAAAGGGGGGAAGGGGAAACGAAGATCTGAAGAGGGAAAGATCTGAAGAGGAAGGCGGATGAGGTTGCCACACCTGTATTATGAGAATTCTGCTAGCTCCTATTTCAGTTCTGCTGACAACTAGAACCAACTGGTGGCTTCTATGAAATCCTATACTTCCAGATTTCCTAAAAGGGGCTTTTTGGATCTTTGCTTTTGCAGCTTTTCCAATAATTATCTAAGCCTCAAATACTTTACATATATCAATTTGCTTTCAGCTAAATATACTAAGAATGGCTTCTGCTTCCCCAAGCAAACCTGACTGATCCAATAACACTCTCTTAAAAGAGGCTCTAGAACCCAAAAGTAAGCGATAAGAGAGAGAAACAAAACCAATAAGTCTTTCTCCAGTTCCTCTGGCTGGGAAGATGAGAGAGCTGAACAGAAAGAGAGATTTTTTTCCTTTTGCTTCCCTGGAAACCCATGACATTAAATGAGGGTTCATGAGGAATCTGAAATAATATATTTAGCCATATTTAAGAACACAGTGGGCTTCCCTGGTGGCTCAGATGATAAAGAATCTGTCTGCAATTCAGGATAGCCAGACTCAATCCCTGGATGGGGAAGATCAGGAGGAGGAAATGGCAACCCACTCTAGTATGCTTGCCTAAGAAATCCCATGGAGAGAGGAACCCCATAGACTGTAGCCTGAGGGGTCACAAAGAGACGGACACGACTGAGCTACTGACAGTTTCACTTTCAAGAACATAGTATAGACCATGCATTAAAATATACATATATAACATGAACCCAGATAGATAGGATAGAAGTTTGTTAAGGCAAAATTCCTATAAAGGAGTCTTACATTTTAGCTCTTCTTTCTGGGCTCTGTAGCAAGTGTACAGAAACCAACCAGTATGGATCGTCCAGACTGAAGATGTTTTATTAACTCAAAATAGGTGAAAAGAAAGAACCGAAAATAAAGGCATACACACTTTAGAAAGAGAACCATCTGTAGGTTACTCTGCAGTTAATTCTGTCATAAATCTTGACAACAAAGTAAGGATAAATCTTATATTAATTTTTAGGAAAGCTCTGAAAGTCATTCATCCTGTCTCTAGTTCAGGCCATGTTGTTTTTCTTCCTAAATCTGATGACATTCTTGTTCAGCACACATTTCCTTTCTCTTACTGGTTCACACTTCAGTGTTGTTTCCAAACAGAAAGGTTTTCGCTTTCAGGTACTTTTCAGGTAATAAGCCTATGCTGCAAAATATTTTCCTCTTAGTTTCTACCATGGTGCTATGCTTCTGAGTTTCTCTCTCCACTGTGAACTGGTATTTCTACTGCCTGTATCTTTTCTATTGTATTTTCTATCTGAACCACAGTGAGTGAGGGGAATATATTCCATCAACTCTGTCAGGAAGAATAATTTACTGATTGGGCAAAAAAGCATGTTCTCATATTAGGGGACATTGGGACACACTGTTATTCCTTGTGCAAAACTGTGCAACTTTCCTAGTGAAAGCCACTTTATATTCTCTTTTGTGAGCATGATGAGTTGAGTATTTATCATCTGTTAACACTTTTTTTTACATAATCTAGAATCACATCCTATTTGCATGGGGTCAGTGAATTCACAGGAAACAATCAGAACTATCATTCAGTTCAGTTCAGTCGCTCAGTTGTGTCGGACTCTTTGCAACCCCATGAACCTCAGCACACCAGGCCTCCCTGTCCATCACCAACTCCCGGAGTTCACCCAAACTCATGTCCATTGAGTAGGTGTTGCCATCTAACCATTTCATCCTCTGTCGTCCCCTTCTTCTCCTGCCTTCAGTCTTTCCCAACATAAGGGTCTTTTCAAGTGAGTCAGCTCTTTGTATCAGGTGGCCAAAATATTGGAATTTCAGCTTCAACACCAGTCCTTTCAATGAACACCCAGGACTGATCTCCTTTAGGATGGACTGGTTGGATCTCCTTGCAGTCCAAGGCACTCTCAAGAGTCTTCTCCAACACCACAGTTCAAAAGCATCAATTCTTCGGCACTCAGCTTTCCTTATTGTCCAACTCTAACATCCATACATGACTACTGGAAAAACCATAGCCTTGACTAGATGGACCTGTGATGACAAAGTAATGTCTCTTTTTAATATGCTGTCTAGGTAGGTCATAACTTTCCTTCCAAGGAGTAAGCATCTCATAATTTCATGGCTGCAGTCACCATCTGTAGTGATTTTGGGGCCCAAAAAAATGAAGTCTGCCACTGTTTCCACTGTTTCCTCATCTATTTGCCATGAAGTGATGGGACTGGATGCCATGATTTTATTTTTCTGAATGTTGAGCTTTAAGCCAACTTTCCACTCTCTTTTCACTTTCATCAAGAGGCTCTTTAGTTCTTTACTTTCTGCCATAAGGGTGGTGTCATCTGCATATCTAAGGTTATTGACATTTTCTCCTGGCAATCTTGTGGTTCCTCCAGCCCAGTGTTTCTCATGATGTACTCTGCATAGAAGTTAAATAAGCAGGGTGACAATATACAACCTTGATGTACTCCTTTTCCTATTTGGAACCAGTCAGTTGTTCCATGTCCAGTTCTAACTGTTTCTTCCTGACCTGCATACAGGTTTCGTAAGAGGCAGGTCAGGTGGTCTGGTATTCCCATCACTTTCAGAATTTTCCACAGTTTATTGTGATCCACACATTCAAAGGCTTTGGCATAGTCAATAAAGCAGAAATAGATGTTTTTCTGGAACTCTCTTGCTTTTTCCATGATCCAGTGGATGTTGGCAATTTGATCTCTGGTTCCTCTGCCTTTTCTAAAACCAGCTTGAGCATCTGGAAGTTACGCATGTATTGCTGAAGCCTGGCTTGGAGAATTTTGAGCATTACTTTGCTAGCATGTGAGATGAGTGCAATTGTGCAATACTTGGAGCATTCTTTGGCATTGCCTTTCTTTGGGATTGGAATGAAAACTGACCTTTTCCAGTCCTGTGGCCACTGCTGAGTTTTCCAAATTTGCTGGCATATTGAGTGCAGCACTTTCATAGCATCATCTTCAAGGATTTGAAATAGCTCAACTGGAATTCCATCACCTCCACTAGCTTTGTTCGTAGTGATACTTCCTAAGGTCTACTTGGCTTCACATTCCAGGATGTCTGGCTCTAGGTCAGTGATCACACCATCGTGATTATCTTGATCATGAAGCTCTTTTTTGTACGGTCCTTCTGTGTATTCTTGCCACCTTTTCTTAATATCTTCTGCTTCTGTTAGGTCCATACCATTTCTGTCCTTTATCGAGCCCATCTTTGCATGAAATGTTCCCTTGGTATTTCTAATTCTCTTGAAGAGATCTCTAGTCTTCCCCATTCTGTTGTTTTCCTCTATTTCTTTGCCTTGATCGCTGAGGAAGGTTTTCTTGTCTCTTCTTACTATTTTTTGGAACTCTGCATTCAGATGCTATTATCTTTCCTTTGTTCCTTTGCTTTTTGCTTCTCTTCTTTTCACAGCTATTTGTAAGGCCTCCCCAGATAGCCATTTTGCTTTTTTGCATTTCTTTTCCATGGCAATGGTCTTGATCCCTGTCTTCTGTACAATGTTATGAACCTCCATCTATAATTCATCAGGCACTCTATCAGATCTAGTCCCTTAAATATATTTCTCACTTCCACTGTATAAGGGATTTGAGTTAGGTCATACCTGAATGGTCTAGTGGTTTCCCCCACTTTCTTCAATTTAAGTCTGAATTTGGCAATAAGGGGTTCATGGTCTGAGCCACAGCTCCCAGTCTTATTTTTGCTGACTATATAGAGCTTCTCCATCTTTGGCTGCAAAGAATATAATCAACCTGATTTCAGTGTTGACCATCTGGTGATGTCCATGGTGTAGAGGCTTCTCTTGTGTTGTTGGAAGAGAGTGTTTGCTATGACCAGTGCCTTCTCTTGGAAAACTCTATTAGTCTTTGCCCTACTTCATTCTGTACTCCAAGGCCAAATTTGCTTGTTACTCCAGGTATTTCTTGACTTCCTACTTTTGCATTCCAGTTCCCTATAATGAAAAGGGCATCTTTTTTGAGGTTAGTTCTAAAAGGTCTTGTAGGTCTTCATAGAACCATTCAACTTCAGCTTCTTCAGCATTACTGGTTGTGGCATAGACTTGGATTACCGTGATATTAGCTTAGGGTTTAAATGACTCGGAGGCTTATTGCTCCCACCTCAACTTGTTCATTTCTAGAAACTGCCCCCATCCTCAATATTTGCTTTCTAGGAAGAGAACATCTCACATTTCTCTTCTGTTTTTCCCTTATTTACCACAAAGAGTTTTTATGAACTAAAATAAAAATACAGACACATATTTAGAAAAATCCAAACATGAACACATATTTTAGCAACTAAAAATGTTTTCTATGAATGTTTCTTTGATCCATAGATGTTCTAAGTGTTTATTAAAAACAACTAAACTAAGCTTTTCTATAGTCTTACAAATCTTAATAGCTGCTCTAAAGCAACTGTTTTCTGACAGGTTTGAGAAACATTCAAAAACTCCATGACCTTCTGTTGGCTGGAATGAAAGGCCCTGTCTCTTAATCTTTTGAAGGCTTCAGGTAGTTATGGAAGCATATTTTGGGTACACTTCAGAAGACATTTACTTGGTGAAAAGTGGTGTGATGGAAAGTTTAAATTCAAGTTAAAATCTCTCTGGGTAAAATCTCCTTAGTAAAGAGATGGAGTATATCCTGTTTGCGTAAGCTTGCTGGCAGAATGCTTTCTTTAGGTCTTTTTCCTTGCTGTTGCACATGCTGGTGAAGTTGTCGATAGGAAGGTCTCACTTGAAGGTAGACTGCTTTCTTAAGCAAGTAGGGAGAATGAAATAAACATTTCTCTCTTGTGCACATTTCTCAGGTTTCCTCTCTGATTCCATTGAAAGCTCAGATTCCTATACTACATTTTTAAACACAATGGCCTTAATTTCACACTTATTCAACACAAGTGCAGAAGCAGAAACTTTAAATAAATTATGGGCAGGAGAATAAGACCATATACCCAGGGAATTGCTACACATACTCTCATACTCTCTTCCAAAGTAATCTAAAATGAAACTTTCCCATTAACAAATAAATTACACTAGTAATGAGTTGAGCAGTTTTATGGTTTATTGGTCATTTTCTTAGTAATATCTCTGATCATTTCAAATACCCACATGCAAAATAAGTTTTCAAAAATGGGAAATACCACTGAACATTAGGGCAATGGGTTCAAAAATTGAAAAAAGATTTATATAACAAAAAGGAAATTTTCAATTGGCATAAACTTCCACATTTAATGAAAAGATGTTCATGAAATAATTACCACCATATCAAGAGTTACTAATCAATTATGCAACTATTTGGTCTCAAAAGGTGATTAAAATTAAGTACAAATGCTTAACTCAGATGTGTAACTGATAAATTGAAACTAACTGGAAACACTAAATTTTAAATTTTTAACTGGTATACTCCAGATAACCTAGCAAAAAGAAAATCATTATTAAAAATAGAATATAAGTATCAAGTAATAAACTATTATTTGAAAGGTGAAGCTATGAATAGCTCATTATCATTTGCAATAATTTTTTGAGGAAATACCATTAAGTTAGAGGTACAATGAGTCATATCATGATTATCAGTACCATGGAAAAGCTAAACAGACAATCAAAATTCTCTTATATCTCATCATATATTATGTTTCATACTTTCACTTGAATATGGACTTCTGAGAATTTACAATATGGTAAAATAATTAATATATGACTATCTCAATTCCTGATAATTCAGTACTGAGCTCAAACTTTATACCACCTATATACAGAGACTTTTATTAAGCAAATTAATAAGTGAGATTATAGAGGAATGCATAACATCCTATATGTTGTCTTTAAATGCTTTATAATTATATTTACCAACAAATAATTTATCAAGTGCCAGCATTTTATATGAATTATCACATTTCATTTCATAACCTATGAGGAATATCCAATTAATAGAATCCCCATTTCATAGATGAGGAATAAGGATAAGAAAACTAACTTTCCCCAAGGCATTCAGTCAGTAAAAAATAGCTGTGAATTTGCAGCGTGTTAGACTCCAGGGTCCTTGCTACCTTGCAGCACACCTTTTCCCACTGGACATTTAGAAACAAGCTCTGTTGGTATGAAAATGTAGAGGAAAGTGGGAGATGAACTAGTAACAGGGACTTATCGGTTGCTTCCTTCTTTACTCACACACTGTTAACAGTCTTGTTATAACCTATTAAAATACCTGCCCAAAGAGGTGTGAGGAGGAGATCTTTCCTCTCATTCCTGTGTTGAACGCTCATTCTGCACCAGGCATGGTTCTCAATGTTTGAGATACATCTACAAACAAAGCAGGTAAAGGTACATATCTAGCAGGGGGAGACAGACAGTAAACCATTAAAACACACATGAATATAGCCTGTAACAATTTGGAAGCTGCTGATTGTCAGGGGAGGCTTCCTAGGTGGTGCAGTGGGAAAGAATCTGCATGCAGTGCCCAAGTCGCAGGAGACACAGGTTCAAGTCCTGAGTTGGGAAGATCCCCTGGAGAAGGGATAGGCTATGCAGTCCAGTATTCTTGGGTTTCTCTGGTGGCTCAGACAGTAAAGAATCCACTTGCAATGTGGGAGATCTGGGTTCGATCCCTGGGTTGGGAACATCCCCTGGAGAAGGAAATGGCAACCCACTCCAGTATTCTTGCCTGGAAAATCCCATGGATAGAAAAACCTGGTGGACTATAGTCCACGGGCTCACAAAGAGTGGGGCACAACTTTGCGACTAAGCATGAGCGGGAGTCGTGTGGGAGAGAGAAGGAGTGGTAAAGAGGTAAGGGAGTGTGTGTGGTGGGGTGGACTGGATTTTCAGTAAGCTTAGTCAAGTGAGGCCTCTTTTACCCTACAGTTTACAAAACGCTTAAAGAAAATAATAGTTAGCATACAGAGCTATCTGGCAGAGATATCAGGACAAGGGCGCTGCTGTCAGATCCCGCCTGCCAGTTCAAGGAAGAACAGGGATGAAAGCGTGATGTGGGTGGAGGGGTGGGTGGGCAGGGAGAGCAGCAGGAGGCAGAGCTGGTGACGGAGCTAGCAGACTTCCTGGGCCTGGCAGGCTGAGGCGGAGATTTTAGTTTCTGCTCGAAGCAGAATGAGAAGAGACTGCAGGATTCTGAGCAAACAGGTGACCTGATTGTTAAGAGACTGCTGTAAATGCTGGGTTTAAAAGAGGAGAGAGGGAACAAGTTGCAGAAATGCAGGGGAAAAGTGATTTTGGCTGGGACCACAGTAGTCACGGTGACAGAAGCAAGAAATGGCCAGCTCTGCAGTCACTTTGAAGGCAGATTCAAAGGATTTCATAATAATTGAATGTGGATTGCAAGAGAAGAAAGTCAGCCCTAGAGAAAGCAAACAAGCAGCCTTAGAAATGAAGGGAATTCTGGCATATGCTACAACATGGATAAACCATATGCTACGTGAAAGAATCCAGTCCCCAAAAGATGAATATCATGTAATTCCAGTTATCTGAGGTACCTACAGTAGTCAAATTTCACAGAAACAGAAAGAAGAGTAGTGATTGCCATGCCTGGGAAAGAGGGAAATAGGGAATTGTTACTTAAGGGATAGAGAGTTTTGGTTTTACAAGATGAAAAGAGTTCTGGAGATTGGTTGCACAACAATGTGAATGTGATTAAGATTCCCAAATTGTACATTTTAAAATGGTTAGGATGATAGCTTTAAGAATATATGTACTTTACTCTTTTTTGATTGTAAAATGGAAACTGTAAGTCAAAAATGACTCCAACAGTGCTAATGAAGTGGATGAACCTAGAGCCTATTATACAGAGTGAAGTAAGTCAGAAAAACAAATACCATATATTAATGCATATATATGAAATCTAGAAAAATGTTACTGATGAACCTATCTGCAGGATAGTAATGGAGATGCAGAAATAGAGAACAGAGTTATGGACAAGGGGTGGGGGGTGGTAGGAAGAGGACAGTGGGACGAATGGAGAGAGTAGCATGGAAACATATATGATAACATGTGTACAATAGATAGCCAGTGGGAATTTGCTGTATGACTCAGGGAACCCAAACCGGGGCTCTGTGACAACCTGGAGGAGTGGGATGGGATGGGAGGTGAGAGGGAGGATTAAGAGGGAGGGGACATATGTATACCTATGGCTGATCCATGTTGTAAGGCAGAAACCGATAAAACATTGTAATTATCCATCAATTAAAAATAAATAATTTTTTTAAAAAAAGACTCCAAATATTTTGGTCTGAATAAAAGAAAGAATGGAATTGCCAGCCTTATATAAAACCTAGCCCAGGTGATAGCACTTATTCCCTCTAAGAAATTCCTCAAAAAATTGCACCACAATTCTCTATGGTTCACAGAATGTTGATTCTCCACTGAAGTTGCACTTTTATTACTTATACTGAATAGCTGAAGTATCCTCTAAGAAGAGTTTAACATGTCTTCTTTCTGGGAGTTCCCCTCAGTGCTCCTATTCATACCATGCTCTGCTGTCTTCTACATGGAAACAGTGAGTAAACATATGCTCTCTAACCATTCTAATTTAATATCAGCAAAATGCAATTCTTACTACCCACCAATGCCTAACAGCAGCCACTGTGTTTATTTTTGTGTTTTGATTGCTTATGAACAACATGGCCATTACCTTCTATCCAAACAATTGTTCACAATGCCCTCATGCTTACACTGCATCGTAACTTCTGCCCTAATTATAGTGACTCTTGTCAACTTTAATGAGAAAAATCCTTTTAATGGTTACTTCCAACAAACAAACATTTTTAACACCTAGCTCATTTTTTGGTATTGCTTTCTCCCTTTTTCTTCTCTGTTTTTTCCCCACTTGGGGCATGTGACTTAACTATCACTCCTGACTCTGACTTCCGTTTACCTTCCTGTGTGAGTAGCCATGGATTGAGCTAGTTATATCTATGTGTAAGCTCCCCTGTCTTTTTGTTCTAAAGGAAACTCTTTTTGTTTCTCTGGGACCACCTTCTTTGGCCAAAAGGAATATGTTAATGAGGTGGGGATGAGGGAGAGTGGTGGTGACTGAAGGCAGTCAAGTATGACCTGTCAATAGAAAATCACTCATGTCAATTATTCCCATTAATGGGACTTTTACTTCAGTGTTTCTGTGAAAGATTTGGTAAATTCTTTAGAACAGTATCATCAGTTGAAGTAACAGCTCTTTTCTCTGTTGGACTGACTCACACACCCTCCTTCCTGCCTTTTTCTAGAGTCCTTTCTCACAGAGTTGCAGAGTCTAGACAAAGAAAATCGATATTTCCCAGACTCTTGTGGAATCAAAGTTCTAAAAGCAAATTAGGTTCCATTAATTAAATGTAACCAAGTAAGATTTGGTCTTCCCAGTGGTCACGTACTGTTGTGAGACCTGAACCAGAAAGAAGGCAGAACACCAAAGAATTGGATGCCTTCGAATTGTGGTGCTGAAGAAGACTCACGAGAGTCTCTTGGACAGCAAGGAGATCAAACCAGTCAATTCTAAGGGAAATCAACCCTGAATACTTGTTGGAAGGACTGATGTTGATGCTGAAGCTCCAATATTTTGGTCATCTGATTCGAACAGCTGACTCATTGGAAAAGTCCGTGATACTGGGAAAGACTGAGGGCAGAAGGAGAAGAGGGCGTCAGAGGATGAGATGGCTATGTGGCATCACCAATGCAATGGACATGAACTTGGGCAAACTTTGAGAGATGGTGAGGGACAGGAAGGCCTGGCATGCTGCAGTCCACGGGGTTGCAAAGAGTTGGACAAGACTGGGATACTAAAAAACAGCAATGCACAAGATTGAGATGCCTGAAGTACAAATGAAACCTTTTTTTTTTTTTTTTTTGCCTGTTTTGACTGTCTGCTGAATAGGCAATCTCAATGAAGGCAATTTTTTTCTGGATTTTGGCTTCCTGGTCCCTAAATCCTGGCGTGCTGCAGTCCATGGGGTTCCTGAGAGTCGGACACAACTAAGTGACTGAACTGAACTGATCCCTGAATCACAGCTATGAGATATGCTTTTGAACTCAGTATTGCAGGAGGTGCTACAGAGGTTGCATAAAAGTTTCATGGCCCATCAATTCCTTGAACATCTGCCCAAAAGACCATTGTTCCATCTGTGCCAATGATCCCAATGTGTAAGTATAGGACTGGCTGTGTGGAATTCCTGTCTCCATAAAATGGAGCACTTTGTTTTTTCAGAACTGAGAAGCAAAGAAGAGAGAGAGAGAGACGGGGGAGAGAGGAGAAAAAAAAAAAAAAAAAAAAAAAAAAAAAAAAAAAAAAAAAAAAAAAAAAAAAAAAAAAAAAAAAAAAAAAAAAAAAAAAAAAAAAAAAAAGAGAAGAAAAAAAAAAAAAGAAAAAAAAAAAAAAAAAAAAAAGAAAAAAAAAAAAAAAAAAAAAAAAAAAAAATTAATTTTTTTTTTTTTTATTTTGTGGTTTTGTTTTTATAAATTTTTTTAAAACCCCCCCCTCTTTTTTTTTTTTAATTAATTTATTAAGGATTTTCTTCCAAAATCCCGGGGTCATTTCTTTCCTCCCCTTTTTTTTCCTTCCCCTACCTTATTTTTTTTTTTATATTTTTTAAAGAAAGGAAGAGAAAAATAAAGACAAAAAAAAAAAAAAAAAAAAAAAAAAAAAAAAAAAAAAAACTAAAAAAAAAAAAAAAAAAAAACACCGGTTAAGATGGCGAAGGATTAGGACGGGGAATACGCTTTCTCCTCCACAAATTCATCAATGGGACATCTGGGCGCCGAGTAAATACCACAAACAGCTTCGGAGTGCTGGCGGAGGACGTCGGACACCCAGAAAAGCAACTCACTGCCTTCTAAAGGAGGTAGGAAAGAATATAGAAGCCAGAGAGAGACAAAGAGGGAGGGGCGGACCTCTGTCCGGGGAAGGGAGTCTTAAAAAGAGAAGTTTCCAAACACCAGGAAACACTCTCCCTGCGGAATCTGCGCCGAACCTGGGAAGGACACGGAGACTATCATAACAGGGAGGAGAACAGTTGAGCAATTAGAACCCACAGACTGCGGGCCCTGCGGTAACTTCCGCAGCGGAAAAGCACCACTGCAACGCCCGCATCTGCCATTGGGGAGCCGGGGCTGGGCAGGGAGACGCCTTGGCCGTTCCCACGTGGGACGCTCCGCTGCCGGCGCTCCCCAGAGGGACGCTCCCCGCGGGACTCTCCCCCACTGGACGCTCCCCCGCCGGCCACTCCCGCGCAGGCGTGCCCCCGCCCGCTGTGCCGGCGGCTCCCACGAGGGCCACCCCATCCCCTCCCCCACCCGCCCGCCCGCCATTCCCGTCGCCGACCCCTCCCCCTCTGCGGGCCTCAGCGCAGACTTCGTTCGCCTGATTGTCTGGAGTGCTGCCTAACTGGAGTAGTTTGGGTCGGCAATCCAGATTGTGCAGCGCCGACCACACGAGTGGCGGGCCTTGGCCCAGAACACCGCCGAACCGTGCACAGAACAAAGAACTATACAGAACAACCACAGAGAAAGGGGCCTATAGATCTTGAGAAATTTAAGCCGGAACAAGGAACTAGCTGAAAATGAACTGAACCCACAACAATAATAGAGAAACTCTTATATATATTGTTACTATTTTTCCCATCATTATTTCCTTTTTTTTTTCTTTTCTTTTTTTAATATATATATATTTTTTAAATTTTTATTATTTTTTAATTGGAAAAAGGAAAACAAAATTTTTTTTCCTTTTAATTTTTTTTTGTTGTTGTTTGTTTTGTTTCTTTTATTTTTTTATTATTATTATTTTTTTTATCCTCTAGTACTTCTTTAATCTCCACGTTTAGATATAACTTTTGCGACCCTGTTTTGTTTTTTTTTTTTTTTTCCTTTTTGTCCTTTGCTTTTTTCCTTTCCTTTTTTCTTTTCTTTACTGATTACTGACTAGATCTGTCTCTCTCCTTCACACTCCCTCCTTTTTATCCTCCTGACCACCTCTGTCTCCTTCCTCCCTTTTTCCTTCTATGTATAATTCCGTGAACATCTCTGAGCAGTCCAGTTGTGGAATGCATTATAGAAGAAGAAGTTTTGAGACTACTGTAAAAATAAGACCAATAACTGGAACCAGGAGGCTTAAGTCCATACCCTGATCCCACGAAACACTAATTGACAGGAGCTCATTAAAACCTCCATACCTACTCTGAAACCAACATCACACAAAGACCAGCAAGTTCCACAAAAACATACCAACAAATTCTCAAAAAAAAAACACCTGAGCTCCAATACACAGGCTACACAAACGACCCCAAAACATAGACATCTCATAACTCACTACTAGACACTCCACTGCACCCCAGAGAAAAAAATCCAGCTCCACCCACCAGAACACCGATACAACTTCATAAACAAGAAACCTCACAAGCCACCGGTACAAACCCACATATAGTGCAGAAAAGCCACAATAAAGAGAACTCACAACTACCAAATACAGTAAAACGCCCCAAACTTAGCAATTTAAACAAGATGAAAAGACAGAAGAATTCCCAGCAGGTAAAGGAACAGGATAAAAGCCCACCAAACCAAACAAAAGAGGAAGAAATAGCGAACCTACCTGATAAAAATTCAATAATGATCGTGAAATTAATCAAAATCTGGAAAGCAAAATGGAATCATGGATAAATAGTCTGGAGAAAAGCATTGAGAAGATGCAAGAAAATTTAAAAGGACCTAGAAGAAATAAAAAAAGAATCAAATATAATAATAATGCAATAAATGAGATCCAAAACACTCTGGAGGCAACAAATAGTAGAATAACAGAGGAGAAGATAGAATTAGCGAATTAGAAGATAGAATGGCAGAATTAAAGGAATAGAGGAGAAAAAAAAAAACGAATTAAAAAAATAGGACAATCTCAGAGACCTCAGAAATATTAAACGTACAATATTAGAATCATAGGAGTCCCAGAAGAAGAAGACAAAAAAAAGACATGAGAAGATACTAGAGGAGATAATAGTTGAAAACTTCCCTAAAATGGGAAGGAAAAATCACTCAATCCAAAAACCCAAGAGTCCCAAATAATAAACCAAACGAAAACCCCAAACAATATAATAAAAAAAAATCAAACAAAAAAAAATATTAAAACAGCAAGGAAAAAAACAAATAACACACAAGAATTCCATAAGATAACAGCTGATCTTTCAATAAAACTCTCCAAGCCAGAGGGAATGGCAAACATACTTAAATGATGAAAAAAAGAATACAGCCCATATTTACCCAAAGATCTCATTCAAATATGAAGGAGAAATCAAAACCTTTACAGAAAGAAAAGCTGAGAGAATTCAGCACCACAAAACTCTCCAAAAATATAAAACATTCTCTAAAGGAAAACAAAAAGGATATATAAATTAAACCCAAAAAAAAAAATGGCAAGGGATCATATTTATCATTAATTACCTTAAATGTAAATGGGTTGAATGCCCCAACCAAAAGACAGAGACTGGCTGAATGGATACAAAAAAAGACCCCTCCATATAATGAAACTAAACACTTTCTAACACCATACACAAAAATAAACTCAAAATGGATTAAAGAGCTAAATGTAAGACAGAAACATAAAACTCCTAGAGGAAAACATAGGCAAAACACTCTCTGACTTACATCACAGCAGGATCCTCTATGACCCACCTCCCAGAATATTGGAAAAAAATCAAAAATGAACAAATGGGACCTAATCAAACTTAAAAGCTTTTGCACAACAAAGGAAACTATAAGCAAGGTGAAAAGACAGCCTTCAGAATGGGAGAAAATAATAGCAAATGAAGCAACTGACAAACAACTAATCTCAAAAATATACAAGCAACTTCTACAGCTCAATTCAGAAAAATAAATGACCCAATCAAAAAATGGGCCAAAGAACTCAATAGACATTTCTCCAAAAAGACATACAGATGGCTAACAAACACATGAAAAGATGCTCAATATCACTCATTATCAGAGAAATGCAAATCAAAACCACTATGAGATACCATTTACGCCAATCAGTATGGCTGCTATCAAAAAAAAAAAAAAAGGGGGGGAAAGAGGGGGGGGAAAAAAAACAAAAAAAAAAAAACCCCAACCCCCACAGACATTTTACACTTTTTAACAATGTCCACCACAAAAAGAAAATGGGAATATACACAATGAATATTACTCACCCATTAAAAAAAAAAAATTTGATAGTTTTAAAGGGGGGGGGGGAGGGGGCCTATTTTATAGAGTGAAGTAAGCCAGAAAAAAAAAAAATAAGTATACTAACGCATATATATGGAATTTAGAAAGATGGTAAAAAATAACCCTATTTACGAGACAACAAAAGAGACACTGATGTATAGACAGACTTTTGGACTCTGGGACCAGGATAGGGTGAGATGATTGGGGAGAATAGCATTGAAATATGTATAATATTATATCTGAAATGTATTAATTGTTCAAACTAAACACTATCATGTTACAATTTGTTCATACTAGATGTTTGTAATGTTTCTGATAATCAATAAAAGAGATTCTTGATTAAAAAAAATAAAATAAAATAAAATCTATCTAACAAAAAAAAAAAAAATAAAGCTCTAATTCCCAGAATTTAGTGGAAAAATCTGAGAAGCAGAAGCTGAATGTTTAGTGAAAGTCGCTAAACTGAATCTAGTTAAAATGCAAAAAGAGATCCTGGAATAAAAAACTGGTGATCATGTTTCATTGCATAGGAAACTGAACCTAGTGTGTGAGCTTAAGAACTATAGCTAATTCTGTTTTCCAGTTTTTACTGAATGCACATGTACATTGACTATAGCTACCACACTCAATATCCCTACAGAGATGGCAATCTATCTTCTATATTTCACAGAAAGTTGTAACATTCAATAGGCTAAGTTTTCAGTAAGGTCTAACATAAATATGTAATGTGAAGCTAAAAAGTTTTAAATTTAAAAAATTGTATGAATAGGTGGAAGATCTAAATAAACATTTCTCTAAAGAAGTTATACAGATGGCAAACAGGCATATGAAAAGATGCTCAACATCACAAATTATTAGAGAAAAATGCAAATCAAAACTACAACCAGGTATCACCTCTCACTGTTCAGAATGGCCATCATCAAAAAGTCTACAAACAATAAATGCTGGAAAGGATGTGGAGAAAAGGGAAGCTTCCTACACTAAAACAAAATAAAACTACCATATGATCCACCAGTCTACTCCTGGGCATAAATCTGGAGAAACCATCATACAAAATGATACATGCACCCCAATGTTCATTGTAGCACTGTTTACAATAGCCAAGACATGAAGCAACCTAAATGTTCACTGACAGACGAATGGATGAAGAAGAGGCAGTACATATATACAACGGGATGTTATTCAGAAATTAGAAAGAGTGAGTGCCATTTGTAGCAACACTGATGAACCTAGAGATTATCATACTAAGTGAATTAAGTCAGACAGAGAAAGGCAAATATCATATGATATCATTTATATGTGAAATCTAAAAAAAAATTATATTAATGAACCTATTTATGTAGGGAAAAAAGTACGGTTACCTAGGGGGGAAAGGTAGGGCCGGGATAAACTTGGAGATTGAGATTGACCTACTCACAACTATATATAAAATAGATAACTAATAAGGACCTACTGTATAGTACAGGGAAGTCTTCTCAATACTCTATAGTGACCTCCATGGGAAGGAATTTTAAAAAGAGTGAAAGTGAAAGTTGCTCAGTTGTGTCCGACTCTCTGTGAATCCGTGGACCGTACAGTCCATGGAATTCTCTAAGCCAGAACACTGGAGTGGGTAGCCTTTCCCTTCCTCAAGGGATCTTCCCAACCCAGGGATCAAACCCAGGTCTTCTGCATTGCAGGCAGATTCTTTACCAGCTGAGTCACAAGGGAACCCCAAGAAAACTGGAGTGGAAAAAAAAAAGAAAAAGAAAACTGGAGTGGGTAGCCTATCCCTTCAGCAGATCTTCCCGATCCAGGAATTGAACCGGGGTCTCCTGTATTGCAGAATTTTTTACCAACTGAGCTACAAGGGAAGCCCAAAAGGGAAGCTCTTAAAAAGAGTGGATATATGTAAATATTTAACTTATTCACTTTGCTGTACAGCAGAAGCTGACACAAAATTGTAAATCAACTATACTTCAATAAAAATTAATTTAAAAAATAGTATGAACTGATCCATGTTTCATAGAGATTTTGTGACCTCCAAACTTTTAAGAGCAGGAATCAGTAGAGCCATAGACCAAACTTTTAAGAGCAGGAATCAATAGAGCCATTGGCTAACTTAAAAGCAGTCCAGTGATATGCTCAGTTGAAACCAGATAATAACATATATGTAAGGGGATCAATAGTGATTGCAGTTAGACAAATCACTCAAGAGAATGGAAAATATCATTGTTCAATGCACATAGAGACCACATTGTGTGGATATAATAAGGGTGACCAATAGAATAGGCCATTAGATTCTATCTTCTAATTTTAGCACAGTCATGCTGGTAACAACAATAATCTAGCTGATATAATTTTATGCTAAATATAATTTTATTTGTTTTATGTATTTACCCTCCCAAATACCTATGCAATACATCATATCATTGTTACACACAGGGAAACTAAGATATACAGAGGCTAAATTAATTCCCTAGCATTGCACAGCAAGCTAGTAGGTGACAGCCCTTTAGAGGCACGAGTTTGAATTCTAAGTAGCTACTTTATATGACTGGAGTCTGTAGAGCAACTACATTTGTTTTGGGTTTATTTACACGACTTCTTCCCTATGCCACAGGGAGGATGGTATAGTGCATTCAGAGGTGCCCTTTTATTCTTCAGGCCACCCTGCAGGGAAACAATGGATAGGGTCCATTTCCATGGAGAAGTTCTTCTGAGAGTGGAAATGTTTGCACTCCCACCCCTTGGCAGGTGAAAAGCCAGATTATATAAAATTCCATCATAAATGTACTATTTTTATATGTGGGACTCAGATCATAAACTGCATCCATCTGGAAGGACAAAAGGACTGTGCATAATCGAGATGCTGTCTGCTCTCCCTTTGGTGAGGCAGCTCGTTGGACCATTTGCAAGAATAGCTCTCCTCCTGGGGATGCTGTCTGAGGAAGGAAGATGCAATCCAAGGCCAGTGTTCTTGGCAAGAATGTATCAAGTGGGAAGCTCCTGGGCTTCTGGATATTTTGCCATTTCAACTGAGATAGAAAGAAAATGAATATTTTCTTCCTTTTTCTTTCGGGGATGATGTAAGTCTCCACCTACTTAAAACTCTGTTTACATAGAGGATGCCTTCACTGCCTTCTAAGATACTGGAGACTCCCACATGTGACAACTGTAAAACTTGGCTAAGGGCGCTGGCCACCTCCTCCCTTATCCCCCGTACACAGAGCTCTCGGAAATAACTGTATTCAATTAAAGTTTGCCTTACTAGTACTTAAAATTTTTTTTTTACTAGTAATCAACTCAGAAGTCCTCAGAAAATGCAGCAACTTTCATCAGAAGTACATCCTAGAAAGTAAAGTAGAGCCTCAAGGAATGCAGTGTCTCAAAGTGCAGCTACCCTTTGATTGGCATCCTGCTTTCTTGCAGTTTTCCAGAACTGCAAATAGGAAAGAGTGGCAGGAGCTGTATCTAGGGAAATCCTGCCTGCAGGTTTGAAGTTCTAGGCATTTCCTTGGCAAATGTTTCTGGGGCACAGAATTCTGTGTTTTCAGGTTCCTTAACGTGAAATTCAGTTCAGTTCAGTTTAGTTGCTCAGTCATGTCCGACTCTTTGCGGCCCCATGAATCGCAGCACACCAGGCCTCCCTATCCACCACCAACTCCCGGAGTTCACTCAGACTCACGTCCATCGAGTCAGTGATGCCATCCAGCCATCTCATCCTCTGTCTTCCCCTTCTCCTCCTGCTCCCAATCCCTCCCAGCATCAGAGTCTTTTCCAATGAGTCAACTCTTTGCATGAGGTGGCCAAAGTACTAGAGTTTCAGCTTTAGCATCATTCTTTCCAAAGAAATCCCAGGGCTGATCTCCTTCAGAATGGACTGGTTGGATCTCCTTGCAGTCCAAGGGACTCTCAAGAGTCTTCTCCAACTGACAGATCATAATTCTTGCTCACTTCTTTGTGAGGGTTGTTTTGATAATCAGCAGAGCATATGTAAATGATGAGAAACCAACTACTAATTACTTCTCCTCTCAGAGCTTAGATGAGCAGAGCCATGTGCTCTTGCCCATGAGGAAAAATACATTCTTCCACAGGATTCCATCTCTCCCCTAAACCTCTCAAAATTTAATGAACACTAACTCATTTCTACTACCCTAAGTTGTCTTCGAATAATTTTGTGTTTGGGAAAAAAACACACAGTATTTACTAGGAGCAGAGCTTTTTGGCTTTGCACCTATCATTTCTATAAGAAGCTATAGGAAGAAGCAACTAGAAGGCCAGACAATGGTGAAATTACTAAATATGGTCCCTCCCAGTAGGGAGCCAAATTGATTTTCTCAACATCAACTACTCTATTACATTCACCTTTCTAGAAAATGTGAGAAGTTGTTTCTAGAGATTATAAGCGTCACTAATAGAGCTGAGAGAGCAACTCAATGTGTGTCCGTGATATAACTCTAAAATATTTGAAAAGTGAACCATGTAGCAAAGTCTCCAGTGGTTGTTAATACGTCCAAAACCTTTTTACTGAAAAATCCAGCCTGTTAAATCAGAAGCATTAGTACTACTCCTGTGTTTCCCCCTGGGCCAAGTTCCTCTGATCATTTTATGAGGAAAAACTGATGAATTGATGTGAAGGAAATTAACAGTCTGCTAGCAAACTTTGTACAATTAAGTGTTAAGAATAAATTCCCTGTAAAACATTAGGTCTTGTTCAGGTTTAAGGTTCAAGCTCATGTTTTAGGGACTAGATTTGCTCACTCTGAGAAGAAAAGCCTTTACTGTAAAATATTATTTTAGCCCATATAGATCATATACGTCCTAACAATATCTAAAGGAATAAATCCTAGTTTTAAAAAAAAAAATCTTAAGCCAAGAATAATCAGACCTGTCCATTCTAATTCAGCTTCTATAGTTTACCAAAATTAAATACAAATACGTCCTATGTAAATAAACAGGTATAAGCATACTTGCATACATAAATGTAACAATCACCCCCTCAGTTATCATGTCAGTGTTGCTAACACTCCTTCTCACATATACCGTAATCTGCTTGACCTTCACATACAATGACTGAAGCTATTAAGAATTTCTCACTAGGGAATGTGAAAATTTAAATGAAAATACAATTGACTAAAAATCTAATGAGAAATACATAAGCCTCTGATGTTGAAGTCCCCAAAGCAGGCCTAATACCCCCCACTGGCTTCTCCAGCTTGTTCACCCATTCTGGACACATTCTTCCATCTTGCCTATACATTTCATGGTTCCCTTAAGTAAGAGTCAGTTTGTTGCTTGCAAACAGAACTTCTCAAGAGCCATGTATCCACATACATGCGTAGATGTGCCCTGATATTGTGTACAGCGGCAACACAGAATAGCTTTGTTGCCAAATACAGTCCCTCCTGACTAGAGAAGTGATAAGGAGAGTCACCAAGTGGGATTCAGCCACAGAAAATCAAATGGTAATGGTCCTCAAGCTGATTTTTGTTTGTTTGTTTTAGTCCTTAAGTTTTGAATAAATATTTTAATTTCTTTCGACCTTGATTTCCTCATCTGGAAAATAGGCCTAATGGAAGACCCATTTGAAAGATTTTTACAAAGGTTAAATGTGATAAAGACTCTCCCTTTATGCTGAAGCCCCTAATTTTGTCATCTTTTTCTTCATCATTACTATCCTATGTACTTTTATCTGGTTAACATTACACAACTGCCTGGAAGAATGGCTACTCTCTGATACCAAAACTGACACTATTTGCTCAAAGTTCAGACTTCAAAAGGACGTTTCATTAAACAACACTTTGAAAGCTCTAACCATTTCATATCCCGTAAGTCATCATATTTGCCTGAAATACTGATTTTCTATCAATGTAAACTGTTTAAAGGTGCTTGCCACAACCACTCTGTATATTATACATCAGTGAGTATTCATTTTTTTTAAGCCACTCAGGATTTTAGTAGGAAGAGCACAACTTCCAGATTAACTACTATCGGAGAAGTACTCTCTCAATAATCAGAAATATTCTGTGCTTCCTTTCCAGGTTTCATTTCCTAAGTCCCTGTCATTTTCTCCCAGCAATTTTCCTTACCCCCGGCCCTCTAGTTAGCCCCAGAAATCACACAAAGCCAATGAAAATATGACTACTGACTTAAATATTTTTGGCATGTAGGTGGATCCACCCACAATATTTGCTTAACTTTGAAAATTTTTTTTTACCATCTCCTAGATGATTGCCAAAAGGACATTCCTGCCTGAGATCTTTGAGTCAGAGGCTGTATGTAGGCATAATTTAATCTGCTGTATGAACTCATGCAAGTTAATTGACACTTCTTGGTCCGTGACTCACTATGTCCCATCAATTTATATGAATAC
This sequence comes from Tragelaphus eurycerus, assembly GCA_935064755.1. Classification (NCBI taxonomy): domain Eukaryota; kingdom Metazoa; phylum Chordata; class Mammalia; order Artiodactyla; family Bovidae; genus Tragelaphus; species Tragelaphus eurycerus. Next base: position 66,521,763 of record CAKXYN010000004.1, on the reverse strand, counting down.
CCCTTTGTCAGTCTGTGGATTGAAAGGAATGATCAGTTTGTCAACCATAACACCGGATGATTTCATTTCACTTTTTATTTACATTCTTTTTCACACTGTGTTTGATCTATAGTGAATGACCAATTCCATTACTTACAGCAAAATAATAATGTAAAGTAAAACATTTCCCCTCAAGTTTTCGCCCCAAGTTTGTTTTTGGCTTAAATTTTTACTATTTTTTATGATAGTTAGTATAAATGACTTTTTTAATTTTTTGGTTGATTTTATTTAGGAATAGCAAAATTTAGTTCTGGTAGAGGCAACTCCTTTGGGAAGTGGCAGTGGAAATCAACCAAGGCTATTTTACCTTGAGGAGAAGAACTGTGAAGTTTATTATATGTCAACGTGGAGATAGAAAACCATAAGGCATAAATCACCACATAATCTATGCAATAAAAGAATTAGGAGGAATTTGTTAGTTTTTCAACAGAACATTTCAAGGAAGAAGATGCTTTTATTCCAAAGTCTTAGATATGATTCTAAGACAAAAATAATCTTAGAATAGAAATGGGAAATTTAATAGCTAACTACCTTTGTTTCAAATCTATACTTAGAAATAGTCCTTCCTAGTTATTATTTGATTTCCTGAATTCATGTACATATTCAACTTCTAAAACTGTGAATAGCACAGATGGGTTCTCAACAAATGTTTGTTGACAGGAAAAACAAATAAAAGAATATATTGAAAATTATCTCATCTGACATGTCACCATTTCTCATGTTGTAACTCTAAGCAAAAAATGAGAAAAATTCAATGAAATTACTTGTGGCTCAGACGGTAAAGCGTCTGCCTACAATGCAGGAGACCAGGGTTCAATCCCTGGGTCGGGAAGGTCCTCTGGAGAAGGAAATGGCAACCCACTCCAGTACTCTTGTCTGGAAAATCCCATGGATGGAGGACCATGGTAGGCTACAGTCCATGGGGTCGCAAAGAGTCGGACATGACTGAGTGACTTCATTTCAATTCACTCATTACTACAGGTGACTAAAAGTAGATGATATAGAGTGGCCTAAGTGAAGAGGAACTAAAAAGCCTCTTGATGAAAGTGAAAGTGGAGAGTGAAAAGGTTGGCTTAAAGCTCAACATTCAGAAAACGAAGATCATGGCATGTGGTCCCATCATTACATGGGAAATAGATGGAGAAACAGTGTAAACAGTGTCAGACTTTCTTTTTCTGGGCTCCAAAATCACTGCAGATGGTGACTGTAGCCATGAAATTAAAAGATGCTTACTCCTTGGAAGGAAAATTATGACCAACCTAGATAGCATATTCAAAAGCAGAGACATCACTTTGCCAACAAAGGTTCGCCTAGTCAAGGCTATGGTCTTTCCTGTGGTCATGTATGGATGTGAGAGCTGGCTGTGAAGAAGGCTGAGCGCCGAAGAATTGATGCTTTTGAAGTGTGGTGTTGGAGAAGACTCTTGAGAGTCCCTTGGACTGCAAGGAGATCCAACCAGTCCATTCTGAAGGAGATCGGCCCTGGGATTTCTTTGGAAGGAATGATGCTAAAGCTGAAACTCCAGTATTTTGGCCACCTCATGCGAAGAGTTGACTCATTGGAGAAGACTCTGATGCTGGGAGGGACTGGGGGCAGGAGGAGAAGGGAACAACAGAGGATGAGATGGCTGGATGGCATCACTGACTCGATGGATATGAGTCTGAGTGACCTCTGGGAGTTGGTGATGGACAGGGAGGCCTGGTGTGCTACAGTTCATGGGGTCGCAAAGAGTCGGACACGACTGAGCGACTGATCTGATCTGATCTGATAGATTATACTGAATTTTTAAAGATACTTTGAAGAAGTAAAGTAAAATATAAGAGAGATATTGGCTCTCAAATACTTGTATTAATAAGTTTTTATTTACCACCTATTGTTTTTAAAGCATATGTGAAAAGCTCAAAAGAACTGGTTGCTCTGTGTCAAACAAAATACTTATAACAATAACAAGTAAAATATAACAAAACACCTTTTAAAATATTTCTACTTAAATGTAAAAGTAATCATAGTAAGGAAGAAATTGATAAACCTGTGATTAAGGAAGATTTCTGGAACATGTATTATTTTGCATCACTTATTAAAGGAAAATAATCTTACAACCCTTTAAACCTCCCACCTAGGAATTACAGCAATAGTTAGTATACCATATTGAATATTTTCTCCAAAAGAAAAACAAAAAGATTTACAGAAGAGCACTAAAAGATGAATTTAAAAAAATAAAAAGGTAAAATCCATATTTTCGTGCAAATATGAAATGAAAATGTCAAATATTCAATTTCATTAATTAATAAGTAAGTATGTAAGTGACAAGGGGACCAGTAAATTATTATAACCAGGTCAAAGAGTATTTGAGAAGCTAGTCATATGTGCAATTAAATAAAGAACTGTTAGGATAAAATAGCTAGGTTAGAAATAAAACCAATTTATGTCTTACAGTGCAGTGAACCATACCTTTCGGGGTTGTCTCTTCCATGGGAAAGAAATTATTTACATCTCTAGCAGACAAAAAATCTCCAAGTTAACCTTAGTCCCACAGAGCTGTAAGAGAACCCAGCGTCCAGATGGTCCAGCAGGTAGTGGCCTGAGTACACCTAGCAATCTCTCCTGCCTGTGTCCAAATTTTAGAGAACTTTCCTGACAGCAACAATACATCTCTATCTAGCAAGCCTCTCTCCTTTCAATATGTTTAATGAGTTCAATGTATATTTTTTCAGGATTGCTTTTAATCTGAGCTATTTATTTGGAAGAGGGATAAAAATATAGAATCAGAAAATACTAAAAGTCCCCAATTCCTCTCAATTCCTATACTTTCAAAATATAACATCTCCTATTGTGAAATATTTAGGTCACACACACATACACACAAGAATGTAAAGTAAAATGTCTAAAAAACCATCTCCTCTGCTCTCATGCACTCAGGCAGTGTTTAATAACACGTGACTAAACAAGAAAGAAGTAAATGTATGAATAGCATCTGAGGAGTGACTGTATTATCAACTTTCATCCTCATCACTGTGGATAACAACTAGGTATTTCTTGGCTATAAAGGATGCTAAGATTTACACAGGCCACCTTGAGGGAGCATGTACGTTAGGATTGGCAAGCTGTCAGGGCAAGACGTTCCTGGAGATGAACTCAAGTCTCTCCCTCTCTCTCTCCCTTCTTCCCTTTCTTCCTTATTCTCATCTAATCTATATTTCTTAGCCTCTCCTCCTCCTGTTGAGTATGTGATCTGTCGCCTCAAAAAAAACAGCCATTAAGCCACCACATTCCAAGTAAATTCCACAGAGAACTACAATGACTGGGATAGCTTATTACCAGGAATCTACTTCAGGAAAAGTCCTTTTTGCCTTGACAAGTTATGGATTCCCACAAGGCTACACTGAGGACATTTGGATCAGCTGCATTTCCAGTCCAATCAGTGCCTATTCGTGCGCAAGGAAAGAGCGCTGCTTCGCTGAGACCCTGCAGAGAGGTGTATTGTCAGGCAGAGAAGGACCAGCCCTGGCAGCTCCATAACTGTTGTGCCCAGCGCAAAAATGAAAGAAACAGATTTCACTCCTTGTTACTGTCTGCACATTTTAATAGTCTCACAGCAAGCATTTTATATCTTTGTGCTTCCTTTCATTACAGACAAAAATACATATTCATTTTTAAAAATATGGACGTAACTACAGATGAGTAAAAGCCACAGCTTGTAATTCTATTACATGCATACTGTCAAAAATTTGATAAGAATAAATCCATGGATATGTATATCTATATATGACATATTACATGCATATGAATATCCACATCTATATATCACATAGATGTATATATCATATCTATATGAATGAGTCTATTTATACATCACAAATCTAGTTGCTAACCTATTTTTTTCACTTAACAGTAGAATAAAAACCTTATCTCATTCAGTATTCATCAATAACATAATCTTAATCTCTAATAATATTCCCAATGTATGATTCTAATTTGAATAACTTTATCAACCCTGTATTGCTGACAGGTAGTCGGAGTCCAGATTTTTGCTATTATAAAGATAATCTAACAAACAAAGCAACTGACATATTTCTATACATTAATGATTATTTACTTAGGCTTTATTCATAGAATTGCTAAATCAGAAATAAATCCATTTTAAACAGCTTATACATTTATATTGATGAATTATCCTACAACAAGTTTATGCTGCTCTATATGCTCACAGAGAGTGCATAAAATAGTATTGCTCACAGATGGTAACTTTTAATAGGCTTTACTTTTAAGCCTGAAATCTTCAATCAAAACACTATAAAATATAAATGTAAAAAATAGAAATAATAAACTTGTGAAAAATACCATTTTTTCTCTTGGATTTTTCTCTTGGATTCTTCTCTTGGATTCTTAGACATAACAACTTTTTCTTTTTTACTTGTAAAAGATCTATTTATTATAATGATAATAATCCATTATCTGACATTACAGCAGCACGTACTTTTCACAAATTATAATTTACCATTTGATATAGTTATTATGAAAAGAATTTTAAACTTTTATGTAGTCAAATAAACCTGTTCTGTCATGGATTTTGTCTTTAGCATGTTAAAGGAACATTCTACTTTACTGAGCTTTTTAGAAATCACTATTAAATTCTATCTAATGCCTTTGGCATATATCAAACTAATATATTTTTATTGAACCTATTAAAGTAATGTTATAATAATACAGATCCTGCTATTTATTAATTTTTGCATATCTTAAAACCAATCTCACTTTGTAATTCCTTATTTTTCTTTATATTGTTAGACTAAACATTTTTAAAATTTGTAAGAAAGTGTAATATGTGAACTTAAAAGTGCACCGTTCATAAGTGTACTGCTAAGTCGCTTCAGTTGTGTCCCCGTAGATGACAGCCCACCAGGCTCCCCCATCCCTGGGATTCTCCAGGCAAGAACACTGGAGTGGGTTGCCATTTCCTCCTCCATCATAAATGTACAGCTCAGTGAATCTCCTTAGATTGCTTCAGCTTTGTAATCAGCACCCAACTCAAGAGAAAAAACATTCTCCACATCAGAGAAGCACCTCCAAGTTCCCCTCTAACCTAGATAAATCAATTTCCTGATTCTAAGACTACGGTTTTGCCTACTTTTGTACTCAGATAAAACATTTTATTCCCCCATCAATAAAAGAAAATTTGTAAAATGATTCCATAATAAATAAAGAACTGGAATTTAAAAACTGAATGAGTAATTGAAATGTTTTCACAAAGAAAACAATTGGCTTAGACCTAAGTTTGCAAAACAAACTGTAGTAAATATTTCAGGAACAGATAATCCCAATCTTATTACATTTTCCAGAAACTAGAAGAAGAGCAAAACACCTCAACCTATTGTACTGATACTCCAATTTTGAAAAGCAAAGCACATCAAAAAAAGAAAAAAGTAAAATAAAATTAGAGGCAGTTCACTTTGATGAACAGATACAAAAATTCTGACCAAAATATCCTAAACTGAATCCAAAATTCTATAAAAAAGAAAATATGTCATGATCAATGTAATTTTATCTCAACACTTTAATACTGGCTTGATATCAGAATATCATTAAATTCACTAACAAATTAGAGGAGAAAAACTTAGCAATGTCAACAATGCAGGAAAAAAGTGTTTGATGAAAATCAACATATATTCATGATAGAAATTTTGCATAAACTGAGAATTCAAAAGAAAAGCTTTCTAATATAGAAGTAAATTTATAAAACTCCCATAGTGAATATCATAATTTAAAATACAATTTTTAAATAACAAAAAATCATCTTTAATATTAGGAATACAAGTAGCATATCGCTGCTCTTTTCATAGCTGTCCTGGAAGGCCTGCTAGAAATATAGAAACAGAGGAAGAAATAATAGCTGAAAGATTGTTTAAAAAGTTAATATTTTCAGTAGATAAAACCAGTAATGTAAAGATTCAAAAGAAACTCAAGAAAATCTTTGAATAAAAAAGGATTTATAAGTTTCCTAGACATTAAGGCAACATACAAAATCCACTTACATTTTTATATAACTTTTAAAATCATTTAGAAAATATCCTTTTACAAATAGGCCATTTTAAAAATAACACAAAATAGCAATAAATGCTGGAGAGGGTGCGGAGAGAAGGGTACCCTCTTACACTGTTGGTGGGAATGCAAACTAGTACAGCCACTATGGAGAACAGTATGGAGATTCCTCAAAAAACTGGGAATAGAACTGCCTTATGACCCAGCAATCCCACTGCTGGGCATACACACTGAGAAAACCAGAATCGAAAGAGGCACGTGTACCCCAATGTTCATAGCAGCACTGTTTACAATAGCCAGGACGTGGAAGCAACCTAGATGCCCATCCACAGATGAATGGATAAGCAAGCTGTGGTACATATACACGATGGAGTATTACTCAGCCATTAAAAAGAATACATTTGAATCAGTTCTAATGAGGTGGATGGAACTGGAGCCTATTATACAGAGTGAAGTAAGCCAGAAAGAAAAACACAAATACAGTATACTAACGCATATATATGGAATTTAGAAAGATGGTAACAATCACCCTGCTTACGAGACAGCAAAAGAGACACTGATGTATAGAACAGACTTTTGGACTCTGGGACTGGGAGAGAGTGGGATGACTGGGGAGAATAGCATTGAAATATGTATAATATCATATCTGAAACGAGTCAGTCCAGGTACGATGCCCGATAACAGATGCCTGGGACTGGAGCACTGGGATGACCTGGAGGGAAGGTGTGGGAGGGGGGAGGGAGGAGGGTTCAGGATGGGGAGCACGTGTATTCTGGTGGCGGATCCATCTCGATGTATAGTAAAAGTAATACAATATTGTAAAGTTAAGAAAAATAAAAAAAAAAAAAAGAATACTGAATGAACACTTAAAAAAAAAAAAAAAAAAAATAAAGTACATCTAAAATCTTTGTGCAGTCACTGGATATGGTGGGAAAAGCACTTCTTGACTATATTGTTTCAGTAAGCAAATGTCTTTATTTAACCAGATATTTATATTTTCTTAATATCCACCCTTTCTACATTGAGGCCATAATTATAGACAGAGCCTGATAGGAATGCAACTCTGGAAATTTTAAGAATGAGATTGGAATTCAAAGGAGTTGTAAATGCTAACTCCTATCTCCAGTGAGAAAACAGTGCCCAAGGAACCATTGTTAACCCTGGATTATTTGTCTGTAATAGCATTATTTTTTGTTGTTTAGTTGCTCAGTTGTGCCTGATTCTTTGCAATCCCATGGACTGTAGCCTGCCAGGCTCCTCTGTCTGTGGGATTCTCCAGGCAAGAATATTGGAGTGGGTTGTTGTTTCCTCCTCCACAGTATCTTCCAGACCCGAGGATTGAACCCGCATATCCTGAATTGACAGGAGAATTCTCTACACTTAACTACCTGGGAATCCCTTGTAATAGCATAGTCGTTTTAAAATCTCTGTTTATGGTGCATAATATGATGATTTCATGTACAGACACATTCTGAAATGAAGTATATTAACATACCTATCACCTCACATTGATTGTAAACCTTTTATTTGTGGTGAGAATATTTAATATCATGTCGCATATTATATACTTGAAATAGAAAGTTTCATATTATATACTTGAAATAACAAGTTTCCAGTATATGATACAGTATGATTAACTGTAGTCACCATGCCTTATAGCTTATTCATAGTATAACTGAAAGCTTGTAACTTTTGACCAGTATCTCCATATTCCCCTCTCCCACCATTCTGCTTTTTGTTCCATGAGTTTGATTTTTAAAATTCCACTTATAAATGCAATCATGTAGGGCTTGTCTTTCTGTGTCTGACTTATCTCACTTAGCACAATGTCCTCCTGGCTCATCTATCCTGTTGTAAATGAAAGGATTTCTTTCTTTCTTATAACTGAATGATTGTATGTACATAGAACATTTTAAAAATATATTCATCTGTTATCAGAAAAATAAATAAATAAATAAATAAAAATAACACAAAATAAAAGGTAATAAAAATTGAATCTACAAAAAAACATGTTCATGCTTGTTATGGAAACAAACTTTACAAACATTATAAAACTTTGTTAGAGCACATTTAAAAAGACATTATAAAATGCAGCAACATAACATATGATAAGACAGAAAAACTCTGCAGTTTAAAGATGTCAGTTCTTCCCAAATAGATCTTAAGATGCAGTTAATATTTCAACAGTGTTCAGATAAACTTGAAATTTTTAAATACTAAAATTACTGTAAATGAATTTCTAATAAGAACAAAAAGTTCATTAAAAGAGGAAGGATAATCTGAGGAGATTTCTCTTTCCAGATATGAGGGTCTATCTTCAACTTATTTTACATTAGACAGTGTAGTATTGGAACATGGCAAATAGTAAGCCAAAAGGCAGAATAAGGAAGAAAGAGTCGTGCATACATGTAAATTCGGTTTATGAACAAAGCTGGCACTGTAGATCAATGAAAAACGGATGCACTATTCAGTAATAAGGGTAGTAGATGACTATACATTGAATTTTAACATTATTATTAAAATGTTCAAACTTAAAAATTTTTCAATAGTAAAATGATCACTTTTATCCCTGTATTAGTGATGGTTCTCCAGAGAAACAAAGTGAGTCCAAAATAGGATTGGGGATGCCAGAAGACTGGAAGAGTTGCAGCTTGAGTCCAGGGTCAGTCTGCTGGCAGAAGGCCTCTTGTTCAGGGAAAGTCAGCCTTTATTCTGTTAAGGCTTTCAACTGATTGGATGAGATTTACCTACTTCATGGTGGGTAATTTGCTTTTCTCGGAGTCCACTGATTTCAAGGTTCGGTTCAGTTCAGTCGTTCAGTCATGTCCGATTCTTTGCAAGTTAAATGTTAATTGCATCCAAAAAAAAAAAAAAATCTTCACTGAAACATCCAGGATAATGTTTGACCAAATATCTGTGCAAATTGACATATAAAATTAATCATCCCTGTAGCCATAATCTAAATTTAACAGCTGCTAATATTTTGCCATATTTGCTTCACTTCTTTTTTGCTTAAGTATTTTAAAGTAAATTTACAGATATCACGATATTTCACCCTATATAATTCAGCGTGACTTTATAAAAATTAAGGATATTCTCCTCCCTAACCACACAAACATTATTATACCTCACAAAATTATCAATAATTCATCAGATCAGATCAGATCAGATCAGTCGCTCAGTCGTGTCCGACTCTTTGCGACCCCATGAACTGCAACACGCCAGGCCTCCCTGTCCATCACCAGCTCCCGGAGGTCACTCAGACTCGCATCAATTGAGTCAGTGATGCCATCCAGCCATCTCATCCTCTGTCGTCCCCTTCTCCTCCTGCCCTCAATCCCTCCCAGCATCAGAGTCTTCTCCAATGAGTCAACTCTTCGCATGAGGTGGCCAAAATACTGGAGTTTCAGCTTTAGCATCATTCCTTCCAAAGAAATCCCAGGGCCGATCTCCTTCAGAAGGACTGGTTGGATCTCCTTGCAGTCCAAGGGACTCTCAAGAGTCTTCTCCAACACCACAGTTCAAAAGCATCAATTCTTTGGCACTCAGCCTTCTTTACAGTCCAACTCTCACATCCATACATGACCACAGGAAAAACCATAGCCTTGACTAGACGAACCTTTGTTGGCAAAGTAATGTCTCTGCTTTTGAATATGCTATCTAGGTTGGTCATAACTTTCCTTCCAAGGAGTAAGCGTCTTTTAATTTCATGGCTGCAGTCACCATCTGTAGTGATTTTGGAGCCCAGAAAAATAAAGACAGTTTTAAATAATGTCTATTAATTTCCAATTTCTACCTATGAGGCAATCAATTATCTTATCTTACTTTTCTCTTTCACTTTCTTTCTCTTTCTCTTTATAAATTGTTATTTTTATACAGAATATATAACACTAACATACTATTCTTCACATTTTATGCGAACACTTGTTTAGACCATTAATTATACATTCAATGTTCAACACCAATTCTTTCAAATTGTTCCCAATTATCACTCTGCTAGATTTCTCAGGAAAAGCTCAGAAGCATACTATTCTCTTAGACCCTGCATGTTCGAAATAGTTTTTCTGTGATCTCAGTCCCTGAAGGATCGCTTCTGTGTGTGTGTGTGCATACTCAGTCATGTTCAATGCTTTGCGACCCCGTGGACTGTAGCCTGCCAGTTTCCTCTGTCCATGGAATTCTCCAGGCAAGAATTCTGGAGTGGGTTGCCTTCCTTTCTCCAGGGGATCTTCCTGATGCAGGGATCGAGCCCAGATCTCCCGCATTGAAGGTGGATGCTTTACGACCAGTGCCGCCTGGGGAACCTGAAGGATAGCTTAGCTGCTGCTGCTGCTAAGTTACTTCAGTCGCATCTGACTCTGTGTGACCCCATAAACAGCAGCCCACCAGTCTCTCCCGTCCCTGGGATTCTCCAGGCAAGAACACTGGAGTGGGTTGCCATTTCCTTCTCCAATGCATGAAAGTGAAAAGTGAAAGGGAAGTCGCTCAGTCGTGTCCCACTCTTCGAGACCCCATGGACTGCAGCCCATCAGGCTCCTCCGTCCATGGGATTTTCCAGGCAAGAGTACTGGAGTGGGCTGCCATTGGCTTCTCCATAGCTAGCTAGATATTATATTAGTATCATTAGCTCATTACTTCTTTGTACATCTTATAGATACCGCTAAACTATTCTGAAAAATAATCTTGTGGCTGAGAGGTCAGATGACAACCTGCTTTGATTACCTTTGAAAGAACTTAGTTGTTTTGTCAGAAGGCCAGAGAAGTTTATCTTTAGTGTCTAATGCCAGAATAAGCTCCAAGTTGACAATTCAGTGTACAGATTCAGTGTTCTATCATTTCAGGAAGATTTCCTTGAATTACATTTTGAAATGTTGGTTCTGTTTCATTTTTTTCTTTTTAGGGTCTTTATTTATCTATTTATTAGATTCACTTTATGTGAGAGTTATAACCTGAAACCTATAAAAATTCTCAGTTTTCCTGAGAATTTTCAGGTTTTTTGGTTCTGTTTTTCCTTATATCTGCATGATCTTCTTGACCCTCCTCATTTCTATCATCTGTGCCCCTGTATCATATAGTCATATTCATTAATCCCTGTATGTCAATAATTCAGCCTCATTTCTGAGATGACTTTGTATTTTTTGAAAATGTTTTCAGGTTTTCTCAAATATCCTTTCACAGCTTCTTGTGTTTAAAACATTTCTTCTGAGTTTTTGCAATTCTGCTAATGGATTTTTCCATTTTGAATGCTTCATTTTTTTCCTTTGTTTTATTTTTGTTTCAATGTTCTTACACTTTGCGGCAGCATTTCTCTTTTTTTTTTAATTTAAATTTTATTTTAATTAGAGGCTAATTACTTTACAATATTGTATTGGTTTTGGCATACATCAATATGAATCCACCATGGGTATACACGTGTTCCCAATCCTGAACCCCCCTCCCACCTCCCTCCCCATACCATCCCTCTGGGTCATCCCAGTGCACCAGCCAGCATTTCTCTTATGTACATTTATTTGCAAAACAATTTTGAACTTTATTATCTATTGTTTTCTTATTGTACATCTGGGGAATTTTCGCATTTGTTTTGGCTTGTCATTTTTTATTTTTTAAAGATGTTAAATATGTCTAGTATTTTAGTCAGAAGGGGGATTTATGGACTGAGATGCAGGAGGTGATTGAAGTGGCTTCTCTGATTTCTCAGCTCAAGGTTTCCTCCTTTTGTTGTAACAAAAAACCAGCCATTGTTTTATTTTATGGTACCTTTTTGTGGCCAGCCTTTCTCAGCTTCTTCATTTCTATTGGTGATTAAAAGCCTACCTTTTAATCACTGACTGCTGCTTTCAAAGAACATCACCAATTTCCAGATTGCTTCTCTTTTTCTACCCAAGAATTGATGCCTCCCTAAAACTATCAGTCCAGCCCATGCTCTCTGAAGCCTGTTCCATTCAACTCCTCCACGTGAGTCCTCTGAACCACTCACTTTTGCCTTCAGCAGTTCCCTTAGGCTGGGACTCCTTCCTTCACACAGTAGGGTCCTACATGTACTGGTGTTATCTGGCCTCTGTCGCTGCCAGCCTGCCTCTGTACTTAACATTTTTCTGTGCAAATTTTTCTGGGCTCTATACAACACTATACAACACTCGGGGAAGGCAATGGCACCCCACCCCAGTACTTTTGCCTGGAAAATCCCATGGACGGAGGATCCTGGTAGGCTCCAGCCCATGGGGTCGCTAAGAGTCGGACACGACTGAGTGACTTCACTTTCACTTTTCACTTTCATGCATTGGAGAAGGAAATGGCAACCCACTCCAGTGTTCTTGCCTGGAGAATCCCAGGGACAGGGGAGCCTGGTGAGCTTCCGTCTATGGGGTCGCACAGAGTCGGACACGACTGAAGCGACTTAGCAGCAGCAGCATACAACACTAGGGGTTCTGGCAACAACTCTGCCCATCTTATGTTTTTTCTAATTACATTCACATTGAAGTTTATAGTCATCTCAATCTCCCAGTTATACTATGGAAGTAAGGTACAAGAGTTTGAGGTTTAGTCCTTTTACTAAATGTGGATTTTAGTAGGAGGTTTCAGGTAATTCCAATGTAGGTGGCTACCACAATCCTAGGGAGCCTAAAACTCCTAGATTTCCTCAGCTTCATTTAAATGATAAAATTAAAAATATTTAGAAGTAAATACAGGTGATTCTCTGTATGGATTTAGGATATAGAAGGTTTTTCTCTAACAAGACATCCTTTAGATAATTCTATTATTAGTCTTCTCAGGCTGCCATAACCATAGGCCAGTTGGTTTAAATAACAAAAATTAATTTTTTCTGAGTTCTGGAGGCTGTAGGTCTGAGATTAGGGATCATCATGGTGAGATTCTGCTGAGGGTTCTCTTTCTGGCTTGTAAACAGATGTCTTCTCACTGTGGTCACATGACAGAGAACATGAGAGAGAGAGAACTCTGATGCCTCTTCCTACAGAGGCACTAATCCCATCATGAGGGCCCCACCCTGTGACGCCATGTAAACCTAATTATCTCCCAAAGGCCCCCTCTCCAAATATCACATTGGAGATTGGAAACTCAACAAATGAATTTGAGGCTGGGTGAGGCACAGCCTCCATGGCAAAGTTGAAGTCATATAGGGTGAGACTGAAAAATTCAATCACCTTAAAATCTTGCTTATTGAAGTCATCATAATCAGACTAAATAGAAGATAAAAAATTGGAAGAAAATATGTGTAGCACATAAAAGTAACAAAAGATTGGTATCCACAGTACATAAAGAATATCAAGGAATCAGTGGGGAAATAGCAAAAAAAATCTGACAGAAAAATGAGCAAAGATATAAATAAGTATTTCATAAGCAAAATCCCTTGGTCAATGAACATATGAAACAGATTCTAGAGCTCATTTAATGTAATCCATGTAAGTTTCATCCATGTGATCAAGGAAATACTAAGTAAAACTACGATGAATATAAATATATACCTACAAAAAAACAGCAAAAATATTTCATAAGTCAGGCAATGTGCCATGAAAAGAAATGAGTTGTCAAGTCTCAAAAAGACACAGATGTGTCAGAAGTCAGGATAGTCATTATGAGGTAAGAGTGAACAGCAACAGCATTAAGATAAAAGAATATAGTTTCTAGGATAATATTCTATTTTTCAAGCTATGTGTTGATTATACAGCTGTAAGCAGTAATTTACTTTTTAAAAATTTATTGAGTAGTAAAATATGAATGGAGAAGGAAATGGCAACCCACTCCAGTATTCTTGCCTGGAGAATCCCATGGACAAAGGAGCTTGAAGAGCTGAGGTCCATGGGGTTGCAAAGAGTCAGACATGACTGAGCAACCTAGCACACAGAATATGAGGTATGCATTTTATATGCATGTTGTACAATTAAAAATGTTGAAAAAATTTAAGTTAATTTTTAAAAAAATAAATAAAGTAGAAATCTTCAAATCCCCAAGGTTGGAAGGGGAAAAAAAAAAAAAACATAAATCCAACAAGAAATAATAGAGAAGAGTAAAAAAAAGACAATCAGGTAAAAGTAAATATAAAAAACTATGACATTAATGATTTTAGGCAAGCCAGTTATCACATGTTAAGCTGGGGGAAATATATTCTTATTTGAATTGTAAGAGATTAAATTAAAACAACATGACAAAGAAAAATTTTAAATGGGTATACAAAATGCTTACAAAAATTTTACAAAAATGCTAAGATAAAGAAAGCAAGTGTGGCAGTTATGACTCCTTATGTTTCAACAAAACAGAATTCAATTCAGAACAAAATATTAACACAAAGCAGAATTTAATTTAAAATGTAAACAAAAACAAGAGAGCAATTGTACATTGGTGGATAAGTAAAGTCTACTAAAATAGTAATGATATTTCATTGTATGGGACAGCTCTATTTTTTTTTTTTTTTTTGGTGAGAACATAAAAGTTCTGCTCTCTTTGGACCAACTTGTTGAGGTTCAAAAGTGCCCAGTTGATAAAACCTTTCTCCTCTTTACATGTTTGGAACCAGTTCAGAAATAGAAAAAGAGTCAGACAAATGAGACTAAATTGGCAAAGCTGATATTAGGGGAAACGAATTTTTCCTGTGGACACATAGGCTAGTGAATCCTGCTAGAAGACATTCATACTAAATCATTCACCACCATCAATAAATACCCTAGGCCTCTTCTGTAAGGGTGGGTTCTTCACCACCAAGTTCATCACGTATCCATGAGCAACTGAGCACACACCATTCCTGCAGAATAAGCAGTAATGAAAAAAGAGAAGAAAAAACAGCCCTGTGCATGTCCAGTGTATTCCCAAACCAACAATTACTGAAGTTGCTCCCCCAGAAGGGAATGAGTAAGAGAAGTAGAAGAAGGTCAGTGGTGATTTGGTAATGACTGGACCTCCACTTTGCCAACAAAGGTCCGTCTAGTCAAGGCTATGGTTTTTCCAGTGATCATGTATGGATGCGAGAGTTGGACTGTGAAGAGGGCTGAGCACCAAAAAATTGATGCTTTTGAACTGTGGTGTTGGAGAAGACTCTTGAGAGTCCCTTGGACTCCAAGGAGATCCAACCAGTCCATCTGAAGGAGATCAGCCCTGGGATTTCTTTGGAACGAATGATGCTAAAGCTGAAACTCCAGTTCTTTGGCCATCTCATGCAAAGAGTTGACTCATTGGAAAAGACTCTGATGCTGGGAGGGATTGGGGGCAGGAGGAAGAGGGGACGACAGAGGATGAAATGGCTGGATGGCATCACTGACTCGCTGGATGTGAGTCTGAGTGACCTCTGGGAGTTGGTGATGAACAGGGAGGCTTGGCGTGCTGTGATTCATGGGGTCACAGAGTCAGAAAAGATTGAGCAACTGAACTGAACTGAACTGAACTGGACCTCCACTTTGCAGAGCAGGCCGATTGTCACAAATATCCACACTCCTCTTTTTTAATAATAATTTAAAAAAAAAAAAAAACAGTTTTTACTGGTAGATGGATATTCAAGTAGACACTACATTTCCAAAGTCTTCCCTGCAAGTTGATTGGGACAAATAATCATGTTCTGGCCAATGGAATAAAAATAAAAGGGATTATTATCACATATTCATCAAGCCTTTCAGTGTTTGTGTACTCCACCGGCTGAGAGAGGATGAAAACTTTAGACTCAGAGTTGCAATAGTCCTGAGGTAAGCAGCTCAGCTGTCTTCAGCTCTGCCTCCCTCAAGTCACAGGTATGCTGCTGCTGCTAAGTTGCTTCAGTCATGTCCGACTCTGTGCGACCCCATAGACGCCAGCCCACCAGGCTCCCCCGTCCCTGGGATTCTCCAGGCAAGAATACTGGAGTGGGTTGCCATTTCCTTCTCCAGCGCATGAAAGTGAAAAGTGAAAGGGAAGTCGCTCAGTCATGTCTGACTCTTAGCGACCCCATGGACTGCAGCCAACCAGGCTCCTCCATCCATGGGATTTTCCAGGCAAGAGTACTGGAGTGGGGTGCCATTGCCTTCTCCGAGTCACAGGTATAAGCCACTATATTTCAGGCTGTCTTAGTTATAGCTACTCATCTACTACCCTAAGTAACACATAATAAGTACTGAAAGTGTAGCGATGTCAACATATAAACTGAAGAATATTAAATTAACTGTTAACCTAATGATAATAGATAGTGTTGGCAAGATATTAATTAAATGATGAAGAGATGATAATAATTATTGTGCTCTGATAAACTATCATCTTCTATAGACTGAAAGGTGGACTATATGCTCACAGAGTTCTATAATTTTAGCAGAACGTATTAGTGTGCATTGGAAGCTGCTTAATACTTTCAACAAATTTCTACTCAGGTTCGTTATAAGAGGTGACCCTGGGAAAAAAAACAAATGAACGAGTACATCTGAAGGCAACGTCTCAGGCTTCAGAGTCTCAGCGTAACTGAGGAGGGGACAAGCTGGTGGGGGTGGGGGGTAGGAAGATTCTGTGCTTATCTCCTCCCAAAGACATAGAAGGACAGATCCATACCAGAACATACAATGACACATGTGGCAACTATGTCTGAGAATGAAAGAACAGAAAAGATTTTCCACACCCAAAAATAAAAAGGGGAAAAAAAACACACTGAGACCAGTAGGAGGGCTGGAGATGCAGTCTGGCCAGTCTCCACTTTACTGCCCACAATATCAAATAAACTAGAATGGAAGGATTTAAAAAAAAAAAAAGAGGAAAAAGGATCAGCTCACAAAGGCAACAGGATGAGGACAAGAGTCTAGAAACAGTGCCTTGAAAGCTGGAGAGCCATGGAGCGTGGCAACAGGCAGAGCATTCCTAAGTAAACTGAATTTTCAATGAGCAATGGGGGAATTGAAGCACATCGCTGTTGTTGCTTTAGACCCTCCCAGAAGGCTTAAGAAAATAGCTAAAGGACCCAGGACCTAAGGCTGAAGATGCAGCAAAAATGAAGGGTTGTTTTAAAGTCAGTTTTGGAAACAACAGTTAGACTGGACAGCCTCTTCCTTTGCTCCACGTGGTGGCCAACTGCTCCCCTACCCAGTAAACACCCTGGCTTCTCCCTGCCTCCCACCTTTTCCTCTCCTATCAGGTCCTCCAGTAAAGACTGAAGGAGAGTGTGGTAGAAGGCCTCTAGACCAAGAAATAGTCAGTATTGTTGAGGAAGCAGGAGGGTTGTGTGTATTTACACCGGGAGTGCTGAAAACCACAAACCGTTTTTTACACAAAATCTTAGTCCATAACGCTGCTACATCTTCTTTATTTTTATTTGAATATATTTAATAAATATATATGTGGACAGAAGTATATTTGCTTTTGACCCAAATTGAGACTTTTTCCCCATTCACACTCTGGCTTAATTATTTTTTAATAAATAAATAATTCATCTTACTAAACTTATATGTGACATATTTTATACATGTTTTTAATGATGCCTTAATGTTATTTTTGTTGCCAGTTTTCTTGTACACGAATTTGTATCTTTTGCCTCTATGTTCTGTTTCTGTGAGGTGTGTATTCCATTTCCACTCTTTATTAACCTTAAGGCTATGAAAGGGTGCGTTAAATTTATATTGCAATTAAAATCAGAGTCAAAAGTAAAACAGTATAATTTGTGTATTGCCTCGTTCCTTCTAATGTGCTAAATTTCTGCTTGAATATATGTGCCTGAACAGTTTTCCACTAACCTCCTCTTGATGTGCATTAGACTAAACTAACATTTCAAATCCAGGTAACTGTTATATCATATTTTTATATCATGTCTTGTTTTTATTTTGAGAATATTTTTGTCCCCTTCATTTTTTAAAAAGATTCATAACAATCTGAGTTTTGATTTTTATATATTTAGTTTATCATTCAGAGTTCAACAACAACAAAGAAAAGTAGAAACCACTTTGCCCTAAGATACAAAGAAAGCATCTTAGGATGACCATCTCCACGTCCATGTTGCTGCAAATGGCATTATTTCACTCTTTTTAAGGTAATTTTCACTGTTTTAAAGTAGTATTCCATTGTACATATGTACCACATCTTCTTTATCCTTTCCTCTGTCAATGGACAGCACCGTTCTAAGTGAAATGTCAGACAGAGAATGGCAAATATCATATGATATTGCTTATACGTGAAAACTAAAAAAAAAAGGGTACAAATAAACTTATTTACAAAACAGAAAACAAAAAGACTATGTCTTAAGAGAATTGGTTGCACCGATTAAGGACAGGTTGAGAAATCAAGTAAAAGACCATGAAGCAATCCAGAGAGCAGCAAAAGCAAGGGACCACTACTGTCCCTAGGCCAGAGAAACGAAAACTAGAGGCAGTAACACCAGTCTAAGTCATCTGCAGTAACAATGGTAGGCCTGTCCGGAGAGGGCTGAAGCCACCCAGGAAATGTAGCATCTGCTAGCTAAACTGCAGAGGAGTCTACTTTCCTTCATTCATTTAATCTTCTACTAGCACCTATTATATTGGAGAAGGAAATGGCAACCCACTCCAGTGTTCTTGTCTGGAGAATCCCAGGGACGGGGGAGCCTGGTGGGCTGCCGTCTATGGGGTCGCACAGAGTTGGACACGACTGAAGTGACTTAGCAGCAGCAGCACCTATTATTGAGCTTTCCTGGTGGCTCAGGCAGTAAACAAATCTACCTGAAATGTGGGAGACCTGGATTCAATCCTTGAGTTGAGAAGATCCCCTGGAGAAGGGCATGGCAATCCACTCCAGTATTCTTGCCTGGAGAATCCCCATGGACAGAGGAGCTTGGCAGGCTAAAGTCATGGGATCGCAAAGAGTCAGAGATGACCGAGCAACTATGCACAGCAGAGCATGGCACCTATTACTGGCTAAATTCCAGGCAAAAACCCACCAACAAGCAGGTATTGACAAGAGTTAGACCCGTGATATATGGGAGAATGAAGAGAGAGCAAGGACTGGATTGAAGCGCTGTGAGGAATAAGGCATTCACTGTCCACATCCTCCTACTACTCAGCATCTACTCTCATCACCCGTACAAGTTTAAGTACAAGTGGCTTCAGTTGTGTCTGACTCTTTGTGACCTCATGGTCTGTAGCCCACCAAGCTCCTCTGTCCATGGATTCTCCAGGCAAGATTACTAGGGTGGGTTGTCATGCCCTTTTCCCGGGGATCTTTCTGACCCAGGGATTGAACCCACCACTAGCACCATCTGGGGAGGCCTACTCTCATCATCTAGTCATGTTCAATAACTACATGTTTCCACCAAATATCAATGCCTACCCATTGTATAAATATAGATAATACAACCCTCTTCTCCCTAACAAAGGGAGGCACTAAGAACTGTTCATCCCTGAATCAAATTCAAGTTTAGGATCTCCAAGATAACCAGCTCTTAACCACTCAGATTTACATAGGGGCTTTATAGATGACAATTTAAATAAATTTAAGTGCTAACATCACATCTCATACAAAATAATAGTGGTCAGAGAAGGGAAGACAGTCATTGAGTAAAATATATCTTAAGGTTAGATACATAGTTGCTATAATTCTAGAGTTTGTACCTAGTTTCAAGGCTGTAATCTTATTTTTCCTTCCTTTTCTTATTTTGCTTCTTATTTCCTTTCCTTTTCTTGCTCCCAATAGCGTCTCTGATGGTCGGTAATTTTAACAGTGAATAATTTAAGTCTTAATTCCTGATGTGTCTGAATCCTTAGTGTTTCCACCTTTACTGGGCTGATCTATGCTTCTACTGACTATCAGACATGGAATTACTAGATACCAAAGTATCTAGACAGAGGAGTCTGGCAGGCTACAGAAAAAAGAATTGCAAAGAGTCAGACACAACTGAGTGACTAAGCACATTGAGAACTCTGATAAAGTATCTAGTGGCTTCTTCAATGATTCAGTGATAAAGAATCTGCCTGTGATGCAGGAGACTCCGGTTCAATCCTTGGTTCAGGAAATACCCTGGAGGAGGAAATGGTAACCCACCCCAGTATTCGTGCTTGGAGAATCCCATGGATAGAGGAGGCTGGTGGGCTACAGTTCATGGGGTCGCAATGAGTGGGACACAACCGAACACACAAAGTGTCGGTTACACTTCTCTCTCAGCACTCCAATATTTATGATGCCATCAGTGTAGTGCCCCCATAGCATGATGTTCTGAATGTTGAAACAATTAGTGTTGGAGTAGGCTAACATGCGCTGGTTACCAATTCCAGGAAAGGACTCTGCCCATTGCCTCTTAGCATCAAAATCACCAAGAAGAACACAGTACAGTCAAGCCCTGAGTAGAGCAATGCTTTACTTACAGACAACAGAGCAGCATCAGCTTCTGCAGTGGGCATCAGTCATTCCCTGTGGCCAACGCAGGGCAATCTGTGCCATCGTAAAAAGACCCCCGTGCCCTGCTGGTAGAGGACAGATATGACAGTTGATCAGAGGTTGACCACGGGTTGACCAGGTGCCACATGAAGCACAGACTTCAAGAAAAGACAAAAGAGCATTCTTTGAGCCTGAAACAGGAAAGATATTCTTACACAAGGTGAAAAGCCTGACACAGGATCTGTAGACTATTTACATCTTGGTAGGGAAGTATTCCAAGCCGAGAGCCCACTTTTGAATAAGTGGCGGGAGTGGAGGTGGGCGAGGGATAGAAAGACTGGGTGTGTGAGACAGCCTCCCCCAACAATCCACTTCCCAGTAGGCTATATGAGTTAAGGGATTTGAAACGACATAACCTTGAGGTGAAAGAGTGAAGGTGCACTTCATGTCAGGTGAAAATGAGATACTGAAATACTTCACATTATCCAGCTAATTCCTATGAGGTGGTAGGTTTCTTGCAAACATGGATCCAATAATTTCTCACATCCCTGTATGACATGTCTAGGTAAAAGGACCTTGCTGTTATTTTTGTATGAAAGAACCTTTATTTCTCTACCCTTGGTTCTGACCTGGCCTTGCAATTTGCATTGCCCAATAAAACGCAATAAAGTGATTCTGTGAGACTGCCAAATGTTGGCTTCCAGAGGCCTTGAAGTTTCTGCTCTCACAATCTTTCTATCTAGTATGACTTGTGAAGAAGCCATAAAAAATTGTCCCAGAGGCTATGATCGCCTTTCATTTTGCTGTTTTGGAGGAAAGGGGCAGCTCCAGGGCTTTCTCTTGTCCTGCATACCTATCATAATAGCTCTCATTTCACACTTAGGGAGGCAAGGTTGAGATTTTTCAGTGGCCAGAAATGCTTAATGCCAACTCTGCATTCAGGATCTGAGAAGATAACCACAGAGAAGGCCTGTAGACACACTGGGAGCTTTGGGAGATGAAATCAAGCTTGTAAAATTGTCAACATAGAAGTGATATCTGTCATGTCCACTTGGAGCCCAAATGCATTCCCATGCCTAACTACAAGGGGGCTGGGACACACGCAGAAGAACACAGATATTTGTTGAGTAGTAAATTCTCTGTCTCAACTGTCGAGCACCTTTTGTTGGAAGACAAGAAACTGATTTCAGTATTATTCTTCTGTAGGTAACTTTTTTGGTTTTGTTTTATTTTGTTAGATGTTTTATGGTATTTTTTCCTTATCTTTGTTGTTTAAATGTTTCCCAAGGTGAATGTAACTATAGATTTATTTTCATTGATTTTGCTGGGAACATAACCTGCTACCATAAGTCTCTGACTATTTCTTACCTGATTGTTTTCTGAAAGTCACTATCTCTGGATCGTGGTGTCAGTGTTAGTAGTGAAAAAGAAGATGGAAAAAAACCAAAGGGCAGAGGCGAGAAAGTATTTACTTTGTACAGATCAAAGCAGCAGAACAGAGGAAGAATAATACTTTCTTTTGGTTGGCTCAGACCTAGAATTTGTCAGTCAATTGACACAGTGGGGAAGTTATCTTTCTGCTTTTTTAAAGTAGCAAGGCAAAATCTAAGTGTGCTATGACATCAAGCCAGATTGGGGTTTTTTTTAAATTTTGTTCTACCTGCCTTATAGGAAGGGAAGATTTTCAGAGTTTCCATCTTCATGTTATTTGTACTTTTCAGCGCTGTAAGGAGCTGTCATGTTTTCTTTCCCCACATTTTCTTCAGTTTTGTGGAAGGCTGGAAGAGACTGCACAGACACATTTCTTTTGATCATAGAGCACAGCATCCTGATTTAATATATTGTTGATCACACTGCATACTCAACACAGAGGGTACACTGGCACTTATAGAATATGAGTATTAGAGTGGTCGAAGTATCCTGCTCTGTGTTGGTGGAAGTTTCACTAGATCTAAGAATGTACCCCATGTTTGCTGGCTCTCCTAAGCCTTCTGTAATATGCAGAATGTCCCAAAGCCTCTTTAGAAATACCAGTTTACAATTGTACTCTCTTTCCTGCCTATATGTTTCCCAGTCCAATCTTGAATCCTACATGTCATGGAAACTCACTGGCACAACATCCAAAAGAAAAAAATTAAAGAAGTGAAAAGAAAATGAGTTCTTCAAACTGCATGTTTCTATTTAAAGAAGTTTGAAGGATATACTTCCTTACTGAAAAAGAAAATGCATATCGAACAAAGCAGTTTCCGACCTGTGTATTTTCTTTTTCTGTTCTCCCTATATCCTAGCTATTTTCTCATCTGAGCAATTCACAGAGAATAAAAAGAGCCCAGAGACAGAAGCCCCCATAGGCTAAGACAGAATGAACCATGAAGATATGTTCTGTTGTACAACTATCAGACTGCAGAGCTGTCCACTGACTCCAATATGAACATTTTCATATGAATAACACCTGAATAGACATTGGAAGAGGTCAAACTATCACCTATTGAGAAAGTCTAAGAAATTAGCTAAAATAATTTTTAAATAATTTTGAAGTATGTGCAAATGAAGTGAGATAACAAAAAATAATTGGTTCAAATTATGTATAAATACTTTTACAAGCACCAGTGAATGAAGTAAGATAATTTTTTTGCAAATTTATAAAAGAGAAAAATCATTACCTATCCAGCAAATCCAAGATAATTTGCTAAAAATATTTTTACAAAGAGACTTTAATGAGGTGATATGAAATAAAACAGGTATTTTTTTAAACAAAAATACTTTCTATGCACCTACAATAATTAGTTATTAAACATTATGGCAAAAAAGCCCAGATAAATCACACAGTTAAATATGCTTGTTTACCTCCACCTTCTCTCAAAATGGAAGTAATTTAAAAGTTTAGGGCATTAACTTGTAAGGACAAAAGGAATGAGACTAATGAGAAGTGGAAGCACACAAGGAAAACAGCAGAATTTTAGGACTCAAGGAGCAGGTGATTCAGTCAAGAAAAGATAAAAAGCAAAGCACCTCTATGAAGAGAAGCCAAGATATGAAGGCTGAAACTCCCTAAGGTCAGCCAGGAACTGGAGGCCTAGGGGCCTCTAAAGTCAAGGGAGATGATAACAGATCTGACAGAATTTCTATTTTAAAAAAATGGTGAAGTCCTGTATGTCTACTCCATCCTCCTATGCACATGAGACAGGCTTTAATATGAAAATGGACCCAGGAAAACAAAGTGGAGGCAGACCGGTAAAGATATTTTCAAAAGAAATATTAATATCAATATCTTTAGAGAAACTTTTTAGAAACTTCAGTTCAGTTCAGTCGGTCCGTCGTGTCCAGCTCTTTGCAACCCCATGAATCACAGCACGCCAGGCCTCCCTGTCCATCACCAACTCCCGGAGTTCACTCAGACTCACATCCATCGAGTCAGTGATGCCATCCAGCCATCTCATCCTCTGTCGTCCCCTTCTCCTCCTGCCCCCAATCCCTCCCAGCATCAGAGGCTTTTCCAATGAGTCAACTCTTCATATGAGGTGGCCAAAGTACTGGAGTTTCAGCTTCAGCATCATTCCTTCCAAAGAAATCCCAGGGCTGATCTTCAGAATGGACTGGTTGGATCTCCTTGCAGTCCAAGGGACTCTCAAGAGTCTTCTCCAACACCACAGTTCAAAAGCGTCAATTCTTTGGCGCTCAGCCTTCTTCACAGTCCAACTTTCACATCCATACATGACCACAGGAAAAACCATAGCCTTGACTAGACAGACCTTTGTTGGCAAAATGGATCCTTTAAAATGAAGAGGATAATGTTCAAAAACACTCATGGAAAGTTAAAGTACAATAAATAAAAATCAAATAGAAGAATAGAAAGATAAATTTGAGGAGAGCTCTCATAAAAATAAGGGGAGAAAAAAATTTTAAAAAAAAAAAAAAAAGAAAGCAGATAAAATAAAATGGAGGAGAGAAAACTATGAAGAACTACATAAAATTTCCAGGTAGAAAAGACCCACCTAATATACAGCACAATGAATGAGAAAAATTATACTGAGGTAAATTATCATACCAGACCCTGATGCTGGGAAAGATTGAAGGCAGGAGGTGAAGGGGACGACAGAAGATGAGATGGTTGGATGGCATTACCAACTCGATGGACATGAATTTGAGCAATCTCTGGGAGCTGGTGATGGACAGGGAAGCCTGACATGCTGCAGCCCATGGGGTTGCAAAGGGTCAAACACAACTGAGCAATTGAACTGAACATTATTATAAAATTGGGCTTCTTTGGTGGCTCGGGGACTTCCTTCATAGCTCAGCTGGTAAAGAATCCACCTGCAATGCAGAAGACATGGTTTGATTCTTGGGTCAAGAAGATCCCCTGGAGAAGGGATAGGCTATCCACTCCAGTATTTTTGGGCTTCCTTGGTAGCTCAGACTGTGATAGAAGCAGACTGTAAAAGAATCCACCTGCAATGCGGGAGACCTGGGTCTGATCCCTGGGCTGGGAAGATCCCCTGGAGGAGGGCGTGGCAACCCACTAGAGTATTCGTGCCTGGAGAATTCCGTGGACACAGGAGCCTGGTGGCCTACAGTCCACGGGGTTGCAAAGAGTCAGACATGACTCAGCGACTAACATTTTCACTTTCACTTTTCAATACACAGTACAATGAATGAGAAAAATTGTACCAAGGTACATATCATAAAATTTCAGAATATCTGAAGGGTGATACCTGTAAATCCAAAAGTTTTTGGAAAGGAAGCAGTATGTCATTTGCAAAAGAATGAGAGTAAAAAGAGCATCACTTAATATTTTACTACAGCTATAATTTTGTTTCCATTGGAATGGATCGACTTCTCAACATTAGGGTTAGCTGGGATAAGGATACATAAGACTCAACAATCTTTTCAACTTCTTGTGAGAATAATTATTTCAAAATAAAAAGTTTTAAGAATCCCGTCAGACATTTCAACAACACTGAAAGCCAGAAGACAATGAACTAACTTAGAAAAGTTTTCACAAGTCTGATGGGAAATAATTTCCAGTCTAGAATTCTACACCCAAGTGTGAGAATAAAGTGAAGCTATTTTCAGACGTGCAAAGTCTACAACAATTTTACTCCAATGACTGATTTCTTATATTACTGGAAGATGTACCTCATGAAATCAAGGGAATAAATCCAGAGTAGAAAAGAATCCAAGAAACGTGATCCAGATGAAAGTCTTAGGAAATCCTCACACTGAGGTTGATGAAGCGGCAGCTCTGGACCATACTACTGCAAAGCCAATGAGCAGAAATCCAAACTGAGAGGCCAAAAGGCTCCCAGAAGTGATAGCTCAATAAATAAGAAAGCAGAATTGATATATTGCCTGATAACGTTTGGACTTTTTGCAAAGAGACTCCTATTTCTGGTAAGAATCTGGGGATAAATTAATAACAAGTGTGTGAAAGAAAATAACGCAAAAGTAAAATGAATCACTTATCAACTTAAAAATATGATCAAACCAAGCAATGTACAATGGATGTGTCAATTATAGATAACATTAATAATGTTATAACAATGTAAAAATTTTTGCAGTGGCTAGCAGATGTAAGGGAGGTAACTACTTATCTTGCACAATAGGAATCAATATATAGTATTTGAAGTTCAAAGATCAAAAACAGCAATCTGAGCATGCCATTTAGAAATGTAGAAACAAAAATAAAGAGCTAAAATGCTTAAAGTGATTTCCACTAGGGTATAAGCATCAGAGCAGCCGCTTGTGGTAAAGAATCTACCTGTCAATGCTGGAGACGTAAGAGATTCAAATTCAATCCCTGGGTCAGGAAGATTCCCTGTAGGAGGGCACAGCAACCTATTCCAGTATTCTTGCCTGGAGAATCCCACGGACAGAGGAGCCTGGCGGGATAGTCCAACAGGTCTCAAAGAATTGGACACAACTGAAGTGACTTAGCACATAATAACCAGATTGTGGCAGAATAAAGCAGAGGGCTCTCATTTCTCATTAAAATCCCTGAAGAAATACTTGATTTTTTAAATTATATAAATGAAATACTCTGAATAAAATTAAATTTGAAATAAAAGATAAAGAAGGGTTAGATTCTCTTGACAGAATCTGAGCAATATCTAATTCATCCACCCTCATCTTCTCATTTAGTTATGAAAGCAGTTTCTTTTAAGATTCAAAATTTCAAAAGCAGTGGGTACAATTTGTAAATGCCACCCAATTTCCACAAAGTCAGATACTAATGGGATTAGTGAAATCTTGGAAGAATCCTTCTGAGGGCAGGGAGTGGCGAGGGGGGAAGACACAGGAGTGGAGAGCACAGGGCAGATCATTCACATTCTGGACACAGATACCCTTTGCTTACCAGAAAGAGAGAAGCTTCCAACCTAAGGTGTGGGAGTTGCTTTTTAGTAGAATCACAGCTCTTCTATTAATAATAACCTCCTCTTCATCTTTCCCTTTAATAACTTTTTGGGCACCAATACTGAAAATAATTTTCCCAGTAATGCACTTAGTCTAAAATGTACTTGCATGTGGGTATCTGGTTGACCTAAGAAGATCCATGGAATGAAGGACTTGAGAAATTACAATTTGGTTTGTTTGGAGGGTTAGTTTGTTTGTTTCAATTCACCATTTCTAACAAAGAATCACAAAAAGCTTACAAATATTTTTAAACTAAAATTTCTCACTAAAATAAGCTCACAAAATAAAATCATGAATTCCTCCTTCTGTCTCAAATATTCAAATCAATTACTTACAGAATAGCAAAAATCTGGTTAGGGGCCCTCAGGTTAAAATAAAGGAGGAATCTCTTCTCAGCAGGTCTTTCCTGAAGACCTTGTCAGAAATTACAAGCACGTTCACACCTCTCCCACTCCCTATACCATCACGTTACACTGTTTTTTCCTGAACATGTACCATCATCTAACATACTATATAGCCTTCACAGTGATGCAGTGGTAAAGAATCTGCCTACAGTGCAGGAGGTGGAGGAGATGTGAGTTCAATTCCTGTGTCAGTAAGATCTCCTGGAGTAAGAAATGGCAACCCACTCGCGGCTTCTCTGGTGGCTCAGATGGTAAAGAATCTGCCTGCAGTGCAGGAGACCTGGGTTTGACCCCTGGGTTGGGACGATCCCTTGGAGAAGGGAATGGCTACCCAATCCAGTATTCTTGCCTGGAGAATTCTGTGGACAGAGGAGCCTGGCAGGCTACTGTCCATGGGGTTACAAAGAGTTGGACACATCTGAGCGCAGCACAGAAGCAGTAGCAACATAGTAGACAGTTTACTGATGTATATTTGATTCTCATTCCCCTTCCTCTGCAGCAAGAATATAAATTCCATGAGGATGGGAGATTTGTATTATGTTTTCCAGGATGTAGCCCAGTGGCTAGAATGATGCCTGGCACACAGCAGAAAATAACTGTTTGGTGAATCAGAGAATGAATTATAACAGGAACCAGGTAGAGGAGGAAAGGAGCCAAGGACAAGCCATACACGCAATCTATAGATCAGGCCTGGAAAGAACTTTCTTCACATCAAAATTTTAAAAAGAAAAAAAAAAGTGAGACCTATAAAAATGGCTTATAATCCAAGGGACCAACTTTGTAACAGGCATTTTAAATTTTATCATATTTTTAATAGATGTATACTCAAATGTTTCAAAATTAAAACCATATAAAAAGATAGAAGCAGGGAAATCTTGTTCTCACCCCTTCCCCATCTTCCCTATTCTTCTCATTTATTCCTATTCATTTCCACGCTCCTTAGTTCCTGTACTTTCTTCCCATGTTTCTTTATACAAATTGCTATTTTTCCTTATTTCAGAAGCACTTTTTCATTTGTGTTTTAAAATATTTGTTCTGGTCCATGTTTTGCTTTTCTTCTTCAGGAATTTCAAATATATTCATATTAAATTTCTTTTGTCTATCTCCCAAAGATAAAATTCCCCTCTAGTCTTTTAAAATCATTCTTGTTTTCTGCCTCATTTTGTTTGCTTTTACATTAACCCATCTCATTCTTGCCATGCTCTTTTAATGTCTATTCATTCTTATGTCCTGTACTTTATTCTCCATTCGTAAAATGATCTCATTTTCTTCTATTTCTTTCCTGAATTCTGTCACTTCCCATTTTTCCTTCTCCTGTTTTTCTGGTCTTGGTTCCCACTACCTGGCCATATTATCCACCAAATTCTTGTATTATTTCTTTCAGTCTGCCTTCTATAGCTGCAATTACTTCATTACATTTTTCTTTTTTTTTTTAATTTATGGCCCAGCACAGGTGCCAGGGCAAGGCCTAATCAAGGGGGCCACATTACATTTTTCTTATTCAAGTTACAATTAGGTTATTTTCTTCTACCTTGTGGCATTATTTTTCTGTCATTTTTTTCCTATGTAAAGTTTTTCTACATACTATTTGTTTATAGTTCCATCACATAGAAACTGGATTTATCCCGTCACATAATTCATTTCCAAAGGAGTTGAATTCTTTTAAGCTATTATCAAGAAGTTCTTAGAATAGAGGAGAAAGGCCAAGTACCTGCCTAGGTTTTTTATCACTGGCTGAGGGATCTCTCTTTTGTTTTCTTAAAATATAACACCTCTGGGTCTGTTGGGGGTGGAAAATGGGGACTTGTTTTTTAATGTGTATGGCACTTCAGTTTTGCAAGATGAAAAGAGTTCTGAGGATTGTTTGTGCAGCAGTGTAAATACACCTAACACTACTTACTCAACGGAAATGAATTTGAGCAAACTCCAGGAGACAGTGAAGGACAGCGAAGCCTGCAGTCCATGGGGTTGCACAGAGTTGGACACCACTGAGCAACTGAACAGCACACTAAAAAATGGTTATGACTGCAAATACTATGTGTATTTTACCACAGTTAAAAGGTTCTTTCATTTTAAAGCTATATTTACTATACATGTTTCCTGTGTAGTCATGTCCTGCTACTTTTACATCCAAGAACCTAACCTCGTTCATCACTGGCTTCCCTGACACTCTCTTGGAATGACATTATAAAGGGATACAACTTCTTTTCAAAGGTATTCCTTTTCCTCTAGAAGGAGATGCTCTCTGAGGTCTGCCATTTTAGGAGGTTTCCACGGACTTCCATTTCACTCTTTCTCTGCTTCCCCAAGTACTTGTGACCTGTGTAATTCCAATTCTGTCCACAGAAATTTCAATTTGGAAAGGGATAGCTCTCATTCAGGAAGTAAGTGTTTGGAAATCTGAGACCTGTCACTACTGAGTCTTAACTTCATATCAGATCCTAGGTGAGGTGAAGTTGAGAGGAGAGTCAGATATTAGCACTTCACTGGGGCTTCCCCAGTGGCCCAGCAGTGAAGAATCCGCTTGCGGTGCAGGAGCCACGGGGTCAATCCCTGGGTCAAGAAGATCCCCTGGAGGAGGACATGGCAACCCACTCCAGTATTCTTGCCTGGAGAATCCCAGGGACAGCGAAGCCTGGTAGACTACAGTCCAAAAGATCTCAAAGAATCAAACACGAACTGAAGTGACTTGGCATGCACATAAGCTGCTAACTTCAATAATGCTCTTAGTAGGACACCAATAGAAAAAAAGGGGGAAAAAAAAACGAAGGAGATAAAGGATTTTTTAGAAAATAGCAATATAAAGGTAACTAGTAGAATCAAAGTACAAACTTTTCTAAGTATAAAGTGCAAGTGTATGTAGTAGTGTATGTCGAGAATGATTCAGAGAGAGAATTAAAGGTATAGGGACAATTAGGAGGTTTTATAGTAGTCACTTGGCATAGTCACAGTGGAAGAAGCTGCATGCCAATGCAGGAGACACAAGAGATGACAGTTTGATCCCTGCGTCAGGAAGATGCCCTGGAGAAGGAAATGGCAGCCAACTTCAGTATTCTTCCTGAAAAGTTCCGTAGGCAGAGGAGCCTGGAGGGTTATAGTCCACAGGGTCAAAAAATCAGACACAACTGAGAATATATGCATACCAGTCTAGGCAAGAAATGTTGATGGGCTTATTTGAGAAGCTGATACAGGAGAGTAGCTGACAGATACACGGAGGAAAAGGAGTTGAAGAAAGCATTGCTGTCTGTTGTGGAGACATGAGTGTGATGCCATAGACACCAGAGGAGAGGACACTGAGACAGGAATGCGGATGCTGTAACGTGGCATTACAGAGTGATAGCAAATAAAAACAGTTGCAATTGCATATTGGAGTTGCTTTCTAATGACTTATACTTTCTCTAAAGTTTTCATATCAGTGGGGAAAATATATATATTATTCATCAGTAACTGTTGAGTCAGCTGCAAGCTATCTGGGAGCAAAATATGATTAGAGCCATACCTCAAACTATAGTCCAAAATAAATTTGGGGTATATTAAAATGTTATATGTATATATATATATATTATATAACAACAACAAAAAAAGTTTAAAATGTATATAGTGAATATATTTCATCCTGGCATGGACAGGGAATAGAAGCAAAAGTAGAAGCCATAAAGAATAGTAAATATGACCACATAAAAATGAAATACATATAGAAAGGAAAAGAATATTTAAAAAGTAAAAAATAAACCACTAGGAAAATAATTGCATCATATATGAAAAAGAGGTTTAACATCCTTGATTAAAAATTTCTTAGAAACGATTACAAAAAAGATTAGAATGCCTATTTTAAAAATAGCCAAAGAATATAAATAGGTAACTTTAAAAAAATAAAGAAAAACAAGGCCACTACCCTGTACGGACAAATATGCATTTTCAATAGCAATCAAAAAAGTGCAAATTAAATAGTAAGGCACTCTTGTTATTTATCAATTTGTAAAACTTGGTTATTTAAAAGTTCAGTGAGGGTACATGGTAAATGGCATTCTTCAGTTCAGTGCAGTCGCTCAGTCGTGTCCTACTCTTTGTGACCCCATGGACTGCAGCACTCTAGGCTTCCCTTTCCATCACCTATTCCCAGAGCTTGCTCAAACTCATGTCCATCAAGTTGGTGATGCCATCCAACCATCTCATCCTCCATCATCCCCTTCTCCTCTTGCCTTCAATCTTTCCCAGCATCAGGATCTTTTCCAAAGAGTCAGATCTTCACAGGTGGCCAAAGTATTGCAGTTTCACCTTCAGCATCAGTCTTTCCAATGAATATTCAGGACTGATTTCCATTAGGATTGACAGGTTGCATTTCCTTGCAGTCCAAGGGACTCTCAAGAGTCTTCTCCAACACCACAGTTCAAAAGCATGAATTCTTCAGCACTCAGCTTTCTTTATAGTCCAACTCTCACATTCATACATAACTACTGGAAAAACCATAGCTTTGACTAGACGGACCTTTGTTGCAAAGTAATGTCTCTGCTTTTTAATATGCTATCTAGGTTGGTCATAGCTTTTCTTCC
Organism: Tragelaphus eurycerus; assembly: GCA_935064755.1. NCBI lineage: Eukaryota > Metazoa > Chordata > Mammalia > Artiodactyla > Bovidae > Tragelaphus > Tragelaphus eurycerus. The sequence goes on along the minus strand of CAKXYN010000004.1, from coordinate 66,490,019 downwards.
AAGGAGCAAGCATCTTTAAGTTTCATGGCTGCAGTCACCATCTGTAGTGATTTGGGAGCCCAAGAAAATAAAGTCTCTCACTGTTCCCATTGTCTCCCCATATTTGCCATGAAGTGATAGGACTGGATGCCATGATCTTTTTCACTCTCCTCTTTCACTTTCATCAAGAGGTTCTTTTATGCTAAAAAAATGGCATTTTTATCATAATCAGATCAGATCAGATCAGATCAGTCACTCAGTCGTGTCCGACTCTTTGCGACCCCATGAACCGCAGCACGCCAGGCCTCCCTGTCCATCACCAGCTCACGGAGGTCACTGAGACTCACAGCCATCAAGTCAGTGATGCCATCCAGCCACCTCATCCTCTGTCGTCCCCTTCTCCTCCTGCCCTCAATCCCTCCCAGCATCAGAGTCTTCTCCAATGAGTCAACTCTTCGCATGAGGTGGCCAAAATACTGAAGTTTCAGCTTTAGCATCATTCCTTCCAAAGAAATTCCAGGTTTATCATAATATATATATATAAAGGTTATATGCAATGATATTTAGAACAACATTGTTTATAATGTTGAAAATAAAAAAAAAAAAAGGTTCTAAACTAAGGATTGGCCAAATTAATACTCATTAATGTAATGGAATAGAATGTTGCCATTAAAAATCAAGTCACAAAACAATAATCAATGACTTGAAAAACTGATCTCAATAATGCTAAATGGAAAAATGAAATTATATCATAGCTTATATGCTGCTAAGTCGCTTCAGTCGTGTCCGACTCTGTGCGACCCCATAGACGGCAGCCCACCAGGCTCCCCTGTCCCTGGGATTCTCCAGGCAAGAACACTGGAGTGGGTTGCCATTATATAGTAGATCCTAAATTTATTTTTGTTGATATATTTAGTAGAAAAATATGTACAAAATATTAACAATGGTTACATAATTCTTTTTTTTTTTTTTTTTTTACCTTGTATATATCCTTATGGAGAAGGAAATGGCAACCCACTCCAATATTCTCATCTGGGAAAACCCATGGATAGAAAAGCTTGGCAAACTACAGTCCATGAGGTTGCACAAAGTCAGACACAATTTAGCAAGTAAATAACAACAACAACATATACCCTTTTCACAGGAAAAATATAGTCTCTTGTCATTAAGAATAAAAATTACTGAATTGATACATAAAGAAAACCAGTTTCCAAGTTTCCCCTTCTTCATCATCCCTTTTTATATTCCATCCTTTCTATTGCCTTTCCTTTTCAACTACTCTTTCCTATTGTAAAGACTTCAAAGATCCATTTCTAAGTCTTAAAATGAAGGACTCATTGGAAAAGAGATGACACACGCATGTTATTATTGTATGTACTTTTAGTTATTCATCTTTATAAATTTTGCATATCATTGAAATTTATGAAACATGAACTCCTGAATTTTAAAGCATAGTCTTTAATCTTACCTATTTTAGAATAGTTAATATTCACATGACTAAGGCAGTTTTTTCCTCTAAAACTGGGCTTCAAATTTGACTGCACATTAGAATTACTGAAGGAACTTTGTAAATTATAAGCCATGGGCCTACCCATAGAGGTTCTAAGTCAGCAATTCTGGGGTCTACTTAGAAAACTGCACTTCTAAGAATTCTCAGATGATCTAGATAAGCCAGGACAGGAAAACACAGCTTTCAGCGATTACTATCCATTCTTTGAACTTGTCCTGCCTTTCACCTATGAATAATAATACTAGTAACTGTAGGCAAATTGTAAAGTGAAGTGTCTTTGAAAATTGACATAACTTAAAATAGCCAAGAGCTGACATCTATAATATTCTAAAAGTACGTTTCCTTTATTTTGTAAACTTTTATATTGTAAGAAAATTACACTCAACATTTAGTGGAATGAAAGGCCTATGAGAGATCTTAATCATCACTGAATCAAAAAAATATGATTATTTTTATTGAGTACATAAAATTATGTAGGTTAAAATTAAAAGACACATAATCAAATTCTGCTTGGTATTCTGGAAAGAACATTAAAATTAAGCGGCCTGAGAGCTTCTTCAACTCTCCCACAAATCTGCTATTTGAATTTGAGGAAATCACTTACATTCCAGGAACATTCATTTAGGAATCATGTGCAGAGATAGGACTATATCTCCACCATGTGCAGACAGTAGAGTCAGACATGACTGAGCAACTAACACTAGACTAGACTAGAACCACTTAGAAGGTCTGAAACGGGATGATTGTTTTAGCAATTATATGATGAGAACTTTGAACTAGAACTCTGCAGTTTTCAAATTAGTTTAAGGTATGGGACCCAAATACAAATGAAATGCCACATAGATGTCCAAATAATAAACCAGATGAGATTAAAGATGTTTTCATGGACAGGCACAGAAAAGTTGAGAATCACGCCTTCCTGCTTTCCAAACCTTCCCAGGTAACCCCTGAACAACATCAAGAAAAAACAAAATGAGGGAGCACACTTTAGAAACACTAATGAGCTTTTCCAAATCTCTCATAAGCTGTGTATCAGTGGGGATTGTAACTGGTCATAGAAATCTGACAATGGTGATTTAAACATGTATGAATTTACTCTCTCCTCTAGAAGTTCAGTAGTGGGCAGCTAAGACCTATATGGCAGCTCACCAGAAACCATGCTCTCTCTGTCTTCTGGAGTTCTAGTCATCAGATGAGTGATCCAGAGAGGAAAGTATTAGAAAGGGCAAGGGAAAAAGTGCTTTCTGATAAGCCTCATGCAACATTGTCTGTTAACATCTCGGTATTCAAGTGGCAACCCACTCCAGTTTTCTTGCCTGGAAAATGCCATGGACAGAGGAGCCTGGCGGGCTGCAGTCCATGGAGTTGCAAAGAGTCAGACATGATTGAGCTACTTCACTTCACTTATTCATCAGATCAGATCAGATCATATCAATTGCTCAGTCGTGTCCGACTCTTTGCGACCCCATGAACTGCAGCACACCCGGCCTCTCTGTCCATCACCAACTCCTGGAGGTCACTCAGACTCACATCCAGCGAGTCAGTGATGCCATCCAGCCATCTCATCCTCTGTCGTCCCCTTCTCCTCCTGCCCCCAATCCCTCCCAGCATCAGAGTCTTCTCCAATGAGGCAACTCTTCGCATGAGGTGGCCAAAATACTGGAGTTTCAGCTTTAGCACCATTCCTTCCAAATAAATCCCAGGGCTGATTTCATTCAGAATGGACTGGTAGGATCTCCTTGCAGTCCAAGGGACTCTCAAGAGTCTTCTCCAACACCACAGTTCAAAAGCATCAATTCTTCGGCACTCAGCCTTCTTCACAGTCCAGCTCTCACATCCATACATGACCACAGGAAAGACCATAGCCTTGACTAGGCGAACCTTTGTTGGCAAAGTAATGTCTCTGCTTTTGAATATGCTATCTAGATTGGTCAGAACTTTCCTTCCAAGGAGTAAGCGTCTTTTAATTTCATGGCTGTAGTCACCATCTGCAGTGATTTTGGAGCCCAGAAAAATAAAGTCTGACACTGTTTCCACTGTTTCCCCATCTATTTCCCATGTAGTGATGGGACCAGATGCCATGATCTTCGTTTTCTGAATGTTGAGCTTTAAGCCAACCTTTTCACTCTCCACTTTCACTTTCATCAAGAGGCTTTTGAGTTCCTCTTCACTTTCTGCCATAAGGGTGGTGTCATCTGCATATCTGAGGTGATTGATATTTCTCCCAGCAATCTTGATTCCAACTTGTGTTTCTTCCAGTCCAGCGTTTCTCATGATGTACTCTGCATAGAAGTTAAATAAACATGGTGACAATATGCAGCCTTGACGTACTCCTTTTCCTATTTGGAACCAGTCTGTTGTTCCATGACCAGTTCTAACTGTTGCTTCCTGACCTGCATACAGATTTCTCAAGAGGCAGATCAGGTGGTCTGGTATTCCCATCTCTCTCAGAATTTTCCATAGTTTATTGTGATCCACACAGTCAAAGGCTTTGGCATAGTCAATAAAGCAGAAATAGATGTTTTTCTGGAACTCTCTTGCTTTTTCCATGATCCAGCGGATGTTGGCAATTTGATCTCTGGTTCCTCTGCCTTTTCTAAAACCAGCTTGAACATCTGGAAGTTCACGGTTCACATATCGCTGAAGCCTGGCTTGGAGAATTTTGAGCATTACTTTACTAGCGTGTGAGATGAGTGCAATTGTGTGGTAGTTTGAGCATTCTTTGGCATTGCCTTTCTTTGGGATTGGGATGAAAACTGACCTTTTCCAATCTTGTGGCCACTGCTGAGTTTTCCAAATTTGCTGGCATATTGAGTGTAGCACTTTCACAGCATCATCTTTCAGGATTTGGAATAGCTCCACTGGAATTCCATCACCTCCACTAGCTTTGTTCATAGTGATGCTTTCTAAGGCCCAGTTGACTTCACATTCCAGGATGTCTGGCTCTAGGTCAGTGATCACACCATCATGATTATCTGGGTCGTGAAGATCTTTCTTGTACAGTTCTTCTGTGTATTCTTGCCACCTCTTCTTAATGTCTTCTGCTTCTGTTAAACATTATTAATTTTTATGTGATTTCTGAAAAATAAGTATATTAATCCCTCTGGTGATTAAAATAATTTCCCAAATAATGTATGATTGTAAGTTTTAAAGTAGATTCCTCTTGGCTAAGGGGAGCAAAAGATTAACTAGATGTTCATTTACAAATGAAGGTTAACTTGAAATTCTAAAATAGATAATTTACCCATAGGGCAGGGAATAATATCCAGCACATATTTAATTTATAATAGATGGTAATTCTCTATTTCCCATTTATTACTCTGTATTTTAATTTCTTCCTCTACATTATGAGGAATCTAAGCCAAGTGATACCTAAGGTTTCATAAAACTGAAACATCCTGTTAAACAAAGGAAAACTCCAGAAAATTTTAGGGGAGAAGTTCCAATCAGATCAGTCGCTCAGTCGTGTCCGACTCTTTGCAACCCCATGAATTGCAGCAGGCCAGGCCTCCCTGTCCATCATCAACTCCTGGAGTTCACCCAGACTCACGTCCATCGAGTCAGTGATGCCATTCAGCCATCTCACCCTCTGTCGTCTCCTTCTCCTCTTGCCCCCAATCCCTCCCAATCTGGGGTAATGAGAGGAATTACCCCACGTCCGAGGTCAGGGGTGGCAGGCGGGAGGAGCTACCCCACGCCCCCACGCCCGAGGCCAAGGGCAGTGGGCGAGAGGAGCAACCCCAGGTCCAAGGAGCCATGGCTGCATGGGCGCAGGAGGTCCTAGAGGAGCTATCCCACGTTGAAGGTCAGGAAGGGCGGCAGTGAGAAGATACCCCTTGTCCAAGGTAAGGAGCAATGGCTGCGCTTTGCTGGAGCAGCCATGAAGAAATACCCCATGCCCAAGGTAAGAGAAACCCAAGTAAGACGGTAGGTGTTGCAAGAGGGCATCAGAAGGCAAACACACTGAAACCATACTCACATAAAACTAGTCAATCTAATCACACTAGGACCACAGCCTTGTCTAACTCAAAGAAACTAAGCCATGCCCATGGGGCAACCCATGATGGGCGGGTCATGGTGGAGAGATCTGACAATATGTGGTCCACTGCAGAAGGGAATGGCAAACCACTTCAGTATTCTTGCCTTGAGAACCCCATGAACAGTATGAAAAGAAGAAGTTCAGATACCTTAAAAAATAAGCATGAAGTACATGACATCATCAGTCTAACCTCTTATGTATAGAGCAGCCCAGAACTACTATCAGGATATGACCAAAGCTAATTAGTCCTCAAAGGTACACATTGGGAAGAGTATATTTTGCCCCACAGCTAAGCTCAATTCAAACAACTGGAAAAGAGGAGGGGCAACTTTTCTCCCTCACATAGTTTATTTTACCTAGATGAGATAATTATTATGATTTTAAATATTTTTGGATAAATCAATAAGATTAGAAAATGTTCAAGGAAAAGTGGGTGAGAAAAACCGTGACACTAATGTTTTGCTTTTTATTTAAATTAGCATTAAACCACAAGAATGCCCCTAGTTATTCAAAATTTGACTAAAATTCTGCTTGTAATGGCTGTAGATTATTCCACTGACTATAACTAGCTCTGCTAGTTAGAAATGATCAGTCCTCTCATTAGTCAGATTCTTTGAGCCCATACTGTTTACAGGATCCCTGTAATCTACAGGACTTCATGGGAAATACAAATGAAATAGAAGATGAAATACCTGTCCTACATAATCTTGACACATGGCAGGCAGAGCATTAGGTCAACAAATATTCACTGAGCTTCTACAGTATGTCAAGTTCCATACAAGGAACTGGGTATTAAATGTTGAATAAGACCCAAGGCTTGATAGGTCTGCCCATCAGATGTTATGTCCAGGGTCACACTGTACTCCTTGCACAAATAATGTTACATCATTACTCAAAACCTACTCTAAAATATTATGAACCAAATAACACTTACTGTTCTACATGTCTTCTATTCTTGTTCATACTTAAGATGGACTTAATTTCTTTTAGACCAAGGAAACTTCTATTCCTGGGCAGAACAGACCCTTGGAGTGATTTCATAGGATATTATTCTTACTAATGCTGGAAGGAAAGGACTTTACTGAATAAGGAAATTTCTCTCTCAAGCATTGTGAAAATCAACTTTCAGAATTTGTAGGAAAACCAAACTGGAAAAAAAAGTCTGCCTAAATCTTGGAAAAAACTCACTGTTTGACTAAATAGTCAAATATTTAACTATTTGACTTAAAAATGTCAAATGCCAGTTTAAAAAATAAAAATGAGAGTTGAGATATTTGACAAGCTCAATTCTCCAATACAAGAGATGAGAAGCAAACAGGTTGTATGTTATGTTGAGCTTAGCTTGTCTCATTATCTGCTTTCTATAACATTCTCTGTCATTTTCCTTTTCTCTTTTTATTTATGCAGTACCCAGCTCATAATTTCATATGCCAAAAGACTGCTTTCAATGACTTGAAATATAACCATTTTAGTACTATATAGAATATATAGATACATTGATAGATACAGATATACATAAAATTCAATGAGCAGTTAGAGTATTATGATCATTCTAAAAACTACTTTAAATCCCCTTCTCTGTTTTGCCTTGAATTTCTAACTTTGGGTCTCCAGGAAGTGAAAAACTATGGGAGATGCCAGTCTGAGCATGTTATATTAATTAATTAATTAATACATCCTAAGTTATGTACTAAATCTCAGAGGCTTCCCATTACCTACACTACAGTACCTTTGGGAGGCCTGAGATATGTTTTCATCACTTTCCTTTGATTTTTACCATGTATTTTATACTTTAAAATCAATACTTGAATCTCTGAACAAGTTTGAATGTTGTTTGGTTAAACTACTCTAATGAGGACACAATCTATGTCTGGGTAATGCAGGAAAGAGCCAAAGAAAGGAACCCTCCCTATATCAGAATAAACAGATCATCACCAATAAAATGATCTTCTATTTACTGTCTTCACACACTAGATAAATCTAAATACCTACTGAAAGCCACTCAGCTACCAAGCTCATGGACTGAGACATTATCTTGCATTTTCTAATCATATACAAAATTTAGGAGACTGGGTACATGGTAGAAATATATGCATCTGTACTTCTACCCCTAAACAGAATGCCTAAGAGCTCAGTTCAGTTCAATCGCTCAGTCATGTCCGACTCTTTGTGACCCCATGAATCGCAGCACAACAGGCCTTCCTGTCCATTACCAAATCCCAGAGTCCACCCAAACCCATGTCCATTGAGTCGGTGATGCCATCCAACCATCTCATTCTCTGTCGTCCCCTTCTCCTACCGTCCTCAATCTTTCCCAGCATCAGGGTCTTTTCCAATGAGTCAGCTCTTCGCATCAGGTGGCCAAAGTATTGGAGTTTCAGCTTCAACATCAGTCTTTCCAGTGAACACCCAGGACTGATCTCCTTTAGAATGGACTGGTTGGATCTCCTTGCAGTCCAAGGGACTCTCAAGAGTCTTCTCCAACACCACAGTTCAAAAGCATCCATTCTTCTATGCTCAACTTTCTTGATAGTCCAACTCTCACATCCATACATGACCACTGGAAAAACCATAGCCTTGACTAGATGGACCTTTGTTGGCAAAGTAATGTCTCTGTTTTTTAATATGTTGTCTAGGTTTGTCATAACTTTCCTTCCAAAGAGTAAGCGTCTTTTAAAAAAATTTCATGGCTGCAGTCACCATCTGCAGTGATTTTGGAGCCCCAAAAATAAAGTCAGCCACTGTTTCCACTGATTCTCCATCTATTTGCCATGAAGTGATGAGACCGGATGTCATGATCTTCATTTTCTGAATGTTGAGATTTAAGCCAACATTTCCACTCTCTTCTTTCACTTTCAACAAGAGGCTCTTTAGTTCTTCTTCACTTTCTGCCATAAGGGTGGTGTCATCTGTATATCTGAGGTTATTGATATTTCTCCCAGCAATATTGATTCCAGCTTGTGCTTCATTCAGCCCAGTGTTTCTCATGATGAACTCTGCATATAAGTTAAATAAGCAGGGTGACAATATATAGCCTTGACATACTCCTTTTCCTATTTGGAGCCAGTCTGTTGTTCCATGTCCAGTTCTAACTGTTGCTTCCTGACCTGCATATAGGTTTCTCAAGAGGCAGGTCAGGTGGTCTGGTATTCCCATCTCTTTAAAAATTTTCTAGTTTGTTGTGATCCACACAGTTGAAGGCTTTGGCGTAGTCAATAGGAGTAAGAGTCTTTTAATTTCATGGCTGCAATCACCATCTGCAGTGATTTTGGAGCCCCCAAAAACCAAGTCTGCCACTGTTTCCACTGTTTCCCCATCTATTTGCCATGAAGTGACTGGAGCAGATCCCATGATCTTAGTTTTCTGAATGTTGAGCTTTAAGACAACGTTTCCACTCTCCTCTTTCACTTTCAAGAAGAGGCTCTTTAGTTCTTCTTCACTTTCTGCCATAAGAGCAGAACTAGTTTATTTATTTATTTTTTTCAAAAGAAACAACTTTTACTCAAGTACACTTGATTTGCAATGTTGTGTTATTTTCAGGTATGTAGCAAAGTGATTCAGCTATAGGTAGATAGATAGATTTGTTATAGACAGATATTCTTTTTCAGATTATTTTCCATTGTAGGTTATTACAAGATATTGAATATAGTTCCCTGTCCACCAATAGGTCTTTGTTGTTTGCCTATTTTATCTATAGATGTGTGTATCTGTTAATCCTAAACTCCTAATTTATCCCTCCCAACATTTTCCCTTTGGTAACCATAAGATTGTTGTCTAAGTCTATGAGTCTGTTTTGTAAAAAAAATTCACTTGTATCATTTTTTGTAGATTACACATATAAGAGATATCTTATATTTGTCTTTCTCTATCTGACTTACTTTAGTCAGTATGATGGTTCCCAGCTCCACCTGTGTCGCTGCAGATGGTGTTATTTCATTCTCTTTTATGGCTGTATACATACACACACACACACACACACACACACACATCTTCTTTATCCATTCATTTGATTTTGAAATTCTGCTTTTCTCTAGAGTTAGAAGGAAAAGTAAATTATTAGAGGACAAGAGATGCCAAAGAAATAAAGCAGTAATTCAATGACAAGTCATAGGATTAAAATTCTCCATGGAGGAAGTAGAAGATATGATATTACCAAATGAAAATTTAAGGTAGTATTAGTATTGAATAAGACCCCACAGAGACTGACCCAGAACTGTGTTTGAGTATCTCCTGCAGAGATACGGGTCAGCAGTGGACTGTGCAGGGGCAGGGGCTTTGGGTGCTGCAGACCTGGGTGTGGCATAAGCCCCCATGGCGGAGGTCGCCACTAACTTCATCATAGAGCTGCCAGAACTTATACAGGACTGGGGAAACAGACTCTTGGAGGGCACAAACAAAACCTCATGTTCACCAAGATGCAGGACAAAAGAGCAGTGACCCCACAGGAGACTGTGCCAGACTTGCCTGTGAGTGTCCAGGAGTCTCTGGCAGAGATGTGGGTTGGCAGTGGCCTGTTGCAGGGTTGGGGGCACTGAGTGTAGCAGTGTGTGCATGGGATCTTTTGAAGGAGGTAGCCATTATCTTCATTACCTCCACCATAGTTTGGCCTCAGGTCAAACAACAGTGAGAGAATACAGCTCAGCCCATCAACAGAAAATTGGATTAAAGATTTACTGATCATGGCCCCACCCATCAGAACAACACCCAGGTTCCCACTCAGTCAGTCTTTCCCAATAGGCAGCTTCCATAAACCTCTTATCATTCTCCAGAAGAAAGCAGACAGAATGAAAACCACAATCACAGAAGAAAACTAACCAATCTGATCACATGGATGATAGCCTTGTCTAACTCAGTGAAACTATGAGCCATGCCATGTAGGGCCACCCAAGAGGGACTCACCATCGTGGACAGTTCTGACAAAATCTGGTCCACTGGAGAAGGGAATGGCAGACCACTTCAGTATTCTTGCCTTGAGAACCCCATGAACAGTATGAAAAGGCACAAAGATAGGACACTGAAAGATGAAATCTCCAGGTAAGTAGGTGCCCAATATGCTATTGGAGATCAGTGAAGAACTAACTCCAGAAAGAATGAAGAGATGGAGCCAAAGCAAAAACAGCACCCAGATGTGGATGTGACTGGTAATGGAAGTAAAGTCAATGCTACAAACAGCAATACTGCATAGGAACTTGGAATGTTAGGTCCATGAATCAGGGCAAATTGGAAGTGGTCAAACAGAAGATGGCAAGAGTGAACATCAACATTTTAGGAATCAGTGAACTAAAATGGACTGGAATGGGTGAATTTAACTCAGATGACAATTATATCTTCTACTGTGGTCAAGAATCCCTTAAAAACAACAGAGTAGCCACCATAGTCAACAAAAGATCTGAAATGCAGTACCTGGATGCTGTCTCAAAAATGACAAAATGATTTTCAGGGCTAAGCATTCAACATCACAGTAATCCAAATCTATGCCCCAACCAGGAATGCTGAAGAAACTGAAGTTGAACAGTTCTATGAAGACTTACAAGACCTTCTAGAACTAACACCGAAAAAAGATGTCCATTTCATTATAGGGGACTGGAATGCAAAAGTAGGAAGTCAAGAAACATCTGGAGTAACAGGCAAATTTGGTCTTAGAGTACAAAATTAAGCAGGTCAAAAGCTAACAGAGTTTTGCCAAGAGAACGCACTGGTCGTAGCAAATACCCTCTTCCAACAACACAAGAGAAGACTCTACACATGAACATCACCAGATGGTCAACACCAAAATCAGACTGATTATATTCTTTGTAGCCAAAAATGGAGAAGCTCTATACAGTCAGCAAAAACAACACTGGGAGCTGATGGTAGGTCAGATCATGAAATTCTTATTGCCAAATTCAGACTTAAATTGAAGAAAGTAGGGGAAATCACTAGATCATTCAGGTATGACCTAAATAAAATCCCCTTACATTTATACAGTGGAAGTGATTAATAGATTTAAGGGACTAGATCTGATAGACAGAGTGCCTGAAGAACTATGGATGGAGGTTTGTGACACTGTACAGGAGGCAGGGATCAAGGCCATACCCAAGGGAAAGAAATGCAAAAAGGCAAAATGGTTGTCTGAGGAGGGCTTACAAATAGCTGAGGAAAGAAAAGATGCAAAAGGCAAAGAAAAAAAGGCAAGATATACCCAACTGAATGCAGAGTTCCAAAGAATAGCTAGGAGAGATAAGAAAGCCTTCCTCAGTGATCAACGCAAAGAAATAGAGGAAAAAATTAGAATTGGAAAGACTAGAGATCTCTTTAGAAAATTACAAATACCAAGTGAACATTTCATGCAAAGATGGGCAGAATAAAGGACAGAGATGGTATGGACCTAACACAAGCAGCAGATATTAAGAAGAGGTGGCAACAATATACAACAATACATGATACAAAAAAGATCTTCATGACCCAGAAAACCATGATGGTGTGATCACCCACCTAGAGCCAGACATCCTGGAAGGCAAAGTCAAGTAGGCCTTAAGAAGCATCACTATAAGCAAAGCTAGTGGAGGTGATGGAATTCCAATTGAGCTATTTCAAATTCTAAAAGATGATGCTGTGAAAGTTCTGCACACAGTATACCAGCAAGTTTGGTAAACTCAGCAGTGGCCACAGGACTGGAAAAGGTCAGTTTTCATTCCAATCCCAAAGAAAGGCAATGCCAAAGAATGTTCAAACTACCACACAATTGCACTCATCTCACATGCTAGCAAAGTAATGCTCAAAATTCTCCAAGCCAGGCTTCAACAGTACGTGAATCATGAACATCCATATGTTCAAGCTGATTTTAGAAAAGGCAGAGGAACAAGAGATCAAATTGCCAACATCCGTTGGCTCATTAAAAAAGCAAGAGAGTTCAGAAAAAACATCTGCTTTATTGACTATGCCTAAGCTTTTTGACTGTGTGGAAACTGTGGAAAATTCTGAAAGAGATGGGAATACCACACCACCTGACCTGCATCCTGAGAAATCTGTACACAGGTCAAGAAGCAACAGTTAGAAGCAGACATGGAACAACAGACTGGTTCCAAATTGGGAAAGGAGTACATCAAGGCTGTACATTGTCAGCCTGCTTATTTAACTTATATGCAGAGTACATCATGAGAAATGTTTGGCTGGATGAAGCACAAGCTGGAATCAAGATTGCTGGGAGAAATATCAGTAACCTCAGATATGCAGATGACACCACCCTTGTGGCAGAAAGTGAAGAACTAAAAGAGCCTCTTGTTGACAGTGAAAGAGGAGAGTGAAAAAGTTGGCTTAAAACTCAACATTCAGAAAACTAAGTTCATGGCATATGGTCCCATCACTTCACAGCAAATATGGGGAGACAACGGAAACAGTGACAGACTTTACTTTGTGGGGCTCCAAAATCATTGCATATTATGACTCCAGCCATGAAATTAAAGGATGCTTACTCCTTGGAAGAATAGTTACAACCAACCTAGACAGCATATTAAAAAGTAGAGACATTACTTTGCCAACAAAGGTCTGTCTAGTCAAAGCTGTTTTTTCCAGTAGTCATCTGTGGGTGTGAGAGTTGGACTATAAAGAGAGCTGAGTGCTGAAGAATTGATGCTTTTGAACTGTGGTGTTGGAGAAGACTCTTGAGAGTCCCTTGGACCGCAAGGAGATCCAACCAAACAATCCTAATGAAATCAGTCTTGGATATTCATTGGAATGGACTGATGCTGAAGCTGAAACTCCAACACTTTGGCCACCTGATGTGAAGAGCTGACTCATTTGAAAAACCCTGATGTTGGAAAAGATTGAAGGCAGGAGGAGAAGGAGATGACAGAGGATGAGATGTGTGGCATCACCGACTCGATGGACATGAGTTTGAGTAAGCTCTGGGAGCTGGTGATGGACAGGGAAGCCTGGCATGCTGCAGTCCATGAGGTTGCAAAAATTTGGACACTACTGAGCGATTGGACCGAACTGAATAAGGCTGAAATCGCCTTCAAAAGGTAGATGGCAAAGTATCTGAGAAAAGGATGAAGACTAGTAACCGACTGAGTACCATGTTTTAAAGAATAAAAGTCTTGTATTCTAGAATACTAGGTATGTGGAACATATAATGTTAAATGGATGCATGGTGATACATGATACAAATATATGTTTCAATATAAAGTTTATAATTTTATTTATAATGAAGTCTGGATATAAATATATGTTTCAATATAAGGTTTATAATTTTATTTATAATGAAGTCTGGATTATAGTACCTTATAGTCAATAGTAAATGTGAATTTTTCCTGAGATTATAATTAACTATAATGAGGCAATTTAGAACTAGTAAAGCAAGAATCAGTAGAAAAGTCTAGATTCAGTGAGACAAAGAAAACTGCTAAAAGAAGTATCAGAATAAAGAGCCATAATTACTCTTTAGACTGTAGATAATATTTGAACATCTTTCTAGCTCTAAAATACAGCCCCATGTAAATTGTAAAGCATAGAAAATACTTAGAAGCAGAAAAAAATCAACTTTAGACAACATTATAACATAAGGCTGTAGTCAAGAATAAATCAACAAGGTCAAACAAGAATTTCAGGAGTATCACTATGTACCAAAAACATGACCTGGCAACAAAGCACAGGAAAATCCTATGGCACCCTGATTCTCTAGGAAGAGCCAAAATAACGTGGAGAGAAGGGCACGACTCCCCACCACTAAGTCGAAACCCAGTGCAACAGTCCAGCACCCAGGTTGTTTCTGCTATAAATTACCCTTAATTAGGGAAGTTATTCTCTGGAGAGTAACTTGTGAAAAATGAAAAAATTATAGAAGCAATCAGTCTTTCTTTACACGTCCACCAGGGTGACCTACAAAGAGCACAGATCTTGGAATCAGTCAAGTTGGTTTGGAATGCAGCGTTCAACTGAAGGCAGTAATAGTAACTGTTGTCCAGAGCTATTCCCACAAAGAGCCTTTAAGTGCTGGGTAAAAACACCTGTGAACATCTCTTTTTATATTTTAAATTCAAGTTAGAATACACATTTCATTTGATGAAGGAGAAAGAGGAAGAAGAAGGATATTCTGAGTACAAGTACGCTAATTAACTTGTTAGACTTCTGAAAAAGGAAATCCATGGACACTATGTTTTTGTCCTGGAATAGATTTCTTCCACTTAAAGTAGAATCACTTTTCTTCTGGGAATGTTTCTAATGATAAACCTGCTATGTTAATAGGAGTTTCAAAGATTGAAGAAAATATCAGTTTTAAATCGATCCAAGGCACTTAAATACATGTCCATTATTTCACTACTACATGTTCTAACTTAGAGTATTTGTGAAAATGGTTATTAATGGCAAAAATATTTCTATAATTCTAGTGAAATAAGAATCTAATTTTTTATATTTATAAATGACTATTACACAAAGATTTTAGAATACTATAAAGATAGCACATCATCAAATATTCACTATTTCCTCAGGTTATCCAAAATATTTTTTCTTCCTAAGGAGGAAAAAGAATACCAGTCTTACAAATTAATAAAATCAAATAAAATAACTATGGTAAAGATAAACCAGTTTACAACGTAGGAAAAGTATATGTGTGGGTGTGTAATTCACTAGGTCATGTCTGACTCTTCGCAATCCCATGGACTGACCATACAGTCCATGGAATTCTCCAGGCCAGAATGCTGGAATGGGTAGCCTTTCCCTTCTCCAGGGGATATTCCCAACCCAGGGATTGAACCCAGGTCTCCCACATTGCAGGTGGATTCTTTACCAGCTGAGCCACAAGGGAAGCCCAAGAATACAGGAGTGGGTAGCATATCCCTTCTCCAGCAGATCTTCCTGACTCAGGAATCAAACTGGGGTCTCCTCCCTGCAGGAGATTCTTTACCAACTGAGCTATCAGGGAAGCTTGAGAAAAGGTTTAAGTCATTTAAAAAGTAGATTAACATTAAAAAAAAAAGTAATACTCAAGGAGAACTAGGATTCCATCAAAATTTTACTTTCCTCTGAGAATTCTGTAAATTTCTAAGTTCTAAGCCCAAAAAAAAAAAAAAAAAAAAAAATGGCATTCTGGGGTTTCCACTTAATAGATGAGATGGCCCCCAAACTGACCAAGATATAGATAGAGAGATATGCATATCCATAGACAGATACATAGATATGTAATTTATTATTTTATAAATAGATAAACTGGATGTAAAGATTCTCTTCTATCAATTTCACTGGTGATTATATAGGTTTAAGATACTTGCCTAGCTTCTGCCATGGATGATGCAAGCCATTTAGTAACTTATATAAAATGTATTACAGTATATCCAGTTAACAGTCGTTACAAGTCCTACACATTGAACTTCGAAAGTAAATGGCAAAGGAATAGAGGCAAGGCAATGGCACCCCACCCCAGTACTTTTGCCTGGAAAATCCCATGGACAGAGGAGCCTGGTAGGCTCCAGTCCATGGGGTCGCTGAGAGTCGGACACGACTGAGCGACTTCACTTTCACTTTTCACTTTCATGCATTGGAGAAGGAAACGGCAACCCACTCCAGTGTTCTTGCCTGGAGAATCCCAGGGACGGGGGAGCCTGGTGAGCTTCAGTCTATGGGGTCGCACAGAGTCGGACACGACTGAAGCGACTTAGCAGCAGCAGCAGCAGAGGCATTCCTTTTTGAAAGGTGTTGGTAACAAGGTCCTTAATATCTGGGGGAAAAGCAAGGGTGAGGAAGTTCTTCAAAAGAGTAAAACAAAGAAAAGTGCAGCCTGATGATAAAACCATGTTAAAACTTTGAGAAAGAAGATGACCTATAATGTCAACTGAGAAAAAGTGGGGAGGGATAATTCCTCAAACTTGGATTCTAACTACTAAAGTTCCTAGACAATTAAAATGTACAAATGACTGATTATAATGCTGAGACTTATGGTATGAGTCTACCGCAGGTCTTAAGAATTTTTTAGGAAGAGTGAAAAACCTAAATCTTATCATTTTCTAATCATACTCTTATGAGATCTTCAAAGCTGTGATTGCTTTGAACAACAGGACATCCAGAACCACGGGGAATGTAAATGAAATGGTAAAGAAAGAAAATATCATGCAAGGAAGGAGTGAACATGATTGGCAGGGTGCCATAGGGAAATAATAGCTTTGTTAGTAACAGATACTAAGTTTAACAGCAATTTGTTAGAAAAGTAGCATCCTCTGAGTTATAATTATATTGATTTGGAGAGAATTGAGTTACTGACTTTCAAATATTCATTCTCAGGTGTACATGGGCTTCTCTGGTGGCTTAGATGTTAAAGAATCTGCCTGCAAAGCAGGAGACCTGGATTTGATCCTTGGGTAGGGCAGATCCCCTGGAGGAGGGCATGGCAACCCACTCCAGTATTCTTGCCTGGAGAATCTCCATGGAGAGAGGAGCCTGTGGGCTACAGTCCATGGGGTCACAAAGAGTTGAACACGACTGAGGGACTAACGCACAGCACAGCATCAGGCATACATGGCCAACATCTTACATTAATTTACACAGTATAGCTCTGATAAAATATACAATTCAAAGTTCTCTGTGATCTAAAAATTGAGGACAGCTTATAAATACTTGCAGTTTTAACCCTGAAGATTCCAGGCAGGAAAGAGATAGCACAATAGGAAAGAATATACACAGTTTACTAAAGAAACAATTTACAAGACATGTATGTGTGTGTGTGCTCACTCAGTCGTGTCTGACTCTTTTCTACACTATGGACTATAGCCCACCAGGCTCCTCTATTCATGGGGATTCTCCAGGCAAAAATACTGGAGTGGGTTGCCATGCCCTTCTCCAGGAGATCTTCCAGGCCCAGGAATCAAACCCATGTCTCTTACATCTCCTGCATTGGCAGGCAGGTTCTTTACCCCCAGTGCCCCCTGGGAAGCCCATAGTGTTGACAACTCTCTCCATAAAGTGGAGCCTGGAGGGCTATAGTCCATCGGGTTGCGAAGAATCAGACTCAACTGACGCGACTTAGCACAGTACAGGAGGTTACAGGGCTTGGTGGGGGAAAAAAGCACATAGACACGTAATTCTTTTTCCTAAAAATTCCAACTGAAGATGCTTGTCTTAGATGGTGTGTGTGCGCTAAGTTGCTTCAGTGGTGTCCAACTCTTTGCAACCCTGTGCACTGTATCCCACCTGGGAAGCATGCTGTAGATGGGAAGAGTTTGAAAATGGCCATGGTGGAGGATCATGAATATCTAAATCTGATTCAGCCACAGCCACCTTCCTCAAGTTCCCTGAGGGAGACCTATGGACAAAGTACATCTGACAAAACATTATAAAGTAACTTTACTCCCATAAAAATTTATTTAAAAAATAAAAAGTAAAGCATGCAAAGGAAAAAAAAAAAAAAAAAGAACATCTGATGAGGAAAAACCTTACTGAAAGCTTTGGCAAGCAAACCCCACTACAGAACCTTGGAAACATACCAGAAAGAATGAGGCATCTTTTGGCTACCCTAGGCAGGCCTAAGACTCATCCTGATACCTACAACTGATTTTCAAGGGGAGTGAGGGAGGCAAGGGAGCTACCAATTCTCAGAAGAAATCAGAGCTCAGTGCTCTCAAACTATCAGACTAGACATAACATACCAGATGAGGAGAAGCAAATCTTAGACATGGGAAAAAACATCCAGACAAAGTCTCATAACATAAACCTCCTTTCTCCTCATCTTGACATTTCCATTCTCTAACACCATATTGGGAACAAATACTCCCGTTTCTGTCCTCCGTTGCTGTTTAATCAGCCACCCCAAAATCTAATGGCTTAAAACACTATTTATTTTCTCTCCAAATTCTTCAAGCTGACGAGGCTCAGCTAGGTAGTTGTTCCCTTCACCTGATGTTAGCTGGGGCTGCAGGCGCTGGAGGGCTCAGCTGGAGCCTCCAAGCTGGCCCTCTCAAGTGGCTGGCAGTGGATGCCAGCTGTGGGCTGGGAGCAGAGCTGGCACTCTCGAACACCTGAATGCATCCTTTCTCAGAAGCTAGGGGCCTCTCCCAGCAGATCAGCTGGTGCCGGGGAGAAAGTATCCCAACAACATTCATTTAGAGAATGCATTTGAAGCTGCCAGGGTTTAAAGTCTAGGTCTAGAACAGACATCGGGTCACTTCTATGTCATTCTATTGGTTAAGCAGTCAGAGGGCTGGCCCAAATTCAGGAGAAAGGAAAATAAACCAAAGTGTAGTTCTCTACAATGCTCGAACGTAAAATATCCCTCTCAGCACACCCAAGAATGAAGTCAGAGGCAGTGATGAGGTGGTCGGAGAGTAGCCATGAGTCTCACTAGAGGCCAGCATCTTTAGTCTAGTGACTTTGAGTGGCAATAAGTAATGTTAATTGGTCCATACTGTCCATACCAATCCATACCAGTTAAGTACTGAAGACAGTCGCTCAGCTGCTGACTGATTAAATATAAATCAGAATTTGCAACTGGCAGTGTAGAGAGGAGTCAAGGGAAATGGGTGCTCAAAAATGAAGTGAGTTTAGAGAAGGAGGTCAAGGGAACCTGGCATTAGGCCTGACCTGACACTGGAAGGTAACACTTCATCCAGAAAGTGGGAATCGGTTGAGAGAGTAAAATTTAGAGTAAATTTAGCATTACTATAGAGTAAAATTTAGCATTGAGCAACATGCCTTTTTAGAGAATATGATATTGAACTATGGCTAATTCAGTTTCTTATCATTTAAACTGTTATTCCTGTTGTACTGCTGGATAGCCTCCAGAAGCCCCCCTTCAACCCCTTTCAACCAGATAAGCATGTTCATTCTTTTTAAAAGCAATAATGATAAACTATGAGTTTTCTTAAACTACCAAGAAATATAGTATGTCCAACCAAAGGGAACTATAAACAACATTCTGTTACAGAATGTGAAGGAGTGGAGATGGAAAGAAGCTGAAAAAATCTTTGAGCCAATTGTTAATTTTTTTTTCTATCTGAACTGATTGATTCACTTTTCAAATGAAAGCCAACTTAAGAAACACAAAAATAGCTTTCACCATTTCAAACTCATTTAAATGTTCATCTATACTGTATTAATCATTTTTAGAATTTTTTTTTTTAATTGCTGCCTTTAAATGTGTTTCTATTTTCTTTGTCAGAGATTTTCTGGGGGAGCAAGCCTCCAATTTTATAACGGAAGTCAACAAGAAGATCAGCTTTCACATGGAGAGAACTGCTTTCATAGGCAATCTTTGTTTCCCAAAGAGAAGGCCATCTGTATTCTCTGGCTGACAGTTCAGAGCTGGTAGCTGTTCTTTGGGACTACTTTTCTGGTATTACCTTAACATCAATTACTTGAGACTAGTTTATTTGGATGGGGGGTTAGGGGGCAGAAAAAGACTGTGAAACAAATAATTTCTAATGGCTGAAACAGGAGTAGTCAGGCAAAGTTCCAAAAAGCAGCCAAGTCTATAACTGCCCCGTTCCCACTGACATCAGTGTGAGTAATAAAACTAAATCCTCTGGAGATACTTTGAAATTTTAGCCTGCAGTATCTTTGGAAATGCTTCACAGTCAAATTGTATTTCCAATTCCACAGCCAATAGTTGTCCCAACCACCTCCTTCGCATTCTCCCAAACATTCAATAGCTTCTACCTCTATTCATCTACAGTGGTTGCTTCAATTTATATCAACAGTGGATGGTGAAGGGTATGTCCGGCAGCCACTTCTGATTTACTCATTTTAAAAACAGTGCAGCAAAAGCTCTTTCCCTTCCAGAGGGAACTGTGCAAAGTCTTCTCCCAGTGTTCTAAACCCTAACCAAAGAATGTTCAAAAAGGATGATTGATAAACCCTGCAGGAGTGGATTTACTCTTAAGATTTAGCTTATGAATCTCACTCTTTTTTCACGGACAAAAGAAAAAGAAACAGGAAAGAACATACATGTGGTCTTTCTCTCTCTCCATTCTCTCTATCTTTGGTTTTAAGTTATTTAAATCTTCTTCTTCCCCCAAAGGACCCAAACCACAGCTACAATAAAACAATATGTGCAACATGCTTATTTAACTCTTAGTACCTCCCTGTGTCTCATTTCATGAGGATGTATTCAGAACACACTCTGTAGTGTGACTGCAAGGATTAATGAGTGTGAAATGCTTTAAAAAGTGTCAGGCACACAGTAAATATTCAGTACATGTTATATGTGCTTACAAATCTCTCCACAGACTTTGGCTTAATAGGCTGCATAGTCCAGCCTTGGTCCTCTTGTGAGTTGGTAATTTATACCACACCCTCCCCTCTATTGTTTATCTATACACAAAAAATCATTAAGTCTTATGACCAGAATTCTAAAGTATTAGGTAAGAATAATGGCATCAAGGTGGTATAAGAACCTTTGGAAATTAACTACCCCCAGAAATGATGATGATGGTGGTGGTGGTGGCGGTGATGATGGCTCACATTTAATGAACTCTACAGGTTGCCCCTGCATGGTGCCCAAGCTACACACCAGCCTTTTGTGTAAGTATTCTTGTATCTATTTTATAGATAAGAAAAATAAGACTTAGGTTATACAGATTATTCTACTTCCTCTTTCTGGGGCCTTCAGTCCAGTGTTTAAAGTGATCTCTCTTAACTTGACTCTACTTTCTTAATACCATTGACTCATGAAACTAATCAAGCCCCACTTCATCACCAAAATGAAACAATCACCTATGGCCTCCTTATTGCTAAATTAAATGAGCCCTTTTTCATCTTATTGATCTCACTATGGCAAGTGATATGTTAACCATTTCCTTCTTTTTAAAAATGCCCTCTGGCCTCAGTTTTTATAATATTCTCCTGGTCTTTGCCTCTCTCTACTTATTATAGTCACTATTTAAGAGACCTATCCTTTTGGATCCATTAAGAAATTGGTTTCCAAATATTTTTATTGTAACCATGGGAGGAAATATATTTTTTGAATCGCAAATCTGTATTTTAAAACATATTTATACAATTTGTTGAAACAATACTTCCTATGTGCAAACATATTCTGATAATTTTTATATCATTAAAAATAATGTTGGTCATAACTCATCATATTAATTGCCTGGTTTACACAGTTTTCAGCATTCTGTCTCAACATTATGTTTTTTCTTGCATGTGGTTCAAACAAATCCTGAAATGACCAGTCTGCTTGATCACAGCTATCCAAACATCTGTCACATACTAGCACATGGTGTAGGAAAACCCAAGAGACTGAGTAATTGTCTTAAAAGCTTAAAAAGGAATTATAATTAAGTCCTCAGAATATTTTTTACATGATTCTATAAATGTCAGAGGCATTTTGCTAAAAGTTTTCAATGAATGAATGAATATTACTATGCAGAATGGGTTTTAAATATTATAGGATAGATATCCCCTCTAATTTTGCATTACCAAAAAAAAAACCTCTCAATATTGGACTAAAATAGGGCACTACTGCTGCTAAATCGCTTCAGTTGTGTCCAATTCTGTGCGACTCCATAGACGGCAGCCCACTAGGCTCCCCCGTCCCTGGGATTTTCCAGGCAAGAACACTGGAGTGGGTTGCTGTGAGGTGCGAGCTCTGCCCGTGGCAAAGGTCATGAGGAAGGAGGCTTGGCATACACAAAGTCGGGGTCAAGCCTCAGGAACCCCGCTGGAAATTCTCGAGCATCTACCCCCAAAACCAGAGTCTGCCTACTTTCTGCTTTGTGCTCTCACCTACACCTCTGACTTTACGGGAGGCTGTCCCCCACTACCTCTCTCTGAAAAAAGAGTTAGCTTACAGCTCCACTTAATAATTCCTGGGTGTGACAGTGTTTCAACCTACAAACTCTTTTGGAAATCCTCTGCTGCTGCTGCTGCTAAGTCGCTTCAGTCGTGTCCGACTCTGTGCGACCCCATAGACGGAAGCTCACCAGGCTCCCCCGTCCCTGGGATTCTCCAGGCAAGAACACTGGAGTGGGTTGCCATTTCCTTCTCCAATGCATGAAAGTGAAAAGTGAAAGTGAAGTCGCTCAGTCGTGTCCGACTCTTAGCGACCCCATGGACTGGAGCCTACCAGGATCCTCCGTCCATGGGATTTTCCAGGCAAAAGTACTGGGGTGGGGTGCCATTGCCTTCCCCGTGGAAATCCTCTAGTCTGCCTGAATAGGCTTTTCCGGCCACGTGTGATTGTTCAGAGCCTCCCAACTGTGAGAGGCATGAGAAGTTCTAAACTGTCTAAATACAGATTCCTTTGAGCAGTTAAAAGATTGATTAGAAATTGTATTGATGAAGGGTTTTTCACTTGTTGGGCCAATGCTTGTTGCTAAGTCTCCATGTCCCTTACCTACTGTGTCCTTGGCAGTGTATTGATTGATATAATTGGTGTATAGAAATGTAAGTAGTAGCCTTAATGTTTGTAACCTTGGACTCTTGAGTTAATTCTTTTTCTTGTTATAGCCCACCACACCTTTGTCCTATAGGAATGCAACTTTATCTAATGCTTTTGGAGGGTGGTCCCTGACTAATCACCCTTGGAGAAGGATAAGCTTTCTTCTTAAACTTAAGAGTCTTAAGTTTGGCAGGGTCTTGAAAGGGTCTTAAGATGTTGGCAGGCCTCCGGGCCAGAAGATGATGTAAATCACCTAAACTTTTGCATATGATAAGTTTGAAAGCCTGGCTCAGGGACTGCTGTCCTTGCATGACTCCACTCCTTCCCCATTATCCTCTATGCAAAACTTAAGGTATAAACTGCTTTGGAAAATAAAGTCTGCCCCTTTTTTGGATTACCGAAATTTGGTCTCTCCATGTCGTGCTTTCTCTCTCCTTCTGGCTGAATTTTTCCCCTGGGGCAGGGAAGCTTGTCAAGCCTACTAATTTTGCCTGAGCTTCTAAGATCTGACCGGGGAGGCCAGGCCTTAGTGTCTCCTCTCCCTCGTGAGAACAGGAGGATGCCTGCGGCCTACATAGGTGACGTAAATTCCCTGCTTTGGAAAATTATTCAGCCTCTTTTCTCCACTGAATTTTCCTACTGAGCTATCCTCATTCTATTACTCTTTATATCTTTAATTAATATTTAATTAAGCAGTTGTCTTCCAACCCTCACCGACGCTGTCCTTGCTTCGAATTCCCTGGATCAGCCAGGGCTGGACCTCGGCAGGTTGCCATTTCCTTCTGCAGTGCATGAAAGTGAAAAGTGAAAGTGAAATCTCTCAGTTGTGTCCAACTCTTAGCGAACCCCATGGACTGCAGCCTACCAGGCTCCTCCGTCCATGGGATTTTCCAGGCAAGAGTACTGGAGTGGGGTGCCATTGCCTTCTCCAAAACAGGGCACTAGGGTTAATTAATTTTAATTTTATATTCTATTGCCCAATTTTAATCCTAATGAGAAAGCAAACAAATCTGTACATCTCCTGTCATCACTTCAAGCATCACTTGTCCATTATTAATTCATTCACTCAGCAATAGCTCTTTAGTGTTTTCCATGCACATGGTATTCGGGGAAGGCAATGGCACCCCACCCCAGTACTTTTGCCTGGAGAATCCCATGGACGAAGGAGCCTGGTGGGCTCCAGTCCATGGGGTTGCTAAGAGTCGGACACGACTGAGCGACCTCACTTTCACTTTTCACTTTCATGCATTGGAGAAGGAAATGGCAACCCACTCCAGTGTTCTTGCCTGGAGAATCCCAGGGGCGAGGGAGCCTGGTGAGCTTCCGTCTATGGGGTCACACAGAGTCGGACACGACTGAAGTGACTTAGCAGTAGCAGCAGCAGCATGTACATGGTATTATGCTTGAGACCACACGATACAAAGAAAAATCACACATGGATTTGTCTCTCAAAGATGTTATTCATTCATTCATTTAATATTTTAAGCATATATTGTTTTTGATTCTGGGAAAGATTGAGGGCAGGAGGAGAAGGGGATAACAGAGAATGAGACACTTGGATAGCATTACCAACTCAATGGACGAGTTTGAACAAACTCCAGGAGATAGTGAAGGACAGGGAAGCCTGGTTTGCTGCAGTCCCTGGGGTCACAGAGTCAGACACAACTTGGTAACTAAACAACAACAACTAAACATTCATGAGTATATGACTCATTCGCCTCTTAATTCAAGATAAAGCATGTTTTCATATTCAGTTCAACTGTTACTGTAAAATCAAATGCAAGTCTTTTATGTGAGGCTTTTTCTTTGTTTTTTTTCTGTGCTTTTTTCAAGTACTTTTATTTTGAGAAAGCTTTATTTACTAATAAACAACATTTAGATGCAAATAGTGAGGTTAGCTATGATTCATTTGTGCTACATGCAATAAATATTAACCACCAACTAGATTTCAAAACTAGATTTAAAAATTTCAATAAAATGGATTTTGTTTATTTTTAAGATGCACTTTCATGACTTTAGCAAAACTCATTACTTAGATAACAACCTGCTACTCATTGGTCTCTAATCTCAAAGAAAATGACTGATCATGTTGTATCTTCTCAAAGCCTGCTGGGTAAAAGTATTCTTAATCTAGTAGAATTATTTTCCAGCCAAGATATATAAACCTTTGCTGCTGCTGCTAAGTCACTTCAGTCGTGTCCGACTCTGTGTGATCCCACAGATGGCAGCCACCAGGCTCCCCCGTCCCTGGGATTCTCCAGGCAAGAACACTGGAGTGGGTTGCCGTTTCCTTCTCCAATGCATGAAAGTGAAAAGTGAAAGGGAAGTAGTTCAGTCCTGTCAGACTCTTAGCGACCCCATGGACTGCAGCCTACTAGGCTACTCCATCCACGGGATTTTCCAGGCAAAGTATATAAACCTTTACAAAGCAAATTAATCATGGAGGATGCTAATAATGTCAGGGCACTTTAGAACGACTGCATTGTGGAAATGATGACCCAGGGCAGGGTTCATGCTATGCTGTTGGCCCAGTAAATCATACCAGGTACACCTTACCCCAAATGATTTCTCTTTGTTTGGAATGGTACCAAGAATGGTAGAAAGAAATCTTAAGTTTCAATACCATACAACATAGCAATTCTACTTAAGAATCTACATTCTTGCATATATGCCAACATATATGTGTGAAGGTGTTCCTCCTGGCATTATTTGTAATAAAGAAAAGCTAGAAAGAACTCAAATGTCCAACACAAACACATACACACACACAGGATAAGAAGTTTCTATTGTATGAATACTATAAAATATATATACTAGACCTCAATACATCCTTAAGTATTAATCTAACTATTGAGAGACAAAAGTTTGATTCAGAGAGACACATATATCACATAGGCAAATTTTAAAAGCACCAGATAGTATAACTGTGCAGTACATTATAAAACATAGATAAAATTTAAGAGTTCCTGGTGGTCTGGTGGTTAAGACTCCATGCTTCCACAGTAGGGGGCAGAGGTTCCCTGGTTGGAGAGCTAAGTTCCTACATGTCACACAACACAGCCAAAAAAAAAAAAAAAGATACATACTAACTTTAGAAGAGAAGTTTCTTCTAGGTAAGGAAGGAGAGGAGAGGGAGGAAAAGGAGAAATTTCATTTGTACTTTTAACAATCTTTTTAAGAATTTTAAGTACATGTAGCCAAATCTTGACATTCATTAAATCTAGGTTGTAGATAATTTGTATTTTAGTTTATTCTCTTTTGATCATCTTTATAATTCAAGCATTACTGATTTTAAGCTATATTTTTTAAAAAAATATATAAAAGCAACATGCAAACGTGGATCAGATCTGAACCTAAGTCAGTATCTTGTGTAAGAAAACTGTGGTCGCAGTCAGGTAGTCTTCATCCATATCAAGTTGTTGGTACAATGATTCTAGGAGGTTTGTCCAATTTGAAGTAGACCCTGGATGAGGGTCTTTAATCACAGGGGCTGGATAGATTGATCCCGGTCCCTGTCAAAAATGCTAGACTTCACCTATGATGAAAAAGAAAGACTAAAGAGAAACCTAGCTGAAAGTTAGGGCACTGCCTGGGCTTCCCTGATAGTCAAAGAACAAAAGGTGATAGGCTTACAAAAAACTAAATTGCGTAGACTGATCTTATCCAATGTTTTTGACTGCTTTCCTCATTTTTTACATAACTTTGTCAAACTATGTAAAGTGAAGTATTGTACCACATAAGCCCTTCCCATATGTTACTTCATTCTTTACTTATGCTTAGGTTTGATATTATCTCATTTTATTTGTAAGGGAACTGAGGCAATGTTACCAAGTGTTGAAACTGAAGTTTAAACTTAAATATATAAAGAATAGAAAGGAAAGAAGGAAAGGGGAAAAGAAGGGAGGAATAAGAAATTCCCTAAGATATATTTCAGTAAAAGAAACATTTAAAACATTCAGGGAGAAAAAAAAACATTCAAGCAGTATAAGGCCAATAAATGACTTTTTTTTTCCCCCCATAGCTAAATGCATTGTTCCTACAAATGGAAAAGTTGACCAACAGTGTTTCTGCCTTAAGTATTGGTAGAAACTATCCTGTGCAAACCACACTCTTGATTCTATTTCAGAGATTATTATATAGTCTTTTTCATGCCTTAAACTGAAAATAGCAGGTGAATAAATAAAATAACCCTGAACCAAAAAGAAAAGGATAAGTGATTCCATACAAATTTAAATCAACATTCAGTTGGGGAAGCAGGAGAAAACTGAATATACACCAATGAGAATATTACTCTTATATTTTCTGTTCAACATTCAGTCTGAAAGTGAAGTCATTTTGACATTTTTAAAAACAAAAGTTTTCGAGTCGTCAGTCCAGGTACGATGCCAGATAACAGATGCTTGGGGCTGGAGCACCGGGACGACCTGGAGGGATGGTGTGGGGAGGGGGGAGGGAGGAGGGTTCAGGATGGGGAACACGTGTATACTGGTGGCGGATCCATCTCGATGTATGGTAAAAGCAATACAATATTGTAAAGTTAAGCAAAATAAAAAAAGAAAAAAAAAAGTTTTTTTTTTTTTTAGGATTCATTTTTTTAATTAAAGTTTATTTTGCTTAACTTTACAATATTGAAAACAAAAGTTTTAAAAGCTATAGTTGGCTTGTGTTTTTGTCGTTGTCTGATATTCTCATGAAGCGAAATGCAGTATAGAGTTAAAGTCTGAATGACCAAAGATCCTTTGGGAATACAATTATTCAGACAACTTGAAAAAAAAAATTAGGGCAAGAAACAATCTAGAGAATAGGTTCTAAGAAAAATGGCCAAATTGTAGGTGAATTATATTTAACTCTAAAGGAAATATTTTCTTAATTGGTAACTTTTTTTTAATTACAGGGAAACTTTAGCTATTATTGTATTGGAGAAGTGAGCATTCTTTTGTTCTCAATAGTTGAAAATAAAGTATCTTTGTGGGATATAAATAAAGGGCAGCTCCTAAAACCCTTTTCACTGTGCAACCTCCACCCCCAGCTCAAAGGAGAACCAATGAATTAAGCAAACACAATTGAGACCTAAATCACTCTCTTGGTAACAGGAAGTGGATCTTTTTTATGATTCTGGCAGGCCCCAAGATAGAATAGAAAAGAAACCTTATAATCTTCGGTGAAATTATGGGGCCCCCTTGGCTCAAAGCTGTGCTAATTGTAAAGTGAGCCTTTTCTCAATATAGGTTTCAAGTATACTTTTATGAGGGGGAGCATATTATTAAGCTGGGACACCAAAGGAGGATAAATGTTGTTTTCCAAAGGAAGTGTTAGACAAAATGTCATATTTATAAAGCAGTTAAACTTAAAAAAAAAAAAAAAAAGTTACATGATTCTTGGACTCATCAACCACAATGATGTAATGAAAGAGGCAGGCTACATGAGGTATTTGTGAGAAAATTTTTTGGATAAAACACTTTGATGCTAAAGAGGGAATAAGCAACTAAATAAAAAAAGTAAAGTTTGAGGGTATTTCAAGTAAGAAACATCCAGAAATGGAGGAGGACTTCCAAATAACCTATAAAAATGGTCTACCAAAAAAAAAAAAAAAAAAAGACTCATCTTCAAACATTTGCCAGGAATAGACAACACAGAGCCATGTTGTGTGAACACAATCAAAATAAGAACTTTTGTGCTCCTCTTTAACTACCTCTGTGTGTGTTCAGTAGCTCAGTCATCTCTTACTCTTTGAGATCCTAGGGACTGCAGCCCGTGAGGCTCCTCTGTCCATGGCAAGAATGTCCCAGGCAAGAATACTGGAGCAGGTTGCCATTTCCTTCTCCAGGGGATCTTCCCAACCCAGGGATCAAACCTGCATCTCCTGCATTGCCAGGCTGATTCTTTACCACTGAAGTGAAGTGAAGTCACTCATTCATGTCCGACTCTTTGCCCCTGCCTGTGGCCTAGGCTCCTCTGTCCATGGAATTTTTCGGCGGTTGGAGTGGATTGCCTTTCCTTCTCAGGATCTTCCTGGCCCAGGGATGAACCTGGGTTCCATTGCCTTTACTATGTGAGCCACCAGGGAAGCTCTGAACTACCTATTCCACCTCCTTTACGTCCACCCTGCCCTTAAACCCAACTGGGACAGAAGGAGTAGCCAGTAATTGGGATGGAAATAAGAAAAAAAGAGAAGTAACTGACTGCAGCCATGAAATTAAAAGACGCTTACTCCTTGGAAGGAAAGTTATGACCAACCTAGATAGCATATTCAAAAGCAGAGACATTACTTTGCCAACAAAGGTTCGCCTAGTCAAGGCTATGGTCTTTCCTGTGGTCATGTATGGATGTGAGAGCTGGACTGTGAGGAAGGCTGAACACCGAAGAATTGATGCTTTTGAACTGTGGTGTTGGAGAAGACTCTTGAGAGTCCCTTGGACTGCAAGAAGATCCAACCAGTCCATTCTGAAGGAGATCAATCCTGGAATTTCTTTGGAAGGAATGATGCTAAAGCTGAAACTCCAGTATTTTGGCCACCTCATGCGAAGAGTTGACTCATTGGAGAAGACTCTGATGCTGGGAGGGATTGAGGGCAGGAGGAGAAGGGGACGACAGAGGATGAGATGGCTGGATGGCATCACTGACTCGATGGATGCGAGTCTGAGTGACCTCCGGGAGCTGGTGATGGACAGGGAGGCCTGGCGTGCTGCGGTTCATGGGGTCGCAAAGAGTCGGACACGACTGAGCGACTGATCTGATCTGATCTGAACTGAACTTTCTCCCTTCCCAACAGACACAGAATAAGAATAAAGAAGGATTATCAAGCAACAATAAGCAAGCAAAGTCAAATATCTTCTGCTTTCTGTCCCCTCCCCCGAAAAATAGTAAGAGACCTCTTTACAGATCTCCAAATAAGTAGATATATTTTAGCTATCTTCATGCATTTATACAAATGAGTTTTTCATTTTTTTTCAAGTTATCAAATACAAAACTATTTTATTTAGTCTTTACCAAATCCCTACCTATCAGTTACTGACTCTATTAGGAAATCGACTCTTGTATTACTCTGTGTGAAAATAGTAACATGCTTACAGTAGGGGTCAGAAGGTTTTTTGTTTTTACTTTTTGCCTCTGAACAAGAGCTAAAGATGCAAGAATAGAAATCTGAAGAATCTAAACATGGCCACATTCTTTTACACAGTCCCATTGTTTCATTCCAATTGATCACACACTTGTAGCTGGGAGTAAATGTGAGCTAAAATATTTGATTTCTTCATTATTCACTACATGGAAAAAGTGAAGAGTCAAAGACCCAATTGTACATATGACACTGACAACTCAAATAAAGAATCTGTACAAAAGAGCAATCAAGGAGTAAAATTTGTCAACTGTCACTAACAGTAAATACCTAATAGTAAAACAGTGTTGACATGTTCACTTTGTAGAGAACTTTAGCTGAGTATAAATTATTTGGCATTTAACTTTTAGGATGCTAATTTAAGAAGAAATTTATTTATTGAATTAATTTTACTTTGATCTGATTCAATTTACTTTCCATTTCAATTTACATTATTATTATTTCTAAATACAACATGCAGCGCTTGCAGAATCATTCCATTTTTATAAGAAAATGATATTATCCTGCAAATGCCCCTAGATTCAATTACCAAAATCTAGGTAGTCTCTAAAAGGATATTCTGTTCTTCTTTTTTTTTTAATTGACAGATAATTGCTTTACAGAATTTTGTTGTTTTCTGTCACACCTCAACATGACTCAACCATAGGTATACATGTATTCCCTCCCTTTTGAACCTGCCTCCCATCTCCCTCCCCATCCTACCCTTCTAGGTTGATACACAGTCCCTGTTTGAGTTTCCTGAGCCATGTTGAAAATTCCTGTTGGATATCTATTTTACATATGGAAGTGTAAGTTTCCATGTTACTCTTTCCATACATCTCACCCTCTCCTCCTTTCTCCCCATGTCCATAAGGCTATTCTCTATGTCCGTTTCTCCATTGCTTCCTTGTAAATAAATGCTTCAGTACCGTTTTTCCAGAGTCCATATATATGCATTAGAATATGGTATTTATCTTTCTCTTTCTGACTTCCTTCACTTTGTATAATAGATTCTAGGTCCATCCACCTCATTAGAACTGACTCAAAGTGTTCCTTTTTTATGGCTGAGTAATATTCCTTCGTGTATATGTACTACATTTCTCTATCCATTCATCTGTCAATGGACACCTACAATGCTTCCATGTTGTAGCTATTGTAAATAGTGTTGCAATGAACAATGGGATACATGTGTCTCTCAATTTTGGTTTCCTCAGGGTATAT
The DNA here is from genome assembly GCA_935064755.1 of Tragelaphus eurycerus. Classification (NCBI taxonomy): domain Eukaryota; kingdom Metazoa; phylum Chordata; class Mammalia; order Artiodactyla; family Bovidae; genus Tragelaphus; species Tragelaphus eurycerus. The sequence continues at coordinate 66,458,827 of CAKXYN010000004.1, read as the reverse complement.
GCCTAGGAGTGAGATTGCTGGATCATACAGTGGTTTTATTCCTAGATTTTAAGGAATCTCCGGAGAAGGCAATGGTACCCCACTCCAGTACTCTTGCCTGGAAAATCCCATGGACGGAGGAGCCTGGTGGGCTGCAGTCCATGGGGTCGCTGAGGGTCGGACACGACTGAGCAACTTCCCTTTCACTTTTCACTTTCATGCATTGGAGAAGGAAATGGCAACCCACTCCAGTGTTCTTGCCTGGAGAATCCCAGGGACGGGGGAGCCTGGTGGGCTGCCGTCTTTGGGGTCGCACAGAGTTGGACACGACTGAAGCGACTTAGCAGCAGCAGCAGCAAGGAATCTCCATATTGTCTTCCATAGTGGCTGTATCAATTTACCTTCCCACCAACAATGCAAGAGCATTCCCTTTCCTCCACACCCTCTCCAGAATTTATTGTTTGTAGACTTTTTGATGATGGCCATTCTGACAGGTGTGAGGTGATATCTCATTGTAGTTTTGATTTGCATTTCTCTAATAATGAGCAATATTGAGCATCTTTTCATGTGTTTGTTAGCCATCTGTATGTCTTCTTTGGAGAAATGTCTGTTTAGGTCTTTTTCCCACTTTTTGACTGGGTTTTTTTTTTTTTTTCCTGGTATTGAGTTATATGAGCTGCTTGTATATTTTGGAAATTAATCCTCTGTCAGCTGTTTCATTTGCCATTATTTTCTCCCATTCTGAGGGTTGTCTTTACACCTTGTTTTTAGCTTCCTTTGCTGTGAGAAAAGCTTTAAGTTTAATCAGGTCCCACTTCTTTACTTTTGTTTTTATTTTGGTTACTCTAGGAGGTGAGTCATAGAGGATCTTGTTTTGATTTATGTCATCGAGAGTTCTGCTTATGTTTTCCTCTAAGAGTTTTATAGTTTCTGGTCTTACATTTTGGTCTTTAATCCATTTTGAGTTTATCTTTGCGGATGATGTTAGGAAGTGTTCTAATTTCATTTTTTTACAAGTAGCTGTCCAGTTTTCCCAACACTATTTATTGAAGAGGCTTTGCCCCATTGTATATTCTTGCCTCCTTTGTCAAAGATAAGGTACCCATAGGTGCATGGGCTTATTTCTGGGCTTTCTCTCTTGTCCCACTGGTCTATATTTCTGTTTTTGTGCCAGTACCATATTGTCTTGATGACTATAGCTTTGCAGTATAATCTGAAGTCAGGAAGTTTAATTCCTCCAGCTCCATTCTTCTTTCTCAAGACTGCTTTGGCTATTCAGGATCTTTTGTGCTTCCATATGAACTGTGAAATTTTTTGTTCTAGTGCTATGAAAAAAGCCATTGGTAATTTTATAGGGATTGCATTGAATCTGTAGGTTGTGTTTGATAGTATAGTTATTTTCAAAATATTGATTCTTCCTACCCAGGAACATGGAATATCTCTCCATCTGTTTATGTTGTTTTTGATTCCTTTCATTAGTCTCTTATAATTTTCTCTGTACAGTTCTTTTGTCTCCTTAGGTAAGTTTATTCCTAGATATTTAATTCTTTTTGTTGCAATGGTGAATAGGATTGATTCCTTAATATCTCTTTCTCATTTTTCATTGTTAGTATATAGAAATGCAAGTGATTTCTGTGTATTTATTTTGTATCCTGCAACTTTGCTAAATTCGCTGATTAGCTCTAGGAATTTTCTGATACTATCTTTAGGGTTTTCTATGTACAGTATCATGTCATCTGCAAATAGTGAGAGCTTTACTTCTTCTTTTCCAATATGGATTCCTTTTATTTCTTTTTCTTCTCTGATTGTTATAGCTAGGACTTCCAAAACTATATTGAATAATTATGGTGAAAGTGGACACACTTATCTTGTTCTTGATCTTAGGGGGAAATGCTTTCAGTTTTTCACCATTGAGAATAATGTTTGCTGTAAGCTTATTATATATGGCCTTTACTATGTTGAGGTAGGTCCCTTCTATGCCCATTTAGTGAAGAGTTTTAATCATAAATGGATGCTAAACTTTGTCAAATGTGTTTTCTGCATCTATTGAGATTATTATATGGTTTTCATCTTTCAATTTGTTAATATGGTGCATTACATTGATTGATTCACATATATTGAAGAATCCTTGAATCCCTGAAATAAACCTAACTTGATCATGGTGTATGAGCTTTTTGATATGTTGCTGAACTTTGTTTGCTAAAACTTTGTTGAGGATTTTTGCATCTATGTTCATCAGTGATATTGCCCTGTAGTTTTCTTTTTTTGTGTTGTCTTTGTCTGGTTTCAGTATCAGGGTGATGGTGGCCTCGTACAATAAGTTCAGAAGTGTTCCTTCCTCTGCAATTTTTTGAAAGAGTTTCAAAGAATAGGCATTAGTTCTTCTTTATATGTTTGATAGAATTCTCCTGTGAAGCCATCTGGTCATGGGCTTTTGTTTTTTGGGAATTTTTTTTTTTTTTTAATCACAGCTTCAGTTTCAGTGCTTGTAATTGGATTGTTCATAATTTCTATTTCTTCCTGGTTCAGTCTAGGAAGATTGAACTTTTCTAAGAACCTGTTCATTTCTTCCAGGTTATACATTTTATTACCATAAAGTTGCTCATAATAGTCTCATAATCCTTTGTATTTCTGCATTGTCTGTTGTAACCTCTCCTTTTTCACTTCTAATTTTGTTGATTTGATTCTTGCCTCTTTTTTTTCTTGATGAGCCTGGCTAAAGGTTTGTCGATTTTGTATATCTTCTCAAAGAACCAGCTTTTAGTTTTATTAATCTTTACTACTGTATCTTTAATTTCACTTTCAATTGTCCTGCTCTAATCCTTATGATTTCTTCTCTTCTACTAATTTTGAGGGTTTTCTGTTGCTCTTCTTCTTTTGCCAGTTGTTTTAGTTGTAAAGTTAGGTTCTCTATTCAAAGTTTTTCTTGTTTCTTAAGATAGGATTGTATTGCTATAAACTTCCCTCTTAGAATTGCTTTTGCTGCATCCCATAGGTTTTGAGTTGTCATATTTTCATTGTCATTTGTTTCTAGAAAATTTTTTATTTCCCTTGTGATTTATTCACCAACCTGTTGTTTATTTAAAAACATGTTGTTTAATCTCCATGTGTTTGTGTTTCTTACAGATTTTTTCTTGTAATTGATATCTTGTCTCATAGCATTGTGGTAGGAGAAGATGCTTTATACAATTTAATTTTATTAAAGTTACTGAAGTTTGATTTGTGATCCAAGATGTGGTCTATCCTGGAGAATATTCCATGTGCATTGGAGAAGAAGGTGTATTCTTCTGCATTTGGATGGAATGTCCTGAAATTATCAATGAGATCGAACTCATCTTAATATATCATTTAAGACTTGTGCTTCCTTATTAATTTTTTGTTTTTATGATCTGTCCATTGGTGTGAGTGGGGTGTTGAAGTCTCCTACAATTATTGTGTTACTATCACTTTCTCCTTTTATTCTGTTAGTGTTTGTCTTACATATTGAGAAGCTCCTCTGTTGGGTGCAGAGATATTTACAGTTGTTATGTCTTCCTCTTGGATTGATCCCTTTATCATTGTGTAATGTCCTTCCTTATCTCTTGTATTATTCTTTATTTTAAAGTCTTATTTGTCTGATACACGGATTGCCACTCCAGCATTCTTTTGCTTCCCATTTGCATGGAATATATTATTCCATCCTCTCACTTTCAGTCTATATGTGTTTTTAGGTCTGAAGTGGATTTCTCCTAGAGAGCATATATATAGGTCTTGTTTTGGTATCCATTCAGCCATTCTGTGTATTTTGGTTGGAGCATTTAATCCATTTATATTTAAAGTAATTATTGATATGTATGTCTGTATTGCCATTTTCTTACCTGTTTGGGGTTGATTTCATAGATCTTTTTTTCTTTTCTTGTATTTCTTGACTATGTAAGTTCCTTTAATATTTGTTGTAAAGCTGGTTTGGTGGTACTGAATTCTCTTAACTTTTTCTTGATTAAAAATCTTTTTATTTCTCCATCAGTATTGAATGAGATCCTATAATAAGAATAAAAAATGTGACTGAGGAAAAAAAAACCTCAAAAGCTTAGTTAGATTTCATAGTGCCAATTATATCAACAACTACAACAAGGGTGGAGGGAGAAAAAAATCCAAAAGAATCTACAGAACAAATCAAAACATAAGAATAATAAATGTTTTTCTTGAGTCACTGCTGTCAGAGTCCTTTCTCTCGCTGGGAATCACAGTCCAGCTCACCTCCCTAGGATCCCCTCCAATACTGTGCGGATTCCTGGACCTGCTGTGGAGGCAGCTCAGATTTTAATCTGGTCCTACTCCTTGCCTCCAATGTGCACAGCTATCAGAACTGGTGTGTTTTCTTTAGTGGGCGTTCTCAATGCCCTTATGCATATTCCACAGACAGAGTCTGCCTAATTGATCATGTGGATTTAATCTGCAGCTTGTAGGCTGGGGGGAAGGTTTGGGGTCTTCTTCCTTAGCCACACGGCTTTTGGGTTTTAAATTGTGGTTTTATTTCCACCTCTGTATGTGGGTCATCCACTGGAGTTTGCTCCTGAGGCTGCCCTACAGGACTTGGGTTTGCCCCTGTGAGGACCAGGTGTGGAGATGGTGCAGCTGCTTTGGTCTCAGGGGTTCTGGCAGCACCAAGTACTCAGGAGTGTTGGCAGCTAGGGCAGCAGGAAATATAGTGCTCTAGAAGGATATGGTCGGGGAAGGCAATGGCACCCCACCCCAGTACTTTTGCCTGGAAAATCCCATGGACAGAGGAGCCTGGTAGGCTCCAGTCCGTGGGGTCGCTAAGAGTCGGACACGACTGAGCGACTTCACTTTGACTTTTCACTTTTGTGCATTGGAGAAAGAAATGGCAACCCACTCCAGTGTTCTTGCCTGGAGAATCCCAGGGACAGGGGAGCCTGGTGAGCTTCCGTCTATGGGGTCGCACAGAGTCGGACACGACTGAGGCGACTTAGCAGTAGCAGCAGCAGAAGGATATGGTGACCAGTATTGGCCAATACGCTTCAGTATTCTTGCCTGGAGAACCCCTCCTGACAGAGAAGCCTGGCAGGCCACAGTCTACAGGATTGCAAAGTGCTGGACACGACTGAAGTGACCCTGCACGCATATACGCAAAAAATGTTTTGCCTGTGGCAGCTCTGCCCCAGTGAGAGTTGAGTGTGAAGGTGGTGCAGCTGCTTGGCTTGCGGGTACCCTGGCAGTGCCAAGTAAGTGTACAGGGACAAAAACTGTATCCACCACAGGAGTTTTGAACCTAGCAGGGTCTTTTATCCAGCCTTTTGTGTCTGGTGATTACAAGTCCTCTCTGGCCAGTCTTTCTCCATAGCTCCACCCGTTTGGGCACTTAGAGGGCTCCCTTGCCTAGGGTCCTTCTCTACTGTTCGGTGCATCAGGCACATAGAGGGCACCCTCTGGCTGGGGTCCTACTCTGTAGATCGGTGTGTCAGGCACTTAAAGGGGCACCCTGGCTGGGGTCCTACTCTGTGGTTCAGTGCATCAGGTGCATTTGATGGGCCAGCCTCTCTATTGTTCAGCTGCCCATGCTGGCATGTGGGGAGAGAGTGGCTATAGTAATGGCTCCACCCCATGCTTGACTCAGCAGTATCGCCTTGCTTCCATGGCTATTCGACTTTCCTCGACAGGCATTTCCCACCACAATCTCTTCTTTCACATCTCCTCGATCCATCTCTCCACAGTCAACAGCAGCCTTCACTCTGGGATTGCTTCAAAATCCCTAAACTCCGTATCCCAGCCGCTATGCTTTCCAGGGGACCTGTGTCCCTGTCCGTGGTATGTATGGCTGTGGCAAGGGCTGTCTGATTCTCATTCCATTTAGGCTGCCACAGGTCAGCTGTTTCACTCTCAGCTTTAAATGTTTCTCCTCTGACTCAGACAATTGCCCTGATGTGGGGATCAGATCCCTGCTTCAGTTCCCCCACCCACTGAGGGCAGGTCCAGTCCTACTAACACTTCTGTTTTTCCCCTTAGTTCCTTCATCTTACCAAGTTTTGCGTGGTTCTATATATTCTTTTCCACTGGTCAGGTACTTGTGTCTGTTCTGAGCTGGTGTTCTGCATGCACTTGTGTGTCCGAAGGTATATTCCTGATGTATCTGTGAAGAGAGATGTATTCCACATCCACCTACTCCTCCAACATCTTGTTCTCCTTTGGATATTCTGTTCTTATAATGGTGCAGTAATTATGCTCATCTACTTGCCACTGAAAAAATTTTAAACATTCCAGCTCAGCCAAAATTTATGGAGAATTTATTCATTCTTGCATTCTCACTTTCTAGACTTTGTGTTAAGTGAAAATTTTATACACAAATAGTAGTCATTTACTATGAGCAGGCTTTTGCTAGACAATAGAGCAGTGACACTAATGTTAGTTATCTTCATCTAACTAACTCTGGGGAGAAGGTAGCAGTCCTAGGAAGACTTGAATTGGGTCTTTGTGGAAGAAAAAAAAAAAAAGCCTTCTCTAGCGCATAAATCTTTAGCTCATAAGTCTTCTCTAGCTCATAAGTTAAAGATTTCCTACAGTAAGACAAAGGAAAGGATATCCTTCTCAAGTAAAAGATAACAGTGTCAGGTTAGGTGATGTTGAATGAGTGGTTTAGGGTTCTACCAGTTCAGTGAGAGATCCTCGTCAGGCTGCAGAAAGCTGAGAAGAGGAAATAAACAATCTGTACACTCCTAATTAGATCAGCTTAAATCTTCAGCATAATTTATCTGAGATGTTATAAAAACTGCCTTCAACAAGGTACAATACTAAGCTTTACCATGTGGATTTCAGATAAACTGATGATTCTTGCCAATTACTGTATAGTAAGTGGGCATCATGCATGTAATCACATGACAATCATTTAACAATAACCAAATGATAAACAAAGCTAGTCATTGCAAGGAGACTCTGAGTGTGGGAAGTCAGTCAGTAATGATAGAAACCACAAGTGTTACCTTTAGGAAATAAATAACCTTACCCATGAAATCATTTTAAATAAGAAATGAGGGTTATGGTACTTCTTTGAGTCTCTGAAAGACCCTCAGGATCACAGAGAATCAAGTGAAGTGAAAGTCACTCAGTCATGTCTGACTCTGCAACCCATGGATATAAGGTCCATGGAATCTTCCAAACACAGAGATTGAACCCAATTCTCCCACATGGCAGGTGGATTCTTAACCAGCTGAGCCACAAGGGAAGCCCAAGCATACTTGCTGCTGCTGCTGCTGCTGCTGCTGCTGCTGCTGCTGCTGCTGCTAAATCACTTCAGTCATGTCCGGCTCTGTGCGATCCCATAGATAGCAGCCCATCAGGCTCTGTCCCTGGGATTCTCCAGGCAAGAGCACTGGAGTGGGTTGCCATTTCCTTCTTGAGTGGGTAGTTTATCCCTTCTCCAGCAGATCTTCCAGACCCAAGAATCAAACTGGGGTCTCCTGCATGGCAGGCGGATTCTTTACCTACCAAGCTATCGGGGAAACCCTACACATAACCAAAGCACCTTATTACTCCAGTGACCAAGAAGCCCTCGATCACTAACTCCCAAGTCTACAACACAGGTCAAAAATGGAAAAAATACAGTATACACAAGGAAACCCAATACCCTGAGAAGTTCTTAGAAGATCCTGCAAACAAAAGAATTTAAACCAACAGAAAATTATGAAATAACCTGAAAGGGATTTTTAAAATACAATTGACCCATGAAAAACATGGTTTTGAACTGTGTGGGTCCACTTATATTGGAACCTTTTTCAAATGTACATACTACAGTACTACATAATCCATGGTTGGTTGAATTCACAGGTTATATGTGGATCAACCACCTTAATTGTTCAAGGGCCAATTATAAATAGATATAGAATATTCAGAGATAATAAGGAAGCAATGTCTTTGAAATAAATAGGAGATTATTTTTTTGTTATGAAGATAGTTGTGAAGAGAGTTCAAGCTGGGTTTAGAAAAGGCAGAGGAACCAGAGATCAAATTGCCAACGTCCATTGGATCATCAAAAAAGCAAGAGAATTCCAGAAAAACATCTACTTTATTGATTATTCCAAAGCCTTTGACTGTGTAGATCACAACAAACTGTGGGAAATTCTTCAGGAGATGTGAATACCAAACCATCTGACCTGCCTCCTGAGAAATCTGTATGCAGATCAAGAAGCAACAGTTACAAGCAGACATGGAACAACAGACTGGTTCCAAATTGGGAAAGGAGTACATGAAGGCTGTATATTGTCACCCTGCTTATTTAACTTGTATGCAGAGTATATCATGAGAAATGCCAGGCTGGATGAAGCACAAACTGGAACCAAGATTGCTGGGAGAAAAATTAATAACATCAGATACACAGATGACACCACCCTTATGGCAGAAAGCAAAGAAGAATGAAAGAGACTCTTGATGAAAGTAAAAAAGGAGAGTGGAAAAGTTGGCTTAAAACTCAGCATTCAAAAAACTAAGATCATGGCATCTGGTTCCATCACTTCGTGGCAAATAAATGGAGAAAGAAAGGAAACAGTGAGAGACTTCCGCTCCAGAATCACTGCAGACGGTGTCTGCAGCCATGAAATTAAAAGATGCTTACTCCTTGGAAGAAAAGATATGACCAACCTAGGCAGTATATTAAAAAGCAGAGATATTACTTTGCTGACAAAGGTCGGCCTAGGCAAAGCTATGGTTTTTCCAGTAGTCATATATGGATGTGGAAGAAAGAAAGCTGAGTGCTGAAGAATTGATGCTTTTGAACTATGGTGTTGGAGAAGACTCTTGAGAGTCCCTTGGACTGCACAGAGATCCAACCAGTCCATACTATGTAAATCACTCCTGAATATTCACTGGAAGGACTGATGCTGAAGCTGAAACTCTAATACTTTAGCCACCTGATGCAAAGAAGTGACTTCTTGGAAAAGACCCTGATACTGGGAAAGATTGAAGGCAGGAGGAGGGGATGATAGAGGATGAGATGGTTGGATGGCATCACTGACTCAATGAATATGAGTTTGAGCAAGCTTCAAGAATTGGTGGTGGACAGGGAGGGAAGCCTGGCATGCTGCAGTCCATGCAACTGAACTGAACTATGAAGATGATGACATAGAATTGCTGAAAACTAGCCTTTGGAAATCTTGCAAAGTAAAAATTTACATTCACAAAAATTAAATGAAGGGTTGGCATATTTAAACTAGAATTTAAGAAATTACCTAGAACAGAGCAGAAGATATAAGAGTAGGAACACCTCCAACTGGTTTCAGAACTCAAATTCCTAGACTCTCTTGAAGTTTGGACTCTGTTTTTGTATATATATACACACACACACATATATGGTTTTAGAAAAGACAGAGGAACCAGAGATCAAATTGCCAACATCCGCTGGATCATGGAAAAGGCAAGAGAGTTCCAGAAAAACATCTATTTCTGCTTTATTGACTATGCCAAAGCCTTTGACTGTGTGGATCACAATAAACTCTGGAAAATTCTGAAAGACATGGGAATACCAGACCACCTGATCTGCCTCTTGAGAAATTTGTATGCAAGTCAGGAAGCAACAGTTAGAACTGGACATGGAACAACAGACTGGTTCCAAATAGGAAAAGGACTTCGTCAAGGCTGTATATTGTCACCATGTTTATTTAACCTATATGCAGAGTACATCATGAGAAACGCTGGACTGGAATAAACACAAGTTGGAATCAAGATTGCCGGGAGAAATATCAATAATCTCAGATATGCAGATGACACCACCCTTATGGCAGAAAGTGAAGAGGAACTCAAAAGCCTCTTGATGAAAGTGAAAGAGGAGAGTAAGAAAGTTGGCTTAAAGCTCAACATTCAGAAAATGAAGATCATGGCATCCAGTCCCATCACTTCATGGGAAATAGATGGGGAAAGAGTGGAAACAGTGTCAGACTTTCTTTTTCTGGGCTCCAAAATCACTGCAGATGGTGACTGCAGCCATGAAATTAACAGACACTTACTCCTTGGAAGGAAAGTTATGACCAACCTAGATAGCATATTCAAAAGCAGAGACATCTCTTTGCCAACAAAGGTTGGCCTAGTCAAGGCTATGTTTTTTCCTGTGGTCATGTATGGATGTGAGAGTTGGACTGAGAAGAAGGCTGAGCGCCAAAGAATTGATGCTTTTGAACTGTGGTGTTGGAGAAGACTCTTGAGAGTGCCTTGGACTGCAAGGAGATCCAACCAGTCCATTCTGAAGGAGATCAGCCCTGGGATTTCTTTGGAAGAAATGATGCTAAAGCTGGAACTCCAGTATTTTGGCCACCTCATGCGAAGAGTTGACTCATTGGAGAAGACTCTGATGCTGGGAGGGTTTGGGGGCAGGAAGAGAAGGGGACGACAGAGGATGAGATGGCTGGATGGCATCACTGACTCGATGAATGTGAGTCTGAGTGACCTCCGGGAGTTGGTGATGGACAGGGAGGCCTGGCGTGCTGGCATTCATGGGGTCGCAAAGAGTCGGACACAACTGAGCAACTGATCTGATCTGATCTGATATGTATGTATATATATACTTTGCCAGGTGGCTCAGTGGTAAAGAATCCACCTACCAATACAGGAGCTACAGGAGATATGGGTTCAATATCTAACTAGGGAAGATCCCCTGGAGAAGGAAATGGAAACCCAATCCAGCATTCTTGCCTGGAGAATCCCATAGACAGAGGAGCCTGGTGGGTTATAGTCCATGGGAAAACAAAGTATCAGACATGACTGAGCACACATACACGCATACAAGCCAAGAAAGGGAGTAGTCTGTTTATGCATCTTCCACTTTTTCTGGAATGAGTAGTAAGAAGACAACTGGTATTTGAGTGGTGAGAGTCAAAATAAGAGTGGTTTTCAAGCAGTTGCAAGTTGGTCATCGTGGTGCAGAGGGTCCCTGGTGGCCCACCAAGGGCTGCTTTTACCTCCGTGTACACTAGGAAGCAGAGAAATGGCACTGTGCTCATTAGGCAAACTCTCTGATGTTTTGGAAATATTTTTTTCTGCTTAAGACTGAGAACCATGATTACAAATGGTGAGCCAAAACACTGGAAAACTTCATTCATATCTAAATATTAATAAATGTTGTCAGCAAATCATAATAAAAATAGTTTTATGTTTAAATCAGAAGCAAATTAAATATCCTAAAAATCTACGCATCTAATTAGCTTAGCTGCTGCTGCTGCTAAGTCCTTCAGTCATGTCTGACTCTGTGTGACCCCATAGACAGCAACCCACCAGGCTCCCCCGTCCCTGGGATTCTCCAGGCAAGAACACTGGGGTGGGTTGCCATTATACCACTAAGTTGTTGAGTCTCAAGATCAAGCCAACAATATTTAACCTGGAACAAAGGCCCTCAAAGACTTTTGAATAAATTTATTCTGCAGGAAGTTCCTCACTTAGGGACAAACTAGATCCTAAAAAGCATTTTAGATCAGGAGTACAGAACATATATAATATGTAGGACATGCATGCATGTATGCTAATTTGCTTTGGATGTGTCCAACTCTTTGTGGCCCTATTTACTGTAGTCCACCAGTCTCCTCTGTCCATAGGATTCTCCTATGGTAAGAATATTGGAATGGGTTGCCATGCCCTCCTCCAGGGGATCTTCCCTACCCAGGGATCAAATACACATTTCCTAAGTTTCCTACATCGGCAGGCAGGTTCTATACCACTAGCACCACCTGGGAAGTCCTATGTAGGATATATATATATACACACTAAAAATCACTTTAAGAGAGCATCTAGTTTCCTATGTTTAACACACAGAAGTCTAATATAGTACATATGAAGAATAATATTACCAAGAGTAGGGAAAAAACTAGCTGAGAAAAAACTCAGGATATGTGGTACATGATCAAGAAATATATTGAGAAAATGATCTGAATCATTAGGCCAAAGCAAAATATATCTCTTAAATAAGAATACTCAAACCTTTAGAAGAGAGAAAAATGTAGCTTTATCTTTTCTGATAATTATAAAACATCACTGTAAATCTGAAATAGTTGACTAAAAGTATATTTTTTAAAGTAAAAATTACCCTAAAATTCCAATTCACAGAAATAACTCCTATAAAACAGAAATAGCTTCTGATTTATAAATGCCAATAATTTTTCTATGTATACATAAAGAAATACATTAAAGAACTAGATCATAGCATTCATGCCACATTTAATTGTTACTAAACTCTTCCAACTATTGATGGTGAACAAAGACATGTGCGTTCTGCTGCTGTTGCTAAGTCATTTCAGTCATGTCCAACTCATGTGTGACCCCATAGACGGCAGCCCACCAGGCTCCCCCATCCGTGGGATTCTCCAGGCAAGAACAATGGGATGGGTTGCCATTTCCTTCTCCAATGCATGAAAGTGAAAGTGAAGTCGCTCAGTCGTGTCTGACTCTTAGCATTCTGGCCTCTTCCTAAAAAGTGAAATTTAATACAAAATGAAAAACAAAAAATAAGGGAATCAGGAGAGATGCAAACAATAAAAGTGCATAATTGTATATAGAAAATATGGAAAAAGAAACCATTTGGATCAGTTAACATAACTGAATAGTTTGACTTTTCCTTTCAAAATATAGAGACTTTCAATTTGTTTCAAATTAAGAAAATTCAGCTATTTACTCCTGATAAGAAGCATTCCTAAATGAAATGTCAAGAAAGAATAAGTGAAGTTAAATCAAAAAAGTATTTAATTAGAAAAAATATTTTAATGATAAATGATGTATCCAATAAGGCATAACAATCATAAGCCTTTGCACCCCAAGAAAAGGAATGCATCTAGAATTACAAAGAGAAACTGACAAAATGATTACTGAGTATATTTTAACACCTCCTTCAGAATTTAAGAAGCATCAATAACAAAAAATAAGCTACAACATACAAGATCCAAATACACCATAACAGAGCTTAAATTAATAGATATAATAAATGTTACAACTAAAACACAGAATACATGTATATCCCCAGAACATGAGCTGATAAATTCAGGAAAAGCATAGATGAGAAAACAAAACCAACAGACAGGAAGACACAATTGGAACTAATATAGGAGCCAATACTCTATAATATGCAACGAGGGACATGCATATCAATAAAATGAAGAAAAATGAAGTAATTTTTGAAGTTTAAAAGGATCAGAGAGGAACTTAAGGTTTCCAGCTCCTTGTAACAAAGCCGCTCCATCCTAAGGACAAGTGAGAAGCTGAACAGATTGAACTGCTGCCCCAGCCCTGGAGAGACAGAGCGCCAGAGAGAGGCAGTCAGGGCTTAACAGAGAGCAGACTCGCGAGGGAAAACCCCTCTGGAACCCATACCAGGAAACCTGAACTGTGACTGGTGAGCTGCTGGAGATTCAAAGGAGACAACTCTGAGAGTTAAGAACTCCAGGGGAACCGAGTCATAAGGGGGCCTGCGCAGTATAGCAGGATTTACCTCTGCTAGTAAAATCAGAGGGAAAAATTCCTTTGGGCTTCCATGAGAGGGAGGAGGAAAGGAACTATTTTGAAATACTCCATAGCAGTTTTTTGTATTTTTTTTTTAACAAGGCCTGTCTTTAGGGGGAACTAATTAACAAGAGTCTAGCCTGCTGGAGCATTATCAGAGCCTAATTGATCCAGGAAAATACACAACTGGAGTGTATCCGGCCAATCTGTCCCACCTGAGGGGAGAAGAAAAAAAAAGCAGGACTCATGAAGTTCACAGTCCAGAGGCAAAGGCTCAGCTGAGGGAGATATGGATGCTGAACAAATTATACATCTATCCAACGCAGGACTTAGGTTTTCTGAGGGCTGTACTGTTTCTTCTACAGCTATGCCAAGAATGTTGTTGAACCACTGTGATTCCACTTATGTGGCAAGGCAGAGGGAGAAAAGAGGAATCATTTAATGGGTAGAGAGTTTCAGTTTTGCAAGATGAAGAAGTTCTGGAGATCTGTGTTAAAATGATACGAATATAAATACTTAACAGTACTGAACTGTGACAACTAAGAATGGTCACAATGGTAAATTTTATGTGATTTTAGCACAAGAAAGAAACTTAGTTTTGGATAATGTAACCTGATTATCATTCACAGATTATTCAAAAGTGCAACAGAGGCCAAATCCAGTGTGAGTACACTCCTGGCAATTAATTTGGCTTGATCAATCCTTATATTTCTACCTCTTTGGTGTAACACTTCCACACACATTGCCCAGGCTTTTTCTAATAAAATCGATGATGTCTTTTAATTTTTTTCCGCCTAATTTTGTTTTCTCCTAAAAAAGATCTTATACCCTCAATGCCAGTCTAGGCTATCTTGGAATCCAACTCTTAGACTCATTTATCCTGGAGGCAATGAGTAGATGAAGGTGGGCCAGGGAGAGAGCAGCCATCACCTTGAGAGAAAACTGTGCCAGAGAGAGCGATTGGGAACTTTTTTATGTTGAGGAAGTCTGGTTCCCTTAGGTGGCAGAGATGCCCCATCTCTGCCAAAAATGAATTTGAAGGTTCTGGGAGAATACAAAGGTTCCAGGTTCTCAGCCTTATCCATGTCTGCTAAAAAGTTCCCATATCCGGAGTCTGTTCCTTCCCCATTCATGCCTTTACTTCACCTTTTAAAACATGGCATTCAATGTTCACTACCATTTTGTCATCCTGATTGTCAGATAGACCCTAAGTGTGATCCTGAGCCATCTCTTTCCTGCACCTACAGCAGATGCCTAATAACTTCAGAACTTCAAGGAGACCTGATAATCTCCACACTTCTTCTCAAATGTGTATTCATAACTTTCAATATCTCTATTTACCCTACTTACATCTCTAGAGCCATAAGAAGGATCCAGTTGAGTCCTCAATCTTTATCATTACTCCTGTTGCCATAGAAGCTGAGTGGCACAGCCACTTGATCTCCTAACTCCTGCTACTTAATATGTGATATTATTCTGATGTATCAGCATCACCTGAGAGCTTGTTACAAATGCAGCCTCTTAGACATCATCACAGATCTGTTGTATCAGCAACAGATTTTAACAAGAAATTGCAGTGGTTTGTATGTACATTAAAATTTCAGAATCACTGTCCTAATTCCATGCCTTCCTCAGGCACTACTGCTGATGGCTGTTTGAGTAAGTCTGATTCCACTGCATGTCGTAGATTTATTTGTGGCACATGTTTCCTCACCAGAAAGTTCTCTCTGCATTTTTCAATGTTATGGGGAACCCAATCTCAGATACCATTTTGACAGTTTATTTTCTGGAACCTCTTCTGGTACCAACTATTTTATTAATTAGGCTCCTGCAGAAAACAGTTAACACAAAAATTATAATTTAAGAATTGTTATAAAAGGACTAATCATAAAATGTGGATAATAACTGAATGATATATTATGAAGTCATCAAAACACACACACATGCACATACCAAAGAGTTTCTTTCTGTATGAATTTAGCCCTGTTTAAACAACATTACTCTTTAAATGTCATGTAATTTTTATACATCTGTTTATTTCATTTATCTATGTTCCTGTTTTGTTTCTTGAAACAAAGGAAGTAACAAATTGAAGTAAGGAAAATGCACAAAATGAAGACAAAGTAAATTCACAGGAAAAAAACAGAGTGGAAAAACAAAAACATAACACAAAGTCAAAAATGAGAAAAACGAGACCAGGAGGAAAGAACTGTATGCCATATACTTAGAACCAATAATGGCTATAAACTTCTAGCAAGGAACAAAGAAATGTGCACAAAGCTAAATATTCAGGAGTAACAGCTTCTCCTACTTGAACACCAGAAATAAATATCTTTTATTCAAAGAGAGAACACTATGTAACATAATAGTCATGGCTCTTACTAATGACTTTATAAAAATTGCAAGTATCTCAAATTTTCAGTTTGAAAGGTTAAATCAATATTGAAACTTTAAAGGCACTGTCTAGCATGTAAACCCTTTTTCCCAGTGTCAAATACTTAGCAAGTCAAAAAACGAACAACAAAAAAGGTATCTACAGATCCATAATCCCTTACCTTAAATTCTTGGAAGAATATGTGTTTTGCATATAATTTGAATGTTTTCCAATTTTAGAAGTCCAGTACAGGGCACAAAGAATATATGAGAAGACATTCCCAGTAGGCATTCAAAGCAACAGCCCATAATCTAACACATCAATACATCGGTGAAATACATGAATATTCAAATGAAAGGAGAAAAATGTAGGCCTATAAATATCCTCATTTCAGTCCAAGGTAACTTTTACCACTAAACATCATAGAACTTAGGTTTTTGTTTTTGAAATTTTGGATTTTAGATTTGTAGTTAAGAGGCTATGGCTCTACATCAATATCTTTATTAACCAAAAATAGACTATAGTTGTTGTTTAGTTACTAAGTCATGTCCAATTCTTTTATGACCCCATGGACTATAGCCAGCCAGGCTCCTCTGTCTCTGGGATTTCCCAGGCAAGAATACTGGAGTGGGTTGCCATTTCCTTCTCCACCCAGGAATCAAACCCATATCTCCTGCATGGGCAAGTATATTTTTTTACCACTGAGCCACTTGAGAAGCCCCATATTATATTTACTAATATATTATTCGAGGACAGCAATATGAAAAAATAATTCCAAGTGTTTAGAATGTTTCCAAGAAATAATATCCCCACATTGTGGAAGTCAGTCAGTCATCCTAATAGTAACCAACAGAGAAAGCCTCCCCAGGTGACATGTCAAAACTCAAGATCTGGAGGAGTTAACTACAGGAAATGTTTATTGACAGTATCCTGTCCCTGTGGATTGCATGAAGGTGTGGAAGAGAATTAATTCCCTTTTGTATTTTTGGATCTCCAGACACAGAGAAGATAATCTGAACCTGATGCAGTGACTACTATATATCATCTAACAACCTTATACTCTGAGCTACAAGCATTGACAAGATGAAGTGTTTGAACTGAATCCCATAGAGAAGGATTGAGTATTTCTATATGCAGACGGAATAACAAAAAACATTTTGTTTTTTATCAGATGAGAAAAGCAAATGCCTCCCAAATCATTACTGGAGTGAGTGCCTCCTTCATTTCTCTCTCCTGTTGCAGCAGTGTTAGGAAACCCGAGTTCCAAAATGCTGTCCCTTATATGAAGGAAGGCCATTTCATTTCACAATGAACTTTTAATAAAAGGAAAATAACATATTACCGTATATGTCTGGTGGGATTTGAGAGTTGCTATGGACAAGTGACTGCTATATATACATTATTCTCTTCATATCCAAATGAAAACTTCATGGTGGTTAAGCCACTGAGAGTTTAGGTCAATCTATTTGTGTTAACTATTATACAAGCAAGATAAGGAAATAAGGAAAAATCTGAGTGCTAAGTATTTCCTTTAGGAAGACAGTAATATAATAGTAAGGGATATTTATATCCCATTTACGTCAATGGACAGATCATCCAGATAGAATACCAATAAGGAACCAAGGGCTTTAAACAACATATTAGACCAAAAGGACTTACCAGATCAAGTAGAACATTCATCTAACAGCAGCAGAATACAGTCTTTTCAAGTGCCCATGGAACATTCTCTGCTGCTGCTGCTGCTGCTGCTAAGTCGCTTCAGTCGTGTCCGACTCTGTGCGACCCCATAGACGGCAGCCCACCAGGCTCCCCGGTCCCTGGGATTCTCCAGGCAAGAACACTGGAGTGGGTTGCCATTTCCTTCTCCAATGCATAAAAGTGAAAAGTGAAAGTGAAGTCACTCAGTCGTGTCCGACTCTTAGCGACCCCATGGACTGCAGCCCACCAGGGTCCTCAGTCCATGGGATTTTCCAGGCAAGAATACTGGGGTGGGGTGCCATTGCCTTCCCCGGGAACATTCTCTAGGATAGATCAAATGCTGGTCACAAAACAAGCCCAATAAATTTAAAGTGAATTACAATCATAACAGCATCTCTAGCCAACCAAAAACAGGATGAGACTAGAAATCAACTACAAGGAAAAAAAATGCAAAAGCTACAAACACATCAGGGCTTTAAAGAAAAAAAAAAAAGCGCTACTAAATAGTCAATGGATCACTGAAGATATCAAAGGGAAAAATTAAAAAAATACCTGGAGATGAACAAAAGTGGAAACACAATGACCCAAAATATATGGGGCACAACAAAAGCAGTTCTAAGAGGTAGGTTTAAAGCTATACAAGTCTACATCAGGAGACAAGAAAAATCACAAATAAACAACCTAATCTTACATCTAAAAGAATTAGCAAAAGAAAAACAAATAAAATCCAAAGTCAATAGAAGGAAAACAAATCATAAATATCAGAGAAGAAATAAATGAAATAGAGACTAAAAACAAACACAAAGGATCAATTATACTAACATGCAAAAATTCTCAATAGAATATTAGCAAACCAAATTCAACAATGAGTTAATAGGATCATACACTATGATTAAGTGGTATTTATCTCATGCATGCAAGGACAATTCACGATTCAATCAATGTGATACACCACATTAAAAATATGATTATCTCCTTAGATGTAGAAAAAGCCTTTGACAAAATTCAGCATCCATTTATGAAAAAATTCTGATCAAGGTGGGCATAGAGGGAACACGCTGCAACATAACAAAGGCCATAAGTCAAAAGCCCAAAACTAACATCATGCTGCTGCTGCTGCTGCTAAGTCGCTTCAGTCGTGTCCGACTCTGTGCAACCCCATAGATGG
The DNA here is from genome assembly GCA_935064755.1 of Tragelaphus eurycerus. Lineage (NCBI taxonomy): Eukaryota > Metazoa > Chordata > Mammalia > Artiodactyla > Bovidae > Tragelaphus > Tragelaphus eurycerus. The sequence goes on along the minus strand of CAKXYN010000004.1, from coordinate 66,440,144 downwards.
CAGCCCACTAGGCTCCGCCTTCCCTGGGATTCTCCAGGCAAGAATACTGGAGTGGGTTGCCATTTCCTTCTCCAATGCATGAAAGTGAAAAGTGAAAGTGAAGTCGCTCAGTCATGCCCGACTCTTAGCGACCCCATGGACTGCAGCCTACCAGGCTCCTCCGTCCATGGGATTTTCCAGGCAAGAGTACTGGAGTGGGGTGCAATTGCCTTCTCCAAACTAATATCATACTCAATGGTAAAAACTTGAAAGCTTTTGCTCTAAGTTAGTTCAGTTATTCAGCCGTGTCCGACTCTTTGCATCACCATGGACTGCAGCACACCAGGCCTCCCTGTCTATCACCAACACCCAGAGCTTACACAAACTCATGTCAATTGAGTCAGTGATGCCATCCAACCATCTCATCCTCTGTCGTCACCTTCTCCTCCCACCCTCAATCTTTCCCAGCATCAGGGTCTTTTCAAATGAGTCAGCTCTTCACATCAGGTGGCCAAAGTATTGGAGTTTCAGCTTCAGCATCAGTCCTTCCAATGAATATGCAGGACTGATTTCCTTTAGGATGGACTGGGTGGATCTCCTGGCAGTCCAAAGGACTCTCAAGAGTCTTCTACAACACCACACTTCAAAAGCATAAATTTTTCGGCATTCAGCTTTCTTTATGGTAAAATTCACATCCATGCATGGCTACAGGAAAAAACATAGCTTTGATTAGATGGACCTTTGTCAGCAGAGTAATGTCTCTGCTTTTCAATATGCTGTATAGCTTGATAATAACTTTTCTTCCAAGGAGCAAGCGTCTTTTGATTTTATGGCTATAGTCACCATCTGCAGTGATTTTGGAGCCCAAATAAAAAAAGTCTGCCACTGTTTCTATTGTTTCCCCATCTATTTGCCATGAAGTGATGGAACTGGATCCCATGATCTTAGTATTCTTAATGCTGAGTTTTAAGCCATCTTTTTTATTCTCCTCTTTCACTTTCATCAAGAGGCTCTTTAGTTCTTCTTCACTTTCTGCCTTAAGAGTGGTGTTATCTATATATCTGTTATTGATATTTCTCCTGGCAATCTTGATTCCACCTTGTGCTTCATCCAGCCCAGCATTTCATATGATGTACTCTGCATATAAGTTAAATAAGCAGAGTGACAATATATAGCCTTGATGTACTCCTTTTCCTATTTGGAACCAGTCTGTTGTTCCATGTCCAGTTCTAACTGTTACTTCTTGACATGCATAAAGATTTCTTAGGAGGCAGGTCAGGTGGTCTGGTATTCCCATCTCTTTAAAAATTTTCTACAGTTTTTTGTGACCCACACAGTCAAAGGCTTTAGTGTAGTCAATAAAGCAGAAGTAGATGTTTTTCTGGAACTCTCTTGCTTTTACAATGAGCCAACAGATGTTGGCAACTTGATCTCTGGTTCCTCTGCCTTTTCTAAAACCAGCTTGAACATCTGGAAGTTCAGGTTCATGTACTGTTGAAGCCTGGCTTGGAGAATTTTGAGCATTACTTTGCTAGTGTGTAAGATGAGTGGTAGTTTGTGTGGTTATTTGAACATTCTTTGGCATTACCTTTCTTTGGGATTGGAATGAAAACTGACCTTTTCCAGTCTTGTGGCCACTTTTGAGTTTTCCAGATTTGCTGGCATATTGAGTGCAGCACTTTAACAGCTTTATTTTTTAGGATTTGAAATGGCTCAACTGGAATTCCATCACCTCCACTAGCTTTGTTTGTAGTGATGCTTTTTAGGCCCAGTTGACTTTCCAGTCCAGGATATCTGGCTCTAGGTGAGTGATCATACCATCGTGGTTATATGGGTCATGAAGATCTTTTTTGCATAGTTCTTCTGTGTATTGTTGCCACCTCTTTTTAATATCTTCTGCTTCAGGTAGGTCCACACCATTTCTGTCCTTTACTATGCCCATCTTTGCATGAAATGTTCCCTTGGTATCTCTAATTTTCTTGAAGAGATCTCTAGTCTTTTACATTCTACTGTTTTCCTCTATTTCTTCACAATGATCACTGAGGAAGCCTTTCTTAGATCTCCTTGCTATTCTTTGGAACTCTACATTCCCAGGCAAGAACACTGGAGTGGGTTGCCATTTCCTTCTCCAATTCGAATGGGTATATCTTGCCTTTTCTCCTATCTTTAGCTTCTCTTTTCTCAGCTATTTAAAAGGCCTCCTCAGACAATCATTTTGCCTTTTTGCATTTCTTTTTCTTGGGGATGGTCTTGATCACTGCCTCTTGTACAATATCACAAACCTGTGCCCATAGTTCTTAAGACATTCTATCAGATCTAATACCTTGAATCTGTTTGTCACTTCCACTGTATGAATGTAAGGGATTTGATTTAGGTCATACCTGAATGGTCTAGTCGTTTTGCCTACTTTCTTCAAATCAAGTCTAATTTGGCAATAAGAGTTCATGTTCTGACCCACAGTCAGCTCTCAGTCTTGTTTTTGCTGACTGCATAGAGCTTCTCCATATATGGCTGCATAGAATATACTCAATCTGATTTCGGTATTGACCATCTGGTGATGTCCATGTATAGAGTCTTCTCTTCTGTTGTTGGAAGAGGGTATTTGCTATGACCAGTGCGCTCTCTTGGCAAAACCCTGTTAGCCTTTGATCTGCTTCATTTTGTACTCCAATGCCAAATTTTCCTTTTACTCCTGGTATCTCTTGACTTCCTACTTTTGCATTCCAGTTCCGTATAATGAAAAGGATATCTTTCTTGAGTGTTAGTTCTAGAAAGTCTTGTAGATCTTCATAGAACCATTGAACTTCAGCTTCTTCAGCATTCCTGGTTGGGACATAGACTTGGATTACTGTGATATTGAATGGTTTGCCTTGGAAACGAACAGAGATCATTCTGTCATTTTTGAGATTGCATCCAGGTACTGCATTTCGGACTCTTTTATCGACTATGAGGGTTTCTCCATTTCTTCTAAGGGATTCTTGCCCACAGTAGTAGATATAATGGTCATCTGAGTTAAATTCACCCATTCCAGTCCATTTTAGTTCCTGATTCCTAAAATGTCAATGATCACCCTTGCCATCTTCTGTTTGACAACTTCCAATTTACATTTATTCATGGAACTAACATTCCAGGTTCCTATGCAATATTGTTCTTTACACATTGGACTTTACTTCCATCATGAGTCGCATCGACAACTGGGTGCTGTTTTTGCTTTGGCTCTCTCTTCATTCTTTCCTGAGTTAGTTCTTCACTGATCTCCAGTAGCATATTGGGCACCTACTTAACTGGGGAGTTCATCTTTCAGTGTCCTATCTTTTTGCCTTTTCATACGGTTCATGGGGTTCTCAGGCAAGAATACTGAAGTGGTTTGCCATTCCCTTCTCCAGTGGACCAGGTTTTGTCAGACTCTCCACGGTGACCAGTCCGTCTTGTGTGGCCCTACACAGCATGGCTCATAGTTTCATTGAGTTAGATAAGGCTGTGATCCACGTGATCAGATTTGTTAGTTTTCTTCTGTGATTGTGTTCTTCATTCTGTCTGCCTTCTTCTGGAAAAGGATAGAAGGCTTGTGGAAGCTTCCTGATGGGAGATACTGACTGAGGGGGAAACTGGGTGTTAGTCTGATGGTGGGGCTATGCTCAGTAAATCTTTAATCCAATCTTCTGTTGATGGGCAGGGCTGTGTTCTCTCCCTGTTGTTTGACCTGAGGCCAACCTCTAGGGGAGGTAATGAAGATAATGACAACCTCTTCAAAAGGTCTCTTGTTCCCACTGCTGCACTCAGTGCCCCCAACCCTGCAGCAAGCCACTGCCGACCCACACCTCCACCTGAGACTCCTGATAGTCACAGGCAAGTCTGGTTTAGTCTCTTGTGGGGTCACTGATCTTTCTCCTGGGTCCTGGTATGCACAAGGTTTTCTTTGTGCCCTCCAAGAGTCTGTTTCCCCAGTTTTGTGTAAGTTCTGGTGGCTCTACGGTGGGGTTAATGGTGACCTCCTCCAAGAGGGCTTACACCATACTCAGGTCTGCTGCACCCAGAGCCCCTCCCCCTGTGGAAGGCCACTGCTGACCCGTACCTCCACAGGAAACACTCAAACACTCAACGGCACATCTGGCTCAGTCTCTGTGGGGTCTCCTGTTGTGCACAAGGTTTTGTTTGAGCTGGGTGTCTCTGGCAGGTATGGGGTTTGATTCTAAACATGATTTTGCCCCTCCTACCATCTTGCTGGGGCTTCTACTTTGCCCCTGGATGTAGGGTATCTTCTTTTGGTCAGATCCAACTTTCTCCTGTTGATGGTTGTTCAGCATCAAGCTGTAAATTTGGAGCAGTCCATCTACTCTGCCATCTCGTTGTGGTTCCTCTAAGGATGAGAACAAAACAAAGATGCTAGGCGTATATCACTTAACATCTGACATTATTGTTTTTCCTATTTTTTGAACTAAGTATAAATGGAATCATGCAATATACATTATTATGTGAATGGTTACTTTTGAGAAATTTATCAATGTCATATATATCTTCAGTTTCATTCGCTTTTATTGCTGACTATTATCCACTGTAGAAATGTTTATTCTTTGCATTCAGTCAGTTCAGTTCAGTTGCTCAGTCATGTCTGACTCTTTGCAACCCCATGGACTGCAGCACACTTGCCTTCCTTGTACTCACCAACTCCTGGAGCTTGCTCAAACTCATGTCCATCGAGTCAGTCATACCATCCAACCATCTAATCCTCGATTGCCCCTTTCTCCTCCTGCCTTCAATCTTTCCCAGCATCAGGGTCTTTTCCAATAAGTCAGTTCTTCACATCAGGTGGCCAAAGTATTTCAGCTTCAGCTTTAGTTTTTCCATTTTTATTATTATTTTACTCTTTGTCTTAATATTGATGTATACTAGGTATGTTATCAGTTTGAGACTATTACAATGCTACTATGAATATTATGCATACATCTCCTTTTATATACATGTGTATTCATTTCCCTTTGGTATATATACCTGAGAGTTCAATTGTCAATTTATGGTATGCAAATTTGGTATATAACATCAAGTTGTTTTCCAAAGAGGAAAATCCAATTTATGCATAGACCAGTAACGTTGCCAATACAGAGTACTATTTGTCTTTTAAATTTTAATACTTAAGAAAATCCATAGCCACATCAGTCATCAGTCGTGTCCGACTCTGTGTGAACTCATAGACTGCAGCCCACCAGGCTTCCCCATCCCTGGGATTCTCCAGACAAGAACACTGGAGTGGGTTGCCATTTCCTTCTTCAATGCATGAAAGTTAAAAGTGAAAGTGAAGTCACTTGGTTGTGTCCGACTCTTAGCGACCCTGTGGACTGCAGCCTATGAGGCTCCTCCATCCATGGGATTTTCCAGGCAAGAGTACTGGAGTCAGGTGCCATTGCCTTCTCCAAAGAAAATCCATTGAAATGGAATATATTGTCTGTAATACCTTATATCAAGAAACTTTGCAAAATTCTTATTTATTCTAGTAACTTATCTATATTATTTTTGAATTATTATATACACAAGCATACCATGACTTTAGGGCTACCATTTGGAGAAGAAAAGAAGTATCAGTCCCAGGAATGGTCAAGGTGGAAGTTCAAATATTTATCCCTACTGTCCACCAGGAAGCAGACAAAAGAAAAATGATCCCTTCCTGGGAATAGCCTCACTCAGTGGCCAAACTCTTTTACTAAGGGATGTAGACCAAGAGGAGGTGAGAATAGTTAGAAAACCTTTTGAAACAAATTTTGAAAAGGTCTTTCCAAGACAATAAAACAAGATGCTTGTGTATGGTAGGGAGTATGGAAGACCTATCAGATATTTTGACTACTGGCCCAATGTTGAGTGGCTTCTGCCAAGATGTAAATGGTATAGATTTGTTTCATAGGCCACAATGGCTTGAATGGTAATCTGAAAAAGTGTCAATAGTAGTGAAAAATGAACAATAGTTCAAGAGAGGTCAAAGTCAGTTAGTAATGCTCTTGTTCAAGATCCCATTAACCTTCCTCCCTAAAAAACAAGTGGGTCAACTTTGAGTAGATTCTTTAAAGGAAATAAAATAAATGTCAACCTAGAATTCTATAACCAGCAAAGATACCTTTTAAGCTTGTTGATAGAAGCAGAAGATACTAAGAAGAGGTGGCAAAAATACACAGAAGAACTGTACAAAAAAGATCTTCATGGCCCAGATAATCACAATGGTGTGATCACTCCCACTTACCTAGAGCTGGACATCCTGGAATGTGAAATCAGGTGGGCCTTAGGAAGCATCACTATGAACAAAGCTAGTGGAGGTGATGGAATTCCAGTTGAGCTATTTCAAATTCTAAAAGATGATGCTGTGAAATTGCTCCACTCAATATGTCAGCAAATTTGGAAAACTCAGCAATGGCCACAAAACTGGAAAAAGTCAGTTTTCATTCCAATCCCAAAGAAAGGTAATGTCAAACAATGATCAAACTACCACACAATTGCACTCATCTCACATGCTAGTAGAGAAATGCTCAAAATTCTTCAAGCCAGGCCTCAGCTATGTGTGAACCATAAACTTCCAGATGTTCAAGCTGGTTTTAGAAAAGACAGAGGAACCAGGGATCAAATTGTCAACATCCGCTGGATCATCAAAAAGCAAGAGAGTTTCAGAAAAACGTCTATTTCTAATTTATTGACTATGTCAAAGCCTTTGACTGTGTGGATCACAATAAACTGTGGAAAATTCTGAAAGAGATGGGAATACTAGAGCACCTGACCTGCCTCTTGAGAAACCTGTATACAGGTCAGGAAGCAACAGTTAAGACTGGACATGGAACAACAGACTGGTTCAAATAGGAAAAGGAGTACATCAAGGCTATATATTGTCACCCTGCTTATTTAACTTATATATAGAGTACATCATGAGAAACACTGGGCTGGATGAAGCATAAGCTGGAATCAAGATTGCCAGGAGAAATATCAATAACCTCAGATATGCAGATGACACCACCCTTATGGCAGAAAGTGAAGAAGAACTAAAAAGCCTATTGATGAAAGTGAAGGAAGAGAGTGAAAAAGTTGGCTTAAAGCTCAACATTCAGAAAACAAAGATCATGGCATCCAGTCCCATCATTTCATGGCAAATAGATGGGGAAACAGTGTCAGAATTTATTTTTCTGGACTCCAAAATCACTGTAGATGGTGACTGCAGGCATGAAATTAAAAGACGCTTAGTCCTTGGAAGTAAAGTTATGACCAACCTAGATAGCATATTGAAAAGCAGAGACATTACTTTGCCAACAAAGATCCATCTACTGAAGGCTATGGTTTTTCCAGTGGTCATGTATGGATGGGAGAAGGCAATGGCACCCCACTCTAGTACTCTTGCCTGGAAAATCCCACAGACAGAGGAGCCTGGTGGGCTCCAGTCCATGGGGTCGCTAAGAGTCAGACATGACTGAGCGACTTCACTTTCTCTTTTCATTTTCATGCGTTGGAGAAGGAAATGGCAGCCCACTCCAGTGTTCTTGCCTGGAGAATCCCAGGGACAGGGAATCCTGGTGGGCTGCCGTCTATGGGGTCACACAGAGTCGGACACGACTGAAGTGACTTAGCATAGCATAGCATAGCATAGCATGTATGGATGTGAGAGTTGGACTATAAAGAAAGCTGAGCATCAAAGAATTGATACTTTTGAACTGTAGTGTTGGAGAAGACTCTTGAGAGTCCCTTGGACTACAAGGAGATCCAACAAGTCCATCCTAAAGGAGATCAGTCCAGGGTGTTCATTGGAGGGACTGATGTTGAAGCTGAAACTCCAATACTTTGGCCACCTGATGCAAAGAGCTGATTCATTTGATAAGATCCTGATGCTGGGAAAGATTGAGGGCAGGAGGAGAAGGGGATGACAGAGGATGAGATGGTTGGATGGAATCACCAACTCAATGGACATGAGTTTGGGTGGACTCCAGGAGTTGTTGATGGATGGGGGGGGGCCTAGTGTACTGAAGTTCATGGGGTTGCAAAGAGTCGGACATGACTGAGAGACTGAATTGAACTGAACTGAAATGAAGGTTGTTGATAATGATGATGATGATGACATGAAAAGTCTTTTGAAAGGAAATTCTTAAAGATATACTTCAAACAAAAGGAAAGTATGCCTCAAAGGAAAGTTTGGAATTCAAAAAGAAAAAGAGGAAAGAAGCACAAATATTATTGGATATTCAGAGGAAGATAATAACTACATACTTTATAGACATTAAAAATTATTATTAATAATAAATATAAATAAAGAAAAATATTATCTTTATTAAAGATAATAAAAGAATACTATGAGCACCTTTATAGTAACAGGTACAATTTAAATAGATAAATTCCTAGACAATTTAAACAAACTAGAGAAATTCTTGCATTGCCTTATAATATTGATATTGATTAAAGAAATTGAGTCAATCATTGAAAATCTTCCCCCAAAGAGACCTCCAAACTCTAGATGAACTCTAGAATCAATGAATTCTACAAACATACAAGGGAAAGCTAACTCTTGCTTTAATTATAGGAGATTATATGAAATAGTTGGTGAATACCTTACAAAATTATTAATGTTACAAATACAAAGAAAATCTTGAAAAACTCTTCTAGAGTAACAATACAAAAGAGAAAGAACAACTAAATGCAATTTGTGACACTGGAGTAAATCCTTAACAAGAGAGAAAAAATATATATGTATGTACATATATTATAAAGGACAATATTGGGATAATTGGCTAAACTTTATTATGAATCAACCAGACAATGTTTTAAATATGTTAATTTTCCTAATTTTTCTGACTATACTCAAGTGATACAACAAAGCAGTCTTCCCAGGTAGCTCAGTGGTTCAGAGTGGTTAAAAATCTGACTGCCAATGCAGGAGACGTGAGTTCAATCCCTGAGTTGGAACAATCCTCTGGAGGAGGAAATGGCAACCTGTTCCAGTATTCTTGCCTGGAAAATTCCCTGGACAGAGGAGCCTGGTGGGTTACAGTCCAGGGGGATCACAAAGAGTTGGATACAACTGAATGACTAAGTACGCAGGCATGATATAACAAACTGATCTTATGTAACATGCGGTGCAATTTTTAGGAATAAAAGTTCATGATATATGCAACCTATTCTCAAGTATTTTAGAAAAAAATAGAGAATGATTATGCTACTGTGGCAATATTTTAACAATGAGTGAAACTAAACCTAGTTGAAGCATATACAAGATTTTTTTTTGTTCTATCATTGTAATTTTTATGGAAACCTAGATTTATTTCAAAATAAAATGCTTTTAATAAAGAATTTCAATTTTGTCATCTGTATGACAGGTTAATATTTGAAAATCAATTAATGTAATCCACCATACAAACACAGAGATAGAAAAAAATCAAATGATGATATCATTAAATGACAAAAGAGATAAGGTTAAATATTGTTTTATGATATAAATTCTAGCTAGCTAAGAATAAAGTACAATTTTCTTAAATCTACAACAATCAATATAGTTAATAATAAGGCACTAGAAGCTTTCTTTTGACATTAGGAACAAAATATGGATGCCTCTATCACCACTTCTGTATAATAAGCAAGTAATTTTGGCCTACCTATGACTACCACAGACCATCACATAATGAGAGAAATACAGGTTTAAGAATTTGAAAGAAAGACAACACTGTCATTTGCAAATAATATGACTACATATTTTTAAACCTTCAAAATAATCTGTAGTATTATTATTATTAGGATTACTAACAGTTTATCAAGTTGTAAGATAAAAAATTAATATACATCAATTTGCATTTCTATACCAGCAACAATTAGAAAATGAGGTTAAAATATAACATTTTCCACTACATTAAAACATATGCAGTATACAGAAAGTATAATATAAAAAATGAATCCTACTGTAAACTATGGATTTCTGGTAATAATGATCTGTCAATGTAAGTTCATCAATTATAAATCTCACTCTGTTGGGGGATATTGATAATGGGGAAAGTTTAGGCAGGAGACTGATGGAAAATCCCTGTACCCTCTGCTCAATTTTGTTGTGAATCTAAAACGGCTCTAAAAACTAAAGTCTATTAATTTTTAAGTGCAGTATTTAAAAATAAATCTGGTAAGAGAAATATAAAACCTCTACAGAGAAAGTTTATTGAGGAATATTAGAAGAGCCCAAATAAGTGGAGATATACCATAAACATAGGTTGGCAGACTTAATATAAAGTTGTTAAATCCATTCAAATTGGTCTATAGATTCAATGCAACCCAAATCTAAACCCCAAGCCCCAAACTCCACCCTTCATTCCCACTCTAGAATTTAATGAGCAAATTCCAGAATTTACATGAAGTGGTATAAAGGACAAGAATAACTAAGGCATCCATGAAGAAGCAACATCTGGGAGAAGTTGCTTTACTAGACATAAATTCATAGAGGTGAAGACAGGTTCAGATTGGAACAAGGGCCATTGAATTGACTGAAAGACCATTAAAGAGAGCCAAGGATAAGGACACAAATGAACACTTAACTGGAGAGTTCAGCAGGGAAGAATGATACACAGAATTGTGACAGTGTGATGCCTGAAAGCACAACTGGAGTCCTACCTCCACCAATACAACTGTCCATCCTAAGAAGATGAAAGACAAATATAAAAGAACAAATGAAAAAAAAGTTAATAATAAAATCTAGCTTCATGACTTCAGAGTAGGGAAGGATTTCTTAAACAAGCATAAAGCAAATAATCTTAAAGAGAAAGATTTATAATCTAAATTAAATTAAAATTCAAGAACTTTGTTCTTCAAACAGACCTAAAAAGATAAAACTCTATCAGACAGAAGTAAGGAGAAAATATGTACAACACATACAACCTACAATTATTTGTATCTGAAAACTCAATAAGGAAAGACAAGCATCTAAAAAGAGAAGAAGAAAAGAATATGAACCAGAACTCACAAAAAAGAAACTCTAAATTGCTAAAAAATGCAAATACACTGAATTTCATTGGCAATAGAAAAATGCAAATTAAAACAACATAGTAACATTTCAAATTTCAAAATAACACACACAAATGTATAATATGTATCTAAATTTTCAGAATATGTGTGTACATATTACAGTTTATTATTATTATTATACCTATTACAGATCTCAGAGCAGCAAAAATTATCCAATCATGCAATATATGTGCTATAAGAAACTCACCAATTATTTGTACAATTATTGCTTGGACCCCTTTAGATATAAAGAACTCAAGGAAATCCACTCAATCTTTGAATAACTTAGAAAGATGTTTCTTTTCCTTGTTTTGTTGTGATTTATTTGCTTCACTTTGATTTAATATTTATCTCCCCATTGTTTTCCTCACTTATGTTTTGTTCTAGACTTAGTCAAATCATTTTTACCTGACACAAAAGACTATAAACTAAAAGAATCCAGTAATAACAAAGGTTAACTTAGGTAGTCGGCTCCTACTGGATGTCATAAGCACAGGATGGATTATCATTTTTTCTTGGTATGGTGAAAAGTCATATGTGTTAAGTGACATCCAAAGACACTCCAATGATTTTGTTTCACGTAAGTCAAGCAACAGCCAAAGTTCCTTATACCATTTCCTTGGGAAAACATCCCTTGAACATGTCCTTCCTTCTGTTTGCCTCCTGTAACTACGCAGGCAGCTACAATGGCATGTTGCCAAAATGGCAGTAGTAGCTTGTTGGGCAGGAACAAGGAGAGCTCTGATGCCCAAAGACCAAGATACTTTTTCCAATCAAGGACTTGCCCAATCTTTATACATATGAAAGAGCAGTTACTCTAAGCCTTAGAGCTGTGCTGTCCAATATGGAGCCATTAGCCACATATGGTTATTAAGCAATTGAACTGTGGCCAGTAAAAAGTGAAATATGCTGTGTGCATAAAATACATACTAAACCTCAGACTAAACACACAAAAAGAGTGCAAAATAGCTCATTAATAATTTTTATAAAGATTACACATGAAAAATGAAAATAGTGCGGATAACTAGGTTAAATAAAATATAAAAATTAATTGTATGTTTCTTTTTATTTTTTAATAGAGCCACTGGAAAACTTTCAATCACACATGTAAACTCATATTTCTATTGGACAGCACAGCCTTAGAGACTAAGGTAGGGCTCAAACCTGATACTTCATAAGATAAATTCTGTTCACAGAAGTGTTTTGTTTGTCCCTTATGATACTATTAAAATTTACACTTCATTGCTACCTTTGAAAAATCATCTCCATACTCAGAAAACTGAGATTTTTTTTTTTTAATTAATTTTACTTTTCTTGAAAATCCAGGAGAGCTGACATTTTGGAGGCTATTTTATTACACAGCAACAATTTTTAGAGTTGGAGAGCTGCTGACCCTTCTTGAGGCCAGACTTGCTGCTTCACCACAGTCGTCCACATTCACTTCATACCTTTCAACTCCAGTGTTTAGTCATATTACCCACCTGAGCACTAGATGCTTTGAGTTTGCAAGCCCTTTTAACATCAACATTTTAATATTCAACCTAAAAGTGGGGATGGGATTGTTGCCACGTTTGGAGGGTAGAAGTGGCTTTCACTGGTGCATTATTCTACTGGCCCAGTTTCTGAATCAAGCGTTGAAAACTAGAAATCTGTATTTACATGTGTTGAAATCACCTGTGGGAATAACTGTTGCAATGAAATCAGTGGAATGAATGAAGTAGATGAGGGTTCTTATCCACTTGTTGAAATGGAGGATTTTATTCAAAAGGTGTACGGGGAATCCCACATCCTGAGATCAATAGGGAGTAGTGATGCATGCGTAAGCTAGAAAAGAACTCAGTGTTAAGTGGTTTGTTGATTCTTCTTGAAGAGAAACCAAATGGCAGTCACCCAAGCCTTAGAAACAAAACTCAAAGGAAGCTACACAATCAGAACAAACAAGGAAACCCTAGGGAGGTGGTGCCTGAAATGAGAGAAGCCCTTGTTCCTGTAAGATAATCAGTTTACAATATGGCCACCAGGGGAGACCTAAGACTTCCAAACATATTGGTATTTACAATTACCTTGCAGTCAAGATGGTCTGATAATAGTTTATTACATACTCTGTCCTTCCCAACATTTCAGTTTCTCCCTAATTACCAGTTGGCCTTTTGGAGAGCTGGTTTTCAAAAAAGACACAACTGTACATTGTTTTCTAGCTCAACACTCCTCCTGACAGAATTATTGAGGAAGCATTATGCAAATCTATTGTTTACCAAAGCCATAAAACCATCTGGTCCTAGGGGTTCATTTTTTGTGGCTGACTTCTGGAAACCAGCATGGGTTTAACTTCCTCTGTTCTTCCTATTCTAGCTGCCAAGCCACTGTTGACAAAACACAGGTGTTTGGAGTTTCTCATTTTTGACTTCGCCTCCCATCCTGATCCTTGCTGTATTTACCTTTGTTCTATTTTCTGTACACGCACCTTATCTTCAGCATTTACATGTCGCATCAGTTTCCACACATCACGGAGGTTTCTTTTGAAAACCTTCTGAGTATTTCCAAACTTAGTCAAACATTTATATCTCAGAGACACAAAGCACATTTGTAGGAAGTTACAAAAATGACCTTGGAAATCAAACATGAGGGCAGAGACGTAACATTCAGATGGCAATGTCTACATGCACAAAACATGAACCATCATCTGAGGAATTTTAGGTTTTCAAAATCAGTCTCTGATCCTACTCATAAATTTATGCATTATGAATTACAGGAAATCTAAGACCATTGCCATTAAGCAGGCTTAATAAGGGTATTTAACACTCAAGTTCACTATATAAAAGTATACTCTTTCTTTCCGATTTTCTATGACACTTGGGGATATTGCTTTTAGAATTTCACTGTTGTTTAACACCACTGTTCATTCAAATCATAACAGTTCCTGCACCTAGCTAAGGATTCGAATTATATTTCTGTCCACGGAATTCCTCCAACATAAAACTATGGAGGCTGAGGCAGATTGTCACATAAAAGCTGAAAGATATTTCTTTTTAGTCCCTACATAGCCTACTTTCAAGCAGCTGGTTAATCTGGAGCAGGTCGGAGAAGGCAATGGCACCCCACTCCAGTACTCTTGCCTGGAAAATCCCATAGATGGAGGAGCCTGGAGGGCTGCAGTCCATGGGGTCGCTGAGGTTCGAGCACCTTCACTTTCACTTTTCACTTTCATGCATTGGAGAAGGAAATGGCAACCCACTTCAGTGTTCTTGCCTGGAGAATCCCAGGGACGGGGGAGCCTGGTGGGCTGCTGTCTATGGGGTCACACAGAGTCGGACACGACTGAAGTGACTTAGCATAGCATAGCATAGGGCTGTCCCCTAATCTTTTTGTTAACTGTGTTAACATGAGCAGGAAGCCAAAAAAAAGTTATCTTGTTCCAGTGATTAGGACAAATAAGGAGATACTTGCTATAATATTTATTTTCTATGACAGTTAAAATGTTTCCAGCACTTAAGAACTTTTAAGACCATTGTAAACAGTGTTAGATCCACTACATTGTCCAAGTACTAGCAGAACAGGTTGAACGTTCTGTGTGCTCAAAGAGCTGTAAATTGAAGTCAACTAGAGAAGAAATTCCAATGGTATTTTGAGATAACAAAGGACAGATAACTTTTAACATAGGAAGATAAATGACTTGATTATCACTTCTGCTTGGTATCACCCTGCTAGAACATTCTGGCTAAATGAGCTTAGTTATTTGAGATTTCCCATGCCTAATATTTCCATAATTTCCAAGCCCTGTGCTCCGTACTAAGATTATCGTAAAAACTGCTAGTGAAATAAGAGGGTATGACAGTGATACAAAGACAACATGAGCTTTTGGTAAACGTCAGGATCCTGGGAGTTGCCATCAGCTAAAAAAAGAACAAGTGGGAGGAGGATGTGGCTGTTGCTCAAAGACCTATAGTTCTGCTCTTGCAGCCACATCCTGCCTGTGGCTAGGTCAACCCAAGTACCACATCTTACTGCTTTCCTGACTGATAAAACAGCACCTGCCTCTGAAGAAGGGGTCTCTCTTTGCAATAAACCAGTGCCCTTACGATGGAGAACGCAATGGCACCCCACTCCAGTACTCTTGCCTGGAAAATCCCATGGACGAAGGAGCCTGGTGGGCTGCGGTCCATGGGGTCGCTAAGAGTCCGACAGGACTGAGCAACTTCACTCTCACTTTTCACTTTCCTGCATTGCAGAAGGAAAGGGCAACCCACTCCAGTGTTCTTGTCTAGAGAATCCCAGGGACGGGGGAGCCTGGTGGGCTGCCATCTATGGGGTCACACAGAGTCGGACACAACTGAAGTGACTTAGCAGCAGTGCCCTTACGAGAGATGAGTAAACATTTAGGGTTACAGGAAACTTGGCATCTTGAGTATTTACATACACATGTGAAAATGTTTGCGGCCAAGATCTTTTATTGATAGTAAAAAATAACATGTCATCATTGAAGAGAATTTGGAAAAGTACGTAAAGATGCAAAGAAAAAGTAATTCAAAGTCACCTCCTCTGATATACTGAGAATAGCATTTGATCTGCCAGTATGCATGTTTATGTGAATATACACATATGTGAATGATTTTACTTTTAAGTATATGATATATATATATTAATATTTACAAAATAGAAATCATGTTATATATAGCTCCTATGATCATACTAAATGTGAAAAAATTTTATTCTCCTTTTGGTCATTTAATATTCAGATCAGATCAGATCAGTCGCTCAGTCGTGTCGGACTCTTTGCTACTCCATGAATCGCAGCACGCCAGGCCTCCCTGTCCATCACCAACTCCCAGAGTTCACTCAGACTCACGTCCATTGAGTCAGTGATGCCATCCAGTCATCTCATCCTCTGTCATCCCCTTCTCTTCTTGCCCCCAAACCCTCCCAGCATCAGAGTCTTCTCCAATGAGTCCACTCTTCACATGAGGTGGCCAAAGTACTGGAGTTTCAGCTTTAGCACCATTCCTTCCAAATAAATCCCGGGGCTGATTTCATTCAGAATGGACTGCTAGGATCTCCTTGCAGTCCAAGGGACTCTCAAAAGTCTTCTCCAACACCACAGTTCAAAAGCATCAATTCTTCGGCGCTCAGCCTTCTTCACAGTCCAGGGTTTTACAAATTTTTCCATGCTAAATGTTCTTTGAAAACATTTTGAGTGTCTGTTAATATTCCAATACATTGGTGATTTTGAAGCCTTTGTATGCATCAGAATTATTCTGAAGGCTTTGTGAATGCTTGGTCTACCCTAGTTTCCAAGTCTGCTGCTGAACTCTGCGACCCCATAGACGGCAGCCTACCAGGCTCCCCGTCCCTGGGATTCTCCAGGCAAGAATACTGGAGTGGGTTGCCATTTCAATGCATGAAAGGGAAAAGTGAAAGTGAAGTCGCTCAGTCGTGTCCGACTCTGTGTGACCCCATAGACCGCAGCCCACCAGGCTCCTCCATCCATGGGATTTTCCAGGCAAGAGTACTGGAGTGAGGTGCCATTGCCTTCTCTGAGTTTCCAAGTCAATAGGTGTCAAATAGAGCCAAGAATGTACATTTCTAACAATTTGCCTGGTGACGCTGGTAGTGCTGGTTTGGGGGTTACACAGTGATTGATTAGATTATGTGAACATTTCTTATAATTGGATATTGGATTGTTTACCATGAATAATATTAGAATAACAATAAACTTACACAACAGTTTCACTGGAAAGGTTCCTATAATGGGAATAACTGGCTAACTTATGAACTTTTTGGATATCTTCAATATGTATGGCAATTTACACTGTATGTGAATGTTCTTATTCTACAAATCCAAGTTACTTAGCATATCTATGTTTCCCAAGTATTTAGTCAAAATAACATCTTATTCACAACAGAATGGTTCCAAGTAGGAAAAGGAGTACATCAAGGCTGTATATTGTCACCCTGCTTATTTAACTTATATGCAGAGTACATCAAGAGAAACACTGGGCTGGAAGAAGCACAAGCTGGAATCAAGATTGCCAGGAGAAATATCAATAACCTCAGATGTGCAGATGACACCACCCTTATGGCAGAAAGTGAAGAGGAACTCAAAAGCCTCTTGATGAAGGTGAAAGCGGAGAGTGAAAAAGTTGGCTTAAAGCTCAACATTCAGAAAACGAAGATCATGGCATCTGGTCCCATCACTTCATGGGGAATAGATGGGGAAACAGTGGAAACAGTGTCAGACTTTATTTTTCTGGGCTCCAAAATCACTGCAGATGGTGACTGCAGCTATGAAATTAAAAGATGCTTACTCCTTGGAAGGAAAGTTATGGCCAACCTAGATCACATATTCAAAAGCAGAGACATTACTTTGCCAGCAAAGGTTTGTCTAGTCAAGGCTATGTTTTTTCCTGTGGTCATGTATGGATGTAAGAGTTGGACTGAGAAGAAGGCTGAGCGCCGAAGAATTGATGCTTTTGAACTGTGGTGTTGGAGAAGGCTCTTGAGAGTCCCTTGGACTGCAAGGAGATCCAACCAGTTCATTCTGAAGGAGATCAGCCCTGGGTGTTCTTTGGAAGGAATGATGCTAAAGCTGAAACTCCAGTACTTTGGCCCACCTCATGCTAAGAGTTGACTCATTGGAGAAGACTCTGATGCTGGGAGGGACTGGGGGCAGGAGGAAGAGGGGACGACAGAGGATGAGATGGCTGGATGGCATCACTGACTCGATGGATGTGAGTCTGAGTGAACTCCATGAGTTGGTGATGGACAGGGAGGCCTGGCGTGCTGCGATTCATGGGGTCGCAAAGAGTCAGACATGACTAAGCGACTGAACTGAACTGAACATCTTATTTCAGTTTACATTTCTTTGCTTACCAGTGAAGTGAAATATTTCATCCTATTTGCAATATCTATTTGAAAGAACTATGAACAAAACTCTATGGTTATTTTCTTCAAGCTTTTGGGATCTTTTTTCTTATGTATTCTAGTAATGTATATGTTTATATGTTTAGGCTGTGAATCCCTAGTTTAGTTCTATTTGACATAGATATTTTCTCACTTTGTTATTTGCTTCTTTCTTGACTGACAGTTTCTGACAGTGATTTATATTTTCAGTTTTTCTGTAGTGAAGTCATTTTTTGTGATTTAGTTTGTTACTTAGAAAACAGGATTCCTAAAGTAAACACTTTCCCCTCTTTCTTGTGGTTCATGCTTAACATTTGCTTCCCTAACCATTCTGGAATTTCTTACCTTTCTCTTCCTTTCCTTTCTTCTCTCCTTTCTTCCTTCCTTCTTCCCTACCTCTCCCTCTCTCCCTTCTTCCTTTTCTCATTCCTCCTTTCTTCTTTCCTCCCTTCCTTACTTCCCTTCTTTCTTTCTCTATGTCTTTTCCTTCTCTTCCCCTCTCTTCCCTTTCTTTCTCTTTCCACAATTCGAAGTGTAGCCCAAGTAGTTAATTAATTACCCAGCACCATTTATTAAATAACCACTTCTTCTCCTATTACAATGTGATGCACAATCACATTTAAAAGTTAATTTGCAAGCTGGGAGATTAGTCCTCAGTTGGTATTTGTAGGAAATGTGATCTAAGATATTGTTTTTGGTAAGCACTACAGGAAACACATGTATGACATCTAATGAGAAAACCAGAAATCAAGCCATGGTAAGGCAAGGGTAGTTCTAATTTCAATACGTGTCTTGGCTTCAGCTTAGACTCCCAATCAGGCATTTAGAGGGTTTCCTTGTTTTGCTCATTGCCTTAAATGTGATGCTTTCAAAGGGACAAAAAAACATTCCAATGCCTTTAGGAAATACTGAAAGTTCAGTGTGTTTTCCAGTTTGAGGCAAATGGGAACTTTTATTTAAAAATCCCATTGCATCATTGCACAAAACATTTTTATTGTCTGGCCTTACTTTTTCTTTCCTTATCATTTAGTCTGCCAAACACTAAGTCTTCTCTCATTCTATTACTTTTCCCATTCACCCAGAATATATCAGAAATGCATTATATTGTGTAACACAGGTTAAAATACGCTCTTAGTATTTGCTTTGATAAAAGTAATTTTTGTTTACAAATGTAAAAGTCCCTCGTGTGAGTAACTGTGAACAATGCTTCTAATAGTACTTACTCTAGCTCTCTCCATCAAAAGTATCTGAATGTAGTGATAGCAAAAAAAAAAAAAAAAAAGTTGCTACAAAATCCAATCTCTGAAGCAGTGACAATTATTAATCACTTTTCCAGTTAGCTTGTACAATAAAAGTAATTATCTTCAGAACCACTGAGTCTCAGTTACTACAAGGATAAAACTGAGGGTTCTGTCGGAACTTCAAACTGTTTACCAAAGTAATGACTGTCTTCCAGATCCTGATGAATGAATGACAAGGTAATATATTATTTTTCCAACTTGATTTTTCTAGGAACTCACATCTTACGGATTTTGAAATGGGGAACATTGCTATTAACAAAGACAAAAAAATGCATATCTAATTCAAAGTCAAATATATTTTAAAAATTCATTTAGCAGTTATAAGTATTTATTAATTTTATTTTTAAATTTTTTAAAATTCTGGCACTGTAAAGATTTGTGAAGGCTTAGTTTGGGTTTTGTGGAAATTACATCCAGGAAATGCCATTCCTCCTGTTCAATTTTTTTCTTTTTCCCACCTTCATGCTGATACTAACACCACCACGACTGATATATTTTATTTTTCATTCACCTAGCCACTGTTACTGATATGAATCAGAGGTGGTAAATATACTAATCATGTGCTGCAACTTCCCAATTCTGATCTGATGATAGATATCATTAGTCAACTGCAACATCTTTCTCTTTATATTTGCTATATAAAGTCTTTCACAACTTTTCTAAAAGTGGTGAGATCACTAAGCAGTTCAAAGGTCATCCCTGACACTGGCTGTGGAAAGTGACCTTACGACCAACTCCAAGTGGACAGAAGGAAGTAACAATGTCCACAAAGAGGTAACAAAGTCAACAAGGAAAGCAAAATCAAGAATTAGCTAATGGGAATAGAAATAAACCTTTCTGCTGTAGCTTACCTGCTGGTGGTCACTGGAAGGCAATGGCATCCCACCCCAGTACTTTTGCCTGGAAAATCCCATGGACGGAGGAGCCTGGTAGGCTGCAGTCCATGGGGTTGCTAAGAGTCAGACACGACTGAGTGACTTCACTTTCACTTTTCACTTTCATGCATTGGAGAAGGAAATGGCAACCCACTCCAGTGTTCTTGCCTGGAGAATCCCAGGGAGAGGGGAGCCTGGTGGGCTGCCGTCAATGGGGTCGCACAGAGTCGGACACGACTGAGGTGACTTAGCAGCAGCAGCAGCAGCAGCAGGACCCCTGGTTTCTAGTGTTACAGAAAGAAGCTGTGTGCACAGTTCTCCTGGACTTAGTGACTCCCAAGAACAGAATTCTCCCTTAAGAAAAACTATACTGCCACAGATAATTAAACCCTAAAAGGAAGCCTTTCTCTATTTACAGGCCCAACTTTATCCATATCTTTCTATGAATATATCTAAGAAAGGACTGCCGTAGTATCCACTTAGGTATGTATTTATCAGACCCAACTTCCAAACTGATTTCTCCACAAACAATGCAATATATCTGATCATCAAAACTTAGTAATAAAATATGAAAAATAAGCACACACAATTCAAAACTATCAAATACATTTGAAACTATAAAATATTTTCTCTTGAAACTTTTGAAATAATAAGAAACATTTGCTCCATTGCTGTAATGCATAGGGCCACGTATTCTCCTGCCACAAAAATAAGATTGCAACAGAAAGAACATGAGCACATGGCTGCTGCTCTCACACAGAGTTCCCAGTACTCCTGGCTCAGGCATTCCAAATGGGACTGGGACAGTGCAAGAACTCAGGATCTTGGAGATTTCAAAGTGTTTTGGCTCATCTCCTTTATTTGGCTGTCTGTATTTTGGTCATCACTAGTATTTTTCCAAGAGCTACATTCAGGTTTCTGATATAGCTGAGAGGGTTCCATAGAGCTGGATAAAATATTTAGTATGTTCCCAGACACTTGTTAATCAAAATGTAACTGATATTCTCTATGTTCCTTTTTTTCCCCCTCCTCACCCACCTACCAACTGTCACCATCTAGATCACAGTTGGCTGATATTTGGCAGGAGGATTCTACTCCTTCCATCTGGCCTCATCTCAGCCATCACTAATGGATCACGGAATACTTTCCCATCAGCCTCAGAGCCCTTCCAACACAGGACTCTCTGAACAGCCTTTTCAAATAATCCCCAGTAATAGATGAACCAAATGAACTCCCTGAATCAGTTTGAAGTCATGGGGTATAGAGATGTTCTGAACTTGGCAATGTAAACGGAATCAATTTGGCATAAAAGAATACCTGAATCTAAGTTAAACCTATCAAGTTAGGATCTTCAGGAGTGAGAGTTCCAGAATTTACATTTTAAACAATTCACCAGGATAATTATTGTACAGCCAGGGCTGTACCTGTTCACAGATTAGCATCTGGGTGAGATGTGAAGAGAGGGAAAAAATTAATTAATATATTTAAGATTGCTGAACCTCAGTTTGCTAATCTACAAGATTAGCAAATCTACAAGTATCACCATACTTTCTTCAGTGGGCTCTTTGTAAGACAAAATGAAATCATGTGCTTGGATGCACTCAGTGCTCATCATGGGATTGGTGCTCCACACCCGTCCATTCCCTCTCTTAGCCGACTCACTAGCAATCTGACTTCAAGGGAGATTGTCCCAGTGTGATTAACTCCTTAATCTGCTGTCAAGGAAACAAACAAACAAAAAAAAAACACATATCCCCTTCTCTAAAAGACCTCTTATCTGAGTAGCTCCTGATACTTTTGAAATCACCACTTTTCTTACAGGCAGGAAACCAGGGTTCCATCCCTGGGGTGGGAAGATCCCCTGGAGGAGAAAATGGAAACCTACTTCAGTATTCTTGCCTGGAAAATTCCATGGACAGAGGAGCCTAGTGGGCTACAGTCCATGGGGCCGCAAACAATCAGACATGACTGAGCCGCTAACATACTTTGTAGGTATTTGACACTGGTCCGTTTTTTCCCCAATAGTTTACACATATACATATTAAAGTAAGTCTTAAAGTCTTATTACCTTTTGTCACCTTGACACAGAAATGAAGAAGTGACACATATGTCCAATATTGGCTGAACAAGGCCATGAAATCTGAATTGCCTCTAAGACAAGTGGATGAGTACAAATTAACCACACCTCTGAAATAAAATTTTAGCAGTTTTCTTCCAGCCAACATCTTCACCAAAAGGCACAACTCACCTGGAAAGAAACAAAGGCATGACTGAATGGGAGATGCACATGTATATTCACTGAGATATGTTTATGATATTCCTAAAATCATGCCAAAATTAATATGTTGCATTTATCACTTGCTTACAGAGCCAACTTTTTCCCTCAAAGATCTTGAAGACTTTGAAGAAACTGTATACACTGAAATGAAGGAGAGATGGTGTCAGGACAATATGATTTTTAAAAAGATGTGCATTATACAGTACAATTGGCCATGTCAGAGTTATGTGCTCTGTGTTCATCCCTGTAATCTGGGGAATGGAGGCTGTAGGTGGATGAGGAGCAGGCATGATTGTAAGCATCATCAAGATGACATGAACTGATGAAGGGGTAGATTCCCCAAGAAACAGCAGCCCCAAACAGAGCACAATAGATACTCTCAAAATCTCAACCTTCCCTATTAGATCCAGATTTTTTTCTGATCACTTGTTATCAACATTTGCCTCGCTAAAATGCGTATTAGTGACAATGAGATACAAGCTTAAGCATCTTTTGTTCCATTCCTCATGCCACATGTTTTGTGAAGAAGAGCTCAATCTAGAAGTCTAATCAAAACCAGTAAGAAAAGGATCTCTCAAAAGTATTTAAATGGAAGCTGGCTGGCAAAATTAAACAAGATAATCCAATCATTGAAAGACTCTATCTGCTTATCATAAAACAATGAAATTCAGCTCAATAAAAAATCTTGTAAGTGCTCCTTAAAATTATATGTACCATGTTGAATATCATTAGTGACTAAGAGAATGTAAATCAAAACTACAGCCACACACCCCACACCTACCAGGATGGCTAAAATGTTAAAAGGCAAACAATAAAACGTTTTGGTGACTTCTGGTTTCCAATCCAGCAGTTTAGGAGATTAGAAGTCACCTCTTTGCCCTCAGTTCAGTTCAGTTCAGTTGCTCAGTCGTGTCCGACTCTTTGCGACCCCATGAATCGCAGCATGCCAGGCCTCCCTGTCCATCACCAACTCCCAGAGTTCACTCACACTCACGTCCATTGAGTCAGTGATGCCATACAGCCATCTCATCCTCTGTCGTCCCCTTCTCCTCCTGCCCCCAGTCCCTCCCAGCATCAGAGTCTTTTCCAATGAGTCAATTCTTCGCACGAGGTGACAAGTTAAAAACAATAATCAAATGGGAAAATCAGAAGCTATTCTTACACTCATCAGAGAAGTGAGGACACAGGGCAAAGCTCAAATCGAAGAGACAGACAGGTAGGTACAAGAATCACAATAGTTTGGAAACTCGTCAGTAAAACCCTCCAAGGGGAACCTATGGCAGGTGGGAAAACCTGAACTATAGTTGATGAACTGCTGGAGGCTCACTGGAGAAGTCTAAGGGTTAAAAAATGCAAGGGACTCATAGTGAACCAAGAGTGAACACTAGTGTAAACTACAGACTTTGGGCGAGAATGATACGTCAGTGTAGATGCATCAGTTGTAACAAATGCATCATGCCAGGGGGTAATATTGCTAATAAGGGAAGCCAAGCATGTGTGGGAACAGGGAACATACAACTTCCTCTCCATTTTGCTACAAATCTAAAAGTGCTCTAAAAAATCTTTCCCAAAAGATTGCTTTCATCTCTGGGAGAACCCAATCATAGTCGCCGCCCCCATCCCACTTTTGTGTATTTTATCTCCACAAACCTTACCAGGTCCTCACAGTGAAAATTCCCTGCTGATTCTTCTAGTGGGAAGGGGAAAGTACCATTTTGGCACACACCAGAGCATTCTGCTCTTCCTAACAGGGTCTGCCCTCAGACACAATTATTCTGCCACAGTCTAATCTGCTGGGTTATATTAGATGCTGACCTACCTGGGGAAGGGATACCCAAATCTCGCTGGATCTATGTGAGGGGAAAGAAACCTCAACTACAGTTCCTTTGTCTTTCCATAAGGGAACCGAGTACTCAACTCTAGGCCTCTGTCCCACCATATATGGGTAGGCTGGGGCAAAACTGAGAAGTAATTGTGAAGTTCACAGTCCAGGGACTGAGATATAATTATAGGACTACAGAAATCCCCCTCCTCTAACACCTTACTATCACAGTACTAAAGGTGTACTTATCACAGTTCCTTTTACCCAGTATGTCACGTCCATGGTGAGCCATCCTCAGTTGCTCAATTGTGTCTGACTCTTTGTGACCCCATGGATTGCACCCACCAGGTTCCTCTGTCCATGGGGTTTCCCAGGCAAGAACACTACAGTGGGTTGCCATTTCCTCCTCCAGGGGACCTTTCCCCACCCAGGAATCAAATCCGCATCTCTTGAATCTCCTGCATTCAGATTCTTTACCACTAAGCCACTTGGGAAGATCCCTGCTGCTGCTGCTGCTGCTGCTGCTAAGTCGCTTCAGTCATGTCCGACTCTGTGTGACCCCATAGATGGCAGCCCATCAGGCTCCCCCGTCCCTGGGATTCTCCAGGCAAGAACACTGGAGTGGGTTGCCATTTCCTTCTCCAATGCGTGAAAGTGGAAAGTGAAAGTGAAGTCGCTCAGTCGTGTCCGACTCTTAGCAACCCCATGGACTGTAGCCCACCAGGCTCCTCCATCCATGGGACTTTGCAGGCAAGAGTACTAGAGTGGAGTGCCATTGCCTAGATACTGATAGCTAGATCCATAGCTATCAGTAAATCTCTACATGGCATAACAAAATGTCAAAAAATATAGTTTGAAAAGACAAAACCAAGAGAGTCATATATGGCAAGAATGTTGGAATTATCAAACTAGGAATTTAAAATAACTGATTAGCATGCTAACAAATCTAACACAAAAAGTAGATAATAAGGAAGAACAAAGGACTACTGTAACCAAGAGAGAAATTCTAAATATCAAAAAAAAAAAAATTCTAGAAAAACACCATAGAAGGAATGAAGAGTGCCTTTGAAGGGCTCATTGGTAGATCTGACATAGCTGAGGAAAGAATCTCTAAGCTTGAGAATATGTCAATAGAAACTCCCAAGACTGAAAAGCAAAGAGAAAAAAATGACTTTAAAAATGGAACAGAATATTCAATGACTGAGGAACAACTACAAAACATGTAAAATATGTGCAACGGGAAGACCAGAAAGGGAGGGAGGGAAGAGAGAGAGGAAGCAAGGAAGGAAAGCAATATTTGAAGCAACAAGATGAAAAATTTCCTCCAAATTAACTCAAACACCAAACTACAGATTCAGGAATCTCAAAAAACACCAAAGAGGACAATTGCCAAAAACACAAAATAAAACTACATCTTAGTCAAATTTGGAAAATCAAAGATAAAAAAGTAATTTTGAAAGAACGAGAGGGGGAAAAAATCTTATTTATAGAAGAGCAAAGTTACAGTTATAGCTTGACTTCTCAGAAATCGTGAAAGTAAAAAAAAAATGTATTAAATATTTAAAGTAATGAGAAGAGAAAAACCCACTAACCTAGAATTCTATATACCTTGTGAACAGACATGAAGGAGAGATGAAGACTGACTTTCTCCCACAAACAAAAGGTAAGAATTTGATGCCAGTATGCCTGCTCTTTAAAAAATTTTCAAAAGAGTTTTTTCAGAAAGACAATAATATAAGCAAGAAACTCAGATCTCTATAAAGAATCATAGATCTGCATTCATCAGAGGATAAGTGAAGGTAAAATAAAAACTTTAATTTTCTTATTCTTAATCACAAACAAGTTTGCACAAATAATTGCAACTGTATCTGATTATGCAAAGATCCTTGTGTGTGAATGTATATGTGTGTGTGTAATTATATATAAGTGAAATGAACAACAACAGTGATACAAGGAATATAAGGAAGGATTTAGGAATATGTTGTTATTATAGGGTATTTGCACTAGCTATGAAGAGGTACAGTGTTATTTGAAAGTAGACTTGGATTAGTTGTAAATGTTTGCTGCAAACTCTAGAGCAATAAAATGCGGGAAAAAAAGCATAACTGATACACTAGAAAAGGACAGAAACTGGAATTATAAAGACAGCAATGGAAGACAAAAATAGGAACAAAAGAACAAGGGCTACAAATAGAAAACTGTAACAAAGTATTAATAGATACTAATTCAAATATATCAATCAGATCAGATCAGATCAGATCAGTCGCTCAGTCGTGTCCGACTCTTTGCGACCCCATGAACCGCAGCACGCCAGGCCTCCCTGTCCATCACCAGCTCCTGGAGGTCACTCAGACTCATACCCATCAAGTCAGTGATGTCATCCAGCCATCTCATCCTCTGTCGTCCCCTTCTCCTCCTGCCCTCAATCCCTCCCAGCATCAGAGTCTTCTCCAATGAGCCAACTCTTCGCATCAGGTGGCCAAAATACTGGAGTTTCAGCTTTAACATCATTCCTTCCAAAGAAATTCCAGGATTGATCTCCTTCAGAATGGACTGGTTGGATCTTCTTGCAGTCCAAGGGACTCTCAAGAGTCTTCTCCAACACCACAGTTCAAAAGCATCAATTCTTTGGCACTCAGCCTTCTTCACAGTCCAGCTCTCACATCCATACATGACCACAGGAAAGACCATAGCCTTGACTAGGCGAACCTTTGTTGGCAAAGTAATGTCTCTGCTTTTGAATATGCTATCTAGGTTGGTCATAACTTTCCTTCCAAGGAGTAAGCGTCTTATAATTTCATGGCTACAGTCACCATCTGCAGTGATTTTGGAGCCCAGAAAAATAAATTCTGACACTGTTTCCACTGTTTCTCCATCTATTTCCCATGTAGTGATGGGACCAGATGCCATGATCTTCGTTTTCTGAATGTTGAGCTTTAAGCCAACCTTTTCACTCTCCACTTTCACTTTCATCAAGAGGCTTTTTAGCCCCTCTTCACTTTCTGCCATAAGAGTCATGTCATCTGCATATCTGAGGTTATTAATATTTCTCCCGGCAATCTTGATTCCAACTTCTGTTTCTTCCAGTCCAGCATTTCTCATGATGTACTCTGCATATAAGTTAAATAAACATGGTGACAATATGCAGCCTTGACGTACTCCTTTTCCTATTTGAATCACTTTAAAGGTATGGACAAATAAACCAAATAAAAGACAGAGATCCCAGTATGGATCAAAAAACAAGACCCAAATACAGGTTGTCTACAGAACCCACTTTAAAATAAAGGTATTTATGCCCACAAGTTTCATATACTAGAAGAAATGGACCAATCCTTGAAAGATACAATTTGCCAAAACTCATGCAATAAGAAATAAACAATTCGAACTAACCTATGTCAATTAAACAAATTAAATCAAAAATCAGTTACCTTCTGAAATATAAAGCATCAGGTCCAGATAGATTCTCTGGTGAGTTCTGCGAACATTAAAAGGAAGAAATCATTCCAATTTTATATCAATACTTTTTCCAATATTAGAAGTATTAGAAAATACTTCCTAACTCATTCTCCCAACAAGAAGTCAACTTTAAATATAAAGATACATATAGATTAAAAGAAAGAGAAGAATAAAGATATGCCCTGCTATTGCTAAACAAAAGAAACTAAAATAGCTGTATTAATTTCAGGCAAAGCAGACTTCATAGCAAGGAAAGTGTTCAAGAATAGAGAGTGTGTTCAGTTCAGTTCAGTTCAGTTGCTCAGTCGTGTCCAACTCTTTGCGACCCCATGAATCTCAGCACGCCAAGCCTTCCTGTCCATCACCAACTCCCGGAGTTCACCCAAACTCATGTGCATCAAATCGGTGATTCCATCCAGCCATTTCATCCTCTGTTGTCCCCTTCTCCTCCTGCCCCCAATCCCAGGGTCTTTTCTAATGAGTCAACTCTTCATATGAGGTGGCCAAAGTATTGGAAGAAGCACAAGCTGGAATCAAGATTACAGGAAGAAATATCAATAACGTCAGATATGCAGAAGACACCACCCTTTTGGCAGAAAGTGAAGAGGAACTAAAAAGCCTCTTGATGAAAGTGAAAGAGGAGAGTGAAAAAGTTGGCTTAAAGCTCAACATTCAGAGAGGGTGTTACATAATTATAAAGGGGCCAGTACTCCAAGAAGACAATAATCATCAGTGTGTATAGACCTTAAAACAGAATGTCAAGATACATGAAGCAAAAACTGATAGAACTGCAAGGAGCCATTACTATAGTTGGAGATGTCAACTCTATTAGAAATGGATGGATCCTGTAGGCAGAAAATCACTAAGTACATGGTTAAACTCTATAGCACTACCAATTAACTAGATATAATTGACATCTATAGACTACTTCACCCAACAGCAGCAAAATATGCATTAATCTCAAGCTCACATGGAGCATTCACCAAGACAGAACACATTCTAGGTCATAAAACACACCTTAACATATTTAAATGAATAGAAATCATAAAATGTCTGTTCTCAGACCCCAGGAAATTAAGCCAGAACTCAGTAACATTAAGATAGCTTGAAAATCTCAAAACATTAAGATAGCTTGAAAAATTCAAAATCTCAAAATACATAGAAATTAAGGAACACATGTCTAAATAACACATGAGTTAAAGAATACATTTCAAAAAATTTTATAATATTTTGCACTAAATGAAAATGAGAACAAAACTTAAAATTTGTGGGATACAGTGAAAAGCAGTGCCTACAGGAAATTTTAGAGCATTGAATGTACATATCAGGAAAAAAGCAGGAATACAAAACTGATAACCTAAACTTTTACGTTAGGATGCTGGAAAAAGAGCAAATTAAATCCAAAGTAAGCACAAGTAAAGATATAATAAAAATAGAGCAGAAATCAATCAAATTTAAGACAGGAAATCCATAGATATAATCAACAGAACCAAAAACTAATTTTTAAAAATATCAATAAAATTGATAAGACTTTAGCCAAGTTAATTAAGAAAAAGATAAGGAAGACACAAATTACTAGTGTCAGAAATGTAGCTGGGCAACTTAGATCTTTAGCTGAGGAAACTTCTGCATCTTTAGTATCAGATATAAAAGTAGGGAAATCGCTTCAAGCTTAGTAGACAGAAAGGGATAATAAAAGGTTATTATGAACCACTCTATGCTCTCAAATTCGATAACTTAGAAGAAATAAAACAATCCTTGAAAGATATAGGTTAAATCTTTCATATGAGAAAGAGTTCAAACAAGAAAAAATATACAATGTGAATGTCCTATGTCTATTATAGAAATGCCATCAACAGTTAATAACTTTCCAAAACAAAGAGCACCAGGCATAGATGGTTTCATGTGTGAATTATCCAAACATTTAAAGATGAAATTATGCCAACTTTCTACAATCTCTTTCAGAGGATAGAAGCAGAGAAAATACTTCCTAACTTGTGCCATAAGGCCAGGATTGCCTTAGTTTCTTAATAACAAGAAAACGAATACAACCAATACAATATCTTTCATGAACACAAATGCAAAAATTCTCATCAAAACATCAGCAACTTGAAACTTACTTATATAAAAACTATACACCACAACCAAATGGGATTTATTCCAAATAAGCAAAGCTGGTTCAACATTCAATTAATGTAATCCATCCATCTATAGGCTAATGAGGAAAAAAAAAAAAAACACACAATCATACCAACAGATGAAGAAAAGCATTTTGCAAAACCTAACATCTATTCATCTCAACATTCAAAAAACTAAGATCATGGCATCCAGTCCACAATTTCATGGCTAATAGATGCAGAAAAAATGGCAACAGTGACAGATTTTATTTCTTGGGCTCCAAAATCACTGCAGAGAGTGATTGCAGCCATGAAATTAGAAGACACTTGCTCCTTGGAGAAAAGCTATGACAAACCTAGACAAAATATTAAAAAGCAGAGACATTACTTTGCCAACAAAGGTCTGTCTAGTCAAAGTTATGGTTTTTCCAGTGGTCATGTATGGATGTGAGAGATGGAACCATAAAGAAAGCTGAGTGCCAAGAATTGATGCTTTTGAACTGTAGTGTTGGAGAAGACTCTTGAGAGTCCCTCAGACAGCAAGGAGAACAAACCAGTCAATCCTAAAGGAAATCAACCCTGAGTATTCATTGGAAGGACTGATGCTGAAGCTGAAGCTCCAATACTTTAGCCACCTGAGGCAAAGAACTGACTCACTGGAAAAGACCCTGATACTGGGAAAGATTGAAGGCAGGAGGAGGGGATGACGGAGGATAAGATGGTTGGATGGCATCACCGACTCAACGGACATAAGTCTGAGCAAGCTTCGGGAGGTGGTGATGGACAGGGAAGCCTGGTGTACTGCAATCCATGGGGTCACAAAGAATTGGACACAATTGAGTGACTGAACTGAATGTCTCTTCAAGATCAAAATTCTCAGCAAACTACAAATAGAGAGGAACTTCATCGATAGCATCTACAAAATCCCACAGTTAATACCAAAGAAGATAAATTACTATGAGTTGTGGGCACTCAACCGTGTTTGCTTTTATAATTAATTTGGGATAAATATTTGATGTTGGGGGGTTTTAGAATGGAAAACTGAGTAGAAACTGTCACAAGGGAACTAGTAAACAACTAAATGAGCTGTCTTCTAGCCTAAAGGTAGATCATCAAATTGGGCATCAGTAGAGAGGAACTTTATTGCAACACTTAAAGTACTCTGAATGCCTTCTCAATCCAACTAGAGAAAGGATTTTTTTTTTTTTTTTAAGCAAAAGAAAGGGCAGGGGCGGGGGGAAGGCCTCAAACTACCATAGTGAGTACAGTGAATGTACTCTTATTTGATAAGAGTAGAAGTAGTAGTAGCTGGTCAGGTAATAAAAAAAAAAAAAAATAGAAGATTAAAACAAATAATCATATAAAGTGTATTCAAGTACTTTTAAGAACTGTGAAGGCTCTCAGATCTTCCAATCTCCTTACAAGCTAATACATTTGCCTGCCACAGCTTTATCTATCCACAAAACATCCCAAAATTATGGGCAAAACATATTGACAAAAATTTTAGTGCATTTCTGAGGCTGATGGAAAGAAAAAATATGAATTCATCATTGAGGCTAGTGACAGTCTAAAGACATTTTACAACCTCTGGTGGCATCTGTCCTGTGCAGCTGGTAGGTGAGGTGTCATGCAATTATGAGACTCAGGAACCAATCAAAGCCTCATTTTCTGAACTAGAGTGGGACATAAGTTGGTTATCCTGGGGAGCAGTAGTCATCACCATTGAGTCGAGCCTGGGGAACTGAAGTTGAGCCTCAGCCTATGGGTAGGTATTAGGGTTGAAGAGCTGGAACCAACCTGAATTTGGGGATTTAATAACCATATACTTTAATTCTATTTTCAGTGAATTCCTATAAACATGGGTCATTTGATCCCGTCTTAAGTGTATAAAATTGGTTGAGTCCTTATTTATTTGTAAATTGAAAGTCATCTGTATCAGGTCTGAACAAAACAATATATAACTCAAAGATCAGTTCTAGGAATAAGGCATACTTGTTTTTTTCCCTATATACTGAGAAGTTCAAACCTTATTTACTAATTACCAAAGGAAAAAAGAAGGTTTACTTGGTACCTTCTCTCAGAAAGGGAGAAAGTTTTTCTATTTATCTCCATGAGTAAAATGAAAAAAAAAATTTTATAAGTGACATGCAAAAAGGTCAACAGTATAGGAAGAGTTTGTGTGTGTGTGTGTCTTTGGTTTTTCTCTGTTTTGTTGTCATTGGGTTACACTGTCATTGTGCACTTGGAGAATCTCCTGAATACTTTCACTCTTATCAAAAATGATTATTTTTGATAATTGATAATGGGAAGAATTGAGGTTGTAAATTGGTAGAGAAACTAATGATAACTGATCCTGTAAACTGAGGGTAAGGGTATTGAAGGGTCTCATTCTTGGGATATTTATTTTTATTATCACCATTATTATTTTTATTATTATTAAATTATTACGATGATTAAATGGAGAGGGAAATGGCAACGCACTCCACTATTCTTGCCTGGAGAGTCCCATGGACAGAGGAGCCTGGTGGGCTACAGTCCATGGGGTCGCAAGGAGTCGTACACAATTGAGCAACTGACACAAAAACAACAGGTTTTTGGCTTTGAGCTTTGTGAGAGCTCTTCTGCCTGCACTGCAACATGCCTGAAAGGTAGAATCCAGCCTGCTTCACATACCCAGGTTGCCAAGAGTGTCACAAAAATTCTCTGCCAAATTTGTGGGAACTTTGCAGAGCATCTGGATAAATGTGGATCTAACAGAATAGTCGTTCATCACTGCCTTCATATAACTTCTGAAATACAAAATAATTAATTCATTTAGGGTGATCCACTGCATTTGCTGTTGTTGGCTATGTTAGACATTAGTGGATCATAAAATGCTTTCAGGATATTAATTAAATATTGTTAATTTATTGGCACAGACTATATTACTGGGATTTGAGGAAAGTCTGGGTGTTCACTGGAAGGACTGATGCTAAAGCTGAAACTCCAATACTTTGGCCACCTCATGCGAAGAGTTGACTCATTGGAAAAGACCCTGATGCTGGGAGGGATTGGGGGCAGGAGGAGAAGGGGACGACAGAGGATGAGATGTCTGGATGGCATCACCGACTCTATGGACATGAGTTTGGGTGAACTCTGGGAGTTGGTGATGGACAGGGAAGCCTGGTGTGCTATGATTCATGGGGTCACAGAGAGTTGGACACAACGGAGCGACTGAACTGAACTGAACTGAATGACAATGTCTAGGACTCAGTAAGGAGAGTACTTACTTTGTGGCTAAAAGGATATAATACGTTGTAGTCAGGCAGGCTACAATCTACTAAAGAGGAATATTTATATAATGCAAGATATAACTTTTGAGAGGGCCATGTGTTTGTTTTATTGCCACATGGACCATACAAGTTAAATATAGCTGGCTATTTGAACCACTGGGTAAGACAAAAGTTCTGCTTGGGTAAGAGATTTATGTATATTGCTCTCTCACACTGCTTTCATTGAGGGCTGTGAGGAAATTCTGCCTATTAACTCATCAAACAGGTACTTTTCTTAAAAACATAAGAATATCAATAGATATTGATTTTAAAGACCTATTTTGGCAGAAAGTGAAGAGGAACTAAAAAGCCTCTTGATGAAAGTGAAAGAGGAGAGTGAAAAAGTTGGCTTAAAGCTCAACATTCAGAAAACGAAGATCATGGCATCTGGTCTCATCACTTCATGGGAAATAGATGGGGAAACAGTGGAAACAGTGTCAGACTTTATTTTTCTGGGCTCCAAAATCACTGCAGATGGTGACTGCAGCCATGAAATTAAAAGATGCTTACTCCTTGGAAGGAAAGTTATGACCAACCTAGATAGCATATTCAAAAGCAGAGACATTACTTTGCCAACAAAGGTTCGCCTAGTCAAGGCTATGGTCTTTCCTGTGGTCATGTATGGTTGTGAGAGCTGGACTGTGAAGAAGGCTGAGTGCCAAAGAATTGATGCTTTTGAACTGTGGTGTTGGAGAAGACTCTTGAGAGTCCCTTGGACTGCAAGGAAATCCAACCAGTCCATTCTGAAGGAGATCAGCCCTGGGGTTTCTTTGGAAGGAATGATACTAAAGCTGAAACTCCAGTATTTTGGCCACCTCATGTGAAGAGTTGACTCATTGGAGAAGACTCTGATGCTGGGAGGGATTGGGGGCAGGAGGACAAGGGGACGACAGAGGATGAGATGGCTGGATGGCATCACTGACTCGATGAATGTGAGTCTGAGTGACCTCCGGGAGTTGGTGATGGACAGGGAGGCCTGGCGTGCAGCGATTCATGGGATCGCAAAGAGGCGGACACGACTGAGCGACTGATCTGATCTGATTTTGGGGAAAACTTAGTAAAGCCTTAAAAATTCCAACTAATTCATTTTTTTCAAGGATTTTTAAATTTTTTTATTGAGGCTTTGAATATGTAGCATGTTGAAGACACAAACTTTTATGCAAATAAAAATTAATGCTAAGCATCATCAGTAATATATTGTATATGTGTGTGTGTGTTTGTGTGTGTGACACAGAGAGCAAAACAGAGACACTAGAGCCATGTATATGTGCACTGAGGTATTTTAAATTAGCTTGCCATTTTTAGACCATAAGTGTTTCTGAACAGAAGAAATAAGTTGAGATCAATCAAACAAAAAAATCCTATTTTATTTTGTGGTAATAAATCTGTTTTCAGAAATGAAATCAATCTAATACTAAATATATAATCATGCTGCTGCTGCTAAGTCGAGTCAGTCGTGTCCAACTCTGTGCGACCCCATAGACGGCAGCCCATCAGGCTCCCCCATCCCTGGGATTCTCCAGGCAAGAACACTGGAGTAGGTTGCCATTTCCTTCTCCAATGCATGAAAGTGAAAAGTGAAAGTGAAGTTGCTCAGTTGTGTATGACTCTTAGTGACACCATGGACTGCAGCCTACCAGGCTCCTCTGCCCATGGGATTTTCCAGGCAAGAGTACTGGAGTGGGATGCCATTGCCTTCTCCGATATAATCATGAGGACATGTTAAAAGATCAGTATAAAATTTCAGGTAAAACTCTCCTTCTCTGCCTCT
Organism: Tragelaphus eurycerus; assembly: GCA_935064755.1. Taxonomy (NCBI): domain Eukaryota; kingdom Metazoa; phylum Chordata; class Mammalia; order Artiodactyla; family Bovidae; genus Tragelaphus; species Tragelaphus eurycerus. Next base: position 66,405,339 of record CAKXYN010000004.1, on the reverse strand, counting down.
TACCTCAGAACTCTTTGTAAGAAAAGCTATGATTAATCTAGACAGCATCTTAAAAAGCAGAAACATCACTTTGCCAGCAAAGGTCTGTCTAGTCAAAGCTATGGTTTTTCCAGAGTTATGTACAGATGTGAGAGTTGGACCATAATGAAGACTGAGCACCCAAGAATTGATGCTTTTAAACTGTGGTGTTGTAAAAGACTCTTGAGGCAGCAAGGAGGTCAAACCAGTCAATCCTAAAGGAAATCAACCCTGAATATTCATTGGAAGGACTGATGCTGAAGCTGAAGCGCCAATACTTTGGCCACACTAGAAAAGACCCTGATGCTGGGAAAGATTGAAGGCAGGAGGAGAACGGGGCAACAGAGGATAAGATGGTTAGATGGCATCACCCATCTCAATGGACATGAGTTTGGGCAAACTCAGGGAGATAGTTAAGGACAGGGAAGCCTGGTCACAAAGAGTCAGACACAACTTAGCGACTATTCCCATATTTTCAGTGATTATTGCAGAAATTATTTTACCAATTCTTTCCTACAGAAGACCAATATAATGATGACTTTCCGTGAAAGAATGCCAAGAAGAAAGAAAATCCACAACATGCTCCCCTAAGAAACTCTCCATTTTCTGCAGTAGCTCACCATGTCAAAGATGAATTGGACAGGAACTCTGAGCTTTGACTGACCTCAGAAAAGCCGAAAGAAAATGAACTAATGCTAACTTGCTATTTCTCTCAAATATCATTAAAAAAAATACTACCTTTATTTTTCTGAAGGTAAATCTAATAATGATAACTTTTCATTCAGTATATATCCTTTGGGACTAGTCATAAAGAGACTTTCCATTTCTTTTTACAAAAATATTTGACAAAATCATTTCTCATTTTGGTTAATGTTCCCCTTTCTCAAAGAGCCCTTTCTCAATCACCATAATTTTTTCTCCACCACCTAACTTTTTATAATCCTGAATGTGGCAGATGTAGTAACAATGATGAAAAGTTTAAAGTGAAGACAAAGATACAGAAAATGAAGAAGAAACAGTTCACTGAGTTTTATTTTGTGCCAGTCACTCTTTTGAGTGCCTTGAACATCTTCACTCATTAAACTTTACAAAAATTTTGTAATATAGATTCTATTTTTAATCACATTTTAGATATAAGAAAACTGAGGACATTTAGTAACTTGCCCAAGGTCACACAGCAGTTCCCAAACTGTGGGCTTTCTAAGCTCAGTTCCACCAACATGACTTGCCCCTGCTTCCTGTATTTTATAAGTATACTTGTAATCTACTTTGTCCACTAGTAGGGCTTCTGGAAAGTTCAAACATATACCTCTTTCTTTCAAAACTTACTAGAAGAGACTGGACTTTCCAGCTGGCTCAGTGGTAAAGAATCCACCTGCCAATGCAGGAGATGCGGGTTCTAACCCTGGGTGTGGAAGATTCCCTGGACGAAGAAATGGCAACCCACTCCAGTATTCTTGCCTGGAAAATCCCATGGACAGAAGACCCTGGCAGACTGCAGTCCATGGGGTTGCAAAGAGTGACACAACTGAGCATCTAAGCACGCACTTTATGCAGTGTCAAACTATACAACCTAATCCGGCGTAAGTCTAAAACTTCATTTTCTTTTCTCTTTCCTCCTTATTCACTGACCTTTCATGCCAGATCACCTATCTTAGAATCCTGGACCAGGATAAGGCCCTCCTTTGTGTTGGCTATCAAGATCCCTAATAAAGCCAAGTCTAGTCAGTCTCCCTCAATGTTGGGCCAAACTCATCAAGGTCACTCCATTTAGCCTGTTTTTCTTGGCATCTCCTAACAAGATCTCACCCTAGATTTTATCAGTGGGTCTTGCAATCAAATGTAGTCTACAGAACAGCAGCAGCAACATTATCTTGGAGCTTCTTATAAATGTAGATTATTTAGTCTCACCAGAGACCTATGATTAATTCCCATCCACGTCATGTGGATGGGAATTAGCTGCCTTTTGATAAATACACCCATGTCTCTAATGCAGAGGTTTTTAAACCCCAATGAGCATTAGAATCACTTGCAGATTAAAACACAGATTTCTGGATTTCCACTTGTAGAGTGTCTGATTCAGTAGATCTGGGGAAGGGGAATCAAAAATTTATTTTTCAACTAGCTCCCAGCTGCTACTGCTGCTGTCCCACGGACCAGACTTTGAAAACCACTGCTTTAACTCTTCCTGGATTTTCTCCTTTTCTGTATTTAAAACTTCTCTAGAAAGTTGTGAGTTCCTCCTACGTGGTGTTAGGAAGAACATGGCCCCTGGGTGATTCAGACATAAGAGCTATTGTCTGAGAAGAAGTTGTGGACTAATGCAAGCCAACACGTATAGGGTGGGAAAGTGGGGATGGATGTCTGCAATCCTGGCCCTGACTCTGATGTCTAAACCATTGTTTCTTCCATCACAGTAATTTCATAGGATAATTTTACTTCCATATTTGAATGGTCACAATTACAAACAAGATGAGACAAAATATATGTTAAAGAGCCTGTTATAGGAGTTTCTAAACTCATAATCATGTAATAAAGAGACATTTCATTATGAAATCCAACAGCTGGAGGATCATGGTGTATAAGCAGAATTAGGGATTGAAAAAGATAAAACAGTGAAGAATAATAAACTGTTTGGGCCTTTACTGGACAAATGTCTAGTGAGCGTCTCACTCCCAAATTATTTTAGAAATTGGTATTTTGGACTTTCTCCATTGTATAAAAGTAAAACTATAGGTTCAGTTCAGTTCAGTCACTCAGTCGTGTCCGACTCTTTGCCATCCCATGAATTGCAGCATGCCAGGCCTCCCTGTCCATCACCAACTCTTGGAGTTTGCTCAAACTCATGTGCATCGAGTTGGTGATGCCATCTGGCTATCTCATCCTCTGTCGTCCCCTTCTCCTCCTGCCCCCAATCCCTCCCAGCATCAGGGTCTTTTCCGATGAGTCAACTCTTTGTATGAGGTGGCCAAAGTACTGGAGTTTCAGCTTTAGCATCAGTCCTTCCAATGGTTATTCTATACCAAATCACTAAGAAAACATAAAAATAAATGTATGTTAGTTTATCACTGACATATAAAATAGAAAAAATTTAAGGTGTGCAATTGTGGAATATTTCCCAGAATGTTCCAGCTTTATACAAGACAGCCTGTAAAAGGAAATGGCAACCCACTCCAGTATTCCTGTCCGGAGAATCCCATAGACAGAGGAGCCGGACAGGCTACAGTTTATGGGGTCGCAAGAGTCAGACATGACTAAGCGACTAAACCACCACCACCACCTACAAGACAGCTGGCGATTTTTCAATATGATAATCATTTATAACAGGGTTTCGGGGAAATAATGAGAATGGTCAATTAGTAACTCATTCTTGCATTTCATGTAGATTGTTAGAATTTAAAATAAAGGATTGGAACATTGAAAACATACAGATATGTGTATATCTAAAAGCTAGCATGGCTTTTTCAAGAGAAAAAAGTGGCTTTAAAATCTATTTAGATTTTCAGATATTTTTCTATATCAAACACTTTTCAAATGTATTGAATCACCAAGCAATAAGTGCAGATTTTGCAATGGACTTGGACAGGAATTACAGGATAAGGATAACTAACTCATCTCTGTAGTCTCCTTTTATACCTTATAGATAATTACGAGGAAGCAGTCCATGGTCAAATCTCCAAGTCTATAAATATAAAGCATAAGGTCTTTGTTGGAGTGAAATTCTAAGCTAAAGGAGATTAACAGTGGAAATCTCTTTTGGTATGAGAGGGCATAATAATGGCAAATGAGTTTCCATGTGAGAAAATCCAGAAAGAAAGTGGCTTATGGAAGGGTAATCTAGACTTTACTCATTGAATGGCAAAATGGTAAGCTCAAAGCCAGCAACAATCCAGATAAAGGACTAGGCAATTATTATATACCCTTTTCTAGAGACTTCAATTCACTGTGCCATCTCATGGGGAAAAAATCAAAAGCTGGTTTCTTAAAAGAAAATAAAATAATAAAATAATTGCTTAGATATTGCACAAAGTCATAAATACACAACAGAAATGAAACCCAACAACCAGAATCTGAGACCATGAAGTGGGTGGTTTAATGAGATAGGGATGCAAGGATAAAATTTTTTAACCTGCAAAAACGATATACTTGGCATGAGATGGAAATCTTTGAAATGTGAAAAAAGAAAACATATAAAATGAAAGAAAGAATTATTTTACACAACATAGAAATAAATTACTATTATTTCCTGAGACATAGAATAAGCTAAGAGAAAGTGAAAATATTCTGAAAGCTTTCTGATAACACTGTGGGTAGAGGTTACAATGATGTTCTCGCTAAGGAAAAATGGGGACAGATAGGTTTTTACTTATAGGTCCTTAATCTCTGGAGTGAGGATGGTTGTGGATGACCACTACAGTCTCTTGGAGCTTCATGTATGAACAAAAGTCTATGAAGACCTACAAGACCTTCTAGAACTAAAAAAAAAAAAAAAAAAAGATGCCCTCTTCATCACAGGGGACTGGAATGCAAAAGCAGGAAGCCAAGAGATACCTGGAGTAACAGACAAGTTTGGCCTTGGAGTACAAAATGAAGTAGGGTGAAGGTTAACAGAGTTTTGCCAAGAGAACACACTAGTCATAACAAACACCCTTTTCCAACAACACAACAGAAGATTCTACACATGGACATCACCAGATGGTCAATACTGAAATCAGACTGATTATATTCTTTACAACCAAAGATGGAGAAGCTCTATACAATCAGCGAAAACAAGACGGGGAGCTCACTGTGGCTCAGGCAATGAACTCCTTATTACAAAATTTAGGAGTAAATTGAAGAAAGTAGGGAAAAACCACTAGACCAGTTAGGTATGACCTAAATCAAATCCCTCACAATTATACAGTGGAAGTACAAATATATTCAAGGGATTAGCACCAATAGATAGTGTCTGAAGAACTATGGACAGAGGTTTGTAACAATGTACAGGAGGCAGTGATCAAAACCACCCCCAAGAGAAAGAAATGCAAAAAGGCCAAATGGTTGTCTGAGGAGGCATTACAAATAGCTGAGAAAAGAAGAGAAGGGAAGGCATATGAGAAAAGCAAAGATATATCCATCTGAATGCAGATTTCCAAAGAAAAGCAAAGAGAGATAAGAAAACCTTCCTCAGTGATCAATGTAAAGAGATAGAGGAAAACAAGAGAGTGGGAATTACTAGAGATGTCTTCAAGAAAATTAAAGATATCAAGGGAACATTTCATGCAAAGATGGGCTCAATAAAGGACAGAAACAGTATGGACCTAATTGAAGCAGAAGATATTAAGAAGAGGTGACAAGAATACACAGAAAAACTATACAAAAAAGATCTTAATGACCTGGATAACTATGATGGTGTGATCACTCACCTAGAGCCAGACATTCTTGAGTGCAAAGTCAGTGGGACTTAGGAAGCATCATCATTACAAACAAAGCTAGTGGAAGTGATAAAATTCTAATTGAGCTATTCCAGATCCTAAAAACGATGCTTTTAAAGTACTGCACTCAATATGCCAACAAATTTGGAAAACTCAGTAGTGGCCACAGGACTGGAAAAGGTCAGTATTCATTTCAATCCCAAAGAGAGGCAACGCCAAAGAATGTTCAAAGTACTGCACAATTGTACTCATCTCACATGCTAGCAAAGTGATGCTCAAAACTCTCCAAGGTAGGCTTCAACAGTACATGAACTGAGAATTCCAGATGTTCAAGCTGGATTTAGAAAAGATAGAGGAACCAGGAATCAAATTGCCAACATCCGCTGAATCATAGAAAAAGCAAGAGAATTTCAGAAAAACATCTACTTCTACTTCATTGACTATGCTAAAGCCTTTGACTATGTGGATTACAACAAACTATGCAAAATTTTTAGAGATGGGAATACCAGACCACCTGATCTGTCTCCTGAGAAATCTTATGCAGTTCACGAAGCAACAGTTGGAACTGGACATGGAACAATGGACTGGATCCAAATTGAGAAAGGAGTACATCAAGGCTATATACTGTCACTGTGCTTATTTAATTATATGCAGAATACATCATGCAAAAAGCTAGATTAGATGAAACACAAGCTGGAATCAAGACTGCAGGATAAATATCAATAACCTCAGATATGCAGATGACACCACTCTTATGAGGGGAAGCAAAGAAGAGCTAAAGAGCCTCTTGATGAAAGTGAAAGAGGAAAGTGAAAAGCTGGCTTAAAACTCAACATTCAGAAAACTAAGATCATGGCATCCAGTCCCATCACTTCATGGCAAATAGATGGGGAAACACTGGAAACAATGGTAGACTTTTCTTGGGCTCCAAAATCACTGCAGATGGTGACTGCAGCCATGAAATTAAAAGACGCTTACTCCTTGGAAGGAAAGTTATGATCAACCTAGATAGCGTATTCAAAAGCAGAGACATTACTTTGCCAACAAAGGTCAAAGCTATGGTTTTTCCAGTAGTCATGTATGGACGTGAGAGTTGGACCATAAAGAAAGCTGAGTGCCAAAGAACAGATGCTTCTGAACTGTGGTGTTGAAGAAGACTCTTCAGAGTCTTGGACTCTGAAGGAGATCCCACTAGTCAATCCTAAAGGAAATCAGTCCTGAATATTCATTGGAAGGACTGATGCTGAAGCTGAAACTCCAATATTTGGCCAACTGATGCAAATAACTAATTCATTAGAAAAGACTCTGGTGCTGGGAAAGATTGAAGGCAGGAGGAGAAGAGGACAACAGAGGATGAGATGGTTGGATGGCATCACCGACTCGAAGGACATGAGATTCAACAAGCTTAGGAACTGGGGATGGACAGGGAAGCCTGGCGTGCTGCAGTCCACGGGCTTGCAAAGAGTCAGACACGACTGAGTGACAGAACTGACTGATGTACCACGCTAAATATTTCCTTTTTTTATTGGTCTTATTGTTCTGTAAAAGTAGCTCTCTTTCTGGCCTCAGTCCTCCCCCGTCCCTGGGGTATTTGTGCCTGTGTCACATCTTGTTTCTCTGCTCCCTCCTCCATGCCTTCCTCCTCTGCCGTCTTCCCACTATGCTTTATTTTCTGTTCCACAGTCTTGCACTGTGGTCTTCCTTCTGTCACTCTATCATTTCTCCTATCCATAGTTTCTTCTGTTACCAGTGTTCTAGACTCTCTTCTCTGGTTTTCTTTAACTCTCGCCCTTGATTTTTGGAAATTCTCAGGGGGAGAAAAGTTGGGGAAAGCAGACAAGAAGTTTTAAGGTGAGGGCAGAGCTTTGGAAATATATGTGATACCTGTTGTGTCTATAAACAAAGGACTGTAGGAACACACCGAAAAATGTATTCTATCTCTGTTTTCCTGATTCCACACTATTTCAACTAGGCAGCCAATGGTTGGCCACGCCCTTTTGAATTTAACAAGCTGGACAGATACTGAATCAAAGAAGAATACCTATGATGATCTGTTACTAAAACTCTCCTCCTTATCCAAACTCCATGTCTCTGCGAGACTGGATTTTCTTCATATATTTCAACTAAATATTGCAACACATTGAATGCAGAAACATATGAGAATCCAGCACTTTCACATTAAGCCAGATCTTAAGGAGATATGCAAAAATATAAAACAATGCCTCTGTTCTCATTATTTTTCTGGAAAACATAATTTTAATGAAAATATCTCATGTTAAAATACAATGGATTTATTGTGACTATTCTAAAATAAATTAATAAGCAAAAATTTTAAGTTCTTCATTTTGATTGATAACATAGCATATAAATATAGCCATTGCCCAGAAAAATTAAATGTCTGAGGTGCTCAATAATTTTGAACAGTGTAATTGCTTCATAAATTGTATTTTATTATTTTTAAGTAACAAAGCAATAGTTTGTTTCGTATAGTTTGATATAGTAAGGCATTTTATTAACTGGGCAATACTTTATATTTTTCAGGTGTGATCATCAACTGGTGGGAAACCTAGACTATGGCTCTGCACTGAAGAGTTTTGAGGTTAACGTTTCTTTTCAAAAATTTTGTGAATTGATGGCAATAAAAAATAAAAGCCCACTTGAGGAAAATCTGTTAAAGTCCTGGATAAACTTCTTTAACATAAATGCTTGAATTCAGAAGTAACTAAAGGAAATCTCTACTGTCTTCTGCTACTGCTGCTGCTAAGTCGCTTCAGTCGTGTCCGACTCTGTACAACCCCACAGACGGCAGCCCACTAGGCTCCCCCATCCCTGGGATTCTCCAGGCAAGAATACTGGAGTGGGTTGCCATTTCCTTCTCCAATGCATGAAAGTGAAAAGTCAAAGCCAAGTCACACAGTTGTGTCCGACTCTTCCTCATGGACTGCAGCCCACCAGGCTCCTCCATCCATGGGATTTTCCAGGCAAGAGTACTGGAGTGGGGTGCTGTTGCCTTCTCCCTACTGTCTTCTAAAGTAGGAGAAATTGAAACCCAGTGTGATAATCAGGCATTGGCAATTTGGAAGCCCTGGAGGTTTTGCTAGGCTGAGTAATCAAGAGGCTTGGCCTTTAAAGGCCACATGAAGCCCTGGGCACCTGTGAGTTGATAAGTTGGAATGAAGATGACTCATGCAACCATGACCCTTGAAGGACATCATCTACTATGAAAGTGTGAACTTCATTAAAATCTCTCCACTTGAAAATGGACATGACAAAGGCATTTTATGTCATCCTCGGCTCTGGGTAAAAACCAAACCAAAACAGCTCCCCGAAACATTGTTTGCATGCTGCTAAGTCGCTTCAGTCATGTCTGACTCTGTGCGACCCCATAGATGGCAGCCCACCAGGCTCCCCCATCCCTGAGATTCTCCAGGCAAGAACACTGGAGTGGGTTGCCATTTCCTTTCCAAAAAAAAAAAGGACATTAAATACATGCCAAAATGAACAGGAATGTGTACATTTCATTTCATTAAAAGTTATTTATTTTTTTTTTTATTTGCCACACACCGCAGTGTGCAGGATCTTAATTCCCTGACAAGGGATTGAACCCACGCCCACAGCAGAGGAAGCACTGGGTCTGAAGAACTGGAGAGCCAGGGAAGTCCCTAGAAGTACTGTAAAAAACTAAATATCTGATAAAAACTTTTTCAATAGTTATAAGAACAGATGATAATAAGCTGCTCTTTCTGTGATTTTGGTGACTGGGCACTTGTTTGTTGGGTCATCGTCAGGGGCATTTTCAGATGAAACAGGAAAGAGGACTGAAGGGGGCTAGCAAGAGCCTGACTACAACTGAATCTTGTTTATCCTTGGTCTAATGAGCAGCAATCACATGGGTCATGAATTAAACACATAATCGCCAGCCAAGCTTCCTATATAGTTTACAACCAAATCTATTGGCTGAGTTTTTATGTCTTTTCCTTTTTCTCATATTGCAGTAGGTGCCCTAATAAATTAGGCTTCCAAAAAGCAGGTGCTGGGTAAACAGAAGAACTGAGCATTCTACTTCATCAGTGGACAAACTAAAAAATTATGGCCAGAAAGCCCAAGGAAGAGCAGTTGCCTGTGACTTCTGTGTGATGAATTTTGTCTTCACCAATTGAACCAAAGTTCTGTTTATGAAAACACTCTTCTTAGTACTATGCTATGCTAAGTCACTTCAGTTGTGTCCGACTCTGTGTGACCCCATAGACGGCAGCCCACCAGGCTCCCCCGTCCTTGGGATTCTCCAGACAAGAACACTGGAGTGGGTTGCCATTCCCTTCTCCAATGCATGAAAGTGAAAAGTGAAAGTGAAGTCGCTCAGTCGTGTCCCACTCTTCGTGACCCCATGGACTGCAGCCTACCAGGCTCCTTCGTCCATGGGAGTTTCCAGGCAAGAGTACTGGAGTGGGGTGCCATTGCCTTCTCCTATTGTTTGCATAGGCTTGCTTTAATAATTTTAAGGATTTAAAGTCACACAGTTTTCATAGTCTGGAAAATTAAAGCAAAAGTATTTCCCCATTTATCAGATGCAAATTACTCTATATAGAATGGATAAACAACAAGCTCCTATTGTATATCACAGGGAACTATATTCAATATTTTACAATAAAGCACAGTGGAAAAGAATATGCATAACTGAATCACTTTGCTGGACACCAGAAACTAACACAATATTGTACATCAACTATACTTCAATAAAAATTTTTTTCAGAGTATTTCCTAAAGAGGTAATGGCTAAGACTGGAAGATGTATACCAAAAAATCTACTCTCTAAGGAGAAAATATCAGACCATCCTCCCAGGATTCCAATAGATAAGGTCAACTGAACAGGATTTCCCAATTCAAAGCTACAAAATATGAGGAAAAAAATCCATAAAAAGCCAAAGTCAAAAAAACCAAACAAATGGTAGATATACAGTCTTAAAACCTTCAAGTGAAAGACATATCAGATATGTCATATAATCTTGTTTAAAATTAGAGAAGAGATAGAGGAAACTAAATACATGGGGAACAAATAAGGTATTTTCAGAAGGACCAAGCAGTTTGGAATAATATGCAAAGAGAAATGTGAGAAATGAAAAAGTATAATGGGTGATTAAAAAAGAAAAAAACCTTAGAGGCAAGAATTAGGTTTAAAAAAAAACAGATTGGAAAGAACTTAATGAAGTTGAGTATATACTGGAGAAATTATTCAGAATATAACACATGAGGAAGAAGAAACAGGGAAAGAGAAAAAGGTGCCATGAAGCATAAAATGATAAGAACAGCATATATCTACATGCATTACAGAAGGAGAAAAGAAAAGAATGGGGGAAGCCATTGTTCACATAAAGATAAAAAAAAAGAGAGAGAAAAGGCACAAATGAAAAAATACTAAACATTTAAAAGAGACAGAACTATGCATACAGTAGGTTTAATAATCATATATTTTTATGCTGGTATATTGCAAATTCACACAGAACAGATAAATTGCTAGGAAAAAATGTATGTCACTAGAGTTGTTGCAAGAAAACATAGACTAGCAGGAGAACAGACCTATTAATATGAAAGTAATTCAAAGAATAGCTAAAAATCTACAAATTAAACACTAGTTACACGATTTTACAGTGGAATTCTTTCAAAAATTACATAACAGGAAATCTTTATTCTATGCACTCCAGTTTCATGCAATAAAAATAAGGGGGGATATTCCCAATTTTATGAGACTGTGATAATTTTGATACCAAGATCAGAAAAAAAGATAATAAAGCATAAAATTATGTTAGCTCATTATAACATAAATATAAAAATTCTTTTAAAATAGCCACTTGAATCCAGAAATAACATATTACTACCTACACACACACACACAATTGCTACCCATCCACTTGTATAAGACAAGTCTGGATCTATCCTTAGAATACAAGGTTGCTGGTAAGATTAGATAATCTATACATTTACTCATACATTACTCATTTACTCTTTGTGATAATAATTACAGGAAGAAAAATTATATTATCACAATAGATGAAGATCACATATTTAATAAAAATAAATATTTTATATATGACAATAAACTCTTAGAAGACTAGGAACTGAAGGAAATTTGCATAACTCAGTAAATAGTATCTATCAAATTTTGCAGCATACATAATATTTAATGGTGAAAACTGAGAATTTTTTTCAAGATCAGGAGTAAGATAAGAACATCCATTTTTAGTGATGATTTTTACATTTTTTTCCAGAGATTCTTGTCAATACAATATAAAAATGAAATTCAAAACTAAGGCATAGAGACAGATTAAAGTGGAGAAACTAATATTTGCTTCTCGGACATCATGCTTTGGACATTTTAAATGTTAAATGCATATTACAAAGTCACTAAGATAACAAGAAAGCTTAGCAAAGTTATTTGATAAAAATCAAGACAAAAATGTAATTGCAAGTTTCTAATAATGATGTAATTGCTTGCATTGGACTAACCCTTTTGCTGAAAACAATTATAAATTCTGGGGGGAAAGATTTAAACTATCTTTTGAACAGAGATGAAAAACAAAAATTTGGAGTGATCTAAAATTTGAAGGAAGGAATCTTGCCTGGGACAAGTTAGCATTTAGATGGCTTTCTGCCTGTGGGAACCTCCTAATGGTCGCTATGGAGCTGCTGTCATGCTGGGTTCAATTGCTCTGGTCCTGTCAGACTCTCTGCCACTGCATGGACTGTTGCCCACCAGGCTCCTCTGTCTGTGGGACTTCCCAGGCAAGAATACTTGAGTATCTAGAACTAAATCAGAAAAGCAGCAGTTTCATTGATCTACTGTCTCTCCTTGAAGGATCTGTTCTTCCTCAGATCTCAGACTGCTTGGCTGTCCTAAAACCTCAGCTATACCATCAGTTCTGTTCAGTTCAGTTCAGTTGCTCAGTCGTGTCCAACTCTTTGCAACCCCATGAACTACAGCAAGCTAAGCCTCCATGTCCATCACCAAAACCCAGAGTCCACCAAAACCCATGTCCATCGAGTCAGTGATGCCATCCAACCATCTCATCCTCTGTCATCCCCTTCTCCTCCTGGCCTCAATCTTTCGCAGAATCAGGGTCTTTTCAAATGAGTCAGCTCTTCGCATCAGTTGGCCAAAGTATTGGAATTTCAGCTTCAACATCAGTCCTTCCAATGAACACATAGGACTGATCTCCTTTAGGATGGACTGGTTGTACCTCCTTGCAGTCCAAGGGACTCTCAAGAATCTTCTCCAACACCAAGTTCAAAAGTATCAATTGTTCGGTGCTCAGCTTTCTTCACAGTCCAACTCTCACACCTATACATGACCACAGGAAAATCCATAGCCTTGACTAGATGGACTTTTGTTGGCAAATTAATGTCTCTGCTTTTGAATATGCTATCTAGTTTGGTCATAACTTTCCTTCCAAGGAGTAAGTGTCTCCTAATTTCATGGCTGCAATCGCCATCTGCAGTGATTTTGGAGCCCAGAAAAATAAAGTCTGACACTGTTTCCACTGTTTCCCCATCTATTTGCCATGAAGTGATGGGACCAGATGCCATGAGATTCGTTTTCTGAATGTTGAGCTTTAAGCCAACTTTCTCACTCTCCTCTTTCACTTTCATCAAGAGGCTTTTTAGTTCCTTTTCACTTTCTGCCATAAAGGTGAAGTCATATACATATCTATGGTTACTGATATTTCTCCCAGAAATCTTGATTCCAGCTTGTGCTTCATCCAGCTCAGCGCTTCTCATGATGTACTCTGCATATAGGTTAAATAAGCAGGGTGACAATATACAGCCTTGACGTACTCCTTTTCCTATTTGGAACCAGTCTGTTGTTCCATGTCCAGTTCTAACTGTTGCTTCCTGACTTGCATATAGGTTTCTCAAGAGGCAGGTCAGGTGGTCTAGTATAACCCATCTCTTTTAGAATTTTCCACAGTTTATTGTGATCCACACAGTCAAAGGCTTTGGCATAGTCAATAAGCAGAAATAGATATTCTTCTGGAACTCTCTTGCTTTTTCCATGATCCAGTGGATGTTGGCAATTTGATCTCTGGTTCCTCTGCCTTTTCTAAAATCAGCTTGAACATCAGGAGGTTCACGGTTCACATATTGCTGAAGCCTGGCTTGGAGAATTTTAAGCATTACCTTACTAGCGTGTGAGATATGATTTCGCTGTACATGCTTGCTGTCACTTCAGTCGTGTCCAACTCTTTGCGACCCTATGGACTGAGCCCTGCCAGGAGTCTAATGAAACAATGGGAATGATTCCATTAGGGTATTATCATTTTGCTAGGGCAAAAGCACCATTCTTTCCCACATTCTACAACCCTTAGAGAGAAACAGAACTTTGCCACCCCATCCCATTCTTTAGCAAAGCCCTGCTCACCTTCCAGAAGGGTTAGCTAGATTTCAGGTGCTGGCAGATGGACTGCCCACAAATCTATACTTTTAAAATTTATTATCGCGCCTATTACATTGTCCTCAGTTATGACATCAAAATGAAGCTTCCTCAGTGCTGCCCTCCGAGCCACAGAGCAGAAGTGGCAGCACTTGTATCTGGCCACGTTGGGTCGTGGAAACTGCGAGAAGAGCTTAGGAACTTTGGGCGTGCATGTCCCTGCTTCCACTCCTTAGTAGCTTCGCCCCCAGCCACGTTAGAGAAGCCTTGTTTAGATGCTGTTACTTTCAGGATGTATTTGAATAGTGCTGCCACATTATGTTGCCTAAGCGAGAGGGACTGTGAGGGCTTGTTGTTTCCTCTCCTCCCCGACCTGCTCTGCATGGTGCAGCCATCCTGAGCAGAAGCCCATAGTTTCTTTTTAACTTATTTAGGCAGGGTTCATTCATGTTCATTGCTGTATATCAAATTTTACCCATTCTGGATAAAGAAGATGTGAGAGAGAGAGAGAATAATACTCTTTGGCTCAGACGGCATATATAGTCTGAGTCTGAGCTTTGGCTCTGCCTGCAATGTGGGAGACCTGGTTGGATCCCTGGGTTGGGAAGATCCCCTGGAGGAGGGCATGGCAACCCACTCCAGTGTTCTGGCCTGGAGAATTCCATGAACAGAGGAGTCTGAAGGGCTACAGTCCATGAGGTTGCAAAGAGGACACAACTGAGCTGCCAAGCACAGCACACACACAGAAAAATTACATAATGCCATTTGTAGCAATATAGATGGACCTAGAGATTATCGCTTCTAGTCAAGTAAGCCAGGCAGCAAAATATAAATACAGTATGATATCTTTTTTATGTGGAATCTAAAATATGACACAAATGAACTTATGACAAACAAAAAACAGACTTGAGGTTGCCAAGGGGAGGGGGATGAGGGAGGAATAGATGGGGAGTTTGGGATTAGCAGATGCAAACTATTATATATAGAACAGATAAATAACAAGCTCCTCCCGTATAGTACTGGGCAATTGTATTCAATAACCTATGGTAAAGCATACTGGAAAAGAATATAAAAAATACTTATATGTAAAACTGAATCACTTTGCTGTGCAGCATAAATTAACATTAAACTTGATTCTACTTCAATAAAATAAATATTTAAAAAATTATTGTCCATTTTGTGTTTAATAGACATTTGGATTGCTTTCTTGACGAATTCAAAATAAAATAGTCAAGAATATCTTTGAAAAAGCTTTTAATGCATTCTACTGAGTAAGAACCTACATGTGAAACTGCTGGTCTTCAGGAATATGTATGTTCAAAGTGAAGAGATAACGCTAAATTATTTTCCAAATTCCTTATACAAATCCTTTTCCAACTACGTATAATAAATCCAGTTAATTCACAACTCGAAATTGCAAGGTTTTATGATACATTGTAAATCTGAATATTCTGGTGAGTATAGAAAAATCTCATAATTACAATTTGAATTTCCCTGATAATTAGTGCAATGAATATTTTCATAAGTGCAATGGCCACTCAGTTATTCTAAATTTTTTAAATGCCAGTTAATGTTTCATCCATTTTTCATTTGTTCATTTGTCTTTATTTTTCTTACCAGTCATATATGTTAGCAAATATCTTCTTCACTCTTTGTGTCACTCTCTTAAAGGCATATATTTATGAACTGCATTTTGATGCAATGCTACTTATCAACATTTTTTGTATCTTGTTTCCAAAATGTTTTTCTACACTCAAAATCCTCGAGATTTTTCCCCCTTCAAGAATGTCTTAGACATTTTTAGTCCTTTGCATTTCTGTGTAAATTTTAGACTCAGCTTGTTAAATTATATTTTAAAATATCTTTTGGCATTAGCTGATTTTAAGAATGTTCTTCCCTTTAATTTTCAGCAAGTTTTACTATAGTGTTTCCACATGTGATATTCTTTATATTTATCATGCTCTGTGTCTGCTGTGATTCTTAAATATGTGGCTATAGATGCCTCACCAATTTTGCAAAAATTTCAGTCTTTGTCTATTTAAATATTGATTTTTTTTCAATTTTCTCTCTTCTCCTTCAGTTCAGTTCAGTCGCTCAATTATGTCAAACTCTTTGCGATCCCATGAATCGCAGCACGCCAGGCCTCCCTGTCCATTACCAACTCCCAGAGTTCACTCAGACTCACATCCATTGAGTCAGTGATGCCATCCAGCCATCTCATCCTCTGTCGTCCCCTTCTCCTCCTGCCCCCAATCCCTCCCAGCATCAGAGTCTTTTCCAATGAGTCAACTCTTCGCATGAGGTGGCCAAAGTACTGGAGTTTCAGCTTTAGCATCATTCCTTCAAAAGAACACCCAGGGCTGATCTCCTTTAGAATGGACTGGTTGGATCTCCTTGCAGTCCAAGGGACTCTCAAGAGTCTTCTGCAATACCACAGTTCAAAAACATCAATTATTCGGCGCTCAGCCTTCTTCACAGTCCAACTCTCACATCCATACATGACCACAGGAAAAACCATAGCCTTGACTAGATGGACCTTGGAGCATCAACTGCATATATGTTATAACTTTTCACTATATTTCCATATTGAGAAGGCAGTGGCACCCCACTCCAGTACTCTTGCCTGGAAAATCCCATGGACGGAGGAGCCTGGTAGGCTGCAGTCTGTGGGGTTGCTAAGAGTTGGACACGACTGAGTGACTTCACTTTCACTTTTCACTTGCATGCACTGGAGAAAGAAATGACAACCCACTTTTCTTGCCTGGAGAATCCCAGGGACGGGGGAGCCTGGTGGGCTGCCGTCTATGGAGTCGCACAGAGTCAGACACAATTGATATGTCTCTTTTCTGTGTTTTTCCATCTTTTCCCTCATGCTTCAGTTTATTAATCCTCCTTTCATCTGTGCTAATCAGTTTTAAACTCATTTACTGAGGCTTCCCTGATGGCTCAGTTTGTAAAGAATCCTCCTGCAATGCAGGAGCCACAGGAGACACAGGTTCCATCCCTGGGTCAGGAAGATCCCCTGGAGGAGAAAATGGCAACCTACTCCAGTATTCTTGCCTGAAAAATCTCATGTACAGAGAAGCCTGGTGGTCTTCAGCCCATAGGGTCATAAAGAGTCAGACATGACTGAGTATGCAGTATGCATTGAGTCCTCAAATTTGATTATTGTATACTTTACTTCTAAAGCTTTCTTAGATTTCTTTTTATGAATTTTAACTTTCTATTAAAATTCATCTTGTTTTATATTTTCCTAAATATTCAATCACAGTTATTTTAAAATACCTCTATTTCCCATGTGTTTGTTTCTACTGTTGGTTTTTTTTTTTTTTAATCTGTTGTTTCAGCTCATGGTATAAATTTTATTTTTATACAGTGTTTAAGTTGAATATATCATACTTTTATTGAATGCAGGAAATTTTGTATGAAAATTTCTAGAAATAACAAGCAGAATGATAATATCTTTATAAAGAATTTAATTTGCTTCTATCAGTTAAGAAATGAGGGACAGGTTACCTTTATACCGTCTAGGTTTCAAATTGAAGCTGGCCCTCAGTTTTGTAAATTCTGTTCTACTATTACTAGCTATCACTCATAAAGTGTACCCATTCAGTCATCCAGTTAAAAGCCAAAGTTTCTACCAAAATTTCTTCTCCTTGGAGACCTTCACACTCTAATTTTTTTCTTTTTTCCTCTCTCTCCACCTGGTCACTAAAGCTTTGCCTAAAGCTTTGCTTAGTTTCTTGAAATTTTGGTCACCTTTCACCCAGTGTACCTGCTTCTGTTATATTCATCTTCCTGGAATCTAGAGAGATGTTTAATACTTGGCAAAACAAGTCATGCCAGATGTTGGGCTAATTTCAGTTTCTATGTTCTCTCTCAGTTCTGTTAGCCTCTTAGACTTTCATGACTTTCTGATTGCTCCCAGTTTTT
Source organism: Tragelaphus eurycerus (assembly GCA_935064755.1). Classification (NCBI taxonomy): domain Eukaryota; kingdom Metazoa; phylum Chordata; class Mammalia; order Artiodactyla; family Bovidae; genus Tragelaphus; species Tragelaphus eurycerus. The sequence continues at coordinate 66,387,549 of CAKXYN010000004.1, read as the reverse complement.
TTTAAAGTTTTGTTTTGCATGAGAAATTTATTATATTAATAAGAACCTACACAGCTGTAGGAGAAACTGGGAAACAAAGTTCCAAAGAAAGAAACTGCAGAATCAGAGACAAGTCACTAACTTGCGCCCCTGAAGCCAGCTGCTCCCACCGGCTGAAGAGAGAATAGAAAGGGATGTTAGTGGAGAGGTCTCTGAAAGAGCCAGTCCTTCTGGACCTAGTGTGGAGCCAGTTGTGGTCATCATGGAGAGGATCTGGTCATCATGAAGAGGATCATGAAGAGGACCCTGGTCATCACAACTGGTCATCATGAAGAGGATCTAAGTGTAGTGGAGAAAAGAAAGGACAAGGGGAAAACATGGACAGCCCTGCAAGATGTCAGATCCTTCACTTCTACCTCCCAAATTTCATACAAATTTTGATTTGGCCAACTCTAAACTGGAACCATCCAGAGAAAGGAATTCTGGGAAACATAGATCTAACATAGGCAAGTCAACATGGTACAAAACTGGCAAAGATACAGAAAAAAAAAAAAAAAAGTAGCCACAGAGACCAAATAGCCAGTATACATACTGAAATAACGAAACTTCACATTTATTCAGAAAAATGCCACTTGAAAACACAATGAGATACAGTATCACAAGCATGTCATTGGGTAAAATTAAAAGTGTTAATGAAGATCATAAAATCCTGGCAGAGTGTAAATTGGTTCAACCGCATTAAAGAGGCTCTTTGGAATATGAAATAAAATTAAAGATCTGCATCCATTGTAACCCAGTGATTTTACTACTCAGGTCAGTTCAGTTCAGTTGCTCAGTCGTGTCCGATTCTTTGCTACCCCATGAATTGCAGCACGCCAGGCCTCCCTGTCCATCACCAATTCCCGGAGTTCACTCAGACTCACATCCCTCGAGTCAGTGATGCCATCCAGCCATCTCATTCTCTGTCGTCCCCTTGTCCTCCTGCCCCCAATCCCTCCCAGCATCAGAGTCTTTTCCAATGAGTCAACCCTTCGCATGAGGTGGCCAAAGTACCGGAGTTTCAGCTTTAGCATCAGTCCTTCCAATGAACACCTAGGACTGATCTCCTTTAGAATGGACTGGTTGGATCTCCTTGCAGTCCAAGGGACTCTCAAGAGTCTTCTCCAACACCAAGTTCAAAAGCATCAATTCTTGAGTGCTTAGCTTTCTTCACAGTCCAACTCTCATATCCATACATGACCACAGGAAAAACCATAGCCTTGACTAGATGAACCTTTGTTGGCAAAGTAATGTCTCTGCTTTTGAATATGCTATCTAGGTTGGTCATAACTTTCCTTCCAAGGAGTAACCATCTTTTAATTTCACGGCTGCAATCACCATCTGCAGTGATTTTGGAGCCCCCCAAAATAAAGTCTAACTCTGTTTCCACTGTTTCCCCATCTATTTCCCATGAAGTGATGGGACCAGATGCCATGATCTTCGTTTTCTGAATGTTGAGCTTTAAGTCAACTTTTTCACTCTCCTCTTTCACTTTTATCAAGAGGCTTTTTAGTTCCTCTTCACTTTCTGCCATAAGGGTGTGTCATCTACATATCTGAAGTTACTGATATTTCTCCCAGCAATCTTGATTCCAGCTTGTGCTTCTTCCAGCTCAGCGTTTCTCATGATGTACTCTGCATATAAGTTAAATAAGCAGGGTGACAATATACAGCCTTGACGTACTCCTTTTCCTATTTGGAACCAGTCTGTTGTTCCATGTCCAGTTCTAACTGTTGCTTCCTAACTGTTCCATATAGTTTTCTCAAGAGGCAGGTCAGGTGGTCTGGTATTCCCATCTCTTTCAGAATTTTCCAGTTTATTTTGATCTACATAGTCAAAGGCTTTGGCATAGTCAATAAAGCAGAAATAGATGTTTTTCTGGAACTCTCTTGCTTTTTTCATGATCCAGTAGATGTTGGCAATTTGATCTCTGGTTCCTCTGCCTTTTCTAAAACCAGCTTAAATATCAGGAAGTTCACGGTTCATATATTGCTGAAGCCTGGCTTGGAGAATTTTACACTAGACATATACTAATCACACAAGTACACAGACAGAAGCTTACAAAAATGTTCACAGCAGTATTGGTTTTAACAGAAAAAAAAGGACAATTAAATGTCCCTTAGTGGGATTCTAATAGATAAACATCTATTTGTTCACATGCCAAAAAGACTATCGAGTAGTCAAATTGAAAGAATTAAAACTAAATATATGAACATGAGTGAATCTTAAGAACAGTTTGAAAAAGCAAGCTGCTGAACAATATACAGAATGTAATAGAATTTCTATATGTTTTTAAATATGCAAAATAATACTAGTACATATATTCATGGAATTCATACATATGCAGTAGAAATATAAAACATTCCAAAGAGCGAGATGGAATTCAGAGGAATGCAATAAAGGAGAGTTCATGAGAGACTTCAATTGTATTTGTAATGATTTATTTCTTGAGCTTGGTGCTGGCTGCATGGATGCTTATTTTATTCCCCCAACGCTTATTTTCTCTCCAAATTTATTTCTTAATCGTTGAAAACAGAAACTTGATCTTGCCAAGTATATTTCATCCCACCTGCCTTTGAAAATTGTCAGTTATTCTTACCTATTCACTTCACAAGCCAGAGCATCTTCCAAACCTAATTTCCCTGTTTATTTAAAGTTTTTTCTCTCTCTTTACATAAAATTAACTGTAATGTTTAGATATTTTTAAGGCATGGTTAAGGCTGAGCTCTGATTTTTTTAAATTTGATAATAGTATCTCTGTGACTTTTACTTTATTAAATAAATGTGGATGTGTTTGATATATTTTTCTTTCCACAGTTAGTGTCTTCTTTTGGAATTGATTTAAAATGCAATGGGGCATTTACTGAAAATTATTTAGAGAATTCATACTTTTTGTTAAAAAATTGAGAATTCTTTTAACTTTTTATTTTGTAGTGTAGTATAGCTGGTTAGCAATGATGTGATAGTTTCAAGGGGACAGCATAGGGACTAAGCCATACATATAAGTGTATTCATTCTCTTCCAAACTCCCCATATCATGCCAGATAACATTGAACAGAGTCTCATGTGCTGTACAGTAGGTCCTTGTTTGTTATTGATTTTGAATATAGCAGTATCTACATGTCAACTCCAAACTCCCTATCAAAAAATTGAGAATATTTGCTCACCAGACTTCTAGGCGGTGACCTGGAGGGAAGAGCAATCTGGCAGGGCTGCTCCATTGGAGAGAGGAGTCTATGACACAGGAGAAACCAACTGGGGCATCCAGGCTTTGGAAGCTGATAGAATAGAAGGGAAGAAACTAAAAGAAGGAGCAAGACAGGAGAATGTCACAGACTGTATGAAACTGTCTTCCTCACAGCCTGTCAAACATTCAACTTGCTCATGACATCATAGAATGCTAACTGAGACTGAGATTTTGAGGGAAGAATGAAAGAGCGAATGTTCGCATCCAGGTCTGACACAGCAGAGAACTAGAACAGCACACACGCCTGGCAGCTTGTGTGTGTGCGTTAGGCACTCAGTCGTGTCTGACCTTTGCGACCCCATGGATTGCAGCTTGCCAGGCTCCTCTGTCCATGGGATTCTCCAGGCAAGAATACTGGAGTGGTTGCCAGTTCCTTCTCCAGGGGATCTTCCCAACCCAGGGATCAAACCTGGGTCTCACACATTGCCGGCAGGTTCTTTACCATCTGCCACCAGGGAAGCCTGTATAGGAGCTTAGAAACAGAGAACTTTAGAGAAAACACAGCAAATAAACACAAATTTTCAAGAGAGCTTTGAACAAGTAGACAAGTGGAAAGCAGGTCATGTTTATTCAGTTTCCCAAAGGATAGATGCACCACTATTGATCTCCCTATTACATGAAAAGATATTTAAAATGGACTGGACAGTTCCCATCCCCTTAGTACAGCTGGTAAATAAAATTGAGGTATACTGCTTGTTTTCAGAAGAGTTGCTTCAGAGCAAACAAATTCAAATAATACATTTAATTGTATATGTTCTGCTTAAGCCTTAGCTGAAGAAAAACTATAATATTATCCCAGAGAAAAATGTGAATTAAAGACAAAGTCACATGCTAATTTCATTTTTACATCTAAATATGTAATGAAAATGGCTTATTGCTTTTTGGCAAATAGACATAAGCTTTTGCCTCTCTCTTCAGGAAATGTAGATGTTAATACTGCATAATTCCTAATCAAGGCAAAACTCTGTGAATAAAATATGCAATACTTGAGAAGATTTTTTAAATTCAACATTTTGTACTCATCACAATTATAATATTTCAACAATATTAAGCATGTATGTCAATAATTTTCATTGAAATTATTTGTTTCTTATTCTATTTCTTATGAACTATTTAATCAGTGAAATTATTCTACTTTATTTTAAATATTAATAGTGCTTATATTATGTGTTAGAAAAAGAACTATGCTAGAGAAATAAGATAAGTAAAATTTCTTTGATTAAAAATAGTAAGAACTGTACTGTACTAAAAATTTGATTTTCTTATTACTAAGTGACTAAATTTTAGTGATTTTTGGTTTTACATATAATATTTGTTTCTTTTAATTCCTTGCTGATATGAGAACTGTCTCAAATTATATTATGGCTTGATGGTTTTCAATGAGAGGAGAAAGCTGAACCAGACATTTCTTGGTTTTAAGGACTCTTTTGCTAAGAAATAAAAAAGCTTGTCTTCTATCAGAAGCTTCATGGATGGTAAAAGTTAGAACAAATCTCCTCAGTATTAGAGTGGAAGGCTCTAGAGTCAAAATTGTGATTCAAAATAACTTCATGGGTAAAGACAAGCAACCAGGATGGCAGTACAGCACAGGAGCTTACAGCCATTATCTTTTAATAACCAATAATGAAATATAATCTGCAAAAACACTGAATTGCTGTGCTGTACACCTGAAACGAACATAACACTGTAGATCAACTACACTCCAACAAAAATTAAAAAACAAAACAATAAAATACCACTTGGGTGAACTGCTCAACTGCTTTGTGTCTCAATTTCTTCATCTCTAACAAGAAAATACAACTGTATGTCTCTCATAGGTCTGTTTGGATGGCTGGATGAGATCAAGTGTGTAGAATTCCCAAAATAATGTTGGACATAAACTAAGATTTGATAATTGCTAGTTCTGCATCATTTAAGGTGATATAGGTGAAAAACGGCTATCACAGATGACAAAGGTATAAATATAAATATATGTGAATGTAAATATGTAGATACACACAAACATATATATATATATATATATCCCTGTTTGTATAAAACGGCAAATCTGAACGAATAGAATCAGCAGGGCGCAAGGCCTAGGCTGGCTTGCTGACCAGCTACTTTGTGACTTGGTGAATTCGATTTCCACACATCTCACTTTCCCTGTTTGTAATTTGGGAGTTTAGACAAGAAAATTTTTATGATTCTAATTCAGTCCTAATGGTTACTGATTTTTTCTTTTTTAATAAGCCAATAGTATCAAACAGGAATACGTGAAGTCCAAGTTTAGAGAAGAGTGACTCTCTAAAGAGAAAAACAAAAAGCTAGAGATTTTGCTGTCAAATTCACTGAGCAACAGAAGCTCAACAATAAATTCAAATATCATTTTTAAAAAGAGCTGTTATGAATGGAGTGTTTGTGTTCTCCAAAATCTGAACATGGAAATTCTAAGCCCCAGCATGATGACATTAGAAGGTGGGGCCTTTGGGGGTAATGAGGTCAGGATGGTGGAGCCCTCCTGAATGAGATTAGTGCCTTTACAAGATGATTCAGTAGAGCTTTCTCCCTCTCTTTGCTCTCTATCACGTGAGGATACAATAAGACAATCATTTGCAAACCAGAAAGCAGGCCCTCCCCAGACACTGGATCGGCTAGCACCTTAAATTTGGACTTCCAACCTCCAAAACTGTGAGAAATAAATTGTGGTTTAAGCCACCCAGTCCATAGTTTTCTGTTGCAGCAGCCTGAACTAACGCAAAAGTGAATTTTTCTCAAGCGTGAACTTATTCCTTCTCTCGGTCATCATCGTGCCTCTAGGTGAGGTGATGAGGAAAGAGGCCCTCATCTGAAGATGGGGAACTTTATTTTCAGGTTGTATATCTTTTATTTATATATTGTCTACTTCTCAGTTGCCCTCTTTTATAAAGAGGAGAATTTTAATATCTACTTTATAGAATATTACAAAAGTTTAAAGAGTTTAGTTATTAATTAAACTGAATTATATTGATAGAAAATCTAATCATTTTGTCAATTTTTCCTTTTAGTGATGTGTATTAATATTTATTTGCGTATTACTCAATATACTATTTATGTGTTATCCGATACATTTTGTATATCAGTGTGTATATTCATAGGTAAAAGAGAAAAGGCAAGGAAATGGATATTCTAGAGCATATACACTATGTAAGGCACAATGACAGATGATTAATAAATATTTCAAAAAAATTATCTGAATACCATGGTAATTAGTACTGTCCACATTTTTCAGATTAAGAAGTTGAAACTCATAAATGTTAAGTAGCCTTCCTAAGGTCATATATCTGAAGCTATATATCCAAAGACATAGCTAGTAAATGTTAGAGTCTGACTTCATATCAGATTGGTCACCTGCATAGATTGTATAACCTGGACATGAAACCATGTGACATGGGAAAGAGCTGAACTTCATTATCTGGCTGTACTGTCGAAAGCCTGAACTTATGCCGTAACTCCATCACTTGCTACCTGTAGAACTCTGGAGCAAGATACTTAACCATTCTGAGCCTGGGTTTCCTTATTTCTAAAATAGAAAACTGGAGATGTTGTTGGTGCTCCCCCCAGATCCTTTTGATCATCCAATCCAGAGCACCCATTCCCTTTCTGCTATCAGTATTGATTAACAATAACCCCCTTCTCCAGAGAACTGCCCCCAGAGTAATGATCAAACAGGAACTTCCACATGTCCCCAGAGATCTTGACCAATGCCTGATGGATACAAAAGGTCAACTTCTGGCAACAACGGGGTACAGATTGTGCTCAATTTTTCAGTGAGAATAGACTGAAGCTCATGACCTGAAGCTCAGTTGAAACCTTCTCTTTGCTTAGTTTTTATTTCCCATCCTGTCGTGCTTCCTTCATGCCCTTTTCTCCTGTGGGTAATTTTTTCAACTTTTAGATGACCTCAGACAAAAATATATACTAAAATAATATAAGAACAAGGTGAAATAAATGTATGGGAATGATTTTAACTGTAGAGTACTACAAAAGTTTCATATGAATATTATGCAGAATTATAAAACAAGTCAAATACTTTTTATACCTTTCCCTGGAGTATTAAAAACTATTACCTTTCAGACCTAGCATACTTGCATTCTCTCTTCTCTCACACATATCAAAACAAATAATTAGTTTATGCTTAAATTATTTAGTCTTTTGGATAATTATTCAAACCGCTGCAATCTTAAGGTCAGGACGCATTCAAGAATATGAAAAGAAAAGATGGATTTGATCAGTCCCTCTTGGTTATACTGGTTTAGCCCAGGTGAATATATTTTGCTAATCTGGAGGTGTTCAGTGCTTTTGTTTAAGTACCTCCTAAAATATTTTTTTTATTTGCATTTTTAGCTGTTAGCTAAAGTTTTATATTTAAGGCTTAATACTTAAACATAATTTATAAGTTCCAACAAATTTTGTATTACATTTGTGTCTTAAATATTTTTCATCAAAACATTAGAGCAACAAATTAAACGTATTTAATTTAGAAGAAAAATAGCTGCCAAAGAATTAATTGGCAAAGCCAGTTCTTACTTGTGAAACCAATAATCTAAATTAGACTTTTCTATTGGGGGAAAAAAACTTGATTTTTTTCAATCACAGTAAACATATAAATATGCATTCCCATTAGCACTTAACTTCTGAATTCTAAGATACAGGAGTAATACATGTCTTGGGGGAGATAGAGTAGTTACAGGAGCCTAGCCACCAGTCTTTCCCCTAGATAAGGAAGGGCACTTTCCTCTGTAATATTTTCCTGATGCCTTTCTAGCTTTACCGTCTTGTAGTTTTCCCTGTGTCACTTCTCAAATTGTTTCTTTGTTTGGTATCCCAGAAGTGCCTTGGAATAACACATTGTACTGATTTCAGACGAGTGAGGGGAAGACAGAGGGTCTGTGAAGAGAGATATGGGAAAGAACTGGCTCATCCCAGGAAATGCTCTAACAGGTCAGTTTTAAGAAAGACTTGAGTATGAAAATCGACCTCTGAATATATTCCTACCTGGGTAACCTCTGGAAATCCTCCTTATATCTCCAGGGCTATGCATGTCACCACCCCTGCCTCTTGGTCACCCCACACTTAGCCAGATGGCTAGAGACAAGGGATGTCTGTTGGGTTCCTCTCAGGGGGAGTCCATAGCCAAAAAATGTGTTACTCTTTGTTTCCCTTTGTTATTTATTATTCTTTGGTTGCATGTAACTGAACTTCAACCCAACTTCATACAAATGGGCATGAATTATAGAATACATTGGGGTCTCACGGAGCCCAAGACCCATCGTGAAGGACTTCTGGAACGCGGTGGAATCAGGAAATGGAACACTAGCACTCTTTCTTCTGTCTTTCATCTCTGTTCTTCTCTGTATGTCTGATTCACATTTCTCTCTCTTTCTCTGCTTTTCTGATCTATAAGGTAGAGTAACATGGCTACCGAAAATGCTTTAGAGTAATTTTGACCTGTGTTCCAGAGAAAGACTGAATCTGCTTCTCCAAAGAAAGGAAACTTATAGGGGAAGATGGCATCATATACTCAGTCTTGATCAGTCTTGATGGAACTATGGCCCCTTGATTCATGTAAAATCACAAGGTTGAATTGGGTTTGAAATAAGGCTTCTGAATAGATAAAACATTCAGCAAACACCCAATGCCTTCCAAGGTTGGACAGAAGATCTAGCCACAAGCATTTAGGACAATTCTCAGCTCTGAGTTGAGCCAATGGAATTCCTGTCTTAGGAATATTTTCATATTACTCTTCCCATAAAGGGACTAAATGCTATATTCTGAGACTTAAGAATGTCATACAATAGAAAGGACATTATTTGAGGATTGCAAATGGAACAGGAATGAGACCATCTGCCTATGAAATCATATCATACTTACTCCTAAGATGGTAAGTCCGTTGTGGAGGTGGGAGAGAAGACTAATTTGAAGTGATATGAGAAAAGAGGTAATTTTTAAAAACTGCTTATCCTCAATGAGATATGTGGTTGTTTCCCTTGCTCTACTCCTCTATCCTGCTGCTGCTAAGTCGCTTCAGTCGTGTCTGACTCTGTGTGACCCTATGGATGGCAGCCCACCAGGCTGCCCCGTCCCTGGGATTCTCCAGGCAAGAACACTGGAGTGGGTTGCCATTTCCTTCTCCAATGCATGAAAGTGAAAAAATAAAGTGAAGTCACTCAGTCATGTCTGACTCCTAGTGACCCCATGGACTGCAGCCCACCAGGTCCCTCCATCCATGGGATTTTCCAGGCAAGAGTACTGGAATGGGGTGCCATTGCCTTCTCCCTCCTCTATCCTAGTGGTTTTCAATCCTGAGTAGCAGACGTTCTCAGTGTTCACTCATATCTTCTCTAGACCTTTTCCATTTTTATACAAAACAGCTGTTTGTGTGTTTTCACCTGCATCTCTGTCAGAGTGATGACCTCAGACTTCCTTAACCTTTGCCTCAGTGTAGAGAGAGCAGAAAAGGCCTAGGAATTTATATCTCCACCACTGACTACTAAGTAAAATATTCAGCTCTCTGGTCCCTGACGGGGACAGCTTAGAGGTGTGATTTATAAGTGCAGAAGTCACCGGTAGGATTGAGCTGAAGTTACCATGTGGGTGTTTGCTTAACATCAGACTGTTGGCTCGCTACCTTCCCTTTCCTGTCACGTGCAATACTTCTCTGTGGTTTTAACAAATCACTTTTATTTGAATCTTCATCTACAGGTCTACATCTGGGGATCCCAATCTTAGATACTGACTGTCCATTAGAATTACGTAGGAAGCTGGTATATTTGGGAGAATAAAATTCTTCATCCAGGCCATGAGTAAGAGCAACAAGGTGAATTTTTACCCTAGAGAATTAAATAAAAAATGTTCAGTTCAGTTCAGTCGCTCAGTGGTGTCTGACTCTGTGACTCCATTGACTGCAACACGCCAGGTCTCCCCGTCCATCACCAACTCCTGGAGCTTGCTCAAACTCATGTCCATCAAGCCAGTATGCCATCCAACCATCTCATCCTCCATTGACCTCTTCTCCTCCTGCCTTCAATCTTTCCCAGCATCAGGGTCTTTTCAAATGAGTCAGTGGCCAAAGTATTGGAGCTTCAGTTTCAGCATCAGTCCTTCCAATGAATATTCAGAACTTATTTCCTTTAGGATTTACTTGTTTGATCCCTTTGCAGTCCAAGGGCCTCTCAGGAGGAGTCTTCTCCAACACCACAGTTCAGAAGCATCAATTCTTTAGCTCAGCTTTCTTTATGGTCCAACTCTCGTATCCATACATGACTATTGGAAAAACCATAGCTTTAACTAGATGACCCTTTGTCAGCAAAGTAATGTCTCTGCTTTTTAAGATGCTGTCTAGGTTTGTCATAGCTTTTTTTCCAAGGAGCAAGTGTCTTTTAATTTCATGGCTGGAATCACCATCTGCAGTGATTTTGGAACCCAAGAAAATAAAGTCTGTCACTGTTTCCATTGTTTCTCCATCTATTTGCTTTTTTACCTTTAAATAAGTATATAATGTGTTCCTATGAAACGTGTGTATGTGTGTGCATGCAGATTTATGAGAAAGAGACATCATCAGAGACTGAGAGATACAGATGGATAAAGAGGCATTCTTTTGTGTTATTTAAAATAACTTCTGGATTTGAATTATGAAAAAAAGTACATATTGTAGGTATCAGTCAGGATTTGAAGAGAACCATTAGGAGATACATATACATGTGTCTTTGTCAGTTCAGCTCCGTCACTCAGTCGTGTCCGACTCTTCGAGACCCCATGGACTGCAGCATGCCAGGCCTCCCTGTCCATCACCAACTCCCAGAGTTTACATGTATCTTTATATGTGTGTATATATAAAAAGGTTTGTTTATAAAGGATTGGCTTACACAGTTGTGAGCTGACAACTCTGAAATCTGTAGGGAAAACTGGCTGGTTTGAAACAGGCAGAAGCTGAGCACTGCAGTCACGAAGTAGAATTCTTTCTTCTCCAGGAAACCTGAGCTTTTGTTCGTAAGGCCTTCAACTATTAATAATTGGATGAGGCCCATCCATGTTAGTCGGAGAAGGCAATGGCAACCCACTCCAGTACTCTTGCCTGGAAAATCCCATGGGCGGAGGAGCCTGGTAGGCTGCAGTCCATGGGGTCACTAAGAGTCAGACACGATTGAGCAACTTCACTTTTCACTTTCATGCATTGGAGAAGGAAATGGCAACCCACTCCAGTGTTCTTGCCTGGAGAATCCCAGGGACGGGGGAGCCTGGTGGGCTGCCTCTATGGGGTCGCACAGAGTCGGACACGACTGAAGCGACTTAGCAGTAGCAGCAGCATCCATGTTATCAATGGTAATTCCCTTACTTCAAGTCAATCAGTTGTAGACGTTACCATATCCACAAAGTACATTCACAGCACAACCTGGCCTAGTGTTTGGTTAACTGGGTATTGTAGCCTAGTTGTGTGGGTCCTAAGTCGCTTCAGTCTTATCAGAGTCTTTGTGACTGTGTGGATCACTCAGTCCATGGGATTCTCCAGGCAAGGATAGTGGAGTGGGTTCCCATGCCCTTCTCCAGGGAATCTTTCTGACCAGGGATTGAACCTTGGGTTTCTTACATCTTAGCATTCGCAGGCAGGTTCTTTACCATGTCACCTAGGAAACCCATGGCCTAATTAGATTGACACAAAAGACTACTCATCATACTGCAGGACTAATAAGCAAGGAAGAAAAAAAAAAGTTTTGTTGTGTCAAATTAGCACACAAACATGGCATTCCCAGAAACCGCTTGGCATTTTATGCAGTAATAATAAGTTCACATATTATTAACCTGATCATATTCACTTCATGCAAAAGGCAGTGACTCGCAAAAATAAACTCTATATATGCTGTATATCTATATATAGATATATTCATATTTCTAAATAAAAATCGGAAAAGAAGTTAATGCTTTTTGTTGCAGCTAAGACACATTCAGAGGACATTTGTTTGTAGTCTAGTCTGTTTAATATTAACAACTGTCAGCAATTGCCCAACAGCACCCATCTATAAAACACTAAAACACTAGAGTGTTGATAGTGTTCGCACTACAGTGTTGAGAGTGAGGGAGAAACCAAGCCTTGGCCTAAGATATCTAACAAGTTTGCAAGAGTGGTAGTGAGAGCAGGATTGGAGTAGAACCGTAGGCCCTAGAGAAGACGTAGTGAGATCAAAATCAGGCCAAGCGGAGTATAACCGATCCAGTCAAGGAGAGGCCATGCGGTAGACTAGCGTAGGTTCCACAGGAGAAGCAGATCAGGCATGCGGCCACAGGCATGCAGGAGTATCCTGGCATGTAAAACACAATGAAGATGCACGTTCTAGTTACTGCTTCTCATACGGTAGCAAGGAAACCCCACATGGGTTCGACGAATTACTTAGAACTCCTGATTGGTGTTACTGTCCTTCACAAATATTTGGTCCCCTTTTAAATTTGAACATGTGGCAGGATCACATACCTGTGTCCACCTTGAAATTATGTGTGGCCACATGAGGAGTTCGGGTCAATGAACTGTGAAGGTAGTCATTCGTGAGTGTCACTTCCGGACAGAAGCACTTGTTTACTGGAGCTCAGCTCTCCAGGGCTCTCCTCTCCTGCTGGGTGACTGTGAAATGCTGATATGGGTGCTTCTGCTTGCCTGATTGAAGCTGGCTGGAATGCTGAGCCAGCACACGAGGAATGACTGCCCTGGAGGGTGGCCCAAGCCTGCAGAAGACTTCAAATTGCGTTAAGTTACTGAGATGGTTCCGTTTTACTGCAGCATAGCTTATAACCTGCCTGAGTGTGATGCGGAAACAGGCATAGCGCATATTCAATTAAATAGTTACAGACTCACCAGGACTCTCAAGCAGTCAGTCTCTGTCTCTCTTATAAATTGTTTTGCTCTTTTGATTTTGGGCACTGAGTATGCTATAGAAACAACGAGGACAGGCAAGGAGGGAATGTATTACAGTCATTTTTTGAATGAAGAAAAGGAGTGGTCACAATTAGAAGGTGTTAACTTTTGAAAACCCACAGAGGGCATGAAGTAAAAATCTTAGCTGCTCTTTCTGTCATCTGTATGATTCGGTGAGGAGTTTCTGAGTTTGTAAAAATATAAATCTCAAACCAGCTCTAGAAAACAGAATTTGTGGTCAAGATATTGAGGGGTCTCATAAATCCAGAAAAAGTTGTAAACAACCAGGCCTTTGAAAGGACAAAAAGAAAAACAGATTTAGGAATCTCTCTGTCTCTGTCTCCTCCCTTCACCCCTGTTGACTCTGACCTATGGTCCCTCTGGCCTGAATAGTTTTATCTGTTTACCTACCTTACACATGAATCATTTGCTAGTGGCCAAATCAGTTCTGGCCTGCAAGCCCTTTCATTCAAACAACCACACCCAACTTTCCTCTGAATTTTTAAGTCATATCCTTCCAAGACGGAGAAGGCAATGGCACCCTACTCCAGTACCCTTGCCTGGAAAATCCCATGGATGGAGGAGCCTAGTGGGCTGCAGTCCATGGGGTCGCTAAGAGTCGGACACGACTGAGCGACGTCACTTTCACTTTTCACTTTCATGCATTGGAGAAGGAAATAGCAACCCACTCCAGTGTTTTGCCTGGAGAATCCCAGGGATGGGCGAACCTGGTGGACTGCCGTCTATGGGGTTGCACAGAATCGGACACGACCAAAAAAGTACCTCTTTAGCCTAGCTTACTTTGTAAATTAGGTTTGGGAAGTTAAGTCCACTGGTCCTTAGATGTTCTCTAGTTAGACATTCACTTACCCTAGCTGAATCCTCTGCGATGACAGCAGTTGAACCTGTGAATTGACGATCACCACAGAAGGTGCTGTGGCTGGGGCATTTTATCCAAAATGGGAGTGGGCAGGGTGGGCACCTGAAAGCACAGCTAGAACAATTCCCCTGAACGTCTATACTTCTGTGGGCTGGGCATCAAGGACACCCTGAAAGAGAGAAGGAAACTCTTTTGAGGGACTGCTTCTAAACAACCACCACCCAAATTCTGCCCACTTCCTCTTTGAAAATTGCTAATGTCTGGCCTAACTTATCACCAGGGAATAATTTAGATGTTGCAAACAATGGAACTCTTTGTGTATTTGGAGAAAGAGAAACTGTGAGTAACACTGAGCCCTCCCTTGGATTTACATGTGTAATTATGCGTACAGTGGGGAAATGTGAGAGACACACCTCATATGAAAAAGGATCTTCTGAATTCCATCCCGTTTCTCATTCTGGAGGCATGAGTCAATTTTTTTTTACCCTATGAAAGTTGATTTTGTAATTTAAAAAAGTCTAAACATGAATTTTTATTTTTTTCTACAAATGCATTGAAATGCTTCTTTCTCTTTCTTAATTCTATTGAGATATAATTGACATATAACATTGTATAGGTTTAAGGTATACAACATGATTTGATACACGTATATATGGCAAAATGATCACCTTAAGATTAGTTAACATCTAATACCTCACACATATACAAATTTTTCCTTTGTGATTAAAACTTTCAAGAACTACTGAACTTTTTTAAGCAACTTTCAAATCTATGATACTGTGTTACTAACTATAGTGACTATATTTTACACTACATCCCCGGGGGTTATTTATTTTATAAATAAACGCCTGTAGCTTTTATTTGTTTAATTAAGTGTCTATACCTTTTGACCACCTCCACTAAATTTTCCCTCCCCAACTTCCTTAAAATACTTATTTCAATTATTTAAAAAATAAGAAAAACTAACCTTGGCTAGCATTGTAAGCCATTCTTTCCACAAACAGCTTTTACGCACCAGAGATTCAAATGGGAGCAAGAAACATTTCCTCCTCCTCTCAAAGGTCATATCATATAGCTGCAGGAAGATAGACAAACACAGATATACACACGTACTGTCAACTAATTATAAACATGAAAAAGGGCCTAAGTCTGTATAACGAGGCAGAGACCGATGAGATGCTATTTTAGATAGGTATAAAGACTGAATTACGAAGATCACCAGTGAACTCCCCTTTTGTCAAAACCAACAGTTAATTCTCAGTTGTCATTTTACTCAAATTTTCAGCGTTGTTAACACAATACACTTCATTTGCTTGACCTCAGAGGCACCATATTTCTGTCAGATTTGCAGGTCCCTCCACTTCTGCCAACTAAAATAAAGGACTAGCAAGATGTCATGACTACCAATTTTATACATCAACAGCCTGACCCTTGCCCCTCAAGTCCAGAGTCATATATCCAACTTCCTACATGCCATCTCCATATCCATGTCAAATGTTCATCTCAAAGTTAACGTATCTAGAACTAGTTTTAGATCTTATTCATAATATATGCTCTCCATTTCCAATGATCCCTTTCTCAGTAAATGGTAGCTCCACCTTTGTTGAGACCCCACCCCAAACTTTGGCATTCTTGACCCCAAGGAGTCCTTTTGATTTTCCCACACATTCTATCCAATCCATCAACAAATCTTTTAGCTCTACCTTTAAAATATATTTGGAATTGGATACCTTTCACTTCTTCCTTCTCAGTAATTCAAACTACCTTATTTCTAGCTTGGATTATGACAATAATTGCATCCAGTGTCAGTTCTTACAAGAGACTGATGGTTTACTCTAAGCTTGAATCATATCATATCACTTTCCTAATAAAATGCTGCTTATTTCACCAGAATAATGTTTAGAATCTTTTCTATGGTCTTTGAGGCTTTGTATAATCTGACTCTACAGCACCTCTGTGACCTAGTCTTGGACCACTCTCTCTGGTTCATTGTGCTTCAACTACACCGGCCTCCTTTGACAGTTCTTTGCAAAGGTCAAACAGGTTCTTACATCAGGGCCTTTGCACATGCTATTTCTTTAACACAGAACACTCTTTTTCCAGATAGCTGCATAGATACTGTCTTTACTTCATTGACTCTCTGTTGAAATATTATCTTCTCAGAGATGTCTTCCCTAAACAATCTGTCTACAACAGTGAGTAACGCTACTTTGCCAATCACTCCTTTCAGCGCTGTTACCAGTATACATGATTTTTACCACTTAGTTCATCCAACATATTCTGTATGTGTAATTGTTCCTTTTTGTTGTGTGTCTCGCCTCACTGGAATCTAAAGTTTATGAACGGTGAGACTTGATATTTTCATGTCATATTCCCAGTGTCTGATATGTGTAGGTTTTCAATAAATGCCTATTATATATAGGCTTTCCAATAACCATGAATACTAGCAAAATAAAATACCACTAATCAGAAGTAAATAGAAAGATGGCTAGTCTGACTGATTCTTTTTAAATAAAATATTTACTTGCGAAATCATGAATTTTCCATCAATAATGGGCAAAACTTACTTTGAGTAAGGTTAAATTTCTGCTGGCTTTGAACAGTAAAACCCATTTCTAATTACTATATTGATTTGGTATATGCAAATGTGCTTTTAGAGGGCTTGACAAAGTTTATCCTAAATTGATTTACCAGGTCTTCCACAACGTGTTATCTTTAGTTTGATTACTAAGCTGTTTGCAGTAGTTCTTGAAGATGTTCTCAAAGCACTTCAAGTGTAAACTCCAGCTCATTTCAGATCAAATATTCTGAAATTCTGAGTTTAGAAAAGCCAGAATACATACAGTTCTACAGCATGAGTAGTTCTTGGGTGGTCAGTAAAACAGCATGCATATCAGATCAGATCAGATCAGATCAGTCGCTCAGTCGTGTCCGACTCTTTGCGACCCCATGAACCGCAGCACGCCAGGCCTCCCTGTCCATCACCAGCTCCCGGAGGTCACTCAGACTCGCATCCATCGAGTCAGTGATGCCATCCAGCCATCTCATCCTCTGTCGTCCCCTTCTCCTCCTGCCCTCAATCCCTCCCAGCATCAGAGTCTTCTCCAATGAGTCAACTCTTCGCATGAGGTGGCCAAAATACTGGAGTTTCAGCTTTAGCATCATTCCTTCTAAAGAAATTCCAGGATTGATCTCCTTCAGAATGGACTGGTTGGATCTTCTTGCAGTCCAAGGGACTCTCAAGAGTCTTCTCCAACACCACAGTTCAAAAGCATCAATTCTTCGGCGCTCAGCCTTCTTCACAGTCCAACTCTCACATCCATACATGACCACAGGAAAGACCATAGCCTTGACTAGGCGAACCTTTGTTGGTAAAGTAATGTCTCTGCTTTTGAATATGCTATCTAGGTTGGTCATAACTTTCCTTCCAAGGAGCAAGCGTCTTTTAATTTCATGGCTGCAGTCACCATCTGCAGTGATTTTGGAGCCCAGAAAAACAAAGTCTGACACTGTTTCCACTGTTTCCCCATCTATTTCCCATGCAGTGATGGGACCAGATGCCATGATCTTCGTTTTCTGAATGTTGAGCTTTAAGCCAACCTTTTCACTCTCCCCTTTCACTTTCATCAAGAGGCTTTTTAGCCCCTCTTCACTTTCTGCCATAAGAGTGGTGTCATCTGCATATCTGAGGTTATTGATATTTCTCCCGGCAATCTTGATTCCAACTTCTGTTTCTTCCAGTCCAGCATTTCTCATGATGTATTCTGCATATAAGTTAAATAAACATGGTGACAATATGCAGCCTTGACGTACTCCTTTTCCTATTTGGAAACAGTCTGTTGTTCCATGACCAGTTCTAACTGTTGCTTCCTGACCTGCATACAGATTTCTTAAGAGGCAGATCAGGTGGTCTGGTATTCCCATCTCTTTCAGAATTTTCCATAGTTTATTGTGATCCACACAGTCAAAGGCTTTGGCATAGTCAATAAAGCAGAAATAGATGTTTTTCTGGAACTCTCTTGCTTTTTCCATGATCCAGCGGATGTTGGCAATTTGATCTCTGGTTCCTCTGCCTTTTCTAAATCCAGCTTGAACATCAGGAAGTTCACGGTTCACATATTGCTGAAGCCTGGCTTGGAGAATTTTGAGCATTATTTTACTAGCGTGTGAGATGAGTGCAATTGTGCGGTAGTTTGAGCACTCCTTGGCATTGCCTTTCTTTGGGATTGGGATGAAAACTGACCTTTTCCAATCTTGTGGCCACTGCTGAGTTTTCCAAATTTGCTGGCATATTGAGTGTAGCACTTTCACAGCATCATCATTCAGGACTTGGAATAGCTCCACTGGAATTCCATCACCTCCACTAGCTTTGTTCGTAGTGATGCTTTCTAAGGCCCATTTGACTTCACATTCCAAGATGTCTGGCTCTAGGTCAGTGATCACATCATCATGATTATCTAGGTCTTGAAGCTCTTTTTTGTACAGTTCTTCTGTGTATTCTTGCCACCTCTTCTTAATATCTTCTGCTTCTGTTAGGTCCACACCATCTCTGTCCTTTATCGTGCCCATCTTTGCATGAAATGTTCCTTTGGTATCTCTGATTTTCTTGAAGAGATCCCTAGTCTTTCCCATTCTGTTGTTTTCCTCTATTTCTTTGCATTGATCACTGAAGAAGGCTTTCTTATCTCTTCTTGCTATTCTTTGGAACTCTGCATTTAGATGTTTATATCTTTCCTTTTCTCCTTTGCTTTTCGCTTCTCTTCTTTTCACTATTTTAAATGTAAACATGTATGACATGACACCCTTAATCTATTCTTAATTTTAAAATTAATAATGAAGCTAGAATTAAAACTATCTAGGAGAAATGGCTATAAGATTTCTCTCCAGTGTGTGTGTATAAATAAATAAATATACACATATATACATTAACAATATATTAATATATTGGAGAAGGAAATGGCAGCCCACTCCAGTGTTCTTGCCTAGAATATCCCAGGGATGGGGAAGCCTGGTGGGCTGCCGTCTATGGGGTCACACAGAGTCGGACACGACTTAAGTGACTTAGCATAGCATAGCAATATATATTTCTTATATTAGGAATATTGAAATATTCCTGAGTATGCACTACCGTACTTAACCTGTCATATATTGGATGCCAATATTCTTTTTAAATTCATTCAGCAAAATTTGTTAAGCACTTACTTTGTGCCCAGAATTGGGATATGAAATGATGACATAAAAATAAATAAAACAAATATAAAAAAATTTATTAAATACAAATTAATGATTGCCCATAGTCTTGTCAAATTTTACATAAAACACATCCTCTCTTTATGAACTTAGCATACAATTCCATAAGTTATAATTTGGTCCCTGACTGAAAAAAAAAAAAACCCAAACAAACAAACAAACAAACATATTTACTCCTGGATATATTAGTTATAACAACTTTCCCAAATGAGTAAAACTAACTTCTGGAAAAAACATGGTTCAATAAAATTTCAAGAGCAATCCAAAAGATAAACAATAAGAAGGCTTTTACTATAAATCTCAAATAAAATCCATTTTGAATATATTTTTCATAGAGCTTCTATACTGAATAGGGTCAGGTCAGATCAGTCGCACAGTCATGTCCGACTCTTTGCGACCCCATGAACTGCAGCACGCCAGGCCTCCCTGTCCATCACCAACTCCCAGAGGTCACTCAGACTCACATCCATCGAGTCAGTGATGCCATCCAGCCATCTCATCCTCTGTCGTCCCCTTCTCCTCCTGCCCCCAATCCCTCCCAGCATCAGAGTCTTCTCCAATGAGTCAACTCTTCGCATGAGGTGGCCAAAATACTGGAGTTTCAGCTTTAGCATCATTCCTTCCAAAGAAATCTCAGGGCTGATCTCCTTCAGAATGGACTGGTTGGATCTCCTTGCAGTCCAAGGGACTCTCAAGAGTCTTCTCCAACACCACAGTTCAAAAGCATCAATTCTTTGGCACTCAGCCTTCTTCACAGTCCAACTCTCACATCCATACATGACCACAGGAAAGATCATAGCCTTGACTAGGCGAACCTTTGTTGGCAAAGTAATGTCTCTGCTTTTGAATATGCTATCTAGGTTGGTCATAACTTTCCTTCCAAGGAGTAAGCGTCTTTTAATTTCATGGCTGCAGTCACCATCTGCAGTGATTTTGGAGCCCAGATAAACAAAGTCTGACACTGTTTTCACTGTTTCTCCATCTATTTCCCATGTAGTGATGGGACCAGATGCCATGATCTTCGTTTTCTGAATGTTGAGCTTTAAGCCAACCTTTTCACTCTCCACTTTCACTTTCATCAAGAGGCTTTTGAGTTCCTCTTCACTTTCTGCCATAAGGGTGGTGTCATCTGCATATCTGAGGTTATTGATATTTCTCCCAGTAATCTTAATTCCAACTTGTGTTTCTTCCAGTCCAGCATTTCTCATGATGTACTCTGCATATAAGTTAAATAAACATGGTAACAATATACAGCCTTGACGTACTCCTTTTCCTATTTGGAACCAGTCTGTTGTTCCATGACCAGTTCTAACTGTTACTTCCTGACCTGCATACAGATTTCTCAAGAGGCAGATCAGGTGGTCTGGTATTCCCATCTCTTTCAGAATTTTCCACAGTTTATTGTGATCTACACAGGCAAAGGCTTTGGCATAGGGTAGGACATGTTAAAAGTGAGGGTCAGAGGAATTAGCTTTAAGATAATAAATCTAATTCTCATACAGATTCATGGCTCCCGCAGGATTGGCTGTATACTCTGCAGGTTCTTCAGCATTTAGCTCCATCAACTCAGGTGGGAATAGGACAGACATACTGCTGTCTGCCATCAGCTACTCAGAATGAAGTGTGTGCTTCAGATGAGTCAAAACCAGAAGCTACTATTCAACTCTTAATGTCAAAGTGATAGTACTTTATCAAGAATCAAAAGGAAAGTAAAAAATTTCAAAGACAGTTATTCTCAAAACAGGATATAAAATGAAATATCTTTACTTTTTTTCCCTTTAAAAAGTTTCTAGATTTAGTAGAACACTTAATAGCAAATTAACATTATCCATTTACTATAATTTGTACCAATGGAGGTAAATTGTGACTTGGAGCATTTGAATGGATAGATGACTTCAAATTCTCAATGTTTTCTTTTTTTCCATATGTATTATTCATAATTACTTTTGATGAAGTAGCATCGTACATCTAAATGTTTGCATAGAGAGTATATGTGCAGATCACATATAACAAGATTTACATTTGAGAGATATTTGAATGAAAAGATTAATCTTGAATCCTTTATACATTTATGTACTACCTAGCACAGAACAGGTGTTCAAAATGCAACTGGCAAATCAATAATTCATTTATAAAAATCAAAGTTTTATGATCATGTATTAAAAAGTAAACATAGTTTTAGTCTCCTGGTAATTCTGTTATATAACAGATGCACAATAATTCTGGGCTTTACTTTTGAACTAACGTAGTAACTTTTGTGTGCTAAAGTGATATTTCTAGTAAGTGGGCAGCATTGTTCTATGTGGTAGTTTAGGCACTCAGCTCTTTCCATGTGAGGGTAAACCCTCTCTAGGACTCTAGAAGTCTCTGAATTCAGCTATAGATGGGAGCCCAGAGGCTGGAGAATGCATATCTGCTGCTTAACTGCCTAGTCGAAAAGTGATGAAACACTTCAGCCCACAGCTTATTGACCAGAACTAGTCACATGGACCCACTCAGATGCAAGCAGGTGCAGGTGGGAAACGGAGTCCTTACCTAGCTAGACGCTTTGCAGAGACTAAAGAAGGGGAAATGCAATTTTTGGTAGACAGTAAGGTTTTTTTGCCAACTTTTTTTTTTTTTTTTTAATTTTTTCTCTCCTTCTTCACAGAAGATATTGTTGAATTCAGCATTCAGGCATTGCAGTAACTTCTTGAAAATGTAAATTCCATGTCTAAGGTGAGCTGATGCAAATGGTAATATAATCAAAGACAGACTGGGCAGTCTAACAGGATAAAAAGATACATGACAGTAGGAGATAGTAAGACATCTAAAAAAATACCTTTGATTTGGCTCTATCAGTAGGCCCGCTATGTGGACATAATTGGTCTCTAGTTAATAAACTGCTGTCTAGTTTTCCTTGGTGTAGGGTCCAATTTTCTTTAGGAAGATGTGTCTGTGTTGCAACAGTATGGAACCAGACACATGCATTAAAGGCACCTGATGATAATAGGATGTG
Source organism: Tragelaphus eurycerus (assembly GCA_935064755.1). Classification (NCBI taxonomy): domain Eukaryota; kingdom Metazoa; phylum Chordata; class Mammalia; order Artiodactyla; family Bovidae; genus Tragelaphus; species Tragelaphus eurycerus. Next base: position 66,365,231 of record CAKXYN010000004.1, on the reverse strand, counting down.
TTGTAAAGTGATTATGATTCATAACATTTTTTCCCACACATATTTCAGCTAGGAGGTGTTCTAGACTTGTAGCGGACTGAAGGGTGTGCCTGAAAGGTGTGCCTTTATTTCTTATCTGCATCATAAAACTATTCTATGGTGCTGACAGTTTAAGCCTCTGAGCTTGGTACTAAGTTTTTTTTTTCAGTATCTGAAAAGTGAGTCCAAATATCAGTGGGAACTGTATCTCTGCTTGCAGTATGCGGGAAAGGACATTGCGGAGTTAGGTGCGAGCATCCCTGGACATGGTTTCCTGATCTTTCCTCAAGCAGGCCGCCCTCTTCTTCACCCACAGGTCTTGGCATCCTTGCCTTGCTCTGTGCCATCTGGCTAGGGGCCAACTTCCCAAATCTGCCTTAGCAACTAGCTCTGCCTGTGCTCAAGAGGCTGTTTTCAACAACTCCTTCTTGAGGCAATACCCTGTTCTCTCAGAACTCATATTTTATGGCAGTTCTACCGGACTAGGCTTCATTACCCGCAGGGCCCTTTTCAATCTTTCCCCACCCCACACGAATTACCTATCACAGTGTCTGGCATATAAAAAGAGCAGGATTCATATTGATTGAGTGTATTGTTTGCCTAATCACCGCGTAACAATCTTAGAGTTGTGAATTGGGCAGAAGAATTTGGACCTAGTGGCAGTCTCCCTGAGCCAGGGACATATCCTTTGGCTAAAAAGGCCTCCAGGAGGCTCACCTAACCTCCAACTGTGAGCTTCTATTCCTTGCAGACCATACTGCTGAAACCACACTCGTGTTATCAGTCAATTTTCTAAAACTTCTTTTCGAGTTTGAACTTTAATCCCTGTATCCGACCTCTGCCGGTCCTTGGTCCTTGAGGGTGAGGTGGGTTGGGGAGATGGGCTGTGGCGAGGTGACCTTCTTGCTGAGGGAAACCTGCTCCTCATTAGGAGTCCAGAAGGGAACATTTGGGTCACAGTCACTCTTTAGCTTCCCGTTGTCTCCTTCACACTCCTTCCAACCCGAGGACTCCAGAATGGGGACCCGCCTTGGGCTGCAGTGCCCTGCAGGTATTAGGAGCACCAAGTGGGTATCGGATGATGGACTGGAGCTGGGAAGGCGGATGTCGTGTCCAGTCACTGGGTGTGCACTGTCAACACTAAAAAAGGCGACCCTCTCCGATGTTTCTCTTCCCTCCCTTCCCTCGCCTAGGGCTATCCTAGGTAGCTCCAGAGTTGCTCGGGGTCGCGTGTCCTCCCGTCCCCATCCTCGGTGGGCAGCCCGCTCCCGCGCCCCGCACGCTCCGCCACGTCCCCGGCCGGAGACGCTCGAAGCGGCCCCTCCACCAAAGGTGTGGATGCAGGGGTGGGAAACATTAATAATCACGACACTCATCCCCAGCCCCCCACAGAAGCCCCAGTAGCAAAACAGGCACTACACCCACAGCGGAGCCCGTCTCTCCAAGGTAAGTTGTTGATTCGTCGCCGTTTCGGCGATTTTCTCCGGACAGCTGCGGCAGCGACAGCAGCTGTGAGGCGGCCCCGAAGCTCCTCGCGCTCTTCCTTCCTCCGCCCTTCCTCGGCCGCCTCTCACCCCAACCCCCTTCCCTGCTCTTTTCGCCTCCTCCCTTCTTGCCCTCTCGCGGGCCACGCACGCACACACCCGGAGACACCCTCCGCACTTGGCTACTCACACTGCGGCTTAACCCAAGCCGGCAAGGCAAGGTTGCCAAAGCGGCGCGGGGTGTGTGTGCGGGGTCCAGGGAAGGAGGCCAAATGGGGCTGGGGTGGGGGGTGGCATGGCAAAGCCTCTCTCTTCCCAGCTGCGACCCCCTGCCCATTCTCCTTCCCTAATCCCGGGCTGCCAGCAACAGTGACACCTGAGCTGGGGACTGGGCGGTGGAGGCAGCAGGCCCGCCGAACTGGCAGCTCAGAGAAAACAGAGCGAGGGGCGGGGACGACGAGGAGGAGAGGGAGGCGGGGCCAGAGGGGGAGGGGCGCCGCTGGCAGTGAGTGACGCTCACGCCATCCAATGACCGCCCATAGCTTCAACGTCGGGGGCAGCAGGGGGCGGGCTCCGCGGGGAGGAGGAGGCCGCTCCGGCGCTAGAGGCGGGGGCCGGGAGGAGGAAGGGGAGGAGGCGGAGGCGGGAGCGGTGGCGGCGGCGGCGGCGGCGGCGGCGAGGCGGCGGTGGCGGCGGAGGGTAGGTTGCGCCGGGGACTGAGTCTGCCGAGCTCCGTGGCTGTGTCTGTGTGAGTGAAGGAGCGGCGCGGGGAGGCAGAGGCAGGCGCGGGCGAGCGAGGCGGCGGGACGTCTCCGGCGGCCGCTGATCAGCAGCGGCGCTCGGTGTGGGGAAGCAGCGGCAGCGGCAGCAGCAGCAGCAGCAGCAGCATCGGCGGCCGCCTCTCCGCCGCCGGGGACGCCGAGGCGCGGCTAGTGGCACTGACATCGGCGGCCCTGCCTCTCCTTCCTCGCCCCCGGCCCTCCCCATGTGATCGGTCTTAATCCCAGCAGTGTGCGCGCTTGGGGCTCCATTCCGCGGTGCCCTATCTCCGTGCCAGGGTGGGTGCTCGTGTGTGCGCTTCCCCACCCCATTCCCCCTTCCCCCAAGAATAAAAGAAGAACCGAGAGGCGTGCTTAGAAAATAAATAAATAACCACCACACACGCGCAGCCCGGAGCAGAGTCGGCAGGGCTGGCGGCGGCGGAGGAGGAGTGAAGGCGGCGGCGGCGGCGGCGGCGGCGGAGGAGGAGGAGGAGGAGGGACGCGCGGAGAAGGCAGTAACTTTAAAGCCAGCTCAGAGCCCAGAACATCCAGCCAAGCGGTTTGCAGCGCGGCGGCAGCGGCGGCGTTGAGTGTCTGGCCCGCCGGTCCGGTCGGGGTGTGCAGTAGGACGGACGAGCAGCGCGTCGCTGTCCCCCGGCGGCTGGAGATGTCCGAGCCCAAGGCAATTGATCCCAAGTTGTCGACGACCGACAGGGTGGTGAAAGGTAAGCGGCGCGCTGCGATCGCCTGGGTGCACCGTGTGCCGCAGGCACCCGGGAGGCTCGCCTCCCCTCCCCCCGCCTGGGGTTCTCTCCTCGCTCCAGCCACGGACCTTCTAGGATATTGTGCAACCCTCAAATCCCCCCTCTCTGGCGCGCCCTTCCTCCACGCTTCCCACCCAGCCCCACTTGGGGCGTTTTTATTTACGGGGGCGTCAGTTGGCAAATGGCTGAGCCGAGGGGAGGCTGTGGCGGGGGTGGCGGTGGCGGTGGCGGGAGGGGGCGCCCGGGGTGGGGGGGTGGTTGCTGGCAGGGTGTAGCTGCTATGACAGAAATAGGAAGTGGGTGGCTGCTCGCGGGCTTGCATGGGATCGGGTTTATGGTTTTCGTTTGCAGAGGGAGGGGTGATTTATGGCTTTTAAAAAATTAATATGGCATTTTTATGTGGCCGTGGCTTTCCACCGCCTGCCTCGCCCGGGCAGGGTTCTCTCGGCGCTCTATTGCAGCAATTCCCTCTGCGCCCCCTCCCCCTTCCCCTCCCCCCGAAAAGGGCCTGCACAGGACTCGCGAGAGAGCGGGAGAGCGTGGGGGGAGCCCGGCGCTTCCTTCCGCGAGGGGCGGGAGCGGCCGCACTGAGGGGGCGGCGGAGGGCACGCGCCGGGGCGCGGGGGCCGTGGGAGGCGGGGGACGACCCGCGAGCCCCGCCGCCGCCGCCGCAGCCCCGGGATTCCCCGCCAGGCCCTGAGAAAGACAGGAAAGGCTGTTCCTCAACCTCCCTCGCCGCCCCCAGCCTTCCCCAGCCGACCTGTCATTGCTCTCGAACGGTGCCCCGCCGAAGCACACCTCCCCGGTGCTGGTAACTTCACCCGGCTCGCCCCTTCCGTGCCCCTGGCACTCGCTCCTGAACGGGCTATTTGATTCCTATCATTGCTCTTCTCCCCCGCCTCGGGATCACAGACTCCGGGCAGCAGTGGCTCTGGGGTTTTTGGAGGAGAGAAGCAGGGATGCCTCGGGTGTGGAAGGGGACAAGTAGTGGTTTCTCTCGCACCCGGGAATCCGTCGTCTTCGTGGTACTCATGGAGTTGGGAAGGAACCATGCTATACATTCTGGAAGGATGAAGCAACAGAGCAGATATACCAGGTTTAAGTAGTATCCCTACTTAATGTAAGCGTCCCTACACTCCTGGGGTCAGGACTGAGCAGAGCAGGGATGAGCATGGGCTACACGCTGAGCGGGCCTCTGAAATTGGAAACAGCTAGGGCTGGTATACAGAGTGTGTGTATGCCTGTGTGTTGGGTGTAGAACAGAGATTGTATCTAATGTGGCCCGAGCATGCAACTAGAGTGCAAGGCAGTGAAGTCATGTGCACCAGGAACACTAAGGTGAAGTAACCCAGCAGTCTAAAAACCATGCATGATGCCTAAGTCCTTCGGAGACTTCAGAAATGTTCATGGCTCCACTCAGGTTTGCTCAGTTTTTTTGTTTTTGTTTTTAAAGTGCTGTGTGTGTGTGTGTGTGTGTGTGTGTTGTCTTGTTTTGGTTCTATTAGAATCATTCCTGCTTCACTGCAGTATTCATAGACCCATCAAAATAAGTAGGTAGTATCTCTGCCAAAATGACTTGAAATAGGTCTACAGATGCACAGCTGTTCTTTCTGCAGGCATGGATTCTCATGTAAACAGTCAATTCACATTCATTCAGAATTATGTTTTGTGTTAAGGGCCTGTGTTGACATTTAAAAAAAATTAAGACCTTTTGCTGAAATAGCAGACAATAACAACTATCTCCCTTAAGGTGTGAAGTTTAGGTGTAACTCCAGGTTGTATGTTGAGATTACCTTTTTTCAAAACACTTGATATAAAGCTTACAATTCATATGACAGCAGTAAATGTGTCAGCAATGAGGAAACACTCATATGTGCACACAGATCAGTTCTCTGTTTTAAGTCACAAAATGTGGCTTCTTAATGTAATTGTAAAATTGTCATCAAGTGAAGATTGTGAAAATAATTGTTCATACATTCTGGCTCAGTGTCTTTAATGGTTTATGTGAAAGTGCATTCAACCATTCCATGGTTATTCTGTCTTGCTTTTTTACAGTAATATATTGTATACATTTTATCATAAATGGCTTTTCATTATACATACACACGACCACCCATAATTCAGAAAATTTAGTTTACATGTTTTTGCAGAACTTAAATGTGCATGAGTATAATAGACTCAAAATAGAAAAAGTTAATTTTGCATATGTTTTGATAGGGATCTTGATGTGACATTTTGTGAAAATTCTGTTTATTGAAAAAGTTTTATTGATGAATCCTGATTTTAAGGTGGAAATACTACTGCTATTGCTCTTATGCTTTCTTATAGACTTTTTACTGTTGGCTTAAGAGGCGTTATTGAAAGTTGGCTTTAACATTTTGTCATACCTATGAGTTTTACAATTAATTGAGATGATAATCTGTTTTGATTATCAGTCTTCTATGATATAGCATTTCCACATGAATATATATGTATATACTTAGCAAGTAGAAAGTACATATTTTCAGAATGGAAAGCAGATTACCAAAAGATTTTTCACAGTTAAAAAATTTGATAAGATACAATTCGTGAAGCCATAAAGCCATGACTTTAAATTTTATTAGACTTTATCTCCGTGATCTGAGGTTGACTCATTTTTTAATGAAGGCAAGGGAAATTTTTGTGTTCCATAAGCATTTTTTCATTTTAAGACGTATGGATAATATTTACTCACACATGGGAATAAGAACTTGGATCATTAGTATTGTGGCAGGCCATGGCATTTGTTTATAGTTATCTTCATTACTGTGATTTGGCTTTTATTGTATATTAGACTGCTATTTACAAATAAAGCTGTGCTTGTGGTTTTGTTTGTAGTAATGCAATGATGTGACAGCTTTCTTGATTTGTGTTTCCAAAATACAACTTTAGAAAGGTAGGTAGGCTGAGTTTTAGTCTCAGTTGTGCAATTTTGCAGATATTCAGCATCTTCTTGAAGGTGTTCGTTCACACATGCTGGTCAGTTTGTAAACCTAAAAAATGGAAGGGAATGGCAACATTGGAGAGGGAAAGCATTCATTTAGGTAACATCAGAAAGAAAGTTAGTTCATCTAGCTAAACTGGAGCGGTTTTATTTAGACTGTTCTTGGAATAAAAACAGTGTAAAGTATAAAAATTCAGAGAAAACATCTTGGTAGTGCCATTTGTTGGAAATCAGAATAACTTGATCCATTTACTGTTTGATATTTTAAAAAGAAAACATTGTATAATTACAAGGCAAAAGACAAAGGGCAATAAGTAGAAGAATAACTGTTTCCCTGTCCCCCCACCCCATTACACTGCATACATAGTGTGATTTTTCTTTTCAGTGGTGCTCCATGGGCCTCGTTCCAAACTCTGGCTTCCCTTCATGCCTCTCTGCCCGGTCCTGCCTTTAAATCTTGTTCTGTGGCCCTAACGTTCCCTATGGTCTGTGGGACTCTGTTAAACATGCGGAGGAAATTGACCTTCATGTGTTGAGTCTGCTGTTTTGTTCCATCTCCTGCCCTTTCCTCTCTTCCCATCTCCAGGTATTTTGTAATGGGCCTTTTCTCTTAATCCAAATTGCTTGAATGGTAGACATTCCAGATACTGTGGCAAGTTGTTGAGGGGTCAATTCCTGGGAAGCATTTTGGGGAATTTCTCAAAACCCTTAGATTGGATCTTGTGCTTTCTGCCAGATTGCCTCTGACTCTTGGGAATGCAAACAAACAAACAAACAAAAAACCCCAAAACCAGAGCTGTCTTTCTGTGTATTGGCAACTTATATAGTATTTGTGCAGACAAAGTACAGGTAGAGAAATTCTGGAACGATATCTAATATCTTGTAAGCAAGATGATTGTCCTAAGTAGAATATTAAGTAAATAGGGACTCATGCCACTAGTGTTTCTAGCTGAGAGAGGCTGCTGTATCAGTGATAACTGTCATGTTTGGTTCTTGGAATATTAAATAATGCCATTTATTTTTGCTGTGTGTCAGGAAGAGCTCATTGTGAATTTATTTTAGTGATGTTTGTTAAAATCAGTTGAGTTTTTCCATGTATTTGGCTTTCCATTTGAATTTAGTAAAACTGCATTAATTCAGTGTCACTAATTGAAACTTTGACTAAATTTCCTTGTTTGGTGGCTGGTGTTTACATCGGCACTGGATGTGGAAAAAATGGGTCTGCTGATCTAATTAATACTATAAGCAACATGATTTGGTCATAGATAATAAATAGAGAACAAATTATCAGGACTTAGTGAACAGCATGCAAATTAATGCTGTTAATTACAAATTAGATTGATCTATTCATTAATCCTTTCAGGATTTCTACTATAAAGTAAATATAACACAAGTGCATTATTTTCAAAACGTTTTGTCAGCTTAAGGCAACAGTTGCAGCCAGGATTCTGGGAAACTCCAGTGACTCTAAAGTACCTTCAGTTAGAAGAATTAACGTTTAAAAAATAATAGTTTTTTGGGAACTGTGGGAAGAGCCTCTGCTTAAAGAACAATCTATATTAAGACATCTAGTTAAAATGTGAAAAAAAAGCAAACACCTTAGAATCTAGTTTCAGGTTTACTCTAACATTTGTTAGTTTAGAAATATGTCTTGTAAAATCTATTTATTTATGATGTGTTTTTATTTGTAATTTTAGAGATATGAAATATGACTTTGATATAGTGTACCTTTGTAACTTTTATAATTGGCCTCTTATGCTTTTCCTTCTTATCTTTTTTTGTGGCAGCCATGTGTAAAGTTGATACTGATTATGAAACCAAATAAAGAATCCATTTAGAGTGACCTCCTTGGAAAACAGCATTTTTCTAGACCTACTTTCCTTTCAGCAAATCCAGTTAAATTACCATTTTGAAACTTTTGTGTAAATATTGGACACTTGTAGAAATGTAAAAAAAATGATGATTCATGATATTGGACTTAGATAAAAACTAGAAAATCATTTTGTTAATTTTCTCAGCAACTTTCTAGAGTCGCATTCTGTTGATGTTTAAGAGAAATTCAGTGAGATTTGGAGTTCCAGCTTCCTGTAATTCCACTGTTATGAGTTATAATGTCACAGGATAGTCCTATATGTAAACAGGCAGCAATTGTACTCATCAGTCACTTGTGAGAACAGAGGATCATGAAATGGGAATAGAGAGCTGGGAAGGTTACCCTTGATCCACTCACCTGGGAACCGCAGTTCAGACACTGCTGACACAGAATTACAAATGACAGTGTGTTAATGATGTATTTTCAGGGTCACTCAAGAATAGTCAGAACCATTAATACTGAAATCCATGAATGCCTTGGGTTTACAGTGGTAGCTCATGTGGCATTTTATAGTGGGATAAATGGAGACAGAAAAGATAGGATGGTTGGTCACAGGTGGGACTAGAATGGAGGTAAGTGTAAGCAAAGTCTTCCTTTTAACAAAGAGTCTCTTCTCTCTTGAGAATCTGTTTGGAACTGTCCCTTCTTTTAGCAATACCTAGGGTGTCACATTTTGTTTCAAAGTTTCCTTTACTGAATTACTGACTGTATAAAATAGTTTTATTACAAGAAGCTTTTGATCTCTATGTTTAGCAGAAATTTAAATTTTGTTGATAAATGTTATAATCTGATTTGATCTTGGCATGAGGTTAACTAAGGAAAACTGTCAAACATTGTTTCCTATTCATGTAAATATGTATTCGGAAACAGAAATAGCATACTTTCCTGTTAAGGAATTTTTTATACTTTTATTTTGTAAAGTGTTATTGTAAGACTCTTTGTCTGAACTACAGTTAACAACCCATGTTGTTATTCTGGTTTGAGGATTTAGTTACTTTCTAGAGAGAGCTCAAGTGAAAATAGGAACCATTGCTTCTTAGGTGTTCTACTACTTTTTAAAAATACAGTCAAGTGGAAATGATATATACTGAAACAGCGTTTCAGTTTGTAAACTGTCTTTAATAGTCTTTGCATTTTCAGCATTTTAAACCCATTTTATTTTATATTTCCATCTCCTGTATTCATAGAGGCTGTATTCATTGATAAACTATCAATTATATTTTATATAAGAAATAAAATAAAAAATTTGATATTCTTCCATGGTGAGGGATTCTGAATAATTGCTTAAAACAGATAGACTTGAGGACTTAGACCTATTAGTTCCATTCAGTTGCTCAGTCGTGTCCGACTTTTTGCGACCCCATGGACTCCAACATGCCAGGCCTCCCTATCCATCACTAACTCCTGGAGTTTACTCAAACTCATTTCCATTGAGTCAGTGATGCCATCCAACCATCTCATGCTCTGTCATCCCCTTCTCCTTCGCCTTCAATCTTTCCCATCATTTTTTTCAAACGAGTCAGTTCTTTGCATCAGATGGCCAGAATTTTGGAGCTTCAGCTTTAATGTCAGTCCTTCCAATGAATACCCAGGACTGATCTCCTCTAGAATGCTCTGGTTGGATCTCCTTGCAGTCCAAGGGACTCTCAAGAGTCTTCTCCAACACCACAGTTCAAGAGCATCAATTCTTTGGCACTCAGCTTTCTTGATAGTCCAGCTCTCATATCCATACACGACTACTGGAAAAACCACAGCCTTGACGAGACAGACCTTTGTCGGCAAAGTAAAGTCTCTGCTTTTTTTATGCTGTCTAGGTTGGTCATAACTTTTCTTCCAAGGAGTAAGCATTTTTTAATTTCATGGCTGCAGTGATTTTGGAGCCTCCCCAAAAGAAAGTCTATCACTGTTTCCATTGTTTCCCCATTTATTTGCCATGAAGTGATGGGACCTGATGCCATGATCTTAGTTTTTTGAATGTTGAGCTTTTAACCCACTGTTTCACTCTCCTCTTTCACTTTCATCAAGAGACTCTTTAGTTCTTCATTTTCTGCCATAAGAGTGGTGTCATCTGCATATCTGAGTTTATTAATGTTTCTCCCAGCAATCTTGATTCCAACTTGTGCTTCATCCAGCCCAGCGTTTCTCATAATGTACTCTGCAGAGAAGTTAAATAAGCAGGGTGACAATATACAGCCTTGACGTACTCCTTTCCGTATTTGGAACATGTCTGTTGTTCCATGTCCAGTTCTAACGGTTGCTTCCTGGCCTCAGATTTCTCAAGAGGCAGACCTACTGCCGAATTTCAAATCCATTTCACAAATGCATATTCAGGTATTTAAAAATAAATATATAAGCTCTGAGGAAGCAGTTATCAGTTGTTAAAATGTTGTTTATGAAATTGGATGGATTCCTTTTGAGACCATCATAGGGAAGATTGGAACCTTGTGTTTTCTTTTTATTTCCCTAGTCTGTTCTTTTGCCTGACAGCAAAATATAGTCAACTCTATTTTAAAAGATGGTCTATCTGACTTTCTATGAACATTTATCCCTTGCAGCTGGAAATTCTGCATGTCTCTGCAAAAGAGAAAAATGAGTAGAAATCGAGATTTATGTTAACAGCTGCCTGGAGATTATGACATACTACCTTTCAGCGTTTGTCAATTTCAGATACTTGCTACAGTTGTGAAACCAGAAGAATGATGGTTGATATTCAGAGAGAATGTTTTATTCATATGCAGTTAAATTAAAAGCAATTCCTGTCAGTTCCAGGATTCTAAGGGTTAAAAACTTTGGTGACTGTATAGCTCCCATTTTTCTTTTTGGGAGGAGCAACTGCTTCTGATTTAAATGTTCAGTTGTCTATATGTAGTATTAGGATGTTTTGGAAATTCTAGTATGTCGGTGTCTAAACTATGTCTCCCAAGTTGTTGCATTTACTTGGAAGTTACATAAAATGATTTGTTAAAATATATATTCAAGGTTTTAGTTTGAAAAATATGGTCATTGAACCAATAGTGCCAAACTCAATGCCTTGCTCTTTATGCATTGAATAAATTCTTGTTAAATGATTTGGGCAGTGCAAAATTATCAGGTGCCTCCAGAAGCCATAAATGGAGACACATTATATGTTTATATTGAGTTTATTATATCAATTCTGATTCTCTGTAAATGGTTCTGCTTGGGTGATTAGAATGCTTCCTTCTCCAGCCACATCAGGCAATGGACTAGGAGAAGAAGGCATTACTAAGGTGACACAATTAGATTGAGGGCAGTTTTGTTATTTGTTCATTTGGACTGGCTTAATGCCAGCTGAGTTTAAAAGGCTCAATCCTTTTCAACTTAGCATATTAACTTGAAAGCTTTCTTTCAGTTTCTGCTGTATTTCTCCTTAGCCTGACCGATTTCTGACAAGTGAGAAAAGATATGTTAATCATTCAGTGTTTGATTTATTGGGTGATTTATATGTTTTAATTATTGTCCAGGCATGGTCATGAAGAGAAAAATGACCTGGCAAATTTTATGACAACAAAAACAAAGCAAAAGCAAGACATAAAAAATCCAAACCAAAACAAAGCAAAATCCTCTTCCTTTGTTTGCATCTCAATTTATCATTTTCTCTAAAGCTTTTGTTATCTAGTAATGCAGCCCTCTTCAATATAATTTCCTGCCCTGCTATGGCCCCTGCAGTATCACTTGCTATCTAGTGGGAAGATATATGGGCTATGAGTTGGTAAAAGGTGACTAATTCTTCTGACTTCTTATATTCTCCTAAGTAGACTTTCGCCATCCTTTGACATTTGTATTTAAACATCTTGTGAGCTATATACCATTTTATCAAATTAAATTAAAAGCACAGTCTCTTAAAATAATAGAACCTGAGTCAGGGCTTCACGTTTGTGTTACAATTTTTTTTTTTTTTTTTACAAAGGAATTACATTTCTTTTTATTATTAAACCTGGCGTTGTTGGTCTTCCCTGTATACTTAATGCTAATAAAGTACATGCATACCTTCTATGTGTGGTGTGACTATTGGCATGATAACAGTTCTCATTATTTAATTCTCATGATTACAGCTTTAGTTCAAATGTTACCTCCTGGGGGACCCACATCTCCTGATACCTTCAGCTGGAGTAGTGAAGGGACTCAGTCCCTTCATATTCACAGTGGACACCTTGACTAGAGCATCTTGCTGTGATGGTTAGTTTGTCTGTCTGGCTCTCCTCCCAAGGAAGTGGAGAACCCGGAAGACTGGGCCTTGGTTCCATTTACTTTTGTATCGTTAGCCTACCCTAGATCGTTAAATAAATAAAATGATAGATTAAGGATAAGAGGGATTGAAAATTTTGAATTATAGGATTCTTTTCTATTTTGAAATATTTTTTGTGGATCTTAAATCACGGGTGGCTCATAAACGTGAGGAGTTTCTTGGTTTGTAAGTGCCAGTCCTGTAGAAGGGTTTTTTCCACATGAGTTTTGAAATGCTCTGTTTCATAGTGGGGGTCCTGTGATTTCTGTGCAGTAGCCAGCTTGCAGAAGCTGCAGGCAGTGGTGGCTTACCCAGGGAGTGCTTGGTTTTCAGTGAGTCAGTGTCAGTTAGAGGGTGTATAGGTTGGTTGACTCAAAGGCAGGCGATTTGTTTTTCGTGGGGAAGATTGGTGATGAAGCCAGGTTGAGGGGTGAACTATTGTGACAGGCATTGGGGAGGCCCAGGGTTCACTTCACAGTTGTTTGCTTACTTTAAGAAATGTGCAAATCCAGATGAATAAAAGTTAATACATTTTGGAGTCAAATAGAGATGTAAAATATACTGCAGACCCTCTTTCAGGCCCGGAATGCAGGGCTTGTGAGTCAGCCCTCCTCATGGCACCTCTGCATGGTGAAGCCTTTGAGAAAAGTGTGGCTTTGGGATCCGTGTCAATAGGGTGGCAGTGTGAGGAGGCGCCTGCTCTCCAAGGGCTCTTGTGGAGGACCACGGATGGATCTGCACTATCCCAGACTTGGTCATACAGCTCCACATTAAGGCAGGCCAGCCAGGGCGTTCCAGGCTTTGGTTTGTGAGCCAGGACTTAATGTCTGATAGAAATACTTTTCTGTCAAGGAAACTATAGTTTCCTACATAGCAATCTCATCATCATCAACCTTTGCCCGTTTGTACTTAGCAGCCAGGAGGGAATCACTCTTGTCTTCACCTCTGGTCCACATTCTACACGGTTGCTGTCTCATTGCATAGACACTTCTAGAAACAGATGTGAAAAATTTGGAATATGTTGGGGGAAAAAAATAAAAGAGGTTCCCCTCCCAGTGATTAAAAGATTTTAAGTTACGACAGGAACTGGGATTCTTCAGTCTTAAAAAGAATGGTGATTTAACTATAGATTTCACATATTAAAAGGTCTCTTTCTACAGTTTCTACATATAACATCACACTCAGATATTATCCACCACCACTTTCAAGTGGATTAGAGAAAATGCTATTCAGAAGCATTGGGGATTCAGTGATTTTTGTTTTTTTAACCAGTTAAGGATATTTAACACTGGCATGGATTGTGTGGATCTTCTGAATGGAGAGACCACATGATCCTCATTTATTTGAGTGTAAATGAGATCTAAGTATAAAGTTATGGATGTTTGGAGTTAGAAGAAACCTTGGAAATCTAACTCCTTTTTGGCCTGGAGCCAGTCCTCTGATTGTGAAAGGGGGAGGGGGACGGGAGACCTTTTGTTTCTCATACTTGCTCAGGTCTGAACCTAACAAAAATGAACAAATCAGACTCTCAGAATTGGAAGGTGCCCCAGAAATCTGGCTCAGGCCTTCTCCAGTATGGAACCCCTGTCCAGACTCCCTGTGGGATTGTTTCCCACTGCCTTGTGAACACATCTAGTGAGAAAGAGCTCCCAACTTCCTAAGAGTTCCCGCTCTAACTTGGCCGTTTCTGCTCACCAGAGTGTTTCCTGATGTTTGACGTCGGGTCTGATGCTCTTAAGTACATGCTCGTCCTTCCTAGCTTTGCCCTATAGAGTTCGATAAAATGAACCTTTTCTGTCTTTTACAAAAGAGTTTATTTGATACTAAAAACAGCTTTCATGTTCTTAAGTCTTCTAGCTTTTCCCCACATGGCATGATTTCTGGGCTTCTCCCTATCCCAGTAACCTTCTTATAAAACCACGTCAAGTTGTCAGGGCCTCTTGAAACTGGAGAAGTGAGCAAAGATTCATCTTGGCTTACTTCCTCCTGTGGAACCTCCAGCACCATGGGCTGGGTTGCTTCACTCTTCTTGCCCTCTGTGCCCCTGTGCTAACCTTTAAACTTCCTGGAGCTCAAGTCCTTCGCTGAGGGGCCCCAGTCTAGCATTCATCCCGTGATGGCCCTTGTCTGGATGAGGACCATCATGGTCTGAGTGCTCTTAACGTCTCCTGCCCTTTCCTACCGAAATTTCCTTCACTTGTATCTTTTCTCAGTCCCTCTGTACCCCAGCATTAAGCTATCAAATACTAAATCTGCTCTGAAGTAGGACCTTTCCAGAAAACCTGGCTAGCAGATGCATTTTAACCGTGATTTTCTGGAGGTGTTGCTTGTATTTTGCTTGCTTTTATTTGGGATACAGGTGGGTACCAAAGTCAGCATGATAGCCTGACACCATGGTGGTTTAGTGGGGTAATTGAGGACAGGCCAAGTTCCTTGTTTACTTTTCATATCACACCATGAAGGCTGCTCAGCACCCAACTTGACCAGAGCCGGAACCTGCGTCTTCTGCCTGCTCTGACTTCTGGCACTCAGTCTTTCAAAGTTGTTGATAAACAGCTCCTAAGGCCATTGAATTTGGCTAACCCAGGGAGTCTGATTGTAATTTGATAACTAGTTTAAGTTTCACTGAGGCTTAAAAGAGGCCAGTGGCTTCCAACTGTGGTGTCACAACACAAGCCTGTGTTGCACTCAGCTGTGAGGTATTAACAGCTACTGATAACCTACAGAAGTTTGCAAATGACATACTTTTAAACATCTATATATAAACCAGGGTGGATTCAAGTTCAACCTAAAAATGTTACTTTCACTTGCATTCTGCTGTGTTTCCTCATGCAGGAGAAGAAGGGATGGAGCTGCAGCTGTCACGGTGGGTATTTGCATAGCTTGCAGTCCCCTTGATCCTGCCGATGTGCCTTTAATCACAGTGGAGATCAGACATCCTTGTAAACTGGGGCAATGTTTGCCTTTGTTTCCATGAACATTTTGGAGCATAGCTTATTAGGACCTGGATTCACTCATGCTAGTGTTTTGTGCAAGTGAATGACCTATCATATGACTCTTGGTAGGAAAAAAGTCTGAGACTTGAGGTTAGAGAACAGACCTTTGCTAGACAGATCTGTAGATTGAATAGGTCTTGAAACATAGAGGTAGACACTTTTGGAGTGATTTCAAAATGCCCTATGAAGCTTTCTCTCTTTGTACATCTCCCATGGGCCACACCTGAAATTCCATGATTAATTATTTATTTAGGGTAAGATTGGCCTTCTTTGATAGAGGTTTCAAAAGTAACTGATCTTTAAAAAATAATTTAGTGAATTGACTTTTTTTTGCCTTTGGGTGATACTGAATCCAGGAAAAATTCTGTATTTCAGGAGCCTTTTCGAGAGTGAACATTCGTTTCTCTTTTTAAATCCATATCTCATGCCGCTTGTATCACTCAATTTTCCATACTGCTTCCTTCAAGTATGACTCATTTTAAAATCTCCCAGTTGGTAAATAGATTAAGTAATGCATTATTGAGTGTAAGCTGGCCGTTTTAAAAAATATTATTTCCTTCACTTACCAAACAATTCATCTCCTCATCCATCCTTCTATTCTTTCCATTCAAACATCAGAGTTTTAGTGCCCCCTCGCCCTGTGTTGTGTTCTCAGGGCTTAAAATAAAGTAGACAATATTTTGAAGGTTACTGCCCAGTAGTGGGTATGAAAGCAAGTCACAATCTAAGTTATAATTACTTTAATAGTAGAAGATGTGGCATTGTTGTGGAGTGCAGAAAAGGGAGTGATTAACTATCTTCATAGACTGTACTTTCAGTTTTTGGCAAAAATAAATGAAATTAATATTAATTTTCTCTGTGTAGTATAATGGGAACATTATTAAGATATGGGTTTATTTTAAAATAAAGATAGCATAAAAAGTGCTGAGCATTTAGATCTGGATTCTGTAGCTATTATAGCTATTATACCTGTGAGCAAAGTATGTGAGAGAATCATGGGCTATTGAAGGTGGATGTGTCTTTAAAAGTCAACTACTTCAACCATCTTCCAGAAAAAAAAAAAGGACCTTCCTGTTAAATGGTTAACACATCCCCTCCCTCCATTTCCAATGATGGGGAAGCATAATCAAAATGTGGAAAGAGGTTTATGGTTTGACAGAACCTTCATTTCAATTCTCCTGTCCCCATGTGCCAGCTGTGTGTTCGTTCATGGGGAATTTTTGCAATCATCCTGAACCCACTTTTTCTTACTAAAAAGTGGAAACAGTAATACTGATTATGAAGGTGGTAGTGACTGTGAGAGGAATTGTGTGTGAAATGCCTTCCCCACTGCCTGCTTATAAAGGGCCCTCAGGAGATGTTCGGTATTGTTATTTTATTGTTGGACAGCTCCTGGAAAGTGCAGTGGTGTTCTAGAGGTAGCCTGTATTACAGCAAAGACTTCCTCATGTCCTAACCACGGTCAAGTCCATTGTAGGTTGGGGGCCTCTGCTGTTCCTCTGAAGCACTTGACAGAGGTCACTGGTGACTGTCCAGTTGCCGGTCTCTGTGATACTTGGCACAATGGGTGCCACCTCTTTCTTCCTCAAACATTGTCCTCATTGTCTGTCATGGATTTCCTCCTCTGACTTCTTTGTCAGCTCGTCTTTATTGAGTCCTAAGTGTTGATGTTCTTTTAGCCCTTTAATAGTTCTTCCAGGCAGTCTTACCCCCTTATACACATGGGATTTACTCTGGCTTCTAGGCTGATGAGTAACACATCTGTATTTGAAACCTAGTCTTTTTTCTGGATCTTTCTCTCAAACCTTATATGCAGCAGTTGCTATGGATGGGTAAGGGTAAAAATAAAGTGGGTTATTTGTTCTCCTGTGTTTTTTACCCTGGGTGGTGTGACCACCATCTCTCTAGTTAATTAAATCAGTTATTCAGTTCACATCTTTTAAATCCTCCCAACATTAGTCTCTTTGCTTTCAAACTTATCCTCTCTCTGATATTATCACTAGAGTGATCAATTAAAAATGAATTTCTGATTCTGCTCTGCATATTTGATTGGTGACCTTTTCTTGACTGAATTGTAAGAACTCTTTATATTAGGGAATTTGACCCTTATTGCCTGAATATTGAACATATTTGTAATATAGCATATGCCATATTGTATTGAACTTATTTTAAGTCTCTCCAGTTTATTACAGTGTAAGTTCTTGGGAACAGGGAGAATATTTTGTATTCATATGTGTATTCTGCATGTGTGTCAGGGTGTGGTCTGTATAAAGTTGATGGAACTAAACTGAATGACTTTAAAACTCCCAGAAATACCCTCCATGGCTTTCTATTTATTCTACTTCGGCACCGAACCCTGTTGCTCATTATTGTGTCCTTCTTTTGTGTAAAACTATTTTTCGGATTCCCTCAGGCATAGCTGTCTATGCTGCCTCTTGTACTTTGTGCTGAAAGGGTGTCACAAATACTCACAACACAACTTTCTCTTTAATTGTGAAATCTTCACAGGCAAGAATTTATTCACTTCGTCTCCCTAGGCTTAGCATGATGCCTGGAACATAATTAATCTTTTTTTTTTCCTCTCCAGCAAACAAATTGACTGGAAAAGCTATACCTGATCATCACTAAAATGTAACGATGTTAATGACTTCGTTTTTTTTGCCCCTAATCTCATACTTCGGAGAAGGCAATGGCACCCCACTCCAGTACTTTTGCCTGGAAAATCCCATGGGCAGAGGAGCCTGGTAGGCTACTGTCCATGGGGTCTTTAAGAGTCAGACACGACTGAGCGACTTCACTTTCACTTTTCACTTTCATGCATTGGAGAAGGAAATGGCAACCCACTCCAGTGTTCTTGCCTGGAGAATCCCAGGGACGGGGGAACCTGATGGGCTGCCGTCTATGGGGTCGCACAGAGTTGGACACAACTGAAGCGACTTAGCAGCAGCAGCAGTAGCAATCTCATACTTTTAATTAATGTAGACCAAGTTGGGTTACTTTTTCTGGTAGCCTTGCTTATGGAGTCCCTGCCTTCCTTATCCCTCTTCTCAGGCATTTTCTTGTAAACATATAAGCCAGGTCTCCTTTACTCTAGATTTTGTGATTATTTTATACAATTCTAAGCACAAAATTTTAAGAAACACACCATAATTTGGTTTAATCTTGCTCATCTTGTTCTCTGGTTCTAACCTTTTCGATCTTTCATTTAAACATATGGATTACTTTACCTCTTCTTTTTAGTTATTTGTCCCAAGTTATGTCCTTAGTAAATTTGCCTGGACCTCTATCTCATAAGGCTGGCAACCAAATGAATTTTTGGAGCCAGTTTGGATGATTGAGTTCACAAATTTATTTTAGGTTCTGCGTATATAACATGGGAAAAAATCCCACCTGTGTTTATAAGGAAGTTGTGGGTTCTATTTAAAAGAAAAAACAAAAGAGAGATTCTTGTGTAATTGTTGTCCTTGACCTTTTGGTTACCTAATTGATGTATTTTTTTATAACTGTACTTTAGAATGATAAAAAAATTTTTTTTCCGATGCCTTTGCCTACTCTGAGACTTATTTTAATTCTTGGTCATTTGAAGGAGGAGGGAATTTCCCTGGGATAATGATTGGAGAGTTGGTGTGTTTATTAATGGCATATGTCTTGTCATATATTATTTCACGTGATTATATTGAAAGAGACCACCTCATTAACCTGTTAGCTGCTTTGTTTCCCTGTAGAATCTTGCTCAAAGTAGATAAATAATAAAATGAATTTATATACTTTTGAGCTTCCTATTCTGAAAATGTTAGGAATAATATTGTATGTGCCGCACATGTGCATTACCCAGCTCTAGCCTTGTAATCGCTCTGAGGCCAGGGGAGCTTCAGTTCTCTTCCAGGGTTGTGTAGTGAGTCACAGTGGTTGGAGCAGAGTTTTAGACTCCAGATCCTGGGCTTTTTCCACCAGGACACTAAGTTGACATGCACTCAAGGCCAAACCCATTAGGTGGTATTAATGAATTGATGAGAAGCGAAGCTTCGTTTTTATATAAAATATTGTTTACTGCTGAAAGTCACTTCAGTGGAACATCATTGGCCTTTCCTGTGGGAGAAAAATGTAGCTGTCTTATGGGACAAATATATCTGCTTCCTTTTTAGAAATACGCAACTGATACTCACAAACAATGGGGATTATTAACCAGGCTTTACTTGGCCATTACTGACCTTACTATGGCGTTGTAAGACAAACTAATCTAAAACATAAAAGAAAAAGTGCTGTGAATTATATAAAGAAGGTATTTTTATTAGACCTTGAGTTTTTTTCTCTAGATTAAAATTATGAAAGAAAAAAAGTTTGGTGCTGGTTATTGTATCTACTTGATGGCCCTTGTTGTAGAGTCTTTGCTTCTTTATATTCATTTTCATATTTCTGTCACTAAAGCAAATAAAGGAAGCCACACATAGCTAAAGTGAAAGCCACTTCAAGGAGACGTCACATGAAACATTTTGAGGAGGGAGTCATGTGGTTTCATCGTAGCATTTTAGATGCAAATGCGAATTGTTTTGAGATCAGAATTTTTCATGTACTGCTCATTGCCATTCTGTACTATGACGAATGCTCGGGACTAGCCTAGTTACACTTTTAAACTGATGTAATTACTTAAAAGGCTGATGATTCAGATTTAGAGTTTTAATGCATCTCTGAGACAAGTGATTACAGAAATTTATTTCTTTGTTCATATGATTGCTGCACACATTTCTGATCTAGCTGAATCTGCTTGGACCAGATTCAGCTGTGATAAGTCCTGCAGGTGAAATAGTTCAGGTCATAGGCTCAGCTGGAAGCAAAGATGAAGTAAGCTACCTGATGGCCTAAGTGTAAATCCAGGGAGCTCTGATTTCATACTGGGGCCTCTTCCCTTGCTTCATGGCTAATGCCTTTGTATGTGGGAACGTTTGTTCCCTGCTGGAATCAACTTGGTGTCATATTTTCTTTCCTTTTTTCTCCATGTGACAATTTTATGAACCTTGGACTTCAAATATGACTTTTTTGGGGGTAGTTGTTTTAAGGTGTTAACACACAGAAGAAAAAAATTAAATAACCTTAATTCTTAGGAGTACAACAAGAATGTTTCATTGACAGTTCTTATTATATATATGTATGTGTATAATATACATGTATATATGCAAATATATGTGTGTGTGTGTATACATATAATATTTATTTCATGTCCTGGAAAACAGTATGCATTACAGTTTTCCTGCTGTGTGTGTTTATTTTAATCCTTGAGCCAGACCATGCCTGAAATAAGTTTTACCTTTTAAGGAAATGATATAAGATATGATTATGCCTAGTGTTTATTATTGCACATGTAGATAATTTGAATGTTATTAGTATAAGAAAAGTATCAGGTAAGTCTCTATCTAGATAGGAATATCTAAGTAAAATAACCAGTGAGTAAGCATTCCATTCATTCCGTATATGAACAGTGTGAGAAATATGGAAGAAATGTGCTTGGTTACTTTTAAAAAAAAAAACATGTGGCTTTAACTTGTGTCTTAAGAGTGAAATTGTAAAGTAGAAGATTAATATAGAGTGCTTCTTTTGAGAATTCCCCTAGAAAGTACAGCTTCTGAACTCAGTTTACTGTTTTGTTCTTTCTTGAACTGAGGAAGGAGGCCAGCATATTTGCAGTATATTCCAGGCTTTAGAATTTTTTCTTATGGAAGAGAGGCATGATCCTTGGAGTCTCATTTAGTGACAGCATTTGATTAGAATTCAGTTGGAATGGACATGAATGAGACTTGGCATAGTATTATTTCTACGAATTCTTTTGAAAATGAAAATGTGCATAAATTGCTTACTGCTGCTGCTAAGTCGCTTCAGTCCTGTCCGACTATGTGCGACCCCATAGACGGAAGCCCACCAGGCTCCCCCGTCCCTGGGATTCTCCAGGCAAGAATACTGGAGTGGGTTGCCATTTCCTTCTCCAAATTGCTTACTATATCTTTATTATTTTAAATAAATTTTCCCTTTCACTCTTATGTTAAACTGTGTATTGTGAAGTTACACACACTTTTTCGTAAGTTTTCTAACTATGAGGTTTTATGAATGATTTGATTTATTTCTGGAATGATGGAATTGTCTCCAGTAATGTATATTTTTAAATGTTTTTGTAATTATGTTGCAGTTATGTTAGAGATAATAAAGTTACCACCATCTGTTCCTATTTGAACTTCTGTCCTGTGAAGAGACAGAACCAGGAGTGATATTTTGCTTTTGATTATTTGGCATGTGCTCAGGGTACTGCTTTCCTCCTGAACTGCTGTCCTCAGCTGCTGTCCAGAGATTTTCATAAGTGAAGGTAGTAAGTGGAGAAAAAGCCATGGTACTTGTAGTCAGAGCAGTCGTGAGCAGTTAAACGTGATATTTGTCTATAGGTCATCCTTAGTTGATTTATGTCATCTATAAGAAGCCTTTTTATGCATTTATTTCAGGATATGGCATTCTAGAGAATTCATTGTATGTTACGTGTTGCTCTTTATGATGGAATTTGGTCCATAATGTTAAGAAAGAGATAATATGAAGGAAGGAATGACTAAGTGATGGCACACCATCTTCAGTTGTCATAGACCCACCTATTTCTCTTTTAGAAACACTTTGCCATTCTTTTTGCTTCTCTTTAAATTTGGCCCATTTGGATTAAAATTATGTTTGTCTCTATGCTGTTTCCTTTAATCCCCGTGGCAAAGCTTATCAGGTGGTTAATGTGGAAAGCTGTTCTGCTGAAGAGTAGTTTGGGATCAGAGAAGTTAAATAATTTGTTCATGATCACAGAGCTAATGGTGAAGATGAGATTCAAAAGTAGAACACTTAAAAATTATTTTGAAAAATTTCAAATATATATAGAAGTTGAGAGAAGAGGGCATTTAACCCTCAGGTACTTAACTTAGGTAATCGTGGAGATATTCTGACTTCTCTACGTTTGCTTTATATATAAATTCTGTTTGACTTTTTCTTTGTTGAAGTGTTCCAAAGACATCATTTTATCAAATGTCAAATTTTGACTCTGGGGCAAATGTTTTATCTCTATACCAAATGGTCTAAGTATAGGAGAGAATGTCCTGATGTAAACACTGTGAACAAATGAAAGACATGGGTAATCACCATTGCTAGTCATTTGTTAATAAAATGGTGATGAGGTAGCTAGTGATTATTGAGTACTGATCCTGGACTAGGAACTGCCCCGTGTGCTTCATGCATGTTAGCTCATTTAGTTCACAGTAACCCCATGTTCTAAAATCATTTCATGTGGGTTCACATTGCTTTCTAAAAATGTTTATCTTTATAAAAGTGAAATAGTTGACACCGCCTTCAACTGTAATATCTTTTCCACTTCTTCTCATTAATACTGATTATAATAATATATATTGGTGGAGGGAAAGAAGGTTGCTGCCCCAAAGTGTTAAGTCCGTAGAGCAGCAGGATCAGCATTAGCTAGAAGCACTGTAGAAATACAGACTCTCAGGCTGTACCTCAGAACTTTTGAACCAGTCTGCAAATTGTGAATAGATCCTCAAGAGAAGCCCCAGATAGCATGTAAACAGTGCCTCCTGAGCATGGATGTACCTATAATCTCTTGGAAAATGTTTAAAGCTACCAAAGCCTAGTCTTCCTGTTGACCAATTAAATTATATTCTCTAGGTGAGGCCCCAGCATCAGTTTGTTTTGGTTTCTGTTTTTAAGTCTCCTGGTGATTCTTAACTTTGGCCAGGTTTCAGAATGCCCTGGTCTAATAGGGCTACGGTATCTTTCCATTCTGTTTCAGCCACTGAACTCTAAAACATTTCATCTTGTAAATCATATATAGAAAATGATGCTATCAATATAAATGAGAATTGAAAATGAAAGATATTTTTGGCTTACACTCGATCTTTTTGGTGATATAGAAAATAATTCCCTTTTATGAAACTGAACTTCCTCAGTGTTCTTATCCTTCTTTGGCGCTAGGGAATGAAAATGTTGCCAAAATTTATTGTTTCTTTTCTCTTTTTTTCCCCCATCCTTTCCTTCAGGTGAAGAATTAGACAGAGGGAGGCAGGGATTGTGGAATACCAAATGAATAAAAACTGGGCTTAGAGTCACATTATATATGAGATTA
The DNA here is from genome assembly GCA_935064755.1 of Tragelaphus eurycerus. Classification (NCBI taxonomy): domain Eukaryota; kingdom Metazoa; phylum Chordata; class Mammalia; order Artiodactyla; family Bovidae; genus Tragelaphus; species Tragelaphus eurycerus. The sequence goes on along the minus strand of CAKXYN010000004.1, from coordinate 66,341,978 downwards.
CACTGGATAGGAGTCTGTGTATTTTAATTTGCTCCTAAGTTTGTTGCCTGTGCGTGTATATGGATATGTGTTTTTCTTTAATTCAGTGACTTCAATTTCAGACGTGTATTCTATTCGTGCAACTGCAGTTACTGAGTGCTTAGTAAATGCAGCCAAATGAACAAAATATTTGAAGGAAATGTAACAATGCAGAGAACTGCAGTGTTTATGCACTCCTTGCCGTGAATTGCAGATGGAGTGGTTTAGAGTGTGGTTGTTGTTATTGTTCAGTCGCCCAGTCGTGTCCGATTCTTTGCTACCCCATGGACTACAGCATGCCAGGCCTCCCTGTCCCTCACCATCTCCTGGAGTTTGCCCAAGTTCATGTCCATTCCATAGGTGATGCGCTCTAGCTATCTCAGCCCTCTGATGCCCTCTTCTCCTTCTGCCCTCAGTCTCAGCATCAGGGACTTTTCCAATGAGTTGCCTCTTCACATCAGATGACCAAAATACTGGAGCATCTGCAGCCAAACTACCCTCATGAAATCCTAGCTCTGTTGCTTGTTTGCTGTGTGACCAGGGGCAAGTTAATTATGTGTCTCAGGTTTTGTTTTTGAAATCTGTAACAGGATAATGCTAGCATCTACCTATAGACTTGTTGTGGTGAGTAGATGAATTAATATATGTATAAAACCCTTTGAAGTGCTTTGTATTTGCTGATAATAGTATGATTATTACATTTTCCATATCTCAAAGAGAAAAGGTGGCTTATATATTATAGTATAGATCCTTCCAGGATATGGTGAAGGATGGAGAGCCTGGCCTACTACAGTTCATGAGGTTTCAAAGAATCAGACTCGACATAGCAACTGAATAGCAACAACAGACCCTTAGCCTCATGATTTTAGCATTTGAGAGATTCTTCAGATTAAAATGAGATTTTTCTTTGAGGAAATCGGGTCCCTGATTAGATCAGGGACATTGTGTTCAGAAATATATGTATTCTGACTCCATTTATTCCTGGTTATGTTGGGTTAGTGGATTAATCAGTCTAACTTTGACTGAAGGGGGGTGGTTAGTAACACTTGTCACATAGATACAATTAACCTTAGTTTGTTCAAGTACTTTATATTCCTTGAATAGGAAGTGAGTGAAATTTGCTCAGTCATGTCTGAGTCTTTGCAACCCCATGGACTGTACAGTTAATGGAATTCTCTAGGCCAGAATACTGGAGTGGTTAGCCGTTCCCTTCTCCAGGGGATTTTCCCAACCCAGGGATCGAACTCAGGTCTCCAGCATTGCAGGCAGATTCTTTACCAGCTGAGCCTTGAATATGAGGCACTGATGACATTCAGATTTTAGTCTTTAAAATAAATGATTTTCCAAAAACCCTGTGGTTGCATGTTTGAATATTTTTGTAGCCATTCACTGCATTAGTTGCATTTTATTGTTTGGTTTCATTTGGGGAATGGCTTTAGACAGAGGAATGTGGTAGACAGATTAGAAGGCATTCATGGTAGGCCTGTGTTATTGGAGTATTAGAGTATTAGGTGGGGAAGGCAATGGCACTCCACCCCAGTACTCTTGCCTGGAAAATCCCATGGAGGGAGGAGCCTGGTAGGCTCGTCCATGGGGTCGCTAAGAGCTGGACACGACTGAGTGACTTCACTTGCAGTTTTTACTTTCATGCATTGGAGGAGGAAATGGCAACCCACTCCAGTGTTCTTGCCTGGAGAATCCCAGGGACAGAGGAGCCTAGTGGGCTGCCGTCTATGGGGTCACACAGAGTCGGACACGACTGAAGTGACTTAGCAGCAGCAGCAGCAGCAGCAGAGTATTAGGGCCATCAAATATGGATACTTTAAGGGCAGTAGTGAAAGTGAAAGTCACTCAGTCATGTCTGACTCTTTGTGACCCCATGGACTGTACAGTCCATGGAATTCTCCAGGCCAGAGTATTGGAGTAGGCAGCCTTTCCCTTCTCCAGGGGATCTTCCCAATACAGGGGTCAAACCCAGGTTTCCTGCATTGCAGGCAGATTCTTTACCAACTGAGCTATCAGGGAAGCCCTAAGACCGGCAGAGGATGAGATTTTTGGATGGCATCACTGACTCAATGGACATGAATCACAGCAGATTCTGGGAGATAGTGAAGGTCAGAGGAGCCTGACAGGCTGTAGTTCATGGGGTAGCAAAGAGCCGGATACCCCTTAGCGACTGAAGAACACTACCAAGGGACCTGAAGGTTAGGGTTTAGCCCAGGCCCTTTGTTTTACAGATGACAAAATTGTGGCTGAAATGTGAAGGTGTTAATGCTCTAATGAGAAATGCATATTTTATTTTTACTTATTCTAGATACTTTTCTTATTAACTAAGTGCATTTTATATACATAAATAACATATATATGTCAAGTGTGACAAAAATAATGTACTAGGAACACTGAGTATTTTTGTGCCCATTTTTATATCTCTTTAAAGTTGTGATATCAACAAAATAGATTGCTTCTTTATCACAGTGATTGCATGCATTTGGAATAAATATGGCGTCTATTTTCTGTGGGCAAATTTAGGCATGTTTTTGTTGGCACAGAAAAAAATCACTATGTGAAGAGAGTGACTATTATTTATTTAACATTTCACCTGAAAGTCAAAATGTGTTCAAAAGAGTTCATTTGATAAGATTCTGGGTCAGAGTATTAAAGGACAAATGAAACAAGAATTCCTTATTCTTAATCAGGCTTGGGGGAAAGTGCCAACCTTCTGCGGGGGAAATGACTATAAATGGTCTTTGCAGTGAAGACACTCTCTGTTGCAACAGCTGCCTTTCTCATTGGCCTGTTTTTTACCCCTTTCTTCACAGTACTGCTACTAAAAACACCTTTTTATTGGCACTTGAACTCTGCCATTTGACTCTTCAATGTTCTCATTTCCTTAGAGCAGTTACATTTTCTTGCTGTTATCTTTGCAGTTTTGTGCAGCGTTGGTACTGAGCTGCTCCGCTTTGGTTTCGTGTTGTTCCCATCTTGCGGGTGGGTGGGGGGGTTGTTCACTGGTACTCAGTATCCTTGGAAGGATTCCCTCATTTCATGTCAGATGAAAACAACAAATGAATCCTGCTCCTTCATTCTTTTATAGTTAGCTTTTTGCAGAACCAAGTTTAGAGTTACAAAATTGAAAAAAATCACACTCTTAACACCGAGGATAGAATGACAGTTGTTCTCATTGAAGGACTCTTTGGTCCTTGTTGTTGAAATTTTAAAGTCTTTAGGATGAGGATTGCTTTTCCTTGCCTTAGTGATGTAAGTAACGTGTGTGTGTGTATGCTAAGTTACTTCAGTCATGTCAACTCTTTGGGACCACGTGGACTGAGGCCCTCCAGGCTCCTCTGTCCTGGGATTCTCCAGGTGAGAATGCTAGAGTGGTTTGCCATCCCCTTCTCCAGGGGATCTTCCCAACCCAGGGATCGAACCCGTGTTTCTTACGTCTCTTGCATTGGCAGGCAGGTTCTTTACCACTAGGGTGACCTGGGAAGCCCTAGTGATGTAATAGTGCATGCCAAGTAACACCCAAAACTGTGTATTTACCTAGGAAATGCTGTTGTGTTTGTTTTTTTCAAATAAATGTGTAGGTTTCTGAACTATGTCTACTTTTTTAAAAAGTTGTGACTCTAAATCATTTGTCCTGAAGGACTTGTGTGTTTGCTTTTTATTTTAGTTAAGATGTATAAAAAATAAATGTGTCTGGACATGCTTGCTTCTGTAGAGCTGCTGTCCTGGAGTTGTTAGTTGTTTATAAGCATTATCACTGGTAACATATAAGTGAGAAAATGGAATCACAGTTTGGATCACATAGCTCACTGGGACATGGAAGCACAACTTACGTCTGTGGTACTGGATAAGAGTCATTTGATAGCAAATAACATTAAGAAGCATCAAAAATAGCTTGTCTCTCAACCAGAAATCCAAGGATAGATTTGGCTTTAAACACACCTGTAAAGAGGTGTAAAGAGTGTGGTTTTCCCCTTTATCCCTCTGGGATGCTTTCCTCTTAGTTGTCTTATAATCATGCAAGCCTTTTCCATGTTGGAGCAGAGGTGCCTACCAGGAAATCCAGACTTACGAGGTCCTTTCACTAGAGTTCTTGGAGTAGGTCTGATCCAGCACCCATTAGAATCCATACGATCTCTCTCAACAGATTCTTCTTGGATCAGTCATTGTGAAGGTCTCATAGGCCAAGTGGTTATTTACAAATTAATTATAGTGTAATTACCAATTAGAACACTGCCTGTTGAACTCTAAAATGAGTGAACTGCTGTGAATGTGTCCTGTTTTTCTTTGATAAAACTCTTGTAGCTGAAACACTTGTTTTTTTCTATCAGAAGTGTATTTGTTTCAAGGAACACATTGAAATATTACCTTTAAAAAATATCCCATTGGCTGTGCTGATCTGTTTCTTAAATATTTTTTTAAGCACCTCTATTATTTTAATATCCATATGTCAGTGAATAATTTAGTTTCAATTGATTACATTTTAGGGTAGCTTGTAGGGAATGCCTCCCTAATGCTAGTGTCTAATTTCAAATGTAAACTATTTTAATCACAATTTGGGATAGATTACTTCTAGATTTTTTATATACACATACACACAGACACACAGACACACACACATATACTGGAAGAGTTGTGTGTATAAACTCTTAATAGTTTTTATAAGATAAAATATTATTTCCTGATCTTGTTCCTAGATTTAATGATTCTTCGTAATTTTTTGGCCTGCTGTTCCTCTATTCACTGACTCCTGTAGAAAATGGGAATTGAGTGGAGGAAATGTGAGATACACACAGTATCTTATATATTCTTCACCATTATTCTAGGGAAGTAGATTTCTCCTTTTGAGAAGAGAAAATTGATATAAAGGGGCTAACTGCACCCAACTCAGTATATTTAATAAATATAATACCATAAATACTAGTGAAAGTTTGGGCTTCCCTTGTGGCTCAGCTGGTAAAGAATCTGATCCCTGGGTTGGGAAGATCCCCTGGAGAAGGGAAAGCCACTCCTCTGGCCTGGAGAATTCCATGAACTGTATAGTCCATGGGGGCTGCAGTCAGACATGACTGAGCAACTTTTACTTCACTTAAAAGTTTTTACTGTATCTACTTTGCCACACTTAGTAGGCTATTAATTTTATATTAGCATAAGTTTATTATCTCTTGGATGTTTAAACATATTCAGTAGTTGATACCTTTATAGTTTCATTCTGAACCCTCCTCTTAATATCCCTGAATGAATTCTTAACTCATTTGTTTTTCAACTAATTTGAGAGAATTTTTTTCTTTTTTAACCCCATTCTAGTTGAAAGAAACAAAGTGCTATTCCAAAACTACTGTCAATTTTGTATTATCATCTAATCTACTGCCACCCATTCAAATTTGATGATTTAATGTTTGAAGGAGTTTGTTTCAATTAAGAAACCTGGCTTGTCATGTGAAATTTTCATGTACTCTGGAATAAGACTCATACAACTTCTAGCTGCTCTAGAAATTTATTGAAACTTAATGAACACTAAACAGATGTTTATGGGTGTGAGTGAACCTTAAATGAGGCATCTCCACTAATCTGTAGCCTTTCCTTGGAGGTATGCCAAACAGCTGAAAATCAGTAGTCAGCTATAATCTTCATTTCAAAAATAGCATATCATAGCTTTTAAAAGTGATCATGCAGTTTGTTCCTCATTCTTTTGTGGGGCCACATATTACTGAAGGAATTTCAGATAACTTTCTCATCTGTTCTTCCATTTGTAAGCCAGGCAGCTTTTTTCAATCTGATAAATCTCTTTGAGAGAGAATGCATTCAAAACCTCAGTGGCTCATAAGAGTGAGTGCCTGCTTTTAAAATAATTTTTTCCTCTTCATTATCATTCTCATTTCCTGCCAAGTTAATTTTTTTGTTTGTTTATTTAGAAGTTGCTTGTCCAGCAGAAATGAACCTAGTCTACTTTAAGATGCTTGGAAACCTGTGTAGAACAATGTAGGAATATAGAAGATTTGGAAAAAGAGTCTCCAAAGTAGTTATCATTATGCATTTCTTAGAATTTAGGTCCTTTTGTGCAGTGTCACATGCCAGTGGTAGTATGTAGTGGACAGAACTTTGTAGTATCAGAATTCTCTTAAATTTATAGTGCATTTTATGTTCATTTGAAAATAGAGAATGCTGGCTCTATTACATTAGACCCAAGCATAAGGTTTTAGATCCCAACCTCTTCTATCCTTAACTACAACAGAATACTTTAATGGTCTGTTGATAGATACCATCTATCATCAGGTCAGATCAGATCAGTCGCTCAGTCGTGTCCGACTCTCTGCAGCCCCATGAACTGCAGCACGCCAGGCCTCCCTGTCCATCACCAACTCCCGGAGGTCACTCAGACTCACATCCATCGAGTCAGTGATGCCATCCAGCCATCTCATCCTCTGTCGTCCCCTTCTCCTCCTGCCCCCAATCCCTCCCAGCATCAGAGTCTTCTCCAATGTCCATCTATCATAGTCTGCTCTTAATATGTACTGTATGTCTTTGTGTTACAACTATGCACAGGTCCAGAACAGTTATTCCAGTCCTAAAGATATAATTTTAATCAGCCTAATAATTTTAATAAGACTTGTAGATTAATAGTTTAAGATTGTTTAGGTAAGGGTATGCCTACCTCTTATCAATCTGCCCTAAATCTAAACACATTACTAATGAAGCCTACTTACCTACCACTTCCATGATTTCTTTCAAAACTATTTTATTATTCAAGGAAGAATATATAATTCTGTTTCCTTTCATGGGAAAATAATTTTTACTTAAGAAAAATATAGTTGAAGTTACAGTTCTAAAGTATGCTGTAAACTTACTTGAAAGGAATAATTTCATAAACAAATGATAATAGGTTATTTCAGTAGTGAATTTTTTCATACCATTTGTTTAAATATTTCAGAAGCCATTACAAAGTAAAAATCTAATATTTATTCTAAAGCATGTGTGTATGCTATATTTTTAGTGAGTAATTTATATCCTAGAATGCTTTGATGTGTTATTTACTACACTGCAGCTATGTTTTAGAAAGTGAGAAATAATAATAGGCGACACTTGTTGAGTGGTTACATGTATGCAGTACTGTTCCCGCCTATTTTTCATGTGGCAATTTCCCTAATATTCAGAACAACTTCAAGAGGTAGGTACTCTGATCATCATCATTTTACAGATGAGGAAATTGAGTTGCAGAATGAATAACTTACCCAAGATCATATAGTTTGTAAGTGATGTTGGAGTCTCAACCCAGTGACTAGATTCTAGAGCCCATTTTTGCTTTTATGCAATATGCCTCCCAAAAGATGATAAGATTGCTGAGTCTCTTATCAAGTAGATCATCAGGTTGATCCAAATCTACCCATACACAGTTTATTAAATAGTCTTCTCTGATTAGAAGAAATGACAAATAATATTGTTTAATTCAGATATTAGCTATGACAAGTCATGCCATTATGGCACATATATTTTAATATGATATTATGTTTAATTTTGAGCCTTGTTTTAATCATGATCCTTGGAAATTATCTAAATCTAAAGAATAATGAAATGTACTGAAACAGCAAAATAGAGCTATATAAAGAGTTTGAAGTGGCAGGGGATGCTGAACCCAGCATTTAAGACTGCAGGGCAGTAAGGAAATTCATTTGTGTGATAACTTTTCACAAATACATGAAATTTAAGGAAAATTTCTACTATCTTGATTATGGATTGAATTAGTGGAAATTACATCATGTTACCAAGGGGCAAATTGAAGAGGTTCATCTTTTTGTGTGCACATGTGGGTATGCATGTGCGTGTTGGGAGTGCTGAGATAAAAGAGCCCCAAGGTTGTGTTAAAAAATAACACGTGACTTGGTTTTATTTTTCTGAGGGCTGTTTGTCTAGCTTTGTCTAGCTGAATGCAGTCAGGTGGGTTATGGAAAATGATTGTGGGGAATTGGGCAGGTGTTTAATAGAGATGAGAGTGGAGAATAGGAGGAATGAAACATTGGGGAAAAGTATTTAAAGAGATTTTCAAAGACATTTGCTTTGTTGTATGTGAAATGATTCCCTTCTCTATCCTCCAAGAAAACTTGAAAAAAATCAAGTTTTTTGGTTATTGTTTTTGAGATGATGTTTGTATTTTTCTCAAATGCTTCATAAAAGACTGATTTCTAGTAGAAAGGGCTGATCATGTAGGTGACATCATGGAACAAGAAAATTGACTTACATTCAAGTTACAAGTTTTTAAATACTAATTAACTATGACATATAAGGAAATACTTGGGCCTACGTTAAATATTGATGCACCTTTCAGATTTGATTCCTTATCCACATCTGCATTTTCTCCCGTTATTTGTTCATGACCTTGGGATATTAGAAGTTTTAGAAGATAGTGACCATTTAAAGTCTGTGGCACTCCCATTGGTAAAACTTGTCATCTAATCCAGTGCCCTGTATTCTAACCCTGGAAAAGATCACCATTTATAAAACAAATCTCACTTGATTTTTTTCTCATTGACTTAGTGGTTCTTTATAATGCAAATGTTGAAAATAAGTTGCAAAAATGTAAAATCACATTTATTCAGTGGATTGCCTGTGATGAGATGAATCCAGTGGGGTAATGTATTTTACCTAAGAAATGACACTGGGTCTGTCATTCTCAATTATCTCTGATCTGTTTAAAGATGTTGATAATGTTACCGGTATATCAGAGATTATATGTAACTTTCTATGATAGTTTCATCCGCTGCTGCTGCTAAGTTGCTTCAGTCCTGTCCGACTCTGTGCAACCCCATAGACTGCAGCCCACCAGGCTCCCCCGTCCCTGGGATTCTCCAGGCAATAACACTGGAGTGGGTTGCCATTTCCTTCTCCAATGCATGAAAGTGAAAAGTGAAAGTGAAGTCGTTCAGTCATGTCCGACTCTTAGCGACCCCATGGACTACAGCCCACCAGGCTCCTCAGTCCGTGGGATTTTCCAGGCAAGAGTACTGGAGTGGGGTGCCATTGATGGTTTCATCTAGTTGCCTTCAAATACCCATTCTAACCTTCCATTTTAGTAATAATAAAGCTCTGCTTTTTTATCTCAGCACCTTGCTATCCTGTCCAGTCAGAAAACCTACATTCCTTAACTTTGTTTTCAGCCAAGTGTGTGCATGTGACTAGTTCTATTTATTAGGTAAAAGTTGAAGTACTGAGTGTTACTTTGAGACACATCCTTAAAAAGGAAGACTAACACATATCTTTTCCTGATTCCTTCATTCTGCTTCCTGGAATAAGGATGTGATAGCTGCAGCTCTGACAGCCATTTTGGATCATGAGGATAAAAATCAAACTGTAGAGAGTATGGAGTAGTCAGCTGAAAGGAGTATGAGTCTTTGATGATTTTGTGGGATTGTCATACTAAATCTGGATTGCCTACCTTGATTTATTTTCCATGAGAGGGAACTAAACTCCTGTCTTATTTGTCAGTGTTAATTTTGGGTTTGTTGTATGTATCTGAATCTAATTCTACCAGATATAATTCCCTTCACGTACAAAAAGACTAGTGAATAAGATCTTTCTTGGATGCTTAATTGACTTTATTCTCATGGACATATTTCTGCATCCTGAATGAGAAACTGATTCCCATGTGTAAATGTCAGTGACTAATGGGAAGCAGAAAAGTATGTACAGGAAGAAGAATGTGAACTTGGCTTCAAATCCTACTGATTATATGTAAGTTATTTAACCCCATTGAATCTCAGTTTTCTTTTCTGTAAAACTAGGATTGTATTGTTGTCCAAGATTCTTTTTGAATAAAGTATAAACGCTTGACTCAAAGTGTAGCACACAGTGGACTCAGAATTTACATTTGTGTCTTCATGTTTTTCCTTTATGTTATGGGATCCGAGTCCGGTCAAATGGTATTTTACTCTAATGGTGGAGAGGAAATAAAGCCAGAAAATGGCAACATGTTAAAGCTATTGGCAGAAAAAAAGTCATGAAACTCATGCCAGATACTAGATAGGAGGACCTTCATCAAAGGGCAGTCATAGAACGGTAGAGGCAAAAAGTGATTATAAAAATTCTGTGTCATCTAAAATGAAAATTGGAATTTCAGGACCTAATATTTATGTTTTAAGGCTAGTTTCAGGGCTTTGTTCATAGAGAACAGACATTTAGTGATGTAAGTTAAACTTTCTATAAGTAGGACTGTGACGCTTAAATGAGAAATCAAATCAAGAGCTATTTCTAATTATTTTTTGAAAAAATATGAATAAAATACGTTATGCTACTGCAGAACATCTTTTATCAAAGAGGAGAGTAAGTAATGTTTCTTGAATGAAGGAAAATGGCCATTCAGATAACTCAAAGAAACAGATTGGAGGAATTTTTGATTTTTACTTTAGTCTCCTCTCTCTAGTTCAAATAAAAAATGTAGAAAGTAGGGATTACTTTTATTCTCTTAAAAATATATCAAGTTAGATATTTTTCATTGAATTATTTAAGGTGATAAATGGCAAGATAATGCCATTATTTGTAGCTTTCACAACAAGCACCTTAAGGGTTACTGTTCTGAAAATTAACTCTTTTGTTAACTTGGTAGGTTACATCTCCTTAATTAAAATATGATAAATTAGAAGCCTAACTCCAGAACTTATTCTTTTAAATGAACATATGTTGAAATACCTATAGTAATGTTGCCAATACAAGTGTTGGATAGTGTGGTGCAAACATATTTTTACAAATATCTGATTTCCTTCAGTTTCTGGATTGTCTTCCAGTTTTAAATGCAGGGTAGGTGATGAAATGACTGGGCATTAAATGCACTTAAACGTTGCAGATGCATTCTATTTTCTGTCGCAATTCCTTGAGAGCCTCTGCTTACTCTTTCCTGTTGTACAGTAAGGACTTTGTTCTCCTAGTGTTTGTCCCTTAAGGGAAACGCTCCTTAGGATAAAGAGCTTTGGGGACCATTTCTGCCATTGTTCATGTGTTTGTTAATCAGCTGGGATTCACATTTGATTATGCCAACATTCATTTTCACAGACATTTAGAAGTTAAGTTTTAAATAATCCAAACAAGGTGTATATTAAATTTTTTTTAAATTTAAAATTCTGTTAATTTATAATATACCCCAAACCCAGGGTAGCCATTTGCGTATAATAAATCATGCCTTCTTCTAGGAATTTTTAAAGTATGTTTAATGAGACTTCTGAGTAGACAGCTGTGCTGTCTAAATTGCCTTAGACTCTGAAAGCATTTTAGATGGAAGTTGCTGGGTTTTCTCACGGGCGCCGCCAAAGCCCCGCCCCCCCCCCGCAAAAAAAAAGGGAAAAAAAAAAAAAAAAAAAAAAGCGCTCAGTCATGTCCGACTCTTAGAGACCCCATGGACTGCAGCCCACCAGGCTCCTCCGTCCGGATCTCTCTGGACAGCCCACTGACTGCTAAAGAGGGTGGTTCAGAAAGGTAAAGCTGGAATGTTTTCTTGCAACTCAGAGCATTAACTGTACAAATTAAGAGAAAACTGTAAAAGATCTTCATGTCTACCATGTTTGGAGATACCAGCTAGACAAATAAGAACACTAAATTGAACCTTCAAGAAAATGACCCTTCATTTTAGAATAATACATCTTAGAAAAGAAGGTGACTCTTTTCTAAGATGTCAGAACCTCAATGGTATGGTCTAGAGTTTAATTCCATATATAGGATTCTGTTAGGACTCAAAATCAGAGAAGGCAATGGCAAGCCACTCCAATACTCTTGCCTAGAAAATCCCATGGATGGAGGAGCCTGGTAGGCTGCAGTCCATGGAGTCGCTTCAAGTCGGAGGCAGCTGAGTGACTTCACTTTCACTTTACACTTTCACACAACGGAGAAGGCAATGGCAACCCACTCCAATGTTCTTGCCTGGAGAATCCTAGGGACGGCAGAGCCTGGTGGGCTGCTGTCTATGGAGTCGGATAGAGTCGGACACAACTGAAGCGACTTAGCAGCAGCAGCAGCAGGACTCAGAATATCCTGGTATATTTGTCTTATATTTTGGTTTACATTTCTAAAGCACTTTTTTATGCTCACTTGTGTTTTGATTGTCTTATAAATTCTGTTTGCAATTTGCCCCTATATCACTAATCTATACACTTTCTTTTTCAAATTATAATTACTTGAAATTTCTTCAGAAAATGATTATATATTTTTTCAAAGAACATTTTACTAAAGGAGGAGCTATTTTAACTATTTTGTTTTACATATGATCTTTGAACATTAATAAAGTGAATGGCCAGTCATCCAATTTAACAGCTAAAAATCATTCATGAATATTCTATAAGAATGTACAAATATGATTCTAAATATTTTATTTCATACATTTGTATTTTCTTCTTAGATAAAATGTTTTCTCCAGGGTTCTTTTAACTATTCACAAAATAGTATTTGATAAATTCTACCTTCTTTGGTATGTCTCTTCACATAATTAAAATTATGGTTAATACACTTACGATGAAAATGAAGTTGAATTTCTTGTAAAGATCCATGTTATATAATTTCAGTATTTTGCTTCACACAATAAGTATGCTGCATATGTGTATCTTCAGTTTTCAGTTCAAGAGAATATAGTTGAAATCAAAAGTATGTGTAATCTTTACATATTTTTCTCATTCACTTCTGATTGTCTTTTTCAACTGCTTATAGATTAGATGAGGTATTGGTGTGAGCCACCCAGAACAGCATTTGACAAAGAGTAATCCACGGACGGAGGAGCCTGGTAGGCTGTAGTCCATGGGGTCGCTAAGAGTTGGACACGACTGAGCGACTTCACTTTCAGTTTTTACTTTCATGCATTGGAGGAGGAAATGGCAACCCACTCCAGTGTTCTTGCCTGGAGAATCCCAGGGACGGGGGAGCCTGGTGGGCTATCGTCTCTGGGATCGCACAGTTGGACACGACTGAAGTGACTTAGCAGCAGCAGCAGCAGCAGGCATTCATTAAATGTCAACTATTATTTTAATTTTTATATTTAAATGTATATTATGATATATAGCAGTAGATGGTAGAGGATTGAGTCTGGAAAACTTATGAATGGATTTTCTGCATATCTCCATATCTCCATATTTCTTGAGTGGAAAGAAATAAATTTAAGAAGAAATAGTACATTCGCTGGCTCACACAAGGTGTGAATGCCCATATTTGTTCAGAACATGAGCCTTGCTAACAGAAAAATGGCAGCATTATTCTGAGAGATGGTACACCAGGATTTAGTGCTGTTTTATTGTATAGTAATGGAGCAAGAGTTGGGGACCAGAACACCTAATGAATAACTGCATGGCTTTAGGTAACATAGTCAGTTTTTTAATATTTTCAAATTTCTTATTAGATAAATAGGAGTAATACCATTAAACTGGTAGAACTGCTTGTAAAGAGTAAATGAAATAACATGTGTAAAGAATAAGGGACAATGCCTTGTCACACACTAGGCTTTTAACAAATTTTAATTCTCTTTCTACTAGGACAGAGAAGAGAAGAATGGCAGGAAGATGCCAGAAGTAGAAAAACAAAATTGAACACGGGGCACTGTGTTTGCATAATTTTTTAAAAATGTACACTTAATTCCTAGAATTTTAGCTATACTTGAGTTCACTGGCAAGTAAATCCAAAAATGATGGATTATCTATTTCACTGCTATGATTTATTTAATGTGAATGAGAATTGACTCTAATTCTTGATCTTTAAATTAGTCTCTTTTTATTAAGCTTAATTTTTGTGTGATTTTATTCTTTGCTTAAATGAAAAGATTTTGATACTTTTCACTGTTCCATTTAGTATTAACTGAATTTTCTGCCTATGCCTTAGGATGATGAATTTCTAATAATCTGCTATTTCATTTCAAATATATTAATATAAATGTATCTTGCCAAGTAAATCTATTATTTCTATTTAATGTGAAGAAGACCCTTGACTCAGGATCTTATGCATGCATTCTACAGAATTTTGTCATGGATTTCATGTATCATTCCATCTTTTTTTTTTCCCCCTGAATTGAAGTAAATAATATTAATATATAAAATCAAACGAATTCCTTCTTTCTTTTGAAATGAAGTTTCTGTAGTTTACCTGCATTATTATTCTTGCAGGACAAGTATCACTCTCTTTGAAATAGTTTGAGAGCTTGTGTGATTCCATTATTCCTGTTAACCAAGTTAAAATAGAGCTTAATAATCATAATTATTGGCTACTGAGAATTCATTTTTTTTTTTTAAATTAAGCCTTATTTTTGTAGCATTATGTTAATTGTGAGAAACTTAAAAAACCTTGGCAGTGAAAAACAAAGTAACAAAGTAGTGTACGGAAAGTCAGAAAGTCAGTCATGGAAAGCTGGTCTTTGTGGAAGTTGCTTGGTTGGTCGTGTCCGACTCTTCGCGACCCCTTGGACTTAACAGTCCTTGCAATTCTTCAGGCCAGAATACTGGAGTGTGTCTCCTTTCTCCTCTCCAGGGATCTGCCCAACCCAGGGATTGAACCCAGGTCTCCTGCATTGCAGGCGGATTCTTTACCAGCTGAGCCACAACACTTAACGCAAATACAATTATTTGTGTATTGTGTATCTGTGTATTAATAAAAGTATTACTATACTTCAACTGAAAAAAGTATAATTGATATATTTTAGTTAAACTTTAGTAGATGTTAGGTAATTTCAAAATTTGTTAAGTTTTTGTAATTGTACTTATTTAAACAAATCTTTATGTGTTAATCTTTTCATATTGAACGTGGGATATAGAATTAGAGTGTTTGGGTTTGTTGAATCATTAGGATAAGTTGACAAATATATGTTTTCTTTTAAAATAATCTGTACCATTTAAAAAGTGTTTTTTTCTTTTTAGATTGGTGTGAGAATATTCTGCAGCAATACTCTATTGTATTATGTAGTTGAGATAGGCTCTCGTTTGATTGATTCTGACTACCACTCATTCTTGTGTAGACTGTAAAGAGAATCAATCAACAGAATAATATCTGTTCCTATGCAGTATGCCTAGATTTCTATTTGAAAGATACACAACTGGAATTTTCTCATGGCCCAACCTGAGAGATAATGTACTTTTTCTTTTAGCTGCTTTATTTTGCTTTGGCAGGGTCCTGTTTCTTTCTTTGTAATTAGTGTTTCAGAAAGTTTTTTCTGAGCCCTAGAGCAGGAAGAAGCTTAAGGGACTGTCACGTGTATCTGCCCTCACCCCATGCATGTGTAGACACACACACACACATTTTGCCCTTGGGTTTCAAGTGTTTATATGACACCTACATCACAACAGAACTACTTCAGAGCCTGGCTCTCCCCACTTCAGAAGGATTATGTTTCTTCTGTTCTATTATTTATGGATTATTGTCAAGTAGAAAGCTTTGTCATTTTATAATATCCCCAGGAATACAGCCCCTTACAATGGGAAGACACAGGAAGTACCAAGATAACACCTGATGCACAGTTTTTTTTCCCCTTTCTGTTGCCTTCCTTTTATAAATCATAGATGACAAAGGCCTTGCTGTCAAAGTACAGAAAGGGAATGGCAGAGGAAGATGGGGCTGAGAGAGCTCTTTATATAAAACCCTGGATTCCCTTTTCTGGGATTAACTTTTTTTCACTAATATAAAACTTTTCATCTCGTGTATATGTGTATATAGTTTCACATCATGGAAAGTATACTTTAATTGAATAATTAAGTGTTTTGTAAATATAAAATAAATTAATTTTTGATTTAAATTTTGTATTAAAAAGTCATTGTGAAAAATGTATATGCCAGGAATGGTCATAACAAAAATATGAGTATATTGCATATATTGTACAGTGGTAATAACACAAACTATTAGACTTTTGTAGAGTAGTTTCTTGTTTCCAGCCTTAAAGTCGCAGGATTACTTTGTCTCTGATACAGTCATCTTGGAAGAAGGTAATTTTAACATTTCCATTTGCATAGCATGAAGAATTTCAAATGTGAAAAATATATGAAAATCTGGATAAATTGTTTTTAATTTCACATTCTAGGCGAGCTTTTCAACGTGTGAACATTTAAGAGCCCAAAGAGGACTGCTTGTTATATGTGGGCATGAGTCATTAAAAGATGTGCTGTTGTTTGGGACACACCCAATAGACGAAAAGGCTAAAAAATGTGTAAGATGTAGTTAGGAGATTCTCTCTTGGTTACTCAGTTGCCATTGTGCTTTCTTTATCAGGAATTATTTGGGGATAGACAGATTCAGTAGATTCATGGTAAGAATTCCTATTGTGAAATGGCAGCGTGTGTCTTTTGCTGAAAACTGACTCAGCATAGAATGGGAGTCCACATAAATTGTTAGGAAAAGTATATCCTTTAAAAAAGCAGTGAATACTTTAGCTATAGCCTCACTGGTTACTTTGGTTTGTGAAAAAGCACTGAACACAGTATTTTCTCTGAAGGAAGGCTTCACATACCAAGCACCTAGGGCCTAGCTGTCGGCCACAAGACACAACTGGCCGGTTTAGAAATGTCAGAGAAAAGAGAAAATCCCAACCAAAAAATGTCATGTAGTTGACCATGTTTTAACCTTTTAAATACTAGACCAGTTGTAACTACATTTTATCATCAAGAGAGTAACCACTTGTCACAGAACTGAGACAAGTCATTTGTTAGGAGAGAACTTTTTTAGGGAGTAAGTTTCTCCATCTGCAGACGTTCAGTTCATTTAGTGCAGTTCAGTCGCTCAGTTGTGTCTGACTCTTGGTGACCCCATGAATCGCAGCAAGCTAGGCCTTGCCCTCCATCACCAACTCCCGGAGTTTACTCAGACTCACGTCCATCGAGTCAGTGATGCCATCCAGCCATCTCATCCTCTGTCATCCCCTTCTCCTCTTGCCCCCAATCCCTCCCAGCATCAGAGTCTTTTCCAGTGAGTCAGCTCTTCGCATGAAGTGGCCAAAGTACTGGAGTTTCAGCTTTAGGATCATTCCTTCCAAAGAAATCCCAGGGCTGATCTCCTTCAGAATGGACTGGTTGGATCTCCTTGCAGTCCAAGGGACTGTCAAGAATTCAGCAAACTTTAGAATGCAGACTAAAGAATGCAGACTTTAGAATTCAGCAAAGGAAGCTTCATTTTCAGCTGAGAAGTCAGCTAACCTTGGTCACCTATATGGTTTCCTAGGTTTGTGCTGCCAAACTACATTCTCAGAATTGTTTTGCAGTGTTAAAAGCTCCCAAACACTAAAAATATGGCAGTTATTCTTCCTCATCTCAGTGTCCTCTCTGTTCAAGTTCTCTGGGACCAGGAGAAGTGATGCTGTAACGACAGCCTTGACTGGGGCAAAAGTGTACAGGGTGGAGTTCTAGCCTCAGACATTCTTGTTTTCCATGGAATGTGGGGTCCTTTGTGTAAGGACACTGTCCCAGTCAAGTCTGGTGTTCTTTGCTTTCAAATGAAAGGGAAGTGCTATGTGTACACCATGATTTAAGATTAGTGTGTTTTGCTGGGAAACATGATATGCATTTTGGTAGAGCTGTTATACCTACAGTGCCACCCTTCAGCGTAGGTACTTCAGAGGAGGAGAGAAGAGGTGATGCATCATCCATGGAGAACATCAGCAGGTACTTGGGGCTCAGAATTCTTCCTGGAAGAGAAAGAACTCTGTCCTTGACTCATATACCTGGTCTAGCTTGGAAACTTTGCAACTCACTGTTTTTGTCTATCTGTGCCATAATTCTCACATAGGCTTCAGCAATACGTGAACCATGAACTTCCAAGTTGTTCAAGCTGGTTTTAGAAAAGGCAGAGGAACCAGAGATCAAATTGCCAACATCCACTGGATCATGGAAAAAGCAAGAGAGTTCCAGAAAAGCATCTATTTCTGCTTTATTGACTATGCCAAAGCCTTTGACTGTGGATCACAATAAACTGTGGAAAATTTTGAAAGAGATGGGAATACCAGACCACCTGACCTGCCTCTTGAGAAACCTATATGCAGGTCAGGAAGCAACAGTTAGAACTGGACATGGAACAACAGACTGGTTCCAAATAGGAAAAGGAGTACGTCAAGGCTGTATATTGTCACCCTGTTTATTTAACTTATATGCAGAGTACATCATGAGAAACTCTGGGCTGGAAGAAGCACAAGTTGGAATCAAGATTGCCAGGAGAAATATCAATAACCTCAGCCATGCAGATGATAGCACCCTTATGGCAGAAAGTGAAGAGGAACTAAAAAGGCTCTTGATAAAAGTGAAAGTGGAGAGTGAAAAAGTTGGCTTAAAGCTCAACATTCAGAAAATGAAGATCATGGCATCTGGTGTCATCACTTCATGGGAAATAGATGGGGAAACAGTGGAAACAGTGTCAGACTTTATTTTTCTGGGCTCCAAAATCACTGCAGATGGGGATTGCAGCCATGAAATTAAAAGACGCTTACTCCTTGGAAGGAAAGTTGTGACCAACCTAGATAGCATATTCAAAAGCAGAGACGTTACTTTGCCAACAAAGGTCCGTCTAGTCAAGGCTATGGTTTTTCCAGTAATTATGTATGAATGTGAAATTTGGACTGTGAAGAAAGCTGAGTGCCGAAAAATTGATGCTTTTGAACTGTGGTGTTGGAGAAGACTCTTGAGAGTCCCTTGGACTGCAAGGAGATCCAACCAGTCCATTCTAAAGGAGATCAGCCCTGGTTGTTCTTTGGAAGGACTGATGCTGAAGCTGAAGCTCCAAAACTTTGGCCACCTCATGCGAAGAGTTGACTCATTGGAGAAGACTCTGATGCTGGGAGGGATTGGGGACAGGAGGACAAGGGGACGACAGAGGATGAGATGGCTGGTTGGCATCACTGACTCGATGAATGTGAGTCTGAGTGAACTCTGGGAGTTGGTGATGGACAGGGAGGCCTGTTGTGCTGCAATTCATGGGGTCGCAAAGAGTCAGACATGACTGAGCGACTGAACTGAACTGAAACCAAATGAAACAGAAGAGAAATGAGAGGAAGTTTTCTCAAAACAAGCAATCTGTATGAAATAAGGGAGTTGAATATGGTCCTTAAGTCAATAATTCTGTAATGCTTGATGTGTCAACTTCAGAATTAGTGTAGGAAAAAAGTGGATGAAATCTGTAGCTTTGCTACTACTGAGTATTCCTTTTGGATCAGAATACGAGATTTTTTTGTCTTCATTTATTTTTCTGAGAAGTGAGTGTGGTAGTGGGTGGTGGTTGTTCAGTTGCTAAGTTGTGTCCGACTCTTTGCGATCCCATGACACATGCCAGCCTTTCCTGTATACAGCCCATATTCCTTTACTTTTTGTGTAGCTCACGCATCAGTTATTACTGTTGCTTTCTTACTGGAAATTTTCTTTCACCCTCACTTTGGCTTTACCTCCAAATGCCTTCTTCTGTTGGCTGAAATCTAGCACTGTAATTTGTGGCTTTCCGGAGAGGGAACCTCCATGGTCAGGTGGAGAAAGCAGGCTGCATTCCAAACTGGGAGTGAGTGGTATATGTTCCAAACAGAGCTCTGATTCTGGAGTGAGTTGGGGGTTGGCGGAGGTGGGAAGTTGGCTACTAATTCAAGCCTCACCTGAGGCAGTATTTTTGAAACAGAAAAGTACCCTCTCTAATTAGCTCCCCCACTATGCAATTAGATTAATGATAGCCAACCAATATAGAAACCTCTTCCAGAATAAGCTAACCAAAGGAAAGATCTTCTAAGGACATGACAAAGCACTAATTTTCCTGCATGAAAGAATTTGTAGCTTTACTTCTTATATTAGTGGTGGCCTGCCTCATCCCCTTATGATGCTAAAGTGCATTCTTCTTGTTGGGAGGCAGAGTTAAAATGTCTTTCTCCTGAATATGACTCTTTATGGGGGAAAAAAAATCTCTTACTTAAGCATACCATCCAAGTAAATCCTGCTTGCAAAACACTGTGTGAAGCTT
Source organism: Tragelaphus eurycerus (assembly GCA_935064755.1). Classification (NCBI taxonomy): domain Eukaryota; kingdom Metazoa; phylum Chordata; class Mammalia; order Artiodactyla; family Bovidae; genus Tragelaphus; species Tragelaphus eurycerus. The sequence goes on along the minus strand of CAKXYN010000004.1, from coordinate 66,322,034 downwards.
TGAAATGAACCAGTGTAATTGGTAATAGAGTTCTCAGGTACTGGAAATGGATGTATTTCCATCATTTCAGATACACTGAATATGTGATAATTTTTGTGAATCAGGAAATACTCTTAGAAAACTATTTAGTTGTTAGGCTAGGTATATTTCAGTGATAACGCACTGTATGTTCTAAAATATTTTTTTTATACTCCTAGATGCTAGAAAATGTTATGTGTAGAAGTTAAAAGCTTTATCATCGATTTTTTCCCTAAACTCTTTCCCTAACTCCAAAAAAGCTTTTGACAACTGTTTACTGCTTTTGAAGTAGGAAGATTGTGATGAATGATTTCATTCTGAATGTGCACTCAAATACAAAGTTTTGATATTACTAATCTTATTTTATCCTATTCAAAGAATATGGTTACCTTTTACTTTTTATATAAAAAAGGGATGATCGTTATTGTTTTCCCTTCACACTTGTACTCTGAAAGAAGTGTCATCCAGGCTTTCTCATCAGTTAGCTTAGCAGCTTAGCCCTAAATTAAATCGTGGAAACAGGTCATTATGATTCACATTTTAAATATTTGTCAGTTTTCTAGAAAACTTCAATTATGATTAAAAATGACCGTTTAATTTCATTTTAACATCTTTTTTGGAAGTGTGAAACACATTTCTGTAAATGGGTTTCCATAAACCATGAGTCAAGAGTTCAGACTGTTGTACTTCCTAAGTTGTAGAAAGTATTCTTTGTTTCCTTTGATCACCTCTTAAAAATGTGACTAAAAAGTAGTAGAGGATGACAGAAAGAGTAACATCTTTCATGGTCTCAAATAGTTATGTTTTCAAAGATTTACAGTTTACTTGAACAGAAAAGTTACTAACAAAGCAGTTAAGCTGTTTGAAAACCAAGCAGCTTTTCTTGCCTGGATGCAGTGAAACCTCTTCGAGCCATTCCAAACCACTGGGATCATTTGCTCTGATTTCAGATAAGCAAAATAAAATAAACAGACTCTTGCCCAGGTGGGAACTGGTTCTGCAGACTCTTGTTCTGACTCTTCAAAGCCTGAATATCTCCCCAGTATCTTTGAATGAGTCTCATTGTTTATTTATTGTGCTTTTCACAAGTGCTTGTAACTTCATCCTTGTTTTACTAATAGCTTTCTTCTAAAGTGGATTGACATTTCAGTTAGTTTTCAAAGGCGTCAATGTTTTTCCTTAAATTGGGCCTTACTTGCTGATGGGCCTGTTTAGACTGTCTCATATAAATTGTAGCATATCAAAATAAGGAGCATTTATTAGAGATTTGTGAATTTGTTTTGTTATTATTAAAAATGTAGGGTCAACAATTTTTTTATTAGAATTCTTTAATTACTCGTGTAGGTAAATTAAATAAATGGATATCAAGTTTAGAACCTATGGAAGTTGTGGATTTTATGTTAAAACCTACTGGATACAGCAGAAATTAACACAACATTGTAAATGATCTATATTTCAATAAAAATTAACTTACTGGGTATGTGAAGATAAGTTTTCATTCATTTTTAAATACAAAACTGTCTAAAATCTTAACATGAAGAATTTAGAAGATTGATCAGTGACTTCCTTAATCTGGATGAGCAAGCTTTAAACTCCACACAACATTCTGTGTTTGATTCTTGTTACAGTAACTTTAAAAAACATTTAAAACTGTTTCAATTGTAGAAATGAAGCTACATTAGAATGTTGCCTTATACCAAGAATGAAAACTTACAAACGACAGGGCAGTACTAGCACAGAAAGGAGCATCATCAGGCAAAATTCAGAAACAAGTTCTAGTACATAGTAAAAGTTACTAAATGATAAAAGTTCAATTAAATAGAAAAAGCTTGGATTATTCAGAAAATCATATAGTATAGCTTACGGGCTTGTTCAATATCATACACAAAAATAGATTCTAAATATATTAACAACAGAAGATTAAAAGCAATCTAAAAATATTAAGAGAAAACATAGGAGAATATTAGTAAAGTATCCTGATGAAAGTGGTCTTTGGAAGCTTGCTATAAAACTTTGATTTATAAAGCAAATACTGAAAGATTTGGTTACATAAAAAGTAAAAATTCTCACTTGCAAAAGATACCATAAACAAAGGCAGTAAAAAGTTTGCAGAAAATGTGGTAGAAAATTTATATAATTATGTAAAGGGTTTTAGTTTGTCTCAGTGGTCCTGTCCTTCTAGGAATCCATTGTACTGCTGCTAAGTCACTTCAGTCGTGTCTGATTCTGTGTGACCCCATAGACGGCAGCCCACCAGGCTCCCCGTCCCTGGGATTCTCCAGACAAGAACACTGGAGTGGGTTGCCATTTCCTTCTCCAATGCATGAAAGTGAAAAGTGAAAATGAAGTCTCTGAGTCTTGTCTGACTCTTAGCAACCCCATGGACTGCAGCCTACCAGGCTCCTCCATCCATGGGATTTTCCAGGCAAGAGTACTGGAGTGGGGTGCCATTGCCTTCTCTGATCCATTGTACAGAAAATACCAAGACATATAATACATAAGGATAGAATACAAGGTTTCTATTGTTAATAACCTATGTGTTGTTAATGTAAGTTTATATATGTTAATTTATATTGTGTATATGATATATAAGTTAATTAAAATGTATCTTTATTAAAGTGGTGAAAAATTTTTGAGCCAAATATAGTACATTCAGGCTATGGAATATTGTGCAGCTTTAAAAATAGATTTGTAGGTATCTATACCCTTGGGAAAATGTACACGGTATTTTTTAAGAGAACAAAATAAATTTCAGATACTTGTGTACATAGATATATGAGTTTGTATTTTATATCATCTTTATTAATAAAAACAATTATCCATACAGTGCATACGTTTTTATATTTTTATGTGTGGGCATGCGTGATAAGTTGATTTAGTTGTGTCCAACTTTACAGCTTGATAGACTGTAGCCTGCCAAACTCCTGTGTCCATGGGTTTCTCCAGGCAAGAATACTGGAGTGGGTTGCCATCCCCTCCTCCAGGGGATCTTCCCAACCCAGGGATCAAACTTGCATCTTTTACATCTCCTGCATTGGCAGGTGGGTTCTTTACCACTAGAGCCACCTGGGAAGCCCCTATTTTTGTATACGTATAATGAAAATATGGAAATTTCCCTTGGGGTGAGTTAATGTGAGATTGTTGGCAAGCTGGAGGTAAAAGAAATGTGAATACCCATTACATTTGTAATTTTCAAAATACTGGTAAAATTTTTTAAATAGAAAATTTGACCATTTTAAGGAGATGTTAATTTTTAGCGAGTCAGAATTAAACATTTCATGAACAAATTATTACTGAATCCAGATGCTAGTAGACTGTACCTTCTGCATTATACTTCTTATTTTGACATAGTTGTGGGGGAGAGTGAAGCCCTTCTTGATTACGAAACATCTCTCTGGTGTTTCTTAATAAAGAGATGAATTTTGAAGTTGGATACAGCTTTGAATGACACTTTGGCTTTATTTAATGGCCACTCCCAATTGTAAAGTGAGACATAACTTTGTCCCTAAACTATGCTCTTAGTTTATAACTCTGCCTTGGAGTGATTCGGGAGGCACTTACTGCATACTCCTAAAAGACAGTGGCTGAGAGCCAGGAACTTTTGATTTGTCATGCTGATATTTGGCCAAATTACTCTCCTGACTCTGAGACTCAATTTCTCCTTTTGTCAAAGGGGAATGATAATGTTGAGAATTAACTAGTGAGTACTTTTAGATCGTTTGGAGCTCTGTATAAAAGTGTATGGTAAGGACTGATTTAGACATGACTTGTGTTAATTATCTTTTTATTGGTGGATGCTATAACGAATTGTCATTACAGATCAAGTGTCATTTATTGCTTTGTGGTAGTATACTGATTTTGAAAAGTATTGTCCTTACCCCTGGGCTATATAATTCTATTGGAAGACCTTGACACTGGGAAAAATTGAAGACAGAAGGAGAGGCAGATAACAGAGGATGAGATGGTTGGATGGCATCACTGACTCAATAGACATGAGTTTGAGCAAATTTCGGGAGATAGTGTAGGACAGGGAAGCCTGGTGTGCTGCAGTCCATGAAGTCACAGAGTCGGACATGACCTAGCAACTGAACAACAAAGATCCTGATAACTGTAATATTTCAGCAGATCTTCTCGTAGTATTAGAGCCAGAAGGGACTTTGAAGATCAGGCTACAGATACATTTCAAAGATCAAACTGAAGTGAATTCCCCATCCATGGTTACAGAGCTGGGATTTTATTCCAGCAATGTGCTGAGAAGTATTTCTGCTATAAGTGAAAATTAATAAATCATCTCTTTACTCTCAATATAGAGCTCTTTCTACAGCATTTATACATTTTACTTAATATTTCCCTATTTTCATACTTGGAATAAGTATTATTCAGAAGTCCAGGTAATCTCTACCAGTGAGATTAATTACTGTTTCAAAGAAAAGGTGTACCCTTGTAGAAGCTGGTAGTTTTGCTTTCATTTTTACTTTTTTTCTTTCAAACTGAAATTTCTTTAGGATACCCTACAAATTGTATTCAATGAACCAGTTGCTGCAAAAGACAGATATGAATCATATTTACTTGCATGTTTTATTTTAATTAGTAGTTTCTTTTGAGCTCAAGTGATTTAAAATATATATATGTGTGTGTGTGTATATATATATATATATACACATTTAAAAAAGAGTATCTTGTTATTTGGAGTAAGCTCTGTCATTAAGTATGTAAAAAAAGTACAAGATAATTTTTAAAATAGGTAAAACACCCTTTAAAAACCTAAGCAAGACTATTTTTCTTAGAAGGAACATTGTTGTTACATTTCTCGGGTGAAGAATGACAAGAGAATTGGATGATTCATACACTAATTTCACTGGGAATATTTGAGTAGGGAGGACCTAGTATGCAATAAGCAGTAATGTATATCAATTTGATTTTTATAGTAAGTAATTTGAACTTTGTAGTCTCAATAAGTTTTGGACATTTGAAGGCATGGATACTTGCTTTATATATCATCTCTGTGTGTGTATAGTTACGTAAATTAAACATTTTATATGTATATATGTGCATTTGTAGATATAGGTGTATATAAATATGATTACTGGGTTGGTATTTGAGATGATTCTATTTGTGATGAATAATGGTGACTTCTGTTAAGGACTTTTGAAATTATTTCCTAAGTTTGAGTACTTTCAGTGTAATACTATCGAGCCCCCTTTTTTCTTCTCCTTTTTCTGCCTAATTATCTGTGAATAGTAATCAAAACAATGATATTGATATGGAGAGAACTCAGCATTGTTCAGAAATACATGATTTTGGGGGAGTGGATTTTCAATGCAGTCTGGAATAACATCTAAGACCTTATATAAAATGCTGTATTATGTGGCATAAAATGATTTAAAATATTAGCTTAGAAGTAATGACAAAAATTGTAACTCAGTTATGCTAAAAAAATGGCAATGACTATGTTTTATCACTATGGTAACACAAATGCCTTTTCCCTAATAAATTGTCATCACAGTTTATGTTTTGATGTGATCTTTGTCCTTTATGTGTCAGGAAAACCTAAGCCAAGATATGTGACTTGGCCAATCTTTGATCCAAACAGGTTTTCTGACTAAACATGTTTTATAATATTTCTATGATTCACATCTTCTGGATACAAAGTCCTTACACGGGTAGTTTGATGTGAAAGCTTGGAATGTTTAATACGTATGTGTACGAACCTTTTTACTTTGTCTGTTATGTAAAGTTGGTGATATTTTAGCTTATTTGTTCTTGTGATTTCAGTTATTTGTCTCTCTGAAATAGCAGTCAGCATGTTAGTCTGTTATTTGCCTTTTTACTTTGCTTTTCCCCACTCTTCCTTAGTAGACTGTGTTCTTGAAGGGCAAAGACCATTAACTTTATAAGCCAAGTTATAACCATCACAGAGCTGGGATACATATAGATATTGAATAAAAATTTGTTGAGGAAAGCCTTTTAAAGTAGCTATAGGGATGTGCAGGATACCAGTCTTTGATGATAAAGGGGACAGTAGTACAAATGTGCCTTTACCTACTAATGCTTCTGATCTGATGAAATTAAGTTGGATACTTTGTAACAGAAATTATAACTCATTTACTCAGTATCACTTATCCATGCTTACTGTGTGTTTGTTACAAACTTTCTATTCTCCAGCATTTTAGATACATAGAGGACAGAAACTATAAAATTATGATATGTAACATTTATTAAAAAAAAAAAAAAGATTCCTGCTAGGTGTGGGTATTGACTGCCAGTTATTAGGTGACCTTGAATGAGTGTTCTTTGCCTCAGTCCAGTTTAAAAGGGAGTGTGAAACTCTGGTCCTGAATGACTTTGAGGTGTACCTTAGGGACGCTTGAATTTGACGGAGAACACCTTTTTGTGACGCTGGTGTAGAAGAACCTGTGTGACCTGGCTTGTGCTGATTCCAAGACTTACAGGGAAAACACTAGATCCTTAGATCTTTGGACCTGAGAGGAACCTCTGGAATCATTCTTTGCAATTGGCCTGTCACGACTGAGAAAACCTGGTGGGGATTTGCAGAATTCAGTCTGAGCAGAGCCTGTTTCTTTAAGAGCTGGTCCTCTCATTTCTGATTTTGTTGCTTTGTATCAGCAGCGTGCTCTGGCTCCTGAAGTGGTGGTGATAAAAGTTAAAAACCACTGAACTATTCAAACAAAAGGAGCTATAATCAAAACATCATGATAAGGCATGAAAAACCAGTCCCCCCAAATTACCTTCATGTTTTACTTAAAAATGACTAAAATAGTATGCATCAGACTTTCAGTACCTGAGATTTAGCAGGGCAGGGGAATCCTCATTGCTCAGAACAGATTTTTGCACAGAACAACAGAGGAAAATGCTTGTGGAAGCTTCTGTTACCATGGATTATGTTCAGAGTTTTCTGCTAATAGCTGGCTATGTGGGGGGTTGGGGGTGAGGTTGCAGAGTTTGGGGCTACATGTTTGACCCCATCCCAGGGCTGGTCACCCAGTAGATTCTCCTTCCTGGCAACCCAGGTGATTGGCCAATATACCCTCTCTACATTCAAGTTACACGGTTCCTAAAAGACGTTGGGTCAGCTTCAGTCACCTTATATAGATCTGCTGATGATATCCTGGTTAAGCAGTGATGTGTAGTATGAAATTAATTCATGGTGTCCATACAGGAATCACTTAAGTCATGGTAAATAAGTGTGATGATATTTTTTCTCCATGCTTTGGGTTCTTTATTGTTGAAATGGAAGTTTCTAGTTACTCTTTAACTTGCCATATTGTGGCTACTTTGCTAAAACAGACAGTATGTATCATACAGACTAAATCCCATTGCAGCTCTAAAAGAAATAAAGAGGAGGGAGGCTCAGGAAACTTTCACTTGCTAGTATCATTGACAGAAGGCAACCACATTTTATTAAAAAGAACAGATCATAAGAGAAAATGAAGAAAGCAGCAGTATATAAATATTTCCTGCTTTGTCCCTGGTGGCTCAGATGGTAAAGAATCTGCCTGCCAATGCAGAAGATGCAAGAGACACAGATTTGATCCCTGGGTTGGGATGGTTCCCCCAGAGGAGGGTATGGCAACCCACTGCAGTATTCTTGCCTAGAGAATCCCAAGGATAGAGGAACCTGGCGGGCTATAGTCCATCAGGTCCCAAAGAGTCAGACATGACCGAGTGACTAAGCACACACACAGCCGTATTTCATTTGCTGCTGCTGCTGCTGCTGCTGCGTTGCTTCAGTCATGTCTGACTCTGTGCAACCCCACAGACAGCAGCCCACCAGGCTCCCCTGTCCCTGGGATTCTCCAGGCAAGAACACTGGAGTGGGTTGCCATTTCCTTCTCCAATGCATGAAAGTGAAAAGTGAAAGTGAAGTCGCTCAGTCGTGTCCAACTCTTAGCGACCCCATGGACTACAGCCTACCAGGCTCTTCCATCCATGGGATTTTCCAGGCAAGAGTACTGGAGTGGGGTGCCATCGCCTTCTCCAATTTTGTTTGCTACTACCTCTAAACCAGAGAGATTTTGATAAGAACTTCATATGTTCCTGGAATGACATTGTGTCCAATTGTGCAGATATTAAAATTTTTCTAAGGAAGTCCTCAGCATTTAAATATATTGTTGTTTCATATGTTTTTATTTAACTTCAAAACATTTCTACAGCAGCTTGACTGCAGACTTGTGTTGTAGAAGGGATTGGTAAGAAGGACACATTCTATGTCTTAGCAGTGTTTAGCTACAAGTCATTGACTAATTCAGACATGGTTTTAAGTCTCCTAACTTTGGGTATATGACTGTTTATCAGTGGTACATACCTTTGCATAAATGTAAATTTTTGCTCTGTGATAGTAAATAAACTTCAGAAAAGATATCCTTTATTTTTTTAAAAAAAAGGTATTGGGAAATAGAAACATAGTAATCTAATTGAAACTCTCAGGAAAAGAAGCCCGGGAGTCAAATGCTTAAATAAAATGATATAATCACCAGAATCCATAAGAATAACACTGAGGTTCCATCTTTAACCTCATGTTTAACAGTATTTTGGCCACCTCATGCGAAGAGTTGACTCATTGGAGAAGACTCTGATGCTGGGAGGGACTGGGGGCAGGAGGAGAAGGGGACGACAGAGGATGAGATGGCTGGATGGCATCACTGACTCGATGAATGTGAGTCTGAGTGACCTCCGAGGGCTGGTGATGGATAGGGAGGCCTGGCGTGCTGCAGTTCATGGGGTCGCAAAGAGTCGGACACGACTGAGCAACTGATCTGATCTGATCTGATCCATCTTTAAAGAGAAAATGTACATATTCTCCTAATTACTTCATGATTATTTTTGAGGAGGTTAACCTAAAGCAAAAAAAAAAAAAAAAGATGAACTGGTTTATCAGAACCTGGAGTGTAATGAAACTAGCTCATCCGTCTTTTTATTCTTCCTTAGTTTTCTCATAGAGCTATTCAGGAATAGTGAAATGGATGAAGAATAGGCACTGGGAGACATATGAACCATGCTAGACTCTAGATGAACAATGAACTTTAAAATTTGCAGAGATATGTAATGCCTGTGTTTAATCGCAGAAACAAACATACTAGCCAATATGTAATGGTTAACTCCTATCTTCCACCGAGAATAGACACAAATAGAATTTAAAGTGACCTAAAGGTTACTTTGACATAAATTAAATTTTATCTTAGAAAATTACTTTAACAAGCTTGGTAATTCTTAACAACGTTTGGAAATTTCTCTCGGGCTACCATGTAAAAACGTCTTTAAATTGCTTACTTTTATTTTTTTAGGGTTAAATGGTTAGTGTGTCTCTGATCTTGACACATTTTGCTTGACAAACATAATATTCCTTAAGAAATTAAAACAAAACAAAAACAACCACAGCTTTGCCTGTTTTCAAATCAGTTACAAAGGACAACGGAGTGATAAGGAACAATTCTTGAGGCCTTGCAACTGTGGAGAAGTTTGTCTAAAGTTCATAAGATGTTGGGTCTGGTTTATCTAAGTGAAAAGATCCCAGTCTCTAGTGTTTGACTTGAATTTGAGTGATTTTCTTTTTACACTTTCCTCTGGGATTTAGAACCAGTTAAGAGGTCTCGTGGAAAAAGATGGAAACATCTTTAAATCATTGTGGTTGGTAATGTCTACATAGCAAAAGTTATTTGTAGACTTGCTAATTATCTGGTTAAATTTATTAGTGTTGACAGCAAAAAGCTATAATTTAGACCCCAAAGAGAAAAGTTTGAGGCAGACTAATCATATCAAAAGGATTGCCAAATTTCCTTTTTGTTTTATTCTGTCTAGACATGGTCTTAAATCACTGGATCCACAATGAGATTTTGAATGAGGATGTCCAGTTTTTCAAAAGGAAATTTCCAGAAATGTTTAGGAAAGGTTATTTAGGATTCTTTAAGTCTTAGACTCTGTGTGCGGGTATGCTCATGTTTGAGGTTTTCCACCTGTTTATGCTTTACGTACAAATTAGAAAATTGATGCTTATTTTGATAAAACTCATTTGTCTTATTATTCACAAAAGGATTTAAGGAACTAGCAAATGAGTGAATATCCTTTCAGATAAGTATTTCTTTCTCTTAAGTAATTGCCTATTAGTACTAGATGGTGCAATGATAAAGAATCTGCCTGCCAGTGCAGGAGAAACAAGAGACGTGGGTTCGATCCCTGGGTCAGGAAGATCCCCTGGAGTGGGAAATTGCAACCTGCCCCAGTATTCTTGCCTGAAAATTTCCATGGACAGAGGAGCCTGGAGCGCTATATCCATGGGTTGCAAAGAATCAGATGTGACTGAGAACACACACACACACATACACACACACACACACCCATAATTAGATAATTAAATCATTTTAATATTATTCCCCTAGTGGTTCCCAGTGTGGTCAGAATGGGGGTTTTGGTAATGTTTGGAGACAGTTTTTGTTGTCATAACTAGGGGTAGGGGTCAGGAACTGGTGCTAATGAATAGAGGCCATGGATGCTGCTAAACATTCTTCAATGGACAGGACAGCCCCCCATAGCAAGGAATTGTCCACCTGCTAATTTCAATCATGCCAAGACTAAAAAAACCTATCCTAGATGGGAAAAACTCTCTCTCTCTCTTTCTTGCCATATATAGTTTTTGCATCAGTTTTAATTTTTTCATCATTAACCTTCACAAAATATAATTTTAAAATGTGGTGGTATTAGAAACTTAGGCCTTAGTGAAATAAACCATTAAATTAGCTATGTATTGGACATAAAGTTTTTGCATCTAGTTAACATGTATTTAGTATTTAGGAGTACTGAATTGAAGTACTCCTGGAAAAAATAATAAATAGAGATTTGATAAAATTCAGTATGCATTCTAGAATTAAAGCTGGAAGGGCCTTTATGATCATCTAATTTGGTGATTCCTCATTGAGGTGATATGTTGGTAGGCATCAGTGCTTCAGAATTACTTAATGAAATGAATGCCTTCCTCAAAAAAAGAATACTTAGAATCCCACTCTCATATAGTACTTTTTATAAGTGGTTCTGAGGACTATAATCCTGTTCCCATTCTGTTTTCTCTTTGAGAACCACTGCTCTCTCCTACCCTATTTGACATAAAGGGTCAAAGATGATGCATCCTCTGGGTAACAGAGTCTTAGTTCAGTGACTGGTGAACTGAAAAAGATTATTCTTCTTTCCCTGTTGCTTTAATAGACTTTCTTTAAAGATTTTGAAATACTGATATTTCTATCTATGTATGTTCATTCTCCCTAAACATATAGAATGTCTCCTAGATGCCTGCCAGGCCCAGTGCTAGCCCCGGAGAACTTGGACATTATCCCTGCCCTCACTGAGCAGAAGAGAGACAGAAGAAACAAATAAGCCACAAGGAGTAAAAGCAAAGCTGTAGGAATATTTAATAATCGGGAACAAAAATATTGAACTGCAAGCAGTCTAGCCATCATTTGGATCATCTGAGACCCAAGGAGTTGAAGTGATTTGCCCAAAGGCACCTGTTTGTGTGTCCAGATGGAGGTGAAAGGAGGGCGTGGACCACCCTCTCCATGCTAGCGGACATGCAGGTTGGCAAAGGAGCATCCTCCTATCAAAAGGAGCATGATAGGAGGGAATGTCCTGGAGTAGGAGGAGGTGCTGCCAAGAGAACGTGAGCAGCCTCTTTTTCCTTTCTTAAGGGGACACAGCTGTGGCTGTGCAGGTTGGGCTGTCTTGGAGATCTAAAGGATGGAGATCTAAAGGATGAAGAAAGAGTTCCTGAGCTTGCCTCATCCCTTGGACTGGGCTCTGGGCAGTCAATCGCTGCCCAAATTGTCATATGGAAAAGAGGAAGTGTGGGAAGCTGAAAAATGGGAATTGTAATATTGCCTGGGGTGGAGCCAGGAAGTAAGCAAGGAGAAAACTAAAGGTTAGTGGGATTAGAGCGGAGCAAAGACAAGACCAGTTTCTCTGCTGCTTACACTTTTCCTGCCCGAAGCTTCAGAATCTACTTGCCCACATGCCACATCCCAAGTGTGACCTTTGTTTCTAGGCCAGCTTCCTGTACCCTACCATACCATAGTACCAAAAGTTTAGTATTTTGAAATAGTGGATGAGATTTGGGCCAGTATGGTTAGGAAATTGACTAATCAAACTTACAAATGATAGCCTATGAATGACCACATAGTCTGGGAAAGGTTTTTTAAAAATATTCCAGATTTTATAATCTGATACATGAGATCATCATATGGAAAAAAATCTTCAATACAAACATGATTCACTATTCACCATATGAGCAAAACATGTGTTTTTTTTTTTTTTTTTTTTTTACCCTTTTGAATCATATCAGCTCTTAAGAATTTATAAAATTTTGTTCAGGAATATATGTGGCCAACCGCTGTTCCTTGTTTTTTGATTAATTGTTGTTTGTCTATCATAAGAACTAAAAGCTGTAGTTCCACTTAGTTCATCATTCTAAAAATTTTTATTTAAATTGAAAACAGCCTGATTAAGGAGTATTGTGGCGGTTGTTGTTTAGTTGCTAAGTTGTGTCTGACTCTTGTGTGACTCCATGGACTATAGCTCCCTAGGCTCCTCTGTCCATGGGATTCTCCAGGCAAGAATACTGGAGTGGGTTGCTATGCCTTCCTCCAGGGGATCTTCCTGACCCAGAGGTCAAACCTGTGTCTCCTGCATCTTGTGCATTGCAGGCAGATTCTTTACCACTGAACCACCAGGGAAGCCCATTGTGGCAGTAGACACTTTCAGATTCATTGCCACAGCATAGTGGCATACCAGACCCCTGTATCTGGTGCCAGAAGTGAAACGCTCTCAAGTAATTATCTCTTTGGCTTCTGAGAGTACTCCAGTTATTCCTGTTAGTGAAAGCAAAGCAGGAAGTTATTTTGACCCACAAAGAAGAGGCTGATTTATAGCCTCATGTGGACATGCCATGGGAAGAGGAGCCTCTACTGACATCATTTAGGATGAGCAGCTCTGATAAGCTTTCAGCTGTCAAAACAGATAAGGGAGAATTAGTACTCTGTTTAAAAAAACAATGAAATTTAACTAGGGCTAGAAATGGCATCTGTGGTCCTTTTCAAAAGTTTTAGAACAAAATAAACATATTTAAAGTTAATAAACATTTATGGGAGACATTCTATGTTATATGGTAGAAAGAATAATGGCTTTATAAAAGAATCTTTTTATAAGAAAGATTGGACCCAATTCCTGCCCTCAAGGACCTTAGGACCTTTTAGGGGAGAAAAGATTCTAAGATGATTGAGGGCAGGAATTGTGTCCATATTTCTTATAAAAAAGGGATGTTCAGGGCTGTATAGCAGAACAGTAAATGAGTACCATGGGTGGGCATAGAGGAAGTGAGGGAAGTTGTGGACCATCTGTGTTTAATTGCCGCATCCTTCACTCAGTCATTGTCTTCTGAGAATCATTCTGTTCAAGCAGCCATTGGCCTGCATTTGCTTTTACAGCTATTATTGGAGTACTCCCCTTCCTTTTTGAAATGTCCTTAAGAATAAGGACTGGTCTTATTTGTTTTCTTCTTCTCAGTGGCTGCTAAACATTTATTTAACAGCTGAATGAATAATGAATGGATCAATAGTGAAGCTCTGTGGAACAACCAAGAAAGTAGCATGTGAATATTCTATCTAAGACTGGTAGAGAGTTGGGGCTGGTAGTGGAACGCAGAGGAAATATTTCAAACTCAAACAAGGTCGTACTGGTGAGTGTGATGAGTGCTGGGAAGACAGCTTGTGTTATATTTATACAGTAAATTGGAATGCATGTCAGTATAGAATCATTAGATTGTAAGTAATAGGACACTCAGCTCAGACTGGATGAAACAACATCATAACAGTGACTCTGACTTTTCCAAATGAGGAAATGCCCCTAAGAGTACGCCTTTTAGTGAGAGCAAAGCAGGAAGTTGTTTTGCTGTACATAGAGGAACTGATACAGTCAATTTAGAGGCTCTGCTTGCCTGAAGCAACTCCATAGCTCGGTCAAGGGGCACGTCTTCGGATGTCAGTTGGACCAGACAATCATGATATAACCAGTGCGTTCTCTTGCTCTGTTTGGCTCTGCCTTTCTACCTATGATGGCTTATTCTCATGATTGCCAGTTGGCTACAATAGCTTCAAATGGAACATGTTCACAGCACCAAATACAGTGGAGCTTGCTTGCTCCAATCTTGTGTATCAGAATGACTCTGATCTTATTATCTGCACATCTCAAAACCAATCACTATTTCTAGGGAGTCTCCCTGAAATATGGGATATGCTATTTGATTTTTGCCAGTCTGGCCCATTCCATAAGCCAGTATTTATTGAGGGTCTGCATGTTTCCTTTTAGGTGCTGGAGATGGTGTTTAAATCACATCTGCAGATCTCTAGTATCCTGGGCACTCTGTATATTCCTTCCTTCTTTTACTTTTCTTCACAGCACACACTACATTCTAATACACTATAGATTTTACACTCATAGTGGATTTTCTTTCTCTTCTTGTTGGAATGTGAAGTTCACCAGGGAACACTTTTTACCTGTTTTCATTACTCTTCTTCCTTTGTATAGTATATGTAGGTACTCAATAAATATTCATTGGCATAAAGGAAAAAGAAATATACCCTTACTTTCATGTGGGAGAAGACATATATTAAAATAAGTAAATAAGAAAACAACAGTTATAAGTATTGTTAAAAATTAAATACCATGATGGGACAACAAATGCAGGAGGGGTGTTTCACTGGGGTGACCATTCCACCTTGAATGGTTGTTAACAGCAGAGGCATGGATCACCAAAGAAAATTCTCCTGACTGTACAGAAAGAGGCAGATTGACAGAGAGATTACAAAAGTGATGTTCCTTACAGTGGGGGTCTTGTGGCTTTATCAAATTAGTAATACAAGTTATACCCTTTAGAGAAACCACTGTTTCCAAGATTTTGCTGATTACTTCCTGGCAAGTCTCATGAAGTTTTGTTGACTTTTAACTCGGTGTCACCCATCTCTCTTAAACTGTAGTTTACTCTTTTGTCTTGCTGGGTACAGTATTGGTATTATACAGTCTTGGTTATCCACATGTGGGTCACATGTTTCTGATGTCAGGCTTACTGCCTTCCTAAACACTTCCTTGTACTGCAGTAGCAACATGATCTTAAGGCATGCAAGGCCATTTTATTACAGGTCAATGGAATAAGGTTCGTGACGTTGTTCAGGAGACAGGGATCAAGACCATCCCCATGGAAAAGGCATGCAAAAAAGCACAATGGCTGTCTGGGGAGGCCTTACAAATAGCTGTGAAAGGAAGAGAAGCGAAAAGCAAAGGAGAAAAGGAACGATATAAACATCTGAATGCAGAGTTCCAAAGAATAGCAAGAAGAGATAAGAAAGCCTTCTTCAGCGATCAATGCAAAGCAATAGAGGAAAACAACAGAATGGAGAAGGCTAGGGATTTCTTCAAGAAAATCAGAGATACCAAAGGAACATTTCATGCAAAGATGGGCTCTATAAAGGATAGAAATGGTATGGACCTAACGGCAAGAATACACAGAAGAACTGTACAGGAAGGACCTTCATGACCTGGATAATCACCATGGTGGGATCACTGACCTAGAGCCAGACATCCTGGAATGTGAAGTCAAGTGGGCCTTAGAAAGCATCACTACGGAACAAAGCTAGTGGAGGTGATGGAATTCCAGTTGAGCTATTTCTTTCAAATCTTGAAAGATGATGCTGTGAAAGTGCTGCACTCAATATGCCAGCCAATTTGGAAAACTCAGCAGTGGCCATAGGACTGGAAAAGGTCAGTTTTCATTCCAGTCCCAAAGAAAGGCAATGCCAAAGAATGCTCAAACTACCTCACAATTGCATTCATCTCACACACTAGGAAAGTAATGCTTAAAATTCTCCAAGCCAGGCTTCATCAATATGTGAACAGTGAACTTCCTGATGTGCAAGCTGGTTTTAGAAAAGGCAGAGGAACCAGAGATCAAATTGCCAACATCCACTGGATCATGGAAAAGGCACGAGAGTTCTAGAAAAGCATCTATTTCTGCTTTATTGACTATGCCAAAGCCTTTGATTGTGTGGATCACAATAAACTATGGAAAATTCTGAAAGAGATGGGAATACCAGACCATCTGATCTGCCTCTTGAGAAATTTCTATGCAGGTCAGGAAGCAACAGTGAGAACTGGACATGGAACAACAGACTGGTTCCAAATAAGAAAAGGAGTACGTCAAGGCTGTATATTGTCATCCTGTTTATTTAACTTCTATGCAGAGTACATCATGAGAAATGCTGGACTGGAAGAAACACAAGCTGAAATCAAGATTGCGGGGAGAAATATCAATAACCTCAGATATGTAGATGACACCACCCTTATGGCAGAAAGTGAAGAGAAACTAAAAAGCCTCTTGATGAAGGTGAAAGTGGAGAGTGAAAAAGTTGGCTTAAAGCTCAACATTCAGAAAACGAAGATCATGGTATCCGGTCCCATCACTTCATGGGAAATAGATGGGGAAACAATGGAAACAGTGTCAGACTTTATTTTTCTGGGCTCCAAAATCACTACAGATGGTGACTGCAGCCATGAAATTAAAAGACGCTTACTCCTCGGAAGGAAAGTTATGACCAACCTAGATAGAATATCCAAAAGCAGAGACATTACTTTGCCAACAAAGGTCCGTCTAGTCAAGGCTATGGTCCATACATGATCATGTATGGATGTGAGAGTTGGACTGTGAAGAAGGCTGAGCGCTGAAGAATTGATGCTTTTGAACTGTGGTTCTTGAGAGTGGACTCTTGAGAGTCCCTTGGACTGCAAGGGGATCCAACCAGTCCATTCTAAAGGAGATCAGCCCTGGGATTTCTTTGGAAGGAATGATGCTAAAGCTGAAACTCCAGTACTTTGGCCACCTCATGCAAAGAGTTGACTCTTTGGAAAAGACTCTGATCTGATGCTGGGAGGGATTGGGGGCAAGAGGAGAAGGGGACGACAGAGGATGAAATGGCTGGATGGCATCACTGACTCGATGGATGTGAGTCTGAATGACCTCCGGGAGTTGGTGATGGACAGGGAGGCCTGGTGTGCTGTGATTCATGGGGTCACAAAGAGTTGGACACGACTGAGCGACTGATCTGATCTGATCTGATCTGAAGCTTAGTTAGGGAAGCTGAAGCTTTAGTTAGGAAGGTAATTCTCGTACACACACACTCATCCCAGCGTTTAAAGTTTGGGGATTATCTTCTGTTTTAGGTTATGCAGGAGTGGCGGTTCCCTGAGTATTGATATAATTCTTAGTGATGTTGCTATACTGAGTGTATAACTGGAATTGAGAGATATTTGAATGAGACAGAATCATATTACAGAAAGCATAGAGGGTCTATTATGGGCTCATATTTGAAGATAGGAAGAGATATATGTATATATATATATATACATACTTATATGTATAAGAAGAAATACACTCCAAATTGTTAACACTGAGACTGGAGTTTAGGAGTTGAAAGAACATTGATTTTACTTTAGACTTTGGCAAATACATGTTTGAAATTTATCTATGTGCATGTATTATTTATTTAATTCTAAAAAGTGAAAAAAGTTAAGAGCATTTAAAAAATGGGCTCCAAACTGTCTCAATATTGAAGTAATTATTGGATATTTGTTTCAATTTATCACTCTTGGTATTATAAATGGGGACATTTTGGAAAAGCAGTGAGGCATTATATTTACTAAAAAATTGTTTACAACTTTGATTCATTAGGAAGAAATTATGCAACTGAGGAAGGGAGCTATATTTACATGAAGTTACTCTTTGCAGGTTTAGCTCCAAATGGGAGAAAAAACAATTGGAAACACTCTTAAGTGTCTAACAGTAGAATCATAGAAGTCATGATCATGCCCCCAAATGATGATTCCATGTCAAGCCCATTCTGTAAGAGGGCATTGTAGAAATAAGTAAGCAAGGGAATAAATAGCTTATTAAATTTGTGGAATATTTGGAATTCTTAATGAAATTATAACTGCAAATATGTGGGGCATATGGAAAGTATTATAACTTAATGTTAAGTGAAAATGCAGAGTATAAAACTGTACCATGGTTACATCTATGTGACCAGTATGTATTTTTATATATAAAGATGAAGGAAATAGGAAAGTAAACATGCATATTCTAGATTTGAGCTATTTTTTGTTGCAGTTGTACTTTATAAATTTTTTTTTTTACTGTAGATATATCTTTTTCATAAAGTTAGATTAGCATTAAATTTATAATGGTAGTTTGTAAAAGATAGCATTCTCATGTCCTTTTTTAAAAATTGAAACCAACAAGTTAGAGCTTCGTGTTTTTTAGTCTTACTGTGCAGACTGTTGTACTGCCCAAGTTATGCTGAAAGTATTCTTTATTTCCTTTGATCCACCTCTTAAAAATGCGACTAAGAAGTAGTAGAGGATGACAGAAAGAGTAACACCTTTCGTGGTCTCAAATAGTTCCGTTTTGAAAGATTTACAGTCCATATGAGCGGAAAAGTTACGAACAAAGCAGTTAAGCTTTTTGAAAACCAAGGTATTTGTCATTGACCATCGCTTTCAGGATTTCCTTCTTGCAGTCAAGTTAGGAGGAAATGCCTCAGATCAAAAAGGGGAAGGAGGGAGGGACACAAGGCACTTCACTGTGTGTGATTTTGAGTGTGTGTGTGTGTGTTCTAATGGGTTAAACATCTCCTCAGCTTGGATTATTTCTATCCTCAGAACAGCGCATGAACATTTTTTTTCTGGGGGAAAAAAAAAAAAGCTAAAATGTTTAGACAGCTGCTTCCTTTAGTTTTTTAAATGTACAAATAATATTTTTACTACCTCAGAGACATCATCATGCCTTTGTCACCAACCTGCTTTTGACTCCTGTAAACCCCTTAACTTTATTTCTGCTTTTGGTGGCACTATTTTAATATCAGTCTCTTTCTCCTTTCTAAAAAAAGTATTAGCCATGAATTTATTTGACCTAGGGTGTCTAAAAATGAGGTGACATAAGACTGGTTAATACCATATTTAGTATCATGTATTGATGTTGAATTGTGTTAATTTCAAACTTTGCAATCTGTTTCTTTTTTTTTTGGATATTTTACCTCAGTCAAGTAAATGGCCTTTGTGTATAAACAAAGACATGTGAAAAAAGTAGATTAATGTCCTTTACCTGTAGCTCTGCAACATTATATAATATACTCATTGGTTTTTCAGTCTGCCACTTGGCCATTTTAGTGTTTTATTCATTTACATCCTTAATGTGGGTAGGAGACGTGAGTTCTTGAGCTCCCCCAGATATCGCCTTGAGCTTCTGTTACCTCTTTTGCGCTTTTGGCCATCTGAACTGGCCGCACAATGTCCTTTGCTTTCCCTGGATTCCTTCGGCTCCTATTTTTGTATCAGATTCTACTTTGGTTGCTGGCATGACTTTGACCTGGCAGGGCAAAGGGCTTTCTTGAAGGTGACTGTCTCCTCAACCTGTCTGCCTTCAGTAGTCTAGGCAAGGAGGGGAAAATAAAGGTACAAGGAGACAGGAACTGGGCTGTTGGAACTGTTGTTTTCACTTGCATTTTTTTGAGATTGCACAGAACTTTAATTACCAACCATTGATTAGCAAGATAACTTTGAAGTGTGTCTTTGGAAAAATTTACCAAAACATATTTAGGCATTTTCCCCACATTAATTAAAAGAAGCTAAGTTTCCCCACATTAATTAAAAGAAGTTAAGAGACCTAACTTGGGGAAGGCAATGGCACCCCACCCCAGTACTTTTGCCTGGAAAATCCCATGGATGGAGGAGCCTGGTAGGCTCCAGTCCATGGGGTCGCTAAGAGTCGGACACGACTGAGCAGCTTCACTTTCACTTTTCGCTTTCATGCATTGGAGAAGGAAATGGCAACCCACTCCAGTGTTCTTGCCTGGAGAATCCCAGGGACAGGGGAGCCTGGTGGGCTGCGTCTATGGGGTCACACAGAGTCGGACACGACTGAAGCGACTTAGCAGCAGCAGTAGCAAGAGACCTAACTAGCCCTGTTATGTATGCATTTTTTTATATGCCACGTGATCCATATATCTTGGAAAAGCAAAAAAAAAGTAATAATTCTGTCCCAGTTTCAATTGAAACTGGGAACTGTTTGCTTGACTTGGGTGTAGAGTGTTGGGTCCCTTAAGCAGAGGACCCTGTACACTTGAATAAGAGTAGAAGATGGACTCTCCAGAGCATCTGAACTTCATCCTCCCATGTGGAGGGCTGGACCACATATCCAAGAAAATTAAACTGCTTTGCCATGGTTTTGATCAGAACCTTGTGTTTTCATGATGAGTATTTTCAAGACAAGATCCCTTTCAAGTAGAAAAGGTCATCAGTTCTTTCTAAAGACTCCTTTCTCTATTGCTTTTTGGTGCTTCAGCACTAAATATATACATTAAAAGGAGAGTAGGAAAATGAATGTGACTCTTCAGTTGTGTTTCTCATAGTTAAGCACATATATTTCAATATCTTTAAAAGAATCAAAGCCATAAAGCAGATGACTATTCCAAAAATTTTAAACTTTTCTAGAGAAAGATAAACTAGCTTAAGTATTTCTGCTCATTGTTATTTGCCTCCTCCCGACTCCCCCTGAAGTAGTTGGGCTTGAGAAATGAAATACAGATTGGAGAATGATCTTTTATTTAATCTTATACATTAAATGCTTAGTAAATGTAGTCTTGAAGTGCTTTTTCCCCTTACTTTATGAGAAAAGATGTATCACTCTTATATACACATGCACCTTTTCCCTCCTGTGTACAGCCTAACATTGCTGGAGAAAATATGTATGTCTTACACTAGAAAAAATGTTACCAATGACTTTTTAACAGCCTAAAGGTTCAAGTCCCAGCTGTTGAAAGCTGACCCTGGGCTGCTGCGGCTAAGGCATTTTCCTTTGAGAGGCCAAACCCTGTCACAGGTGACAGCTGACCCACTTACTCAAACCTTGTTAAAGGACCAGGTTCCTTTTGTAGGTCTCCAGACCCTCTCTTGATGGCTTGTCATAACCAGCTGGGGCTGCTGAAGCTGAATCGCTTATACTGAATTTTTTATAGCTTTAGTGTAACTAACCAGTATTGGAGGGAGGGTTAAAATAAACCTTTGGCAAAATTCTACAGATAGAGTAGCCTGTAATAGTGTTCAGAGTTCCATTTGAAATAAAGAGAAGGCCTGCCCATGCTGTGAATTTGGTTCAAGAGCCCCTTCAATTGTTTAAGAAAGTTTGTTTTTGAATCAGTGGTTTGATTTTTATTAAAATAATCAACTCCATAATTTCCTTTCATAAGACACTGTGATTTGTCCTCCTTTTTGGTAACTTATTAATGTAGTAAATATTTCAAGGTGCAAAACTTTATGACCTGACTAATTTGTGACCCTGCCCCCCACTCCATGGTGTATGCAGTGTTTCAAAGGAGTCAGGTGTTTGAGTGAAGGCCAAGATAATGGTTGGTATTGGCGTTCATTTTCTTTAGGATATACTTATTGGTTTTTGTACATTTTTCTCTATAGAACATATGCACTAGCCATGCAGTTGAGGTGTTGAAGTTCATGTTGTTTTGCTTTTTGGTTTTTCTTGTGTAAGTTACCTGCTAAAACCTTTGCTGAAAGACTGCAAGTTCTCGGCCTGTGCTCCCTAGACTCTTTTTCTATGATTCACACCACCTTTGATTAACGCGTGATTCATAGCTGCAGTCACTAAGTGTAGGACTTCCCCTTGTTGACTTTTGTGGGTCATGTTCTGTGATCTTGGGAGAACTCTTTTCCTGAGATAGAAATGGCCAACGCCCTACACATTAGAAAACTTTTTGAAACAAGTGTGTATGTGTGTACATACATATATATGTATATATTTTATATACAAGTATTTATTTATGTACACATATATTGCTTGTGTTTGAAAGGGAAGAGAAAATGTAGTAGCACTGGCTAATTTTTTGAAATGTGTATCATTGCCTCAGAAAATTTGGCTTATGTGATGTGATATGATCGGGGGAAACATTTACTTGTTTACTCTTTAAGAAGGAAAAATCATACAGAAATGTGGATCTGCAGTGATTTGATATATGCAGGGGTTGTATTTTACTCCATTTCTTTATCAACTGGTCATATAAGATACAAATCAGTATATGGGAAAACATGTAAGCCATTTATCTTTAATGGAAAGGGTGATTGGGAGGTCATAAACAATAAGAATTGTTTAAAAACAATCTGGAAAAATTAACATTGCATGATTATTAAATTCTGTATTTATGTGAAAGTAACCTATAAATTCTCTCTGCTGGGTGGATGATAACAGAGTTCACCCATAGTTAGGTGTGAGAAGTGAGTCTGATGGAATGTGAGAATCCTCATCTACTGCCAATATTTAGATGTGTGATTTGAAGTGTTTTGTTGTTGTTGTTGTTGTTATTGCTGTTATAAAGAACACATATGCTTTGTGGAGATGCTGAGAGAACTTGCTTTAGCAAGTTTAAATCTATTGACGTGTAGGTGTGACATTTTAATACACATATTTTAAATAATGTTCAGTTACTGTTTGTTTCAAAGGAACTGAGTAAAAACATCTCCAGCTATCCAGATTTCAGTCTGTACAGATAACTAATTACGTGGCCGATTTGAACCTAAATTTTCCAGTGCAAAATGAAAATTACAATAAAAATGTATTTCCTCTCTAATTTGAAAGTACAGAATGTATTCTGGGCCTTTTAGATATTATGACATTGGAAACTATGGTAACCATTGTGAATGTACCTTACAAAATAAATGAAAAAAAGAGAGAGAGTGAGAGATGGGGGTGGGGAACAGGAAGGAACTGGTGTAGTAATAGCTTGGTGAGTAAATAAATATTTAAAGTTCATGCCTGGTTACTTGTTTAATCAGGAGATTTGCAGAGTTATGTTGTGTATTACTGTTTAGTTGGTTTCTTATTAATCTTGTCTTAACCTATTAAAATAAATTTAAGTGCTTTCAGAAATAAAAGCAAATTACAAGCTTTTTGGGTCTTCATTTCTTCATGTATGAAAAACAGGAAATCAAATTAGATATTTGCTGAAGTTTTCCCAAGTTCTTAAATTCCATGATTCCGTGACTCAGGAGAAGTCCAGGAATGATGTGAGTAAACTTAAAAGTTTTGAAGTGATATTAACTTCAAGACTTAGAACCTCCGAGAGTACCCAGAAGTCCTTTAAAAAATTTCCATAAAGTTACCAGTTTGCCTCCTATTTCAGGCTTTAATGAGTGCAAATATAAAATACATAGACGTAAAACAAAACAAATTCTGATCCTTAGTGGCTTAAGATAAAAGGAAGTTAATCAGAAGGGTCTGGGGCAGTGTTTTTTAATAGGACTTGCTTTGATGATGAAAACACTCTCTAAATCTGGCCTGTCCAGTATGGTAGCAGGTAGCCATATGTAATCAGGGAGCACTTGAAATGTGGCCAGTTCAACTAAAGACTTGGATTTTAAATTTTACTTAGTTTTAAATAGTTTAAATTAAAAGTGTTCAGTACTTAAAGGAATCCTGGGAATAACAGCTATCAGTATTATTGAGGGTAGAAAGGAGCCAAGGATGGCCCTGAGGACTCAGTATTGCTTTGGGGTCTTTAGAAGCAGGAGTGATGGACTCTATATAGTTGCTGTTATCATGACTTAGATGCTTCCAGGCTGTGTTTATCAGATCAAAATGACAACTTCCAGGGAGGGGCATTCTGATTGTTTTAGCCTCAGTCTTATATGTCTACCCTTGAATCAGTCAGCTTGGGTGAAAAGTCAGGTTGGGTTAAAGAATTACAGTTACAGCTCTGTATATACAGGTATATATACAGGTATAGCTCTGTGGATGGCAGTAGCTCAGGGGAAAGGAAGTGGCAGCGATTTTGAGAATTGTCTGCCACATTACTTAGATCTTTATCTCTGCAAGCATTGATTTTCTAAATTCAAAATTTTATTAACTCATACTGCACTTGACTACTTACATTTTTTAAAATTACAAATTATTTCAGTATATGTTGATAACATTTCCTAAGCTGGGAGACTAATAATTTATAATATTAGGTAGAAGGAAGTCATTGAACATTTTACAGCTCAAGGCCACAGTGTGAGTGTATTTGTCTATGCTCTTTTTACAGGTGAGGAGAGGAAGGCTTAGGTGTTATGCTACCTCAAGGCACAAAGTGAGATGCTCTGTTAGGGGCCAGATACTTTCTTTATCTGAACCTATGTTGTTGATCAATTCAGTGGTAAAACTGGGCATTTGAAAACCATCCCTTTGAAATTCAGGTCTTTTCTGAAAATTTGTTTTTTGGTAAAATCATAATGCTGAAAATGTGTGTGAAATCTGAGTAGTGCAGGTTTTAATTTTTAAGCTTTTTTTTTTTTTAAATTATTGAAAGCATGAAGAATTGATGGCGATTGTGATATTTGTGTCACATAAAAGTATAAAAATCACTTCTTAAGTAATACATTTCAGTTGAATAATATTTAACCCAGGTAAGTCAAAAACAAGTAGGAAAGACACCTATGATGACAACTGATTCTGTGAACATCAGAGTTTGAGTAGCTATTTATAAGCCCACAATCCGTGTGTTGAGGACTTCCCCGGGAACAGGTTTGTCCTCTCTGTGGACCAGACATGTTTCTTTTTGTTTTGATTGTGAGCCATGCAGTGTCTTAGTTCCCTGACCATGGATTGAACACGAGTCCCTGGCAGTGGACATTCGGGCTCTTAACTACTGGACCACCAGGGAAGTCCTAGTGAGGAGAGTGGGAGCCTTGGCTTACTCCCTGCACCTCAGCAGGTTCAGGAAGGGAAACTTGCACTGGCCTGATGTTGCTTCACCACAGAAAACACGCTCCCAGCTCAAGGCCTTGGCATTCACTGTTACCTCCGCCGACCCTGCTCTTCTCCCGGATACCCAAATGGCTCATCTCCCCATCTCCCTAAGTCTTTGCTCAAATATCACCACTCTCCACTGAACCACTTTCGCATCTTAATTTTCTCTGCAACGCTTTTTTTTTTTTTTTTTTTTGACATGCTTTATCATTGTCTGTTTATTAACTATCTTTCATTCCAGTAACTTTTGTCCATTTTATTCACAAATGTTTCACCAGTTCCTACAACAGTGCATGATCTATAGTAGGTGCTCAATTAGTACATGTTGAATGGCCGACTTCCTGAATGCGCCATCCATAATGATGCTACAGTTTAATGCAGTGTCAAGAACTGAAAACCTGAAATAGCTTCCATCAGTTTCTTCTTGGAGGCTTTGCTGTAGATTTACATCTCTGGTAGAGACAGCAGCCCCAGTCCTTAAAGGAAAATTTCCATTGTGTTCTTTCTTCTCTGCAGCTGTCTCTGAGTTGGTTACTCACCCTTGCTTCTTCTTGGAATGAGCCTCTCCTCCTCTGAACTTGCCTTGGCTCTTTCCTCTTGCAGCTTGGCTTCTGTGCACCGAGCTTAGTTCTGCTTCCTGACCTCACAGAGCTTGCCCTTTCTATAGTGAAAAGTCTGTGGTGAAGTCATCGGCTCAGCTGGTTTCAATCAAGTTTCAGACCAAGCACATTTGAGCTGGTAAATGACTCTGCAAGTTAATCTTCTGATGGGCCAGGCTAATTCTGACACAAGTTATATACAGCACTCACCCTTTAGCAGTTATCACACGCAAGTCACAGGAATGCATTTCTTCACTGCTCCCTAATGGAAATTCTGAATGATTGTCGGCTGTCCATACAGATGAAGCATGATCAGGTGTCTGATCCTGCTGGTCATCGCTCCCTGTCTCTCTCTCCTCCTACCTCTTCTGTACCTCCTGAAGCATCTTTGTTGCCTTCGTTCATTCTGTTCTCTAAATCCTCAGACCCTTAATTAAACCATTGAAAACTCATTTCCCACTGTATTCTTACTCATCCTTCTGTTGTTCCTGGATCACATTTTTCTTTTTCTTTTTTGGTCTTGCTATCTGTAAAATGAATTGGGTGTTTTGTGGCCATGATTTCTTCTTTTGTAAAACTGACATGAATTCCAGGTGCTCATCTTTACTATGAATCTTGAATTCCCTACAGTAGTTCCTATTGTGACTTTATAACATTTAACAAACTTTTCTTAGTGAGAAGGTGATTGGCTTGAGATTCTTTTATTCAAGAAAGATGTTACACTCCTAAGTCTGATGCAAGA
Organism: Tragelaphus eurycerus; assembly: GCA_935064755.1. Lineage (NCBI taxonomy): Eukaryota > Metazoa > Chordata > Mammalia > Artiodactyla > Bovidae > Tragelaphus > Tragelaphus eurycerus. Next base: position 66,295,780 of record CAKXYN010000004.1, on the reverse strand, counting down.
CATTTTTATGGCACTTTTAGTTGGGAAAATGCTTTAAGGGGAAACCACTCAGTTTTCAGAAAAAAAAAATTGTAGAAATTTAAAGTTACTCGTTCATAGAATATAGTGTAAGTGAAAAATAGTTGTGGAACTCCCGTAGTTGGAGTTCTGTAAGTTTGACAGCCGGTGGCGTGAAGGGGCTAGGTATTGGCATGGGTGGCTATTTAAAGGGAAAGTAGGGAATATGGAAAGACTAGAGATCTCTTCAAGAAAATCAGAGATACCAAAGGAACATTTCATGCAAAGATGGGCTCGATAAAGGACAGAAATGGTATGGACCTAACAGAAGCAGAAGATATTAAGAAGAGATGGCAAGAATACACAGAAGAACTGTAAAAAAAGATCTTCACGACCCAGATAATCATGATGGTGGGATCACTGACCTAGAGCCAGATGTCCTGGAATGTGAAGTCAAGTGGGCCTTAGAAAGCATCACTAGGAACAAAGCTAATGGAGGTGATGGAATTCCAGTTGAGCTATTCCAAATTCTGAAAGATGATGCTGTGAAAGTGCTGCACTCAATATGCCAGCCAATTTGGAAAACTCAGCAGTGGCCACAGGACTGGAAAAGATTAGTTTTCATTCCAATCCCAAAGAAAGGCAATGCCAAAGAATGCTCAAACTACCGCACAGTTGCACTCATCTCACATGCTAGTAAAGTAATGCTCAAAATTCTCCAAGCCAGGCTTCAGCAATATGTGAACCATGAACTTCCTGATGTGCAAGCTGGTTTTAGAAAAGGCAGAGGAACCAGAGATCAAATTGTCGACATCTGCTGGATCATGGAAAAAGCAAGAGAGTTCCAGAAAAACATCTATTTCTGCTTTATTGACTATGCCAAAGCCTTTGACTGTGTGGATCACAATAAACTGTGGAAAATTCTGAAAGAGATGGGAATACCAGACCACCTGATCTGCCTCTTGAGAAGTTTGTGTGCAGGTCAGGAAGCAACAGTTAGAACTGGACACGGAACAACAGACAGTCGTGTCCGACTCTTTGCGACCCTATGAATCGCAGCACGCCAGGCCTCCCTGTCCATCACCAACTCCCAGAGTTCACTCAAACTCATGTCCATCGAGTTGGTGATGCCATCCAGCCATCTCATGCTCTGTTGTCCCCTTCTCCTCCTACTCCCAATCCCTCCCAGCATCAGGGTCTTTTCCAAAAAGTCAACTCTTCGCATGAGGTGGCCAAAGTACTGGAGTTTCAGCTTTAACATCAGTCCTTCCAAAGAAATCCCAAGACTGATCTCCTTTAGGATGGACTAGTTGGATTTCCTTGCAGTCCAAGGGACTCTCAAGAGTCTTCTCCAACACCACAGTTCAAAAGCATCAATTCTTTGGCGCTCAGCTTTCTTCACAGTCCAACTCTCACATCCATACATGACCACTGGAAAAACCATAGCCTTGACTAGATGGGCTTTTCTTGGCAAAGTAATGTCTCTGCTTTTGAATATACTATCTAGTTTGGTCATAACTTTCCTTCCAAGGAGTAAGCGTCTTTTAATTTTCTGGCTGCAGTCAACATCTGCAGTGATTTCGGAGCCTCCCAAAATAAAGTCTGACACTGTTTCCCCATCTATTTCAGTGGACCTAATTCTGAAAGCTAGTGAGAGGCAGATTTGGAGTAGTGAAGTAATAGTGCAGGGCTGATAAATGACAGGGAGATTACTAACAAGATAATTTTAAAATAAAATACATTGAAAAATACTGTCCTTATATGTTATATAATTATAACTCTACGTTATAAGCTTGTAGGTTTTAAAAGTGTATAGACGTATATACTATATAAAATAGATAACCAATGAGGACCTACTGTATGGCAGAGGGAACTACACCCAATATTTTGTAATGACCTATAAAAGAAAAGAATCTGAAAAAGAACATTCATATTCATCTAAAAACCTGAATCACTGTGCTATACGCCTGAAACCAACACAGCATTATAAATCAACCATACTTCAATGAAAAACAGTTGTATAGAAAGAATAAAGTTAATGCAGTGTTAAATTTATTCCAAAACATTGAACTTTAAAGTCACAGTTAAAAAAAAAAAAAACTGTACTTAATTTTTTAGCTTTTACTCCTTTTTGTTTGCTGCCATAGAATAATTGCGAAGTGGGTCTGTATTATAAATATGCATTTTTATATATTAGGCAGGCTCAACATTGTGACTAGGGAAAAATATCTGATTTATTTAGGCTTTAAGTTAAGTCAAAGTGGATTCCAGGAGATTAGGAAGAGGACTTATAAAACTAAAATATAGTCACTATTTTAGAGTTATGACTGATTGCTTCAGTTTTTGTGGAAATTTCTGTTCAAGGAGAACATTGTATGTCATTGATATAGAGAGAACTCTCACCACTCAAATCACTGATCAACAGAAAGTAGAGACTCTGTTTGCAGCCAACTACTGACTTATAGTAAATACTTAATAAATATCATTGATTGGATTTGACTAAGGATTGTCAATGGAAAAAGATGAAGCCTTTATACATGTATGATTTATTTTAATTTTTGGTGAGCATTTTGTAAGGCTGTGTACATCTCTGTAGAAGTGGTGGCTGACTTTTCTGTCTCATGGGAATTGTGTGCATATTTGAATTGAATGTGCACCCTCACTTGATCCTGGGTGTGAACGAATCTCTGGAGAGACAAGAACCATTAGAAACTCTTACATACTTAGTTATATAAATACAGGTAACTAATTGCAAATGAAAGAGTTGGCAGGAGTTAGGAAATTAGAAAAAAAAACAGGTGTTTTGTTGGGAAAAAACAAACACATGAACTATGCTTTTTCATATTTACAAAAATACCAACTCAACCAGAATAAGTTGGAAACTTATGTCCATGTAAAACCCTGCACATGAATGTTTATGGCAGCTTTTATTCAAAATTGACAAAACGTGGAAACAAACAAGATGTCCTTCAATAAATGAAAGTGTAAACAAACTGGGGCAGAGATAAAAAAGAAATGAGCTATAAAACCATGACAACAAGGGAAAAACCTCACGTCTTTATTGCTGAGTGAAATATGTGAAATCTGAAAAGGTTACATGCTGTAGGATTCCAGCTGTGTGGTTTTCTGGAAAAGGTAGAACTGTAGAGCAAGTAAAAGCATCAGTGATACCCAGAGGCTCAGGAAGCACAGGAGAGCAAGAGTCAACAATAGGGTTTTTAGGGCATTTAAACTATTCTGTATGGTTTATAGTGGTGGATACGTGACCCGCATTTGTCACAACTCACACAACTGTACAACATGAAACGTAACACTAATTTGAACTGTGGATTTAGGTCATAATAATGTATCAATATTGGACTTCCCTTGTGGCTCCACTGGTAAAGAATCTGCCTGCAATGCAGGAGACCTGGGTTTAATCCCTGGGTTGGGAAGATCCCCTGGAGAAGGGAAAGGCTACCCACTCCAGTACACTAGCCTGGAGAATTCCAGGGACTGTATAGTCCATGGGATGGCAAAGAGTAGGGCATGACTGAGTGACTTTCACTTTCACTTTTCAACATTGGCTCAGTTGTAACAGATGTACCATGCTCAGGCAAGATGTTAATAGTAGGGAATACTGTGAGAGGTGGGCCGGAGGGAGGTCTGTAACTTTCCATTCTGTTTCCCTTTAAATTTAAAATTGTTCTAAAAAAATAAAGTCTTTTCATGTGTTCTTAAAAATGGAGAATCCCATTTCCCATTAGACACAGTGGATGTCTAATTAATATGTAGTACATGAATGTAAGATAGGATGGTGAATTTAATGGATGGGAAAGTACCATACATTTTTTCACAAATGGGGGGGACATAAAAAAAAAAAAGGACTAATGCAGAAAAATGAAAATGTGTAACTGTGAAAAAAATTCAGTGAAAAAGGTTGAGCTGGCATAAGAGGAATTTAAATTTTAATTAAAGACTGAAGCTATTTTAAAAAGATTGATCTTCAGGAAAAAAAAATCAGTATTGTTTCCTTTACGTCAAAGTCAACAACTATGCTTCCAGATGTATGAATTAGGTAAAGAATCAGCCTGCAATGCAGGAGACCCCGGTTTGACTCCTGGTTCAGGAAGATCTGCTGGAGAAGGGGTAGGCTACCCTCTCCAGTATTCTTGGGCTTCCTTGGTGGCTCAGCTGGTAAAGAATTGGCCTGTAATGTAGGAGATCTGAGTTCAATCCCTGAGTTGGGAAGATCCCCTGTAGAAGGGAACAGCTACTCACTACAGTATTCTGGCCTGAAGAATTCTAGGGACTGTTCCATGGGGTCACAAAGAGTCGGCTGCCACTGAGAGACTTTCACTTTGATGAATCAAATTACTGTTTAGGTATTTTGTTGTGTTCTAGAGGTTTATGTTACAAATTTTAGTGTGGGGGTCCTTCTTTGAAGGTTCTTTTTATTTCCTTTATTGTTTAATGTGGTAGGTTTCCATAACATTGATACAAAACCTTGGTTAAATGTAAATGCAACTTCTTTACACAGAAAGCTTCCAGGAAAGACAGGCAATTAAAAGAAATAGATAGGTGGACTAGTGTGTGTGTGTGTGTGCGTGAGCGTGCATGCGTGCGCTCAGTTGCTTCAGTCATGTCTGACTCTTTATGACGCTATGGACTGTAGCTCACCAGGCTCCTCTGTACATTTTGCAGGCAACAATACTGGAGAGGGTTGCCATGCCCTCCTCCAGTGGATCTTCCCTACCCAGGGATCAAAGTTGCGTCTCCTGTGTCTCCTGCATTGCAGGTGGATTCTTTACACTGAGACATTGGGGAAGGCCCAGGTGGACTATTACATACATAATATTTCATAGTTTGGGGTGTTTGGTCTGAAGAAAACATACAAACATACAAGTTCTTTTGTTAAATTCTGGATGAATTTTGGAATGAGTTTGGTTTTTAAATTTTACTTTGAATAGTTGTTGTTCAGTCACTAAATTGTGGACTACAGCATGCCAAGCTCCTGTGTCTTCCACTGTCTCCTGGAGTTTGCTCAAGTTCATGTCATTGAGTTGGTGATGCTCTCTAACCTTCTCATCCTCTGCCAACCCTTTCTCCTCCTGCCCACAATCTTTCCCAGCACAGGGTCTTTTCTAGTGAATTGGCCCTTTGCATCAAGTGGCTAAAGTATTGGTGCTTCAGCTTCAGGATAAGTCCTTCCAATGAATATTCAGGGTTGGTTTCCTTTTGGATTGACTAGTTTGATCACCATGAAGTTCAAGGGAATCACAAGAGTCTTCTGCAGCACCACAATTCAAAAGCATCACTTCTTCAGTGCTCAGCCTTCTTTATCTTCCAACTCTCATATCCATATGTGACTACTGGAAAGAACATAGCTTTGACTCTACAGACATTTGTCAGCAAAGTGATGTTTCTACTTTTTAATATGCTGTCTAGGTTTGTCATTGCTTTCCTTCCAAGGAGCAGGCAACAGTATTGGAGAGGGGTGCCGGAAGAGTCACTGTCTACAGTGATTTTGGAGCCCAGGAAAGTAAAATCTGTTACTTTTCCCACTTTTCCCCCTTCTATTTGCCATCAAGTGATAAGCCAGGATTCTGTGATCTTCATTTTTTTAATATTGAGTTTCAAGCCAGCTTTTTCACTCTCCTCTTTCACCCTCATCAAGGGGCCCTTTAGTTCCTTTTCACTTTCTGCCTAGAGTGGTATCATCTACATATCTGAGGTCATTGATATTTCTACTGGTAATCTTTTAATTCTAGCTGGTGATTTATCTAGTCCAGCATTTCATATGATGTACTCTCCATAGAAGTTAAATGAACAAGGTAACAATACACAGCCTTGTTGTACTCCTTTCCCAATTTTAAACCAATCATTTAAACCGGACATTTGTTCTATGTCCGGTTCTAACTCTTGTTTCTTGACCCACATACACGTTTTTTAGGAGACAGGCAAGGTGATCTGATATTCTCAACTCAAACTTTCTACAATTTGTTGTGATCCACACAGTCAAAGGCTTTAGCATAGTCAGTGAAGCAGAAGTAGATGTTTTTCTGGAACTTCCTTGCTTTTGAAGAGGCAGAGGAACCAGAGATCAAATTGCCAGCATTCCTTGGATCATGGAGAAAACTTTCAATAATATTAAGTACAAATATCTGGGAAGGTGTAGTGCTCTTTTTCTCACGTAAGACTTTTGTTGTATTTGAAAATAATGGTGGAGAATAGCTTTGCAGTAATTCCTCTTTGGGAGAACTGTGTTTTTCCCAGTATTATATCTTCTTAACAGTGGTCTATAGGGATGTAAGTGGTGAAAGGTTGTCATGTATTGCCAGCCACCATTCTTAGGATTTGTCGTGAAAGAAGGTATAACTTCTGTAGGCTATTATGGAGAACAAGCTGCTGTAGGAGTGAAAGGGGCTGCTTACCCTCAGCCCTGAGGAGTCAGGGAAGGTGTCCTACTGGGAAGTGGCAACTGAACAGGACCAGAGGGACAGGTGGCATTTAGCTACACGAGGAGGTGCCAAGAGAGGAGGAGTGTGCAAGTGAAGACATAGTCTGTGCAGAAGTTTAGAGTCAAGCCTGAAGAGAGTTTGAAGAACAGGGAAATGTTCTTTGTGGCTGGAATATATGTCGTTAAGTGAGAGGGTGATGAGGAAATAATGAGGCTAATGAAGAAACAGGATTAGATGAAAGACCTGCAAGCCATGTTATGTAATTAATCTTTGAGGCCATTCACTTTTATTTTTGAAGTTTTGAGCATTTTGTGATTAAGAAATAAAATTGAGATATTGATGACTGATTTTTTTTTTAAAGGCTTTAAATGCCTTTTTCACACATCTTGTTTGGTATACATTGTCTCATTGCTTAAAATGACTTGAAATACAATAAATTACCTGTTAGATTTGTAGTAATCTAAATGGAACTTCACTTTAGCTTGATTAAAGTGTTTTGTGAAGTGAAACATTGAGTTATATCGACAGGATTTGTGGGAAGGAAGACTTTCTTTAAGACCAAAAAAGAAAAAAAAAATCTGAAGGATTTTACTAATATGCAAAATACATCAAGTATCCTTTTTATGTCATCCATGACTTTCATGCCAGAATATAGTAGATAGAAGGAAGGATTAAAAGAAAAAAGAAGAAAGGCATATTTTAACACGAGAAGAATGTCATCTCTAAAGAAAAAATTGGGAAATCAGAAAGTAATGTTGGTTGAGTATTCCTGCAGAATCAATTATGCCCTAAATTGTTGAATAATTCAACAGATCTTTGATCCGATTAGTTAAAGATTTTGGAAGTTGTAGAAAAATAATAGCTGGGATATTCTTCAATACTAATTGAATAAGGACTGCAAAACAGACTGAAACTTGAACACATTTTCTCATGTATGGCTCTCCTTTTACTGTTCTATTGAAAGAGTTATTCTGCAGTCTCATTATATGAAGCTTCCCCCCCCCCCCCCCCCCATCTCTTTCAGGTGCTAATTTACTCAAATAAATTTAAATAGCTTTAAGTTATCATAGCCAACTTCCTATTGTCTCTTGGTCCAAGATGTTTTCAAATTTCATTACTTTTTCCCCCCTTTTTTAGTCTACAGTGTTGATTGGTACTACCATTCCTGTAGAGGTGGTAGCATTGTTAGCCATTTTAAAAAAGAATTCTTTCATTCTGCTCCTCATTCATTCTCATCCTAGAGATTTGAAGCTTGTTTTTGAAAAGAGGGGAAATAAAGCTACTTATATATCTTACAATCTCCTATACTCGAGGCTCCATTTCATAAATGTGAGTTGTCTTAGTAAAAAGACTATTTTAAATTATTTTCTCTATTAAAAATAGAAACTTTGAGTGAAGAAGTTGGGTTTATTAATTCTTTAAGAGTAATAGAAACCCTTGTGCAGATGTTGGGGAGTTACAAAATATAATCTTGATTTAGAAAGTAACACATGCCAGTTTGTATTTTTAAAAGATTAATAATACCATGCTAAATCAGTTAAGAACTTATGTTAAAGCTGATGTTGAAGGACTGATGTTGAAGCTGAAACTCTAATACTTTGGCCACCTGATACAAAGAATACCCAAAGCAATTTATAGATTCAATGCAATCCCCATCAAGCTACCAACGGTATTCTTCACAGAGCTAGAACAAATAATTTCTTAATTTGTATGGAAATACAAAAAACCTCGAATAGCCAAAGCTATCTTGAGAAAGAAGAATGGAACTGGAGGAATCAACCTGCCTGACTTCAGGCTCTACTACAAAGCCACAGTCATCAAGACAGTATGGTACTGGCACAAGGACCGAAATATAGATCAATGGAACAAAATAGAAAGCCCAGAGATAAATCCACGCACATCTGGTCACCTTATCTTTGACAAAGGAGGCAAGAATATACAATGGATTAAAGACAATCTCTTTAACAAGTGGTGCTGGGAAAACTGGTCAACCACTTGTAAAAGAATGAAACTAGAACACTTTCTAACACCATACACAAAAATAAACTCAAAATGGATTAAAGAGCTAAATGTAAGACCAGAAACCATAAAACTCCTAGAGGAAAACATAGGCAAAACACTCTCTGACTTACATCACAGCAGGATCCTCCATGACCCACCTCCCAGAATATTGGAAATAAAATCTAAAATGAACAAATGGGACCTAATCAAACTTAAAAAGCTTCTGCACAACAAAGGAAACTATAAGCAAGGTGAAAAGACAGCCTTCAGAATGGGAGAAAATAATAGCAAATGAAGCAACAGACAAACAACTAATCTCAAAAATATACAAGCAACTTCTACAGCTCAATTCCAGAAAAATAAATGACCCAATCAAAAAATGGGCCAAAGAACTAAATAGACATTTCTCCAAAGAAGACATACAGATGGCTAACAAACACATGAAAAGATGCTCAACATCACTCATTATCAGAGAAATGCAAATCAAAACCACTATGAGATACCATTTCACGCCAATCAGAATGGCTGCTATCCAAAAGTCCACAAGCAATAAATGCTGGAGAGGGTGCGGAGAGAAGGGAACCCTCTTGCACTGTTGGTGGGAATGCAAACTGGTACAGCCACTATGGAGAACAGTCTGGAGATTCCTCAAAAAACTGGGAATAGAACTGCCTTATGATCCAGCAATCCCACTGCTGGGCATATACACTGAGAAAACCAGAATTGAAAGAGACACGTGTACCCCAATGTTCATAGCAGCACTGTTTGCAATAGCCAGAACGTGGAAGCAACCTAGATGTCCATCCACAGATGAATGGATAAGCAAGCTGTGGTACATATACACAATGGAGTATTACTCAGCCATTAAAAAGAATACATTTGAATCAGTTCTAATGAGGTGGATGGAACTGGAGCCTATTACACAGAGTGAAGTAAGCCAGAAACAAAAACACAAATACAGTATACTAACGCATATATATGGAATTTAGAAAGATGGTAAAAATAACCCTATTTACGAGAGAGCAAAAGAGACACTGATGTATAGACCAGACTTTTGGACTCTGGGACCGGGAGAGGGTGGGATGATTGGGGAGAATAACATTGAAATATGTATAATATTATATCTGAAATGTATTAATTGTTCAAACTAAATACTGTCATGTTACAATTTGTTCATATTAGATGTTTGTAATGTTTCTGATAATCAATAAGAGAGATTCTTGATTAAAAAAAAAAAAAAAAAAGAACTGACTCATTTGAAAAGACCTTGATGCTGGGAAAGATTGAGAGCGGGAGTGGAAGGGGACGACTGAGGATGAGATGGCTGGATGGCATCATCAACTCAGTGGACATGAGTTTGGGTGAACTCTGGGAGTTGGTGATGGACAGGGAGGCCTGGAGTGCTGCAGTCCATGGGGTCGCAAAGACTCAGACATCGACTGAGCTACTGAACTAAACTGAAATCAATTAAATCATTAGTTGGAGGATCATAATCAATATTTACAAAATCTACTTACTAAAGTAAGTAGAATATTAACATCTACTATTTTAAATGATCTAAAATCAACTTGGAAAATGCTGTTTTGGAGAAGGTCTGAAACCATTTTAGTTTCTCTTTTGCTTCCTTCTCACAGCTGTTAGGTCTTCATTTGTACCTGGGAACAGTTTGCTCCTTGTCCACCCTTTCACCTAGCTCCTTTGCCCTAAGGGCATGCTTAAAAGTCTTTGGGTTACAAGGTGTTTCTCTATAAATATGAAGTACATGTTGTGCTGTCAACAGAGTTGGCCATTAAGCAGATTTGATACAGTCTCCCCATGAGAGTGTTTTTGCATAACAAATACCTGGCCCTTCATACTCTGCCAGGTAGCATTTCAAGCAGACAGTGTTCCGTAGTTTTATGAAGTAGAGGGTGTTATTATCCACACTGTGCAGGTAAGGAAACTAAGACAGAGAATTAAGTGGGGGAATTGGGATTGGAACCCAGATTGTTGAAATGTATAATCTTTGTGTTGTTTTGCCTAAGACAAGGATCAGTACCAAAGAGAGGTATGCTAATGGTCCGTAGTGTTGAAAGCATTTTTCATGAATAAGCTTGTGTTGGATAGATAAATAAATCTTGACATGATTACCTTACTACCCTATGCTTCTTGATATTATAGGATGAGTCTATCTCTGAGAGGTACTCAGGCTTTGATGCTTAATAGAACTGAGTTTAAATCCTCAATAACACTTAGTTATAATTCTAATAATTACTTATGATTCTAGGTAAATGTCTTCAAAGATAAAATGGAGCTAATAATACTTCATGTGTTAGTTATAGTATCAAATGAGGTAATGAATGTGACATGCCATGTTTATTAAAGGCATTCAGTAATCCTGTGTAGTCTTATTAAATGCTCATTAGAATGATAGAACTAGAAGCTCTGCAGTGGAGGAGATCAATCTAAAAATAGAGTTACAATATTGTCATATTATTGACCAAGGACAGAGAGTGAAATATCCTCAGGCACGTATCAAGATATCTAACCTAACTTGGAGGTGCGAGGAGTATGACGTCAGGGAAGTCTTTCTGAAGCAAATTAGGCTTAACGACTAATAAAGAAAATGTCATTCCTAATTATTGAGTTAATAATTATTATATCATTATATCATTATTAGGAATGACTAAGATAATAGCAGTATGTTGTGTCTTCACTTTTTTGTTTTTAGAAAGGTAGATTATGTGAATGAGCCATGTTGATGTTTGTTCAGCAGTAGCGTTTTTGTTGTTTTTCTTATTTTTGTCATGTGTTTACTTTTCCCCACCACATTTTGGGTGCATCTTTTACCCCTGTTTATGCTGTAGCTACAGTGTGTCATTCCATGGGGAGAAGGCTTTTCCACTTATAAACAGCAGGAAGCTGTCCATTTCCAGTGGTGCTGACTCATGCAGTAACCGGAAGACAAATAATGCCTGAAGACAGGAGAGGAAGGGATAAGAACCCCTTTCCCTCAGAGCCGGGCAAATAAGCCAGAACTAAAAAGCGGTGTATACAATAGATAAGTAACCACAGGTCAGAAGTTTTTGTCCTTATTTATGGCATTTTTATCTGTGTTTCATTCTTGTTCCATTGGCTTGCCCATGAAAAAACAATTGTCAGTGCTTCAGTTCAGTTCAGTCGCTCAGTCGTGTCCGACTCTTTGCGACCCCATGAATCACAACACGCCAGGCCTCCCTGTCCATCACCAACTCCCAGAGTTCACTCAGACTCACGTCCATCGAGTCAGTGATGCCATCCAGCCATCTCATGTCAGTGCTTACTACCTTTTAAATTTATAGTTGCTTTGTCCAATTAAAAGGTGAACAGAGAATATCATCTATACACAAAAAGTATTAACTTCAACATCTAGGTGGTGTATCTGGGAAAATAGATAACTACAACTTACCTGTGGTCATTGGCACCAGGAAATTCTTACTGGTTGAATGAAACAGAATTGTTGAATGGATTTCATGTATACCAGAGAGAACTGTCTAGTTAAATGTATGAATTGTTATGTTTGTTGTGAGTTTATGTTGACTAAATGCTGCTTTTCAATCATTGAAGTTTAGAAAACACATGGAGTTTTATAGAGAGAAATCTAGAGGACTTGACAAGATGGATGGGGAGTGCTGATATCTGAAGAAGAGCATCTGTCAGAAGTTCGTTCTCTGAGGGCCCTGGAGGAACACATGTATGCAGTGGCAGGTACATTTGCCAGTGGCTAAAACCAGCTGCCGTCACTCATCCTGACAGAATCATCTCTATTTGTGTACCTATCAAGTCCAGAATGCCTTCTGTTTTTCTTGTCTGGTTTTTATAATTGAATGCATATTGTGTTTTATAAATTTAGCCACAAGACAGTTTTTACAGGGAAGTGTGGCTTCGTTACAGGTAAAATGAGTACATTTTATAGTAAATTTGATAGGACCATAGGTCTTTCCTGTTTTGGAAGCCCGTTTTATAATGTCGGGGTCTAACAAAAAAATTATTACAATAGTTTTTACATGGAGTTTTTGGAACTATTCTTAAAAGTTCATAGAATCGCTACATTTATCTATATAGGAGAAAAAACTTACAAAAAAGGGCTTTTAAACCATGATTTATTTGAATGCAAATGGAGGAAAGTTATGACCAACCTAGATAGCATATTAAAAAGTAGAGACATTACTTTGGCAACAAAGTTTCATCTAGTCAAGGCTATGGTTTTTCCAGTGGTCATGTATGGATGTGAGAGTTGGACTGTGAAGAAAGCTGAGTGCCAAAGAATTGATGCTTTTGAACTGTGGTGTTGGAGAAGACTCTTGAGAGTCCCTTGGACTGCGAGGAGATCCAGTCAGTCCATTCTAAAGGAGATCAGCCCTGGGATTTCATTGGAAGGAATGATGCTAAAGCTGAAACTCCAGTACTTTGGCCACCTCATGCGAAGAGTTGACTCATTGGAAAAGACTCTGATGCTGGGAGGGATTGGGGGCAGGAGGAGAAGGGGATGACAGAGGATGAGATGGCTGGATGGCATCACCGACTCAATGGACGTGGGTTTGGGTGAACTCTGGGAGTTGGTGATAGACAGGGAGGCCTGGCGTGCTGTGATTCATGGAGTCGCAAAGAGTCGGACACGATTGAGCGACTGAACTGAACTGAACTGCAAGTTGTTATAGGGATTCAGAGACTGGACCAACCAACTTCTAAGTTAAGAAGAAACACTAAATTAAACAAAGTGAGTAAATTAAAGAAGTTGGACAGGTCCTTTTTGCTAGTATGCCGATGTGCTGTTTCTAAGAGATCAACTTTAGTATGTTCATTGAACTAGATTAAGGTTTACTTGAGAACAGCTTTTGAAACCTCTTTTAACATAGTGCGTCTCGTATGATTGGCAAGCAGTTGCTTTGTATCAGTGAACATAGTTTTAAACACTTAGAGCTTTATGCAGTGAGCCTTTCCTTTCATCAGAGTTTGAAGGAAGCTCAGTTTAAACATCCTCAGTTAGCATCTGATAGTGGACACCTCTCTATGCCTTGTGATAGAGAAGTAAACAGATATGCACATTTGTCACAACTAACAAACTTTTTACCTTTAAAATGTAGATTTTTGTATAGGTGCATATATGCACCTGTATGAATGATCTGAGCCCTTCACAGGTCTTAAAACGCTTCTTATTCTGCAGTATCTATTATGCACTTAAAAAGTTCCAGAGTTAAATAATTAAAGTACTATAAATTCAGCTCCTTGTCTTTTCATTTTGACCTTTTATTTTGAAAATTGCTGTCCTTGCACAATATTCTTTAGAGAATTTGATTGCAAAGTCTAGTGTTCCCTGAAGCACATGAAGTATATTTTCCTTCCTGTCTCACATATTATGTGCCCTTAATTCCATCTGTAGCACATTTAATGAAAAACTCAGCAGCTAACTCTCTGTTATGGAGATTACCATGGTAAAATAAAAAAAAAATTATGAAATTTTTTAACAGGTTTTTGGAGAAACCTATGGCCAGGTTACTATGCTGCTGCTGCTGCTGCTGCTAAGTCGCTTCAGTCATGTCCGACTCTGTGTGACCCCATAGACGGCAGCCCACCAGGCTCCCCCATCCCTGGGATTCTCCAGGCAAGAACACTGGAGTGGGTTGCCATTTCCTTCTCCAATGCATGGAAGTGAAAAGTGAAAGTGATGTCGCTCAGTCTTGTCCAACTTAGCGACCCCATGGACTGCAGCCCACCAGGCTCCCCTGTCCATGGGACTTTCCAGGCAAGAGTACTGGAGTGGGGTGCCAGAGGCTGGCTAAGTAAAGGCCTGCCTTCTACTGACATCACATTCCTGGAGTGCTGCCATATTTAGACACTTATCTTTCAAATACTTGTATATTATCGCCCATGATGTTCACATTTAAGTGCTTCATTATGACAGTGGTGTACTTTCTGTGTTTCCCAGCTGTAAAGCAAAGTGGATTAGCACCACAGCATGCCTGCCTTTCTAACAATCCAACCTAATGAGTGCTTGTTAATACCAGGAGGTTTGCTGGGTTCTGGAAAGATAGCAGCTAAAAAAAGAAAAGAAAAAAAAAGCTTAAAAGACAGTAAAAATGAATATATACAAAATTCCCTGTTGCATAGAATGTAAACTTTTTTCTTTTGATTAGGTTATTGATTCTGTGGGTTGTCTATTAAATGATTATTGAACAGACTTTCTGTTTAATCCCACTTTTGTGTTTGTTAGGAGAGTGGAACAGTGAATTTTTATCCCTATCTTCATGGATGGGAATAACAATTTAATACTGTTTATTTGAATTATTGAATATAACTTATAAGTAGATTTAAAAAGATTGTTTGGTGCCATACTGTGCAAAAGCCTTGAATAACAAACCAAGAAGACTACTTCATTTACTGGAGAATGTGGAGCTAGTGAAGATTGAAAGCAGGATAGTGACATGATTGCTGCAGGGCTTATGGAAGATTTTTCTGCCATCAGGGTATAGGGTAAATTGTAAGTAGGGACTGGTCAAGTTTATGTCTGGAAAGATTTATTATAGCCTGTTGCAGGCAGTGGATTGAGTAAGGCGGATGGGCTAGTTAGAAGGGTTTCACTATATTTTAGGTGAAAGTTAAATGTGCCCAAAGCAATGCACTGGCACTGAGAGGGATATTTGAGACAAATAGTAGAAATATCAACTAAATATTAGACCTTAGTAACTGACTGCAGGCATAAAGTGACAGACCTGAATGGTCTTGGATGACTCTAAGTTTCTGACTTGTGAGCAGATAGAGCAGTGGGCATGTGGAAAACAGGAGTGTGAGGTGTAGGAGAACATTTTAAGCAAAGTAGAAATGCCATAATCAGAATACCCAGGGGTGAGGTGGGGGTGAGAAGTGAGAAATTAGCAGGCTGAGGCAGTCTTTTTTTAAGGCATTCATAGAGGAAAGAGGAGGCATTGTGTTGAGAAGGAACAGGATTAGAGGAAAGGTTCTTTCTTGCCTTCCGTTCCTCTCCCATGGGGAGACTTGAGAATTTTTGTAGCAAGCAAAAAGGAGTCAGTTCATCGGGAGACTCTGAAAATGTTTAAAGAACTATTCTGCTTAATTGATTAAAAAAAAAAAATTAGAGTGAGCAGTGAGGCACTTTCAAGAAAGTGAGTGCAAGAGTCACCTTGGCAAAGAGCATATAGGCTTAAAACTCAGAAAAAGGAGGGGAGAGGGAATTGAGGAAGCAGAGGGATTTTGAGGTGGAGTGGATTGTGGCTAATGGTGGCTATGGAGTGTTACAGCATATAGGCTCCATCTTCTAGGCAGAGTTTTTGAAGACAGGCTATAGCATTGTGACAAGGTAACACTAAAAATAAAAAATGCTAATTTGGTGGTAGTAGACATAATAAATGAATTTGGTGGCTGCCCTCCTATAATTTTTATAACAGTTTGCTCCTGAACAAATAATGTTTATGAACTTTGGGAAGCTACTATTTAGCAGGAAGTCCCATAAGCTGACTCAGTTAAAAGAAACAAGTGCCAGGATTGGGTTCGTGAGCATGACATAGAAATCAAATGATGATATTGCCCTTGGCTTTTGTCCCGTAGCTGTTTAAGAAAGATGTCTTAAATACACACACACACACACACACACCTTGGACTTTTGGTTCATAGATATGTTACTGGTATGTGTGATATTAAGCCTGTTGTCTCAGCACATTAGTATAAATGATAATCTATTAGGATACTGTGGGATTTGACTCTTCCTTAGGTTTTTCCAGGAATGGAGGGGAGATAAGGTTGCAGTTTTATTATTTTTAGTGCACGAACAGACCAGTGACTGCAGTGTTACTCTGTGTTTTGCAGATTCTATCTCGCAGCACTCTGTAGTGTTGCTGGCGTATCTAGGGCACTGCTGTAGATGAAGGTGGTTTAATGTGTTTGAGTGGATGGCAGCCGTGTGGTCCCATAGCACTGTGGAGTCAGAGTGAGAATGAGAGGCAGTGTCCTCCCCCACAGCTGCTGAAGCCTCACTAGACAGCATGCATGTGCCACCTGAAGGATACAGTCACTAAAACGTGACAGTCTTGCCTGATTTTCTAAGATTCCTTTCACTGATAATTCACCGTGCAGATCTTTTTGCAGGCAAGGGGTAATGTCTCTTTCTCATTTGCTTTAGTTAAATCTAGACTAACTGATGAGAATTTATAATTTTTTTTTCCTCCTCCATATTGATTTAATCCAGAACATTTAGTGTAGCCCTGAAAAGAGGAAATTATTAATTTAAACTGAAAGTGTTAAAAAAAAAAACCTCAAATATTTTTGTATGGCTTGGGTTTCAAACCCTACACTAACTGCAGTTTTTTCATGCATCCTGTGTGAGATGTATTCAGTTTACAGTACTTTAGTTCTTCTCTACTAGCTTCTAAATGAAATTAAAGGCATTTTATCTCCCATTTCCATCTTATCACTCTTTGTGTTAAAGAATAATTTTTCTTTCTGAGACTGAATCATTCTGCGGTTAGGAAGAGCCACAGTTACTTGCTTTGCCAGAGCATGCCCTGTTTTTTCCCGCATCCCCACTTCTGTGCCCTTGTTCATCTTGACTGTCTGTGACTGTTTAAGATATCTATGATATCTAAGATATCTGTGAACCAAAAGTCCCAGAGGTGTGTGTGTATTTAAGACATCTCACTGTCTACTCCCACTCCAATTCTCAAGTAGCTTTTCTGAAGGAAAAAAAAAATTGTATTTGTTGGTTCAATTGATTGCTTAAATAGAAATGGGAGTAAGACTCTAATGATTAATTGGAATTTGATTTTAGATGTCATGTGGATTTAACTGTTAGTTAACTGAAGCCCTAGTATCCCAGGGCTTCCCTGGTGGCTCAGATGGTCAAGATTCTGCCTTCAATGTGGGAGACCTGGCTTCAGTCCCTGGGTGGGGAGATCCCCTAGAGAAGGGAATGGCTACCCACTCCAGTATTCTTGAGGCAGTTCAGTATTATTCCTTTGCTTAAAGTCTTTTCATGGTTTCCCTTTATTTAAAGGATAAAGTCCAAGCCCTTTCTATTTCTGCGTTCCTATTTGCTTTTCCCTCTGAACACTGTTGCTTCAGAGTCTTTGAATATGCGCTTTCATCTGGCTGGGGCACACTTCCCTCCACTTCTTTGCCAGATTGCTAGGTTAGATGTCACCTCCTTTAGAAACCAAATCCCCTTACACCTTCGTCCTCCAGTCTCAGTGTAGCATGGGCTTCAAGTACTTACATTATTAAACCTTGTACTTATGACCCTCAAAGCAGGCGCCACAGCATAGTTTCTGCACTGTGCTTGTTTGATTACTTGTCTTTCCCACTAGATTACGAGCACCTGAAGTACAAGGGTGTTGTAATCCCAGGTACGTAACACAAGTCCTAGCAATTCCTAGGTCCTGAATGCATATGGATTGAATATTCGCATTTATGAATAATTCATACATATTATATATTACATTGACTTAAGAAAACCTTTTCGTTTAACAGAGGTGGAATTTTATTCAGCTGTTCAGTGTGCCATTAATTTTATTCTTTATGTAATGTGTGTGCTGTGCAGTACATGAATTATCTGGCTTCCCTGATGGCTCAGCAGTAAAAATCCTCCTGCCAACACAGGAGTCTTGGGTTCAACCCCTCGGTTGGGAAGATCCCCTGGAGATGGAAATGGCACCACTCTCCAGTGTCCTTGCCTGGGAAATCCCATGGACAGAGGAGGCTGGCAGGGTGCAGTATGGAGTTGCAGAGTTGGACACGACTTACTAAATATGGCAACCCACTCCTGTACTCTTGCCTGGAAAATTCCATGGACAGAAGAGCCTTGTAGGCTACAGTCCATGGAGTCGCAAAGAGTCGGACACGACTGAGTGACTTCACTTCACTTCACTTAGGGACTCAATATGAACACCAGCAACATGAATTATCCACTAATATTTTTTTTTTCTATAAGGCATCTGAGTTCTATTTTCTAGAACCACTGTACTCAGTATCTGGGTGTGGAAACCTACATGCATACATATTATTTCGTTCCTAGGTAACCAGTGAAGCCCCAGGGCAGAAGCAGATGGGTAAGGAGGTATTTATCTGACTTCACGTGGTAGTCTGATCAGTAACCTGGAAAGGCAGCTAGGGGTGGTGATGTGGTGCATGGTGTCTCCTGTCCTTACAGCATTTGACTTATCTGAAGGGAAGGGTTAGTTGGTCAGATTCTATAGGTGAAAAAAGACGTCAGTAACCAACAATTATTGAATACTTGCTGTGTCTTTTTTCCTTTCAGAATATCTCTTCTCTTATTTTTCTTCTTTGAATGTGTTTATGTTTGATACAAATTACCCCTAATTTTATTCTTTGGTTGGACTCAGGTTCAGTTGGAAGACTTCATTGTGGACCTACTTATTTCTCATCATATTATCTCTGAGTTTGTTGCTGTAAAGCCGTTTTCTTTGTTTTATTGCCAACATTGACTTTTTGTTGTTATTAGGTAGTTCTTACTTATAAGTTTTTAATTTTGCCCTTAAGCTGTGGTTTGCCTTGACTGAGTCAATAACACATGATTTTAAATGAGACATATTAGGTAGTCACTCAATTTATAATAGTGAAGCTAATTTTTAAAATATATTAGTGACTATCACATAGCCAGAGCTATATCTGAATTTAATAACTTTATTGAAAAAGTATATTTACCTTATAATTATATTTGCTTTAAAAATACATTTGCTGTTGCATGTAAACCATAAAAGTGTAGGGATATATGTATGTAACTATTATTATTATTTTCTTCCTTTTAGTTACTAATGATTTTATGTATTTTGGCAGTTTAAGGAAAGAAATAAGAGTTTGGGGATTTATGAAAAAAAATACAAGATTTTGCTGCAAAGTACGGTAAATGAAGGGAGGGAATAAGCTTTAAAAACAGTGTGGAATTAGCGGTTTTTATCTGAGGCACTTGGTAAGAAAAGTAGACTTGTTGAAGTATAAAATTATTCTACTTTCACTTCGTATATATAAAGATAATTCATCCAGAGGCAGAGGTGACATGTAAATTCCATGTTTCCTCCTGTATGCTGTCACAAATACATTTGTAAAAATATAGGTTTTTTTTTTTTCTCCTAGGTAGAACGTGCAAATTGAGTCACCATAGGGATACTTATCTATGTCACTTCCCTTGATTTAGTCACCTGTATTACATAATTAAGTCTGTCTCTATCTTACAAGCAGTTGACCGATGAAGTTTGTCAGATAGTTGAGTTTTACTCTTTTGGAATCTTGTTAAGTGGGTTATGTTTGGTTGGAGGCAGTGTTTGTGTAACTGTTGTTAATCTGCTGTGATTGTAGCCTCTTCTTACTTTTCATTCAGCTTCTCCCTCAAAATGTTGATAAAAACAGAGAGCATGAGTGAGCAAAAACTCACTGTTTATATTTATTCATGTTTCTAAGTGATTCATGTTCGGTTATCCATTCTCTGAATCACTACCATTCATTTAAAAAAAAAAAAAATGGGGGGAAATCAACAAGGTCCTACTGTATAGTACAGGGAACTATTGATAGAATATATTCAACATCCTGTAATAAGCTGCAATGGAAAAGAATATAAAAATAATGTGTCTATATCTATATCAGATCAGATCAGATCAGTCGCTCAGTCGTGTCCGACTCTCTGCGACCCCATGAACTGCAGCACGCCAGGCCTCCCTATCCATCACCAGCTCTCGGAGGTCACTCAGACTCACATTCATCGAGTCAGTGATGCCATCCAGCCATCTCATCCTCTGTCATCCCCTTCTCCTCCTGCCCTCAATCCCTCCCAGCATCAGAGTCTTCTCCAATGAGTCAACTCTTCTCATGAGGTGGCCAAAATACTGGAGTTTCAGCTTTAGCATCATTCCTTCCAAAGAAATTCCAGGCCTGATCTCCTTCAGAATGGACCGGTTGGATCTTCTTGCAGTCCAAGGGACTCTCAAGAGTCTTCTCCAACACCACAGTTCAAAAGCATCAATTCTTCAGCGCTCAGCCTTCTTCACAGTCCAGCTCTCACATCCATACATGACCACAGGAAAGACCATAGCCTTGACTAGGCGAACCTTTGTTGGCAAAGTGATGTCTCTGCTTTTGAATATGCTATCTAGGTTGGTCATAACTTTCCTTCCAAGGAGTAAGTGTCTTTTAATTTCATGGCTGCAGTTACCATCTGCAGTGATTTTGGAGCCCAGAAAAATAAAGTCTGACACTGTTTATATGTGTGTGTGTAAATAACTGAATCACTTTGCTGTGTAGCAGAAATTAACACATAAATCAACTGCACTTCAATAAAATAAAAAAAGAAAAATTCAGTCTTCTTTTTGCTTGAGTTCTGTGTTTGCATGAGAACATTCTCAGGGGTTCAGACCAGATTAAAACAACTCAAGATAAAATCTTGAAGAAAGCAGACACTAAAGCATTACTACATAGGAGTTGACAGATGTAGACTACAAGAAAGCAAAGTTCAGCAGAAGGCTTATGGAAAACAGAAGTAATGTGAAGTTTTTATTCTTCTCTTGAATTATCTTTCTTTTTATCCTCTGGATCAGCAGTGAAGGCTGCCTCCTAGTTCAGAGAGAATTAAGTAGCCTATGAAGAAATAGAGATAGTTTGCATTAGTTTCTGACATACAGGATTAATAAGTTTCATATAAAATCTGACTTTTTATAGCTACCTTTTTTTAGTAAGGGCATTATTGCCAGAACCCCACCTTGCCTCCTTCATCTCCTCTTCCCTCCATGTACACATTCAATTATTTGTCCACCTGCTTCCTATAGGTATGTGAGTTGGCTATTCTTTCTTGGGTGATTAAATGGGGTATTTGTTTAATGATTATTTGAATGTGACAAAACCATTGTGAGAAATTGAGAGTTATTGGCCTGCCAGCCTGTGGAGCTGGGCATTTAGAATCTAGATTAACTTTGAGACTGAGGCACAAAGGTTAGCACAATAATTGGATTTTATGTGCGTTTGTACATTGTGCATTTTTCTATGTGTTAAATAGTAATTGCTTACTGATTTTGAAAAAGTTATTCATGAGTAAAGTTCAAGAGGAAACTGTTTTTTCCTTTCATAGTCCTCAGAAGTCATTTCAGTTTTTGTTTTAAATATTAAAAAAAAGTCCATTATCGTTGACATTAAAAACACCAAAATTCAAATATAATTGTGAATTGTAATAGCTTCTTATTTATTAATCAAGTATTGGATCATTTATAAAAAAGAGAGATAAATAGAAATAGTACTTCCCTTACAGGAACTTCTTATGGACAAAAAGAAAATAGATTTATGCTCTATTTGATTTATTTAATGTAAATGAAATACTTTACATGAAGATAGATAACATTTCTGCCTATTTGCTTGTTTTGAAGCCTGCACTTACGGGCAGAATTGCTAGTTAGTAAGAGAATCGGTTCTAAATAGGAAAAGGAGTATGTCAAGGCTGTATATTGTCACCCTGGTTGTTTAACTTATATGCAGAGTACACCATGAGAAACGCTGGGCTGGAAGAAGCACAAGCTGGAATCAAGATTGCCGGGAGAAATATCAATAACCTCAGATATGCAGATGATACCACCCTTATGGCAGAAAGTGAAGAAGAACTAAAGAGCCTCTGAAAAAGGAGAGTGAAAAGGTGGTTTAAAGCTCAACATTAAGAAAATGAAGATCATGGCATCTGGTCCCATCACTTCATGGGAAATAGATGGGGAAACAGTAGAAACAGTGGCTGACTTCACTTTTTGGGGCTCCAAAATCACTGCAGATGGTGACTGCAGCCATGAAATTAAAAGATGCTTGCTCTTTGGAAGGAAAGTTATGACCAACCTAGACAGCATATTCAAAAGCAGAGACATTATTTTGCCAACAAAGGTCCATCTAGTCAAGGCTATGGTTTTTCCAGTAGTAATGTATGAATATGAGAGTTGGACTGTGAAGAAAGCTGAGTGCCGAAGACTTGATGCTTTTGAACTGTGGTGTTGGAGAGGACTCTCGAGAGTCCCTTGGACTGCAAGGAGATCCAACTAGTCCATCCTAAAGGAAATCAGTCCTGGGTGTTCATTGGAAAGACTGATGTTGAAGCTGAAACTCTAATACCTTGGCCACCTGATATGAAGAGCTGACTCATTGGAAAAGACCTTGATGCTGGGAAAGATTGAAGGCAGGAGGAGAAGGGGACGACAGAGGATGAGATGGTTAGATGGCATCACCAACTCAGTGGACATGAGTTTGGGTAAACTCCCAGAGTTGGTGATGGACAGGGAGGCCTGGCATGCTGTGGTCTGTGGAGTTGCAAAGAGTAAGATATGACTGAGTGACTGAACCAAACTGAACTGAAGAGAATCGGAACATTAAGATAACTGTGCAGAAAGATAGCATTGGATGGGGACTCTACCCAGAAATTCTGTTGTGCCATATCAGTTAAAGTCATCTTTTTTTTATTTTCTGTGTCAGCCCAACTGACCTCACTTAATAATTGGGTCAGGTGAGAAGAGTGATCAAAGATAGTTTGCATAGCATATCTAAATTTCTGCTCCACTTTTTAAAAACCCTTGAATGGTACCTTAATGGACATGCTAAATAGTAAAGCTAATGTGGATTAGATGATGGTGTGGTTAAATGGATTTTTCCCTGTTTGAACAAAGGAATTGATATTTTAATTAATTGATCAGTGTCAGTCTGGAAAATACTTCTTGTGGTGAGCAAGGGACTCTGACCTTTGTGTATGTATGTATGTGGGGGTGGGGGTGAGGGTGTTGGCATTTTGTCATTAATTGTGGGAAAAACAAACAACAATAACACCAGCAAAAACCAAAGTACAAATGTAAAGTTTCTACGATGGAAAATACGAAACCTTTATTTTAGAAAGCTCCCCTCCTTTATGGTAAGAAACACATTATCATATATATATGTGTGTGTGTGTATATACTTGATGCCTATCATACCTGTATAAAGGAGATATTAAAAAAGCATGTATATGTTGATGTAATCATTGAATGAGAGTTAACATGTATTTTGAAAATACAAGGACAAGAATGGCACTGATGCCTAGACCTTGCTCTTAAAATTCTGATATAATTGATCCAGGATGGAGTCCAGGTATTAACATTTTGTATAAGCTCCTCAGATAATTTGAATGTTCAGTCAGGGTGAAGGGCCACTAATTAAGTTATTTATAAGTCCAAGAGTTTTTGAGATGGACCAAAGATTGCCTATTCCCACATGTTTTGCAATAGCTGTTGCTTAGTGATATATACTTGTTCCTGGATTTTTCTTGATAAGATATGAGAGCTGAATAAAATGAAAATATGCCCAAGAATATCCGATGTAAGTCTCCAGCTGAAAATGTATTTTCATAGGAACAAACATACACCCCAGTGCCTGTGTGGCCCTTTGTAAGTACATCATCGTCGTGTGTGCTGTGATTATAGTGGTGTGTTCTCAGCCTGTGTTTTTCCAGTTTCTTGTTTTCCAACACCACCGCCTCCCCTCAGGGTCCTCTGAGCCCACAGTGCCTAAGGGAGCATACCAGGGCCACTGGGTCAACCCTGAACATAAAAACCAATGCACATTTTCTTCTCATCTGGCCCACTAGCTATGGGAGGAAGGTGGTCATGTGGATAGTTATAGCTAACACCAGCCTAATTTGCATTTTTCAAATTACTCCTAGAAGGCATTATGTATAGTTGAAAGTTATGGAGCATGCTATGGGCTTGGAAAATTAAAACCATGAGAGTCAGGAGGCCTGCATCATAGTCTCAGAGGCTTCAGACCCCCTTAACATTGTGACTTTTAGCAACTTATTTACCTGCCTTTGCCCCCTTTCTATAAGAGGAGGAGCTCCAATAAGGCAGTCACTAAAGTTTCTTCTAGCCTTTAAAATGCAGCATGCAACTTTTATTATTAGCTTAAGAAAACATAAGCATTCATGTGTAGCTAAGCACTGTTTTCTCATTGTTAAAAAAAAAAAATCCAGCTAAAATGTTCCCCTCTGGTGAATGATGTTGGTAATGGGGCAGGTTATGTGTGTCTGTGTGGGCCACGGTAATGGGAAACCTCTGTCCTTCTCAATTTTCCTATGAACCTAAACTGTTCTAAAAAAAGAAAATCTCAAAACCAAAAACAAAATAAAAATTAATGACTTCAACAATTTATACAGTATCACAGGTGCATGCATGCCAAGTTGCTTCAATCGTCTGACTCTTTGTGACCCTATGGACTGTAACCCGTCAGGCTCCTTCTGTCCAGGGAATTCTCCAGGCAAGAATACTGGAGTGGGTTGCCATGCCCTCCTCCAGGGGATCGTTTCAAACCAGGGACTGAAATTGTGTCTCTTACATCTCCTGTATTGGCAGGCAGTTTCTTTACCAATAGCACCACCTAGAAAGCCCATATATATACCCTTAACATGATATTAAGGAAATCATAATATGATATTATGGAAATGGCAACCCACTCCAATATTCTTGCCTGGAGAATCCCATGGACAGAGGAGCCTGGCAGACTACAGTCCATGGGGTTGCAAGAGTTAGACATGACTTAGGGACTAAACGACCACCACCATACCCTTAATATGGGGATATTTTAATTGGAATGTGTCTTAGTCTTATGAATTAAGACTAAATCAGTCTAATAGCACAGGGAACTCTACTTAATGTACTGTGATGACCTGAATGGAAAGGAAGCCTCTAAGGGAAGAGTATATATATTGAAGGAGATCAGCCCTGGGATTTCTTTGGAAGGAATGATGCTAAAGCTGAAACTCCAGTATTTTGGCCACCTCATGCGAAGAGTTGACTCATTGGAGAAGACTCTGATGCTGGGAGGGATTGGGGGCAGGAGGAGAAGGGGACGACAGAGGATGAGATAGTTGGATGGCATCACTGACTTGATGGATGTGAGTCTGAGTGACCTCCGGGAGTTGGTGATGGACAGGGAGGCCTGGCGTGCTGCAGTTCATGGGGTCGCAGAGAGTCGGACACGACTGAGCAACTGATCTGATCTGATCTGTGCAACTGATTCATTTTGCTGTACAGTAGAAATTAACAGAACATTGTACAGCTAGTATACCCCTATAAAAGATACTTTAAAAATTAACAAGAAAACAAAAAAGACTACACCAGTCTAGAAATTTTTATGATCTGTGAGAGTGAAGGCCATGGGTATACTCTTATTATTGACTTCAATTAAAGTACTTTTATAAAATATGGGTAATATTGCCTTTGATTGCCTATTTGTAAAGTGAGTATTAGTTAAATGGGCGGTGATCTGTATATTCTTTTTTTTTTGACTAAAGGACAAAGATAATATAAAATTATGTTTAAAAATGTCTTTATATTTTACCATGGCTCATGGTCAATATTCAGTTAACTTAATTGTTAGAAAAATCTTTCAAAATCATTTTTTTTTGTTGCTATGTAAAAAGGTTAATAATCTCCCTGAATATTTTATTTAATCCTATAGAAATATATAAGTAGTTAGAGTAGATTAAGTAATTCTGGAGAGAATAAACATTAATGCTTGATTCTTTCTTTTGATAGCTTTTTTTTGCAGGGGTCAGCAACACATATAAAGCTTAAGTGTTTTTAAAATATGATCTTTAGAAGAATGTATGAGAAAATCTGTGATGATTCTATAATTAATTTGGGAATTTGCAGACCTCATAGTTAATTGACTATTTCTGAACCAATATGTAAATCCCTGGCCAGTGCTTTGCAATGAGATCACTGACACTTTTGTAGCAAATAAAATTCTGATTTTTTAATTAGAATTTATAAAAGGGTAAAGCATGCTGTTTGATTTGGGAGAATGGCACTGAAACATGTATAATATCATATAAGAAACGAATCGCCAGTCCAGGTTCGATGCAGGATACAGGAAGCTTTGGGCTGGTGCACTGGGATGACCCAGAGGGATGGTGTGAGGAGGGTGGGGGGTTCAGGATGGGGAACACGTGTACACCCATGGTGGATTCATGTTGATGTATGGCAAAACCAATACAACATTGTAAAGTAAAAAAAAAAAAAAAAATAAAGATTCTTAGTCATTCTTGAAGGAGTTTTTCCTCATATGCTGTAAGGAAACCCTAACTCTGACACTTGTACCTGTTCTGATCTTAGTGAAATAACAAGGCTGCCAGACCTCAAGCTTCTTTACTTTTAAATTGGAGATACTAAGGGTACTGAACTCACAGAATTTCATGAAAATTAATTAAAACAATATGTATAAACTGTTTAGCTAGAGACTGCACTATAGTAAATAGTAAAAGTTGGTGATGATGTTGTTCTCTTGTCTGTATGCTAAAATCATTTGATGTTTTCTTTTTGAAAGTGATACCTTTAACTTTTTTTTTTTCTTTCTTTTAAGATCTCTTGTATCCTTAGGACAGTGAAAATAATTAAGTGCTTTACTTTAATGGGTCTTCCTTTATAGCTCATTCTAGATAGGAATAATCAGAAAGTAGGTGACAATGTTAATTAGAAACAGAAATTAACATCTTTTATGAGGATAATTTACCTAATGACAGTAATTGAGAAGTGATTCTAAGATTGTCAGAGGGCAATTTATAGAATGATTACTTTAGATGAACAGAGGTAGATAGTTTGGACTTACATTAGGGAAATGTGGAAAGCTGCAGTATGTGGCTGGCATTCATGCTTTATTTAATAATTTGGCTGATCAGAGGCATACCTAATGGTTGGTGCAGAGCTTGCTTCTATTGATGAAAGACCATGTGAAAGTTTTAATATAAGAGATTATTTAGATGACATATCTTTCATTCTACCAAGGTTTTGGGTAGTCTCAAATGGGCCAGGAAAATCTTTAAGAGGAAAGTAAAAGATATCCAGGAAAATTGAATATGCTGTTTTGAGGAATGAGGTTTATTAGGTCATTTGCTTTCTTCCCTAGTGGCTTAGTTGGTAAAGAATCTGCCTGCAGTGCAGGAGACCCGGGTTCAATTCCCAGGTCTGGAAGATCCCCTGGAGAAGCAACCCACTCCAGTACTCTTGCCTGAAAAATTTCATGGACAGAAGAGCTGGGTAGGCTACAGCCCATAGGATCTCAAAGAGTTGGACATGACTGTGCAACTAACTTTTACTTTCTGTATTAGACTTTGAATTCTCTCTCTCTCTGTCTTTTCCTCCTCCTTTGCATTATGAAATACTCTTTAAGACCAGAAGGGATACCAGCATATTAAGAAAGTTTTAAGTTATAGTATTTCTAATACTACATATACACACCACAATTTCTTTGTTGTCTCAGAATTATTCAAGGGAAAGTTTAAATTAGAGACAGCATGAAATCCCATGGTGCTGAGATCTTTATTAGAATAGCAGCTTTGCATCTTTCTCTCTGCCCTGTCTTCAGGAGCCTGTGCAGCTGAAGATGAGTCATTAAGAGAAAGTAGCATCAGTAAACTTGCATTTTTACAGTAATGCTTTCTGAACTGGTCATCTAGCTAAAATTGGCTGAGGCTGAAAACAGCAGTTTCTGCCTTGAAAGGAAAGAGTAACTAGTATTAAAATTGGTCAGGAAATTTCTTATGCATTGGGCCTTGACAGCTCTTAGTATTTTATTAGTGTATACTTTGAAAACAGGTTATGTAGATTACATAGTAGATCATAAGGACTCCAGGCTAATCGGACAGTAGCACATAAACAGTGTATTCTAATCTCAGAGAAGGGAGCATAGGACTGAGGATGCACGTACTTCAGTTTGCCAGTGATCTACTGCCCTAGTAAAAAGTCAGCATGCTTTAGGATAGGGTGGCTGTTTTTTCATCCAAAGACTCTCAAATATCTTTCAGAATTTATAAGTTGTTATGAACCTGATTTCAGTGTAGCAATGCAAATAAATCTGGTAGTATAATGAAGTGCTTTATAACCCTAAACAGGTTATTTTTATATCACGTTGGATACACTCACATGAGTTCATTTGTTAAGCTAGTACTCAGATACTTCATTTTTAGCTCTCGTGAAAAAAAAAATCCTTACTTACTATAATGATCCCTCAGCTCGAAGGGCATGGTCTGCGCTGTGGGGACTGGTCTATGGGAATGGGGAGGAGGGTTAAAATTACTGAGATTTGTTAATCTTCCTGCTGATTCTGGTCAGAACAGTGTCCATGCTCATTGTGATTGTGTATCTATCAACTGGGGGAGGAGGGAGAAAACCATTAAATGAAGAAGAAAATCTTCAGCAGTAAGGTTCCTGAAAACTGGGTTCATGACCCATGTTCTGAATAGTTTCCAAGATTTAATTTATTGCAAGAACACATGAGAGGAAATGGTTGGCATGTCGGGTGGCGGAGAGGATGATACAGAGGAGAAGAAATGTACTGGTAGTGTTATTTTCTCCAGAGTCAAGAGAAGGAAGTGTTCAGAGTAATAAAAATATTTAAATATAAACTGAAGAAAACCTCGGGTTCCTGTTTTTGGTAGAGGGGGAAACCCAGAGCAGAGATTAAGAGGTATAATCTGCTCTCTTTATGGAGTCAGCTGACGACTCAGAAAGCAGGTCTTCTGACTCTGCTGGGCTCTCCCTTGAGCACTGTGAAGTCCTGGGTGAAAATCTCAATTCAGAGTGGTTTATTGGGTTTCCAGAATGAACAGTATGCTTATCTAGTTTGTTCTCAAAGAGGCTTAATTTCCCAGAGATTTAATTTCTTTCAAGAAAGGAAACTGAAGAATTCATTGCTAAGCTCAAGAGAGGAGCTGGGCTTTCTGCTTTCTGAGTTTTATCAGAGGAAGGCTCACAATGACTCTTTGGGGAGAGGAAGGGATAAGAGCAGACATGAAAATGAGTGGTGACAGAAATGGCTGAGCCCAACAGTCGGTGGATAACAGAGAAGACTTCAAAACAATGAACAGTTCCTCAGGGAGAGCAATGATGGTTTTGTGTCAAAATCACACCTTTCTGATCAAAGCGAAGAAGTTTAGATGGTGTATGCTGTTTCCACTTGGGAAGTTAGTGTCTAAAACACTGACAGATTTGGGGAAACATACAGATTACTTTCTTGTCCAAGAGGAAGACGTCTGTGTGGACGATGCAGCAGCCTCTGACACGTGTTTCTGTTTCTTTTGCTCATTGGTTCATCAACAAAATTTGGGCAAATTGACTGTAGAGGTATGGATGATAGTTCTTTCACTTCAGTGATAATTCATTTGGATAGTTCCTTAAGTATCCTCTACAATAGCCACTTTCTTTGGTGGAGTTTTGTGAAATTGTCCTTTAGCTACTATATTCTGCAGTTTTTTCCCATCACTATATTTATGAGAATTTAGTATTTGTACTTCTTGATTAAAGTTGGGGTTTTGCTTTTCTAGTTGATTTTGTGTTGTTTTGAATGTTTCACTACTGCTGGGATCATGCCTTCTTTTTAAATAATTATTCCTTTATATATCTATCCTTTCTTATTATAAATGTTTATACCAGTTATACCAAAATATTGAATACCAGTTGCCTGCAAGCAATTTTTTATGCTTTTCTGCCTTTTGATAAGTAGGACATGATATTAATAAATTTGTTTTGAATGCTGTTTTGTTTGTGTACATAGTTTTAAAAAGAATTATTTCTGGTCGCTATTGAGAAACAATGATAATACATTGTGGGTTTTCTAGATAGAAGATAGAGGAGAAAAGTTGAAAATGTTTATGAATATATGCTATATATGAATGCTCAGCAATTAAAGTTCTTGGTCTTCCTGGGTGGCTTAGCAGTGGAGGATCTGCCTGCAGTACAGGAGATGCAGGAAACTCAGGTTCCATCCTTGGGTCCGGAACATCCCCTGAAGAAGGGAATGGCACCCCACTTCAGTATTCTTGCCTGGAGAATCCCATGGACAGAGGAGCCTAGTGGCCTGCAGTCCACACGGTCGCAGAGTCAGACACAACTGAAGCCATGGAGCACACACGCATGCATGTAAAGTTCTTAGACCAAAAGTAAGGAGAAGGCAGTGGCACCCCACTCCAGTACTCTTGCCTGGAAAATCTCATGGACGGAGGAGCCTGGTAGACTGCAGTCCATGGGGTCGCTAAGAGTCGGACATGACTGAGCGACTTCACTTTCACTTTTCACTTTCATGCGTTGGAGGAGGAAATGGCACCCCACGCCAGTGTTCTTGCCTGGAGAGTCCCAGGGACGGGGGAGCCTGGTGGGCTGCCTTCTATGGGGTTGCACAGAGTCGGACATGACTGAGGCCACTTGGCAGCAGCAGCAGCAGCAGACCAAAAGTAAATAAGAGGTATGTTTGTGGGTTAGGCATGAATCCTTTTACACAGTCATTAATATTGTCTTTTAGGGTTTATGTTGTATTCTATAGTTTTTGTGAATGAACATAAAAATAAGTAGTACTTCATAGATCCTGCTGCATGCCAGACCCTGTTCCAAGTATTTTACATATATTGATTTGTTTAATTATCAGAACGATCCTATGTAATAAATACTGCTTCTATATCAATCCAGTAGTCCCTGATTTACACACTGTAGATGCGGGAGTATAGCCCACAAGCAGTAAATGAAGCAATAAATGTGCTTCACAGCAAACTGTTAGCAGATTTTAAATGTCAAATAAAATGGCTGATAGTTTTCTCATTAATCAGTGGACCTAGAGCACTGACTGAATGTCTCCTATGTCTGCCTTCTCTCCATCTTGGGGTGCAGGTAGCTAACCAACCCATTTCTTTAATGTTTTTCCCTTTGGAGCATTAATACATCTAATCTCTATTAAGCAGCCCTCCACTGTGCATTTATACAGGCATAAGAAAGAAGACAGCAAAATTAAAAGAATCAGAAATAAATAATAACATGGAAGTATCTTTGGAACTTGTTAAGATGTGGAAATAGAGTCTCAGAAAAAATGAAGTGATCAGTGGAAGAGCACAAAGTGGGGCTCAGATGTGTTCTGAAATCACATGTGTTTAGATTCAAATCCCACCCCTTCCCACTTAAGTGGCCCTGGAAAAATTAATCCTTCATAGCTTCTGTTTTTTCATGTGTGAAAAACATAGCAAGGATTAAAACTTAGTTTTAATGAGAATACTAAGCAATTTAACACAGTACTTAAAAATATCTAGTTCAGTGCTTTATTTCTTAGTGGTGGTGGTTGGTGGTTTATTCGCCAAGTTGTGTCCGACTCTTGCTTCCCCATGGACTGTAGCCCACCAGGCTCCTTTGTCCATGGGATTTTCTAGGCAAGAATACTGGAGTGGATTGCCATTTTCGTCGCCAGGGGATCTTTCCGACCCAGGAATTGAACCTGGGTCTCCTGTATTACAGACAGATTCTTTACCGACTGAACTACATGATAATGCCAATTTTCCTTGGTCCACACTATCTCACTCTCCATGGCTTAATCTGCTATCCTAGGACACAACCCTAAGACTACCATGCAACTCACGCAACCCCAAGACTACCATGCAACTTATGGGGCCTGACCATCCCATTGGCAAGCTTTGCCAACACACACAGCTGTTTCATAACAGGTCTATTGACTTCTTCCATCATTAAAATTCTGCAGTCATCATATCTCAGTTTAACTTCATCAGACTTCTTAACAACCATTTAAATGGAAATTGCTGTTGTGGATATGGTTTATTTGATATCAATGAATACTAACACTAGTGAACAGGCAGCCTTTACTAGCCAAATATTTGCCTTTGGAGTCAGCCAGCGATTGTGATTGCTCTTCTTTTATAGCACATATGGTTTCACTTCCAGCAGGTGGACATTTGAAATTTCTAGCAATGTTTATGTGTCATTATATAATTACCAACCTGTTGTAAATCAGCCAGCCAGTGGTGATTTGCCAGAATGAACAAAAAGCTGAGATTGTGCATTGCTGACTTTTGCATTGTAACCTGAAAGATAGCATCCTTTTTCCTGGTTGGTATGAAATTCTTCTGACATAAGATAATTTTTAGAAAGTTAACTCGATTGATTCTGACACTGGTTTGATAGCAAAATAGTCTAGTGTCCATACTGGACTAGAAACAAATCTCTGTTAAGAATCCTTATGTGTATTTTTGTTAAAATTCTTAATGAATGCTTTCAGTAAAAATCTTGACATACAAGAGTGATGGAATAGATCAGTGCCAGGTCCAAGGGCAGAAAGGAATATAAATTGTTAGACATATTGGTAAATCATCAACAAGCTAACATACTTATTTTGTATCTGTGCAGTTTTGGACAAAGTATCTAAATTCATGTGGCACTGTACAGAAGTGTAAGAAATAAAAAGGAGGGCAGGAATAAATAAGCCTTTAATTTAAATTTAAAAAATTTTGCTTTTCCTTTGGAAGATTAGCATTTAAAGAATAGCCTGCTTTTATATTTCCAGACCTCAGTCACTTTTAGTTGATAATAAAACTTATTTTTCTTATTAATTTTCAAATAAAATTGATATTATGAATCTGACACATTTGATAAAATATTGAAGAAGAGAGTTTGTCTTAATTTGTTTTCTGTTTCCATTGTTGCCTTTTTCATGTAGGGTTTAGCATTGCATTAGTGCTAGGTTATACTGAAAAATGTAATAACTGAAAAATGAAAAATATAGAAATATAGTTTTCACTTAAAGCAGCCAGCATAATATGGGAACATTATATTTTTACCTTTAAAAAATAACAATGATAATAGAGAACTTTATTGTCGTGAAGTAGGAATCAACACAGTTCACTGAGTTGGGGAGGACAGAAGAGAGAAGGAAAGGTGTCACATTGGAAATCAAATGGAAGTGGTGATTCTGATTTCTGTGCCAGAGTGCCATCTCTTTAAATGGTTGACATTCCTCGCCCCTCCCTTTTTTGAAAAACAGAGACAGATGTTCTGCCTCCACGATTTATAGAAATTAGTACAAATACCTGGGATTATTGGTTATTAAACATTGTATAAATGGAAGTTTGAATCAAAGATATAAAGGAAGATGAGGGGGCCCTAATCTTAGGGAGATTAGGTGTTGGAGAACATCCAACCAGTCCATTCTGAGAGAGATCAGCCCTGGGATTTTTTTGGAAGGAATGATGCTGAAGCTGAAACTCCAGTACTTTGGCCACCTCATGCGAAGAATTGACTCACTGGAGAAGACTCTGATGCTGGGAGGGATTGGGGGCAGGAGGAGAAGGGGACGACAGAGGATGAGATGGCTGGATGGCATCACTGACTCGATAGACGTGAGTCTGAGTGAGCTCCGGGAGTTGGTGATGGACAGGGAGGCCTGGCGTGCTGCGGTTCATGGGGTGGCAAAGAGTTGGACATGACTGAGCGACTGAACTGAACTGATGCTTAGGGAATGGTCCTCTGAGGGTAGATTTGCGGTGGATTAGAGCAGAGTCAGTGGGAGAAACAGAATTAGAAGTCATGAGGGATAGGCTTTTCCATTCAGTGATTTCAAATTTGTAAAATTTGAGGGTTTCTGGTTCCTCAAAGAAAAAAATCAAAGAAACATATTCCTATATAGCTTTACATGTTGATCCTGGGACTCATGCTTTTTTTTTTTTTTTAAATTTCCTCCTGCTTTTTATGTTTATGGCATCGTGGAGGGAGAATTTCTTCATTCTCAAATGGCTTATTTCCTGCAATTACGGATAAGGCTCTGTAATCTGCATGATGGAAGATTGATCCTGAGTCTCCTGCATTGGCAGGCAGATTCTTTACCACTGAGCCACCAGGGAAGCCCATGATGGAAGATACAAAGGTTAACAGGACACAGAATTTGTCTTTAAGAATGATGTAGTTAGAGACAGAAGGAAGGTAAGGGCATTAAATGTTGAGTGACTAAATGAAAAATTTTTTGACAGTCACAGTGGCTGTAGGAATGCAGTGAAGGGCAAGACTCAAATATTTAACATTTATGCTGCTGGCCACTGGGGTTGTTTCCATATCCTGGTTAATAAAAATAGTGCTACAATGAACATTGGGGTGCATGTGTCTTTTTAAATCTGGGTATATGCCCAGTAGTCTGATTGCTGGGTCACATGGTCAATTATACCTCAGAAACAAATAAACAAACATAGCAAAAGAGAAAAAAAAATTAACATTTAGCCTAACTGAAGGAATGGTTAACTAGTACTTACTGATTTATTAAATTTACTAAATGGGCTTGCCTGGTAGCTTAGACGGTAAAGAATCTGCCTGCAATGCAGGACACCTGGGTTCGATCCCTGGATTGGGAAGATCCCCTGGAAGATGGCATGGCAACCCACTCCAGTATTTTTGCCTGAAGAATCCCCATAGACAGAGGAGCCTGGTGGGCTGTGGTCTGTGGGGTCACAAAGAGTTGGACATGACTGAGCAACTAAGCACAAATGAAGTTGGTCTTCAAAGTCCATTTAGACAGTGTTCTCTCTGATCATTTCTGTGTGAATCATTGAATATTGTTCCAGTTTTTTAGTGGTGTGAGGGCATGCTTTTTCTTTTAAATACAGATTATATTATTTAATCTTTATTTGTAGAGACCTTGCCAAGAGCCATCAACATTAACTATTATAATAATTAATGTTTGGGAGTTGAAGGAAGTTATAGAGCAATCACTACATCAATGACTCCTGCGTTTTAAGAGTTTAAATGCAAGGGAGTTTTAGTGATTCAGGCAGATATGTAAACTAGTATCTCTAGTACAAGTGGCTAAATTGTAACTCAAAGAACAAACCCTACTGGGAGTTGGAGGAGATTTAAGTCACACTGAGTATATCAGTTTGGATAAATGTCTTGACAGGTAGAATGATTTCTTTTTCTAATTTTATCTGACATGGGTATGATTCAACTCTATAACTCTGAGTTACTGTAGAAATTAAGTGGAATGGTTACAGATTAGAGTGGGGATGGAAAACAATGATAACAGGAATAAAGTACCTGTCCATACTTTATCATTTTCTAGAGTATGTTCTTTGCATTATTCTCACCAAGAAAACTGGATTGATTTCTTGTTTTCTAAGGTGGATCCAAAGAGAGGGGTGGTATCTTTTCCTTTCTTTTTTTTTTTTTTTTTTCACATTTACACAGTGATATGATACAAGAGTGATTCATTCATTGGAAATAGTCTGAGTATGGGGTGGGGTTAGGTTCTAGAGCTCTTATTTCAATCAGAATGCTATAATAATCTATTAATATATTAATTAGATAATCTGAAAACTTGTAATTTAAAGTCTATGGAGCAAATCAAGTTTATTCAATACATATTCATTGAACAAATAAATGAACAGATTGGGACATTGGTGGTTTTTTATTGGTATAAATGATGGTGAAATTAAGAGAAAGGTCTTTTATGATTATACCAGACATTTAGTTTTCTAGAAGATGATGGCCAAGGAGGAATGATGTGTAGAAAAGAGGTGTGAGAGTGCCAGAGAGACTCCATATGGTTGCTGGGGTTCAAATAATGATGGTTGTTCTTGTGTTTCTGAAAGTCTTGGAGTCAGGCTTAAAATGGTGTTTTGGGACACAGATACTCATTTAAATATGACATCAAATCTTTGAAATACAGGTATCAATATATAAGGCATATATAACTGCTAATGCATATAGTATAGCCCCCCTTCTTCTCTGGAAATAAAATCATCAAATTTCTATATCTAGGTCTTATTTATGTAAAGGAATATGCTTTAGAATTTTTCCAATATATTTGTATGTGATTTTATAAGCAAGTACTTGTATATGTGCCTTTTAGATTTGGATAGAGAAAATAATTGTTTAGAAATAATAGATTAAATAAATTTTTAGAGACTAAAAATGTATTTCTTTAAATTTCCTTTTAGTATAGTGTGTAGAACATGGACCCTACAGTCAAGATTGTGTTCAAGTCCTGTCTGAGTCTGAATCCTGACTCTACCTCTTTATTCAGCTGATTGGGGGAATTTAATGATCTCTATGTTTCAATTTCCTCATCTGTAAAATAGAGATGAATAGTATTTCTTTTTCTGGTCAGAGGCAGCTTTATAGGTACTCAGCCAGTGACACAGCTCAGGCTCTGGCACTCAGAATTTGGCCCTGTGCTTGTTGTTGAATGCTCCATGGTCATCATCTTGGCATTTTTATCAGGTTTTACTTTGGATTTATGTATGTAATGATGTCAGATGGGGCAGTGTCGCTTGCACTGGGGGCTTGCAGCCTTGCCTTATGTGTGGTTCTGTCTGCTCCTGTCTCCCCACTTCTGTGGAGGGGTTCTGGGATTCCCCTTCTCATGCCCCCTCCTGTCTCCCCAGGCCTCCAGTGGGGACTGGGCATGGGCTTTGGGGATGTCAGGTCAGCTAGTGGGGCACCTGCTGAGTGTCAGGGACAGGAGATGGTCCAAGCACCTGTGAAGATCTGCCTTCACCCTGCAAGCATCTCCTGATAGGTTGAGAGAGAAAGACCATGGAAGAAAGGAAAAAAGCTTTTATCCTTCAATTTTAACAAGGGACCCTGCATTTTTATTTTGCATTGAACCCTGCAAATTGTGTGACTTACCTCAAATAGGGTGTTTTTAGGACTGATGTTAAAGTAACTGGAATGATGCCAGTAATACAGTAGACACTATAGAAAGCATTGCTGTTATCTAACATATTCATATTTGTAAGTGATACTTACATGTGTTATAATGTGTTTATGTAGCATAATAACTATAAAATAAATGATTAATATTATTTCCTGGTACATGTTGTCATGAACAGTCTTTATTGCATCTATATGGAAATAGATCATTTAACTAATATTATTTCTTGTACATGTTGTCACGAATAATATTTATTACAATTTGATGGAAATAGATCCTTAAAAAATAATAGATGGCTTCTAATTGGTTCTTAATATATGAAGTCTAGTTAAGTATTACAGAATTCATTTTTGCATTTTTTTAGTACAACTTTAAAAATGTCTGTAAAAGTTATATGCTGATACAAAGTATATCCACTTTTGTACTGCATTTAGATGTGAAGCCAACATGTTGCAGAAGTAGCAGATGAGAAACAAACTCAGCCCAGATATTTATGCTTTGCTGTTTATCTTGTTCTGTATCCTCTTGTGGTATATACAGACTATTTTCTGTATCCCTGCTTTAGCTATTTAGAACTGTTACTCTTTTTCTTTCTTGTCCAGAAAATATCTGTGGGATACTACAGAAATGAACGCCTTTGTTTAGATTTTATTCAATAGAGTGAGATTAAAACAGATTTTATATATCATAGATGAATACTTAGTGTGTATATTGCAAATGTTGAGAGCTTAAGGAAGAAGGCTGCTCTTGGCTTCAACAATAGTGTTGTCTTTCTTTAATCTTTAAGTAACATTCTGAACTTGACTAGCTATACAAAGAGCAGATGGTGAAATGGTGCCAAGTTGACATTCACCATCTGCTTCTTACATATATAATTTTGTATGCTAAAAAACGATATAGCAGAGATCTGCTGTTTACTGGTTGTTGGTTAGAGAAACTGTACCATTTGGGACAGTCGTATTTCAGCTTGAATACCTTCATTACATAATCATAAGCAAAGAAACTTGTCACAATAGAGCTCCATATGTGGTTTTGTCTATTATTTGCATGTATGAAATTTCATTGTTGTTTATGATAAGAACTTGAGATAGGACCAGAAATCATAGAAGGGTATATTTGGTGCTTGGTTGAGTTTGACAAATGCCTGGACAGATTAAACAGTGTCTTTGCCCTAAACTGGTAATAAGCATTCCCTGCCCTCTAGTTTAATTTAAACTGGGATGGAAGGAAAGAAGGCTTTTAGCTAAACAGTACTCAGTTCTTACACATAATATGCGAGAGGACAATTGGGATTTCCAAGCTAAGCTATTTCAGAGTTGATCAGGAACAAAGCCAGGCCATCCGTCTTATTATAGGAAAAGTGTGGATGGATGAAGAGAGCTTAGATTAACCCTTGCGCCCTACTTGCTCAGTCAGGATGGGATTCCCATCCTTCAGAGGGGTGCCCTTCTCTGTTAGATTTCCCAGAGTCCTTTTCTCTTGATGTGAGCCACATGCCTTAGCAAGAGGCAAGCTCCAAAGTCAGCTGCAGATAATAGCCTCATTCCTCCACTGCTTCTCCTCATCCCAGTACTAAATGTGGGCTTGATGGCAGCGTGAGACTGATGGGAGAGCAATTCTTTGCTAAATTAGAGAGATACATCATTGAGAAGTGCCTCAGAGGAAGAGAAAAGAGACATAAGGAGTTAAGCTTGTGAGCCAGGCTGCTAATGTATAAAGAATAAATTAATAATGACTGTATTTGCCCTCTATTTTCTAGTATCCATAAAGCAGGATTATACTATACATGGACCTAATGTGGAGCCAATATGTAATCTTCAGAGGCTCTGAGAATTCCAAACTTCCATGCAGCATTTTCTTTTTTTGTTTAGATGGACACAGTTAAAAATGATTACCATGGAGTTATTGATATGAGTAGAGCATTTTTTCACCAGTACCACAGTGGTGTGTCTTAGTTTTCATTGTTATCACTAGCCAGGGAGAAAAAATAATCACATATAAATCAGAAGAAGATGGTGAGTAACTATATTTTGGGAGAAGGCAATGGCACCCCACTCCAGTACTCTTGCCTGGAAAATCCCATGAATGCAGGAGCCTGGTAGGCTGCAGTCCATGGGGTCGCTGAGAGTCGGACACGACTGAGTGACTTCACTTTCACTTTTCACTTTCCTGCATTGGAGAAGGAAATGGCAACCCACTCCAGTGTTCTTGCCTGGAGAATCCCAGGGACGGGGGAGCCTGGTGGCTGCTGTCTATGGGGTCGCACAGAGTCGGACACGACTGAAGTGACTTGGCAGCAGCAGCAACTATATTTTGAGTGGATGTTTAAAAGCAGGGACATTACTTTTTCAGCAAAGGTCCATCTCATCAAGGTTATGGTTTTTTCAGTGGTCATGTACGGATGTGAGAGTTGGACTATAAAGAAAGCCGAGCACTGAAGAATTGATGCTTTTGAACTGTGGTGTTGGAGAAGACTCTTGAGAGTCCCTTGGAGTGCAAGGAGATTCAACCAGTCCATCCTAAAGGAGACTAGTCCTGGGTGTTCATTGGAAGGACTGATGCTGACGCTGGAATTCCAATATTTTGGCTACCTGATGCGAAGAGCTGACTCATTTGAAAAGACCCTGATGCTGGGAAAGATTTAGGGCAGGAGAAGAAGGGGATGACAGAGGATGAGATGGTTGGATGGCATCACTGACTCAATGGACTTGGGTTTGGGTGAACTCCGGGAGTTGGTGATAGACAGGGAGGCCTGGCGTGCTGCGATTAATGGGGTCGCAGAGTCGGACACGACTGAGCGACTGAACTGAACTGAACTTATGGCCTTTCAATACTTCTCTATTGTATTTACCAACCCTGGTAAAGTCTGTGTTTGGTCATATGACAGACAAATGAAGATATAGCTTGTGTTTACTTTATCTCCTTTAAGGCTGAGGTAGAAAAATAAGACACTTAAAATGCAGTATACTGGGAATATGGAGACTGGCTTGGTAATATTGGCTAAGGACATGGATTCCATGTCTGGAGTCTGAGACTAGATTCTGCTCCACATTAGTGATTGTTTTTGGATGAATGAACAAGGGTCTTCAAAATTGGGCTTGCAGTTAGTTTGCTTATCTGGAATTAGTGGGAATAATATTTTACTCTTCAGAACCAATCTTGTCTTGAAACCGTAGTTTCAATGATGAGCACTGGGGACTATGGGTATACACCTTTTCAGCAAGGTATGACCTTCTTGAAATCACTTTTCCTACAGGAAAATCTGGTTCTGAGTTCAGAAGGGACACATTTGATCTAGGAGATAGGTATTGGACTTAGGACTATCTTGTAACTCTTGATATTTACATGCATGCTTGATTATAGACAGAAGTTGAGACCCTAACCAGAGATCAAATTGCCAACATCCGCTGGATCATGGAAAAGGCAAGCGAGTTCCAGAAAAGCATCTATTTCTGCTTTATTGACTATGCCAAAGCCTTTGACTGTGTGGATCACAATAAACTGTGGAAAATTCTGAAAGAGATGGGAATACCAGACCACCTGACTTGCCTCTTGAGAAACTGTAGGCAGGTCAGGAAGCAACAGTTAGAACTGGACATGGATCAACAGGTTGGTTCCAAATAGGAAAAGGAGTACATCAAGGCTGTATATTGTCATCCTGCTTATTTAACTTCTTTGCAGAGTGCATCATGAGAAATGCTCGGCTGGAAGAAGCACAAGCTGGAATCAAGATTGCTAGGAGAAATATCAATAACCTCAGATATGCAGATGACACTACCCTTATGGCAGAAAGTGAAGAACTGAAGAGCCTCTTGATGAAAGTAAAAGAGGAGAGTGAAAAAGTTGGCTTAAAGCTCAACATTCAGAAAACTAATATCATGCCAGGACTTCATGACAAGTAGATGGGGAAACAGTGGAAACAGTGAAAGACTTAATTTTGGGGGGCTCCAAACTCACTGTAGATGGTGACTACAACCATGAAATTAAAAAACACTTATTCATTGGAAGGAAAGTTATAACCAACCTAGACAGCATATTAAAAAGTAGAGACATTAGTTTGCCAACAAAGGTCTGTCTAGTCAAGGCTATAGTTTTTCCACTAATCATGTATGGATGTGAGAATTGGACTATAAAGAAAGCTGAGCACCAAAGAATTGATGCTTTTGAACTGTGGTGTTGGAGAAGACTCTTGAGAGTCCCTTGGACTGCAAGGAGATCCAACCGTCCATCCTAAAAGAGATCAGTCCTGAGTGTTCATTGGAAGGACTGATGTTGAAGCTGAAACTCCAATACTTTGGCCACCTCATGCGAAGAGTTGACTCTTTGGAAAAGACCCTGATGCTGGGAAAGATTGAAAGTGGGAGGAGAAGGGGACCACAGAGGTGAGATGGTTGGATGGCATCACCGACTTGATGGACATGAGTTTGAATGAACTCTGGGAGTTGGTGATAGACAGGGAGGCCTGGTATGCTGCAGTTCGTGGGGTTGCAAAGAGTCGGACACAGCTGAGTGACTGAATGGAACTGAACTGAGACCCTATATTGCTTTTTGCTTTGGGGAATGTTAAATGCCTCTTACAGCTGGCTAAAATTGATGTGTACTGCATCTTTGAACCACTTGGCAAAGGAAGGTGGTATTAGAATTTATTGCAGTGGTAAATTTTATTGTACACCTTTAGTTCATCTGGGACTTGAACATTGTTTTCAATCTTTATGACATTTTTGTTTTGTATTATTCAGGAAGAACATTAGATAATTCCTGTGGTTGGCAATTATGGGGCATTTAATAAATGGTCTTTGATTCTAGAGGATAAAATGTCAGTGTGAGTGCATGCTTAGCCACTCAGTCATGCCCGACTCTTTGCGACCTCATGGTCTGTAGCCCACCAGGCTCCTCTATCCTGGGATTCTCCAGACAGCAATACTGGAGTGTGTTGCCATCGCTTCCTCCGGGGATCTTCCTGACCCAGTGGTCAAACCCAGGTCTTCTGCATTGGCAGGCAGACTCTTTACCATCTGATCCACTTGGGAAACCCAAAATGTCAGTGTGCTGCTGCTGCTAAGTCGCTTCAGTCGTGTCTGACTCTGTGCGACCCCACAGACAGAAGCCCACCAGGTTCCCCCTGGGATTCTCCAGGCAAGAATACTGGAGTGGGTTGCCATTTCCTTCTCCAATGTCAGTGTACTGTATTCCAAAGAAATGATCATTGTTGAATCCAGCTAAATTTTTGTCCTATGTACCTTATGCAGATGTTTCCTTTTATTAATACTTTTAGCAACTGGGGACAACATGTCCATTTTCACATAGTAGAAAAATCTCTGGAATTGAGTTTTGTGGTTAGCAAAAATAAATAAAAACATCTAAGGCCCTTCATTTGTAGCTACTATGGTACTATATTGAAAAATA
The DNA here is from genome assembly GCA_935064755.1 of Tragelaphus eurycerus. Lineage (NCBI taxonomy): Eukaryota > Metazoa > Chordata > Mammalia > Artiodactyla > Bovidae > Tragelaphus > Tragelaphus eurycerus. Next base: position 66,253,448 of record CAKXYN010000004.1, on the reverse strand, counting down.
AATGTGTATGTATATTTTATTATAATATTGTTATGTATTTTTTTTTCTGGTGAAAAACCTACTTAGAAGTTTTTTCTGCTCACCCCTTTTCTTCTCACTATTCCACATTTCTCTCCATATATACATTATTTTATGATACTTTGAGAACTAAAAAAGTCATTGCTAGTTGTTTTTCAAAAGTTGATATTAATGCATAAAAATTATAAGTAATATGAGAATTTTCTCTTGATTAAGTGGAAATGTAGTTTCTTTTATAAAATTGAAAGTGTTCTTCTCTTACAGACTGTAGTTAAAGATTATTTGAAAGAAAGAACCTTTTTTTAATTAAAACCATTATATTAAACTAATTTTTCAAGATAAAGGCCACTTGGTAATTACAATTGAGACATTTTGCTGGACTTAAAAATGTTTTATTTCCATTTAGTGTTAAGGTCTGTAGTCCATTGTATTTGCAAAGAGCATTACACTCACTCTTCAACCATATTAAAAATTTTATAGTTGGAAAAAATTAACCTAACTCGGGAAAAAAGCCGAGGCTAATGAATAGAAAGGAAAAAATTTGTTAAAAGTTACTTCAGATTAACAATTATGCATAATTTGTTATGTAGATGGCAAACGTACAGTTTCAAATGAGTTTAAACCTATATGGAAAAATATATATGTTGAGTTTTAAGTAAGTAGCAAGTTAGGCAAAATATCTTGGTGACTTACAGACGTACAAAAAAGTAAGCAATTTAGATTGTATGTGGGTCTTCTTTAATAAGCCTTGAACTTCACATTTGTTTACCGTCTTTTATGTACTATGATAATACTCTATTCAATTTATGTTGTCACTACAACATAAATGCTTATTATTATATCCTTTTTACAGTTGCAGAAACTAAGGCCATGAACGACACAATAATAAGTATAACATAGCACAGGAAGGGGTGAGCTTGATTAGTATCCAGGTCTGTTTGACTGTAGGTTGTAGGCCTTCTCACTATACCACACTAACTGTGTGACCCTAACTGAGGACTTTATTTATTTAGGGAACAGTTTCTTAATCTATAAAGAGAAGATTTAGAAATTTATATCAGAAATCTCATTGCTCTCAGGTTCTGATAACTTATTTTCGTTCCTTCTTTTAATATTTAGACCATAAAGTATTTACAAAGGTTACATATTATATAATATAGTTAATAAAATATTACCTTGATACCTTACACAGCACTTCAGAATGATAATCTATGTCCACCCAAAGTTGAATTTTAAAAGGCTATTCAGTTTACCTTAGCACTGAGAAAAATTAGAGAAACAGTGAACTGCTATACAGTTTATGAAAAATTTACTAGAAAAGTAGTTGGATTATATTTTGTATTATGTTATAAATGTATGGAGAAGACACTGACATGTGAAAAACATACTAAACTTATTTTGCTTTATGATAATTTAGCTTTGTCATATTTAAGCTATGTTTGCTAATATATAAGTAAACAGGGAAAGTTGATAATTTGTCATCTTTGTCCTATTTTAAAGATCAGATCAGATCAGATCAGTTGCTCAGTCGTGTCCGACTCTTTGTGACCCCATGAATCGCAGCACGCCAGGCCTCCCTGTCCATCACCAACTCCCGGAGGTCACTCAGACTCACATCCATCGAGTCAGTGATGCCATCCAGCCATCTCATCCTCTGTCGTCCCCTTCTCCTCCTGCCCCCAATCCCTCCCAGCATCAGAGTCTTCTCCAATGAGTCAACTCTTCGCATGAGGTGGCCAAAATACTGGAGTTTCAGCTTCAGCATCATTCCTTCCAAAGAAATCCCAGGATTGATCTCCTTCAGAATGGACTGGTTGGATCTCCTTGCAGTCCAAGGCACTCTCAAGAGTCTTCTCCAACACCACAGTTCAAAAGTATCAATTCTTCGGCGCTCAGCCTTCTTCACAGTCCAGCTCTCACATCCATACATGACCACAGGAAAGACCATAGCCTTGACTAGGCGAACCTTTGTTGGCAAAGTAATGTCTCTGCTTTTGAATATGCTATCTAGGTTGGTCATAACTTTCCTTCCAAGGAGTAAGCGTCTTTTAATTTCATGCTGCAGTCACCATCTGTAGTGATTTTGGAGCCCAGAAAAAGAAAGTCTGACACTGTTTCTCTATCTACTTCCCATGTAGTGATGGGACCAGATGCAATGATCTTCGTTTTCTGAATGTTGAGCTTTAAGCCAACCTTTTCACTCTCCACTTTCACTTTCATCAAGAGGCTCTTTAGTTCCTCTTCACTTTCTGCCATAAGGGTGATATCATCTGCATATCTGAGGTGATTGATATTTCTCCCAGCAATCTTGATTCCAACTTGTGTTTCTTCCAGTCCAGCATTTCTCATGATGTACTCTGCATATAAGTTAAATAAACATGGTGACAATATATAGCCTTGACATACTCCTTTTCCTATTTGGAACCAGTCTGTTGTTCCATGACCAGTTCTAACTGTTGCTTCCTGATTTTAAAGATAAAGCTTAATAAATATAAACTTTTTAAAAGTCTATCTGTATAAAGTGAGGTAAAAGCTAATGCCTACTACAAGTTCTTTGTCATGTTCTTAAAACTACAGTAGTTCTGATAACTTTATGTGAATTTATCTAGATATTGCAAAGTTAACATATTGTCCTCACAAAGTAATAGCTCAACTTCTATGTTTACTCTTTTTTTCTGTTTTACTTTGGTGTTTAATGAGGAATAAATGCAGTGAACAACCAAAAAAATGGAACATTCTCTTTGCTCTTGAAGTGGATAAAAAATTTCTGGCAATCCTATTTCAAAGGAATTTGTCATACTTTTAAATGAATGATTTAATATAAGGATAAATGATAACATGGACATTATTTTATATGACATAAAGTAGAATTTTAAAGCTAAAATTTATTTGTCTTATTTTTGCTCACAGTGTATTTAAAGTTATTCTCAAAAGTAGATACATGTCTATAAAATAGGAAATTGAAAGCATCTAATTTTATAGTAATGTTTGCATTTTTTTAAAGTATATTAACACTCCCTTCCGGAGAGGGCAATGGCACCCCACTCCAGTACTTTTGCCTGGAAAATCCCATGGACAGAGGGGCCTGGTAGGCTGCAGTCCATGGGGTCGCTAAGAGTCGGACACGACTGAGTGACTTCACTTTACTTTTCACTTTCATGCATTGGAGAAGGAAATGGCAACCCACTCCAGTGTTCTTGCCTGCAGAATCCCAGGGACGGGGGAGCCTGGTAGGCTACTGTCTATGGGGTCACACAGAGTTGGACACGACTGAAGTGACTTAGCATAGCATAGCAACACTCCCTTCCACAAAGCAAAGGCTTCCCTGGTGGCTCAGCTGGTAAAGAATTGCCTGCAATGTAGGAGATCTCAGTTTGATCCCTGGGTTGGAAAGATCCCTTGGAAAAAGTAAAGGCTATCCACAGCAATATTCTGGCCTGGAGAATTCCATGAACTATATAAACCATGGGGTCACAAAGAGTTGGACACAACTGAGCAACTTTCACTTTCATCACAAAGCAGTGGTTTTTTCCTGTTGAGTGTTGCTTAACACTTAAGGGTCACTGACTGATATCTTAAGGATATTTTAATTCACATTTGAATTACAGAGTACCTGCTAATGAGGGACAGGCAGAAGAAAATAAGCAGAATTTCACTAATTAGAAGTTTAAGAGTTTTGTTAGTATGTAACCATTGGACAGCCAGATCATCATTAATGCCTTTGGAAAAAAGAACAGAGATACTTTGAAATGCAAAAAGATAACTCAACACAAATCTTTGTTAAATCAAAAATATTGATTGAGTTGATCTTGTATGCCAATCAGTCAGCATTAATGGTTGACAAAACCCTTTCCCCAGAGCAGTTTGATGTGTAGTGGAATTTGATAGGACGTTTACTATTTACTAAAAGTAAGTATGATAAATATGTTCTTTTAAAAAGTTGAGAGATGAGAATCCATCTTATATGGTGTGATACAGGAGACTCTCTCTGAAGAATTGTGTCTCATTGTAACTCAATAATTGTAATTTCTTCAGCATGCTTTGCATGCTGTAAATGCATCATCTCTAATTATAACCAGAATAATTCAAGGAAGAAATTCTAATATAGTAACTGAATGGACACTTTCTTCTATCTGGCTGTAAACTCAATTTCTTTTCACATTGTATTGCCTTCCTGTGACTTCTGCAGTCTGAATTATAAAGTAACAGGATATGACAGATAGGAGGAGCCTTCAGTTCAATTCAGGTCAGTCAGTTGTGTCTGACTCTTTGCGACCCTATGAACTGCAGCATGCCAGGCCTCCCTGTCCATCACCAACTCCCTGAGCCTACCCAAACTCATGTCCATTAAGTCAGTGATGCCATGCAACCATCTCATCCTCTGTCATCCCCTTCTCCTCCTTCCCTCAATCCTTCCCAGCATCAGGGTCTTTTTAAATGAGTCAGCTCTTCGCATCAGGTGGCTAAAGTATTGGAGCTTCAGCTTCAACATCAGTCCTTCCAATGAACACTCAGGACTGATCTCGCCTAGGATGGACTGGCTGGATCCTTGGCAGCCCAAGGGACTGTCAGGAGTCTTTTCCAATACCACAGAAGGAGGCTTAAGGGCCGTCTATTCAAAATCTTCAGTTTTACATCTTTGAAAGGGCCAAAGAGGTTCATGAACTTGCCAGTGACGAACAGAGACTAAAACTTCAGTCTTCTTGTTCCTAGTATTTGTTCTTCCACAGCCCTTTTCTAATACCCTTCAGGAGCAATTAATTGTATACTCTCTTGGGATGTAGCTTGTCTTACTCAACTCTTTTTGATATGTGTGTGTGTGTGTGTGTGTGTGTGTGGCTTTCTAAGTGACTTTAGTCGTATCCGACTCTTTGTGACCCCCATGAACTATACAGTCCGTGGAATTCTCCAGGCCAGAATACTGGAGTGGGTAGCCATTCCCTTCTCCAGAGGATCTTCCCAATCCAGGGATTAAACCCAGGTCTCCTGCATTGCAGGTGGATTCTTTACCAGTCGAGCCACCAGGGAAGCCCAAGAACACTGGAGTGGGTAGCCTATCCCTTCTCCAGGGGATCTGTCTGATCCAGGGATTGAACTGGGTTCTCCTGCATTGCAGGTAGATTCGTTACCATCTGATCTACCAGGGAAGCCCTAGTTGGTCACAGGTGCTTTTTAATTTAATTAAAAAAAATTTTATTTTGACAAATAGGCTTTGGGAAATATAATAGAATTCAGGTGTAACCAGTACAGGTTTTAGGATATACTGAATAGTGTTTTAGGAAGGTAAATCTTCTAGAGATAAACTGGGTAAATTTATCCTGATCCAAGGAGGCAACAGTGACTTTGGAGGAAAAAGGTAAATTCAAGACCTTTTCAAACAAACAAATAAAAACCCCACAGCATGTGGTAGCAAATTGAATTAAAGAAAATGATGGTGAAGATTTATGATATATAGATATCGAATGTAACTCTTGTCCCTATTAATGAGAAAAGTTGAAAAATCACAAGCCAGTCCTCGGTGTTCTCTTTGAGGGGATGGCAGTTATCATGACACCACTACTGAGATTGAGCTGGCAGCGTCATGGGGCTGGAACCATATGGAAGAAGATGGTGAGTTAAACACAAGGGAAGCAGGTGTGGGCATTGTGGAGCTCAGGGTTGTAAGTTATCCTGGTCCCTCTGTGAGCCTTCTCTTCTGTGTAATTAGAATCGCATCTCTTAAAGAGATAGACTCTTTAAAAGCCTTGATGGGAATCCAATTTTTAAAAATCCATTCAAACAAGTATAGAGACAGGATTCCCAACCTCATTTTTACTAGATTTCTTTGAAATATATGCAGGCTAATGAGTGGTGATTGTCGTTTCATGTGTTAGTTGCTCAGTTGTGTCCAACTCTTTGCAACCCCATGGACTGTGGCCCACCAGGCTCCTCCGTCTGTGGAGTTTTCTAGGCGAGGATACTGGAATGGGTAGCCATTACCTTTTCCGGGGGATCTTCCTAACCCAAGGATTGAAGCTGGGTCTCTTGCACTGCAGGAACATTCTAGACCATCTGAGCCACCAGGGATGCCATAGGTAGAGTCAGTTTCTCTCCCTTTTTTCTTTTGTCAGTGTCCTGTGTAAAACTATGACCTAGCTTGGACATGATTTCAAATAGTTTCCTTTAAAGCTGTTTCTCACAGAGCGATGTATTAGGCATCTCTAAACACTTTACCAACAGGTACAGGATACAGAGTAGACAGTTTTGACTTGGTGTCAGTTTGACTTGAAAGTCCGTAGTAACCGATTCCATACTTAACTGGATTGTGTGTGCTACATCACACAGAAGCTGTTCAAGGAACAGCTACTTAAATATAATTTTAAACTCTTAAAATATAGAAAATATATGTCACATAAAATAACTGGATCTACTCTCTGTTTTCCTGTGTGACCTTGGCATGTCCCTGTAGGTGTCTGTTGGGTCTCCTCTGTTTGCCTAGGGACAGTGTGCACTTGGCTTGTGCTCATTAACACTGTAGGGAGAAAGTGACTTCTTACTTCCTCTTATTCCATGGACTTGAAAGTCCACAGATTATGTGCTCCCAGTGACACCTGATTCTTCTATATGCTGTTTCTAGATTGTTCAACTTGCAGATGGAAGGTTAATTATATAGCCTCCCTGTTTCACTCATTAACATTTCAAAAATGATTAAGCAAGAAAAATAAGAGATCCTGTAGATGTATATAGACTCTAACTTAGTTTCGTGTGGTGTAGAGTAGACTTTGTCTGGTGGAGAATAAAGAAATGCATATTGGACGTTTACCCTGGTATGACTTTTCTCCAAAAGGTATTTTAAGAAATAAGCGTGTGTATAGGAAGCATGTTTTAAAATAACACTTTGGAACTAAAAATCAGATAGTTTAAAGTCAGAGTGACTAATGTATTCCTCTAATGTTTGAAATGTTACCAGTATTTGGAAAGTGTTATAATCTTGCTATAGGCATTGGGAAGCAAACATATTTCTCAGTAAGAGACTGTGATCCAACCATCATGAGATAGAACAGTTTTGATTCTATATAAAAGAACAGAAGCCTTATCCTGCAAATCAAAATTGTTGTGTTCCTTTAAATTTGTTTTTTTTTTTTTTTTTTTCAAGAATTAAGGGTTTTGAGTGGAAAGTGAATCATTTATTTATTCATCCAAGATTCAGTGCATGAGAAAAGTGAGGGTCAGAAAGATGAAATAACCACCCAAGACCACACAGGCATGAAGGGAGGAGCTGGGATTTGATTCAGGATGTCCAGCTCCTGGCCGAGAATTATTAACCATGCACTTTATTCCCACAGCTGTCTTCTGTAACTCACTGTGCTGTTTCTCAGCCTAGAGTTTCTATGAGTGTTTCAGAATCGATGGTATTTTCTATATTCTTTGGTTTTGAATAAGAGCATGTGCTGTGTCTTTGTGGATGTGTGTGCTTAGGTGTGTGCGCACAGGTGTGCATATGTATGGTGTAAGGGCATCAGGCTGAGAGTGCCTGAAGCAGTCGGGCAGTGATGGGACTTGGGCAGTTTAAGGAAAATGAGAAGAAGGAAAAATCAGAAGATTCTTCTAGTCTGTAGGTTGTAAAGGCTGGGATATAAGAGGAAATGATTGTTTTATGTGTTTTCCAAACTTTTGAACCAGTCTTCATTTAGAACCACCATCAACCTTTCTGCTCACTTCAACCCTATAATATTCCATTGCCTGAGCTGCTTCTGTTAGTGGATATGCAATACTGATTCAATGGCAGAAGGAGTTGTTGTTCAAGGGATCGGAAACAGATTTCTTTTTTTTTTTTTTTTAATTAATTCGTTTTTAATTGAAGGATAATTGCTTTACAATGTTGTGTTGGTTTCTGCCATACATCACCATGAATCAGCCATAGGTACACATATGGCCCGTCCCTCTGGAACCCCCCTCCCACCTCCCACCCCTCTAGGTTTTGACAGCGCCCCCGTTTTGAGTTCCATGAGTCATACAGTGAATTCCCATTGGCTGTCTATTTTACACATGGTAATGTATGTTTCCAAGAACAGATTTCTTAATTTAATTCTGATAATGCCACATACAGATAGCCTAGAAATCATATCAATCCATGATGTGAGAAATGGGTGGAGAATTCGGCTTTAGTATTTTTTTTTTTTAACTAAACTTACATTTTTCTTACTGAACAGTCTCAAGCACGTGAAGTAGTTAAACTTCACTTCTCTTCTGTGATCCTTGTGTCTGCCAAATTTCACCATTTCTGTTTCCCTTTAGAAGTTCAGCTTTTTAAATTCAACTAGTAACATACCTGTTTTCAATAGTTTTTTTTTTTTTTTTACAAATGGTAGTTTTCAGGCTCTCTCACATAAGTATGTTTTGTGACAATTAAATTTTTAAAATAATCATGATTATGTCTTTTAAGTGCTAGTGTATCCCCATTCAGTGGCTAATATAATGCTAATTGCAGTCAGTAGTAAATAAATTGTTAGTGAATGAAAGGCGATCTGTAGACGTTCATGTAATTTAGGGTTTCTACTATGATTCTTTAAGAATTCCTCACACTGAAGAATTTTCTCATCTAAACAAAGCGATTTAATATATGCCATTACAGATACGTCTGGGAATTGGGGAAGGAGATATTTGGAAGCAGAGAGGAGTGAAACAAGGAGACCCATATAATTGACATGATGCCCCTTTGAGTCAGCTCCCGAATAGGAAGGAATTTTGACTGTACAACCCAGTTAACAATGATCCTGAACTGAATTTATCTGAAACTACTATCTTGGTCCTATACTGTAATGTTTGTACAGATAATGCTTACCAATTTGCCATTGAGTATCTGTGTTAATAAATTCATTTTAGTTTAAAAGCATGGTTGGTAAAGCCAGTTTCTGAGATTTGATTTCTTGCGTTATGGACTCTTTGATCTTTGATGAATTATTTAGCCCTGTGTTCTGAATCAGGTTGTTTTCTTTATCCGCAAATAAAGGCTTATAGATGAAGTAGATTCTAATAGTAGATTCTACCTCATGGAGCTGTTGTCAAGTTAATATTTCTAAAGTCCTTTGAACAGGGCTCAGCAAATGGTATACACTGAATTCTTATTGGCAATAAACCGTAGAGAACTAGGACATCCCAGAATCTAATGTTAAATATAATGTTATTTATTGGAGTCATTTGGTGATTTGGTCTTGGGTTTTAGAAATTATTTTAAAAATTTCGTTCTTTGATTTATCAGTTACTTGTTGAGCATTTGCTTTGCACTGTAGAGAGTAGCATGGATACTGCCTCTGATATCAGTACCTTTTATCTGTTTCATGTTCTTACCTTTATAAAGCCTTTCCAAATGTTAGCTTATATGGCTTTCCTGTGACAACTATGAGATAGCAACCTAGATGTCCACTGACAGAGGACTAGATAAAGAGGATGTGGTATATACATATACAATGGAATATTACACAGCCATTAAATAGAATGAAATAATGCCATTTGCAGCTACATGGATGGATCTAAAGATTGTTATAATGGGTGAGGTAAGTCAGACAGATAAAGGGAAATATGATATTCCTTATATGTGGAATATAAAAAAAAGATGATGCAAATGAACTTATTTACAAAGTGGAAACAGATTCGCAGACTTAAAGAATGAACTGACGGTTCCTGAGAGGAAGGGTGGGGAGAGAAGGGGTAGTTAGGGAGTTTAGGATGGATATGTGCACACTGCTATATTTAAAATGAATAACCAATAAGGACCTACTGTAATGCAGAAAGGACTCTACTCAATATTATGTAACAACCTAAATGGGAAAAGAATTTGAAAAAGAATAGATGCATTTATGTGTATAACTGAATCACTTTGCTGCACACCTGAAACTCTCACAACATTGTTAATCAACTGTACTCCAATATAAAAAAGTTTAAAAAAAGCCCCCAAAACTATGAGGTAGGTAAGAAAAATTATATTGCCAGTTTCTGGATGAAGTAACTTTTCACTGGGATGTAAGGATATCCTTCATTAGAGGAAGTACAGTTTAGGTAATTTCTGTTCTTTCAACACACCCATCTCATTGTAGGAAGAGCCTTGCCTATTTACATTCCCCTTGGAGCCGGCTGTTTGTTGCCTCTGCAGGTTTCCACGTGGATCACCTGGACCTGGAACAACAACCATCCATGTTGATTTGGGTTCTTCTAAGGCTGGACCACAGTAATTCTATCCTTAGGTTTTTTGTTTTTTAACTTGTAGAAAAAATTTATGAGTGTTAACCAACATTGCATTTTTAAAACAATAAATTGAACATATTTGATTTATTCACAAAACATTTTAATATTTCTGATGTTTCTCTTTATCCTGTTGTGTCTTTGGCTTAAACAAATCCTGGTTTCCTTTTTAATTTTTTATCATTTTGCATATCTTGACTTTCAACCTTTCCACATTTAAATTCAAAGTCCAGGCTGCTTATTTTTCCTTCAACATAGACAGACATCTGAATAGGATGGGCAAAGTAAAACTGCTCGTCAGATACGTAATGGGCCTCTCTAATAGATCTGATTGAATTGATTATCCGGTGAAATAAAAAACATAAGGCACTTATCATTTAGTCATAAATTTATTCATTGCAAAGACCCACATCCCATTAATTTTATGTAATTTGGTAATTCCCAGTAGCTGCTGCTGAAGTATGTGTTCCCCCTTGGTTTTGTGTAGTGACATTCTCTGGAGGGAAGAGAACTCTATTGTGTATGTAAACCTTAAAGGGCTGAAAGATTTTCAGAGCATTCCCAGTTTTAACTATTGCTTTGATCCTACTTCTATTCTCATTCTTAAAAATGCTTTCCTCCACTATATTTCTAAACCCAAGTACCTGTAGCACTGTAGAGAAACATGACATTCAAACCGGTTGATCTTGTGTTCCAGGAGCTACCTGAAGGAGTTGCTATAGCCTCCTGTTACCCTAAACCTCTTTGGTCAAACTGTCCTAGGTTACAGTCACTTAAGATCTAGCGGATCAGTGTACAGGAAAATCTGCTAGAGCCCACCACCCCAGGGGAGCTACATTTTAACTGTTATTATGCTTGAAGAGTGAAGTGTTGGTGTGGCTTGCTGTGCAGAGAGGATCCCCACTGTAACTGATTCCCTAAGGGAAGTGAAATTCACTCCATCGTGTCTGACTCTCTGCAACTCCACATACAGTCCATGGAATTCTTCAGGCCAGAATACTGGAGTGGGTAGCCATTCTGTTCTCCAGACAATCTTCCCATCCCAGGGATTGAACCCAGGTCTCCCGCATTGCAGGCAGATTCTTTACCAGCTGAGCCACCAGGAAAGCCCCAGTGATAATTTTGACAAGTTAGTTTTAGCCTGTGTTGGAATGTCAACTTTTTGTAGTGAGTGTCTATTCCAACAATTTATCTTATTATATGATTGGAGAAAAATGGGGAAAGCAAAGATGAATCACTAAATGATCATCATTTTCCTCTCTATTCATCAGTTTGTATTTAACTATTACCCTTGTGATTACTATCTACTTGCTTTTCTCTGCTGCTTCTTGTTTCCAAATCGTGATAATTAAATATCCTAACTTTCTCTAGATCCTCTCCTATATCTGGATAGAATTTTATTCTTCTGGAATTGCTTTTCTTCTTTCTGTAAAGACAGAATTTTAAATTCATTTTTTTCCCCCTTCATGGATGTTTGCTTTAAGTTGGGCTATTGAGATTTTGATATTACTGAGAAAGAGAAAGGGAGTAATCAACAGTGACATCAAAGTCCTTTAATGCTTTCAGGAATGATAGTAAACAAAATGTTTAAATTTTGTTGGAAAGTAGAATTCGGTGAGCCTGCGAATTTTTAAGAAAATGATTTATTTGCTTCCGACAAGAGTGAGATGCTTGTATTTGTATACAGTAAGGTGCAACGGAGGACTGAAGAACTTCAGTTATATCTGTAACCTTTCACAGTTATTGGCAGAAATAAACTTTTATTTAAAGTTCTGCTTATGAGATTCAATAACTCCTCATAATCTGTTTCCTGACCTTTAGTAAACTTTCTTCCAATAATAGTATTTGTAGATAGAGGAAGTTAATTTAATTGTTGATGATAGATGGGTATGTTTCCGTTATACTAGGGAGTACCAGCAAATGGGAGGATGGTTACGTTAGAGTTTTAATCCTAAAAATAATTATGAGTCATCAAAGTGCCAGTAAAGTAATAATTGTGTAAGACATTCAAAACATCTTAGGTCAGAGAGAGAATTAAGTCTCAGAAGGCTAGTCAAGGGATAGATGATAGGATATATTTGAGAATGTAATTCTAATTTCTGGTGAATAGAGTAGGTTTTTTTTACATCCATTAAAATTGAAGGGCTTCCCACCAAAATAAGATTCTAGCCTGTAGTCTGAGATAAATATTTATTTTTGAAGTAGATAAAACTCTAATTTTTGAATCCTAAATCTTTAAGCTATGCACTTTAAGAGTGTAACTAGCCCCAGGAGAGTTAAGTATTTTATATGGAGGAAAGTAAGCTTGAATATGGAGAAGGTGATGGCACCTCACTCCAGTACTCTTGCCTGGAAAATCCCATGGATGGAGGAGCCTGGTGGGCTGTGGTCCATGGGGTCGCTGGGAGTCAGACACAACTGAGCGACCTCATTTTCACTTTTCACTTGCATGTATTGGAGAAGGAAATGGCAACCTACTCCAGTGTTCTTGCCTGGAGAATCCCAGGGGCGGCGGAGCGTGGTGGGCTGCCGTCTGTGGGATCGCACAGAGTCGGACACGACTGAAGTGACTTAGCAGCAGCAGCAGCAAGCTTGAATAATATTCCCTGACCTCCATATTTAGTATATTTTGCTTATTGTTTTTTTATTTGAATATAGTTGATTTTCAGTGTTATGTTAATTTCTTCCATATAACAAAGAGAATCAGCCCTACATACACATATATCCACTCTTTTCTAGACAACATTCCCATATAGGTCATTTCAGAGCGCTGACTAGAGTTGCTTGTGCTATAGAGTAGGTTTTTTATTAGTTATTTATAGTAGTGTGCATGTGGGGACTTCCCTGATGGCTCAGACGGTAAAGCATCTGCCTACAATGCGGAAGATCCGGGTTCGATCCCTAGGTCAGGAAGATCCCCTGGAGAAGGAAATGGCAACCCACTCCAGTACTCTTGCCTGGAAAATCCCATTGGAAGGAGGTTCCTGGTAGGCTACAGTTCATGGGGTCACAAAGAGTCAGACATAACCAAGCAACTTCACTTTCAGTGTGTATGTACCACTTCCAATCTCCCAATTATTTTTGGTTTTTAAGACTTTTTTGTTATATATTTAATTTTTATCATTTTATATGTAAAATGATAGTTATACTAAGAGTTTGTAAGCTGCTCTTTTAACTTTAAGATATTAACTTTGTCTTAGCAAAACTGAATTCTTTATTTCTTGAATTAAATCATTTTTGTCTGTAAGTAAACATTAGGTCTATTCCTAAGAAGAAAGTAGTTGGGTGTGGAGGTCTTAAAGAAAGGAACTGGTCCAAGATGTCTATTTTAACCACACATTATTTTGTCTATAAAAATAAGAATAATTTTCTTAAGATACCTATAGAACTAATGTCATCAGCCTTTTAAAGGATTGGGGACTTGGAGTGAAGGACAAGATATTAAACCAGCTTAGGTAGTAATTTTTTTGTTTGACAACTTAACATGAAGTAAAACAAATAGTGCAATGGAAAGATGTCTATGTTTTTAAAGCTTATTCACATACTTTCTTATCAATTTAACTGTTGGCTTATGCTTTAAAGATGTGTTCTTCTTTTGAAAGAAGGGTATGTATGGTAGCAAAATCATTCTAGTAGCAAAATCATTCATTTATTCTACAGTATTTGTTGGGCGTTGTTCATATGGAAAGTTGCTGGGGAACAGAGTTTGAAATTTTTGTGCAGGAGGTCTGCTGGTGGATCTGTACCTGTGGAGGAATGAAGGGAGTTAGGATGGGCAATAAGGAGACGTTGAGTCATGATGCAATTTCCATAGAGGTGTGAGCTGAGCCTATCATGAGCTGTGGAGCTAGATGGTCCTGCAGAGTTGTCCCATACGGAGGCGAGGGGATGGGCGTTTGCAGTCCTGCCTCAACCAGAGAAGTGATGCAGCCTTGAGTGGTGCAGTTGTAAGTAGTCAACAGCTAGTGCTCTTGGAAGCTGAGGGGGGCAGTGGAGAAGAGTAAATCGAGTCTAGAAGGGAGTCCTTGACTGGGAGATCTGGGTGTCTACTACCATTGCTCACCAAGAAGCTCACTTTGATCTGGTCGCTGGGGACACCGTATTGAGCAGAAGCACAGTGATCACTCTTTCCAGAAGTTGAGGTCTATTAAAAAAATTACACAAACAAAAGCAAACTTGTGGTTGTTAACAGACCTAATACATTTATTGTGAAGGACTGTATTAAGAAGCTAAGAATCTGTTATGATGCTATGGATAAAACTTTTATGTATATTGATGGTAGTCAACCTAATCTTTAGGCATGCTCATTACTGGTTTGCCTTCTCTCATGTGAGCTTATCTTGTATTATATTTTTCATGGTATTTTGTGTGGATATAGTTTGACTTCTTAATAACTGAATCTCCATCAGATCAGATCAGATCAGATCAGTCGCTCAGTCGTGTCCGACTCTCTGCGACCCCATGAACCGCAGCACGCCAGGCCTCCCTGTCCATCACCAGCTCCCGGAGGTCACCCAGACTCACACCCATCAAGTCAGTGATGCCATCCAGCCATCTCATCCTCTGTCGTCCCCTTCTCCTCCTGCCCCCAATCCCTCCCAGCATCAGAGTCTTCTCCAATGAGTCAACTCTTCGCATGAGGTGGCCAAAATACTGGAGTTTCAGCTTTAGCATCATTCCTTCAAAAGACATCCCAGGGCTGATCTCCTTCAGAATGGACTGGTTGGATCTTCTTGCAGTCCAAGGGACTCTCAAGAGTCTTCTCCAACACCACAGTTCAAAAGCATCGATTCTTCGGCGCTCAGCCTTCTTCACAGTCCAGCTCTCACATCCATACATGACCACAGGAAAGACCATAGCCTTGACTAGGCGAACCTTTGTTGGCAAAGTAATGTCTCTGCTTTTGAATATGCTATCTAGGTTGGTCATAACTTTCCTTCCAAGGAATAAGCGTCTTTTAATTTCATGGCTGCAGTCACCATCTGCAGTGATTTTGGAGCCCAGAAAAACAAAGTCTGACACTGTTTCCACTGTTTCCCCATCTATTTCCCATGTAGTGATGGGACCAGATGCCATGATCTTCGTTTTCTGAATGTTGAGCTTTAAGCCAACCTTTTCACTCTCCACTTTCACTTTCATCTCCATATTAATGCCCAAACCCTCCACTCCCCAGAATGCTGGATAAATCTAATTCAGATGATTCAGCTGACACAATGATAATGCTGTATTCATCCACTCACAGGAAAGTGTTATTATATGCATGTTAGATTTTTTAATTGGAAAGCCACAATTGCAGTTGTGTTGTTTTCTGCTGGGCTTGAAATTTCCAGGAGAACTTGTATTTTCAAACTAATAGAAAAAGAGTAGCCAATGAAGGCGGGGAAGGCAATGGCACCCCACCCCAGTACTTTTGCCTGGAAAATCACATGGACGGAGGATCCTGGTAGGCTCCAGTCCATGGGGTCGCTAGGAGTCGGACACGACTGAGCGACTTCCCTTTTGCTTTTCACTTTCATGCATTGAAGAAGGAAATGGCAGCCCACTCCGGTGTTCTTGCCTGGAGA
The DNA here is from genome assembly GCA_935064755.1 of Tragelaphus eurycerus. Taxonomy (NCBI): domain Eukaryota; kingdom Metazoa; phylum Chordata; class Mammalia; order Artiodactyla; family Bovidae; genus Tragelaphus; species Tragelaphus eurycerus. The sequence goes on along the minus strand of CAKXYN010000004.1, from coordinate 66,237,645 downwards.
ATCCCAGGGACGGGGGAGCCTGGTGGGCTTCTGTCTATGGGGTCGCACAGAGTCGGACACGACTGAAGTGACTTGGCAGCAGCAGCCAATGAAGGAAGACTTCTGCTTTTAATAATAATTGTAACTAAAATAATAGCACCTGTGACTTCTGATTATAGTGATCTAGTTGCCAAGTGCTTTATATAGATTATCTTAATTCTTATTAGCCTACTCTTCTAAGAGGTTCACATAGATTATGTGATATAATCATCATAATATCTCTAGGGAATAAGTTCTATTCTTATCCCAACTTTACAGGTTAGAACAGAATAACTACGGTAATTGGAGTCTTTACACAACTAGTAAGCAGAAGAGCAAAGATTTTTAAAATGGACATCCTGGGTCCAGAGCTTTCTTTAGGGACATATTGATTATGGTTATTTGAAGTAATGTGTTGGTAGCAGAAGTATCAGGGATGGTTGAAACAAGAAATGTTCAGCAATTCAGAAGAAAAGAAACAACTTTAAAAAGTGCTTCCCAAGCTAGTGGTTACTAGTGGGAAACGTGAAGGAGTGGAGGCCAAGAGAGGAGTGTGGGATTAAGAGATACAAACTACCATGGTCTAAAATGGGCTTCCCAGGTGGCCTCTGTAGTAAAGAACCCACCTGCCAGTACAGGAGATGAAAGAGACATGGGTTTGACCCCTGGGTCAGCAAGATCCCCTGGAGTAGGAAATGACAACCCACTCCAGTATCCTTGCCTGAGAATCCCATGGACAGAGGAGCCTGGCAGGCTACAGTCCACAGGGTCACACCAAGTCGAACATAACTGAAGCGACTTAGCACGTGTATAAAATAGATAAGCAACAAGGATATACTGTTCAAAAACAGGGACATAGAACCATTATCTTACTTAATAACTTTTAATGGAATATTATCTGTAAAAATACTGAATGACTGTGTCATACACCTGAAACTAATATAGTATTATAAAGGAACTATAGTTCAGTTGAAAAAAAAAAGTACTCCCTTGCCTTATAGAGTTAGTGAAACATAAATGTATCAAGGCAAGGGTTTGGTCACCATCAGTTTGCATACCTGCTCGCCACTCTTATCCTCCACATGATGAGGAGAGACACCTTCTGTTGGATCTTAGTAGTCCTCTGCCTAAACCCTTTAATGACTTCCTACTGCACTTGAGTATATGTTCTTTGCTGCTTCCTTGTTTAGCTGTAAATGGTATCCCCACCTCAACCTCCTTAAACTTTGCTCAAGTCAACAAGGTTTCTTTTGGTTCTTCTAAATGGTCAGCTCTTTCCCACCTCAGGCTTTTGCTCTTGCTGTTTTCTGTATCTAGAATGTGTTTCTTTCTGCTTTTCACGTGACTGAGTTTTTCTCATCCTTCAGATCTTGACGGACATGTGATTTCCTCAGCAGAGCCTGCCCAGACCATACTACTGAAAGTCGATTTCCCCTTTTACTCTTCTTTGTATCCCACTTCATTCATTGTTCTTGCTGTCATTTGTGATTATTTGTTCCTTTCGTTGGTTGTTATTCAGGTACTCTACAATACAGACAGTGGGTGCAGGGCTGGTGTCTGTCTTATTCCCTTTGTGTCTTAAGTGCTCAGTAGAGTCTGAGGCAGGAGATCGATGGGTGCGGGGCTGAGCAGCTGGAGTCTGTCCCATGTGGACAGTTGCTCTATGACAAAGATAATAGCAAGAGCAGAGAGGAGCTGAGCCCAGCCCAGGTAAGAGATTAGGAGACCACATATTTCTCATTCTCAAGGTCAAGGGGAACTTCCCCACTATATATGTGCTCCTGGGGGTCAGAAAGGGAGGGGTGCCACCCCACACTAGGTGATGTCGACCTACTCATAGGCCTCTCTGCTAGAATCCATCTTGGATAAGAGGTGTGTGTGCACACTTGGGAGACCCTGAGATAAGCCATATATGGACTCAGAGCCAAGCAAAGCAAAATGATTGGCCAGAGGAAACCCAGAAGAAATGCCTTATATAAGTGATTCAAACTGCCATGAGGGCAAGACTCTTTCCCTGAGTCCTTCCATGTATGTCTGTTCACAGGTACTCTTAATAAACACTTGTTTTGCTTTTGTCTGTCTCTTTGTGGGATTCATTTCTACAAAGCTGATGGGCTGGGGCCTTGTCACTGGCCACTGTCCCTGGTGGTCTAGTAACTAGGATTCAGCACTGTCACTACAGTGAGCTGACTTCTGTATCTGGCTGGAGAACTGAAATCCTGCTTCAAGCCACTGTAGTCTGAGCCACCCTAGGTCAAGTCCATGTTCTTTCTGTATTGTTTCAATGAATCATCAGCTGTGGCTATATAGTGATATTTAGAGTCAAGCCATGGTGAATTTTTACTTATTGTCCTTTTTGTAGTTCTTTCAAAGTAGAACATAGATTTAAATTTAAATATAGAAAAATTACCAATTTTATTAGTAAGCTGTGGATCCTACAGAGTGCAAAGGGTACATTGATGTTAAAAGAGTTAATGTTCATTTTAGTTGAGTCTGTCTATTATCTTCAGTAACATCGGCGGGGAGGTACCTTTCTACATGTAAAGTTAAACCAATTTTAGACAAGTTAATTGTCAAAAAACAGTTGCAATGCAGGAGCCCTGGGTTCCATCCCTGAGATAGGAAGATCCCCTGAAGAAGGGACTGGCAACCCACTCTGGTATTCTTGCCTGGAGCATTCCATTGACAGAGGAGCCTGGCTGGCTACAGTCTACGGAGCTGCAAAGAATCAGACATGACTGAGTGACTAATACTTTCTTACTTATTTGGGGATAAATGTTAATTATATGGGGCTTCCCTTGTGGCCCAGCTGGTAAAGAATCCGCCTGCAACGTGGGAGACCTGGATTCCATCCCTGGGTTGGGAAGATCCCCTGGAGAAGGGAAAGGCTACCCACTGCAGTATTCTGGCCTGGAGAATTCCATGAATTGTATAGTCCGTGGGGTTGCAAAGAGTCGGACACAACTGAGTGACTTACACTATGAGAAATTGTTACCAAAAAAATCTGATTATTTCAACTAGTTGTTAGATAAATTGATTGTTCCAAAAGCAGGATTTCAAAGACCATAATACACTGTTAATTAAGCATGTTTACTGAGCATGTACCATGTGCCCAGGCCCCTTTATAGGCTTCAGGAATTTGGCAGAGAAATAAAAGCAACCCCTATCTTCATGAAGCTTATAATCTAATGAGGGGATAAAGTTTTAATTAACAGTCTTCTTCCAATGCACTTGATTTTACATTCATATCCATGCCAACCTCAAAATAGTCACAAGTGGTGCTAGTGATAAAGAACCCACTTGCCAATGCAGGGGACATAAGAAACTCATGTTCGATCCCTGAGTTGAGACAATCCCCTGGAGAAGGAAATGACAATCCATTCTAGTATTCTTGCCTGGAGAACCCTATGGACAGAGAAGCCTGGTGTGCTATAGTCCATAGGGTTACAAAGAGCTGGATGCAACTTGAAGTTACTTAGCATGCACCAGTATTCTTGCCTGGAAAATTCCATGGGCAGAGGAGCTTGGCAGGCCACAGTCCATGGGGTTGCAAAGAGTCAGACATTTCTGAGCACACACGCATGCCTATGCAATCCGTTGAAAATTCTGAAGTGACATAGATTGAAGCTGACTAATAACGGGGAATGGTCAACCTCAGTACTGTTCTTTGAGCCCAAAATGAGATGTGATAAAAAGCTATTTTAATTTAAATTTTCTTTTAAGGCAATTCAGCCCCCTACACCAAATGAGTTAGATAACTTGTAAAAGGGTTTAGTTTTTTAAATTGAATAAATCATGTAGAACTTGGGTAGTTTAAATTCAGGTATATTCTTTTAAAAGTTTTATTATTTTTTTTCTCTTTCATTTTTTAAAATTTAATTTTATTTTATTTTTTAACTTTACAATATTGTATTGGCTTTGCCATATATCAAAATGAATCCGCCACAGGTGTACATGTGTAAAACTCACACAGTATCTTTCATGCATTAATAATTTATATGTTAAAAAGTAAACTATTCCTGTGATTCATTCACTAGTAATATATGTGTGATTGAAAAGTTTGTTGTAAGGAAAACCTCCTTGCAGTAATTATTTGTAAATAACTCCGTTAAAAGCTTCATGTCTTTTAAGCAGATTAATTCTTTGCTTCTTTCGTAATTTTGGAATAATACTTAGACTCTGTGAGTTCATGATTAGAAACAAACCAGAGAAGAATTTGGTTTTTAGGCAAAAAGCTATGACTGAAAGATACTTGTAATATTCACCTTTGTACATTTTTCACTTTGTGTCTATTTCTTGGTGCCTTAACTATTAGCTGCCTTCATACATGTTAAAGTAGATAGGCTTTCTATTTCTTTTAATAACTTGCAAAGCAGTTTAGTACCACTTCATGGTACAAAAGTAAAAATTGATTAATGGGAACTTAACCCAAAGTGTTTAATTAAAAAAAAAAAAAAAACCTGAAATTTTCTAGATTAAGATTTCCCAAGGTTTTTATCTGAATTAAATACCTAATAATTTAGTTCACTTATTTTTCTTGACCTTTAAACTCAGACATAAATTCCAGCTAACTTGGTAGTAGAAAGTAAAAAAGTAGACATTAAGACTAACTTACAGAATGAATTTTGAAAAGCTTTTTAGGGCTTGTTTATTTATATTTTCCGTAAAATCTACAAACAAAACAAGTATCATTCTAAAACATTACAGAAACTAAAAATGATAAAAGCATGTATTTTCTCTCTAAAACGTTTATGATTTAGTTCACTGCTATAATAAGAGAAACTGAAGTTCCCAGTTTTCTATGTCAAGTAAGGAGACTTTTCTGGTTTTAGCGTCTTAGAAAGACTTGCATTAGGGAAATATCCTCCTCACTTCCAGGCAAGCCAGGATGGTTGGCTGCTGCTGCTGCTACTGCTGGTAAGTCTCTTCAGTCGTGTCTGACTCTGTGCGACTTCATAGATGGCAGCCCACCAGGCTCCCCCGTCCCTGGGATTCTCTAGGCAAGAACACTGGAGTCGGTTGCTATTTCCTTCTTCAATGCATGAAAGTGAAAAGTGAAAGTTTAGTCGCTCAGTTGTGTCCAACTCTTATCAACCCCATGGACTGCAGCCTACCAAGCTCCTCTGTCCATGGGATTTTCTAGTCAAGAGTACTGGAGTGGGGTGCCGTTTCATTGGCTACTCTAACGTAAAATTTAAAATCTTTCTTGTTTACTGTTCCATTCATGATTTCCTGATAGCCATTGTTTGCTGCTGCTGCTGCTAAGTCGCTTCAGTCGTGTCCGACTCTGTGCGACCCCATAGACGGAAACTCACCAGCCTCCCCCGTTCCTGGGATTCTCCAGGCAAGAACACTGGAGTGGGTTGCCATTTCCTTCTCCAATGCATAAAAGTGAAAAGTGAAAGTGAAGTCGCTCAGTCGTGGCCGACTCTTAGCGACCCCATGGACTGGAACCTACCAGGATCCTCCGTCCATGGGATTTTCCAGGCAAAAGTACTGGGGTGGGGTGCCATTGCCTTCCCCGAGCCATTGTTTATGTTTGTATATTTTAAAATTCTTTCTAGGTTTTTAAAGATTCATTTATATTTTAGGTATAGAGTCTTCAAGTTTAATTATTAAGCATGTCCTTTTCTTTGAAAGTAAGTATATATTAAAAAAAAAAAAAGGCCTCATTTTTGTAGTTCATGTTGAGTTTGTTTTGGGAGAGGGAAACATGATGTGTGACAATGACAAATAAATGAATAAATAAGAAATTGAGAGATAAGGAGTTGTAAGTAGTAAATTGATTAATGTCATTGTGATATTTCATGTTGATGCTGTTGCCTAGAAGTGGAGTATCAGTTTGAACTGAAATCCCTTAAATGAATATGAAGAGAAGAGCCTGATTTTATGTCACAGTTCAGTTTAATGACTTGCACTGTATTTTAGTACACATTAGTAAGTGTGTATAGTGTTCTTTATATATTACTGAGGATTTCTTTTTCCTCTGTTGAAATGCTAGACTATATACTATTAAAAAATAGAGTAACATTGTAAATCAACTTGTGTGTGTGTGTATGTGTGTGTGTGTGTTAGTTGCTCAGTCATATCCAACTCTTTTGTGACCCTATAGACTGTACACCAGACTCCTCTGTCCATGGAATTCTCCAGGCAAGAATACTGTAGTGGGTAGCCATATCCTTCTCCAGGGGATCTTCCTGACCCAGGGATTGAGCCTAGGTCTCCTGCATTGCAGGCAGATTACTTTATCATCTGAGCCACGGGGAAAGCCCAAATCAACTATACTTCAGTTGAAAAAACAGAGTAACATCAATTTTGAAAATTGACATTTTCAGAATAAATGAACCAAAAGAAATAGTATTTTTTTATTTAAGGTCATGAAATTAATTTAAACTCAAGAGTGTTAGAAAGGATTTACATAGAAATTGGAAAGCGGTGGGTATTTCTTTCTCTATGTAGCTGATGTATAGTAGGGCCAGAAAGCAGTTAAAAGGAAAGCATGTGAAATTCAGCTTGTAAATATTTGGTTTACGTGTGGTCAGTCATGAGATAGTGAGACCAGAACTGACTCATGTATGAAGGAATTGGAGATGATCAGAAGGTCGAAAGTCTCATAACAAGAGATGAAACATTTATGGCTACTGCATATGCTCTTGGTTATTTCATTTTGCTTTCAGTATTGTCACTTTGAGTGAAATAGCTGCATTGTTTTAAAAGAAAAAAAAAAAATGCCCCCTCCCCACTCAGTGGCAAAAGTTATAGCTTAAATTTTGGCAGGCTATATATAAAAAAATGTGTTCCATTGGTCCCAGGAGGAACCAAATGGCTCAGTCAGCACAATTCATCATTACTACTGGAAAAAATAACTCAGCATGCCTGCTCTGCTCATGGTGAGTCAGTGGCATCATATTCATATACTGACAGCACTTTTTTCTTTTTAGGAATTACCCTGTCTATCCTGGGCCAAAGCACATGGCAGTAAGATTAAGTTAGGTATCAGAGTTCCAAAGAGCAAAGGCCAATATCTTTATTTTAAATTAGTAACTCACTCAAAAGTGTTGAAGAAAGTTGACCTTAGGTGCTGAGGTGATGACAGAGGCCAGGCTGATAGGGATCTCAACCTTGGGAAGCTTTTGATCTTATAGAAAATATGAAATATACTAATTTTTTTCATGATAACAAAATATAAAGATTATTTTATTTTTTCCTTTTGAACTTTTTACTTTCTCTTGGGATATAGTTGATTAACTACCTTGTGATAGTTTCATGTGAACAGTGAAGGAACTCAACCATATATATATACATGTATCCGCTCCATTGTTCTTGCCTGGAGAATCCCAGGGACGGGGGAGCCTGGTGGGCTGCCGTCTATGGGGTCACACAGAGTCGGACACGACTGAAGTGACTTAGCAGCAGCAGCAGCTGCATTCTCCCCTAAACCCCACTCCCATCCGGGCTGGCACATAATGTTTAGCAGAGTTCCATGTGCTGTACAATAGGTCCTTTTTGGTTATCCATTTTAAATATAGCCATGTGTACATGACCTTCCTAAACTCCCTAACCATCCCTTCCCCCTGGCAACCACAATTTTGTTCTCTAAGTCTGTGTGTCCCGTTCTGTTTTGTAAGTTCATGTGTATCATTTCTTTTTATATTCCACGTATAAGGGATGTCATATGATATTTCTCCTTCTCTGACTTATGAAGTAATTTTCTTAGCATAGTAGGCAGAGTGAGTTACAAGTAATATGAAATGGTAATCTAGGAGGGAATGAGTAGTTCTGGGTGGGAGGTCTTTTATTTATTCAACAATGTGATTACTATTGTGTTTTAGGAGGAGTTTTTTACAAGGAGATTTAATTGTAGCTCTGCTTGATCTAATAATCCATCAAAAATTGATTGAATGCCTAGAATAAATGAGATATTTAAGAGAATAAGAGATAGCTACACCCAGTTGAAGTTTTTATATTAAGTCATGGCCCAATGGAGTGAAATAAATATATAACTAGTATTGATATTTAAAGCAAGATATGGTAAATATTATAATCCATGGGTAAAGGATATCATTTCTTGCTTACGGTGTGTTATTTATATGTGCTTTAAATATCTGTATATATTTTTTGGTCAAAGCTTCTAATACTGGATTTAATTCATATTGGAAAATGCTCACCATGTTATCTAATAAATAAAGCTAGTCTTCATTTGTCAACCTAATAAGCCAAATCAGACTTAATTTTTGCTAAGAAAAAGGACAACTTCATTTTCAATCTAAGTAAACTGTATGTCCTTCTGAAAGCATCTCATTTTTGCTTGCTAATTCTAAGTTAGGTGAAGTGATAGGCAAATAGTTCTACCCTGCAGTAGATAAAGGCATGGAGTCTGACTATGAGTTAGTGGCCAGTGAACTAAGAGTCTGTCTTTCTCATTTTTTACTTGATTCTTCCAGGACTCTTTCTCCAGACTAGGGCTCTTGAGTTGTTTCCAGTTGCTTGGTGATTTGGATGTTTTTAAGCCCTGAGCAATGTATTCTTGTGAGGTTTGTAAAGTGGAGAAGAATAATTGTGAAAGAAAGGAGTGGTGGTGGGGAGCTGGTGGGAAAAAAAGAACCGGAGTGTTTTCAAAGAGATGATTTTAAGAAGAGGAGATTTGAGAATTGAAGATCTGGAAATTGATTCTTATAAAATTACCCATAATAGTGTGCACTTTGGGATGACTTTGTATTTTGAAAATGCTTCGTAAATGACAGATTAAGAAGTGTGAGTAGAATTTTCCTAGATGAGGAAGGTGGAGAGGAGAGTCAGTTTGTGGAAAGGGAGCCCTCATATTATACATAGAAAATCTTGAAAAGAACCTGCTGTTTATGGGAAGTAGAGATCCTCATTGTGACTTTAGGATGGAGTTATATTGTGAGAGTGACAGAAAGTAAGACTAAAGAGCTGATTGGATTCAATTTGTGAAAAAATTCGCATGCTATTAATATCTAATTTAGATTTCACTTATGCAGGCAGAAGGGAGACACAGTGACTTTTCATCTGGACAGTGCTAGTATGTACAGATAATTCATATGGCAGAGTGAAGGGTGGACAGGAAGTTGGGACATGAGATTGGAGGCAGACAGCCAGCTGAGAGCTTTTACCCATGATAAAATAAACACTTTTTCCCTCCAAATTCTGTAATTGATATGCATCTTATAGATTGATAGACGTTTTAAATTAATTGGCAGTATTTTTTTTTTTTTTTTTTTTTTTTTTGGAGATACATAAAATAATGATAAAATATTTTAAAGTCAGTGAAAACTATAATTCAGGTAGAGGTCCTAAAAGTAGGACATAAAAGTGGGGGTTGAGTAGAATTCAAGATCCATTTCCAGAGAAGAAAAATCTGACTGATAGAGTAAATTTGTTCTTTGACTTATGATAAGAAGTTTCTTTCTTTTTTCTTTAAAAGAAGTTTTTAAAGATTGTTAAAATTTAAAGTTTAAGACCTGTCAAGGTACTTTGAATAAAGTCTCTTATAAAAAACTCAGTATGATTTTTATGGGAGCTGGATGATTTTTTGTGACTGAGAAAAGGTTTAAAGGAGATAAAATATATATGTGTATGTATGTGTGTGTATACATATATATACATATGTGTGTATTCATATATGTATATGTATACACGTGTGTGTGTGTATATATATATATATATATATATATATATATATAAGACTAGCGATAAATGGTTTCAAATATAAGCCCTCTCTGCTTTTGAACATCTTTCTTTTTCCCATTCCTTGGACTTTTTCTTCCATCCTTTCCCAGGTCTCCGTTTATTTTCTTCTTAATTTCCTTTCTTGTCCTATTTACCTGAAAAAAACAACTACTGTCCCTCCAAAAGCACTGTTTACTTATCTTTTAATTCTCTCCATTTTTTTCCTCTCCCTTTTCCTGCTGCCCTTTTTACCCCTGTTTTGTGAACAGTACTGGGAATAATATATAATACTGAAGGGAGCAATTAACTCAGCATTTGGCCCAGGGATAAGGTAGAGACCAAGTAGCTTGTGACTAACTCCTAAGGGCTCAATTTATATTAATGCTGCCTTTAGATTCACTTTCTTCACCTGATTGCACAGGACCAAACTCCCTAGTTGTTTATTCAAGTCAAGATTCACTTTTGCAGTGAATGAACAGATCCAAATAGGAGACAAAGTTCTTGAAAAGTGCCAGTTAGAAGAGGCGATCACAAAATCACAAAGTTTTGCTAGAATGCTTTATCACTATATGATAATACTTGTTAGCTGAATCCTGAAGAACAGTCAGTTTCTTAGCACTGAGAAATCTTCAGCTCAAAACCCTTAAAAAGATAGTTGGCTTCCTAGAACTAGCTTAGAAATTCAAGCACTCTTCTTTGGGACTGGATATTGGCCATTCTGTGCAAAGCTGTAAGGCATTGTCTGTCATATGTATTCTTTTTGTTTATGTTTAAATAATGTATGTATAACAATAAATTTTAATTGTGAAAATTATATTCAGTTCAGTTCATTTCAGCCTGAGGAGGCCTTACTAATATCTGTGAAAAGAAGGAAAGCAAAAAGCAAAGGAGAAAAGGAAAGATATACCCATTTGAATGCAGAGTTCCCAAGAATAGCAAGGAGAGATAAGAAAGCCTTCCTCAGTGATCAGTGCAAATAAATACAGGAAAACAGTAGAATGTGAAAGACTAGAGATCTCTCCAAGAAAATTAGAGATATGAAGGGAACATTTCATGCAAAGATGGGCTCAATAAAGGACAGAAATGGTAGGGACCTAATAGAAGCAGAAGATATTAAGAAGAGGTGGCAAGAATACACGGAAGAACTGTATAAAAGAGATCTTCACAAACCAGATAATCACGATGGTGTGATCACTCACCTAGAGCCTGACATCCTGGAATGTGAAGTCAAGTGGGCCTTAGGAAGCATCATTACAAACAAAGCTAGTGGAGGTGATGGAATTCCAGTTGAGCTATTTCAAATCCTGAAAATTATATTACCCTTTTGGTATTATAAGGTGTTGCTTTTCTGTTAATTTCTTAGGTTTTTCTTGAATTATTTTTTGTTTGGCTCCTAAAAAAAAAAAGAATTCTGTTCTATACCATTCTGCAGCATATATTTGGAGAGATAGAATTATTTACTGGATTTAGCATGTAATCTGTTTTATACTTTAGCCATTTGCACACCAGTAAAGTATTATTGTAAAAATGGCTTATTATTTCAGTGCTATTAAGTGGAGTAGTAGGCGTTACATGCTGGATGTCCCATCAAAAAAAAAAATTTCCTAGAGAGTCACTCACATCTTAATTGGAAAATCAAAACCAGTATCTTATGGGATAGCACCAACTGCACTTTTGGAGAAAATTATCTTCGTAGTGTTTGTATCTATTTCCAGGTCATTTCTGATTAAATGGATCTCTCTTATAGTAGTTTATTTGCCATTGCCTATTGTTTCCTGGCAATTAATAAATGAGACTATTACTATGGATAGATTTCACTTCTGTTAGGGTTACTTGGCCCTGTCCTGATTCAGAGTTTAAATCTTTAATAATTGGCCCTTTGTGAAAATCAGTAAGCACTTCTAATTTACAAAGTGTCTTTTGAAAGAGAGCCCTTTGGCATGAAGAATTCTTGTTTTTAGATATGCATGGAGAAATTTTGTTTTGATATCTCATGAACCAAGAAGGAGTCGTAAATTCAAACAATTTAAAGAGATACAATTTAAAACACCTTGTTGTGTAGTGTCTTTAATCAAGGGTCTTTAATGTTAAGTGTTATATTTTTAAGTTCCTGTATCTAAGACTGAAACACTTTTTATTTAAATTCTTTTATTTTGTAAAGATTTCTGCTGACATTGTGGATGCTGTCCATTAATAGTTTTGAATTCTGATTTAATTCCTGTAAGACTTTTCAATTACTAGTGTTTCAACAGTTTTTACTCATTTTGAGATTTTATCGTTCTGTAGCAGGATCTCTGGAGGTACTGTCTGGGAAGAATGCTCTTATGGTGATTTCAAAGAGAATTTCCTATTTAGGTGACTGGAGAGTTTACATTATGAAAAAGAACTTTGTGTGTTCTGGCTCCCTTGAAACACAAGTATTTTAGATGTTTACTCTTTGTTTTCTTTATATATGTTTCATATTTATAACCTTATAGTTCAACATCTGTAGATACTACGAAATGGTCATTTTACAAGTCTAGTTGCCATCCGTCACCATACAGTTAACATCCTTCTCCCTTCCCCTCTGGTAGCAACTAATTTGTTTGCTGTATCTGTGAGCTTGTTTTTATTATATATATTTTTATTTCCAGATTTCACATTTCAATGAAATCGTGTGGTTTTTAATCTTTCTCTGTCTGACTTACTTCACTTAGCATAATACCGTCAAGATCCCTTCATGTTGCCACAAATGGCAGGATTTCATTCTTTTTTATGGCTGAATAATATTTCATTATGTGTATGTACCACATCTTAGTTATCCATTCATCTAACCATGGTCACTTAGGTTGTTTCCATATCTTAACTATTGTAAATAGTGCTTTAGTGAACATAGCGATACATATATCTTTTTGAATTAATATATATATTTTTGTTGTTTTTTGGATGACTACCCAGAAGTGGAATAGCTGGGGCATATGGTATTCTATTATTAGTTTTTTCAGTGATCTCCATATTGTTTTCCATAGTGTGTACACGAATGTACAACTCCTGCCAACAGTTCCCTTTCTACACATCCTCTCCAATATTTATGTTTTATCTTTTTGATAATAGTCATTCTAACGGGTGTGAGGCAGTATCTCACTATGGTTTTAAATTGTATTTCCCTGAAAGTTAATTATATTGAGCATCTTCTAATATGTCTGTTGACCATCTGTGTGTCTTTGGGGAAAAAAATGTCTATTTGGATCATCTGTCCATTTTTAAATCAGGTTGGTTTTTATTGTTGTTGTTGAGTTATATGAGTGCTTTTGTATTTTGGATATTAACCCCTTATAGGTTATGTGTTTTGCAAATATCTTGTGTTCAGTTGGTTGCCCTTTCACTTTGATGGTGGTTTCCTTTGCTGTGCAGAAGCTTTATAGTTGGTTGTACTCCCACTTGTTTATTTTTGCTTTTCTTTCCACAAAAACATTGCTAACACCAGTGTCAGTGAGGTTACCACTGATGTTTTCTTCTAGGGGTTTTACGATTTCAGATCTTACATTCAAGTCTGCAATCCATTTTGAGTTAATTATTGTGTATGATATAAGATAGTGGTCTAGTCTCATTCTTTTGCATGTAGCTGTCTGGTTTTCCTAGTGCTGTTTATTGAAGAGTCTGTGGTTTCTGAATTGTATGTTCTTTGTTCCTTTGTTATAGGTTAATTGTCCTTATATATGTGTGGATTTATTTCTGGGTTCTCGGTTCTGTTCCACTGATGTGTTTCATATATCTGTCTTTGTGCCGGTACCATACTGTTTTGATTACTGTTGCTTTGTAGTATAGTTTTAAATCAGGGATCATGATACCTTCAGCTTTGTTCTTCCTTATTAAGATTGTTTTAGATATTTTGTGTGTGTGTGTGTTGGGGGGTGTTCTATACAAATTTTAAATTTGTTCTATTTCTGTGAAATGCACCTTTGAGAGGAATTTTGAAAGGAATTTTGAAAGGAATTGCATTGAATCTGTAGATTTCTTTATTTAATGAGGACATTTTAGCAATATTAATTCTCTCAATGCATGAGCATAGAGTATCTTTCCATTTTTCATTTTCTTCAGTTTCCCTCATCAGTGTTTTATAGTTTTCAATGTAGAGGTATTTCACCTCCTTGGTTAAATTTATTCCTAGAATTTCATTATGTTTGATTAAATTCTAAATAGGATTGTTTTCTTAATTTTCTTTTCAGGAAAATTTTTATTAGTATATAGAAACACAACAGATTTCTGTGTATTGATTTTATAATCTATGGCTTTACTGAATTCACTTATTAGTTCTAAGTATTTTTTGGTGGGGTCTTTTTGGGGCTTTCCTGGTGACTCAGATGGTATAGAATGTGCCTGTAGTACAGGAGACCCAGGTTCAATCCCTGGATAGGGAAGATCCCCTGGAGAAGGGAATGGCTACCCACTCTAGTATACTTGCCTGGAGAATTCCATGGACAGAAGAGCCTGGCAGGCTACGGTCCATGGGGTTGCAAAGACTGGGACACGACTGAGTGACTAACACTTTCACTTTTTTGGGGTTTGTTTTTATTTTTACATATACTATCATGTCATCTGCAAATAATAACTAGATATGTGTAATACATAAAGTAGTTTTAATTCTTCCTTTCTAATTTAGATGTCTTATTTCTTTTTCTTGCTTAATTGCTGTGGTTAGGACTTTCAGTCTTATATTGCATAAAAGTGATGAGAGTGGGTATTCTTGTCTTAATGAATGGATTACATTAATTGATTATTGAATGTTGAACCATTCTTACATCCCTAGACTAAATCTCACTTGATTGTGGTATATGATCTTTTTAGTGTATTGTTGAATTTGGTGTGCTAATATTTTGTTGAGGATTTTGCGCTGAATTATGTTCAGCAAAGACATTGACCTGTCATTTTCTCTTTTTTTGTGTGTGGTGTCTTTGTCTGGTTTTGGTATAAGGATAATCATGACTTAATAAAATATGTTTTAAAGATTTCTCTTCAATGTTGTGCAAGAGTTTTGAGAAGAATAGATATTAAATATTCTTTCAGTATTTTGTACAATTTATCAGTAAAGCTGTCTGGTCCTGGGCTTTTGTTTGTTGGAATGAGATATTTGTTTTTTAGTCAGGAAAAGGAGCTTCCATTTATTTAAAATTGTTTAGCATATTAAGTTTTATCTGCCATACTACTTTACCTTATTTGCTCAATAACTGAATAGAGAATCCTTTTGAAAAGGCCTGTTAGATAGTGATAGGAATTTTGTTCATTATCTTTGAAGGACCACTACTGAGATTAAAACATGAAGAAAAGTTAGAAGTAAATATTCATTCATTCATTCATTCACTTAGGTAATTCACAAGATACTTTTGAGTAGCTTTCTATCTGCTAGAGGTACTAAGTATTAAATGATCTGTAAAGTATTTCTAACAATTATAATGTAGAGTGTGAGTCTTAGAAATTGTGTGAAAAAAAATCTTGCTAACATCTTTTCTTCCTCTAAATATGTGTGTTTATTTCAATACAAAAAAAGATCTAGGTTATAATTACTATTTCGTAATAACTCTAGTGCAAGAAACATGACTCTGCATTTGGAACTTTAGTGATAATCTAAACTGGCAGGTTTACTGAGTTAGAGTCATTTTTACAGATAACCATTTAGCAAAACTTTTCCCAATATTAGTAGTCTGCAGTCTCTGACTTTGGTCATTCTGCTACAGATTTACACTATTTATCTCAAGGAAACCTTTGCAATTAAAATGCATGATTATTTCCTACCTATCATATCAGGAAATCACGAGTTCTTAAGTTTTTAATTTTGTCGCGTCTTTTGGCAAATTTTGCTTGGGTGCTGGATGTAATAACAATTAGAATGGAGAAAGGAAGGAGACCATGTGTGCCTGTGTCACTCCAAGGAGCCTGGCTTCTCAGAAAATTCACAAAAATCTGTTCGTCACTTATATTAAAAACCTTTAGAGCTCAGTTTCTGTATCTATATGTGTGTTTTTTTGCATGTAGAAAAAATAATGTTATTTTAATGTTAGAATTTCAGTTTCAGGTATTTCGACATCAATATCATGATAGTATTGTATACAGCACACTCTATATCCGTAAATGTGTTTTATTCAAAGCAGATACATAGTTTGTACTTGTACATCACCATTTCTTCTTATTCCCCACACTCACATACAATGTACCTCTTGATGGAGAAAACGGAAAACTTGATTGTCAATGTTTCTGATGTTGCAGTTTGCATTTTTATGTAATTTGACACAAAGTACTTACTCACTGTTAAGTCTACATCCATCTCAGATGTTTTAGAGACCAAAAGTCTTTGTTTTCCTATTAGTATTTTATGTATAATTTCCTGTGAGCATTTTGTATATAAAATGCATAAAGGAATACTTATTTTTTCTATTTTAAATTCCTCTTACCTGATATAAAATGCATATGTTTAATATTGTTTTAAAAATACACTTAAACACATAATAAAAGTCTTATTTGCTATGCCTTTTGCTGATAAAAAACAGTCTGGAACAAATAAATTCTTTGAAATCCAAAGAATTTTGTATTTCAGAGAAATCTAAAAGGACATTTGCAAAATTGCCAACATTTTACTTGTAAATTTAAAATTGTCTTTAGGCAACCTAGGCCTGTAGAAGGATTTGTAACCAGTTTGCCAGACTGCCAGGCATTTTCGTGAGCTTAGTCCATTTAAGCTCACAAGTAAGAGCTACTATTAAGAATTTATTTATTCAACAAATTTTTATTGAGCCTTTTTAAAAGCAACAGTCCCTTTTCTAGGCACTGGAGTTACAGTAGTGAGCATATTCAACAATATCATCTTTGTCTTTATGGAGCTTGCAGTCTGGTGGGAACACAACAGAAAAGATACATGATGTATCAAATAGTGATTTTATAGAGAAAAGATAAAGTTAGACCGGAAGATGGGGAATGCTGGGGGTATTCAATTTAAAATAGGATGGTCAGGAACGGTCTCTCAGAGATGACCGTTTAAGGAAGACCAGAGGATCGGGGAGTGACTCATGCTACCGGGGGAACGTGTTCCAACCAGAGCACATTCTCAGTCCCTGAGGCAGTAGCTTAGCTGGAGGTCTGCGAGGCTTGGAGAGTTGGGTTGACTGGTACTCAGAGAATGGAGTTGACTGGTACTGAGTAAATGAAATGGGAGAATAGGAGGGGAAGAGGTCCAAAGAGGTATTGTGTGCAGGGAATGGGGAAATCATATAATACTTTGTGAGGAGTTTGGCCTTACTCCAAAGAAGATGGAAAACCATTTGAAAGCTCTAAGCGTGAAGAGTTAGTGAAAACATCTTCAGAAACCCTAACTATACGTTGTATGGTGAAACCTCTTATTTATAATAACTAGTTCTTCTACGCTTCCTTTCCAGATTTCTTCCTTTCTTCTGAATGTTGAATTAGGAAGACTTTCTGTTTCAAATATACACATACCTCAAATAAGCTGTGGGAGGTTTTTCGGAGCCCAGTTTCAGGTGATGCCAGACACAGAGCAGTTTATCAGTTCAGGCAGAAACCAGACTGCAGCTTTCTCTTCAGGGCTCTGGCCATGACATTTTGAAATGGAAACACAGAGGCCATAAAACTGAGACTGTAGAAGTAATAGCTTTTAAAGGAGATTTTCAGACTACTACACTTTTCCTGCCCTAGTTAATAGAATAGGACATGCAGAGAAGAAGGAGTTAAGTGGCTTGACTAATATTTTCCTGGATTGTAAAAGAGAAGTAGGGGTAGGAGGGAATGAAGGGGGAAAAAAAAAATCGGACCTAAAAAAAAAAAAAGATGCTTGGGAATCCTTGAAAAAATCCAGATGGTGAAGACATAAAATTAGAGTGATCATATGTCCTGTTTATTTCCCAGGAAATCCCAATTTATGCCTCCTGTTCAGTGTAATTATTAATTGTATCCCCCCTTTCATTCCCAGAGGTGTCCCGATTTTGATAATGAGCTAATATGGTTATCTAACATAGATTCCATTACTGTTATGCTTCATTTATATTAATTTCATTTATATTATTTGAAATCATTTTAATTTTTGGTGTGTTCATAATTTTAGCTTGATTTGGGCTATTACTAATGTTCATTATTTTAATATTTTGTCTTTTCTTTAACATTTTTTCTCCTATGGGAATAGCTTTATAGATTTGTGTGTAAAGAGACTGGAGATTTTTCCCTTTCTAAGTAATTCAGAAAAATACGCATTTTTTATTTTAGAAGATGCTTATATTTATTTTACTTAACATTTTTTTTCTATTGAATGAAAGACTATTTTAGAGTCAAAGTTTCTGTAGTGTTGCTGTTAATATTAAATAAATATATTAAAATTGCAATGTTATATTTAGGTATAACATAAATTTATATGTTACATAAACATCACAGTGCAGTGATGTTTCCAACTGAGATACTATATTAGCAAAGTGAATGTGGGCACAGATATAAAAGCATTCATTCCAGAAAATTCCCTTAAAAATGAAACCTTTATTTTTGTCTTTAGACTCCTCCCATAAACCAAAACTCTTCAAAGCTTTTAAATAAAACATAAATAGTGGTGGTTGTTTAATTGCTAAATTGTGTCCGACTCTTGCAATCTCATGGACTGTAGCCCACCAGGCTCCTCTGTCCATGGGATTTTCCAGGCAGGTATATACTGGGGTGGTTTGCCATTTTCTTCTCCAGGGGATCTTTCAGACCCAGGGAATATTTATTATGATGTATTTACAAAGCCTTTGACTGTGTGGATCACAATAAACTGTGGAAAATTCTGAAAGAGATGGGAATACCAGACCACCTGATCTGCCTCTTAAGAAATCTGTATGCAGGTCAGGAAGCAACAGTTAGAACTGGTCATGGAACAACAGACTGGTTCCAAATAGGAAAAGGAGTACGTCAAGGCTGCATATTGTCACCATGTTTATTTAACTTATATGCAGAGTACATCATGAGAAATGCTGGACTGGAAGAAACACAAGTTGGAATCAAGATTGCCGGGAGAAATATCAATAACCTCAGATATGCAGATGACACCACTCTTATGGCAGAAGGTGAAGAAGGGCTAAAAAGCCTCTTGATGAAAGTGAAAGTGGAGAGTGAAAAGGTTGGCTTAAAGCTCAACATTCAGAAAACGAAGATCATGGCATCTGGTCCCATCACTGCATGGGAAATAGATGGGGAAACAGTGGAAACAGTGTCAGACTTTGTTTATCTGGGCTCCAAAATCACTGCAGGTGGTGACTGCAGCCATGAAATTAAAAGACGCTTGCTCCTTGGAAGGAAAGTTATGACCAACCTAGATAGCATATTCAAAAGCAGAGACATTACTTTGCCAACAAAGGTTCGCCTAGTCAAGGCTATGGTCTTTCCTGTGGTCATGTATGGATGTGAGAGCTGGACTGTGAAGAAGGCTGAGCACCGAAGAATTGATGCTTTTGAACTGTGGTGTTGGAGAAGACTCTTGAGAGTCCCTTGGACTGCAAGAAGATCCAACCAGTCCATTCTGAAGGAGATCAGCCCTGGGATGTCTTTTGAAGGAATGATGCTAAAGCTGAAACTCCAGTATTTTGGCCACCTCATGCGAAGAGTTGACTCATTGGAGAAGACTCTGATGCTGGGAGGAATTGAGGGCAGGAGGAGAAGGGGACGACAGAGGATGAGATGGCTGGATGGCATCACTGACTCGATGGATGCGAGTCTGAGTGACCTCCGGGAGCTGGTGATGGACAGGGAGGCCTGGCGTGCTGCAGTTCATGGGGTCGCAAAGAGTCGGACACGACTGAGCGACTGATCTGATCTGATCTGATCTGATATATATAAATATAACATTCCCTGGTAGCTCAGTTGGTAAAGACTCTGCCTGCAATGTAAGAGACCTGAGTTCGATCCCTGGGTCCGGAAGATCCCCTGGAGAAGGAAATGGCAACCCTCTCCAGTATTCTTGCCTTAAAAATCTCATGGACAGAGAAGCCCGGCAGGCTACAATCCATGAGATTGCAAGAGTCGGACACAACTTAGCAGCTAAACCACCACCATTTATGTATTATTTAAAAACATTGAAGAGTTTTGGTTTGTGGAAGGAGTCTTAAGACAAAAATAAAGGTTTCATTTTTAATGGAATTTTCTGGAATGAATGCTTTTATATCTGTGCCCACATTCACTTTGCTAATATAGTATCTTAATTGGAAACATCACCGCACTGTAAATATTGTAACGTTCTTATAGACATGGCACTGTAGTATCAGAGGAAGAAAACTTAATGGAGAGTCTGGAAACTTGAATTCTAATTTTGTTTTATCTAGTAAGTGGCTTTTTGACTTCGCCAATATCATCTATCCAGTCTGTGCCTAAGGCTGTCTCTCTGGCCTAAACCAAGTCATAGGCTATTCTGTGGAGCCATGGACCTAATATATTTGAAAGAATTTTATAAATTATCATTTCTATCTGAATCTGAGATTGCATTAGATCTGTAGAAAAAAAGAAAACTCTTTTAAGTGAGATGGTTAAATATCTTTCCTAAGGAAGTTCTGAACCAGTAAGTTAATTACCTCTTTCCCCTAGGGAATGAATCAGCTAATTATAAAGAGAGAGCCAAGGTCAAATTTAAACCAATCTTTCCATTAGTCTAGGAGCTACTTAGTTCATCCATTGCATAGTGGGAATTCTGGAGCTAATGTGAACAGTTTGACAGATTTGGGAGTCTAGGCAAACAGACCTTTCATAATGACTTCATTATTTTATTGAAAATAATGTGTATTAATAGACTGTCAGAGATACCCAAATGTCTCTTTCACATACAAATACTTTATGGATTATGTGCACCAATGACCTGCACGATTGGCATAGATAATTAAATTTTAACTCTCTGTTTGCAACTAATCTAGCTTAATATCTGTGTTTCAGTGTAGGACATAGCTTTCACCAGCGATATTGGAGTGAGAACGACTATGTTTACATAGGCTTAAGCATATTCCTTTTTAATAATGTTCATTCACAGCTTTATTGTTTGATTGAGCAGATCCACATTCTGTCCTCCTGTGGTTGGCCTATCTTTAACATAAATGGTATGTTTATGAACATTTTTGTTAGTGCAAATGAATCATCCATTTCTGGATATCTGCCAATAGATCAGTCGTGACTTTGGGATTAAAATAACAATTGGGAAAAATAATCAGATTTCCATATGTGATGCCAGGCAATGTAAAGAGTATAAGGTGTGCCCTTTCCTAGCACACACTTATTCAAACACACAGAAATGAAGGAAAAATGAAGTTAACCTTTTGTGTGATATTATTTTTGAGGACTGAAAAAACAATGACTAATGAGAGCAGTTATGGTGTACCATTGTTATTGAGTGTACTTTTAATGTGTGTTTGGGGTGGGATTGGGGTAGAAAGTTTTAGAAGCTGGGATATCTGATTTAGGGTAGAAATGAGTTCTGGCCATTTACATTTTAATGTTTTTCTCATTGTTGCTGTTGTTCAATTGCTAAGTCGAGTCTAATTCATTGTGACCCCCTGGACTATAGCACGCCAGGCTCCTTCGCTCTCCTCTATCACCTGGAGTTTGCTCAGATTCTCATACATATTTTTAAAAGTTAAATGACTCTTTCTCCTACAGTAAAAGAAGAAAAGGAAAGAAAAGAAAGAAGGAGAAAAGAGAACAAAAAGAAAACAAGTGAACAGGAGCTTCTGAATAAGCCCTAGGATTGGTTCTTGACTTATTAATAGCTTGTTCTAGATTTGTTTTTTGTTTCTGGTTCTGGTGGTGGTGATAGTGATAAACATGGGTTTACCTTTAAATGTGAAGTATAGGAATAAATAAATATAGCTTTTAATAGTAAACATTTCAGTAGGTTAAGATTCTTTAATTCTTAACAGTTCATCCTTAATATATCATTGAACCAAGGAGACACAGAGTCACGTAAATGATTGCATGAAGACACTGACTGAAAAGTATATTGAACTGAGAAAACCACGGTAAAAAATGTTAAATATTTTACATATTTTAAAATACAGAAATTTTAATAATTTGCAGTATTATTCTCTCAACTCATGTTCATTTTTACAGAAAGTATTCCAAGGATGTTTCCTTTTTTGCCGAGTGTTATCCAGAAAATGCTCCTCTAAACCTAGACCTCTGTTAGATGTAGATATGGATTGAATTTCAGGTGTTTGTGCTGAGAATTAAAACTGTCATGAGAATGTAGCCAGATAATGCATAGTTGAAGTACCAGCATTTTTCCTAACTGGTGAGCCCAGTAACATTGGATGTGCCTTTCATTTTTGTTAATGAAAATACCTAGTAGAATTCCTAGGGTTGTGTAACAGTGTGCTTGCTCTAAAGGACCTGTGTTATTTCAAATGACTTCTGATGTCATATGTATTAACAGGACAATGATTACCAAATAGTCTAAACATTTACCAAACTTTTTAACGTATTTTCAGAATTTCCATGTAATATGGGCTCTTTAATTTAAATATAGGTTATTTTATGTCTATGAGGGAGAATGAGAAAAATTCAGTAGGGTAAAGAAAAAAAGGAAGAAATTAAGAAAATTCTCTAAAGAAAACAAGAAGGAATTAAGGATTCATAGGATACCTCCACCTGGTAGGATAGCTTCTATTTTTAAATGTGTTTTAATAGTGTTAAGAACACAATCTAAGAGAGAGCCTGTGTGAACTTTATATCATCTTGGCTATTGGGTAGTGACTAGTACATGCATTGGCAACCCACTCCAGTACTCTTGCCTAGAAAATCCCATGGATGGAGGAGCCTGGTAGGCTGCAGTCCATGGGGTCGCTAGGAGTCGGACATGACTGAGTGACTTCACTTTCACTTTTCACTTTCATGCATTGCAGAAGGAAACGGCAACCCACTCCAGTGTTCTTGCCTGGAGAATCCCAGGGATGGGGAGCCTGGTGGGCTTCTGTCTATGGGGTCGCACAGAGTGGGATACAACTGAAGCGACTTAGCAGCAGCAGCAGTACATGCATTTACTTTCAGAAAGAAGTGTACTTTGTTCCTTAAACCATTTTCGAAAGTTACTAGCTGAAAATGTTCTCTATTATTTTTATACAATAAGTATATTTGGAGTTGTGACTGTTACTGTACACCACAATGTGTCTATTCTTCTATTCTTATGGAATACAGTCATCCCTAAAGGTTGATACTTGGGAATCCTGAATATGCCTTACATTTTGTCTTTTTTTTTTTTCTTTTCTATAAACTCATTTTATTTTTTAAATGTATTTTTAATTGGGAGAAAATTGCTTTACAGTGTTGTGTTGGTTTCTGCCGTGCAACAATGCAAATCAGCCGTAATTATATGTACATCACCTCCAATTGGAGCCTCCAAGCCCTCATCCCATCCCATCCGTTTTGGTCATCACAGAGCACCAGGCTGAGCTCCCTGTGTTAAATAGCAACTTCAGCCTGACATCTCTCTATGTGCCTGTTGAGGATGTTGGATTTGATTTTTGTATGTGGTTTTTCAAAAAGTAGCCTGCTTTAAATAACTTTTTAAACATTCATACTTTTTAGTAAAAAAAAAAAGCATAGAACTTAGAATTTCAGCTTGCAATTGTTGTGGGTTTTTTTTTGTTTTGTTTTGTTTGCATACCTGTGAAGGGATGCTGACTAGAGTCTCTTTTAATTCTCAAAATACGATTTTTCCTTGAAATGAACTTTTAAGTGGTATGATCTGGAATATATCAGACCTGATAAAATGAGAAATTGTTCACATTGAGGTAAAAAGTTTTACTAAACCTGTTTCTATGAACAAACATTTAGTTCTGTTACACATAGCAACTACAGAGGAAGTTGTGTATTTCATATAATTCCATGTGAGTCCTTTATAAAAGACACTATAGTGTGATTTTTTTAAAATGACTTTTGGATATTCCAGTATAGCACTTCACATTTTTTACAATGTACAATTGGAGTTAGTGCTTTCTACCACTTAGCAACTAATGAAAAATATATACGAAACTGTGAATCTATACAAGAAAGTCATTTTGTAGGAGGATTTGGAACGTTTTTCTCTTATTGTAATATGGATTGTAATTGTAATATGGATGATTTTAGCTTAGAATGGTTGAATTCTACTTGATATCATTTTTTATAATAAAATTTCCCTCTTCACTGGAATTTCTGGTACAAGACTATTTGGAGTGATTTGGAATTGAATACTTGGACTTTCTCATGGTGTAATTTAAGCAAGACAATCTGAATAAAACTACAGGAGGAATTTAAGACAAAGATGTCCTTTGGGTTTAGCTAACATTTTGCAGTGTGCAGTCCTTAAGGTAAAACACTAAGTATATCAAGCTTATTGAAGTGACTAGCATACAGGCCATTATTTAATATGAATGGCTAGTTTAACCTTTTGTAGAAGGCAATGGCACCCCACTCCAGTATTCTTGCCTGGAAAATCCCATGGATGGAGGAGTCTGGTAAGCTGCAGCCCATGGGGTCACTAAGAGTCAGACACGACTGAGCGACTTCACTTTCACTTTTCACTTTCATGCATTGGAGGAGGAAATGGCAACCCACTCCAGTGTTCTTGCCTGGAGAGTCCCAGGGACGGGGGAGCCTGGTGGGCTGCCGTCTATGGGGTCGCACAGAGTCGGACACGACTGAAGTGACTTAGAAGCAGCAGTAGCAGTTTAACCTTTGAGTGCCTGAGTGTATATGTGAGTTATTGATAGATAATACGTAAGGGGCCATTAGATAACAGACATCATTCTCATGTGAATTGGGAAACTGAAGAGGGAAAATTACCAGTGTTTAATTTCATTTGCATGTAGTAAAGGAAAAAAAAACTGCTTCCATAGTGCCGATTGCAAACAAGTATATTTTTCCTTGAGTATCAGAAAAGCTAGATCTTTTTATTCACAGCTGTTAATCTCCAGCTGAAAAAGAATTAGTAATTCTGGTAAATGAAATTTACTGTCAGTATTGTCTACTTAAAGATTATATTTTAGACTGATTATAAAAAAGGGGATTAAAATAGAATGTAAATGTTTCTGGTGAAAAAAGGGATAGGTTAATTTTCCCTCTCTCGTTGGACTGTTATTTTAGCAACAAAAGAAAGAGAAATAAAGGAAAATAAATACCAAACTTGCTGTCAAGTAATTGTGAAAAACAAAGCATTGGATATACACAGTATTATTCAAGTGTATTAGGATGTTATAAAAATTAGGATACTGAATGAGCTGATTTCCTTTATGATGAAAATATGCATATGTACTTGCAATCTTAGTATATAAGTGGCAGTAATACATGTTTTCTTCCTAAGTATGTTCATCTGTTTTATATTTAATTGGGAGAAAATTTCTTTCAGTTTTCTGATTATAATGATAACATGGCATGCAAGAAACCAGAGCATGTTAATCAAACCTCATGATTATAAGTATTTAACTTCATGGAAAATGATCATTACAGGTGTTCAATAACAATCATTTGGCCACGTTTTATGTTAAGTTAGTTCCATCCTTAATACTATAAAGTTATGCATTTGTGTATCTTGCTAATGAAGGGAATTTGTAAATCTTCTGATTTCAAGTTTGAATCTCTCATTTCATTTTGCAGCTTAGAAATTACTTTTAGAAAATCATTATGCATTGTTACATGAAATATAATTTGTTAACTGGCCTCTTCCAAGATTGTAATATGTATTGTTTTTCATTTTATTGGTGTTAACTACTTTTAAGTACTAATTTGTTTAAAGAAAATAAACCTAAGAATAAAAGTTTTATTCTATGCCATGGATGATTCAGAATAACATGATTTACTTTCTCATTGAAGTAACTTATAAATGACATTTCCTTATAGCCTTTGTACTTAAATTTCACTAGATGAAAGAGAAATATGTGTTTAACTTAATGATGAGATTTTATTATTACAATATTTTTTTAAGAAGAGATAAATTCTCTTGTCTGTTTTTACCTTCATGTTAGTTTTAAATTTTATTCTTAAGCCTTATTCAGAAGCTAAAAATAAATATTATAGCTTTACTTTTAATTATATTTCTACTTATCTGCAATGTTCATTTTGTTATAGACTACTTTTTAAGGAATGGAAATATTAAAATTTTATGCATATATTGTTCATTGCTGCATAGTTTCTTCTATAAGTAGAAAAATATGGATATAAAATATTGATTTCATTAGAACATATGAGTTGGAGATGTCACAGGTATAACTAAGGATCATCATTGAGGTAAAATATTAGGTTTTTTTTTTAAAGGAATTAATGTTAGTAGTATCCTGTGTATTTTTTTAACCACTAATTTTACCTTTAGATTTTCTTTAAGTATCTTATTATGGTTTTAGGCATTTCTGTGCCTTTCTAAATATTAAAGCTGGGCTGTGTACATGAATACTTGTCATTAGGTCATATACATTTGAAATATTTCTTACTGTGGCATTTTTCTCAATTTATTTTCTCCTTTATATTCTATGACTCCACACTATTAATGGATCTTAAAATTATTGTTTAAATATTATACTTTCCAGATGCAGTGATGAAATATTTCAAAATATGAAAAATATGAGCAGATGATAAAATGTAGCATACCAGGCTTTAGCAGTGAATCTGAGAACCCCAGTCTCACCCTTCCATCTTTCCCCTATTCTTATGCCCTACAGTAAGAATTTAACAATTGATTTTGCAACACCTAGCTCAGTGTCTGACACATAATAGACATGAACAAAAGCTTTTGAAATGAATGAAGAAACTCAGGTCTTCAACAGAGGTTCTCAAAGGGACCATATGTTTATTTGTGATATAAATGAGTGTCTGGATATCCAGTAAAAACTGGAAGATAAATAGTGGTAGAGAACATTCTTCATTTGGTGTTGATTGCTTCTGCCTCATCTGAGACTTTTTTAAAAAGTATGTTTCTGTTCATTTCAGCCTCAAAACTGGTTACTTTTCCACATCTGGTTAATTCATTAGTTCTCTGTTTCATCTAGGGAGTAGTTGGTCTTGTAGTTTATCCCCACTGCTGAAATATTCTTATTTGTGTCCTTATCTGGATGATGGAAGAACTGCGTTTTCCATTGGTATGTGTGATTTTTTCCTTTGTTTTCTCTAAATCAATTGTTTCTAGAAAGGAATTTAAACTAGGGTAATTATTATTTAATCTTCCTAGTGTTTGTGAAAACAAAAGTTGACCTCATACAGTGAAGGGCTATGGGAAAACTTGGGTGTAGCAAATATTTTTTTTTAAGTAGAGGGAAAAACAATTCAGCAGTGAAGACAGGAGAGTATGCTTCAGTTTTCCACATTTTACCTCCAAAAAAAGGTCAAAAAAAAAAAAAATGCAGTTTTTAAGAGATTTTCCTTAGAGTACTTCCATTATCTGAATAATATTTGATGGCAAAGATCAAACAACTTTGATTCAACACAGGATATGCTGAGGGTAAAATCTTTTTCTTTTGTGGAAGGCTTCATTCTCCCATGAACACTGAGAAGGAAAACTTGGGTACATTCTACGTAACTCCATTTTATAAATGTTCCTTTTCCTCCTCCCTTTTTCCCCCTCTTTCCTCTTTTCTGTAACACCTGTCACTTTCTCCTTCTCTTTTTTCCCTTTTCCTTCCATTAGTGTTTATTAAGAATTTAATTCTTGCTGGGCTCTTCCTCAAGACACATAGTTCATCTTCAGACTCCAGAAAGAGACGAGAAGTAGTAGAATGGTGCCTTTTCTTGTCCCACCTCAACAAACAAATCCTTTCTGGAGATACAGACCCTTTTGGCATCACTCATGGCCTCTGTCTGACCCACTGCCGGGATTAGCAAAAGCAGAGGGTTTTGCCTCTTTGGGTTGGGACAGGATTTCGGTCCTGTTTCTGAGTCCTCTGAACCCTTTTGTGAATACACACGCTGCAGTGGAATGCAGCAGCCACGCCTTATGCCGATTTCTGTTTTTAAATGTGTTCCTTCTAAAAATGTAGCCCTGGGGAATGCCCCTGGGATTTATGATTTTACATTATAGGTGAATTCTTGACACCCCTGTATGGCTTGTATTTTCAAAATGTAAAGGAATCTGGAGCCTACTGGTATTGTTCCCTCATTTAACAAACAAGGCAGTTGAGCGACTGA
This sequence comes from Tragelaphus eurycerus, assembly GCA_935064755.1. Lineage (NCBI taxonomy): Eukaryota > Metazoa > Chordata > Mammalia > Artiodactyla > Bovidae > Tragelaphus > Tragelaphus eurycerus. Next base: position 66,209,805 of record CAKXYN010000004.1, on the reverse strand, counting down.
AAAGTGAAGTTATGTAGCCGTTTAGTGGCAGAGACCTGCCTGAATCGGTCTGCAAATCCAGAGACCCTTGCGGCTCAGTTAGCATTATGCCTTGCTCTTTCACTCACTCAGCATATAGTCAAAATTAGATTTGAGAGTCTAAAAATGGAGTATGTTTCTGAAAGTTACTTGGAAGACCTATTTTATGTTATAAATTAGGTAGTTTAGCATGATCTAGTATAGAGAATCGTTACCAGATGTACCTGGGTGTGCATCCAAACTCTGCCACTTAATATTAGAATGAACTTGGACCACGTATTTAACCTCTTTTTCTTAATCTGTCAAATGAGGACAATAAACACTCATATTATGTGGTTATGGTGAAACCAGGTCTCAAATCCAAGGATTCAAAGCTCCTGACACTGAATAAAGTGCCCCAGGGAAAATGAAATCCATGTAGAACGTCTTGCCTCAATGTACCCACTAGTACAGCTCATTTCTTCAACAAATTTTAGCAGCATTTCTCAGAGCTAGCACTATTTAATTGATTTGTACTCCAAATAGCATCTTTTACTTATATAATTTTGGAACATTTTCTTTTCACTGATTGTTGAAGGTATCTTATTTATATTTGGATAACACTTCAGGGAAGTGGTTTTTCAGTAGTTTCACTTTCAAAATGTTTTCTGATGTAGTTTATCATAGATGTGTGTGGCGATTTTATAATAAACAGGACTCCTTGTAGCAAGTGAATACTTCTAGAAAGTTCTGAAGGACTCACTGGTTTTTGGAATGCAGGGCCTCCAATCTGGAGATCAGCTGGTGAAATACAATATACAGCATTGTGACTGAGAACAGTTAAGAAAATTCAGGATTCAAGAAAGTATAATTTCTCTCATTCATTGTCACCAATTGTTCCTTAATATTGGACAGTGCCATTTACTCTGCAAATGGGAGGAAAATAGTTCATAAAATTGAAGTGAAAAAAAAAAACTTGAAGTGTATTTGAGGACTGTATTACTGTAGTTTTTCCTTACATGGTACAATGGCTAAATAATGTTCCCAATTAAGAAATCATATATAATATTAGGCATTTTATTGATGGTGAATATCTTTCCTTTGCACTCCTATGTAGGTCAGCCAAAAACTCACCTCAAAGATCATCTCCATTCTTCGGTTTTTCAATATATTTATTGTTGGCACAAAGGTTCAAGAGATAGGAAATTTTCTATTTTAATTAAGCCAGATAGTTGTTTAATAAAAGAGCCTCTAAATTTGGTGATGCTGTAGGCTGTCATCTACTGAATATGTCATACTTTACTATTTAGGTGCTGCTCTTATTGAGCTTTGGTTAGAAAACTTAAACTGATCATGTTATTTTTGTAAATAAATAGATTAGCAGTGCTTTTACAGTGTCACACTTTATTTTTGGGGGCTCCAAAATCATTGCAGATGGTGACTGCAGCCATGAAATTAGAAGATGCTTACTCCTTGGAAGGAAAGTTATGACCAACCTAGATAGCATATTCAAAAGCAGAGACATCACTTGCCAACAAAGGTTCGCCTAGTCAAGGCTATGGTCTTTCCTGTGGTCATGTATGGATGTGAGAGCTGGACTGTGAAGAAGGCTGAGGGCCGAAGAATTGATGGTTTTGAACTGTGGTGTTGGAGAAGACTCCTGAGAGTCCCCTGGACTGCAAGGAGATCCATCCAGTCCATTCTGAAGGAGATCAGCCCTGGGATTTCTTTGGAAGGAATGATGCTAAAGCTGAAACTCCAGTACTTTGGCCACCTCATGCGAAGAGTTGACTCATTAGAAAAGACTCTGATGCTGGGAGGGATTGAGGATAGGAGGAGAAGGGGACGACAGAGGATGAGATGTCTGGATGGCATCACCGACTCAATGAATGTGAGTTTGAGTGAACTCTGGGAATTGGTGATGGACAGGGAGGCCTGGCATGCTGCGATTCATGGGGTCGCAAAGAGTCGGACACTACTGAGCGACTGAACTGGACTGAGAGTGAATCCAGTATATCAGCACTATGAGGATGTTTTCTGGTGTGAATTGCATTAGCAATATTAAATTAAGAATTGTAAACATGCTTAAATGAAAACAACTGAGGTTAGTTTTATTTAGCTAAAAGGGACATTCGAGTTAGCATGGTGAACAAGTCCTTGTTTATGAAACACATAAATGAACTTTCTTTCCTTCTTACTTTTGTTTCTTATTTTACCAAAAGGATGAAAATGCTTGTGCTGTAACAAAGTAAGAAATTATACAAGTAAATTGCTTGTATACTTGTAAATTGCTTACAAGTAACTGAATGATTAATAGGTAATTAAATATAGGAGAAAATATCTATAGAAAACTTTTGATTCCTTTTCTAATATTAGAGATGAGGAATTCAAAAGAAATTAATACAATGTGTATTAATTAAAGCATTTTGTATTTTGGTAATACCTTTGTTCAGTTACATACAAGTATTCCTTAGAAAGAGAAGCCTATTTTTAGTCTCATATTTTGCTTATTATCTCTGAATAGCTGAAACTTTTTTTCCTTTAACTTCATAGTAATTTACATTTATTTTTAAATTTTCAAAATAATTTTCTCTTTTTGGCTTAAAGGCACATATTGCACGTAAATGCAATATTTGTACACATTATTTATTTTGTAAATTGTAAATATTATTATTGTAAACATTACAAGTGTAAGTTTTTCTTTGGGCCAAATGACATTTACTCAATGCAAACTTTCTTGTTTCCAAGAAAAAAAAGCTCATGAAAGGACATGAGAGGAAAAAAGTACATACTTTTTAATAAAGTTTAATAAAGTTATACTATTATACCAGAGGAATGGGAACACTTAATTATTGCTATTAGGGTATAGATTGTGTTCATCTGCTAACATTCTTCTCTAGCATTTTAGCTAAGGAATTATATTAATGTGAACAAAAATGAAGGAAACATTTAGTAGGAAATTTGCTCTGGCTAATTATAGGTATGCACTTAATCATGTGCCAATGAATTGGATTTCTATGTAGTCAGGGTTTATCAAAATGAAACTTTCACAGCACAGTTTGTCTCTTTGCATTTGATCCCTGGTTATTTCAGTGAACTTTCTCAGGTGATCTTGCTGCCTAGTTACATCAGTCTCTCTTCTCTAAAGCAGGAGCAGGTGTGCTAAGTCACTTCAGTCATGTCCAACTCTTTACGACCCCGTGGATTGTAGCCCACCAGGCTCCTCTGTCCATGGGATTCTCCAGGCAAGAGAACTAGAATGGGTTGCCATTCCTTCCTCCAGGGAATCTTCCTGATCCAGGGATGGAACCCACAGTTTCCTTTGTCTCCTTCATTGGCAAACGGGTTCTTTACCACTAGTGCCACCTGGAAAGTACAGTTACATCAATATCTTTTCTTAGTGGCATTATGTATTATTTTAATGTTTGATACTTTTTAAAAGTTGAGAATCATAAATAAATAGTTCTTTGTTCCAAATTATCACATTAAGAACAGTCAAGTTAAGACAGCTAGGGCTTCCTGGCTGGTTCAGTGGTAAAGAATCCGCCTGCCAGTGCAGGAGATACTGGTTAGATCCCTGATCCTGGAAAACCCCACGTGCTGCAGAGCAACTAAGCCAGAGCAGCACAGCTTTTGAGTCTGTGCTCTAGAGCTGGGTGAAGCTCTTGTGCTCCGCAACGAGAGATTCTCACACAGTGTAGCTAGAGACAGCCCAAGCAGCAACAAAGACCTAGCACCGCCAAAAATAAATGAATAAAATTATAAAAAAAGATTGGTTTTAAACTGAAAGTATTAGAAACTTGTTTATATATTCTTGATTTAAGATACCTTACAACATTTAGTATCTTCAACTCATACTGGACTTAAATCATTATTATATGACAGTCGTTCTTACTGTTAAGTAAACACTGTACATTGTAAGCTGCTGCTGCTGCTGCTGCAAAGTCGCTTCAGTCGTGTCCAACTCTGTGTGACCCCATGGACAGCAGCCCACCAGACTCCCCCGTCCCTGGGATTCTCCAGGCAAGAACACTGGAGTGGGTTGCCATTTCCTTCTCCAATGCATGAAAGCGAAAAGTGAAAGGGAAGTTGCTCAGTCGTGTCTGACTCTTAGCGACCCCATGGACTGCAGCCCACCAGGCTCCCCCGTCCCTGGGATTCTCCAGGCAATAACACTGGAGTGGGTTGCCATTTCCTTCTCCAATGCATGAAAGCGAAAAGTGAAAGGGAAGTTGCTCAGTCGTGTCTGACTCTTAGCGACCCCATGGACAGCAGCCCACCAGGCTCCCCCGTCCCTGGGATTCTCCAGGCAAGAACACTGGAGTGGGTTGCCATTTCCTTCTCCAATGCATGAAAGTGAAAAGTGCAAGTGTAAGCTACAAGATATTAACTTTTACTGTATGGTCATACTGTTCAGTATGGTACATATATCAGTAAGTAGACATCAGAAATAAGCAGATTTTACACTTTTTTTTTTTGAAATTGTTAGATAAAAACAGTATATCCTAAGCTTAAGCTAACATGTTAATGATTTTGATTAAAATTTCTGGCGTTTTTACTGATATTCTCTATTATTGAATATTCATGTTTGTGTGAACTGACTCACTTTGTCAAAATAGTTAAACTGGTTATTTGGTTATAGTAGGTTTTGACAAAGCATATGTATCAAGAAGACAGTTTTATAGGAAAATGCTTAAAAGTTGAAGCATGATTGATTTCCCTGCTAGATAGTTACCAGACACAATAGTGTGTCCAAATCTGTAAGGAAACCTGTCCTGAATATACCCTTTTAACCATGTTAAGCAGATATTCCAGAGTTTTTTTCTTCTCCAAAAATGCTTTCTTTTACAAAACAGCTATTATCCAAGAATTGTCTTTGGGAAATGATGCTGTTTACATAAAATCTGATGTTCTTGGAAGGCCCAATAGTTCTTAAACCCCATTTCACATAAGGGATTCTTATGTGAATTGCTCCTCTGAACCTTCCACTAAAGTGTCATTAAACTCATAGTAAGAATTTCATATATGCCCAATGATGACTTCAGTTCTTGATGAGACACCCTCTTGGGACCAACCTTGCCAAGATAAGTTTCTTCCTATTAGACCACAAATATGACAGAAACCAGAGAAGGCAGTGGCAACCCACTCCAGTGCTCTTGCCTGGAAAATCCCATGGGCGGAGGAGCCTGGTAGGTTGCAGTCCATGGGGTCACAAAGAGTCGGGCACGACTGAGCAACTTCACTTTGACTTTTCACTTTCATGCATTGGAGAAGGAAATGGCAACCCACTCCAGTGTTCTTGACTGGAGAATCCCAGGGATGGGGGAGCCTGGTGGGCTGCCATCTGTGGAGTCACACAGAATTGGACATGACTGAAGCGACTTAGCAGCAGCAGCAGCAGCATGATAGAAACACATTATTTTTTTTTTTTGAGTTATAAATAAATAAGCCAAGTGTACATTAGAGTTTTCAGGTGACACAACCAAATGCTAATATATGAAGTAAAGAAATTCTGTGGGAATTCACTGAAACACATAATTTAAAAAAAATTTTTAAATTTGAGTTTATACTTTACACTAAGTGTTGTACGAAGCACTTTTTCAAGTATGGTCTCATTTAATCCTTTCAACAGCCTCCTGAGTTATATAAATATCTCCATGTTATAGGTAAGGAAACTGGTTTCACGAGGATGTCTTAAGGATGCATAGCCGTTAAAACCAGAATGTGAAGATAGGTAATTAGGAACTTCAGAACTCATCACTACTACACTTTATGGCATTTAGAGCTTGAATTCTACTCCGTATTAATGAAAATTGTCGACGCCAACTATACTAACTAGTCTCTTTAAGGAGTAAAGGTTGGGGAGGCACACCTTTAGCAAAATCACAGGCTGGACTGAGAGGCAGCCAGCAGTCATTAATGGAAAACTTTTGGATAGAACTCAAGTTCAGTGCTATGTGGAAACACTGGAGGCACCTCTTGCCTCTTGAACAACCCATCAAGAACCAAATTACAGCTGAGGCCTTGTACCTATTTCACAATCTAAATACTTAAGCAATTGTTCCTTGCAGTATTTTGGTCTCTTTCAAGTTGGGAACAAATAGATAAGACCAAAAGACATATTAAGATGTTCAAGGAGAATACTGCACATTCAGGATGAATGTTATTGGGATTTAGAGAATTATGTTATGAGATGTGAATTGTTTATCGGCATATCATTGGACAGATTTTTTTTTTTTTTTTTGCATATACGTTCTGGATAGGGAATAATGAACTCAAAATGAAAGAGCATGTTTTGGGGAATCTAGAGAACTAGCAGTGACTTCAGGCTTTGCCTTTAATTATCTTTGGATTATAGTCACGTCTGACTCATTGTGACCCCATGGGCTGTTGCCTGCCAGGCTCCTCTGTCTATGGAATTTTCCAGGCAAGAATACTGGAATGGGTTGCCATTTCCTACTCTAGGGATCTTCTCAACCCAGTGGTAGAACCCGCTTCTCTTGCATCTCCTCTGTTGGCAAGTGAACTCTTTACCACTAACACCATCTGGAAAGCTCTGGATTATTGGATGACTCATGTCTTATCTACTGAGCACTGTAGCAAGGATTAAAAGCACAACTCTAGAGTTAGGGGTCTTGGTGTGAGCTCTGGTGTCTTCAGTCTATTAACTTTGTGAACTTGGTAAAGTCATTTAATTTCTTTGTGCCTTGAGTTCTTGCATATGAAAACTAGATTAATAGTATCCACATCATAGGATTTTTATGAAGTTAATGACATGTAGTATAAAGTGCTTAGAATGGTGTCTAGGGTATAGAAAGTACCATGCATTAGTGATTATTTTATTATTATTTTAACTGTTATTCTCACTACTACTCTTATTCTCTTTAAGCCTCAGTTTTTTCAACTAGAAATTTAGGGGGTAAAATTCATCTACTTAAGATCATACTTTCAGATTTGTACACATTTACTGAATTTAGCATAAAGCTCTTCTAATGATTTGTGAGGTGTTTTATGATTATAAAAGTATGAAAATTAATAAAAGCTGCAAGTGCTTTCTGTTTTTAGGGCAAAAATAAACACAAAGCAAACACAAAGTTACAAAAAAGAAGAAAACTCTGTGATTGGTAATTGAAGAACATCTTATTAAGTATTCATTTCTCAAGGATATGGAGGTTTACGTAGATAGTGGGCTTTGCATCTTTTCAAAATTGTGACACTTGAACAGGAGTGGTTAGGAAGTTGAATGCTTAAGGTGAGCAAGGCATTTGTTAAGCATCAGGAATACTTAGGAAGTATTTGCTATGCCAATAATGTTCCAAGCACTTTATAAATGTTAGTCTGTTTAACCCTCAAGAAGCTAAATAACTCACCCAGGATCATACAGTGCTCGGAACTATGTGTAAACTGAGCTCTTTGGCTTCTGAGTTTGTGCTTTTATTATATTTTTTGACTGTGCTTTGTGGCACGTGAGATCTTAGTTCCCCGACTAGGAATCAAACTTGTGTCCCCTGCATTGGAAACACAAGGTCTTAACCACTGGACTGCCAGAGAAGTCTGAGTTTGTACTTTTAGCTCCTTTGCCTCACTCTGAAAGTCTTCAAGAAAGGTATGAGATTACAGGGATACTTAGAATATATATTGTATAATTAAATATGGCCAGATCATAGGATTTGAGGATAAGATGTATTAAGGGGAGATAACTGGTGAGTTAAACAAATAGTCTGATCATTATCTTAACAATCTAGGTAAGAATGTAATTGGAATTTGATTAGAATGGTTACCATAGTGATGTTGAGGAAGCTATTATGTTGGAGGAGATCTTAGCCTCTTTTGGTCAGGGATCCTTTTGAGAATCTATTAAGCACTGGATTTTCTCTCCAGAAATGTGTGCAACATTCAACATTGCCATAAAATTTCAAATTTCATAAACCCTTTAATTGACGCTTTACACAGCTTGGTTTTCCTCCCTTATAATAATTGAATATTTTCATAGACATCTACAGTGTATCTTTATATTTGTTTTGTGTTTTTGTGTTCTGTGTTCTCTTTCAGTAATCACATTTTTAATATTTCGTTTTCTTTAGATCCCTGCTCTTTGCTTACTAATTTTTATGAAATTATAATTTTGGCGTGTTCTTGACCAACTTTTATCAATTTTGTGTCCTTGCTGTATGAATAAATATAAATAAATAATTGCAATGAAATTCCTGTAATTTTCTTGCTTTGTTGCTTGAATACAAAAGTGTTATTAGATCTTGCATTAATTCACAAATAATTTGTTATTTGAATAGCTGTATCTGGGGTGGGAGCATTATTTGCTTTAAAAAAAAAAAAAGTCAATCCTATTTGCAAAATGCAACTGAAATAACCTCTTGTGGAGAACCAAATCCAAGATTCTGTCTTTGCTTCTAGAACACATTTTAGTCTCTTGACCATGGAAACCCTTAGGGTAATTAAGAGATGAGAGGTAAGGGAGTTCAGAAGAGGCTGGGTGACTGATTATCATTTGTTTTGTTTATCATTTGGTATGAGAGTAATAATTGGGTCCCCCTGGGCTATGTGGGGAGTAAGCATTGCCAGTACCTACGGGAAATTGCTCTAGTAAAATTCACATTCTATTTAGGATTTTAAAGTTTTTAAAAAATACAGTCTCACTGGTAGTGTTGTGAGCTGAACTCAAATTTCACTTTCATCCTGAGGTGAGGAAAATTAGTTCTTTTCTTTCTTTTCCTCTTCCTTTAACTTCCCCCTAAACTTTTACTCCACTTAGCACTGTTAAAGTCTCCATTACAAAAGGAGAAATCATTTCTTTGTATAAGTGTACAAAAATGGTGATTTTAACCAGTTAGTTTTGAAGAAGAAAGTTAGAAAACCAATGTTAGAGATTTCTGTATTTTCTCAGACTTCAGGCTTATAAAGGAAAGTTGCTTTTAGTTAGTCAGTTTGCATTTATATAATGGATAAAATCTTTATGACATTTTTCTTTATTCAGTACTTGTGTGTACTCTATATCATTTTAAAAATATATCTATTCTATAGAGTATTAGCAAATCAAAGACTATTTTGACTTTCCTTATGAATGACTAAATGCAGATTTTGGGGAATGAGGACCTTTTATATTCCTAAAAATAATTGACAGTGCATATATCCCTGCATGTGGGACTTCCCTGATGGCTCAGTGGGTAAAGAATCTGCCTACAATGTAAGAGACACAGGAGACAGGTTCTATCACGGGGTTGGGAAGATCCCCTGGAGAGGGAAATGGCAACCCACTCCAGCATTACCACCTAGAAGTTCCTGTGCATGGACAGAGGAGCCTGGTGGGCTACGTTCCCTGGGGTCACAAAGCTGTGCAAGACTTAGTGACAGGGGTAAACCTTCATGCATGTATTTGATTAAGGAAGGAGATATTATACTGAAAGTGAAATTATCACATAACTGAGACATGGAAAAGACCCTGATGCTAGGAAAGATTGAAGGCAGGAGGAGAAGGGGACAACAGAGGGTGAGATGGTTGGATGGCATCACTGACTCCGATGGACGTGAGTTTGGGTAAACTCCTGGAGTTGGTGATGGACAGGAAAGCCTGGTGTGCTGCAGCCCTTGGGGTTGCAAAAAATCGGACGTGACTGACCAACTGAACTGAACTGAATTGAGACATATCTCATTTAAACGCTTAAATTATTTAAGATTGTATTTAATGCAAGTGTATCAAAATTGTATTATACCTTTTCTCTTCGTAATAGTTTATTGTCTGGTAATGTAGAATAAATTTCAGCAAATTTGGAAAACTCAGCAGTGGCCACAGGACTGGAAAAGGTCAGTTTTCATTCCAATCCCAAAGAAAAGCAATGCCAAAGAATGCTCCAACTACCACACAATTGTACTCATCTCACCCACTAGTAAAGTAATGCTCAAAATTCTCCAAGCCAGGCTTCAGCAATATGTGAACCGTGAACTTCCGGATGTTCAAGCTGGTTTTAGAAAAGGCAGAGGAACCAGAGATCAAATTGCCAACATCCACTGGATCATGGAAAAAGCAAGAGAGTTCCAGAAAAACATATATTTCTGCTTTATTAACTATGCCAAAGCCTTTGACTGTGTGGATCACAATCAACTATGGAAAATTCTGAAAGAGATGGGAATACCAGACCATCTGATCTGCCTCTTGAGAAATTTGTATGCAAGTCAGGAAGCAACAGTTAGAACTGGTCATGGAACAACAGACTGGTTCCAAATAGGAAAAGGAGTTCGTCAATGTTGTATATTGTCACCATGTTTATTTAACTTATATGCAGAGTACATCATGAGAAACGCTGGACTAGAAGAAACACAAGCTGAAATCAAGATTGCCAGGAGAAACATCAATCACCTCAGACATGCAGATGACACTACCCTTATGGCAGAAAGTGAAGAGGAACTAAAATGAAAGTGAAAGTGGAGAGTGAAAAAGTTGGCTTAAAGCTCAACATTCAGAGAACGAAGATCATGGCATCCAGTCCCATCACTTCGTGGGAAATAGATGGGGAAACAGTGGAAACAGTGTCAGACTTTATTTTTCTGGGCTCCAAAATCACTGCAGATGGTGACTGCAGCCATGAAATTAAAAGACGCTTACTCCTTGGAAGGAAAGTTATGACCAACCTAGATAGCATATTCAAAAGCAGAGACATTACTTTGGCAACAAAGGTCCATCTAGTCAGGGCTATGGTTTTTCCTGTGGTCATGTATGGATGTGAGAGCTGGACTGTGAAGAAGGCTGAGCGCTGAAGTCTTGATGCTTTTGAACTGTGGTGTTGGAGAAGACTCTTTAAGAGTCCCTTGGACTGCAAGGAGATCCAACCAGTCCATCCTAAAGGAGATCACCCCTGGGATTTCTTTGGAAGGAATGATGGTAACGCTGAAACTCCAGTACTTTGGCCACCTCATGTGAAGAGTTGACTCATTGGAGAAGACTCTGATGCTGGGAGGGATTGAGGGCAAGAGGAGAAGGGGACGACAGAGGATGAGATGGCTGGATGACATCACTGACTCGATGGACGTGAATCTGTGTGAACTCCAGGATTTGGTGATGGACAGGGAGGCCTGGCTTGCTGCGATTCATGGGGTCGCAAAGGGTTGGACATGACTGAGCGACTGATCTGATCTGATCTGATCTGAATGTAGAATAAGATATTTATGAAGTGTGGAATGTAGATCATTAGGAATACCATGGATGTGTCCTGCTATCGTCTAGAGCTATTGTGAAACTTAGAACTCTGCACATGAATGCTTAGTCATTCCCTGCACCATCCTTTTCTGTTTAGTATTCTGAGAATGCCTCCATTCCCTTCCTATGGAGTTATGGGCACAGATGTTGTGGTGTTCTCATCCTAGCTCAACTTTTGATTACTCAACTTCTGAGTGTGTAATTGCACTGTGGTTGGTCAAGATGATGGGAACCAGAGCAATGAAAAGTGGAGTGTTATCGTGTTTCATGGGATTTAAAGAATACACACAGAACTCAATTGTTAGAGTAACATACACTGTGTGTCTCTGCTTTTGAATATGCTATCTATGTTGGTCATAACTTTCCTTCCAAGGAGTAAGCGTCTTTTAATTTCACGGCTGCAATCACCATCCACAGTGATTTTGGAGCCCAGAAAAATAAAGTCTGACACTGTTTCCACTGTTTCCCCATCTATTTCCCACAAAGTGATGGGACTGGATGCCATGATCTTCGTTTTCTGAATGTTGAGCTTTAAGCCAACTTTTCCTTCTCCAATGCATGAAAGTGAAAAGGGAAAGTGAAGTCGCTCAGTCACATCCAACTCGTAGCGACCCCATGGACTGCAGCCTACCAGGCTCCTCCATCCATGGGATTTTCTAGGCAAGAGTACTGGAGTGGCTTGCCGTTGCCTTCTCTCAAATATATATATATAATCTTAATAGCATTCTTATAAACTAGAAAATGTTCTTTTTAAAGCAAATGTTTGACCAGCTTCCTGAAATTCCAGAGGATAGTGCTTTATGAGCTTAAAAACACCAAAGGATTATTGTACCAATATGATATTGTCTTTATTATTATTGGGTCAGTTTTACATCACAGATAGCAACAGATTTTGTGCATGATCCTCACATGTGGTGTTAAAACATTCAGTCCTGGGGACTTCCTGGGCAGTCCAGTGGTCAGGACTCTGCACTGTAACTGCCACTGCTGAAGGTGGGGGTTCAGTCCCTCATTGGGGAATCCTGTGAGCTGGGTGCCGTGGCCAAAAAAATGAAGTTTCAAAGTGAAATGCCTTTTAAAAAAATTGAGTACTTCAAACTTTTTGTAGTGATTGTTTCCCTTTTCCTTTCCAGTTTACTTTGTTGCTCCCTTTTGACTGTGTCTGTGTGTTTCGTCTTGGGAATTGTCCTCTAACTTACACCCCACCATCTAACATTCTTGGTCATTTTCTTGTAATGACAAGAAATCTTGTAATGACTTTTAAAGACACATTTTATAAAGTTTTCAGTTTGAGTTATTTTGGCCATTGATTATCCTTTTTAGAATTATGTGCATACTTTTAGATCTAAACAAAGCCATTTTTTTTTCTATTTCTTCTTCTTAAACTACAGATCTTCTTCAACTTATAATAGAATAAATCAATCATTTATTTAATAAATCCAATAAATCAATACTAAGTCAAAAATGTGGTTAAGTTGAAAATTTATTTTGTACATACATCTAATTTACCAAATATCATAGCCTAGTCTGCTGCTGCTGCTGCTGTTGCTGCTGCTAAGTTGCTTCAGTCATGTCCGACTCTGTGCGACCCCATAGACGGCAGCCCACCAGGCTCCTCTGTCCTTGGGATTCTCCAGGCCAGAATACTGGAGTGGGTTGCCATTTCCTTCTCCAATGCATGCATGCATACTAAGTTGCTTCAGTCATGTCTGACTCTGTGCGACCCTATGGACAGCAGCCTACCAGGCTCCTCCGTCCACAGGACTCTCCAGGCAAGAATGCTGGAGTGGGTTACCATTTCCTTCTCCTAGCCTAGTCTAGCCTACCTTAAACAAGGTCAGAACACTTTAGCTTACAATGGGCAAAATCATCTAACATAAAGCCTATTTTTATAATAAAACATTGAATATCTCACATAATTTATTGAATACTGTACTGAAAGAGAAAAACAGAGTGATTGTTAGACTATCATTAATGCTTGGCTGGTTGGGAGCCTGGGTCAAAGAGAGTATTACACTGCATATCACTATCTGGGGAAAGATCAAAATTCAAAATTAGAAGTACAGTTTCTACCAAATGCATATCTTTGGTGTGGTGGTAAAGTTGAAAAATTAAAAATCATATGCTGAACTGCTGTAAACTGGGGACTATCTGTACTTGTAGTGCCACAGAAATTTTATCCAAATTCTGAATGAGTAGGAGAAAAGAGGTTATTTTTGCATTCATTCAAAAACACATTGATTGAATATCTATCAAATGCCAGGGCACTGGACTTACACCTTCAGTGGGACTTGATCGTTATCTTTCTACTTAATTATTCTGATTTTTTTTTGAATAGTGATGATTGATTCATTAAAGGTTGAAATTTCGTGTTACCTGTAATTTTGCAATTTGCTTTATAATCCCAGCAATCTATTTCTTTAGTTATTTGAGAATTTTCTTTATGCACCAAATATGCGCTGCTTAAGAGTGGAAAATCTTTCTTAAGAGTACTTCTTTGCTGCAGTCTGTTGCAGCTTTATTATGAAATCAGACATTCTCCATCGGATAGATTAAGAAATGAATTTTGATTTAAAATAAAAACTGACAAGTATATTTTGAGGATAAATGAAATACAAGAAAATGAAGTTTGAGAGGGTACAATTGTGGGTGGTATTCACTAGAGCATTCCAGGTTTTAAATAGATGTGTGAAGATCATGATTTGGGGAGTACATATTTGAGGTACAGAGCATTGGGACCTCCTGTATGCTTCTGTATTATTCATGTGAGCGGGTGGTTCTTAGAAAAGGCAGACCAGAGAGTGTGGATGAAAGCAGGTCTGGTCCTCAGAGTGAAGCAACCGGTGTAAGCATTACTAGAACACTGGGAGGCCCAGGGGGCCCGATGTTTCACGATTGAGCCCATGGGGAATAAGGGGCGCACAGCGAGAAAGCTGGGCAATTAAGGGCAAACCTGGGAATTTAGCTTCTGCCCTTGGCTCTCTGGAGGGTGACTCTGAGGTAAAGTATTTCAATCTTTGCTTCATCGTGGCACACGGATATAAGGCTACGTGCCAAATTCATTATTTTTTAAACAGTTATGCAAAAGTGGTAACATGGTAACATCCTTAAATTGCCACTTTGGATTTACATCATTTGATAACATTAGGCCATAGATTTGCCATTTCATCAAGATCTTTCAAAGAAGAGAGAGTCTATTCATTTAAAAAAAAAAAAAAAAAAAGTATTCTGCTGTCTGTAGACACTTATAACTACCAGGGATGGGGACCGTGGGTGGGCACATGGGCATGGAAAATGTATGCGTATCTACAGCTCGATAGTGAACTTGAAAGAATTGTGTGTGGGCACAGATTGATTTTTTTTTATATTAACTTACAAGTTTAGGATTGAAGATTAAGAGGCACACATTATGTTTTTAAGGTTTGCTGTGTTAAATGCACAGATTTCCAAAGTTTACATTTATTAACAAATTTCTAATCAAGTAGTTCAACTCCAGTTCAAGTTAAATCCTTCCTTATATTTCATGTCTTAGGCCATGGAGTTGAGACTTTCTGAATGATAAAGTATGTCTTGGGTTAAATAAAGTTTTAGAATCCCTGGATACTCTTCATTCCTAAGGGATAATTATTGTATTCATAGAGATATGCTCAGTTGGGAGATAAATTCATCTTGTCTGAAAGTGTCTTGTTTGTTATCTCCTCCTGTGACATATATCTCCAGAGAAAAAGAAAGTGTTCAAGGCAAAAAATAAGTAAAAAGCCCTCTATGTAAGTGGATCCAAGTGAATGGAATTTAATGCATTGCTGTAAATTTACTAGTCCAGAGATTACTATAAATACCCTTTGGTGAAAATATTGCTGTAGCCATTTCATCTAGTTCTGAAATTCAGTATAGCTGGGGTTACCTACTGGTGTAAATGATACGGCTGTCTGTATTTAAAATCAAGACCAAACAAAATTAATCAAACAAAAAAAGATCACTATAAAATAGTAGACCCTTTTAAAACAATGCATCTTCAATTATATATTAAGACATTTAAAAATATATAATTTAAGTATCTAAACTAAAACATCTAATATTTAATTTAAATTCTTAGTTTAAATATTCAATATCATGTATCAGTACCACTAAATATAATTTTGTTTTTATCTTGTACATGTATAATATAATTTATTATTGGCCTTACCCACAGGTTAATCACAGAACTTGTGCACAGAACTTTTAAATTTTAACTAAAAAGTCTTATTTCATTTTAGTTTTAACATAATGCTGAGATAGTTTGAAAGTTAAAATAAGACTGTTAAGTAATCTTTCATGTTGAATCATATTGCATAATTCATTATGTAAGCCACTTGCAATTTTTCTAGTAATTAAATGAACTAAACAAAATATCACAGCTTCAAAGGAGTTTTGTGATAGAACAGCCCAGGACCTCATGTGCAGTGAGCTGTGGACCGTGTCTTTGAGTCCTCCTATTCAAGAATGTGTAGTGGCCAGAAAATAAGAAAAGCTGTATGTGGAAAGGATAGGGAGTGGCTATATATTAATGGGTATTTTTAAAGGAAAATTATTTTGAAATTCAGACAGTTAAAAGAGCTTCTGATCATTAAGGTGCACATTTTCATTAATTACTAATCCCTTGTTGTTGGAAAAATAATTATTTGCATTAAATCATATCTGATCTTTATAAAAGAATTACATTGAGTACATTTCAGATTTAGGTCCAGAAAGTACTGTGTATAATATGTTTTGTAAGTCAGAGAAATAAATTGCTTGTTTTAATAAATATCTCCAGTACCAGAGTGCCCTTTTATTGACATTTTGGGGACGTTACATAAAATACCATTGTGCTGTACGTTATATGCATGTAAACATTCAAGAGAACCAAGTGAGGTGTTCAGTTTGCTAGTGAAATGATCAGTACCTGTGCACTGAATACATTTTAAAGCTCAGGATCTGTGTGGTAGTATTCAGAGAGGATGGGTGAAGAGGTATCTGCTAAGGATAAATGAGGAAAAAAAAAAAAAAAAACAACAAGAAGTTAATAAATTAAAGTTTTATTTATAAACTTAAGTGAAGAATTTTTTAGCTTAAGTGGGGCCGCATGTCTCTCTTTACAAGATTAATAGCCAACTGTACTTGAAATGGACAAGCAAGTTTTAATTTGACAACCATTGATATCTATAATGGGCTTCCTTGGTGGCTCATTGGTGAAGAATCTTCCTGCCAAGCAGGAGAAGCGAGTTTGATCCCTGGATCTGAAAGATCCCCTGGAGAAAGAAATGGCAACCAGCTCCAGTAGTCTTGCCTGGGAAATCCTATATGGACGGAGGAGCCTGACGGACTGCAGTCCACTGGGTCTCAGAGAGTCAGACACAATTTAGCGACTAAACAACCACCATCACCAATATCTGTAATGAAAGCCATAGGCTTTTGTCAGGACACATTTAACAGGAGGCTTCCTGTGTGCTGTTTTGGATCTGTCAGGAATTCTCTGTTCCTTATTAATTCCTAAATATTCGGGAATTAAGAGGAGAGGCAAGCCTTTCCCGGGACTGAGGAATCCAGGCATTTCCTTCGTTAGTTTTTCTATACAGTGATAAGTACCCTCTTCCTTTTTATGAACTATATGGTAAAAGTGGTTATTTACAACTCTCTCTTTCATATGGATGACCTCATCATTTTATCTCTGCTGAAAATAGCTATCTTGTAAGACAGTATAAATACCTACACAATGTTGAATAAAACACCTTGCTCCATCAGAGCTCTGGTCCCCATGTCTTTCTTTCTCTTTCTTTCTCTCTCTCTCTCTCTCAGGCTATTTCTTTGGAGCGCAGAGGCCCTCTGAGTTCACTTTCCTGCCCGGGCTTCTAAGACCCTCTCGAGAAGGCAGTTTGCGCCTTCACCCCATCGAGAGGGCGCCTGAGGCCTCCATGAACAGAGCAAGCCCTGTGCCAGGGGCTTTATTGGCTTTCTGCGTAAACCAAGGAATATCAGCCTCTTTCTCTCCTTTGCTTTCTTATCATCAACTCTGGACCAGCAGGTCCTGGTCCATTAAAGGACCTCAGCAGGCTTTCAAACAAACAAGTGATGAATATCCACAGGAGTAGCATAAGTAGGAACCTAGTAAATACCTTTCTACAGTTTTTCTTAAAGGCCAGCTGTGGTTAATTTTTAAGCTCTCTTTCCCACACAACATGTTTTTTGCATACAGACATTCTGTGCATGGATAATAAATATGTATCCAAATCACTGCAGATGGTGACTGCAGCCATGAAATAAAAAGACGCTTACTCCTTGGAAGGAAAGTTATGACCAACCTAGATAGCATGTTCAAAAGCAGAGACATTACTTTACCAACAAAGGTTCGCCTAGTCAAGGCTATGGTCTTTCCTGTGGTCATGTATGGATGTGAGAGTTGGACTGTAAACAAGGCTGAGCACCAAAGAATTGATGCTTTTGAACTGTGGTGTTGGAGAAGACTCTTGAGAGTCCCTTGGACTGCAAGAAGATCCAACCAGTCCATTCTGAAGGAGATCAATCCTGGAATTTCTTTGGAAGGAATGATGCTAAAGCTGAAACTCCAGTATTTTGGCCACCTCATGCGAAGAGTTGACTCATTGGAGAAGACTCTGATGCTGGGAGGGATTGAGGGCAGGAGGAGAAGGGGACGACAGAGGATGAGATGGCTGGATGGCATCACTGACTTGTTGGGTGTGAGTCTGGGTGACCTCCGGGAGCTGGTGATGGACAGGGAGGCCTGGCGTGCTGCGGTTCATGGGGTCGCAAAGAGTCGGACACGACTGAGCGACTGATCTGATCTGATAGTGATAGAATATTTTTAAACCTAGAAGTATGTAGAACAAACCTAATGGCTCAGTGTTAGAACCCAAAGAAAATTTAGTAAAAAATCACTAATATTTCCTTTTATGTACCCCATCACTTTGGGCTTTCCTTGTGGCTCAGCTAGTAAAGAATCTGGCTGCAATGTGGGAGACTTGGGTTCAATCCTTGGGTCGAGAAGATCCCTTGGAGAAGGGAAAGGCTACCCACTCCAGTATTCTGGCCTGGAGAATTCCATGGACTGTATAGTCCATGGGGTCTCAAGAGTCAGACACGACTGAGTGACTTTCACTTCAGCCACTCTGTTCAGAAATAGGATCAGACTCCATGTATTAAATTACCAATGATGGAGCTACTTTTGTATATTGCACCTGGAATACTGTATCTTACAATTAGCATATTCTGTTTTTTATTACTTACTTTCAAGACAGAGTCATCTAAAGAATTAGATATTTATTCAGTACTTTAGAGAAAAGAAATGTGTGACCATAGATAAGGTTTCTAGGAACCCAAGCATAAATTTAAGGTACATAAAGATTTTTTCTTCTACTGCTTTTATCATCTCTCATTTTCTTTAAATTTTGCTCTGAGCTTTTGCAGGTTAGCACTTTACCATCTATCTAAAGCAAAAGCTAATGATTATACTGCATAGCAAGCTCTTTAGAGTCTGGCTCTGCTTGTGTTTGTTTTCCTTTGCTCACTTCTGCCCGACCCTTGTCACTGCGTAGCATGGAATACAGTGCACGCACATGCTAGGTCGCTTCAGTTATGTCTGATTCTTTGGGACCCTAAGGACTGTAGCCTGCCAGGCTCCTCTGTCCGTAGGGTTTTCCAGGTAAGAATCCTGGAGGTTGCCATTTCCTCCTCCAGGGGATCTTCCCAACCCAGGGATCGAACCCCCGTCTACTGCATTGGCAGGTAGGTTCTTTACCACTAGCGTCACCTGGGAAGCCCAATACCATGCCTAGTAGGTGCTTAAAAGACTTGATGGCCAATCAATTGATTTATTGATATAGTTAGATTAGAATAACAGTTTGTGACATATACCAGTGTCCAGGAGAAAGTAAATGGAGTACCCGTCAGTGGAGGCCAGGTGAGAGTGTGTTTGAAGTTATGTGTGACATGTGATCTTCTTAAGTTGTTCTCTTAGCATGTGCTGATGTAAGTATCTCAGACAGGCCTTGTGCAGACAGTAGCCCTGTGAAATATGGGACAGAGTTGCTCCTGGACACATTCTTACTTCAGAGAGAGATGAAATAGAGGTCTGCACTTGCAGAGAGACATTGTATCTGTTGCTGCTGATTGACATCGTGGAGCATGTGTTTAGGTGGGGGAATTAAACTGCCTGGCGTTTTGTTTGTCTTTACTTAGGATATAGATAGGTCAGTGAATCTCAGTCTGGGGTTCACATTAATATTCCCGGGCTTCTGTTAAAAACCTGCCACTGTCCTGACCCTACCAGAGACAAGTTAAACCAAAAGCTCTAGAGGCTGAGCCTGGCATCGTTTATTTTTAAAAGCAATTCCAACATGCAGTCGTTTTTGAGATTGTTTGAAGTTTTGTAGGAACTGAAGTAGAAAGAGGAGAAAGGGTGAAGAATATACTTTCCACTACTCACCCTGTTCTCATTTACTTGTTCAGAAGGCTGCATCACTGTTCAATAATAATGGAATATAAACCATTTATGCAGTTTAAATATTCTAGTAGTGAAATTGGAGAAGGAAATGGCAACCCACTCCAGTATTCTTGCCTAGAGAATCCTGTGGACACAGGAGCCTGGTGGGCTGTTGTCCATAGGGTCGCACAGAGTCAGACATAACTGGAGTGACATAGCATGCATGCATGCATTGGAGAAGGAAATAGCAACCCACTCCAGTATTCTTGCCTGGAGAACCCCGAGGACAGAGGAACCTGTTAGGCTGCCATCCACGGGGTCGCACAGAGTTGGACACGACTGAAGCGACTTAACAGCAGCAGCAACAGCAGCAGCAATAGTGAAATTAAGAAGAGGAAGAGTGAAATAATTTTAATAGGACCTATTATGTAGCCCAATAGATCTTATTATTAAAACATCTAATTAGAATAGGAATGTTAAAAGAGATATTTTACAGTCTTTCCCTCCTTGTATCAGGTGTTCTAAATTCAGGGTGTCTTGTAGCTTCATAGCACTGCTTGGTTTGAACTGACTACTCTCTAAGTGTTTGGCCATCATGTGGCCAGTCAATTCCATACTGGTCAGAACAGATCTGGAGGGTAAAGTACTGGGTAAAGTACTGGAAGATAGACCAGGAGACCTAAATGTAGTGTTAGTTTTGCCACTGATTAATCCTGTGACCTTGGACAGTTCACTGTTCCTCTCTGTTGGACTTCATGTCCTTCATGTTTACTGTGGGGGGTCAGCAGTTGGTCTAAATGGGGGGTTTTCTAATTTTACTCCAAAGAGCCCCACGATTTTGTGAGCACACTTTAACAGCCATCATAGGGAAGAAGGGAAACAAACTATCTGCTTTAGGCTCTTGTTTCTTTTGGATATCCTTACATTTCTGGGCGTCATTTTGTTTGAGGAAACAAACAAAAACTTTAAAGCCAAACCAAGATTTGAAAAATCACTTGGTTCAGTGTTTTCTTATGCCTGTGGTTCTCTCTTGTCAGCATTTGTAAGACTAGTCCGGGAAGAGGTCAGGCAGCAGGTATCCTCCTTTTCCTTCCAGTGAAGGGAGGTGTCACCATGACAGTGACTCATGAATATTTCTTGTCAAATTGTAGGAATTCCTTCAGTAGTGGTCACAGTGGCTCAGAGTTGAGAAACAGAAAGTCAGGTACCTGGGTCTACCACAGAGTGATACGGATCACCTGTGGCTACTGAGGCAACCGGATCGTTGTGTAAAACTGACCTCTAGCCCAGCTCTTAGGGGACCGTGACTCTGAGGTGTGGTCCACATAGTCAGCCAGAACCCAGGGCTAGGAATACTCTGGCTACAGGCTTTTTTGACTTGGACTGAGTTTCTCTACTGGTGAATGCCTAGTCGACAAGACCTTCAATAATTGTTATATAGATGCCAATATTGGATGCATGTGACTTTGGTTCCTAGACTTTTAACCTTCCTCCCTATCAGATAGCAAGGCTTCCCAGGTGCCACTAGTGGTAAAGAATCTGCCTGCCAATGCAGGACACGCGGGTGTGATACCTGGGCTGGGAACTGGCCACCTGCTCCCGTGTTCTTGCCTTTGACAGAGGGTCCTGGCAGGCTACAGTCCATGGGGGTGCAAAGAGTTGAGCGCAACTGAGAGTGCACATGGACACACATGCTCCATCAGATAGATGAGCACTCTGGTGGCATCGACTAATAGGAAAGAGACAATATCATATCCTATCTGTTGGAAATGAGTCTTTGACAGATTTCCAGTTGGTGACATGGAAACACAATGCTAGTCCAGCATGTTGTCTGCATTTAAAGACTTCGTAATTTGTGGCCGGAATCAGTCAAGGACTTACATGTCCCATATTTTAGCTACTTTGCTTTTATTTGACAATAATAGCAAAAAAGACACTGAATGGGAATTATGAAGTAGGGAAAGCTGAGAGGGCTTCTGGTTATTTTTAGGGTGCTTCTAAGAAGTCTTTGGTGACACAATAGTCTGGTTATTTTTAGGATGCTTCTAAGAAGTCTTTGGTGACACCATAGTCTTAACAGGCAATTTTGAGAAAATTGTTTTGGAGTCAGCCCAAACATCAACAGTTATTTCAGAATTTTTATTAGCATGCACAAACTTAATTCTTCCAATCTTGGCCTGCTCATGTATCAATGAAAGCAGCTTGTGGTCATACTGAAAGGAAAGGAGGGAAGGGATAATCCCATTTTGTTGTATCAAGTGTTGTTGTTCAGTCTCTCATTCATGTCTGATTCCTTGCAACCCAATGGACTGCAAAGGCTTCCCTGTCCTTCACCATCTCCCAGATCTTGCTCAAACTCATGTCCATTGAGTCATGGTTGAATGATGCCATCCAACCATCTTATTCTCTGTCATCCCCTCTCCTCCAGCCCTTGATCTTTCCCAGCATCAGAGTATTTTCCAGTGAGTAGACTCTCCACATCAGATGGCCAAAGTATTGGAGCTTCAACTTCAGCATCAGTCCTTCCAAAGAATATTCAGGGTTGATTTCCTTTAGGATTCACTGGTTTGATCTCCTTGCTGTCCACGGGACTCTCAAGAATTTTCTTCAGCACGACACTTCAAAAGCATCGATTCTTTGGCATTCAGCCTTCTTTATGGTCCATCTCTCACCTCCATACATGACTACTGGAAACACTGTAACTTTGACTATAAGGACCTTTGTCAGCAAAGTAATGTCTCTGCTTTTTAATATGCTGTCTAGGTTTGTCATAGCTTTCCTTCCAAGGAGCAAGTGTCTTTTAATTTCATGGCTGAAGTCACTGTCTGCAGTGATTTTGGAGCCCAAAGAAAATACAGTGAGTTAATGGAAGAAATGTTTTCTAAGCACATTGGACTGTTTGGTCCACGAAGTTTTTGTTCAGTATTTGGCACAGGTCTGTTTGTAGGACGCTGGGTGAGAAGAGAAAGCAAATAAATGTGACCTTTGTATGGCTGATATTTTCTTTATGAAGCCAAAAGGCGCACAAATATTAGCCCACTCTTAGTTTTGTCCTAGAAAACTTCTCTCTGGCTGACCACATCTTGGTTCCCTGCAGGCCTTGCCATCTGTTTAACTGGTTAAAGAGCCCATCCTATCAGTGTCTGTATCATTTGGTTGGAAGTAGAGACCTCTGATTGGCCTTTTCCCTCTTTTTTCTCATTGCTGTTTATTTGGAACCATTTCCAGTATCTCAGTGCAGGTGGCTTTACCTTTGCCAGTTACCTTGGAAACAGCAGTTACTGGGAGGTAAGAGATGCAGTGGAAGGTGGGGGCATCGGTTATTGCAGTGATCTTGGCCTTGGGAGGGCCTAGCGACTTGGAGAAAGTCTAATTCATGAAGGTCATGCCCTACCTGGGGTGCTCTCCTCTTGCCGCTCACCTTCTTAAATGCTTCAGCTCTTTTTAACCTTTGATCCCTTTAAAGTTTAATAAGGCCACTAGTATGTGTTGGTGCGAATGGTAAAAAATCTGCCTGCGATGCAGGAGACCCAGGAGATATGGGTTTGATCCCTGGGTGGGGAAGACCCCTGGAGTAGGAAATGGCAAATCGCTCCAGTATTCCTGCCTGGAGAATGCCATCGACAGAGGAGCCTGGGGGCCTACAGTCCACAGGGCTGCAAAGAGTCAGACACGGCTGAGCAGCTGAACACAGTGCAGTGTGTGTGTGACAGAGACCCAGTGCCTAACAGTGAGTCAGCCTCCTTCCCTCCTGTGTTCCTGTGTTTCTTACCTGACAGTTTTGCAGTCACTTAAACCTTGACAGTTGCCCAGTTCATACCTTAGAAACTCTCTGAGGCGGGTGGGGCGGGAATCAACTCATGGTCTTAGCCCAAGTATCCTTTTGAAGTTTCCTCATTTCTACCCCTATGATACCTCTGGGGAATTTTGAGTAGCTACCAGGTAAGGTGTTTTCTAATTTCAAACCTAATATAAAGACCCAGGTAAAGAAATGTGGCCACTGAAATGTTTGCACATTTTGTTAGGCAAGAAAAGAAGGGAGGGCAAGGAAAATGAACAAAATACTCCCCAAGTGCCAAATGTCTAATAACTTCATTTTTTTCTTTTTTCTCCTCTTCATTTAATTCTTGAACTTTGTTTTTCTTTATTTTATACTATGCTTTGATGTGTTATGGTATATGATTAACAGGTCTTTTTTTGTGGTAAATTAGAGCAAGCAATTAAAATAGTACATATGCAGTATTCAGTACACACAATAAAAATTAAAGAAATTCAAGGCCTGTATAAAACAAAACACTGGAGAAAAAAAAATCATACAACTTAAGAGATATAGTGGTAAAGCCCTCTACTCTTTTGATTATAGTTTGTACTTCGTACCCAACAGGACTTACTACACTTACCAAAATAATACAGACATTTTAGTAATGGGTGTATTTAAGAAAGTTATCAATATTGGTTTTTATAGCACTATGACTAGACGATCCCCTGGAGGAGGGCATGGCAAACCACTCCATATTCTCGCCTGGGGAATCCTCATGGACAGAGGAGCCTGGAGGGCTACAGTCCATGGGGTTGCAAAGAGTCGGACATGACTGAGCGACTAAGCACAGCACACATAACTATATAGACATTGTTCACAGCACAGCCAAATAGTGCACTAGACTTGTGATTCCTTTTCTGTGTGCATTTTGTCTTTTATTTCATCTTTTGCTTTTGTATTATATAGCTGTTCTACTATCAGATCAGATCAGATCAGTCGCTCAGTCGTGTCCAACTCTTTGCCACCCCATGAATCGCAGCACGCCAGGTCTCCCTGTCCATCACCAACTCCCGGAGGTCACTCAGACTCACATCCATCGAGTCAGTGATGCCATCCAGCCATCTCATCCTCTGTTGTCCCCTTCTCCTCCTGCCCCCAATCCCTCCCAGCATCAGAGTCTTTTCCAATGAGTTAGCTCTTTGCATGAGGTGGCCAAAGTACTGGAGTTTCAGCTTTAGCATCATTGCTTCCAAAGAAATCCCAGGGCTGATCTCCTTCAGAATGAACTGGTTGGATCTCCTTGCAGTCCAAGGGATTCTCAAGAGTCTTCTCCAACACCACAGTTCAAAAGCATCAATTCTTCGGTGCTCAGCTTTCTTTATAGTCCAACACTCACATCCATACATGACCACAGGAAGAACAATAGCCTTGACTAGGCGAACCTTTGTTGGCAAAGTGATGTCTCTGCTTTTGAATATGCTATCTAGGTTGGTCATAACTTTCCTTCCAAGGAGTAAGCATCTTTTAATTTCATGGCTGCAGTCACCATCTGCAGTGATTTTGTTTGTTCTACTATAAGCTATTCCAAATAATTTTTGAAAATAAAAGTGGTCTTTATAAGAAATATCTCTCATGATTCATTGGAATTTCTATTCTAGAAAGTGGTTTACTCATCACTTTTTAATTATGAAGCACTGTCTTAAGTACATTCTGGGAAGCAGTGTGGCAAAGCTGTTAATACAAGTATTCTGGCATCAGACTGCCAGAGTTTATGCTCAGTGAGTCTACATATAAATCACTAGGTAATTATCTTAGGCAAGGTGCTTAAGATTTTTGTCTCAAGTTTCTCCCCCAGAGTAATGTTATTGGGACCAAATAAGTTTATATATAAACACTTATACTTATGGCTTACTCATCTTACAGCTTTATTGTTGCGTCTGACTTTATTACCCAAACAATGCCTGGCATAAAATAAAACACTCTATAAATGTTAGCTACTACTGTTACTATTTACTTTAGTTATTATAAAAGTCCTCAGATAGATATAATCCCCAGTTTACAGGTGAGGTTGTTGTTGTTGTTCAGTTGCTAAGTTGTGTCCAACTTTTTGTGACCGCATGGACTGTAGCACACCAGGCTTCCCTGTCCTTCACTAACTCCTGGAGTTTGCTCAAATTCATGTCCACTGAATCGGTATGCCTTAACTGAAGCCAAAGGAGGTTATTTAGCTTCCCAGGGTCACTTAGCTGGTGAGGGCTCTGTGCCAAGGTTTGCACCCGGGTTCATCTGACCATGAAAGCCCTACACATGCCACTGCCACTTCATCTTGGTAGCACAGTTCAATAGATATGCTTGGATTGTTAGGAAAACCAAGCTTGCATCCATTAGTACATGTTCATTTCCTGGTTTTTCTTCTCTCTTTAGTTGTAATTTCTCTTGGATAACAAATTTGTGCTGTTAGATTGCACACAATGTCTTAGCATAGGTCTACTATAAATCTTGCTTCTTTGAAAGACACTCTTAGGAGGTAAGTGGCCTACGTTTAATCTATAACATTAAGCGAGGAGCTTCATATGGAGTTCTTATGCATATGGCATAATGCACATGGCAGGTGAAAGTTAATATGAAACAGTGTTGGTGCTTCCAGATATTTCTGATAGGTCTGAGTTATCCTGTAAATGAACCCTTGTATATAATAAAGAAATAATTTTCCCCAACTGAAGGCCTTATTTGCCATTTATTAACCTTTATAATATGATCTCTGATCATGGACCTTTGGATGTCCTGGCACATTGTAGGAATTTAGTGACTATCCTCTGGCTGAATGAGTGAATGAATGTATTCAGAGATGTGAAGAATGACAGTAGCTGCGAGAGACTGTCTTACTGTTAAAAGGTCAGGTGCATGGTTGGAAGAGAGTATGTGTGGCTCTAAATCTGAACAATAAGTGGAATCTGACATTACATCATGTGGCTTCTCTGGTGGCTCAGACGGTAAAGAATCTGCTGTCAACGTGGAAGACCCAGGTTTGATGCCTGGAGAAGGGAATGGCAACCCACTTCAGTATTCTTGCCTGGAAATTCTACGGACAGAGAAGCCTGGAGGACTATGCCTGTAACACTTTCTTAGGGCTTCTCTGGAGGCTCAGATGGTAAAGAATCTGCCTACAATGCAGAAGACCTGGGTTCAACCACTGTTCCTAAATGCCAGTATCTCTTTTCGATGTCGTACTGTCCTCCTGCTGTTCAAGAGTTTCCTTTCATACACGCACATACAGGTCCTGATTTTCTGTCTGGTATTCAGTGCGTTTTTGCATTTTCAGTCTCAGATTCTTGCTCTCTCCTTAAACAGTGAGTCAGTCCGTTTACTCAGGGATGTGATTCCCACTGGTTGGAAATCTGGTCTGGCAGGCTGTTTTTCATTCCTCTTATGCCAGTGGAGGAGGCTGCTTTTTAGTGGAGAAACATCTTTACCTGAGTCAAAATTGAATGGATGGATGGATAGTAAGCCTTTTCTTTTGCTTTTCTTCTGCTGTTTCACCTAACAAACAAATAACTCTTGTTTTTGTTATCCACTCAATCAGTAGCTTTTAGATGAATGAGATAGGTACTGGATGAATAAGAACTATACATTTCCTTTCAGCAGTCACATTACATCTTGAATTGAGGAAGGCAGTCTTTAGTTCTTGATAGCCCTGGATCATATTTTGATATGAACTTTAAAAATGCTCCAATAGGTGGTGAATGATAGGGATAGATATTTGGTAGTTATTATTGCATCTTCTGTTGTTGAGTTTCAATTAATGTGATCCTTTGATTTCTTCTCTTTCAGCTGTCCCATTTCCTCCAAGTCACCGGCTTACGGCAAAAGAAGTGTTTGATAACGATGGGAAACCTCGTGTGGATATCTTAAAGGCACATCTCATGAAAGAGGGCAGGCTCGAAGAGACTGTTGCGTTGAGAATAATAACAGAGGGGGCTTCAATTCTTCGACAGGAAAAAAACTTGCTGGATATTGATGCTCCAGTCACAGGTAAGGCCTGAGCACGAAGGCTGTCCACTTGGAACCCACACTTGCAGTTTATAACTTCAAATCAAAAGTCCTAGATACCACTGAGTCTTCAAAGACCTTTATCATCTTGCTCGTTTACCACCAAATCTGTACATTAGGAACTAAAGATTTTATACATATGTAAAATGTTTTTCTTTTCATGTATTAAATAGCCATATGATGTTATGCTTTATAGAGTAGTGTACAGCTTAGAGGTGATGGAGATGTTCTGAAGTCAAACCTTAACTAAGTGATATTTTGTTAGTAGAATGCTAACTGTCATGAAGAATCCAAGGTATTCATTGGGAAAGATCAGACAAAGCATAGGAATATTCCCACAGTGGTTATGTGACTAAGTTAGAGCAGTCGTTCATCTTAGACTAGCGTCACTGTCATCATCATCTGGAAACTTATTACCATCTCAGCCCCCACCCCAGAACCGTACTGCTCTAGATTTTTAGGGTGAAACCTAACAACCTGTTTCACCAAGTCATGTAGGTGACCCTGATGCACATTACAGTTTGAGAACCACTGAACTTCAGGAAGAATACCTGAAGTTCCTACAGCATTCTGTGCCTCTCCTTCCTACAGCATTCTGTGCCTCGAAAACATGTCTATTTTTTGAATGGTTTTTGTTCTTTTACTCCTTAAGAGCAGATTCATACTTTGCATAAGTGGGACTTCTCTTAGGCCATAAAAATTAAATCTTGTCAAAAAGTTTAGTATGCTATAGAGGGTTGATTAGTAGAGACTTTTCAGCTATACTTGGTGAAGTTTGCTAAATTTTCAGGTATTTGTTTTTAGAGAAGCTTAAAAGCATGTATTTTTTCCTTTATTATTATCATTCTGGCAAAAGGAAAAATTTAAACATAGGATTTTATCCTTTTATAAATAAAAAGGATTCTTGAAATACTTCATATATACTACTGATTGCTTCTTCCAAACCTTCATATACTTTTAATATTATTGGCTTTGAAATATATTTTTGAAGGTGACTGGTTGGACTGAGATAAGCTCTCTTGAATATCAGACTAGACCTTCTTTGATCATAATACCTCTGAATATTCCGATTCCAAAGAAATTGACATATACATTTTGTTTTGGGTTAGCCATAATATTTCTCTTATTTGTAATTCAAAAAAACAATGAATATGTTTGGGGCCAGGTAGCAGGAGAAATTGACTCCAGTGGTAAGTCAGTGTTGGACCAGTGGTGAATAAACCAAGCTATATACTTAACTTGTGTGCATGACAATGATCCCCATTTTCCATGTGTTAAAATGCAGTCATGCCTTATTATCTTTGACTTACAGACACTGTGGACATATAAGAACAAAACAAATATGAATATGCTTTACTTTCTTAGATACTAAAATATGAAAAAAATTTGACATCTAAATAGTAGCATGGAATCCATCAGCAAAGAAGCTACCTTAAAAAACTGACTGTATGTTCCACCAATAAATAGATGGCAAAATAGTAGCTTTAAATGATCTCTGTATCATTTGGATTATTTGGTTTTAGTAAGAATGAATGGCTTAATATTTTATTATGATATAATATGATAAATAGTATATGTTATAATATCATGATTTTTTTCCCCATTTCACATTATAATGTGTGACCTCCAATGAAGAATTCATGTTAGACTCACTTATGAGCCAGTAGGTGTTAATGAAGGTGATAATTATAACTAAAAGAAAACATGTGAAATAAGCATTTAAAGGAATGTATTTTCTTGGATGCACTCAGCTCATCTATTTGCTGAGGCTCCATCTTAAGAGAACACATAGCATTCTGTAAAAGTTAAATTCGTGATGTTTTATCCCTGAACCTTTCTGGAGTCTGTTGACTAACTGTCCTCGTGCTCAGTAGAGGTTGGGCGTCATTCTTTCTAGAGAGATAGCAGCTGTCATTTTGGCAAATTTCAGAACATAGATATGAAGAGACTTTAGAAATCAGGACTCAATGATGTATAACTTTCCCTGGGGGAGAAATAATACAGAGTCTTTTAAATAGTGACAGAAGTAGCTATGGAGACATCACAAAATATGTATCACTAGTGAAATATAACCCAGGCAGGAAAAACCCTTTCACTAGAGAAGGGGTTTTATTTCTTGATGAAGGCATGATTCTAAGGTAGAAGATTCCATTGCAGTGATATCTTTCCCCCTTTTCTATAAAGATATGGAATAAAAGTAGTAGGGGTGATTTATTTTAATATTTCCATTAAAAGGGGAAAAAAAACAAACTTCTTTTGCATATAATGTGAAGTTGCCTAGTCGTGTCCAACTCTTTGCGACCCCAGGGACTGTAGCCTACCAGGCTCCTCTGTCCATGGGATTTTACAGGCAATAGTACTGGAGTGGATTGCCATTTCCTTCTCCAAGGGATCTTCCCAACCCAGGGATCGAACCCGGGTCTACCCACATCGTAGACAGCCGCTTTACCGTCTGAGCCACCAGGGAAGTCCTTGCATATAGTTTACCAGAAAGCTAAATTCATAGCTATGCATTCCCACCCATGAGCTTGCAAGCTGAAACACAGGACTGCAAAGTAAAATCAGGGTATACTGATTGGAGAAAATTACCCTGCCTTTGTATTTCAAGATACTTCTTAGAATTTATTTGTAACATTTTATGATACATGATTTTATTCTGAGATTTTATTTCATCTGGACAGCTGAACATGCAGCTAAATTTTTATTTTTAGAATGTTTATTATTTGAATAACTGAATCAATAAAGTTATACTTTACTGACACTGGGTTATGCAGTAAAAGGCCTATAGTTTATCCTTCTGAATCTTCAGGGTAGTGAATTCTTTATATAGTTCAGAGTTCCACACTTAAGTAAAATGGAGACCTTAAACAATTCAGAGGAGAAAGTAGAAGAAGAAGAAGTAGAAGAAGAGAGGGAGAAAAAAGAAAATATTAGAGTTTATAAATAAGAGTCTGTGAAAAAAAATTAAAGGGAAAGAATCAAGGACTTAGCAGAGAAGCAAGGACTTCTAATGTAGGGAGGAAAAGCCTGAAGCCTGACTATGTGGTGGTTTTCAAGTGGTATTAGAAATAGTCTCTCATGCATGTCAGATTCCTAAAATGTAAGGTGAGTGGTGTGGGTAGGAACTGACCAGTAACTTTCTTGTTTGGAATTCAGCTTGAACTGGAGCAGGTATGTAACATCACAAAACTAAACAAATGGCAAATATTTTATAATTATGCACAAAATCCACTCCCCAGCTTTCCCTCTTCTTTTCTTTTCTCTTACTTTTTATTAATAAAAAACATTTCACTCTTAGATGTTTAAAGAGGAGTTGTGCTAACATCCGTGCATGGTTTGCTCCCACTTAAAGAAAAATCCAGATGTTAGTGTCCTGTTAATTTGAAATCTGGACACTATTTCATTCCTTTAGCATTTTTTTCATGTTTAAATTTACAAAGCTGTCCAACTTCCCGCATTCCCTCCCCTTCAATTGTTTTATGTTCATTTAGGATTTTTTTCCTTTAAAATTCCGTACTTTTGATTTTGGAGAAAGACCAGGAAACTGCCTAGTCCCAACCTGGCTCCTCCCATGTGTCCCCTGGGGAAGGAGAT
Source organism: Tragelaphus eurycerus (assembly GCA_935064755.1). NCBI lineage: Eukaryota > Metazoa > Chordata > Mammalia > Artiodactyla > Bovidae > Tragelaphus > Tragelaphus eurycerus. Next base: position 66,178,737 of record CAKXYN010000004.1, on the reverse strand, counting down.
AAAGCTCTGTGTACCTTAACCTCCTGAAGCATAGATTTAGATAAGCCAGGAACCATTGCCATGGAAGTAGAGATGAGGATTAGTTATGGGTCCCCAATCAAAACAAGGGAGGTATGAGTCACATTTTGCTCTTTTCTCTAAACTCACTTGCTTGATTGGAATGATGGCTGTTTCAGTGTTTCTATATTGGAGGCAATTTTGTGAAGGAAAGTATTTTCCTTCTTTTTGAATCTTTCTTTTTTTTTTTTTAATTGAGTTGAAGTTTTCTGTGTTCCCTTGCAAACATACAAATGGATCATTAAATAATGTGGCCAAATATCTGTGTGGCAGTTTGTTATGAGCTGAATGTTTGTGTCCCCACAATAGTCATATGTTGAAGCCCTAATCCTCTTTATGATATTTTTGAAGGTGTCGTCTTTGGGAAGTAATTGTGGTTAGATGAGTTCTGGGGGTGGACCCGTATGATGGTGTTAGTGCCCTGATGAGACGTGCATGAGATGAGAGCCTTCTCTCTTTCCTCCATGTGGGGATGCAGTAGAAAGGTGGCCATCTGCAAACCAGCAATAGAGCCCTTACCAAGCACTGAATATGCTAGCACCTTGATCTTGGACTGTCCAGCCTCCAGAACTGTGAGAAATCAGTGTTTATTGTTTCAGCCACCCAATCAAACATATTTTGTAATAGTAGCCAAACTAAGATGCAACCTATTTAGGAATTCAATTTACCAAACATTTACCTGGTACAGGTTGTGATCTGGTCTCTGCTCTTCCAGTGGTCAGAATATAAGAAAACTGAAGCAGGTATTTGCTGAAATATATGTACATCTAACTACTGATTAAATGAAAGGATACGACCAAGATTTTTTAAAGCACATTTAGAAATACGTAACTGGATAGAGCTAACTTGAAACCAAAAAGTTTTCCTATCTTCAAAATGGCTAAGGTTTCTCTGATAGAGTCCATTGATTATTATATTATGTCTTTGAGTGATAGAAACTTTTAAATAGCTTGGACCCTATTTGCCCTGAATATAGACTGAGAACTCTTTCAGAAGGTTAGGAACTGTGAATGATGAATCACATGAGGCGTACATAGTCCTTGACTAGAAGACTCAAGGGGTCTATCTGGGGAGTTAGATACATAAATAGATAAATGCTATAAAACCTGTTAAGGATTATAATTAAGGAGCCTATAAACTAGTATGGGAACTCAGAACAAGGACTGAAGGGAAACCAAGAAAGTCTTGACAGATGACATGATGTTTGAACTGGAGCATGTGTGATAAGTGAAATTTTACTATGTGAAAAAGCTAGCAAAATCTGTTCTGAGCAGACACAACAAACAGCATATTAAAGACACTGGTATTTTTCGTAAAGTGCGAAGGCATGATCGTGGAGGTTTGCTATGGGTAGACAAGGTCTCAGAAGGGTGTGAGGGGTAAGGGTCGGGGGTGAAGCTGAAATTGGATGGTCAGGTTCAGATATTAATCTCTTGTGAACAGCACTCAAACATCTGGTCACTGTTCTTCAGGCACTGGGGAGTGGAGAGGGTCTTGGAGTAGGGGAGTTACACAGTCAAGTCTGTGGCTAGAATCCTGAATGAGATGAGTAGAGCGCGTGGGGAGGGACTCTTGGGAGAGTTGTTGATCACGAACCTTTCATCCATGATCAGGGTGTCCCAGCAATGATTTTGGCAGGCTAGGAGAATTGAATCTGATTTTGACTACAGGGCCTTTCAAAAACGATAGTTCACATCGATCTTAAAATGTTTGATTAATTTTTACATAATCAGTATCCATTAAAGAGTTCTTGAATATGGTACGATGATTTACGGAGGAATCCAGTTTATTACATTTCGCCTTCAAGTTCTCATATTTTCCTGTTTTTCTCTTTGACTTAGCAGAGAACATTTCCCTCATTTATAAAGCAGATGCAGACCAGAAGCTTGGGTCTTTGAAAGAAAATGATTTAGAACTCATTTTCTGCTCTCTGGGCCGAGGGGACCGGCCAGCATCAGCTGGGCAAACTGCTAATCTCTCTGGTCTGTCTGTTTCCTGCAGGGGGGGATTTGTCCCTAGGGCAGCAAAGGATTCCCTCCGTGGCTGTGCCTGCCATTTAGCATGTCAGCCAGTTGCCAGGAGAACCCTCTGGCTTTGTTCCTGGATGTGAGAATGAACCAGTGGCCAAGTTTAAGGTCATGGCATTCCTTCCCTTACAGCAGCTGACGTCAATTAGGAGAATTCCCCGTGCCTTTCCTCTGGGGAGAGTGAAGTAGGGGGTAGGAATCCAGTGTCTTTTGAGAACTAAAAGATCAGTGTTTATTCTCTTTATACTATCATTTGTCACTATCAACGCAACAGGGCCTTAGTTTATATGAGGATAAAATATTACTTCTGGGGCATTTTGCCCACTTGTGATTTCAGTGGCCAAATCTTTAGGGCCTGCCCTGCAGCCAGAGGCCTATTTTGGTACCCAGCCCACTGCTGGCAGGTCAGCACATTTCAGGCTCAGCCTGCGGCAGCAGCACCTCAGTTTCTTGATGTTTGTGTTCCCCTTAATTTGAGCCCTTGACTTAAAAAAAAATTTTTTTTTTAAAGATGATGTTAAAAGGATAAACGGTCATTGCATGAGCGTGTCCTTTTCCCTGGTTTGTTTTCCTCCCTTGTTTTGCAAGGTTGGTCTTAGGAAACCCGTCTAAACAAATGAGAGAAGGGAGTCTCAGTTTACATCTGAGTTTCTTAAGCTTGAACGTGGATCAGAATCTCCTGGAAGGCTTTATGGAACACAGATTGCTGAGTCGCACCTCCAGACTTTCTGATTTAGTATCTGGAGTTGTTGTTGTTTAGTCACTAAGTTGTGTCATTCTTTTGAGACGCCCATGAGCTCTAAGCCTCCAGGCTCCTCTGTCCATGGGATTTCCCAGGCAAGAAAACTGGAGTGGGTTGCCATTTCCTCCTCCAGGGGATCTTCCCCACTCGGGGATTGAACCTGCATCTCTCGCATTGGCAGGCGGATTCTGTACCACTGAGCCTCCTGGGAAGCCAGTTCTGGATTAGGGCCTGATAATTTGAATATCTAACAGGTTCTCAGATCATGATGACCTCCTTGATCTGGGACCCCTCTGTGGGAACCACTGATTTAAGTATTGACTTGAAGCCTCATAGCTAGTAAGCTGAAGACCTTGTTATGCACAAGCATCTATCAACATGACTCATGCCAAGCTATTACACTCTATTCTATACACTATTCTACCTCTGAAAAAATGAACCATTTCAGTTCATTTGACTGGAATTTGTCCTTGCTCATTACTGCAGAAAACATATTAATTCTAAGCTTGCTGTTCAAGGTTCTCAAGAAATAGGAGGAATACATTATTTTGACTCAATTATAATTTATTATATTTCAAATTAAAAATTAAAATAAGGGTCAAGACCAAATAATAGTGCTTAGTATGTTTGGGGCACAGTGTTTATATAGTTTTTCCCAGTGAAAAAAACTTTGTAGTGCTAATCTTTACACACTCTTTGAGAGCTGACTGTAGAAAGTTACTGCCAGGTCTGTTTTTAAACAAAAATGAAGGAAAACTGGAATCAAAAGCATCTATAAATGAATTGTGTGGTAATGAATATAGTATTATTTACCATCTGAGCCACCAGAGTATTATATTAAGAATAGTTGAGCCTTAGGAATTCAGCATTTGTGTACAGTGTACAAGTTAGTAGTAATCTGTTAACATCAGTAGACATATAACACCATCCAGAAGAAGCATTTGATAGTTATTACAATTGCAGCATGATTACATGTAGAGATACTTTTTTTTTAAGATGCAGTGCACCCTGTTCGTTTTCAGTTTGCCATGAGTTAGTACATTTCACAAACAGTAACCTGTGTAAGTACTGTTTGTTAAGGCAGTGCCTGTAGTTGTTTCCATAGGAAGATAAAAATTCCCAAGCTATTGAGCTTAAAATCTGACAGTGATCACTTGAAATGATAATACTCTGATGGTTTTGGAGAAGGTTGAAATATATTATTATCAATACTACTGTGACTTTAAGAGAAGTAGTGAGTTTTTTAAAATATTTTAAAATTTTTTTAACTTTTAATTTTATATGGGGGTATATTGATTACATTGTTGTGTTTCTTCCAGGTGTACAGCAAAGTGATTCAGTGATACATATACACGCATCTGTTCTTTTTCAATTTCTTTTCCCATTTAGGTTGTTACATAATACTGAGCAGAAATCCCTGTGCTATTCAATAGGTCCTTGTTGGTTATCCTTTTTTTTTTTTTTTTTTTTTGGTAACAGTGTGTACATGTCAATACCAAACTCCCTAACTGTCGCTCCTCCCCTCCCTTCCCCTTTGGTAACCATAAGTTTGTTTTCTTAATTCTGTGAGTCTGTGAGAAGTAATGTTTCAAACAACACTGAAAGACTTCCAGGGAAGGAAAGAGCATTTTGGATACCTTGAAAGAAAACTAGACACACTCCCCTGTGTCTACAGGAAATGCAGATTATATTCGTGTTTCCAGCTTATCTCACATTCCATTTTCTCGTTGAAGTATCCCTGTTAATTTTAGATTCCAATGATTTTATTTTCTTGTGATCCAGTAATGTTTACAGGCTCTTACTGGACATTCCCACATACTGGCCACAGACTTGTACTGGGCTGTAACAAAGTTTTCTCTGCTCCACAGTGAAATTGTCTTTTTTCATTTTAGTGAGAATGCTTTTTTTTGTACCTGAAGCTATGGTGATGATAGGTAGTAATTGTTTTTTATATATTCCATTGGGGTAGGAAGTTAATGAGTTACTTTTACTACGAGGCTGACATTTGTTAGGTTCTTGGTTTTTGCCACTCACTATTATAAACACTGTACTTTTTAACTCTGAGTTTTCACACAATCCTATGAAGGAAGTGCTGTGATCAGCTCAGTTTTACAATGAGGAAACTGGATCTCAGTGAACTTGAGTATGGTATCTTATAAGTATTGTATCTTATAATAATATAAGGTTATTGATCTAGAAAGCCCTAGAACTGGTATTAAAACCCAGGCAGTTCAATAGTGGCTGTTCCTATTTTATTTGGGGTTAGAAATTAATTTTATGGGTTCATGAAATGATTAAACTTGGGAGTAACCATATAGCGTGGCATTTAACTAGAGCTGACCCTTGTTTAACTAGGGATTGAAGGGTGCTGATCCTTTGTAGAGTTGAAAATGCACATATAACTTACAGTTGGCCCCCCATGTACATGAGGTTTTGCACCCACAAAGTCAACCAACCTCCAGTATTGTACTGTTTCCTGTTGAAAAAGAAAGAATCCTCAAGGTTTAAACCTGTGTTGTTCAAGGGTCAACTGTATGTTGTACTGAATTTTTTGTTGTTGTTTCAGGCTGTTATCCTATTAAATGTTAACATCTGGGACCATGGGTTTTATGTTATGGTTCTGTGAATATTCCTGATTCACAGTGATTTTAATGTAAATACAGTGCTGATTTGCACATAGTAAATTCTGTATGTATAATGGAAATGCATGGAAACCTTTTAAGCAGAGTGTGTATGTATTTATGCATATGTGTGGATGTATATGTTTCTGTGTTGTCAGTAACATCCTTTAAATAGCAGTTTTCTTTTTACTCTGTTCTTTTCTCCTGGCTGAAGTGGAAGATTTTTGATAAATGAGATACTGGATAAATACATGAACTGGTCATGAGTAGCTTTTTATAGAAGAATCTGTGGTTTAATTAGTGGATTAATATGAGAAAAATACTCAGTTTTGAGACAACTGCTTTACCATTATTTAAAATGATTATCTTCATATATAAAATGTGTTCTTTAAAATGTAAGTTAAATATTTCATGTACACATCTTGCTAATGTTAAAACAGATTCCCTGAGAGAAGGCCGTTAGGTAGTTCAGGCCGGGCGTGGCTTTTGTCTTGGGTGTCACATAGCTTTTCCTTCTACTGTGTCAGGCTCTCCACCAGCATCATGGAGTGAGCGTCGCCTCGTGAAGTCTTGCAGAATCCACAGACAGGTTTGAGACCTAATTCAGTTGCTGAGTAAGGAAAAAAGGGAAAACTCAAAAAAGTCCCGTGTTCATTCCTCATATTAAAGCCTAGATGGTGTATACAGAATCCGTTGTTCTTGTTGTTAAGCAGCTAAGTTGTGTCCAACTCTTTGCCACCCCATGGACTGCAGCCCACTGGGCTCCTCTGTCCATGGAATTTCCCAGACAAGCATACTAGAGTGGGTTGCCATTATTCTCCAGGGGATCTTCCTGACCCAGGGATCAAACCTGCATATCCTGCATTGGCAGATGGGTTCTTTACCACTGAGCCACCAAGGAAATTGATACACACCTACACACATTGACATATATATATCAATACAAAAATCCAATCCAAGAATAAATTGCTAACTGTTAACAGTAGTTAACAACTTTATGTTGCTTTTATCATATGAAAATGACATTTCTAGTTAAACATATTTTTTAAAGTAGGATTGTACTGCTTTTGTGATGATAGAAAAAAGCAAGCAACACACCCCACATCCAGGGGATAATCAAGTCTATTTCAGAGGTTTCTATGAAACAATATTGTATTTTAGTACTCTGAATAAGATTTCAGTTCCTGTTATCACATGGTTAGTTTTTGACTCCAGTTTGGTGTGCGATACGCTCCTCTGTCATTAATTTCTATTCATGTTTGACATTATGGTCCAGGTACCAGGCAGTTTCAGACATAGCAGCATTGTTTTATTCTGTTGCTGAAGGTATTTAAGGTTTGGAAACCAAGTTTTTAAGCGTCAAATTCATGAGAGTCATATATGAGGGTGAAAGGAAAACATTTTTTTAATAAGCTTTTCTTAATATTTCTCTTAATGCTTTCTGCTGAACTGTCTTTCTTACATTTGCAATAAATAAAGTCCTCTGATAGAGTAAAATTAGGATTCGTGGAAAGAAAGCTTGTAGGTAATAATGAAGGAAACATAAACTTACTAACCAAAATTTTCTTTTTCTCTTACAGCACCATTTGCAATCATTTATTTAAAAAGATATATCAAGGTCACCCTTTTATTTACAGTGACTTTCTTTTCAGATTCATATATTTTGGTTGTATTCCAGACTACATTTTTGGGTTGTTTGGATTTTACCATTCGTGTCAGATATTTTAATATTAAAAATCTATTTGGAATTCATGAATTTGATTCCATTTCACAAATGTCATTAGCTCATCATCTCTGAATATGCTATCTGATTTTAGATGCCATCTGGTGGTATGCATTTGATACATCTAGAGGTAATTTGAACCGCCATCAGTCTCGTATCCTTTATTGCTCATGAAGGAGAATATTTTTGAAATGACTTGCAAAGACTTTTGTTTCCACTTCAAACAAAGGATCCTTTGTACCTTGCTTTCTGTTTTCTCAAAGTAAAATGCATATTTGCTTTGGTCTTTATTAACATAATCTGAGTCTTTCTTAAGACAGCATTGACTTTGAAAATCAAGTTCCCATTTTAAGAAACTCAATTTAGTTCAGAGAAATATGTAGATATATAGCATCCCCTTAAAATGCTAATTATATATGTTTTTATTTCATTTTTAAATGGTAAAATTTGATTGGCTATTTGGATACCATGTGATGAATAGGAGATTATCAGATAATCATCAACAAGAAACAGAAATTGTTCATTGAAAATTCTCTTCCTCATATTTTAAACATTAAAGACCAACTCCTTCAAAGGTGGACCTTAGCTTAATCTTAAGTACTGCTTTTTTCACCTTCTTCAAGAGATAAGCTGGTAATACTTATTAAATATGTATCAAAGCTAGGTAGAAATTAGAAAGTAAATTGTCTGCTTTATTGATATTAAATATCCATTCCACTTAAGAATCTGAATAAAGGAAGTGTTAAAAAGTACATGAGTTTTTTTTTTTTTTTTTTTAGGTCCTTTCAAAATTATTTGTGGCTGGTTAAATTAGTATAGTAAGGTATAGAGACAGTGGGCCAGTTTATAGATTCTGTGGTCTGTTCAACATTCTCTGATTATACCCAAAATTCTGGTCTAGCCATTTTAATCTGAAGGAAAAAAAAAAGAGAAATGGTGTGAAAAGAGGTGAAAAGAAGAGTGGTTTCATCTCTGCTGTCCAGATGACCTGCTGAGGTGTGTCTCCTCATGACAGTGCAACAGTGACTTTATTTTCATCCTATGTAGTGTGGTATCCAGGTTAGAAATCGTGGGCCTCTAGATTAGCATTCAGGATCTTCACGTTCCTAGCTGTTCACCACGGGGCAAGATACTTGAGCTCCATAAACCTCAACTTTCTCATCTTTGAAGAGATGAAGTGTGAGTTCGTGCCTGTCACTCAGATAAAGTGAATGCATACCAGTGCAGCACTTAGTAAGGGCCCAGCAAATAGTAGCCGCTTTGTTATCATGGCTATAACCATTTTTGTCACGGCTATTATTGTTGTTATGCAGCTAATATTGCAACTATCAGTTCTATTCTATTGTTCAATGATTAGGAGCACAGAGAGCCGTTAACTGTATCAGTGTGCATGTTATAGCAGACTCTGTATATTACCTTTGATGGATGTAAGTGATTACTGAGAGGGCTGTGGATCCAAAGATGAAACAGATAGGTCCTTATGCCTATAACTCTCCACTAATCCCTTTGTAAATTGCAAGTGAGTTTTAATTAAAGAGAAATACTTTTTGTTCTCATGATCATGTTGTCAGTAGTATCAATTAGAAACAGACAATGAAAAAATGTTTTAAAACCTGTGTAATATGGGTGGGATGTCTTTAAAAATTAGATGTAATTAACCAAAAATCGGAGGATGGCCCTTGCTCAAGAGTTTCACTCCAAAGTAATAGTACTATGAATTTGATAGCTTAGAATCATTCAGATGCAAATACATTTTAATTTCAAATTTGAATGATTAAGCTTTTTAAAATATGGATCCCTGTGCTATACAACAAATCCAGTTGTTCGTGTATTTTATAGTGGTGTGTATCTGCTCATCTCATATTCCTAATTTATCCTATCCCTGCTTTTCCCCTTTGGTAACCATAAGTTTTTTTTTCCCCTATGTCTATGAGTCTGCTTCTGTTTTGTACATATGTTCATTTGTATTGTTTTTTAAAATTCCACATAGAAGTGATGTTGTACAATATTTGTCTTTGTCTGACTTACTTCACTCACTATGATAACCCTAGGCCCATCCATGTTGCTGCAAAATGTCATTTTTCCATTCTTTTATATGACTGAGTAGTAATCCATTGCATATATACATGTATGTGTGTGTATATATATATTTCATTATAAATACATATATGTGTGTATATATAGTTTATATATATATAGTTTATTCATTCATCTGTTGATGGACACTTAGATTGCTTTCATATCTTGACATAAATAATGCTTCTTTGAACATTTGGTTGTGTTTATCTTGTTAAATTAGTTTTGTTTTTTTCAAGATGTGTGTCTGGTTTTGAGATTGCTGGATCCTGTGGTAGCTCTATTTTTATTTTTTTAAAGAAATTCCATAATGTTTTCCCACCGTGATTGCACCAATTTACATTCCCACCAACAGTGTGCGAGGGTTCCTTTTTCTCTGCACCCTCTCCAGCATTTATTTTTTGTAGACTTTTTGATGGTGGCCGTGACTGATTGGCTTTTTAAATAACAGTTCATGGAACTTCCAACAAAATGTCCATTATCTTGATTTTTACATTCCCAAATAATGTGCTACTATAGATTACTCAGTGACATTTAAATCAGAAAAATGTGACAGGAAGTTCCAGTGATTCCTTCCATCCCCTGACTGGCCACCGTAGTGCCAAAAAATCAGTGATGTGTCCTATGTATAAGATACATAAGATGCATTGACACATTAAAATAATTCAAATATTTTTAAAATTGTCATTGATGGGGTTGAGTCTGAGGAATTAGGTCGGGAGGACTAATGGGGACATTTCCATTCATATGATGGATGTCTAGGGAACCTGAAGTAGCTAGGGAGTTGGGTTTTTTATTTTTTTACTTTACAATATTGTATTGGTTCTGCCGCACATCAACATGAATCCGCCACGGGCGTACTTGAGTTCCCCATCCTGAACCCCCCTCCCACCTCCCTCCCCATACCATCCCTCCAAGTCATCCCAGTGCACCAGCCCCAAGCATCCTGTAGTGATGGCTAGGTAAATATAATGACAGACGCTCATTTCAAGAAGCAGACTGAGGGTAAATTACAATAGAAACAGACATGACTCTTTCAAGGATAGACTGGAATAGATTTGGAGTTTGACTCATAATGGGTTGTCCAGCTTAGAATGGTGGAAGGAAAAGAAAAAAGGAATTATAGCAAAATAAGTGTTATGATTGATCAAAGAATCTGGGAACTGTCAGATGAACCCTTAGGAAAGGGAGCAAAGTACCAAAAGCCTGTCTACCAGGGGCTGATGGAGTGTGACTGTATTGATCAGATTACATTATTTAAGGGTCAGTGATGGTCATGATTTTAATTAAATCTTTTAAAAGTAAATACAATGTTTATTTTAGAGTAGATTTTAATTTTATGTTGAAGTAAGGCTTAATTCTAAAGCCATGAGGTATTCACTGTGTTATTGGCAAATAAAATGAGTATCTCTGGAGAAGGTAAGATTGAAATGGACCATGGGTATGCAGTCTTGTGTTCTAGACTTTTACAAGTAACATCTCCTTTCTGTGTGTCATGAGAATGTTGTCAGGTAAGGTGCTGTCTCCTGGTGAAGAGAACATTGGCTCTAGAATCAAACAGATGTAAGTTTTAATCCTGCTGCTGACAGGTAACTTCACACATCCCTCTCCATTTACTCATCTGTAGAGAGGATTGAAATAATTTCTACCTTACACTGCTGTGAGACAGGAGGCAATGTTCAGAAAATCCTCACACAATTCCTGAGACATAGTAAGAACTAAGTGAATAAAAATGATCCTTTATTCCCATTGATATTGGTGCTTACGCACTCATACCACTGAGCCTTCAGAAGTACAGGGATGAATAACTATGTAACTAAAAGAAAAGAAAAATTATAAATCTCCCTCTGTAGTGGCTTACACTAAGTAATGATTACTCATGGTCATAGGGATTTTGTTATTTTGTCTGCTAAATTTAACAATCGTTTCTTGGTAAGAAACATCAAACACTTGCTGATTTATTCAACAGTTACTTCATATTTGCCCTTTTGGTGCAAGCTGAAAATCATTAATTTATGATCACAAATTCAAAAAATGTAACTCATAGAATTTATACAGACTCTCTTCTTGTCTTGCTTGGTTTACTTCCTCATCATCTGAATTCCACCTGTCGTCTGACGCACGTATGAGTTACTTGATATTTACTTTAGTTTCAAGTGGAAGTATAGTTGTTTTACGGAGGGTCTTCTTGTCATTATTATTCTAAAAGATTATCTTTCTCTGAACGTAACAAAAATGGAACAATGAAAATAATGATATTGGTGAAAATGACTGTCGAGCAGCAGAGGGAAAGAGTAAAGGAGTATGAATCAGGAATCCAGAGAAGTAGCGCCAGTTCTGACAATATCTTCCATTCATGAGAAGATTATTCTAGACGATCTCAATGCTCTTTTCAGTTTTGATTCTATAAATGTGTTTCTTACTCAAAGTACCCATTACCTGACTTTAGAATGAATACTTTAATGAGATACTTCATTAACCTTATCAGTATTTTCTCCTGCCACTCTTTAAAAACACCTCTGTGTCAAAGTAATTGATAACCCCAATTTTTGTTATTGTGTGAGTTCATTTCTCCCATAGGATGGTTTCCTGAACATTTCAGAACCACCGATTCTGAAATAAAATATTTCCGTGTGTTCTTCGATAACTAGAATGACCTCTGTCATTAACAGCATAACCCTTTTTGTTATCGCTGGAGCTTCCCCACCCTTCCCCACACGTGTTTCCTTCCTTTTTTTTTTTTTTTTATAGAGAAGGGCAGTTTTCCCTAAACATTTTTTCTTTAAGTGTATACTCTTTTTAGTCTTCTAATATAAGTGAATTGACTGCTTTTTATTTTTAATAATTTTATTGTGACTATAGAAAAAGATGCATTATGAAAAGGGGATGGACTTGTGAATTTTAAGTAAAATATCCTGATATATCACTATAATATAAGAAGAAATATATTTTTGGTCTCTGCCCCAGGTTCCTAAAACTCTTATAACTTCCTGAATGGTGGGACAGATAGAAGCATCTTACATAGTGCTCCTAAACCCCTTGGAATTTCCTGGGTGATAGGAGTGTCCTTTGTTCTAATGAGGGGACTCTTGGTGGATTCCTGGAGAGTTCCAGGATGTGAGTTGTTCACTAGGAAGACCAAGCCATGAATAGAAGTTTAGAACTTTCAACCTTGTCCCTCATCTTCTGGTTGGGGGAGAGGGGCTGGAGACTGAGTTAATAATCTATCACGTCTGTGTGATGAAGCCTTCATAAAAATTCCTTAACTACAGAGTTGGGAGAGCGTCTAGATTAGTGAACACGTCTCCATGCTGGGAGGCTGATGTGCCCCAGCTCCACGGGGAAAGAAGCTTGTGTGCTTGGAATCCTTCCTGACTTCACCGTATATGGTTCTTCATCTGGCTGTTCATCTGTACCCCTTAGAATATCCATTATAACAAACCAGTAAATAAACATAAATGTTTCCCTGAGTTTTGTGAGTCATTCTAGCAAATTTTTGAACCAGGAGCAGGGGTAGGCAGTTGTGGGAAACCTTGACTTTATAACCAAAGCTGATAAAAGTGTCAGTACCCTGGGGACCTGTTATTTGCAGGTTATTTGGTACCTGAAGGGATCCACTGACTCCAGGCAGTTAGTGTCAGAATTGAATTAAATTACAGGACTTTCAGTTGATGTCTGAAGAGTTGAAATACTGGTTGGTAGGTAGGGGGGAAGAAACCCACACATGTGGCATCAAAAGTGTTGTGAATAGAGAAGCAATTTTCCTTTTATCATGCAGATACTGATGTCATTGAATCTGGATTTTTTTTTTTTTTGGTATGGTAAGAACCCACCTGCCAATGTAGGAGACATAAGAGATGCAGGTTCTGTCCCTGGGTCAGGAAGATCCCCTGGAGGAGGCCATGGCAGCCCACTCCAGTATTCTTGCCTGGAGAATTCCATAGAGGAAATTAACAAACTATAGTCCATAGGGTCGCAAGGAGTCAGACACAACTGAAGCGATTTAGCATGCACTTACCAGGCAGGGGGAGATTTTTATAATAGTTGTATATTGGTACTGCTGCTGCTGTTGCTAAGTCACTTCAGTCATGTCCAACTCTGTGCGACCCCATAGATGGCAGCCCGTCAGGCTCCCCTGTCCCTGGGATTCTCCAGGCAAGAACACTGGAGTGGATTGCCATTTCCTTCTCCAATGCATGAAAGTGAAAAGTGAAAGAGAAGTCGTTCAGTCATGTCCAACTCTTGGCGACCCCATGGACTGCAGCCCACCAGGCTCCTCCATCCATGGGATTTTCCAGGCAAGAGTACTGGAGTGGGGTACTAGTTGTGATTTAATGAACACTTTCATTATTCCTCTAAGGGTTCATGATTTCTAATATAGCTGATCACTGGTGATATCATTCCGTGTTATTAAATTCTTGACTTTTAAAAATACTTGAATTTTTTCCCCTGTGATTATTGTCCTGCTGTAACAGTCACCTGATTTTATTTGTGAAAGAGACTAGAGACTGCTTCCAGCTATCAGCCTCACAATGAGAACACTCCTTTGGGGCAGGGCTTGGGCATGGCAGTGTCACCCAGAGCTGGCTTGTGCTGAGTTAGACCCAGAACGCTGGTCCCCACCGCCATGGCCCACTGCCCTTCTGAGTTCTGTCCTCTATTTTCTTCTCAACAATAACGGAGAACGTGGATGCTTTCACTTCTGCAGCATCTCAGTGTTAACTTTCACAACTTAATTTCTGTTGCCTGTCTTGGATTTTAATGTGTATTTATGTACTATTTTTGTGCACTACAAGTTATTCCCTTAGCAAGAGATTTGAGTATTTCTACTCTTCCCTAGCCTGTAGTTCACATAAACTCACTTTTCTCCACTAACCTTTGAATAGAGTAAGCCCTCAATGTCCTTCTCATTTTGCCTTTGATCTGGAGCTTTCTTCTGCTTCTAACATCATATCTGGCAGCAGGGCAGAGGTAATGACCTATGAGGTGTGATGTTTGTCCATTCCATGACCCTCCCTATTTAACTGCCGGGAAAGTTTCCTTCATTTTCCCCCATAATTACCTTTAAATGTCTTCAGACTTGAGAAAGTAGGGTTTTATGGAGACCACAGAATTCTAATGGGAGTCTACCACAGATCTCCATTTTCTGTTTCCTGTGGAAAATGGAATAAAATCGAATGTTTTGAGTTTTTCAAGCATACCCCTCTGGGTGGTAGAGTCAACCTTATTCATGATATTTATGCCTAAAGAGCAAACAGCATTCTGCTCCACTCCTTGCTGAGGTTTCTTCCTGGCCATCAAATTTCTCCATTTGAAAACAGAAGGTGTGGGGACTTCCCTGACGGTTCAGTGGTTGGGACTTTGCCTTCAAGTGTCGGGGGTGTGGGTTTGATGCCTGGTTGGGGAGCTGGGATCCCACATGCCTCTTGGCAAATAAAAAATAGAAAACAGAGGCAATGTTGTAACAAGTTCAATGAAGACTTTAAAAATGGTCCACATCAAAAAAATCTTGTGAAGAAAAAAAAGAAAACAGAAGGTTTTTCATACATCAAAGACCACAAGTTACCAATTTCTTTTTTCTCATCTAGAACAGATCTAGGTCTACAAATCTTTTCATAGTGTGTTCATATGTAAAATTATCAAAAAAATTTGATATGTATGTATCATAGTTTTAACTTCCTTTGGCCCCCTGAGATACTTCTTTAGCAAACACTCAAATGGAACCATAAAAAAAGTACTACATCTGCAAGAAACATTAAGGGGGAAAATGGCTCAAGTAGTTGAGTGAAGGGAGTGAGGGACTCTCACTAATCAGCTCGAATAAACTCGGAATAAGTCACTTCAACTGACCAGGCCTGTTTTCTCATTGATAAAAGGAGCCAGACAGCATTGGTACCAGAATGACTCGCTCCCCACATTTCTTGGTTTCCTTCACTTAGTACTGGTGCTTACTTTGCCCAGGAATCTGCCATGGCTCCTCTCCCAAGTCCAGATTTCAGGTATGATCTTGAATGCTCCCTTTCATTTCTCAGAAGTGTATTTGTTCTGTCACCCCCTGTTGATTTCTGTGGCTTCAAAAACAAGGGTGTAGTGTCTTTCTAGCTTCTTCTAACAATTCTTTATTTCCTTGCTTTTAGTCTCTGTTTTAGTATTTGCTTCCAAGGGATTCTCATCTCCTTTTCTTCCATCATTATGGATTTCCTAGATCTTTTTCATGTCTCCCAGGATTTTTCAGGACTTTAAATCTTACCCTGATCCTCTGATTTTCCCCCACCACCCCTGTTTCACAAAGCACTCCCCTCCCCAGTGACATGGTGTCTGATTCAAATCCCAGCTCTGTGACCCTCCAGCTCTGTGACTCTTCAAGTTACTTACACTCTCTGTGGTTCAATGTCCATCTCACAGAATTGTTGTGGGGATTAAGTGAATTGGTATCTGTAAGCTCTTAAAGCACCATCTGGCACATGGTACATGGAATGTGATTGCTGGTCGTTGTAGTATTACTACCAGTATCTCTCCCCTACCCCCCATCACTTTTATTCTTGGCCAAGTGAGGGTCTCATCTTCCTCTGACTTAGGTTGTGTATCCTTTTATGTTATTTTGGATCAGGAAGTACATAGAAACTGATGCCTACAGATTTCCTTTAAATGCCTCAAATTATGCAGCATAATCTCGTATTTAGGGCTGAACACAAACATTTTATATTTTTCTAATCCTAGAACTCATTCTCACAATACTTAGGGCCTTCATATGTTGTTGAGAAGAAATGTCATACTTTAAGAAAATGTTTTAGAAAAGATTTAAACCAGACTACAAGAACACATAAATGCAAAGGATTTATTAAGTCTCTTTTAACAAAATAAATCATATCCAAAGACTTGACCATTTCGTGATTTTTTCCCCCAACTCCAATTTTGTGATAACTTAATGGAAAAAGTTACCTGCCAAGTAGTTTGGTGGTTTTGCTTCCTTGAAAAGAAATCTTTTGGGTCCTATTTTAAGAGAGGTAATATTCAACAAGTCATAATAAAGGATACAATCTAAAGTATTTAGTAGAGCCATAGAATATCAAAAGAGTTTAAAACCCTAGAGCTCATTGAATTCAATAATTTCCAAACTATTTGTTCACAACCAAGGTCTTTTAATGTAATGTTATGTAAAACTTCATTATTATGCCTAACTCCAAACATAAAACAGAGACTGGTTGTGTCTCTGTTTCATATTTGTGATGCTTTCCTTCCTTGTGATCAAAGACCATACAGAGAGAGTGAGAAACATCTGGATAAATTTCCCCTTCTACCTCTGAAGAAGCTGAGACTCAACAGAGGTTAGTTTCATTATAAGGATATTCAGCTAGTTAATGGTTGAGCTGGGAGAAGGTATCAGCTGTTTTAACTCCTCTGTGAGCATGATTTCCATAGTCCATTCCACTTTTGTCCCAGGAAATTATTCCTATGGTTATCTGTAATCATTTGGAAAATCATGTGTTTCACAGCTGGAATTATATGGTTAGATTCATCTGGATTCAAATTCTGGGTCTTCCTATTTTGTTGCTTAACTGCACTGCTTCTTATCTTAAGGATAAGATTTTCCTTCCTGTGAAGCAGGTATGACAGTAATAATGGCATGTACCTCGGTGGGTTTTGGTAATGCTATTACATCAATAAGTGCTATCTATTATTAGCATTGATATGGTCATTATTATTATTATATCCAGTTAGCTAGTTCTATTAAATCAGAAATTATTTTGATTAAAAAAAATCAACTTTAAATTGGATGAAAAAAATCTCCCTCCCAAACTGTTATTTGAAACTTATGCTCACAGAAGATTTTCATCATGTATTTATATCTGTGTCTCTATCTATATAAATCCTGACATCACTCCCTTTCCTGGTGCAGAAGAATAAGCCTGTGGTTTAAATATAACAACACTGATATTGAGCTGTTAATAAAAATGCATATCACTAAAGCTGGATATGAGTGTGGAAATCACCTAGAGTTTTATTTTACTGTTTCAAAAAATAGGCCCACTAAAGTTTGGGTTTTTTTCCCCTCATCTTACCAGGTTTGCAAAATCTTGTAGTACATCCAAGCACTAGCTTCTCCCTCCTACCACAGGCTAAATAAACACTCTGCCCACCACGAATCTAAATATTACTAGTCATAGCAATGTCGCTAGGCTTAAAGGACATTTTCATGTAACTCCTTAGTTCCCCCCACCCCCCAAAAAAAGAAAAGCCACATACATACACACCCACAAAACAACTAGCCAAACAGAAGCTTTGTTCTATTAATTCTTAAAAGCCATGTCAGTGCCCAGAATCTGTCTTCAACCTCTTAGCGTGTTGTTTCCCTGGTCCTGTGGCTCTGTTCCTACACAAAGAGGTAAAGGTGGTGGCATCGAGGAGTCTGAGGAGGACATATGAGGCTCAGTGTGTGTGGGGGTTGTCACAGATCTGGGGATGCTGAATTTAAGTGTCCAGGTAACTATCTCAGTGCAAGGAAGTCTCACGTGTAGCTATGTAGCAAGTTGATATTTATTAGTCTGAATAGTGGTAAGAAAGCAGTGCTGCAATTTTGTAAACTTTTTTAAAAATAGGATCATTGTAGAATGTGTTAAAGTGATACCATGGTTTTTAGAAAGAAGGACAATTTAGAGATTTATGTTTAATACGTCTTATGGGAATGAGAAAGCAAATGAATTCCTGGTGTAAGTTAGAGCCTATCCTGATTTAAAAATTTAATCTGCCCCCCTTTGCATTAGTGAACCAGGTGATTTCATGGGAACATGCAAGTCTATACCTACTAAGACTCATTGTAGAAGGAGCTACATGGCTCAGAGGGAATCTGAAATAGGGAAGGGGTCAGAGAGTCCCATTCAAGATTTTCAAGGGAAGGGGAAGTGAGAATAACATTTTAGAGACATTTAGTCACAAGGGAACACTGACTAACAGTCCGTCTGAGTCAGATGCTTGTGTACATATTTTCATATTTAAAGCCTTTAACAGCACTGCAACTCAGTAATAAATTTAGTGCCAATGGGATGCCAAGCACTATTCTAAGTGCTTGGGATATATCCATGAATAAAAAGCAAGATCAGTATATACCTCTCTTTATAGATGAGGTGGCTGAAACTCAAAGATCCTAAGCAGCTTGCTTAAAGTCCAAGATAGAAATGTCAGAAAAGAGATTGGAAAACAGGTCTCTGATTCCACAGTTCAGGTTTTGGGTCTGTGGCATGAATTGCTAGGCACACTCATATTGAGCTGCCTATAAAATATGGTTAATGATGCCTCTATTGCCTATGCCATTGGCTCCTTGTGAGAATCAAGAAATGTTTTGGATTTGATAGGTTTTAGTTTCTTTCTTATGTCTCCCACTGATCTCTATGAGCACTTTGATAGAGCATTAACCATATGGGCTAAGTCTGTTTACAGGTATGACTCCTCTGGTAGAAAATGCATGTCTGCAGTCTGCAAACTTATCACTTGTTCATTCAGTCAATCAACAAATATTTATTGAATGCTTCCATGCATCAGGCTAAATATAGTGGTGCCAGCGTAGAGATCTGTTTAGTATCATGTGATTCTTACCTTCCAGCAGAGATGGGTATTAAATAAATTACACATTGTTTATATTTATAATGCATATTATAGAGGAAAATAGACACACACCTGTCTCTCTTATATCTGTACCTGTTTGCCAAGTAAATTAGAAAATTAATGAATGATTAGGATAAATTCCTCTGCAAAGTGGCAGCAGAGCATAGGGACTTCAGCATCATTATGTCAGGGTTTGGAACTGAGCTTTGGGACTTGATGCAAAGTTCTCAGCCTCCCATGTAGTTTTGCAAAACAAGAATACTGGTTATTGTAATAGTGGAGTGAAAGAATATCAGAAAACAGTTTACAACACTGCAAGAAATATGAGTACAGGAGAAGATTTAACTGTTTTGATACTACTATCACGGGCTTCCCTGGTGGCTCAGATGGTACAGAATCAGCCTGCATTACGGGAGAACTAGGTTTGATCCCTGGGTTGGGAAGATCCCCTGAAGAAGGGAATGGCTACCCACTCTGGTATTCTTTGTGAGGAAATTCCATGGACAGAGGAGCCTGGAGGTATGGGGTCATGGGATTACAAAGAGTCAGATGTGACTGAGCAACTAACACTTTCACTTTCATGCTACTATTATGTAGTAGAATCTTTTAGAAATTTTCTTTTATCCATAGCCTTCACCTATGCTATTTACCTTTTTCTAAGGGTTTATTAAAAGAAGTTTTCTTCAACTGTTGTATGCCTCAGGACCGACTATAGGGCTTTAAAGTGTACATGTTTCCAGGCTCCATTGTAGAAGATTCTTTTTCAGTGAGTGTGGGTTCAGTAAGTTAGGGAATCATCAATAACCCTAATTTATACCCCAAGGTAAAAACTGATGACTTTAACACTGACACACAGAGAGGTTACACACATGTCAGAGCAGGAATGTCAACCGTTGACGATTATCCCAGGACCTTGCTTTGTGTATCTGCCCCTGAGTGACTATGAACAGAAACTGGGAAAAATGCAATCAGCAAGCAAACAAATGCATATCTAAGAATTTCTGTAGAGTTTAGATATTTCTTTCAGAATTCCAAAATGATTTATTAATTGACGAAATGAGTTTTACTAGCGTAGAACATGAGTGCTTGGAGAACAGGGCTTTTTGTCAGTGTCATTGGTATATTGGTATATATTAGGTGCTCAGTAAACATGAGTTGAAGTGAATCGAGTCAATTTTGAAAGCCTTCAGATCTTTTGGAAGTGATAAGATGGATGAATTAGAACCTGCAGGAATTTTCCAGTGATGATAGATGAAGCATATTGATTATTCTATTAGGTGTCTGAGTAAAATCCTGTTGTAGGTATATCTAGGAAAGATACAGAGACATAGAGTATATGTATTAAGTGTGAAGATGATTGGAGCATGCTGGACCATGCAAGTGTGAAAGTCTCATCTTTTCACCACCTTTCCCCTCACCCCCTTGTCCTTTTTCCCAGCTCTTTGCTCCTTGTCAGCTAGTTAAGTTTTATTAATACTTAATCACTTGGGCTAACATATAAACTGTTTATTGCTTTTGTATTTCAAATCTGACTGATGTTTGTGTTTGTTTTGTAGTTAACTGTGACTTGAGAATTATTATGAGGAATTACCTTCTTGAGAATCCGAGGGATTCAAGTCAAATAGCCCAGGTGCTTTGCAGTGTGTTCTGGCCTTTGATTCCTGTGATTTTCAGTAAGACACAGCAGGATATTCAGTTTTCTATGGAGCTTTGTGTAATTATCGGGAAAATCATGTCTTGAGACTTTAAATAACTGAAATTCTAAGTGATATATATATTTTTAATGCCACTATTCTTTTGAGGTTTCAGTAGATATTCCAGAAATTTTAAATTATTGTCTGTGGGACAAAATCACTACTGTAACATGTATTATGGTTCTTAATTGTGATGAGAATAATGCAGAGCAGAAACTTCTAGAAAATAAATAGGGGATTTTCCTTGGACAACTATTGAAATAGGGGCGATGAGCCAAACAGCTTGGACCTGCCTGATAGTTCAGTTCACTTCACTTCAGTTGCTTAGTCGTGTCCAACTCTTTGCAAACCTGTGGACTGCAGCATACCAGGCTTCCCTGTCCATCACCAACTCCTGGAGCCTACTCAAACTCATGTCCATCGTGTTGGTGATGCCATCCAACCATCTCATCCTCTATCGTCTCTTTCTCCTCCCATCTTCAATCTTTCCCAGCATCAGGGTGTTTTACAATGAGTTGGTTCTTCGCATCAGGTGGCCAAAGTATTGGCATTTCAGCTTCATCATCAGTCCTTCCAATGAATATTCAGGACTGATTTCCTTTAGGATGGACTGGTTGGATCTTGCAGTCCAAGGGACTCTCAAGAGTCTTCAACACCACAGTTCAAAAGCATCAATTCTTCAGTGCTCAGCTTTCTTTGTAGCCTAACTCTCACATCCATACATGACCACTGGAAAAACCATAGCTTTGTCTAGACGGACCTTTGTTGGTAAAGTAATGTGTCTGCTTTTTAATATGCTGTCTAGGTTGGTCATAACTTTTCCTCCAAGGAGCAAGCATCTTTTAATTTTATGGCTGTAGTTACCATCTGCAGTGATTTTGGAGCCCCCCCAAATAAAGTCTGTCATTGTTTCCTCATCTATTTGCCATGAAGTGATGGGACTGGATGCTATCATCTTAGTTTTCTGAATGTTGAGCTTTCAGCCAACTTTTTCACTTTCTGCTTTCACTTTCATCAAGGGGCTCTTTTGTTCTTCTTTACTTTCTGCCATAAGGGTGGTGTCATCTGCATATCTGAGGTTATTGATATTTCTGCCGACAATCTTGATTCCAGGTTATGCTTCATCCAGCCCTGCATTTCACATGAGGTACTCTGCATAGAAGTTAAATAATCAGAGTGACAATATACAGCCTCGAGGTACTCGTTTCCCAATTTGGAACCAGTCAGTTGTTCTATGTCCAGTTCCAACTGTTGCTTCCTGACCTGCATACAGATTTCTCAGGAGGCAGGTCAGGTGGTCTGGTATTCCCATTTCTTTCAGAATCTTCCACAGTTTATTGTGATCCACACAGTCAAAGGCTTTGGCGTAGTTCAGTACCTCTACTCAAAATATGCTGCTGTGTGGCACTCACTGTAAACTGAGTAGTCTTTTCAGAATCAACACTGATTCCCCAAACTTAAGAGGATAAAAAAGTCACCAGCATATCCTGAAAAGAGAGCTTTTAAATGATTTTTGAATCAGCATTGCTTAAAGGTGCTTGTCATGGATTGCTTTAATGTTGCAAAGTCATCCATCACGTACTAGAGGCAACATTAAGAAGGTGTTTACTGCTTCTGGTCATTAGCATTTGCTTGAGCAATCCCTGCCTTCTAGCAGTTTATCATCAAATGCTGGAAACATATTACGTTCACATATAGTAAGGTAAAATTTGTCAAACCCATCCTTAGGCGTTTAGTAACTGTCTTTTCTTGCATGACACATCTTTGTAGGCCTGTTTTTAGTTTATAGCCATCTCTACAGATATTTAGCATATAGGTGCCATTACTGTGACTGCTTTTTAACTTTAGCATAGAAGTCAGAGGCTGGTAGCTGCTCCCCAGTGCTGCCACCTATGGCTGGCAGTTTTGCACTACTGGTGTCGTGCAATGGGAATCTAGGTGACCAGCATCCTCTGCACTGTACGGGGAACAACCCTCACGGTCCTTTGCAGCTACCCTGAGTGTGCACACCATTCTTTCTTGTCTCCACTGCTTACTGACCATCTTTACTTGGCACTGTGCCAAATCTGTGTAGAAAGTCCAAGTGATGAATTGCACCCAGCAGCAGCAGCTTCATTAGGATTTAGGTCAAGTTATCAGTTTCCTAAGTTGCCTACACACTATGATCACACTGGACACTCAGATTGATCTTCAGTGAACCAGGGAAGCCTGGTGGTTGACCCTTGTCTCTAGATATAATTGCTTAGCTGCTTATCTGTAGTTCCTTATTGTAATGAATTGCCCTTGTGGAAAAGGGAGTATCTCAATTTCCTGTTTGCAGTTGTTATTAAAGTCTATGAAATAGCTTTATCATTGTTTCATTTAATGCATATTATTGATCACCTGGCAAATAAGTGAAAGGAGAAGATAGAATTATCAAGAATTAGCTCATAGAGTTGACCACTGCTTTATCAGGCTGAGATGGTGGCGTTGGCAGATGGATCACTGTATCTATATAAGCAGACGTAATGAATGCAAAACACTGCGAAATTTAAATGTCAAATAGAATATTTTGAGATTTTACTCTGTCTGCATAGCTCCTAAAAAACAGTTTCCAAAGAATGGTATCTGTGTTTTTAATAGATAAGATTCTGTTTTATAGTATTTGAACTCTTTTTTTTTTTTTTTGCCATGGGCCAATTTTTAGTCCTTCCTGTATTGGAGTGCTTGGCAAGTTGACACTCCCTCTTTCTTCCAATACATTCTTCACTTGTTTTTCAAGAAATTAAGGGAAAAGTGCTCCTGTTTGTCCCTTAATTTGCCACTAGATTTTCTTAATCTCCTTCATGGTTCTGTCTCCTCTTCAGTTCAGTTCAGTTCAGTCACTCAGTCATGTCTGACTCTTTGTGACCCCGTGAATCGCAGCACGCCAGGCCTCCTCTTAGGGTATCCCAGAGTCTAGTCCTTCGATTGCGTCTCTGCTCTGTCTGCATGTCTTTCCTTTGCTCAGCCTGTCAGTTTTCTTGCTTTCAAAACCATCCTCAGTCTGTTGCTTCCTAAATATCTGTGCTTCCTAAATATCTGTGTTTCCAATCCAGTGTTTTTCTCTAAGTCCAGCCTGATGCTTCTAACTGCTTATTTATCTCCATTTGCCTGTGTAAGAGACATCTCAAATGTCCCAAACCACACCCCTTTATAAGCCTGCTTCCTTTATAAGCTTGCTGTTCCTACTGTACTTCTACTTAGTACACAGCAGCTGTATTCTTAACATCTCTTTCACATCTGGTATAGAATCTGAAGATTCCCCTCCCGCTCTGCACTGGCCTGGGCTGGATCGTTGCAGTGTCTAAGGGTTCCCAGCTTCTCCCTAGCTTCACATTCTCAACCCATCTGCCCATGTTTTCCTGATGAAATATTAGTGGGATTCTACTTCTCTCCTGCTCAGTCCCTCTCCATTGTGGAACTTAAGAGCCTGGGTGCTTGCCTTCGCCTTGAAGGCTTTATGGATTCTGACCTCTCTTCCCTTCTGCCCAGTGTATGCGTGCACACTCAGTTGTGTCTGATTATTTGTGATCCCATGAACTATAGGCCGCCAGGCTCCTCTCTCCATGGAATTTCCCAGACAGGAACACTGGAGCAGGTTGCCATTTCCTACTTCAGGGGATCTTCCTGACCCAGGGTCTGAACCTGTCTCTTGTGTGTCCTGCCTCAACAGGTGAATTCTTTACCTCTGGCACCACCTGGGAAGCCCTTCCTGCTCATATTTCTCTTTAATTACATCTTCAGGTCCCCTCACCCTCATTCATTCACCTCAGCTATGCTGGCCTCCTTTCTGTTCCTCTGTCTTTGCTAGAGAACACTTAGTCCACGTATCCATACAGTCCTCACATTCTTCATGTCTCTGCTCAGAAGTCACCTCCTCAGTGAGGCCTTCCCTGACTGTTCTGTAGAACGTGGTGCCTCCTCTTCCCCCACACCCACTCACCGCCTCTCAGGTGGTTGCTGTCGTGCACTTCAATCTTATTTTCCTCCATTGCATTTGTCATCCAGTGGTGCCCTGTGCATCTGTGCTTAGTCGCTCAGTCCTGTCCAATTCTTTGTGACACTTTGGACTATAGCCCCACAGGCTCCTCTGTCCATGGGATTCTCCAGGCAAGAATACTGGAGTGGGTTGCTATTTCCTCCTCCAGGGGATCTTCCAGATCCAGGGAATTGAACCCGCCTCTCCTCTGTCTCCTGCATTGCAGGCAGATTCTTTACTGCTGAGCCTTCAGGGAAGCCCGGGACTCTTTGTAGCTGTTTTATTTTGTTTATTATGTTTCTTTCTCCCTAAAATGTAACCTGAAGGAAAGTAAGAATATTTTTTTCTGTGACTCTGTTCCCAGTGTCTAGAATAGTATCTGGACTATATGTGGTACTTTGTAAATACTTGTTTAGTTGGTGATGATTTGCATATTTACTAAGCTCCTTTTTGATGCTTTATACTAGAGCTGTCTAGCTGAACAAAACTGACTGGTAACCATATGACTGGGATTTACCCCCAGTGACTTCCTTGTCCCTGAGAATTTGAAAGCAGTTTGCTCTTAAGTTACCTTAACCAAGAGGCCCTGCTGTGCTGGCAGGAATCATCATCTCTGTTACCCAGTAGAGACTGTGGCTCCTCAGGCTATTAAAGTAATAACCATCCACAGAGCCTAACAAATGATCTCTCCTACATAAATGTGCTTTAGTTTTGTCCCACTGCCTTCAGTTAATGATACTCTAAATAACATATTGAGTTGAAAGCATGGAAGTCTCGAGTTTGACTTCAGGCAAATAATTTTTCACTTAATGTTCTCCTGAATTCAGGTTAAAATGTTTGGTTGCAGGCATAATTAACAAGGAGAGGCAGGAAAAAGTGAGACTGTCCGTGGGTTATTATTTCAGTTTTTAAAGTTGTCTTATTGTTCTCTAATAATCTAGCTTTTATTAACATCAACAGTACAGGGTAAATAAGTCAAGTGAGCGATCTGGCTTCCGGACAGTGTAGCAGTCGCTCAAAGGTATTAATGAAGCCTAAGGAAATATAAAATGTAGCACTGTCAATAAATGTGTTTGTGTTATTAAGATTGCTTAGGAAACTAGAGGTAAGTTCTTTTTATCCATCTTTGGTTGGCTGAGTACTTTTGGATTATTGACTAAGTAGAAAGGAACTAAGGATGATTGAACTTGGTAGAAAGGATATGAAAATCCAAAATAATAGAAGATAGTCTCTACAGAAATGAGCTGCATGATGTGGACTCATGGTGTTAGGCTGTAATACATGGCATGCTGTGCAGTGCATCACTTGCAAATATGACTTAGGCAATGAGAAGCTGAATTTGGAAAATCTCTTTTTTTTTTTTCTTTTTCCTTTTTTCTTTTTTGCTTTTTCCTGGAGAAAGAATAGTCAGGAAAAAAATATCTTTAGGGAGCAAAAGAAATTGGCTGAAATAAACATGGAATGTCTGTATTGTGACTGAATTTCTCATTGAGACTGATGAAAATGTGCTGGGTCGTGTTGGGAAAGCAATTTCAGGTGTTTAAGGATTTTTCCTCTTATTTGGGAATAAAGCAGTAGGAGAAAAGGGTTTAATATCAAATTTTATAAAGTTAAGAGTTAAACCTGACTGGGTAGAAGAGTCAGGCACTGCATGGAGGCCAGGACAGGGTTGACACTGGGTTCATGTTTCTGCGGCCCTCTGAAAGATGATATGGGCCAAGGGTGACACAACAAATATTTTACTGTTTTTATAGGGTGAATTATCTATTCTGTATTGACATGATTTCACATGACATTATTTCATGTGGTTGAATCCAAAACCTGAAATGTTTGGGAGAAGGACTTCGCCCTGATGCAGAGAGGAATATGGAATGAGAAAAGAGGATGTGACAGTAAACCATATAAAGTTCCTGTCTTCTTCAGTCCAGTTCAGTCGCTCAGTCGTCACCAACTCCCGGAGTTCACCCAAACTCATGTCCATTGAGTCGGTAATGCCATCCAGCCATCTCATCCTCTGTTGTTCCCTTCTCCTCCTGCCCCAAGTCCCTCCCAGCATCAGAGTCTTCTCCAATGAGTCGACTCTTTGCCAAAGGTGAAGAGGTGGCCAAAGTACTGGAGTTTCAGTTTCAACACAAGTCCTTCCAGTGAATATTCAGAACTGCTTTCCTTTAGGATGGACTGGTTGGATCTCCTTGCAGTCCAAGGGACTCTCAAGAGTCTTCTCCAATACCACAGTTCAAAAGCATCAATTCTTCGGTGCTCAGCTTTCTTTATAGTCCAACTCTCACATCCATACATGACCACTGAAAAAACCGTAGCCTTTACTAGATGAACCTTTGTTCACAAAGTAATGTCTCTGCTTTTGAATATGCTGTCTAGGTTGGTCATAACTTTCCTTCCAAGAAGTAAGCGTCTTTTAATTTCATGACTGCAATCACCATCTGCGGTGATTTTGGAGCCCCCAAAAATAAAGTCTGACACTGTTTCCACTGTTTCCCCATCTATTTGCCATGAAGTGATGGGACCAGATGCCATGATCTTAGTTTAGTGGGAGACAAAACATAAACAGTAAATACACTAAAGTATAAATAAGCAAGTTATAATGGAGGTTGGAAGGTGATAAGCAGCACAGAAATAAGAGACAGTAAAGTGGGATAAAGGAGTGTCAGGGTGAGAGCTGGAGGCACTGTTTAAAAGGGTGGTCAGAAGACGCCTCATGGAGAAGTTGGGATTTGAGCAGATTTGAAATTAGAGAGAAGGTCATCCAGGAGATTCATGGAAAAGGGGCTCTTCCTCCACTGAACAGCTAGAGTACAGCTCTAAGACAGGACTGAGCCTGAGTGCCCATGGAGCAGTGTGGAGGCAAGTGTGTCTTCCACAGAGTGAGCGAACTGGAGGCTAGTGTATCTGAGTGCTGATTCTCCTAGTACTCTCCTTAGGAATTTGCTGCCCTAAAGAAATCCTGAGTTACTTTGCTTTTATTTAATTTGTTTTGGTAAAATGGAAACTTGAGTATGCATTAACCCTGGTTTAAAGTATTTAATGTTCTACATATAAACAAACAGCATTTTCATCAATATTTTCTGAAAGTGAGTTTCAGTGGATGTTCCATTGGCAGAACGTTGGCCTGGATGTGGAATTGTAAATACCAGTCTTCTGTCGTCTACCAGCTCTCACCTGAGATCATGAGAGAAGTCTGTCCATTTATGATCAGCAGCTGCTAGCTGAGCCTTTGGCCCTAAACCTCAGGGTCGTGCTTGAAGAGCTAGGCGGAGCCACATGGAAGTCTTTTCTGGTCCCTTGAAGTGGACCAAAAACAATGTAAGAGCTACTTTACCTATTTCCACCCCAAATTCAAGCAGAACCTCTACACTGTGATAAACCCATTCAGAGACAAAAATGGACGAGAATGTGGAAGAAAATGTGTATTCCCACCCCTAGAGCTGTGCTTCTATAACTCAACCCAGGCCTGTCACAAGTGTGAGGAGTAACAAGAGAGAAGGAGGGTGAATAAGAGTGCGTGAACATGCCCCCTTCAGAAGGCCCTGCAAGCCTTGGAGAAAGGGTGGAATAAGAAAGGACAAGAGAGTAGTGACCTGCCCTCTTTAAAGCCTCCACCAGAAAATTTTGAGACTACCTAAACTTATGCTACATCTTTTTGTGGGATCTCTTTGAAAATTCCACAGCCATGACTCATGAACAAATAAACATCTTGAAATTTGATAGATCTAAATCACTGGCTTTTCTTGGGAGAAAGGGTTCAAGACAAGAAATGGAAATAACTAGGTATTTCAAATTGAAACAAAATTAAAAACAGTGAATTAAGTACCTATAAAAATGGTTGGAAAAAGTAGAGTATAAGAATTCTCCGTTTTGTTTTTTTTTTTTAATTGCTGTCATTGTTCATTGCACTGCAAACTATGAACAAGTGTCCACAAAACTATGAACCAGCCATCCACAAATGAAGGAAAATCCTGACAAAGCTATAATTGCTCCTAAACTAGTGAATGTGGAGTTGCCAGTCACTAAAAGAGCTGGACTGTGAAGAAGGCTGAGCGCAGAAGAATTGATGCTTTTGAACTGTGGTGTTGGAGAAGACTCTTGAGAGTCCCTTGGACTGCAAGGAGATCCAACCAGTCCATTCTGAAGGAGATCAGCCCTTGGATTTCTTTGGAAGGAATGATGCTAAAGCTGAGGCTCCAGTACTTTGGCCACCTCATGCGAAGAGTTGACTCATTGGAGAAGACTCTGATGCTGGGAGGGATTTGGGGGCAGGGGGAGAAGGGGACGACAGAGGATGAGATGGCTGGATGGCATCACTGACTCGATGGATGTGAGTCTGGGTGACCTCCGGGAGTTGGTGATAGACAGGGAGGCCTGGTGTGTTGCAGTTCATGGGGTGGCAAAGAGTCGGACACGACTGAGCGACTGATCTGATCTGATCTGAAAAGCTGTTAACCAGAACCCACAGGCAGCGACCCTGTCAGATGCTGGGGTAAGGGTAACTTCTACATTCCTTCATTTTTGACTATCACATGAGTACATCTCATCGGCAAAGCCTAAGTTTATCCAGAACCCTAACATCACGGAAATCTGGGAAATGTAGTTCTTAAGTTTCCAGCCCTGTCGTGTCTGGGAGAGTACAGAAGGGATTGTCTTCCCTCGTGGCTCAGATGGTAAAGAATCTGCCTACAGTGCAGGAGACCAGGGTTTGATCCCTGGGTCGGGAAGATCCCTTGGAGAAAAGAATGGCAACCCACTCCAGTATTCTTGCCTAGAAAATCCCATGGACAGAGGAGCCTCGTGGGCTATAGTTCATGGGGTCACAAAGCGCTGGACGTGACTGAAGTGACTTAGCACACACAGAAGGGATTAGTAATGAGTGCTTACATTAGAATTTTGTCAAGAGCATGTTCATTTTAAAGGAAGAAGTGAAAGCTAAGTGGAAATTCTTAAAGGGAAGAGATGAATCAGATTTGCTACCGAGAAATTTTAATTCCAGGAACAAGATATTGTGAATTGTGAGCATGCATCTATGCTTTGGAATGCTACTCATTTGAGTGGATCAACTAAGAAATTAATTTTTGAGTGTTATGGGGGGCAGTCCCATTTATCTTTCTTTCTTTCTTAGCTTGAAGCAACCTGTTTATTTATGAAACCATTAGGTTGGGGAGCTAGATCCCTAACACTGGATTTTTGACAAAAACAAGGTCTTGTTGATTTTACTCACTTGTTGTAGCTCTAGTGTTTTCCACTATATGCGTGGCCTATAGTTTGCATTCAGATAATTTTTGTTGAATGAATAAAAGTGGGTTTCAAGGATCACTTGCTCCAGAACTACCCAGAGTCCAGTAAAGTGCAGAATCCTTGGGCACCTTGCATGTGGACCTGAAATCCCTGGGATATCAGAACCCACACAGACCTGTACCCAGTGCTTCTTTCACAGGCTGCATACAGTACTTCTGAGAAGTACTGAAATTCAGTCTCTTCACTTTGTCAGCAAGAAAATTGAGACTAAATGGTTTGCTCAAGGCCACATGGCTAATGACTGAGCAAAAAGTAGGACCTTAATGGTCAGGCCTTGAGTAGTTCATAAGTTTATCAGCTTCCTCTAGTTTCAATATATAGAAAGCAGAGAAATCATCTAGCTTCCAGTTTTTTGTTTTATGTTGTTTTTTCCCTGGTAGGTAGTTAATTTGGAGTCCATTTCTCATGGTCAGTTCTGAATCACTTCTTCTACCAGCATTATTTCACATTTTGCATGTAAAAACATGGTAATCCCTAACTGACACTTGTAATTAAAAAATTTTTTTTTGTCAATATCCATGGACTTCTAAGTTTTCCTTATTTCATGGAGTAGAGCTATGGGAAACAACTCACTCTGCCTAATAGGGAAACTTCTGAAACTCCTTTGATGTATTTTTCTCAGACTGTTTTCCCATGTTTCCTATGGTGATAGCCATTCTCATATGCCATTATGTCTGCTTTGCAAATACCAGATTCTTAGACTTCCCATTTATGTATTTTCTTCAGTGTTAAAGGAATAGACTTTCATTGTTGAGCTCACTGATATATTTCACTTTTTCTTTTTAAAGAAATGTGGACTGTAAAGGTAGATTCTTCCTGCAGAATGCATGTACAGCCAAGTCGGGTACAGGCTTGTGCCCGAAAGAAACCAGCTTGTCTGCTTCAGAGCAGCTCCTATTATGGTGTACTGGTGAGACACCAGCTTCCCTGTTCTTTTGGGAGCAAATGAGTTTTCTCTTACATCTCAACTCCATCTGTTCCTTTTCCTAGTTTCTTCAGAAATTTGCCACTGTAGTTGAATCTGTTCAGATTTCTTTACCAAGTATCGCAGGATCCCCGTATCTCTCACCTTTATGTGTTAAAAGAGATTTTAGAACTGGGTAACCCAATTGTCCATTGAGCATTTTTCCCTAATGTCTATATTTAAATAATTCTTCGGAATGCAGGTCTTCTAGAGCTAATGAATCCTTTCCCATATGGCAGCAGATAGCTACTGTCCCCTTCCCATCTGATAATTGTTCCCATAGCAACACTAAAGCGATCTGTTTTAGTTTCATTAACTACCAAAGTATACCCTGAGAAAGTATATAATATTATGCCATATCATAGCACCTAGTGAAAGCACTCGTGGGTGACTGAATTCATTGTGGTGGTGCTGTTGGGCAGTTTGTTCAAATAATCAAGAAAAAATATTACGATTTCTTTTTGTAAGGGAGAAAAACAAACGCTTGGAATTGGAGTCATTATTTTGATCTTTGACAAAGATTTAGATTTACTCTTGATGGTAACAGGTCTAAATTTCCAGAATTTATTTTCTCTATATTCCTAAAACCTGTTCCTTTATTATCTATTTAGAAACTTTGACTGACATACATTCTAAAGGACACCTTCATTTCTCTGATTTAAAAGAAGGTTTTAAAGAACAAATACATTCTGGATATATAAAAACAGAAATGTCTGTTGATTTATGAAAATCAAAAGTATACCACCATCTCTTTCTGCAGCAGCACCATGTAAAGGTCTGTGCCACTTCAGAGGGTGGATGTGCCTATTTTAAGCAAACCAATAAAAATCTGTTTTCATAGAAACTAGCAAGGAGGATCAGTAATCATCTTGCAAGATATACTTTGCTTCCCAATAATTTACCATTATTAACTTACAGTGAGCTTTTCTTTTTTCCATTTAACATGACTAGACTTCCCCATATTTTATTTACACAGAAATTTGGAGATACTATTTTTGACCTAGTTAATGAATATTACAGTTTGAAGAGAATAAATATATCATCTTGTCCATCCCCCTGCTTCTTAAGATGTAAATCTTGGGGTAACATCGTCTTGTACATCTTAAACTGGACAATTTTTATTTGGCAACTACACCTCAATAAAACTAGGGGGAAAAAACCTCAAAAGTCAGAAAGCTTGGGGCAGAAGGAGTAAGTTATTTGCCTAACTTATTTTAAAGTGAGCCAAACCTTATTTTAAAAATTAGAAGTATTTATCTTTGCCAATGGGCTTTCCATGCAGAAGTGCAGGTACTTCAGAATTTGGTAAGCTGCTTAATCACTGCAGTTGCTATGTAGGTTTATGGTTACCATACTGTTAAATTAACTGGCACATTTGAACATAGCAGTTCAAACAGAGTGAAGAACGTGGCAGGCATACACCAATCATACTTTTCTCTTTTTTTTAAATTACTTTTTATTGGCATATAGTTGCTCTATGATGTCATCATACTTTTTTATTCTACTTTCTGTATTACTTTTTCCTTTGCTACTTTCCAAGGGTAGCTGTTACCTTAGCCTATCTTGATTATTTTATAAAGATGCATATATGCATTCTTTTTTTCTATTGGGCTGTCTTCAATAAGAAGCAGACAGACTGTTTGATAGACAGCTACAAGTTTTGTAACTCTAAGAAGATTACTGCCTCTAGCAGTGGCCCCATTTCTGTGTACAGATGGTTTTGATGTATATATTTCAGGTATCTGGAGCAATGCAGAAAAGAGGCAGTCCTGGTTGATACCTATTTTAGAATTAGTCCTACATCCCAAAATGTATATTTTTGAAAGATTTATTTCTGAAATTATGCAGTCCTGCAGTAAGACTAAATTTTGTTCTGTGACTTTTTACAATAGTGACAGTATCACCTAATGTAGGGATCATTTGAAGTCTGGAGGCATTGTGGGGTTTCCTGAATCTATTTTACACAATAAAAATACAGGTTTCCATTTAGACCATTATTGACCATTACTAAACAAAACTGTCTTTTTATTGACATCAGAAAGAAAGCCAGTCCTCTGCATGGAAAACAAGCAAACAAACAAAACTTCTGGTTAAAATCCTATCAGAAGACTAGATCTGTTTGGGAGTAGAAGGGTTGGATTACTGTAAAGTCCCTGATCTCTTCCTCTGAGATCATGTGAATCCAGATGAAATCTGCGGCGGCCATTGTTCTTATTCTAGATCAGAAGAGGCAGGTCAGTGGGCAAGAGAGGGAGGAAAACTTGGAGTACCTGCGTAGGTCAGCTTGGTGTCTGGAAGAACGTGAAAAAGTGAAGTGTTCATCACTCAGTCATGTCCAACTCTGCGACCCCACGAGCTGTAGCCTACCAGGCTACTCTGTCTATGGAATTCTCCAGACAAGCGTACTGGAGTGGGTAGCCATTCCCTTCTCCAGGGGATATTCCCAACCCAGGAATTGAACCTGGGTCTCTCTCATTGCAGGCAGATTCTTTACCATTTGAGTCATAGACTTCCAAATCTGGATGCCTGTTTTCTAGTTTCAATGTTCCCCTCCTCATGAACTCTCTGTGGACCGTGAGGCCAGATAGCTAGGACTGGTTCACATTTTGGTGACTGTTGGGTTTGTTGGCCTTATGAATATGAACCAGTTACCCGAAACTCTGAGCCTTAGTTTCCTTATCAGCATCAGATCAAATCAGTCGCTCAGTCGTGTCCGACTCTTCGCGACCCCATGAACTGCAGCACGCCAGGCCTCCCTATCCATCACCAGCTCCCGGAGGTCACTCAGACTCACATCCATCGAGTCAGTGATGCCATTCAGCCATCTCATTCTCTGTCGTCCCCTTCTCCTCCTACCCTCAATCCCTCCCAGCATCAGAGTCTTCTCCAATGAGTCAACTCTTCGCATTAGGTGGCCAAAGTACTGGAGTTTCAGCTTTAGCATCATTCCTTCCAAAGAAATTCCAGGATTGATCTCCTTCAGAATGGACTGGTTGGATCTTCTTGCAGTCCAAGGGACTCTCAAGAGTCTTCTCCAACACCACAGTTCAAAAGCATCAATTCTTCGGCGCTCAGCCTTCTTCACAGTCCAGCTCTCACATCCATACATGACCACAGGAAAGACCATAGCCTTGACTAGGCGAACCTTTGTTGGCAAAGTAATGTCTCTGCTTTTGAATATGCTATCTAGGTTGGTCATAACTTTCCTTCCAAGGAGTAAGCATCTTTTAATTTCATGGCTGCAGTCACCATCTGCAGTGATTTTGGAGCCCAGAAAAATAAATTCTGACACTGTTTCCACTGTTTCTCCATCTATTTTCCATGTAGTGATGGGACCAGATGCCATGATCTTCGTTTTCTGAATGTTGAGCTTTAAGCCAACCTTTTCACTCTCCACTTTCACTCTCATCCAGAGGCTTTTTAGCCCCTCTTCACTTTCTGCCATAAGAGTGGTGTCATCTGCATATCTGAGGTTATTGATATTTCTCCCAGCAATCTTGATTCTGGGAGAATCAAGCTCTATACCTTATCAGCATCAGATCAGATCAGATCAGATCAGTCGCTCAGTCGTGTCCGACTCTTTGCGACCCCATGAACTGCAGCATGCCAGGCCTCCCTATCCATCACCAGCTCTCGGAGGTCACCCAGACTCACATTCATCGAGTCAGTGATGCAATCCAGCCATCTCATCCTCTGTCGTCCCCTTCTCCTCCTGCCCCTAATCCCTCCCAGCATCAGAGTCTTCTCCAATGAGTCAACTCTTCGCATGAGGTGGCCAAAATACTGGAGTTTCAGCTTTAGCATCATTCCTTCCAAAGAAATCCCAGGGCTGATCTCCTTCAGAATGGACTGGTTGGATCTCCTTGCAGTCCAAGGGACTCTCAAGAGTCTTCTCCAACACCACAGTTCAAAAGCATCAATTCTTCGGCGCTCAGCCTTCTTCACAGTCCAGCTCTCACATCCATACATGACCACAGGAAAGACCATAGCCTTGACTAGGCGAACCTTTGTTGGCAAAGTGATGTCTCTGCTTTTGAATAAGCTATCTAGGTTGGCCATAACCTTCCTTCCAAGGAGTAAGCGTCTTTTAATTTCATGGCTGCAGTCACCATCTGCAGTGATTTTGGAGCCCAGAAAAATAAAGTCTGACACTGTTTCCACTGTTTCTCCATCTATTTCCCATGTAGTGATGGGACCAGATGCCATGATCTTCGTTTTCTGAATGTTGAGCTTTAAGCCAACCTTTTCACTCTCCACTTTCACTTTCATCAAGAGGCTTTTTAGTTCCTCTTCACTTTCTGCCATAAGGGTGGTATCATCTGCATATCTGAGGTTATTGATATTTCTCCCAGCAATCTTGATTCCAGCTTGTGTTTCCTCCAGTCCAGCATTTCTCATGATGTACTCTGCATATAAGTTAAATAAACATGGTGACAATATACAGCCTTGACGTACTCCTTTTCCTATTTGGAACCAGTCTGTTGTTCCATGACCAGTTCTAACTGTTGCCTCCTGACCTGCATACAGATTTCTCAAGAGGCAGATCAGGTGGTCTGGTACTCCCATCTCTCTCAGAACTTTCCACAGTTTATTGTGATCTACACAGTCAAAGGCTTTGGCATAGTTAACAAAGCAGAAATAGATGTTTTTCTGGAACTCTCTTGCTTTTTCCATGATCCAGCGGATGTTGGCAATTTGATCTCTGGTTCCTCTGCCTTTTCTAAAACCAGCTTGAACATCAGGAAGTTCACGGTTCACATATTGCTGAAGCCTAGCTTGGAGAATTTTCAGCATTACTTTACTAGCGTGTGTTACTGTTAAGTCGCTTCAGTCGTGTCCGACTCTGTGCGACCCCATAGACGGAAGCTCACCAGGCTCCCCCATCCCTGGGATTCTCCAGGCAAGAACACTGGAGTGGGCTGCCATTTCCTTCTCCGATGCATGAAAGTGAAAAGTGAAAGTGAAGTCGCTGAGTCCTGTCTGACTCTTAGCGACCCCATGGACTGGAGCCTACCAGGCTCCTCCGTCCATGGGATTTTCCAGGCAAAAGTACTGGGGTGGGGTGCCATTGCCTTCGATGAGTGCAATTGTGCGGTAGTTTGAGCTCTCTTTGGCATTGCCTTTCTTTGGGATTGGGATGAAAACTGACCTTTTCCAATCTTGTGGCCACTGCTGAGTTTTCCAAATTTGTTGGCGTATTGAGTGCAGCACTTTCACAGCATCATCTTTCAGGATTTGGAACAGCTCCACTGGAATTCCATCACCTCCACTAGCTTTGTTCCTAGTGATGCTTTCTAAGGCCCACTTGACTTCACATTCCAGGATGTCTGGCTCTAGGTCAGTGATCACACCATCATGATTATCTGGGTCGTGAAGTACCTTCCTTAAGCATTTGTGAGGGTTAACTGAGCCAATCCTTAGAGTAAACTAAACAAGATAAGACTGTCCTGGTTTAAATTTCTTAACTATTTTTGTACTTTATTTTTCTCCATTCATAAAATGAAGTATCATGGGCAATGTGAAGATGAAAAGAAATGGACAATACTGGTTAAAATTACTTAGCAAATATTACTGAGCTGTCAATTAACTTTTAGCTGATTAAACAGCTTTAACTAACTTACATTCTCAGGTGCTCAAACATTAGAATAACAAAGCTTTTACTGTGTTTAGCAAACTGCAGTGTATTCATGGGGCAGGCAGATTTGGGTGTTTAGTTATTGAGCATTACAGGTGCCTGGTTCGCTTCAGCATAATTTATTGAGCACTTACTCTGGGAAATCATAACTACTCTCACAGTTTGTCCTCGGGCATCTTGTTTAATGATCCTATTGTGCAGCGGCTCCAAAGCCCCAAATATTGATATGGAGAGTAGAGCCCCTGCCCACCCCCCTTTAAAGCACAGTTGATCTCAATATCCATTCTGTGTCTGAACCTCCAGCATTATCTTAAAACTGAAAAAAATCCCTGTCGTCTTAAATTTTGCTTTGTAAACCTGCTGCAGAATGTTCCCCACTTTCTCTCCTACTGGGCTTCCATTTGTGATCCATCTGAAATAACTATTTGTATATAATAACACACTCTCTGTTCACTGCTGATCTTCCCTGGAGCTGCTGCTACTTCCCCTAGGGAATACAGATGAGGCCAGTGTTCCACCAGGAGCTGGGCAAGGAACAGGGGGATAAAGATTCTTTGTCATTGTGACTAATTCTCTCAGTTTGAATTCTCAGCAATTACCGTTTTGTTTTTGGTTTTTTACCTTCTTGGTTTATATCTAACTTGAATTATTCCACAGGATGTTTGTCAACCTGAAGCTTTTTCTGGAAAACAAAGGTGAAAAATTAACACAGGAAAGGTATTTCACCCCTGGCTTTTCTCTCTCCATTATGATGGATATCAGTATCATTATTTAGATGCACAAAAGTTAATCACTTGTCCCTCTCAGATACTGACTGATAAGAGAGCTCTCTGGAAACTAGTCAAGAAAACTGGGAGTTTGGTCCCCATTGGGCACAGTTTGAGATTTAGACCGTGTTTTCTAAAAGAAGGGACAAAACTGTACAATTTTGACTTGGAAACTCAAGAAATGAGAGTGCCCCAAATCTGCATTGTTAAAAGAGCAGAAGAAAAGAGTGGTAGATAAACTCCACATCCCGTAGGATGTATTTCAGAGAACCCTAAAGTTACCCGATTTGATTCTCTTCCTCCAGACAAGAGTTCGCTTAAATCAGCCTTTTAGATCTTTATTTAGTGCGCAGACACCTGTCGCGTTCGCTTAGGTGCTCTGCACCCTCCAGGTTTTGTTTCTATTCTAGGCACTAACATGCTCCCTGCCTCCTAGGCCTGAAAACTTGACAGCCCATCTGGATTTCTTTGCTCTCATCTGCCGTTGCTAGTCAGACAGTATGTCCTGCCATTGCTTTCTGATGTCTTCTTATTTCCCTTTTCTCCTTAACTTCTGTTGCCTTCCTCCTGACAGGACACCTGGAATGTGGCAAGTACAAATGCCTGGACATTCCCAAGTGATGAATGTGTCGGACTTTTACAGTTCCATTACCAACTTCACTGCTGCGTCATGGTGCATTTGCGTGCATGCTAAGTCGCTTCAGTCATGTCCTACGCTTTGCCACCCTATGGACCTTAGCCCACCAGGCTCTGTCCATGGCATTCTTCAGGCAAGAATTCTGGAGTGGGTTGCCGTGCCCTCCTCCAGGGGATCTTCCTGACCCAGGGATCAAGTCTGCGTCTCTTGTGTCTCCTGCATTGCAGGCAGACTCCTTACCATCTGAGCCATCAAGGAAGCCGCTATAGCTGAAGTTTGCCTGGAAGCATTTTGCATAAAGAGACATCCATCTCCACTTAATGAAACAGACTGAGTATGGGACCCTACTGCAGCGTAGTGGGGAGATAAACCCCACTGGGAAGCAGAAAGTTCTTGTTAGCTAGTGCTTGCTAGCTAACTCTTGCTTTCAAAATTTGGCCTCATAACTCTGTGCCCTAGAAAAATTAGAAATGAGAACATTTGGAGATCACTTGGGACAAGTTGAAATTATGAATGTTCAATCTCTGATTGCTAAGGGGCTGTGGTATTTCCTGCGTATTTTGCCTGCAGTTCTTCTCTCTCTTCCAATTCTTTTTTTTTTTTTAATTTGCTAGATTAATTTTTCTGAAATACCATTTTGCATTCTTCATCTCCTGTTTAAAAACCTGAAGTGACTCACCTAATATTAGTTTTAGAAATCAACTCAAAGGCCTTTGTAGAGATGCCTGCTCAGGCCTCCCACCGTTTGGCCCATACCCACGTGTCTCCTATTTTTCCTTCATAAACCTGCAAATCTAGCCAAATTGGTTTGGTTTTTGGGGGGATTCTGGAGTATACATTTAACTATCTCTCCCTTTTTATGAATTTTCTTTAAAAATAGCTTTCCAGTCTGATTCCCTCTCTTTAATCTCTGCTGTGTCTGTGTTCAGGCCACCTTAGGACCTGTGTGGTAGAAAAGCCCACACTAGTTGAAATGTAGAAGTCGTCTGTGACATAAGTGAATGTCATTACATCAATTATTAATGTTTATTGATCCAAAAAGTTAATTGAATTACGATTGAGGGTTGACCACACACTAAAAGAACCATTCAATATTCCATAGTTAGGACCATTCCATAACTGCTTATTTTGATAGTTCCACTTGCTTTAGTAAAGTAGCCTTCATACATTCATAAGAAAAGCTAGTTGAAGCTTAGAGCGGGTACTGGAAGCAGATTGTCTGAGTCCAAAACCTCATTCTGACTCCTTGGCTGTTTGATATGGGGGCTAGTTTCCATGTCTCTAAATGAGTATAATAGTGGTACCTATCTACCTTGTAGTGTAGTTGTGAGGATAAGAATAGTGCCCAGCACATAAGAGCTTGGTAAATATTAGCTATTGCCATTAGTATTAATAACAGTATGAATATTATTATAGCTGTTATCTGATGAATTTGGTATTTTTTCTTTCTGCATTGACTTCACCACATTTAATTTTGAGTGAAAAGATATTTCCTGTTTGAGAACAAAGTCTATTTCCAGTTAGGATAAGAATTCACCTAATATACCTTTAAGTAATAATGAGGCATCTAGTGCAGTGAAGTGATTCTGTGTTTCCCAAAGTGGGAACTTACAACAAAGGAATCATTTAAGCTTAACAATTCCTTATATTAGTCATGTAATTATCCCTTCTCTTGGAAGCCTGGGGCCAAATGGGGCTGTTCCTAGGGGAAAGAAACTCTCTCTCCTGGCTGAACAAAGACTGGAGTATAAAGGCTATCTGCTGTCTGATCCATTGCTACCTCCCTGATCTCAGAATGCCTTACTCTCCCTTGACAAAGGAGAGAAGATGCGGCAGCAAGAGTAGGAAGGACCTTTTTATACTTCTTAAAGCCAGTCTGGTGCTTCCCTGTTGGCTCAGCAGTGAAGAATTCCCCTCCAATACAGGAAACACAGGAGACTCACGTTCTATCCCAGAGTCAGGAAGATACCCTGGAGGAGGACATGGCAACCTACTCCAGTATTCTCGCCTGGAGAATCCCATAGACAGAGGAGCCTGGCGGGTTACAGTCCATAGCATCTCAAAGACTCAGGCATGACTGAAGCGATTTAACACACACACATGCAAAGCCACTGTGAGGCCTAAGGCACAGGAAGAAATGCCTATCTGAGCTCTTCAAGCAAAGGGCCCAGGGAGGGTGCTCTAAGTGTGTGAATTTGCTCAATCATTCATCCATTCTTTTACTGTCTTTTCCATTCATCAACTATTTGATATTAGACATTC
This sequence comes from Tragelaphus eurycerus, assembly GCA_935064755.1. NCBI lineage: Eukaryota > Metazoa > Chordata > Mammalia > Artiodactyla > Bovidae > Tragelaphus > Tragelaphus eurycerus. The sequence goes on along the minus strand of CAKXYN010000004.1, from coordinate 66,138,622 downwards.
AGTAGAAGAGAATAAGAGTTAGTTTTCTGCCTTGAAGTTAGGGAGATTTTTTGTTGTTGTTGTTTGTGCGCATTTTAATATAGCAAGTCAATTTAAATATTAAAACATTTCTTGTAGGAATGAAAACCTTTGAAACAGATTTATGTTTGCTAAACTCAATGCCAAGAGGAATAAATGTGCTGCTGCTGCTGCTGCTAAGTCGCGGCAGTCGTGTCCAACTCTGTGCGATCCCATAGACGGAAGCCCACCAGGCTCCTCTGTCCCTGGGATTCTCCAGGCAAGAGCACTGGAGTGGGTTGCCAAACTTAATGCCAAGAGGAATGTAATGTATATTTAAAAATCATAAAATCGAAGCATTCAAGCAATTGGAGAATCTCTTGTTGAAATCTCTTGAGATTCTTGTTGAGATCTCTTGAAGAAAACCAAAGTTGGACCCATGATGACCAGGTAACTCTGGGACATCAATTCCCAGAAATCTAACCAGTGATTTCTAAAATACAGTCACTCTATATATTTCTGCGATAAGATGTTGGGGTTTCAAAATTACTACTAGGCCATATGATTTTTAGATGTATAGGAAATATTTTTATTGTCCCATAGTGTAGCTTTAGAGTATCTTTCCCAGCATTTCACCAGCCTGGGAAAAATACTGTTTCCAAATTCCTGTGCATTTTAAGTCACATATGTTGCTTGATTGTTGGAACTCATTTAAGTTTTGATCCTGTTTATAAGTTTTCTGGTCAGAATTATGTTATTCAGTATATTACTTTGAATTGAAATTTTTCTTTTAAATTTACTTATTGCTAGGGTTGCTGAAGTTCATACAGGACTGCAAACAGTGTTTCAGTAATGTGAACTTTTCCTTACTAACTAGTAGGAAAGAATTGTTTACACTTTCTAAAGCACTCTGGCCTCAAAATAATTTGGAGAGGTGAAAAGAACTGTTTCTTCCAAAACTGGGAGGCAGGCAACCCAATTTTTTGTCTTAAAAGGAGTAGCCATGGTCTTTATGTAATAATTTGTATCAAAGAACAGCAGACAAGGCCATGCATTGTCCAAACTGTTCCAGTATATTTTAAAAAGTGAGTTGTACTGGTAACTTGGAGAACTGCAGGAAGTGTGCCCTGTGTGTCTGAGACTCTTGCTCTGCTTCTTTGTCTTAAGCCCATCAGGAGTTCCTCATAAAGGTAAAAATCCTTTCTGTTAGCGCAGTTAGATGTGCGTGATGCTTGGCTCTTCCAAATCAAGGAGACTGCCTAGTTGAGTGCTAATAGGATCCTTAGTTTGGTTTTCTAATTGGAAGCCCTAATTAAGCTCCGACAAGATCTCTCTCTGTTGATGTTTTGATACCTTCTCTGTTGATGTTTTGATACCTTCTCTGTTGACCTGCCTCTTTGTTCAAGAGATCTTTTAGCAGCTAAACAAACAAATGTGGGGTAATGACTAGAATTTTATATTTCATGTGTCCAAGGTACAATTCCCTTCTGCCAATAATGTATGATATCTTCAGAAATCTTGTGCTGTATGTGTACTGTTGACATGAAAGTTATTAAAAAGAAAGAAACATAGTCTTTATTTTATGTTTTGCTCATAGTTGAACTTATGAGGGGATGCCCCTTTATTTGGTACAGTATCACACTTTGTTTAGATTCCATGTTGAGAAGAAGCCTGAGTTCTCTCTTTCCTGTCACGCCTGCCTCATTCAGACCCACGCAGAGTTCTGCACACACACGTCAGTCCCCACTCCTACACAAATCCTTCAATAGCTTCCCTTCACCCTTTGGAGAGAATCCAGATTTCTTATAGCCCCATAGGACTTCTTTCTTCTCCGGCTCCTCTGAGCCCTTTTCACTTCACTCTTTATGCCCTAGCTTTTACTGGATACTTGATATTTCATGGAGTTTGTTAAACACCCCCTGTAACCTCTACAAGTCTTATTTTCCCTTTAGGTCTCATCTTAAATGTCATTCCTGTGGGACATCTTCTCTTATCCACAGAAACATGCAATCTTCTGACTTCACATTCTTCCTTGTGGTGAGAACAGCGCACTTAAATTTACTTTGCAGCAGACTTTCCATGGCCTGTTGTCTGTGTTCCCTTCTAAACTTTGTTTATTTCTTGCAAGGAAAAGACTGTATTAATTTCTCTTGGTCTCTCTCCACAATGTGTAACACTGTGCTTGCCCCATGGTCACTTACCTTAAATATCTGTTAACTGATTAAGAGAAAAAAGTACACAGATACTTAACTATGTGCTTGAGAAACCTGTTTTTCAAACAAAATCAATGCATTTTATTTTCTGCTACATAATCTGTGTTAACAGTTACTGCTTCCTAACTTTAAATGATAAATGGATAGCCTCATAACAGTTTGTGATATTATAAAATCTCTTCATCCAAGCACCTACTACATAAGAATATGGTGTTAAGACAGTCTGAATTAGCAACTTTTAATGATAACTCATGATATTTTTCATGCTACTAAGAGCATTATACGGGGAAGGCAATGGCACCCCACCCCAATACTCTTGCCTGGAAAATCCCACGGACGGAGGACCCTGGTGGGCCACAGTCTATGGGGTCGCTAAGAGTTGGACACGACTGAGCGACTTCACTTTCACTTTTCACTTTTATGCATTGGAGAAGGAAATGGCAACCCACTCCAGTGTTCTTGCCTGGAGAATCCCAGGGATGGCGGAGCCTGGTGGGCTGCCGTCTATGGGGTCGCACGGAGTCGGACACGACTGAAGTGACTTAGCAGCAGCAGTAGCAAGAGCATTATAAATGTTATTTACTTCTAAACAATTGTGCTGATAATTCTCAATTATTATCTAGTTCTCATAAAGCCCCATAAAGACCTCCACTAATACATCTCATTTATGTACTATATGTATTTTCCAAGTATTTACTTGCATTTTTACATCTATTTAGTCCTGTTCCATGTGTCTGCTTAGTCGCTCAGTTGTGTCTGACTCTTTGCGGCCCATGGACTGTAGCCCCCCAGGCTCCTCTGTCCGTGGGATTCTCCAGGCAAGAATACTAGAATAGATTGCCATGCCCTCCTATTCGTAATTCAAGTTCATCTATTTTTTGCCTTAAATAGCTTATTTAGAATTTAACAATTTCTCTAATATGTGCTCATGGTTTCAAAGATATAAAATTACAGCATTCTCAATAGAAATATTTTTAAACTGCCAAATTCTGAAAATCCACTTCTCCATCCCTTTTAAAAATATAATAGGAAACCTCAACAAGAGACATTTTGAAAATGTATCTTTATCTGTAATGCATTGTATTAGCAAAACAAAATTAAAATCATTACTTTGATAGGTTTTTTTCTTTTTAAAAGTCTAATGCTGTTGTGCTTAAAAATTTTTTTTTTCTAATTTGCAATTTGATATCCTCAGAGAGTCACCAGCTTTATTACACCTTTTAACAATGAAATATACAAAGTTTAAATAGTTATAGTGAACCTTCGGGAGAGCCTTCCACCCTGGCCTGTCAGAGACTTTTCCTCCTCATCCTTTCATGGGTCTGATGATGGATAATCTTACCATCTGAGATAAAAGACAGGTCCAGGCACCAGGCTCCTTGGGACCATATAAAGTGCCATCAAGATCCAAACAGTTTACATGTTATCTTTAAAATGTGTGTGCTAATTTGATTGGGAATTCAGTCAACATAACTAAATGACTAATTCTGCTGTATGAACAGGTTATCAAGAGATTACTATTTCTAAGAAATCCATTATTTGTAAGTATAAAAAATAACTTATGGTAGTGGTTTTTCCATGATATTAGAAATTCTTGTGTTTAGAAAGACAAATTAGCTTTCATGATCAAGACATTTAGTAAATAATAGACAGCCTAACCAGGATGTCTATTAATTGAGCAAACTCTGGGAAATATTGAAGGACAGAAAATCCTGGTGTGCTGCAGTCCATGGGATTGCAAAAAATCAGATATAGCGACTGAACAACAACAACAACTAACCAGGATGAGTTAAGTATTTAGAAATAATTCTACATGAAAAAAAATATCGTATTGAGGAACATAGTGTTACAAATTATGTTGTAGAATAAGTGTTTCTATCCCATGTCCCCTTCCCCTAATTTATACATTGAAGTCCTAACTCCCAAGATGATGTTTTTGGATTGGCAAAAAAGTCCATTTGGGGTTTTCCATACAATGATATGGAAACTTTTTGGCCAACCCAGTATTTGGAGATGGTACCTTTGGAGAATAATTAGAATTAGAGGAGGTAAGGAAGATGAGACCCTTGTGATGAGATTAGTGACTTTACAAGAAGAGGAGACAGGTACACATTAGCTGGTGCTATATGATCTTAGGCTTCTAGCCACTGAAACTGAGAAATAAATGTGTTGTTTAAGCCACTCAGTCTGTGGTATTTGTTATGGAAACCCATGCCAACTAAGTCAAATTGTACGTGGGAATTCTTACTTTGATATAGTTATTTAAAAACTATGCATTTAATTCGTAGAGTTAGATAATTCAGAAAACATATTCTCTCTTCCTAGCCTTTACTTTTGTCATATATAGCTCAAAGGTAATATTTTTTTCCAGTTAAATCTTAAAAACTCTTTAAGACCTGCTTGCTTTTTTAATATCATGGTGAGATTTAACTCAGTAATAATACTGCCTATGATGAATCCTAGGGAAAAAAGTTGCTCTTTCATTTATATTTTGGATGAGGGAGTTGAGATAAATATTTTAAGAAGGGATTGTTATTGCCTGCAATATGCCCCAAAGCAGTGAAATTACTTGCTTGTGTTTATTTCAGGCAGAAACATAGACTTTAGTAAAATAGTAGAAGACACCAAGTTGTTTCATTGACTAGATTTTGAAAATATCCCTCTGCCCTCACAGTGACGACTAGATACCTGTCACAACTTGAACAGATAATTCATTAAGTTTTAATCTTACAGTTTTTAAATGGATAAATACTAGCTATTTAATGGCATTGACTTTTATTAACCACTGTGGAAAAACAGCATAATAAATGAATATGTGATCTGAACCCATAAATTGCTTTGTGTGTATATATGTGTGTTTAAATTGCTTTGTGTGTGTATATGTGTGTTTATGTAGGGTATGCATGAAATGTGGGAGAGTACTGAGGGGGAAAATGTGGCAATTATTAACAAATGAATTGAGTGTATTACACTTTTAAAAGAATAGCTCTTGGAAAGAATCCAGATTGGTCCAATTTCAAGTAGCAAAGGTAATAATATCTGTGAATTACCTGTATGCCAACATTCTTGTATTATATTTCAATGGACTCAGCTTTTTCTTCTCAGTGTAATAGGAACTCTGTGTCTTTTTTTAGTTAGTGGCCTTTGATATTCTCAGATAAAAGGCATCCTGAATTCTTTGATCATACACTGCAGCACGCCAGCAAACTCTCACTCATGGTTATCTTTGAAAAATACTTGTATTCTTCCAATTCATTTTAAATTATAATAATACTGTTGCATTTTTATAGACTATAAATTAAGCCAGAATTTAATTGCATGCTCTGATGAAGAATTAAGGAAATGGGAAATTATTATTGGCCAGAAAAACCCTAAACTCTAAATCCAGCAGCGTATCAATTTTTGACTATTCACTGCATTTATTAAAAGGAAGAGAATCCCATAGGAATAGCCTCAACTTTGGGAGAAATCTGGGTTCACTCGCAGCTCTGCTACTTAGGAACTCTGTGACCTGCACCAATTACTTAACCTTTCTCTGCTTTAGTCTCCTAACCTGAAAGGTGGGCATAAAAAAATAGTACTCAATGAAAAGCAACAGTGCCTGGCAGATAGTAAATCCATTGTAAACTGTGGGCTCTCCTCTGATTTTGATTCCTATACTTCCTAACTATATGTTTGGAATCATGCTACTTAGGTAGGTCATCCTTTGTAAACCAAGGGTAACACTGACCTTCAGGATTGCTGTGAGAATTATGAATGATATGAAAATCACCCAGCAGATTGCCTGACATGCAGAAACACGTGCTCATAGGCAGCTCTACCGCAGAGCTCCTACCCAGTTTCGGTTACTCTTTGCAGTGATTTTGGATACATCACAGAAAACAGATTTTATGCCCTTAGGAAGTGTGTAGAGTGGTAGTGCCTAAAAGGACTTCCCAGGTGGCTTCGTGGTAAAGAATCTGCCTGCAATGCAAGAGACGTGGATTTGATTCCTGTGTCAGGAAGATCCTTTGGAGATGGAAATGGCAACCCACTCCAGTATTCTTGCCTGGAGAATCCCATGGACAGAGAAGCCTGGCGGGCTACAGTCATGGGATCCCAGAAGACATGACCTAGTGACTAAACAACAAGTGCCCAAAAACACAGGAAATAGATACAGGTAGTTGAAAACGTTCCAGCTATAAACATGAAGGAAGAAAAACTTCATGAATTTGAATTCTTCTAAATTTAGGTCCTTGACACTTAGATCTGGACTATGCTGAAATTTACCTTAAAATCATCTGTGAATGAAGTGTTTATTCAACTAAATAAAATGTGAGATAGTGCAAAAGGAGATGATTGACATATTTAACACAATAGCTTGCAAACAAAGTGTTTTTGTATAGTCGTTAGAGCCAGGACCTTCACAGATTTTTTATAGTTTGCAGCAATGTGTGAACTTCAGAGACGTAGCATGATATTTCTTTTTAAATAGTCTATGATTTTTCCACTTATCTACATTGACATTTCTAAAGTGTGTATAAATGATACATGTTTTCTGATAACATTTATTGTTAAATTTACAGTTAAGGTAAGAGAAATAGTTAACTAATTCAGAAATTCAAATTCCTTAAGTAAGATTTTTTTTCTAAGATACTACATATACAGCAGTGTTTTTCAAAATTTGTATCACAGTCCATAAGACATGAAAGCAGTTTATTGTTATCAATACAGTATTTTTAAAGTTTAATGCAAAAACCTAGAATAAGAAAGAGCATATCAGAGTTTTTCATGCTAAATAAGAAGTATCTATAAAACTGTTATTTATTTGTGTTTATTTATATTTATAATGCCTCATGATGTAAATTTTCTAACTTTGGCTTGTGATCAAATAATTTTTGAAAACACTTCCTACAGCACAAAATCTTGTACAGACTTTCCATTGTTCAGAGAAACATATCATAGGCAATACCGTGAAAGAGGTTTCCTTAAACATGAAAGTAAATCTCAGAAAAGTAGATTAAAGTGGACTAAATAGAATATGCATTCTTCTATTCAGTTGGGAAATATTTATTGAACATTTAAATTTCTAGGATCCACAATCACAGAATTGATAAATATATAGCCTCTGCCCTAAGATCCACAGACACATAATTGATAAATATATAACCTCTGCTCTAAATAGTATTATATTTAGATGTTACAGATACTAAAATAAATCTATTATGAAAAATAGTGTAAAATAAAAACTATTTGCAAAGGTTAGAGGCTGCCAAGTGAGTAACTCTGGGTATAGTTCAAGAGACATTGATTCTGATGTAAGTTTTAAAAGACAAATAGTTTATCTGGCACCCAGGTTTAGAGAGGGCATTCTATACATAGGAATAATGTGGTCCAAGGAGCAGAGACATGTTTTACATTGGAATGTTTGGAAAACTACTAGAGCTGAAGGCAGATATCAAGAGAGACTAAAGAGTTTGGAAGGGAGACATCTCATACCCTACAAATAAGTAGTTCAAACTTCATTGTGTACAGACACTCCAAAGCATGTTTTGTAAGGAAAATATTTGCTCCTATGTGGTGTTACTGTTATGTTTTATTCATCTGGATATCACTCTGAAGCTAGCACTGGAGGGAGAAATGTTGAAGGCAGAAAGACCAACTAAAATGTCATTAACATAGTCCAGACAAGAAACTAAGTCAAGACAGAGGAAGCAACAGCAGCGGTAGAAAGGATGAAATTTAATTACATATTTAAAATTCGATATCAAGAAGGAAGTGATTGAGGGGACCTTCCTGGTGGCCCAGTGGTTAAGAATCTGCCTTCCAATGCGGGGGACAAGGGTTTGATCCCTGATCAAGGAACTAAAATCCCAGATGCCGCAGGGCAGCTAAGCCCGTGCACCACAACTAGAGAGAAGCCCACACGTGGCCAGGAGAGATCACTTGCGCCACAACTAAGACCAAATGCAGCCAAAACTAAATGAAGAATAAAATATTTTTTTTAAAGTAGGAAGTTATGGGTAGAAAGAGAAATCTAGGATGATTTTCAACTGTCTGGTTTATGTGACTGGATAGATGGTGATGCCACCATCCAAGACTGAATATCTCTGTAGAACAGCTTTCAGTGAGAAGACAGTGGATTCATTTTAGACAGGTGGAATGTGAGTATCTTCTGAAAGACCTAAGCAGACTCACCCAGTAAGCTGCTTTGTATGCATTTCTCAAGAGTTCAGCTGAGAGACCCAGATTAGAGTTGCTGCTCTGGAGTTATCATTATGTTGTTGTTGTTGTTTAGTCGTTAAGTCACGTCCAGCTCTTTTGTGATCCAGTGGACTGCAGCACACTAGACTCCTCTGCCCATGGAATTTTCCAGGCAAGCATACTGGAGTGGGTTGCCATGTCCATCTCCAGAGGATCTTCCCCATCCAGGAATAGAAGCTGTGTCTATTGTCCACTGTGTGAACCTGTGTCCACTGGCCGGTGGATCTTTATCACTGAGTCGCCTGGGAAGCCCTGGCATTGGTAAAATGAAAATTAATGCTAGCAGAGAGGTAATGACAAAGCTGGGGAAAATGCACCTGTTTAAGGAACAATGAAAGGAAAAAGGACCACAGAGAAGACTGAGAAGTTATAGCCAGAAGATTAAGTGGAGAATTACTACAGTCTGAATGTTTGGGTCCCTCACTCCTGGCCCAAATTTCATAAGCTGAAACCTAATCCTCAATGTGATGGTATTTGGAGGTGGAGCTGTTAAGAGGTGCGGGCCTCATGAATGGAATTAGTGTCTTTATAAAAGAGATGTCAGAGAGCCCACTTGCTGCTACTGTTGTGTGAGGAAACAGCAGGAAGATGCAAGGAGCCTGTCAGATTTATCCCTCACAAGACACCAAATCTGCCGTTGACTTGAGTCTTTCAATGCCTTGACTTTGGACTTGCCAGCCTCCAGAACTGTGAGAAATAAAATGCTGTTGCATAAGTTAGTCCGATTTTGGTATTCTGTTAGAGCATCCCAAGTGAACTAAGACAGAAACCACAAAGAGTGGATAGTGGAAGCTGAGGAAAAAGGAACTGGAGAATGCCTACAGGGCTTGAGAGCTAGGGAGTAACTGGTGCTTTCTGTTCATAGAAAGGGAGCAGAGTGGCTGGGACAAAGACACTCCTGATAATGTGAGTGGAGATTGAATAGAGGGCAGAGGAAGAGAAGGCACCCAGGGTCGATCACTCTTGCAGGTAGCTTGACTGAGAAGAAAAGCATGTGAGTAGCAGGAGAAGATTACAGAGTCAAGCAAAGAGTTTTTCACCATGGAAGATACTCGAGTGTTTCTAAGTAAAGGGGAAGAAACCAGTAGAAAAGTCAGAAATATGTGTCCTTGTTGTTGTAGTCGCTAAGTCACGTCCTACTCTTTTGTGACCCCATGGTCTGTAGCCCATCAGGCTCCTCTGTCCATGGGATTTCCCAGGCAAGAATATTGAAGTGGGTTGCCATTTCCTTCTCCAGGGGGTCTTTTCCACCCAGGGATCAAACCTGTATCTCCTGCATTGGCAGGCAGATTCTTTTCCACTGGCAGAAGACAGAGTACATAACTGATGAGAGAGCATGATCCTTGAGACATTAGGCCTCGGGGATGGTATGGCAGCCTCCTGAAGGAGTAGCTGTGAAAGAGAAGTGACCAGAGGCAACGTAGAAAGGACAGCAAGATAAGCGCTGGGGTCAAGACATGCAGCCAAAGGGACCTTGCACAGCCCAGTTCCAGGGGTTTCCATGCCTCCTCAATCGTGTATCATGGCCACCCTGACTGAAGCTTTTTCTAGTGTAAATTCTCTTATCTGACTATGTTATAAAAGTTCTTCTTAAAGGTATTTTTGTTTTTTCATCAAAAATCCACAAGAAGTAAACACTAAGAGGGTGTGGAGAAAAGGGACCCTCCTACACCACTGTTCATGGAAATTTAAATTGGCACAGCCACTGAGAACAGTGTGGAGGTTCCTTAAAAAGCTAAAAATAGAGTTCCATATGATCCAGCAATTCCACTCCTGGGCTTATATCCAGAAAAAATGAAAACACTAATTTGCAAAGATACATACATCCCAGTGTTCATAGCAACACTATTTACAATAAGCCTAGGCATGGAAGTGTCCATAAACAGATGAATGTATAGAGAATATGTAGTATGTATGTATTGATACAATGAACTATTACCCATTCATAAAAAGGAATAAAATAATGCCATTTGCAGCAACATTGTTGGACCTAGAGATTATCATATTAAGTGAAGTAAGTCAGACAAGGACAAATACCATATGCTATCACTTATCTGTGGAATCTAAAAAATGATACAAATGAACTTATCTACAAAAGATAAACAGACTCACAGACATAGAACACAAAGCTATGTCTACCAAAGAGGAAAGGAGTGGGGAGGTGTAAATGAGGAGTTTGGGATTAGCAGGTGCACTCTGCTAAGTCGCTTCAGTCGTGTCCGACTCTGTGCGACCCCACAGACGGCAGCCCACCAGGCTCCCCCGTCCCTGGGATTCTCCAGGCAAGAACACTGGAGTGGGTTGCCATTTCCTCCTCCAAAGCATGAAAGTGAAAAGTCAAAGTGAAGTCGCTTAGTTGTGTCCGACTCCTAGCGACCCCATGGACTGCAACCTACGAGGCTCCTCCATCCATGGGATTTTCCAGGCAAGAGTACTGGAGTGGGGTGCCATTGCCTTCTCCAAGGTGCACTCTACCATATATAAAATAGATAAATAGCAAGGATATACTGTGTAGCACAGGGAGCTATATTCAATATCTTGTAACAACCTATAATGGAAACAATCTGAAATATATATCTATTTAACTGAATCAATTTTCTGTCTACTTGAAACGTTGTAAATTAACTGTAACTTCAGTTCTTTAAAGGTATTTTACTTAGTTTTTTTAAAAGTAGGGGCTAAAAGGAGGGATTGTGACACTTAATGGAAGTTATGAATGTACGTGGCTCTGTACAGTGCTGGCTCTGTGGTAGACATTCAATGAGTGACAGGTATAATTAACCATTATTGCTATTGTTACTCATTATAAAAGTCTGTAGTATGTGTTCGAACTATTCTTAGTTTTCTCCTCTCTCATTGTCTTAAATGTTCAGATGACATCACTCTTCCCTATCATTTCTAATTCACTGGCCACCTCCATACTGTAAGTGAAAATCATCTAGAGAGTAATAGTTATTCTAACTATATGCTCAAACTCTCTGCAGTGAAATTTATAGCAAGTCAAACTTAGGCCCGTACTTCATCAGGTAGATGAACCCTCCCATTTCTGGTATATTTTGCTTCTCTGTTAATTTTGTGATTTGTATCTTGAATGTAATATCCATTTTCTTTACCTTCCCAGATAATTTATAGCTAACTCCAGTAATTTCTACTTTTTAAAATTTTTGGTTCTCCTACCCCTACCCCTACCCACCCCCACCATCTAAAATGATGAATATTTATTGCTCTTTCATATCATCTTCCATTGGTATGCTAACACTAAGTATCATTGTACCACAGTTTGTGAAATCTATGAGATTATATTTGCTACTTTGTATTATAACTGCAAATCCAGCCTTTGTATCACTCATCTCCTACATTCCTTTTTTCATTCAAGAATATTTTGAGCAACATATTGAAATACAGCAGTAAACAAAACCAAGTGTCTGCTTTCTGGGAACTGTTTTCTAGTCAAACCGATTTAAAGAATATATAACATATAAGGTTGTGAGAAGTGTTATGCAGGAGACTAAAGAAGGAATGTGTCCAGTAAAGAATACAAGGGAAGGGTTTCTGTGGAAAGGTGACCCATCAGCAGGATATAAATAAAGAGAAGAGAGAAGAGCATCTGGTTAGGAAAGAATTCTCCAGATAGAAGAACAGCAAGTGCAGAGGGCCTGTGGTGGGAGTTGGCTTGCTGTGCTCAGGAAAACAAGGCCGGGATAGCTGAAGCAACTTGGTGCCCAGGAGAAATGGAAGCTGAGGTTAGAGGAGCTGGGAGCCCAGAACCCTCAGGGCCTTGGCTTTTGTTCACTTCAGATAGGACATACCAGGGTTTTCAGCAGAGAAGTAAAATATTGGTTATAAGACATCTTGAGATTTTCTGTCCCCACTATGTTTTAGCCTCTTTTTGAATCATGAGCAACTAATCAAAATTGCTCACTGTTCTTTGAAAATGTTGTACTAGGAAACGGTATGTCAAACACAGATAGGTTAAGGTCAGATCCCTGTCTACCCACTTCCGTTTATTTAATGAGAGTAGAATACTAGAAACGGGTGATATTTCTGTTAAATTTAATCACGTTTTACAAAATATGTCTGTTAATAGAGAGCCAGACCCATAACTCCAGTGCTCTTGACTTTTAACTCGGACACCCTGGGAATTGCAGACCATCTACATAATAATTCTGGCATCATGTCTTTTTTGTCCATAATAAAGTGTTTATGTGCTGGTCACAGGTACATCTTTTACTCAAAGTAACTGTAAAAGAAAAGTCACTTGAATTTTTTTCTTCCCAAATAAAAGCACAAATTAGAGCACATTTTTCCATGTTCTTCTGAAGCACAGAGTTAATGCATCTTATCCAGAGAAGATTGTGCTGAAAAGGGGAAGAAGAGGGAAAAGAAAGGTGTGTTCTCAGTGTCAAATAGTACATGATTAATGTCCTAAGAACCAGCAAGGAGACTTGTCCCAACTGCCAACATGTACCTATCATTAACGTGACTGGGTATCTGCGTGGAGCATGGTGTTTGTCTGCTCAGATCTATGTCTTAAAAGTGTAGTATTTTGCAAATGAGAATATTATCAAGTCATTAGTACTGAATTTTGCACTTAGTACTCAGCATGGCTACACACTACAATCAAAGTTAGCTAGTTTGAAAGCGAAATTGCAAAGAAGAAATATAGCACTGAGTGCCACATCACTGAAGATAAGTGAACATTTTTGTATATCTCCTTCAGCAAACTGAGGTAGAATGTATTGAATAATTATTACCTTTTAAAAAACTGTTATGTAGATAAATAAATGAACAGCTTGAAATGGTGAATTCTTTCATCTTTCACTTCTAGTCAGAAAGCTGTTAGTAAAATATGAAAGTACTATACAAAATTCATTGGAAAAGCAATGCAGAAGACATTAACTTATAACAAAAGCCTAGGATTATGTAGTAGTGTCATTTTTGCCAGAAGGCTTAAAAATACTGAAAGAGAAAATGAAAATTTAAAGACAACAGAATTAATTGTGTTGTCCTATTTATGTTAGTATATCTTTTCAAGTAGTAGGAGTTGAAACAAAGTTTAATTCAAAGCCAGTAGAAAACAAATTTCTCAAAGCCCCTTATTTTATTTGTTCAGTATTTATAAGACAAATACAAGCAAAACTCCAAAGCTCTGCTTTGGGTAAGAATCCATTTCACTTTGCATCAGGATTGTATTCAGGTTCACTTCTTTTTGGTTTATACCTAAAGCAGTTACACATTTGCCATGTGCTTTGTAGAGTTCAAGCAAAATATTGTTGAGCTCCCACAGTGGGCAAATACCAGACATAATATTGGATTCTGTAGAGAACTCAGACAGGCTGTCTTTGTCCTCTAATTGCCTCATCAAATTTGGGATATATGAACATTACTGTAGTAGGAGTTTAGAATCCTGGATCTGACTCTCTCATTAACCAGCCAGGTCACCTTTAGCTAGTCGTTTAAACCAAAGAGTTACTTTCCACTTTTATAAAATACTTATATTTACTGTTCTTTGAAAATGTCTTTCATATGTCAGATTTTCATATTATTTTCATATCATTCATATTATCATTTCTTTTAATTTTACTTCTATGTCATAATATGAAATTATTAACCATATAAAGTTACATATGTAACCTTATTAGATATACAACCTTATAACTATGTATAAAGTTATATATATATAACCTTCTGTGTTATATATAAACACATATGTATTTATTACAAATACAGAATGAGTAGTAGAAAGCCTGATAAGGCTCAAGACAAGTGAGAATGCAGAGCAGAATGCTTTTGTTATAATAATGGTTACCATTTGTATACATTCCAGAGAAGGCAATGGCACCCCACTCCAGTACTCTTGCCTGGAAGATTGCATGGACAGAGGAGCCTGGAAGGCTGCAGTCCATGGGGTCGCTGAGGGTCATATGTCAGAAAGGGTCAGGATGATTAAATATAGTATTATCCAATAAGCTAATGAACAGATGTCTCATCCCCATTTTAGAGATGAGAACTCTGAAATCCACTGGGGTTTGGTTACTTGTCCAAAAGTTATGAATGTAATGGCAGTAAAGACAAGATTCCAATTGTGTAATCAGTGCTAAAGCTCACGTGCTTGACTATAATGCCAACTTCTTCTCAATGCAGTTGACTGGAGGCGAGGATGGAGAGGAGAGAGAGAACCAGATTGTATTGAGAAGAGAGGATATGGTGGTGCCTGATAGGGAATTTGGATTTTGTCATTTAGGCAAAAGGCAACCCTTGATTATTTCTGCCCAGAGAAGTGACACGGTGAAAGCAATACTGTTAAGATCTTAACTTTACAGAAGTGGAAATATAATTGCTCATTTATTAATGATCTGTTTTACATAACACAGAATAATGAAGCCAAAGTCCTTGCTGGTTTGAGTTTTTTATTTTATTTTTTTTTCTTTGAGGACTGACAGCTGTGAGTTATAATGAGCTTCCCAAATTTATCCATGCCTCCTCTCAGTCCATGGAGAGTAGTAAATTGCTCTCATTCTCATGACACATTTAGATCAGGAGAAGCAGTAGGGAGAGGGGTGTGGGGCTGCATCAACGAATTAAAACTAATGTGGGATGATGAGCCTCCGAAAGGAAGATCAGCAACGGTGAAAAGAAAAAATAGCACCCAGGCAGGCATCTCAACCAGAGATAGTGTGACTCAGCTCTTCCCCTGGGCTTCTGCCTACCCAGCTCTGGGGAGCCCTAGTCTCTACTTTGGCTCAGTGGGGAAGGGAGGCTGGCATTGAGGTGGTCAGTCCACAAAGAGCTGTGGAGATGACACACCCGGGAGATCGCAGACACGTCTCAGTGTGTCTCGCATCATCTGGCCCTGATGCCTTGGAACTGCAAACCGTTCCTCAGACTCAGGGCCACTCTGCTTTGTGATTCCTTATTTAAGGTGTTCTTTTGGTTGCATTTCAAGGCTTGATAGTCACATCTCCACCCCTTCTCACATCTTGCCTTTTTAATTGCTATGGCAAGTTAAAAAGTAATTTAGTAGTAGTCTGCCCTAGATAATACTAGAAAATCCCTTCTGTAATGTGCCTGCAAGCCTCTATTCCATTAAACATTTATTGAGTCCTTCTTTTATGTAGATACAGGGGTATGTGTTAAGACATACACTCCCTGACCATTGAGGAAGACTACAATACAGTTATCAAACAATACCAAATTTCACAAATTCTAAAATGCAGTCTTTTCATATTCTTACTTCTCTGAAATTTACCTCCCATCTCTCAATCACTAGGCAAACAATATTATGATAGAGTTGTCATTACCTGTTCAGGTATGGACTTGGTCAGAACTGTTCATATTGTTTTCTCTGAGTTACTACCGTACATTGTTGGAACCACATCTGTTGAGTCGAATTGCTATTTACACCGTCTTCAAAAATATTACTTGACATCAAAACTAAATGCTATCATGTAGAAAGGCACAGAAATAGGACATTGAGGTCCATTAATTGGATGGCATCACCGATTCAATGGACATGAAACTTCAGTGAACTCTGGGAGATGGTGAGGGACAGGGAGGCCTGGTGTGCTGCAATCTATGGGGTCGCAAAGAGTCAGACATGACTTAACAACTGAACAGCAACAACAAATAGAGAAGAAAATATTCACTATTGGAGGACTGTCTGCACTTCCCTATTTTCATACAAAGCCAAATTATATGATTTATAAGACCTGAGAAATAAAGCTTACCATAACATGCTGAAGCCCAGTTTTCTTACCAGCACTGGAGACAAGGATTGCCCATCACACACCCAGCAAGACAGTCCAGAAATCAAATCCTGGTTTAATACCGGAGCACTTCATTAGAGACACGGTATTATGAACACTTTTGATAAACACAGATGATGATATTTGGTGAAAAAATATCAATGACTCTGACGTGATAAAGGTTTCTGATGAGTCAGTCTAAAGGGGAGGAAGATTTAGGAATATATTAATCACTATTTCTCTTATAAAGTATGGAACAAAGAGTTTAAGTGACAAAGAAACATTTTATTTTTTTATTGTTTCATTTAGTAATACACAAAATACTGGTATTTCTTATAATCAGTGGTATCTTAAGGTCATTGAAGTATCATAGTATCTGACAATCACAGTGCAATATGCTTTTTAATCTTCAGATAGCCCTGCGAGGTGGGATTTTATTCTTTCCATTTTACAGATGAGAGTATTGAGGTGACTAGCTCAACATCTTATAAAACTAATACAGATGATTCTCAACTCACAATGATGATTTTTCTGTTTATAATGAAAGTGATATGTGTTTAGTAGAAACCATACTTCCAACTTTGAAATTGGGTCTTTTCCTGAGTTATTGATGTTTATGATACTCTTCTCCTGATGCTGGGCAGTGAACCACAATTCCCAGTCAGCCACCTGATCTCATGAGTGGACAGTTGATCTAGTAACAACCATTCTGCAGCAATATAGCCATTCTTTTTTTTTTTTTTTTTCTCGCTTTCATACAGTATTCAGTAAATTACATGAGATACTTAGCACCTTATTGCACAACAGACTTTGTGTTAGATGATTTCCCCAACTGTAGGCTATCGTTAGTGTTCTGAGCACATTTAAGGTAGGTAAGGCTAAGCTCTGATGTTTGGCAGATTAGGTGTATTAAATGCATTTTCGGCTGACATTATTTTCAGCTTGTGATGGGTTTATCAGGATGTAACCTGAGCATAAGTTGAGGAGGATTTGTAGTGATTGAAAAACTAATAGTTGGTTAATGGTAGCTGCCACTTGAACCAGGGTTTAAGCTCTTTACCCAAAGTAAGTTACCTTAAATGAAGAGAATCATTAATCAAAAACGAAGAAAATTAAGGACTTCCCTTGTGGTCCAGTGGTTGAGACTCCTCACTTCCAATGCAAGGGACCTGGGTTTGGTCTTTTGTTGAGGAACTAAGGTTTTACGTGCTGCACAGAGTGGCCAAAAAGAAGAAGAGAATAAAGACAGGACACAGGGATGTGAAGAATTAACAATAGCAACTTGGGGATTTCCCTGGTGGTCCAGTGGGTAAGACTCTGCAGTCCCATTGCAGGGGGCCCAGATTTAATCCCTAGTCAGGGTAACAGATCCCACTTGCTACAACTAAGAGTTCACATGCCTCAGCTAAAGATCCTGCATGCCACAACTAAGACCCAACATAGCCAAAATTAATTAGTTGAAAATTAAATAAAATCTAGTGTTCAAAGTCAGATCTCAGAGGTTTGTTAGGAAATAATAATAAAAAATAGAGTATTTTAAAAAATAGCCACTTGTTGCTTCACTGTTGGCTTAAATATTTCTAGAGTGGGTGAGCGCATTATACCACAATACCAGCAACTCCATTCTGAATGATTTTCTTATTAGACATGAATCTTGTCTTTTGTTTTTTTTTAAACTTGACAAATGGATTTCCTTTTAACTTTTACTCAACCACCTTTATTTTGCCCTCCAAAAAAGATAAAAAATAAACAGGTATCTCATTCATAAAAACGTCATCATGTTGCTATCTTTTTTGCTTTCTGGAACAAATTACCCCTGTTTCTAGTAAAACATGTTTTCAAGGCCCAAAGCAAATGTTTATCATATTGCCTTTGGATAGTCTGCTTTGTGTCTGTGGTTTTTAACATACAGAGTTCAGAGTGACCTGTTTCATTAGGAGTTTCAGCACAGACCTGACACACATTGAGTCTGCAATCAACTAACACTTCCAGGACCTTTTCAAGATAATGGATATAAACCGAGGCTCCCCTTTTCCTGAGTTTCTTTAAGAAGGATTTTCATGTCATCTCTGAGGGCACATAGCCCATCTCTTACTTAGGAAAAGTTTGTGACATCTGTGTGGGGAAGGTGGTTCACCATGTGGTGGTGGAGGTCCTGTTGACACAGCAGATAGGTGGCGGCCGGTGTGAAGAGCCATCCTCACTGACACAGGTCCCACAGTGAGACTGCTTGGGTGTAAATTTCAGCTCTGCTGCACATTAGCTTGGGCAGGTTGCTTAACCTTTCTGCAATCCCTATCTGGAAAATGATGATTAATAATTGAACCCACCTCCTGTGATAATTTGAAGATTAATTAAACTTAAGTATATAAGATACTTTTGACATAGTTTAAGGACTTTTCAGGTGGCTCAGTGGTAAAGAATCCACAGGATTTGATCCCTGGGTCAGGAAGATCCCCTGGAGTAGGAAATGGCAACCCACTCCAGTATTCTTGCCTGGAGAATTCCATGGACAGAGGATCCTGGAGGGCTACAGTTCATGGAGTCACAAAGAGTCAGACACGACTTAGCGACTGAACAACACCAACCAGATTTTCCTCCTCTTATAAGGACACCAGTCGTACTGGATTAGTGTTCACCCTAATGGGGTATGGCATCACTTTAACCTGACATCTGCAAAAACCCTGTTTCCAAAGAAAGTCACATTCCTAGGTACCAAGGGTGAGAACATCAACATACTTTTGGGGGACATGATTCACTTCATTATATCTAGTAGCAGAGGAGTTCAAAACAGAAAACCTGGGTGTCCCGAAGCAAGTAGAAGCTAGCAATAGGGAGAGGAGTGTGATGGATGATCTAAGAACAGGTGATGTTTTGAGATTTAAGCAGTGAATAGGTACTAGAGGTTTCAATAAATAAATATTGCAATCCAAATTAAACCTCAGGGCTAAGATAAGGGAAAATAAGATTTCAGGTCCTTCTGGGGGCAAATTTGGACCCACATCCTAGAGGGCCTGCAGTACTGAACTGGTTGCCAGAAGATTAGCTGTAAACCCAAAGCTAGCACTGAGGATCCAAATCACTCATGGAAGTGCCTTTCCTCAAATGTGGAACAAATAACTTCTTGACAACTTGGTGGTGTTAATATAGTTTTAATAGCCATCATAAAAGCAACATTGTAGATTTTGATTGTCTGGCCAAATTCCAACCTACACAGTTAGATTTTGTTTATTTAAGATGCTTCCAAAGTCTCCTGGAAGGAGAATGTGTTTGTTTTCTGATTGAGACACTTTACTAAGAATTTACTGTATATAACCATTAGGTATTATCTGCTCTTGAGAGCTTTCAGATCAGATCAGATCAGATCAGTCGCTCAGTCATGTCCGACTCCTTGTGACCCCATGAACCGCAGCACGCCAGGCCTCCCTGTCCATCACCAGCTCCCGGAGGTCACCCAGACTCGCATCCA
Source organism: Tragelaphus eurycerus (assembly GCA_935064755.1). Classification (NCBI taxonomy): domain Eukaryota; kingdom Metazoa; phylum Chordata; class Mammalia; order Artiodactyla; family Bovidae; genus Tragelaphus; species Tragelaphus eurycerus. The sequence continues at coordinate 66,118,955 of CAKXYN010000004.1, read as the reverse complement.
TCGAGTCAGTGATGCCATCCAGCCATCTCATCCTCTGTCGTCCCCTTCTCCTCCTGCCCCTAATCCCTCCCAGCATCAGAGTCTTCTCCAATGAGTCAGCTCTTCGCATGAGGTGGCCAAAATACTGGAGTTTCAGCTTTAGCATCATTCCTTCTAAAGAAATTCCAGGATTGATCTCCTTTAGAATGGACTGGTTGGATCTCCTTGCAGTCCAAGGGACTCTCAAGAGTCTTCTCCAACACCACAGTTCAAAAGCATCAATTCTTCGGCGCTCAGCCTTCTTCACAGTCCAGCTCTCACATCCATACATGACCACAGGAAAGACCATAGCCTTGACTAGGCGAACCTTTGTTGGCAAAGTAATGTCTCTGCTTTTGAATATGCTATCTAGGTTGGTCATAACTTTCCTTCCAAGGAGTAAGCGTCTTTTAATTTCATGGCTGCAGTCACCATCTGCAGTGATTTTGGAGCCCAGAAAAACAAAGTCTGACACTGTTTCCACTGTTTCCCCATCTCTTTCCCATGCCGTGATGGGACCAGATGCCATGATCTTCGTTTTCTGAATGTTGAGCTTTAAGCCAACCTTTTCACTTTCCACTTTCACCTTCATCAAGAGGCTTTTTAGCCCCTCTTCACTTTCTGCCATAAGGGTGGTGTCATCTGCATAAAGTGAAAGTGAAGTCGCTCAGTCGTGTCCGACTCTTAGCGACCCCATGGACTGGAGCCTACCAGGATCCTCCGTCCATGGGATTTTCCAGGCAAAAGTACTGGGGTGGGGTGCCATCGCCTTCCCCGATGGCAGTCATCTGCATATCTGAGGTTATTGATATTTCTCCCGGCAATCTTGATTCCAACTTCTGTTTCTTCCAGTCCAGCATTTCTCATGATGTACTCTGCATATAAGTTAAATAAACATGGTGACAATATGCAGCCTTGACGTACTCCTTTTCCTATTTGGAACCAGTCTTGGTGGATAAATATGAGTTTGTTAGATTCGTAAAATGTTTAATGATACTGTGAATAAAGGTACATCATATGTAGAGGCTTATTATGATTGTCTGTGTCTGTACCATCATTATTTCCAGAATAACCAGTCTTGATTTTCCAAATAGAAGATTATGTTTGCAAGTAAGAAGCAGTATGGCCGAAATATTAAGAAACTCATCTCTTTTTTGTATCTTTGTCAAAAAATCTTTTGTAAATATCATATTAATGACAACTGTGGAAAGAGAAACATGGAAAGTCTACTTAACATAGAATTTTCTAATCCTTACAGGAATTTGAATTAACGAAGATTAGATCATCCCCTAAGTGGGATTTTATATAGTTGTTTCGCTTCCAGTTTTCCATGCCTTTCTCACACTTGATCTTTGTATGAAGCCTGCTGCCATCTTCAGAGACATGAGTCATGGTACTTAAGATGTTTTCACCATATTTTAGACATCACAAGATACAGTAGGAGAAGAGGAGAGTCTTGGCATGCACAGTTTTTACATTCTAAGACTTGACCTTTTGCAGTGGTTCGTTACATGTTTTAATTTAGCTTATGCACTAGGCTGACAGACCTCTCAGTATCTGATTTCATTTCGGCATTTTCCTTTCACTAAGTATCCTGTATGTGTTTACCTGTGTATCTGTGTTTCTAGTATGTGTGTATATTTTCTATGAAAAATAATCTCCATAAAAAGATAGCCGTTCCCTTTGGAAGTAAGAAGTGATGAGGTGATGACTTATAGCCAGAAAGAAAAGCTTTAGATAAACTAAAGAATAAAATGCCATGTTTTTTTAGGGATTTCTGTCTATACTATAAATGGATCCATCAAAAGTTCTTTACAGATGCTAGTTAAAGTGAACATTAAATTATTTCAATGAATTTTCCAGATCTTGCCAACAAATGCTTAAATGAGAACTTAAAACTCTAGCAACAGCAGTAGAATGCCTACGGAAATAATCTTTGAGTTAAACAAAAGTAGAAGAAATTCAATCTTTTTTTTCTTTCTTTCTTTTTAGCGCACAAACCCTTGTTTGTGGTTGCCTGGAATATTTATCCCATTGTCATTCCTTTTGATGATAGACTTTGCCCCCCTCCCATCAATAAGTGGGAAGGGTCAGATGAGCCAAGAATGGCCAGTCAGCGTTCCCTGCACACATCACTTCGTTCAGGAGTATAGGGCCAGTCAGTTAATCCAGGGCTCAGTTTTGCTGGAAATGGTGGCTCTGCCTCTTAAGTCAGCATGCTGGCTGGACCTGATTTGGAAGATACTTTGAGGGAATCCTAACTTCAGTAACAGAAATTAATGTTTAGAGAGAAACTGATATGAGAGTGAAAGGACAGCTTTGTTTAAGCCCAGATTCATTTGTGCCTTTAGTCAGTGATTATATTTTACTGTATTTTATGGGAGAGTAATATGCTTAGTAATATTTGTGAATTTCAGAATTTTCCAAAAACTTGGGAGCTTTCATGTGGCTTAAAGGTTCTGTGGCTCCTTTGCCCTCCCACCTGTGTGCTGACAAGCATTGAAACTTCATTGTTATCTTTGAAACTTTGATGTAGTCTAATTTTCTGTGTTTTTAAGAAATGTAGAAACTCTTTGTTTCAAATACATTGTATTTACAAACTGTAGAAAACACTATGTGCATCAATTAATAATTCAGAAACCTGTGACTGTTTACTTGCTTGAATAATGAATGCCAGTTAATGGACTTTATAAATGATGGAAACTCAAAAGCATGGAAATGAAAACATGCTACTCAACACTAATGTAGTCATTTCTGTATAACATATATATGTAACTTCTGTTTTAAATATTTCTGCACTTATTTTTTTTCTGATTCAGTCATGTTGTGGGAAAAAAGATGAATAAGAAAGCAATGTTCCCCTGCTTGGACTTTTTAAAAACTTTTTATTTTATGTTGGGATAGTTTCAGGTGAAGAGCAGAGGGAATCAGCCATACATATACATGTATCCATTCTACCCCAAACTCCCCTTCCTGCGGTTTGCATCTATATATGTAAAGTTGGGACCATCAGCTACTCACTGTGCAAAGTTGCTTCAGTTGTGTCCAACTCTTTGCAACTCCATAGGCTGTGGCCTGCCAGGCTCGTCTGTCTATGGGATTCTCCAGGCAAGAAGACTGGAGCGGGCTGTCATGCCCTCCTCCAGGGCATCTTCCCAACCCGAGTCTCTTAAGTCTGCTGCACTGGCATGTGGGTTCCTTACCACTAGTGTCATCTGGGAAGGCCAGCTACTCATTACCTACCCTTAAATAAAAGGTAAATTTTAATATATGATATCCAGAACTCTTTATCCAGGCTGATGATAGTGATACTTTACCTTTGAAATATCATTGTAGTCATTTACTGGAGTGTAGAGGGATGGAGGCAGCTTCAAACAAACGGAGCTAAAAATAGCTATCATAGAGAAAAAGAACTTACCTTTCTTTGAGTTACTAATTGTATCAGTTGCTACATTATCAGATCTCATCTTCCCAACCACAGTGCAAGGTAGCTGCTCTTGTCCTTATTCTGCACATTAGGAACTTGAGGCTTAGAGAGGTTGCGTGACTTACCAGAGGTAAGGTAGAATATCTCTTGCCCAGATTCCTTTGATGACTCCTCTTAGGATGAAGTTCAAACTTCTTGACTTGGATGACCAAAAAACCCTTATTCTCTGAACCTTCATCTTTAAAGCTTCATCTCTTTTCATTCCTTACCTAGACTCCAGGTTTACAGGCCATCTTTCACTTTCTAAAATTTGCCACAAGTTGTTTCTTCTTCTGTGAGTCCTATTCCCTCTTCTGGTTCTTACAATTCTGTGTCTAAGTCCTCCTTCTTCTTAAGGTTTCAGCTAACATAGCACATCCTCCAGGAAACTTCCCCAAGTCTACTGTGCCCACTGTATGTTGTTCATAAATTCATTCAGCAGGTATTTCTTGAGGATCGCCTTTGTACCAAGCACTGTCCTGGGCACTAGGAATATAATAGGGAACGAAGAAGGAAAAGACCTCTTCCTTTATGGCTTTTACGCTAGTGTTATTATTAATAACCTATTTAGTTCGGTATCCTTCATTAGCTGCATGAGAGCTTTGATTATATCTAAGCTGTTTTGTTGCATTCTCAGAGTCTAACACAATGGAATATTGTTGAAATGTTGCCGGCTTGAATATTTATCAAGTCAGGGCACAGATGAATGACTTTACTTATTATGTCATTTGTAATGGTTCTAATAGAAGTACGAGAATGTTCTATTTGGCCTCTTTTATCTTTTCACACTGTCACCATTATCATAGCAGACCTCATTGTCTTGTGACTGTATTATTGCAGTGAACCTCTAATTGGAATCAACCTTCTTACAGTTTTTCTACATCATTGAATTTTCCATACATCTGCCAGAGTTATCTTCTTATATTACTGGAATTGTTCTCCTTCTTCAAACAACATGCTAAAAATCCAAGTCCATTCATAATCTCATGATGCCTTTCTACTTGAATTTAACTTCTGCTGTTTCACATATACCTTCTAATCAATCCAAATTTTTTTGCAATCCACTTAGTCTGGTTCATTTTCACTTTCCTACTTAAAGATATCTTTCTCTTATTCTCTCATTCTCAACTTATTACAAATGTTAAGCACTTCCTTCACTTCCCTTCAGCCAATCTTCATTTCCATAATCTCTGACTTTTTGTAAGACTTCTATCTGTATCAATAGTACTCATAAACAAGTTTCAAGCGGCAGAATCTACCCTATCTCCTGCTTCAACACACACACACACACACACACACGGAGGGAGAGAGTGGGAGAAAGAGAGTGAGAAAGAAAGAAACACTACCTGAAACTCCAAGAGATAAAAACAATAAAAGTAGAGCTTATTGTAATAGTGACCCCTAAAGTTCCTCATGTCCCCTTCAGCTCTGCAGAACACATCTGAAGCCAGTATGTGACCTCAGCCACCCTGGTCTTTGTGCAGTCTTACTCTCAGCAAGGGAAAGGTTGAAGGTGGTCAGGATGACAGCATGGCTGAGAAGGAAATCACTTATTCCGGAAACAGAAGTAAAGGATCATTCTTGCTACACCTGCCTCAGCACATGTTTCAAGCCCAATGTTTCTGGCTTCTAACCACTTCCCAGGAAACATCTGCAGAACACAGAGAGTACCATATGATTTTTAGCCCCATCTGGTCCTTCCTCATGTGTGTAAATCTTATATCCTAAGTACATTTTATATCTCTTAAGGGAATTAATTGTATTTATGTTCCTTTAGTATAAAGTTGGAGAAGGAAATGGCAACCCACTCCAGTGTTTTTGCTTGGAGAATCCCAGGGATGGGGGAGCCTGATGGGCTGCCATCTATGGGGTCACACAGAGTCGGACATGACTGAAGTGACTTAGCATAGTATAAAGTTATATTTTATATTTATATAAGCTTGTCTTCCTACCAGTGTGAAAGAATAATGATTGTTTTTTAATTCACCATTAACAACCTATCACAAAGAAGGTACTTACCAAGTCCCTGCTATTTAGTCCTGAATAAAATATCCTCATTTCTGAGGTTAGCTGTTATTTAGGATTATAAACACTTTGTCCTATCTGACATGTGAATTCTCAGTATAAAATATCAAAACACCCTAGGCAAAATCAAGTGTTCTTTTGTAACATGTAGTTGAATTTGTGACATGACTAATAACAGACATTTCATATTTAAAAGATAGCCTTAAGTATTAAGAAACTTAAAGATTTTATTTAAAATGTGTTAAACAGATATATAAAAGATGGAAGAAGTTCTGGAAATTTAATGAGATATATCTATAAGGAAATTCAACCTGAAATTATGGGATTTTATAAAGCAAACTTTTCCCTAGTTAAAATCACCTAGTTTAGTAACTCACCAAACACATTATGAACATGTTCTTCTTTTTTTTTTTTTTTTTTATATTTTGTCAAAGGAAAGAAAAAGAGTTGATTGATAATTCTGACTGGTCTTTTAGCCATTCAAATATATAGCAAACATTCATCATTTCTAATTGATGAAAATTAAACTAAATTTTAAAGTATGATTACTAATAAATCACAAGTTATGATGAGTTATCAGCAGCTAATTTTTGTCTTCCAAATGCCTGCATTAGTTTGTGGTAATTGCTTAGTTTATATGCCATATATAACATGTTAGGAAAACATGATTTTTGCATAATTTAATTACATACGTGTCACATGCTGAAGGAACGAGAAATGTGAGGCATAATTCATGCTCAGATTGGAGACAGTCACATGTTTAAAGTTACAAAACAGTGCAAAGGTTCTATGGATTCTATGATTTCCATCAATTTAGGGAACTGTGACCTCTATTTATATTCATAAAGATTTACAAAATTGACAGCTTTTATCTTTGGAATATAATCAACCCTGTAAGAGGAGTCTTCAGTGTGAGGGAAGATTAGGTCTGACAGAAATGTGAAATAACCTAGTACAAGTTTTCAAAAATTCAATTGATGCCCTTTTGAAAATAAATAAAGCAATCTCATACCCTTTCTTAATGAATTTGAAATTTCAAAGTAAAAAAAAAATCATTACTAAAAGTAAATGGAAAGTATTTGTAATTGGCTATTTATTTTTAGAAAACCTGTATGTGTTCCTCCCTCTGTTAAGAAATTTGACATGATAAACAGGTAATGAAATGATTTGCCCAGATGGGAGACCCAAGTGTTAAACCCAAATTTCTTGATCGTGAGTCAGTGCTCAGAAGTTTCAGGATGGAGAGAGAAATACTCTGATATCAGGAAGACAATGCTTTTTCATTCCATTTGTATATGTGTGGCTTCTCAAGTGTACTCTAAATTTCTTGAGACCATTCCTTGCATGCCTTCCATTTCTTCATTGTTCCAGTATAATCAGCACAAATAAAAAGTACTCAGCCTTTAATGTTGTTTATTTAGCATTTTAATACAGCACTTAAAGGAAATGTTTCATGTTTTAATGTTTTACTCATTTTCCCCCCAGATATTCTAGAATATTTGCTTAATGAAAGATAAACAAGGAAATGATCAATAGATTAAGGAAAACTAGGTAGAATTAAGATAGGCTCATTGCCTTTGTCAGAATTACTTTCCCAGAAATGTTTTTTCTTTACTAATTTTCAAATGGATGTGTTCTAACATGTCTGTGTGGTTCATATATTTTTAATAATTGCTGAATTAAGAATTAAAAGTTCCATTTCCAAATATGCCTCAGATAACAAATAAACATGTTTTTACTGACAAAATGGTATAATCAGTAGAATATAATCAATCATTCTTTCCATCAGGTCATTTAAGTATTATCTGTTAGAAAGAACACTTACTAGCTTTGTTTACTTACTGCTGCTGCGGCTGCTAAGTCGCTTCAGTTGTGTCCAACTCTGTGCGACCCCGTAGATGGCAGCCCACCAGGCTCCCCCGTCCCTGGGATTCTCCAGGCAAGAACACTGGAGTGGGCTGCCATTTCCTTCTCCAATGCATGAAAGTGAAAAGTGAAAGTGAAGTCACTCAGTCGTGTCCAACTCTTAGCGACCCAATGGACTGCAGCCTACCAGACTCCGCCGCCCGTGGGATTTTTCAGGCAAGAGTATTGGAGTGTGGGGTGCCATTGCCTTCTCCGAGTAGACATAAATAGAGTTGACTACTTCAATATCCGTGATAGGTGAAAACCCTTATATGAATATCCCCACTGCCTAAATTTCCAAATTAGTGATGAAAATATGGACTTTAGAATTAAATATCATTAGTTTGCTTTCCCTGAGTTTTAAAAATATTAAAAACAAAGTAATCTTTTACATTGTCAAAATTTGACAGATATCATAACTCAGAAGATTTTTCTTAACTCAGTTTTCCAGAAACCAAAGAAAAGTAGTTTAAAAAAAATCCATTTGGTGAAATACCTTACATTTTTTTCTGTTTACTGTGTCACTTTCAGCTTTTAAAACATTACTACCATTACACAGCCAAGGAACAGAGTGGTCTTGTAAATGAGCTCTGCTAACAAAAGAACATGAGACTAACTGGAAACATGGTGCTGTTGCTGGCTAAAAGATGGGTAATATCACTGAAGCCATTTGGAAATATTCCCACTCTTAGAAAATGGAAATTGTGGAACATGAGACCTAGTCTATTTGATTTCAGCCTTAACATCTTTCAAGATATGATAGCATACATTTGGATAAAAAGTGAAAGCAAATAGAACAGTTTTGTGTACAGTTTTATTTATGGCTACATTGACTACAGGTACTTCTCCATCAGTCTAAATCTGGCAGAGGTGTTTCTTAGTAGACAACCCCTGTAATAGTGGCTACATCTACCATTCACCTTGCATCAGTGCATTGCATGCACTACAGCATGTTGAGCTTTTTTATTCATTTATATTGGTTCATTTAATTGAAAAAAAAAAAACTTATTTAAAAATAAAAAGGTCTCTTATGAATCCTCTTACAGGTGTGGCATTGGAGAAGGAAATGGCAGCTCACTCCAGTATTCTTGCCTGGGAAATCCCATGGACAGTGGAGACAATGGAGTGAGTCACAGTCCAAGGGGTCACAAGAGAGTTGGACATGACTTGGCAATTAAACACCAACAAAAACATAGGTGAAGCATCTGAGGCCTCCTACAAATAGTTACACCAGTAGCAGTTTATAGGAGAAAATAGTCAAAAGCTTAAAGAATTGTAGTAAAAAAGAATAAAGTGCAACTGCATAACATAAGAAGATTTGGAAAAGCCCATGCTTTCTTGCAGAGAAGGCAATGGCAACCCACTCCAGTACTCTTGCCTGGAAAATCCCATGGATGGAGGAGCCTGGTAGGCTGCAGTCCATGGGGTTGCAAAGAGTCTGACATGACTGAGCGACTTCACTTTCACTTTCCACTTTCATTCATTGGAGAAGGAAATGGCAACCCACTCCAGTGTTCTTGCCTGGAGAATCCCAGGGACAGCGGAGCCTGGTGGGCTGCCATCTGTGGGGTCGCACAGAGTCGGACACGACTGGAGCTACTTAGCAGCAGCAGCAGCAGCAGCATGCTTTCTTGAGATAATAAAGCTGATTCAGAGAGAGTTAATAAGAAAGTGATTAACAAAAAAGTTACAGCTTATTGATTAAGGTTAATCAGAAGGTATATACACACAAAACCAAAACTCATGAACAGCAATTATGAAACTGAACCTCACAGACTGTGTTTTCAACCATTACATGCTACTGCTTCTCACCCAGGAAAAAGCAACATGTCCAAGAAAAAGCCAGAATTCAAAGTATACTGTGGCCACAGCTGCTAGACATTTAAAAAAGCAAAACAAACCTTCCAGATATACCACTTTGAAAGAGCCAGTATGGGAATGCTAAGGCATAGACCTCTAACCCTAGGTCTGGTTACTATGATGGGAGCCCATATTTCAGGATCCTGGAGGGACTTCATGGAATCTGAAACCTGGTATCAGTATTTCAGAAAATGAAAAGAACAATCTTTCATTTATTAATAAATATATAAATATATGTTATCAAGTTTATTTTGGGATGAAATTACATCATCTCACAGATGATCCAGTACCCTTGATCATCTGGTGATGATAATCGAGGGTTTACTGAACTACATAATGTGGATAAATCCACTTATCAAATAAGCTATAGTTTTCAGGACTGGTCAAACTTGGACACATGAACAGAGTCATGACCAAATTTAATTAAATAACCCTGTAAGTATTGTGCATATTACTTATTGTTTCTATTTACTAGTATCACAGCCATGACTGTGACTGTTATTTTTGATCTGTAACAGGCATGTTGTTAAAATATGAATTTATGCTGAAATAGAAAAATAGTGATAACAAATGGAACAAATTCATTCTTATTCAATAGATTGGGTTATTCCAATAAATAAAATTTGAAAAAAATCACAGTAGTGAGAAGACTCATCTTTAAGGTAAAAAAAAACAAAACAAAACAGACATTTCAGTAATCAACTTTTCTGCTGATTAGAATACATGGTGAATATACCATGGTGCTGTGTATGCTTAGTTCTTCTGTAGAACAGTTTGAAAATATAGACTCTTCTAGTTTTTCCCATCTAATTAGAGTTATAACCTGAGATTGAAAGAATTCATGAAGTATTCATATTTAGTACTGTATTGTTTTTATTTTCTTATCTACTGTAATCTCTAGTATACCCCACTCTTCTTTTTTCAGTTGTGCTGTTCCATTTCTCATTAACACTGGCTAACAGTTTATCTTTGTAAAACGGTGTCAATAATATAAAGAAAATGTTTGAAATTATTGCTGCTAATTTACACCAGGGCTATTATTGTTTTATATTTAGCTTCATAACTTTATTTTTTTTTAATCCTTGAAATGTCACTACTTTGTGAATTTTAATTTGATTTAGAGGCTTTCCATTATTGTTTTATACTATCAAGCCCTGATTAAAAATTCATATTTTGTGCTTTATAAAGTACCTGATACATGTGTAACATTTGAAAAATAGTATTCATTATGGCAAAAATATTATTTTGAAGTGTACCTCTTTGATGAATTAAAACCTTGTTATTTTTTCTTATTCAGTTTATTTTATAGTTAGTGAAGATTTCTAGATGTACAGTGAATGCACTAATGAAACTCACTTTTATCTCAGTAATTGCTTCATTTCAGAAGTTTACACATTCTGCTAATGAACCACACATATTCAGACTGGCTGGTGTGTATCTGAATTTACCATCCACTAAAGTTACATAAGCCTGGATTGTCAACAGGGGGAAACAGCTATGTGCTTCTGGTACCCGCTGTGTTTAGCATCTAACAAAACCTCTAAATGTAAGATCATTCTCTCTGAAACTGCAGATTTTGGAACAGAAAAAGTTGTAGCAGATAGAGGATTCAAAAACCAAACCAGTAAATTCAATAGGATAATCTCCTCATGCTGAGAATTATACATAATGTTAGTTCCTTAACTTTAGAAAGGGTATTGTCTTGGAAAAATGTGGCTATTATGGAAAAAATATTGGGTTGGATTAAATGAAGCTGAAAGTAGAGTGGACTTCTAATGGTGAAAATTGTTCAGCAACTCAGTGATGTCTCCTCTAAAAGAAAAATTACAATCTGTTAAGTTTTGTGAAAACTGGAAAAACTTGTAGAGGAAGTTATTCTACTTTATACAGTCTTCCAAGATGATAAAAGCCAATATTTTGGAGGAACTAAATGATCTTTATAGAAAAATAAATAGTGAGTCAAGAATTAAAAACACTTGACTTCTAAATCATAATATTGAGGCCATTTTGAAATGCCAGTCCATGAAAAATCTATTTTCACCTGCACTGTATTATTTGACTGTTTTTGTTGTTTGTTTTTAAAAACTCCTCTGTCTCTAGACATCCTAATTTCTATAGGCATTCTTTAACATAGAATTCTATGACATAAAATTTGTGCTTAGCATCAGTAAAAAGTTGACCTATTGATGTTCCTTGAAGGATTTCCTTGGATATAGACAAGTAAACAGGGCCAAATGTGGATATAGATAGGTAAACAGGGCCAGATGTGTGGATCAGAGCATGAATTCAAAGTTTTCAAAGTAGGTTTATGAGAAAGTATGTATTTTATTTTATCTTACACTTGTTAATGTGTCTCCCACTCAGGATGGAATCTGTAGCAGAGTTCTTTACAAACTCTCACTTGTGTAGCAAGTATACTGAGACTTCATCTTCATATGTTCAATATGGTTTACTTTTTACATTTTTCCAAGATAGCTATTTAGTTGCCAATGTGAATTTAGAAACAATATTATTCTTTGAAAAATAGTTAAATTAAAATATGAGTATACTTTCTTGCAGAATCATTAATTTAGGCATGCATTCTTCATTACACATATCATATACGCATAGTTGTTTTGAGCAACTATCCCTTTTCGACAGAGAGCGGCATGTCTCTTAGGAGATGCAAAGCATAGGCTTGTTCTTCATTTTGGTTATCTTTCCAACGTTTCCTCCATACTCTGAGCTTATTTTCTCAAGAGGCCATTTGTCCTCAATATGCTGGCCGTTATCTTCTCTCCTTAGCAGTGTGCTAGTTCTAGGGACTCTTAGACTTGCCCTGTGACTGATTCATTGTCCAGTTTGTAGATCCCAAGAGCTTTCTCAGCTAACTACAAAGAGCCTCTTGTTCCTGCCCCAGCTGTTTATTGCTGTTTCTCTTTAGCACTACTTTGCTGTAATCTACACTGAGAAATGTCTTGAACTTGTTTAATGACTTCCTAACTGGTGCACTGACCACTAATCTCCAAATAATTCCTCCTTTATGGTGGGTGGCTTTATACACACACATACACATTTATATTTGTGTTTACATGTACATTAACCTCCTAAGTTTGTGATTTCAAGGTTTAATAACTAGCTCTCTAGCAATGATATGAGAAATAAAAGCTATTTCCTTTCCCAAGAAACAAAGACAGGTTTTTTCTGTATGTTATTTTGTTTCCCCCTTCAAAATTCCGTGTTCTTCTTCAGAAGATTTAGGTCAAAAATTATTGAGACCACTCGTGTGAGGATCATTTTCAATAAACTTTCATTTACCGTGGGCTAAGAATCACTAGGGGATGGAAATAGTACTAAAAGGCAATTACTCCAAAGTGATTGTTTGCTTTGGTATTACTTATTAGTTGGTTGCTGCTAAGTCGCTTCAGTCGTGTCCGACTCGGTGCGACCCCATAGACGGCAGCCCACCAGGCTCCGCAGTCCCCGGGATTCTCCAGGAGAGAACACTGGAGTGGGTTGCCATTTCCTTCTCCAATGCATAAAAGTAAAAAGTGAAAGTGAAGTTGCTCAGTCGTGTCCGACTCTTAGCGACCCCATGGACTGTGGCCCACCAGGGTCCTCCGTCCACGGGATTTTCCAGGCAAGAGTACTGGGGTGGGGTGCCATTGCCTTCCCCATTAGTTGGTTATTTAGGCATAATTTATGTATTTTCTAATAGATGAGAGAAAAGTAAAAAAAAAAAAAAAACATGTAAGCATCAGAGAATGTTAGTCCCTCTTGCACTGTTTGGTTGTACTGAGGATATTAGAACAGCCATTCAAAACCACTTCGTCACCTGACTTAGAAAAAGAACCAAGAAGAAGGTAATGACAACCTTCTCAATAACTCGATTCTACTGCTCAGTGTTCATGGTAGTTCTTAATTGTCCAGTATAAAAACAAGCGGAGGACTTATTGTGTCTCACAGGAAAAGTAACCATCATGATGTAGCACATCAGGAATGGATTAGGGTACTAGTGGTCCAGAAAAAACTCCTGTTTCTTTTCATTGATGTGTTAATTTCATAACTATCGTAACTATACATTTCTTATAGAAACATGTATGCTATGCTAAGTCACTTCAGTCGTGTCCGACTCTGTGTGACCCCATAGACGGCAGCCCACCAGGCTTCCCTGTCCCTGGGATTCTCCAGGCAAGAACACTGGAGTGGGTTGCCATTTCCTTCTCCAGTGCATGAAAGTGAAAAGTGAAAGTGAAGTCGCTCAGTTGTGTCCGACTCTGTGCGACCCCATAGACGGCAGCCCACCAGGCTCCTCCGTGCATGGGATTCTCCAGGCAAGAGTACTGGAGTGGGGTGCCATTGCCTTCTCCGAGAAACATGTATAAGACGGGTCATAATCTATTGAAGACATAATATGTATTTTTGTACATTCATTCAGATGGATGGATAATTTCATAGAGATGAGGAGTGCTTTCATCACATATCCTGTGTTCCCATATTTTTGGTGTTTTTTCAATATAGTAGGGCTTTCAAGGCTGGCCCCTAGTCAAGTTCGTTCCTGCCAGCAGTGTTCCATTGGAAACGAGAAGCAAATAATGGAAAGCTGGGGGAATATGGGAAGCAGGAGTATTTGGTGAAGAATGAGCTTGCCTTGAAGATATAATAGAACTTGTCAAAGCCTGTTTGTTCTAGAAGTGCTGTTAAAACCAATGACATTGAAGATGAAAGGACCTGGCCTCATAGGGAGTTACAGGCTGTGAGCAACCAAGCACATGGTTTGCCTCATTAGCTAAAATTTGTTGGACTTTATTTCTCTCAATGTTTTAGGTACCCAAGAGGATGGAAGGTGGGGTCTATGGCATTGCATAGACGGAAGGTTACTGGGCTGTACTTTTCACTTAACCTGACATGGTACCCTTCCCTCTGTGTGATGTCCTGACCCCACCCTCCATCTTTGGATACCTTAGTATGGTGGTCACACTTTTCTTGATTTTTGAAATCAAAATAGTGAATGTTCCCAAATATTAGGACTTTGGGATGAATTCTTTATCTGAAAGCTGAAGTGCACAAAGCCTGAGAAATAGCCACATTCAAATGCACGAATAAGTGTGCTCTTTGTTATCACTTGTCTTAGATTCATCCTCTGTCCTTGACTCCATCAAACAATCACTTTAATAGCATCCTTTCAGGTAATGAGAATTTCTGATCTCACACCAACCTGGGATTAGCATTGAACGAAAATGCCTTTCCAATGTGTGTCTCTCCCACCTGTGCATACTGTGAGGGGAACCACACAAACATGAAAAATGAGGGCTCAGTCTGCCAAGACAGAGAGGGTGGAAAGCATTGGTCTTTCATCTTACTAGCTAATTTCCACTGAAGACCTGGTTATCAGTCTGCATCTCTTGAGATTCTGATTCGGGACCTAGGAATCTGTAGTCTCAAAAGCTCTACAAGTGTTTCTGGTATAGAACCAGGCAAAGAAACCACCATAACCTGCCTGGAGGTCCCTCATTCTCGCCCAGTCTTGCCACAATACTGTTTCGAAAGCGGTGGCTTGAAAGGCTTGAAACAAGTACCATCTCAGTCAAGTTGAGGACCTTCAGCTTCCACCAGAACAAACTCCCACTGTGGTCCATCTCTGTCGGTCTGATCAGATCAGATCAGGTCAGTAGCTCAGTCGTGGCCGACTCTTTGCCACCCCATGAACTGCACCACGCCAGGCCTCCCTGTCCATCACCAACTCCCAGAAGTCACTCAGACTCACATCCATCGAGTCAGTGATGCCATCCAGCCATCTCATCCTCTGTCGTCCCCTTCTCCTCCTGTCCCCAATCCCTCCCAGCATCAGAGTCTTCTCCAATGAGTCAACTCTTCGCATGAGGTGGCCAAAATACTGGAGTTTCAGCTTTGGCATCATTCCTTCCAAAGAAATCCCAGGGCTGATCTCCTTCAGAATGGACTGGTTGGGTCTCCTTGCAGTCCCAGGGACTCTTCTCCAACACCACAGTTCAAAAGCATCAATTCTGCGGCACCCAGCCTTCTTCACAGTCCAGCTCTCACATCCATACATAACTACAGGAAAGACCATAGCCTTGACTAGACGAATCTTTGTTGGCAAAGTAATGTCTCTGCTTTTGAATATGCTATCTAGGTTGGTCATAACTTTCCTTCCAAGGAGTAAGCATCTTTTAATTTCATGGCTGCAGTCACCATCTGTAGTGATTTTGGAGCCCAGAAAAATAAAGTCTGACACTGTTTCCACTGTTTCTCCATCTATTTCCCATGTAGTGATGGGACTGGATGCCATGATCTTCGTTTTCTGAATGTTGAGCTTTAAGCCAACCTTTTCACTCTCCACTTTCACTTTCATCAAAAGGCTTTTTAGCCCCTTTTCACTTTCTGCCATAAGGGTGGTGTCATCTGCATATCTGAGGTTATTGATATTTCTCCCGGCAATCTTGATTCCAACTTGTGTTTCTTCCAGTCCAGCATTTCTCATGATGTACTCTGCATATAAGTTAAATAAACATGGTGACAATATACAGCCTTGACGTACTCCTTTTCCTATTTGGAACCAGTCTGTTGTTCCATGACCAGTTCTAACTGTTGCTTCCTGTTCTGCATACAGATTTCTCAAGAGGCAGATCAGGTGGTCTGGTATTCCCATCTCTTTCAGAACTTTCCACAGTTTATTGTGATCCACACAGTGAAAGGCTTTGGCATAGTCAAGAAAGCAGAAATAGATGTTTTTCTGGAACTCTCTTGCTTTTTCCATGATCCAGCGGATGTTGGCAATTTGATCTCTGGTCCCTCTGCCTTTTCTAAAACCAGCTTGAACATCAGGAAGTTCACGGTTCACATACTGCTGAAGCCTGGCTTGGAGAATTTTGAGCATTACTTTACTAGCGTGTGAGATGAGTGCAATTGTGCAGTAGTTTGAGCATTCTTTGGCATTGCCTTTCTTTGGGATTGGGATGACAACTGACCTTTTCCAATCTTGTGGCCACTGCTGAGTTTTCCAGATTTGCTGGCATATTGAGTGCAGCACTTTCACAGCATCATCTTTCAGGATTTGGAATAGCTCCACTGGAATTCCATCACCTCCACTAGCTTTGTTCGTAGTGATGCTTTCTAAGGCCCACTTGACTTCACATTCCAGGATGTCTGGCTCTAGGTCAGTGATCACAGCATCATGATTATCTGGGTCGTGAAGCTCTTTTTTGTACAGTTCTTCTGTGTATTCTTGCCATCTCTTCTTAATATCTTCTGCTTCTGTTAGGTCCATACCATTTCTGTCCTTTATCGAGCCCATCTTTGCATGAAATGTTCCTTTGGTATCTCTGATTTTCTTGAAGAGATCCGTAGTCTTTCCCATTCTGTTGTTTTCCTCTATTTCTTTG
Source organism: Tragelaphus eurycerus (assembly GCA_935064755.1). Lineage (NCBI taxonomy): Eukaryota > Metazoa > Chordata > Mammalia > Artiodactyla > Bovidae > Tragelaphus > Tragelaphus eurycerus. Next base: position 66,102,299 of record CAKXYN010000004.1, on the reverse strand, counting down.
CATTGATCGCTGAAGAAGGCTTTCTTATCTCTTCTTGCTATTCTTTGGAACTCTGCATTCAGATGTTTATATCTTTCTTTTTGTCGGTCTGAGGGGCCCCTCAAAAGCTTGACTTCTGTAATGAATGGGTTTCCAAATTGAGCACAGCGCAGGCCCAGTGAAGAATTCTGGGATAGCACATTTCTCTACCACTGGGTGGTAGGCACTGTTCTCCATGTCTGGGTTACAGTGAACAAGAGCTGACAGCTTCTCACAGGTTATAGTTTTATACAGCTTATAGTCCAGTGGGAAGAATCAGGGAAGAAACAGACATGCAAATTAATCAGCTAGATTATACCTGAGAGTAATAAGTACTATGAAGAAAGTAAAACAAGTTAATGAAAAGAAGAATGCTTTTGGAAAGAAGTATACTGACAAATAGCTGAGACTTACCGGATGAAAAAGGTCAGCCTATGGGTGTACAAGAAAGAAACGTGCCCTATTTGAGACAGAGAAAACTGGCATCTACTGAATAAGAAAAGCAATAGGATGGCGACCAAATAGATACAAAAATGATTTTGTAAAACAAAAAAAGATACGTAGTTTTCACTTAAACTGATCTGGGAAATCCTTAAACCTTAGTCAAAATATCTCAATTATTCAGGTATATTTTATTTGAGCTACTGTTTTCTTTCATTGGGCTTTGAGTATTGTTTATGATTGTATATGCAAGTTGCTTTTCTTTGCTGAAGATTATCATAAGTGGTCCTTACTGAAGAAGCATGATTTTAATTGCGTGGCTGGTGTAAGGTAAAGTCAGTGATACTGTGGCCATCCTACTAGTAACTGAATTTCAGGGTATCTTGTTTCCCAGGCCAGCTTTACAACAGTTGCTCCCTGCTCTTTTATATCATCAAGCCAAGATCTAATAATTGTGCTGATCTTGTACTGATATATCATTGAGATTCTCTTTTATTACAAAGTTACTGTAAGCCAAAAAGAAGAGCTTACTTTCCAGTTTTTATAAAATTGCGTTCACAATGATGTAATTCTGTACTCCAGTGAAAGAAAAGTTGTCCTTAATGTCTACATCATCTAGAGCCCATGTATTTATAAAATTGTGTGATTCTGGTTGCCAGATTGTGCTGCAATTGTATATCAGTAATTCCAAGTTCATGAACCACAACCTGAATTAGTGTCTTGGTATTTGTCATTAACATGATGATATAAAAAATAATGATCCATGAATTTCCAGCCATGGCCAGGAATTTGAAATGGAGGAATGGAAAGGGAAAGAGAGGATAGGAGGGGAGGGAAAAGTGAAGAAGATGCTCCAGAATGGTTTTCCTTCCTCCTTCCTCCTTTACCCCGAGCACCAAAATCCCATTCTTTCTGATACCTTGATATTTTTGATACCACTATTTTGAAATGCCACTTTGATCTCACAGTTTTCAAGTTCATATCAGGTTTCAGGAATTCTTCTAATTCCATTACATTATTGATGCCTTTAATTCTCACAATAGCCAATTAAGTTAAAGTACCAATATCATCCCATTTTATACATGAATACATTGAGACTCAGAGAAGTTGAGTGACTTACCCAGAATCTCTCAGGATTGAAGCCTGGGGGTCTTTTACATGGCAAAAATGGAAATTTATATGGCATTTTAATTCATCCATTGTTTTACAGTATTTTTTTAAATCATTGAATCCCTTTGATTCATATTTCCTTCTGTCAGCTTTCATCAGATAAAAGGATAAAGTTTAAGATATTTCAGCTTGCTTTTGACTGCAGTATAGAATTTATTAAGATAGCAAGCATCCTTTGACCTCTTGATTTCCTATTCACTGATACATTCATTCTGTGAACCTCTTAGCATGAAAGAAATAGCTAAATCATGTTCATCATTCAAGCATAAAATTGTCTTAAAATATAAAATATATACACATATGTAAACCCTATAAAATGTCAAAGATATTATAACATGATAGTTGACAGCAAAAGCTTTGAATTAGACAAATCTGAATTGAAGCTCTGTATCATTCATTTTTAACAGTGATCTTGCCCAGCCACATAACCATAATGGAGATAATATTTATTTTTTAGAGATTTGAAAGTAGTAGATGAAATAGTAAGTACTGAATAAGTGGTTTTAAAATGAGAGACTACATAGCTTTTAAGAATTTTTGTTTTAAAGAGGTGAGAAAGTTAAGAAATTGCAATTCCCAGTGATTTTTTGTTTTTACTGTTTTATAGGATTTCATTTCAGAATTTGAAAAAAGTTTGACATCTGATACTAGGGTCCATCTTATAAAAATGCTCATTTATGATATCAATTTAAATTTAGTTGGTTTTTTTCTTTCTCAGTGGTACCTAAAATAATGATGTGTTTTATAATTGATGACATTTTAGAGTCAAATACAATTTTTATAATGCGTATCAACTTTTCTTCAGGAGGCAATAACATGTAAGAGATATATATTTAGATATCAGTATATAGATTATGCCTAATTCTTTGACTCTCTTTGACACATCTGCAAAAGGAAAACCTATTCCATGACATTGTTAGTATTAAATTACAAAATGTGTATACAACTGTCAGCATAGTGTCTGGTGCAGAATTGTTAAACGCACAACAATAATAGCTATTATTATTGTTATTTTTCTATTTAATCTGTGAAGTGGTAGAGACCTGGATGCAAAGCGAGGTTTGCCACAAATTAACTTTGGAAACTCTGTCTTACTTTCCTGTTTTGCAAAAGAATGTTGTGACTAAGATGGCCTCTGAATTCCTTCTGGCTGTAAAATTTTGTAATTTTATTATCTAATTCAGAATTGGAACATAATATAACCATAAAATGAATTTTCTTTGTTTCTTTCAGTTTGTGGGGACATCCATGGACAATTCTTTGACTTGATGAAACTCTTTGAAGTGGGGGGATCTCCTGCCAACACTCGCTACCTCTTCTTAGGGGACTATGTTGACAGAGGGTACTTCAGTATCGAAGTAAGTCTGCATGATTCCTTTTAGCTGTTCAGTAATGGATTAACACTATTTTAGCAAAATAAAAGTGGTGAATATTGTTCTGTTAAATAAATGCCTAGTCTTTAACAATAAACTTTAATACATATACTTTGGAAGATGTTAAATATTCCTATTTTTCATTGATTCCTATATGCTTTTTATTGCATAGAAATGTCAAGGAATTGGCTAATAGTAAGATTTTGCCTTTTGTACTTTTTACAGATTTGCAACTTTGCAAAAATTGCATCATATTTTGCATTAGATAATTCTGTTTCCTCTTGAGAGAACTAATCAAAGTCGATTAAATAAAAAGATTTGTGTGGTTATATCTTATGAGGCACTAAGTTATTTTTGTAAATGGATAATCAAGTGCATGTCTGTCTGTCTGCATTTGTATGTGAGTATGTGTGAGTACACTTACAGCTGCTGTGTTTTGTCTTGTATGGCACCTGTCATCTAATTAGGGTTATTTGTCAAAATCATTTATTAAAACAAAACAGGTAACCTTTGAGTAGAGGTTCATCCTTAGCCTCCCAACTGCTTCTGTTTCAGTTAAGTAGAAGTTACATTCAAAATAACGTCAAGGGTCTTGTTTTATTCACACCTTTGCTCTTCTTCCTGGTGCTTAATGTGGTGTTTCATACATAGAAATATCTTATAAATACTTATTAAAAGAAATAATCATAAATAAGAATAAGTTTTAAAGAGCTTATGCTATAGCAGATGACATTATATGTACTCTTGGAAATAATACTCTAAAAAGGAAAACAATTATTCTTAAGTAAAGAGAGAAATCAAATTTACTGAAGACCCACATCAATGTAATACATTCATAGTAATCATTTATAAAAGAAATTCTAGGTTTTTAAATTTTATCATATTTTATTATAGGAATATTTAATGTTTAAAAACATCACTCTTAGACAGCTTTTACTTTTAAACTGTTATACTAACTTTTGAAGGGGGTGGTATTCCAATTCAGTTCACCTCCAGTCATTGACCATATGTGTGTGTGTCTGTAGTGTGTATATATATTATATATATACACACATTGTATATAGTCATCAATATATTAATCACATTTAAAGATCACATGTTTCTTAATGATTCATGCTGGTAAGGGAGGGAGGGTTGTATAAGTTCAAAAAAAGGAAATACATTTAGGTATTTCTACCATTTAGTAAGCAAGTTTTATCAAGCACATAAAATGTATAGGCACGGTAATTGGGAGAATTTAAAGAAATATACATCCTTGCTCTCTAGAACCCTAAATCAATATAGGAAAAGGATGAGATGGCTGGATGGCATCACTGACTCGATGAATGTGAGTCTGAGTGACCTCCGAGAGCTGGTGATGGATAGGGAGGCCTGGCGTGCTGCAGTTCATGGGGTCGCAAAGAGTCGGACACGACTGAGCGACTGATCTGATCTGAACTATAAAAAGCTCTATAGAATCAGAAGTCTAAAACAGATAGTCATCCAGGATTTAATTGTTATTTGAATCTTGGGATAAAAGAGGTACAGAAGATAGTTACCACTGGACTATAGAAATTTGGGAGAATTTTGAGAGCATATATGGCTGGGGTAAGAAACAAAGAATAAGTAAGATTTAGCTCAGAGGAAAACTGAAGTGAGAAAAGCATAGAAGAAGAAATTAAGAAACCTTGTAAAACCTCATTCATGAGCTAACTTCACCAACATGGCAGAGAAGTGTGATGGAGTACAAATTTTGTAAGACATTTGTATCACTTTAGGGCTAGTATCTGCCAAGAATAAAGAAAAAAAAATAATGGTGGTTTTGAACAGAAGTTTATTTCTCTCTCAAGTAGAAACCCATAAATGGGTGGACCATGGCCCATGTGACTCAGCCTGGCCCCAGGGCCCAGGCTCTCTGCCTTATTGATCTGATGAGTGTGACCTCCTTCCAAAGTCAACCTCATGACCCAAGAGGTTGGGTCACACCAGCTTCAGCCCTCATGTTCTCACATTACATGCAGCTCAAAGGAAAAGAAGAAAGAAAGAGTATGCCTTCTCATTTGAGGACGTTTTCCAGAAGGGGCATAGTTATTTTCTGTGGGCCAGAGTTTGTTGACATGGCTAAATGTGATTTCCATGTGTAGACAGGTTTGAGAAAGACTGCAGTAGACATAAAACAGCAATGGGAGGGAAAGAGTTTCTGTTACTTCCCTTAAATTTAAGGTTATGTGGAATCTAAGTAAATATTTTTAAAAATTATTTTAGTAACTCAAATTGACATATTCATTTGACATTTATATGTTCCTATAAAAAGTTCTGAGAATAAATGCAATCGGTGTACTATATACCTCCTTTGAATCTCATCTTCTAAGCAAAGAATGGCAAAGACTCTCCTGTAGGGACTGATTATTTTTATCAGCCAAATGATGGAGTGTTGTGTTAGAATTTCTTCTCTTAATCTTACCAGTCGATTTACCTCTTGAAACTTCATAAACTCTCTAATTAGAGCTTTTTTAGAACTGTTTCTTAAAAGTAAAGAAGTTGAGAAGCAGTAATCACTAACTGGCTCCTCAGTAGATTTTAATTGTAGTCTACAATTAATCTAGATACTTGAACTATGATAGTTTATATAATATATATTCGTATCTTCTGTAATTTAAGCAAAGAATAAAAATCTGAAAACAAATGTTGGGGAAATACCAAATGTGGTTATCAGAGGACATTTAAAAGTTCTGAGATGCATGTACCATATTTCCCATCTTTAAAAACAGCTCTTTAATTAAACTTTACCAGTCTGAGAGTACAGCCCCAGGGACTTGCCACATGCACACAAAATGACAAAAATGTGATTGCCTCCTAAGTAAAAATGATCCATTTTGATTAGACTGTGATCTTTGAGGGGGTTGAGGATGGCTCAATGATATCATCCTATTTAAAACAGAGCAGCCATTTATATAAAATATACTTACTGAAGATACTGTGAGGTTTTGCATTGTGGATTAAGGAAACTGACATTGTTTGCAAGTTAGAAATGGTATTCTTTGCCTAGTATAAATGATCTCATTTATTCCTCATAGCTCTGCATGGAGTTTGTTAATGTCTTCCTTTCCAGCCTGCAGAAACCAAGGCTCAGAGAGACTTGCACACACAGTAAATGGCAGTGCCAAGATTCAAAGTCAGGGCTCTTTCCAATATCCCATGCCTTGGCCATACATTCACTAAATGAGCCATAAAAAAAAATGTACACGTAGGTGAGGCGGACACTTTTGCATACTGTTTTATTAATTTACAGGTATGCAAACATGTACACATAGTCCACTCCCTCACCACTATAATCTAAAGGGCAAACCTGTTGGTTTAAGACAAATCCTAAAATGAGAGCTCAGTTTTCCAGAGTGTAGTATCTCCTAACAGACGTCCTGATTCATCTTAATAATTCCAAGTTCCACTGCAAGTCTTCTCCTTCGGCTATTCTCTGGGCAAAGAAGAGCACTTAAGTTTAATTTTTACCAAATTAGCTTTGAAGAGTAGGTTCAGATTTCATATAGTCTCAGCTGGGCAGTATTTACAGGCACTGGGTAATGTGTTCTGGGCAGTACATGAAGCTCATTTTATGAACTCCCTCCTCGCCTCTCTTCCACTCTTCTTCTGCCAAAATTAGAAATTGTTCTCCACAAAGTTAGCCCAAATAAAACAAGCAAACTTTTGAGTAGTGATAAGAGAGGTAATTTTGCCTGGGGGTCATAATTTGTCTCACATCGAATACCATCCTCTTTCTGATGCTGGCATTATGCTGTTTAATCTCTTTGTGTCTATATGTGTGTGTGTGTGTGTGTGTGTGTGTGTGTGACACACATATAACCTTATGTATATATAGGTTCATGGCTGAATGTATTTCTCTGAGAATGCAGGGAAAATTCAGAATTGGAAGAAGAGGCCTCACACATAGCTGTTTCCTTCTATTCACTTCATGGGGTTCCCTTTTTAGCCATTTTGCACTGCAAGACATTGCCTTGAGCCCCTCACACAGTACTAATAACTAGATCTCAGCCCAGGCCTCAAACTCCTTTAAGTAGGAAGAATTGTATTTACTAGCTGTGAACCCATAGACTAGAATGAACCACAGTACGTCAGGCAATGTTCCGTGCTTCTGCCTGAGAATAACAAGCGAACAGTACAGCAGGTGATGTTAGGTGACAGAGTGATGCCACAGACATGAGGAAGAAATTGTTTGGCTGTCTCCTTGAATCTGACTGTCTTTATAGTGCATTGCTAGCCCCAGTGCTGCTTCTCTGTGTGCTTGTCAGACCAGGCAAATGATGGCTCAGAGGAGCGGCATTTGACATTTCAGAAATCTGGATCTTTTCCCAGCCCATACACATCCCTCACTTGATCATCCTGTGACGGAGAGACAGCATTTTTGATTGGAATGTTTCATAGCATGTATGGTTATTTTAGGGAGTTGCTTGATATATATCTGAAGCTGAATATATATATATACACATATAGATGTTTACTTTCTTGCTTCTTCTTTTACATCCTTCTTGACTCCCCTATACAATATTTTAAGAATAAATCACAAAGTAAATCATTGCACTGCTATAGTCGAGCCAATTAAACTAATGAAGAAAATTATAGCTTTAGTGCTGCTTCACTGAAGAAGATAGATACATAAGAGAAAACTACATCTATGATAATAACTAATAAAAAGATTAGGGGATGCTCAAATCTTTTGTATTTACAAAACCAAGTTAATTTTAAATTATAAAGTGAAAGCGAAGCCTCTTAGTCATATCTGACTCTTTGCAACCCCATGGACTGTAGCCTACCAGGCTCCTCTGTCCTTGGGATTTTCCAGGCAAGAGTACTGGAGTGGGCTACCATTTCGTTCTCCAGGGGATCTTCCCTGCCCGGGGATCAAACCCTGGTCTCCCGCATTGTAGGCAGATGCTTTACCATCTCAGCCACCAGGGAAGTCCAAGTTAAATTGTAAATAACTATTTAATTACTTAGACTGGAAAAAATAGTCAAAGTGTTGTTGAAAGTGATTAGTGCAACTGATTTACATATCACCATGCAAAAAAAGCCAATTGAACTTGCCTCTCTGTTTCTACCTTACTCAGTAAATCCAATGAAAATTTTATTCATATTAGCCATCTGACACCACATGGACCAAAAAAACAGTTATTTAACTAATTTTTATTTCATTGTTTATTAATTTTGATAATGTTTTACATGAGGCTTCTTTATTTATTTTTTTTTCTTTTAAAGAATATCAAGTTGTAATTTTAAGCTCTTCAGATCTCCAGAATGTTAGAACTTTAGATGACAAAATAGTTGCGAGCAAGGCAGAGTTGAGCTTGGCAGCTCTCTCCCACCAGATGTTGAGGGCGAAGGCTGGCGGGGCTCCACTCTCCAATCCACCCTTGCCCTGTCGTTTACCATGCCACTTATTCCATATTGGCTGCATTTCTGGTTTTGTTCAGTGTTTGGGAAGATATTTTATTCTTGCCACAGGGGAGAGGGAAATAAAATGTGAAAAGAGGACTCTTATTTTTAGGGTCCTCTGAGCCAAGAATTTGGAAATTGAGTTTTCTTTAGTGTTTTCTTTCCTCCTTCCCTCCTCCCTCCCTCCCTTCCTTTTTCTCTCTGTCATCTCTCTGTTCTCTCCCCCATTCTCTCTCTGCTCCCTCTCCTTTCTGGCTGTGTTCCTTCTCATTTATAGGAAAGGAGTCACTATTTCCTAAATTGCTACTACATGCAGGGAGCTTTATGTCCATTCCATAATAAGGGATATGAAATGTGTATTGAATCATTGAAAAGGTAAATAGATATGATAAGGAAACCATAGAACCTTTGAGTTTTCAGTTTTGAAAGAGCTACACTAATTAAGACTAGAGGTGACAAAGCCATGTGCTGATGTCAAAACATGATCTGTAACAGATGGCAGAAAAAAAGTATGTGGGCTCTAGATTGTGATTCCTCTGGTAGTATCTGAGTGGGATTAACAGATGGCAGAAAAAGAATATATGGGCTCTAGAATGTGATTCCTTTGGTGGCATCTGAGTGGGGTTAAGTTGCAGTTTAGATTTTTGTTGGAGAGATTATAGCTTTGCTTTAAAATAAATTGTTATAGGTAAAACTAATCTAAAGAGTTCGGAACTGTGGTAACATTTTCCAAAGGATATTGACTGGAAGGGGCACGAGGGAGCCATCTGGACGCTGAAATGTAACTGAATCTGGGTGGTGGTTTCATGGGAATATACATATGGAAAAATTCATTGACTGGTACATTTAAGATATATACATTTTAATGGATATAAATTATACTTTAGTGAAAACAAAAAACAAAATCTTTTAAAAAGTAACTACAATATAGCCAAAGCACATAGTCTCTCCCCCACTATATGCCTTAAATAAAATTTTAACAAGTGAATGTAATTTTTAAAAGATTTCACATACCCCTTCCTATTCCAAATCAAATATCCAACATTAGCAATCTATTTGGGGAAAATATATACATATATAATATATAATTTAATTTATATTTTTAATTTATAATTTTAAATTATACTATTTGTACATAATATATAAACAAAATATACATATGATACAATCATATAAATTTAAAATCAGAATGGCTTTCACATTAATGTTAATAACAATGTATATCTTCTCTGAAATGTGAGACAAGCTTGATAATACACATTCCTTTTGCTAGAACACTGTAAATGCACCTCTAAACCTGATACATAAGGGAGACTCATGAGCCACCTACTACCCACTGAGATAATAGGGGATTTTTACACTTATCAAAAGATCATAATCCTTCCATTTGGCCAATTGATCAACTTCTCAGAAATAGTAATACCATCTTTTGCATGAACTTTAGGTAAAAATTATAAGAACAAACTAGTCATTGTGAAATTATTTAATATAACATATATATTTAAAATTTGATGTTAGCTCATCATTTTTATTTATTCAATTATAATTACATAGTTGGGGACAGTATCTGGCTTGAACAACTCAATAATACATATTTTTTTCTTTGTTTAAAACTAGGGCTATGTATTCAAACGTGTACTTCCATTGACTTAATAAGTAATCATATGGGCTGACAGAAATGATGACTGTTCACAGGTAGCACCACAGATGAATTGCCAGTGGCTTGTCCGTCATTCCTGCCATATGTTAGAAAGCTCATTATTAAAGTGTAAATATTGCTTTATTTGGGGTTTTAGATTTTAGTAACTAGAATCAGACTTGTCTCAATATTCTTCTGGTTCTTTAGCTTCACTTTCCGAATAAAGTTCATGAGAATAAAAAAGCACACTTGTTTTAAGTGTGATTTTTCTCTTCCTTGTGGATTTTTAATGAATGCTATTTGAGGATAATGAAATTGATGTTAATACCTGAGTATCCCAGTTATCTTAATTCCCCCTTCTGGAAGACTGTGTCAATGTAGGTTGATTCCAAGCCTCATTTTTATACATACTGCAATACACAACTACGTATTTTGTGAGTTTTAAGGTATATGAAAAGTTTCCCCTAGCTGTCAACAGCATGTGTAGTGAGATTCCTTGGCCTTCATTTTGATTACAATTATATATGAAATGAAAAGCTCAAGGCTTTAAATACCAAAAGCACTGAAATAAGAGACAAGATAATGGGAGAGAAGACTAGTGAAGGAGAGAAGAGCATAACAGAAAATAGAGACACAATCCAGGTTAGCCTGAGCTTGTCAGTGTTTGCTTCCAAATTTTGTCAGGCCTTTCCTTGCTAATTTTTCCATTTCTATTCAAAATAATTAACTTTACAAAGAGAAGTGGCTTTATTTTATTTATTAGCTGTTCATCACATTTCTTCTCGTACTTTTACACTAGTATATTTTCATTTTTAATATATTTTCATTTTGGTTTTATCCAATAGACTGTATGTACTCCATTGTTTGTTTGTGTGTGTTGTCTAGATCTCCAATGCGACGTTTATATTTTAGTGTAGGTGAACATTTGGAGAAGGAAATGGCAACCCACTCCAGTGTTCCTGCCTGGAGAATCCTGTGGACAGAGGAGCCTGGCAGGCTATAGTCCATGGGTTGGCGAAAGATTTGGACACAGTTGAGCGACTGAGCACACACGGATGAACCTGGCTTGGTACCGAAAGAATGTTTCTGTTTGATTTTCAGTATCTTCCTTAAAAAAGACATAGTCTTTTGGAGACTTTTGGCCATACTAGCACATTTTGTTCATGTCTTCCTGGTATGTGAGCCAAAGTATGTGTAACTATAATGGAAAATATTTATTTTTATATTATTCTTTTTTTTCTCAGTGTGTGCTGTATTTGTGGGCTTTGAAAATTCTTTACCCCAAAACACTGTTTTTACTTCGTGGAAATCATGAATGTAGACATCTAACAGAGTATTTCACATTTAAACAAGAATGTAAGTATACTTCTGGTTTCTCTTTTAACATCGTGTATACTAAATAGTAATTTTAATCCATACAGAGTTTTACATTATGATCCATTGCTTAAAAGTAAAAAGCTCAAAAATGAGACCATATCATTTCATTTTACTTTCTGAGCATGGCGAGTTAAGAGAATTAAGAATTTCTTTTAAAATTATAAGTTCTTTATAAATGATATAAAATTGGAATTAATATTTGATGTGATTTAGCCTAAGGTTTAGAAAAGGCACAGGAACCAGAGATCAAATTGTCAGCATTCATTGGATCATAGAAAAAGCAAGGGGTTTCCAGAAAATCATCTAAGCCAAAGCTTTTGGCTGTGTGGATCACAACAGACTGGAAAATTCTTAAACAGATGGGAATACCAGTTCACCTTACCTGCTTCCTGAGAAATCTGTATGCAGCTCAGGAAGCAACAGCTAGAACTGGACATGGAACAACTGACTGGTTCCAAATTGGTAAAGGGATACATCAAAACTGTATATGTCACCCTGCTTATTTAACTTATATGCAGAGTATATCATGTGAAACTCTGGGCTACATGAATCACAAGCTGGAATCAAGATTGCCAGGAGAAATATCAACAATCTCAGACATGAAGATGACACCACCTTTATGGCAGGAAGTGAAGAGGCACTAAAGAGCCTCTTGATGAGGGTGAAAGAAGAAAGTGAAAGAGCTGGCTTAAAACTCAGCCCTCGAAAAATGAAGATAATGGCATCTGGTCCCATCACTTCATGGCAAATAGAAGGGGGAAAAGTAGAAGCAGTTACAGATTTTATTTTCTTGGTCTCCAAAATCACTGCAGATGGTGACTGCAGCTATGAAATTGAAAGATGCTTGCTGCTAGAAAGAAAAGTTGTGACAAACCTAGACAGCAGATTAAAAGATGCTTGTTCCTAGGAAGAAAAATTGAAAAACCTAGATTGCATCTTAAAAAGAGACATCATTTGGATGACAAAGGTCCATATGGTAAAAGCTATGTTTTTCCAGTAGTCATGTATGGATATGAGTTGGACCGTAAAGAAAGCTGAGTGCTAAACAATTGATGCTTTTGAACTGTGGTGTTGGAGAAGACCCTTGAGAGTCCCTTGGACAGCAAGGAGATCAAACCAGTCAATCCTAAAGGAAATCAATCCTGAATATTCATTGGAAGGAAAACTCCAATACTTTGGCCACCTGATGCAAAGAGCCAACTCATTGGAAAAGACTCAGATGCTGGGGAAAATTGAAGGCAGGAGAAGGGGGTGACAGAGATGAGATGGTTGGATGGCATCACTAACTCAATGAACATGAGTTTGAGCAAATCCAGGAGATAATGAAGGACAGGAAGCCTGGCATGCTGCAGTCATGGGGTTGCAAAGAGTTGGAAATGATTTACCAACTTAACGACAACAAGCCTAAGCAACAAGCGAGTAAGTTAGTAGTCAGAATATTGCTGTTCAGGATAATCCTACTTTTTAATCTCAAATCACTCAATAAAATCAAATGGAGGACAGATTCAACCTTGTGCTTCTCTTTCTGGATGCAAAGGATTTACCAGCCTCAAGTGGATTTTACAGAATTAAAGACAACTTCTTCTTGTAGAAATAAACTAGGGGTGAGGAGTACCTCATATAAATGTCATTTTCCTCTCTCTTAATTTTCCTCACTGTCTTTGGAAACTTAAATTTCTTTCTGTCATTCATTTAGCCCTATTTGGAACACAAATGGAACACAAAACTTCTCTAAAAACATTCGCTCTAAGTTAATAAAGGAAAAGCAATGTGCAGTGATTTAGAAGCAACATTGGAAACTTTCTTGCTATCTGCTTTTCTATAAGAAAGTTCCGGAGAATCATCCAGTTTTGTATCTTCTTCCATGGATCTCCTAGTTTTTGTGTTCTGTTCTGTTTTTAATATACATTTGTAGATAAATAGGACTCCTCTGATGGCTCACATGGTAAAGAATCTCCCTGCAATGCAGGAGATCCGTGTTCAATTCCTGGGTCACGGAGATCCCCTGGAGAAGGGAGTGGCTACCCACTCCAGTATTCTTGCCTGGAGAATTCCATGGATAAGGGAGCCTGGCAGGCCACAGTCCATGGGGTCACGTGGAGTGGACATGACTGAGCAACTAACACTGTAGAGAAATAGCAGAAATGTATGTATGCAAAAGTTCTCTCCTCCATTATAGAAAAAATTACTAAAAAGGTCAAATATGGATGAACCACAAAAGTAAAAAACAGCAGATGTAAACGTTAATATATAACGTTAAAAAGTCTTTAATCATATTTGGAGCTTTGCATGTGTACTTATATGCTAATATGATTCCAGCAAGAAAACAAAAAAATTAATTTTTATGAGCCAGTCCCACTTCTGAAATCATAAGAATAAGTAATTGGTTTTTTATAATGTTTTAAAGGTAAAATAAAGTATTCAGAACGCGTATATGATGCCTGCATGGATGCCTTTGACTGCCTGCCCCTGGCTGCCCTGATGAACCAGCAGTTCCTGTGTGTACACGGCGGTTTGTCTCCAGAGATAAACACTTTAGATGATATCAGGAAAGTAAGTTCTGTTATTTTCTAGGTCTACCCATTTTTTTACTCCTTCGGTAATAAATGCATAACATTAATTTCCCTGCCTTTAACAATAACTTTCTGAATTAAAATGATCTAAAGTAGTCATGGGTGAAGGCAATGGCAACCCACTCCAGAACTCTTGCCTGGAAAATCCCATGGACGGAGGAGCTTGGTGGGCTGCTGTCTATGGGGTCGCACAGAGTTGGACACGACTGAAGCGACTTAGTTCCATGGGGTTGCTGAGGGTCAGACATGGCTGAGCAACTTTACTTTCACTTTTCACTTTCATGCATTGGAGAAGGAAATGGCAACCCACTCCAGTGTTCTTGCCTGGAGAATCCCAGGGACGGGGGAGCCTGGTGGGCTGCCGTCTATGGGGTCGCACAGAGTTGGACACGACTGAAGCGACTTAGCAGTAGCAGCAAAGAAGTCATGAATGTCTTCTTTGTATTCATTTTTTAATCTAGAAAGAAGGATATATTTATACTTTAAAACCTCAAAGTTCATTTTGCCATGTGAAATGACATTAGAAATGTAAAATATTTGATCACAAAAAAGATATACATATATGCCTTTTCATTTCCTTTTGACTTGTTTCAAACAACCCATTGTATATTCATGATGTATTACAGTTAAAAGACATTGTTTTTGTTCTGGGGTAATATCACAACAGGACTTTTAAAATGTGTCTATATTATTATTCTTTAAAAAATCTACTTTTACAGCTTAAACTTTTAATGTAACAATCTAACAAAGGTGATGATGCTATTCTATTGATTATATTGAGTGGAGAGGTGAAAAGCAGTTCATTTTTTGCAGCAGATATTTTTGTACTTAATTTAACACTAGCTATTAGTGTTGTTTTAGCCAGCAGGAAAGATGAGTTAGGTTGAGTGTGGAAATGCCTCTTTCATGAGAAAATGTAGCATAGGATATTTTTATTTAGTGGCAGAGACATCTTTTATTTCTCTGATTATGCTCAGTATCCTTTTAAAATGTCATTGCTTTTTAAAGGAAAATGATATTTAGGCAAGTAAAACATTTGAATTCTACCTGAATACTCTATCATTAAAGTTCAGGTCTTCAAATGTAAAAAATAAGATTGTATTTACTTTCCTGTTGGAAAGGAAATTCATGGGTTTTATTTTTAAAATGAAATGAAAGTATATTAAATCAGCCTGCTCTGTGTGCTCGTGTCCTTTTTTATAAGATGCCATTACACATCTGCTTCTGGTGTTCTGTAACACAAAGGATTGGTATTTGTTTTACATTTAAAGTTCTATGGAGACAGGACACTGAAATGTAGTCACTGAGTTCAAGTACAGTGCAGTTCACTTTATGCATGAATGAAACCAGTTTATTCTGCAATCTGATGGACTCCTGAAATCAGTAACTCCACTTCTTATCACAAATTATGTAGATTTTTAAAATGTCCTTTGCTAACCCTAGGACTTTTTTTTCTAGCATGTTTCAGATATTATGTTCAATTCTCTTATTATGCTTTAGACTTTGATGTAGAGTGATTTTTGGTTTGCATTTTCCATATGTCAGTTAGCGTTTCTACCACACTTATTTTATTGAATTAATTTCATAGTTGTTTACCTGTAGATGATATTAATTTTAGAATGCATTTTATAACTTTTCCAGAGTAAATTCTGTACTCTGGTTGCTTTACCAAAGCTCTAGCTGGGAATCCACTTTTGTCAGAAAGTGTCTCCTCTTTTATGGCTCTATCCCTAATAATAAGTTCTTGTTTCTTAGAAAGAAATTCTGTATTTTTATGGACAAGCATTATTTTTCTTGTATGAATTGTTCCAAAGCATAAATTATTTAAGTCTCCTAAGCAAGTCTTAAGTTTGCAATGAATATTTTATGGATAGCAAAATGGTTGAAATATAGAGGGTCTTGTCTTATTGAAGGTTTTCATTGGGTGTTGAAAATGTGAAATATTGCTTCGTACTTTTCAGATATTAGTAAAAAAAAAAAAAAAAAAGCTATGCAGCAAGACCATTATTTACATTACCTTGTGTGTCTCAGAAAAAGAATTTCATGGGCTGTCAGACTTATATATTCACCTGTCCCATGGGTTGTTTTTTTTTTTTTTTTAATATTATAGTATCGAATATGCAGAATTTTGGTTCTTAATGAGTTTTCATAGCTGTGTTTTGGTTTTCTTCAAGAGACTCTGTAGTATCTGCTAACTTCACCCCAAATCCTTTCATTGCAGTTAAATCAGGATAAACTATGGGAAAGTGACAATGTTATAAAATTGTTGGTGAAATGTCATTTCCAGTTATTATAGTGCTCATAGCTTCTAAAGGCACCATTTTAAATTGAAATATGGCTTTGCTAAACGTATATAGCTAGAAAATTGGAAAATTGATTTCGCATGAGGACTTCAGGTAAAGCTAGGAAAATTAGGACTGTGAATTGAAAAATGACTTGCTAAACTGGGGTTTATTTTACTGCTTATTGTTAGGATTGGTATGTAAGGTAACTTTAATCAGCTTGGTTTTAATTAGAAACCTAACCCCTAATGAGTGAATACGTAAAATGTCATACAGCAAGTACTTACTCTCAAAATGAAAGCTGTCTGTTCTCAAAATTATATTGTTAAATATAAACACCATAAGTTGTTCCCTATCCTGATTTCTAAATCACATTTCAGTGGGAGGCAGTAACAAAAATTTCCCCAAAAATCAAGTAAAATAAAAACTTCTCAAGAAATGAAACACAGGTAGAACATCAGTTGGTAATGACTAAAACACTTGGGTATATTTAAAAAAAAAAAAAAAAAGGAGAGAAAGACAGAGAGGAAATCAGGAGAAAGGAAAAACAGAGTGGGAACTAAAGAAGTGAGAGGGAGGTATAAAGTGAAATGAAGGCAGATAATAAATGAGCATCAGGAAGAAGAAGGAAGGAGAATGGAAGAGGTGTAGAGGTGTAGAGGAGTAGAAGAATGGGGAGGAAAGACCTCAGAACAGGAGAGAGGTTGGGGAGTTCACTCTACACAGTGACTGGGAAACAAAAGATGGTTTTTGTGAAATGCTGGTTTCTTCTATTTTCTAAGTTCCAACTTTCCAAAGATTAGTATTTTGCTCTCTGTCTTCTATTTTTCTTAGTTAGACCGATTCAAAGAACCACCTGCTTATGGACCTATGTGTGATATCCTGTGGTCAGACCCGCTGGAAGATTTTGGAAATGAGAAGACTCAGGAACATTTCACTCACAACACAGTCAGGGGGTGTTCATACTTCTACAGGTGAGGTTGGAGAGCTCCACCTCCTGGAGCATGTGGCTTTCATAACTGTTGGCATTGATCAGTCCATGTATTTGATTTATTTGTTGTGTGTGTAACTTTTCTAGGAAACAAATATAAATGAGTGTTCTCTTTGAAAGCCTGGTTCAAATAGATTCTTAGCCCCTGGAAAATAAAAATATAAATAAATAAATCGATAGATAAATAAATGGATGTGTCGATATAGATGTATAGATACACTATCCATGAAGAATAGGAAAGGCATAAAAGAGGCAAGTAGTTTCATGATGTCCAGGCAGCTGAAGAAGATAGTAGGGTTTAGCAGAAAGTTGGTTCTGTTTCAAGAACCATAGGGAAAAAAATCCAGTGCCAGCCTTGATTTTTTTTTTCATTCAATTATGTAATCACTTAAAAATGTTTTTACCAGTTTGCATATCTTAAATCAGAAAAACAATTTTAAATTGGTTAACTAAATTGTTTTCAAGTTATTCTTAAATTTTCCTAAGTTCATCAGACTTCCTGAATAATTAATTAATTAAAATTAGTAGCAACCCAGTATATAAGTACCACCATACATTTATTTTTAGCACTTAACAACCATATTGACAAAATATTTATAGTAATGTTTCTGTTTGCAAATGTATGCAGATTTCCCCATACCCATAACATTTCAGAGCACTTCAGAAAGAAGTCAGCAACTCAGCTGGGATTTTTGCATGTCCTCATGATCTTCCTGATATCTTATTTTACCTCAATTTTAGCCTACTGCGTTTTATTACCCACAGTTTCACTAGGTTCCCTTTTCAGACGTACAGTTTGATGTGAGAGTGGCCAGAATGAAAATGCAAAAGAGTTTATGGAGAAGTTGAGAATTTAAGTTCTAGAATACAGTGTGGGTTTTGTTTTTTGGTTTTTTTTTCTCTTAACTGAAAAATCATACCCAGTAGTCATTGAAGTTTACACTCAATTCCTGCCCTGGCCGCTAAGCTAATGATCAGACAGGAAGAACTCTGTGAACTGCATCCAACTGCATATCTTTCCTCTCTTGAGTAAGCAGATATCATCCTCCTGCATAACACTGATCAGAGTTTATTCTGGAATATTTTGTTCCATACGTTGTTTCCCTGATGGGGCAAAAACGTTTCCTTTGGCTTATCTGTTGATGTGATTGAGAAATTAAAGTTTGTGAACAGAAAGTCTTGTTCACTGTAAGTCCTCATTCAAAGAATAGTCTTTGTTTTAAATATTAAGAGGTTTGTTCCAAGCCTCTTTATCAGAAAGTTTGCAGTTCATTTCCAAGTTTTGGAAACTTTGGCTAAAATAAAGGCATGGTATAGTATTTCCGAAAAGCCTGAAGATTTCTTTTCAGTAATTAGCTAACTTTTAGGGAAAAGTTGTTTTGTTGAAATACAACTGTATTTGCCAAGAGTTCAATTTTTCAGATCTAGTGTTAAATCCTTAATTATACCAAGAGTGTTTAAATTACCTACTTGATACCACTGAGTTGCGCTTCAATAATACAATATCAAACAAAATATAAACCTCTTGATTTTGATATTAACACATATAGTATTAATCATTCTTTAATTCACAGTATAACATTCTTCTGTTAGCTGAGTTAGCTGTTCAAATATGCCATCTTCTAAATAAAGTCCTGTACTGAACTTCTATAAAGTTATGATATTTTTGTTTTGTGACTGTAAACTTAGATGTGTTTACATCAGAGTTAAAGTCCATCAACTAGATAATTAGAGGGTTATATGCTTTCACACCTTTGTTCTCAACAAAATGATTGTTAAACTCATCTCATTAGAGGTTCTTAAGAGATAGTGATCTTTAGCCATGACGAATGCTGACTGTCAAAATCCACAGCCTGTGTCCTCTGACTAATGGTAAAGCAGCGTAGATTATGTCTTAGCTGAAGAAGAGAAAAATGGCTCACGCATTCCTCTAGAACTTTTGGATTCTTTTTTCTTTCATGCCATCTTGAAGGTGTCAAGGCATCTTCTGTGGCCATGGTTTATAAAGCTGGTCTAGAGCAGGTACAAAGGAACAAGAAAATTGGTAGAACAATAAAAACAGGTAGAGTTATTAGCAGTGATTACCTGTTTGAGTTATTGGCAGTTACTTTCATCCACAGCTCCCAGTTTTATTTCACATGTGTCTGTAGTTTGTGTATTTAATTTGCTCTGCCACTCTGTCCATGATCTAATGTATCGTCTGGGCATTGGTTTAAATAAAATGAAGTTGCACAGACAGATGCATTTAGAAGGATTTGCTGATGCTGCTCACGAGTTATAGAAGACAGTGCAAGTGACAGAGGAAGGAATCCCTCTTTGCTCCAGTGCTACTGTTACCTTTAGAACCTTAGACCAGAGTTTGCACACTCAGTGACTATAATGTTGAAGTAACTGAGATGCTTGAACCAGCCATGAGTTAGATTGTAAAGATTCGTGAAGATCGTGACAAATCAGAGGTAAAAATTTCATCTTCGTTAGAGCAAATGAAACTGTCGGCCAGACTCGGTGCTTTGGGTTGTTGGCCTTGGGTGTGTCCTGTGAGCTTTGTGTTCTAGATCCAGCTTGCTCCAAGAGTAAGTTTAACTAACCATTCTCACATTCCTCTAAGCACTGAGATTTGAAAACATCTTGAGGGTCACTTAAAATGTGTTTTTGAAGCTGCAAGTGGCAGCTCACTCCTATCACTGCTGGTTTCTTAATCGCAGATCAGCAGCCTTTCTTCTGTTTCCAAGCTGCCCCACTGCTCTCTTGCAATTGGCACTCTTGTCGGCCCTTTCCACCTTGAAATCCTGTGGTTCCTCCTTTTTCACAGATCCTGATTGCCCTCCAAATTATCAGGCAGATCCCTGTCTGTTCCACTGAGTCTTTCTTTGTCTTCCTCCTGTTCTTGACAGTTTTTTCTTCACATTTTACCCAAGAACCACATCTGTGTCCTTAGCTTCACTATAAACTATGAACTCTGGTTAAATTACCAAATCTGTGCCTGGTCCATTTATCTCTTTATCTTTCCTGAGCTTGAATTCTCTATTTCTAGTTTTCTGCTGGAATTTTTCATCTTAGATGTTCCTTTGTCACCTTCTCTTGAACTCACCTTGCTTGAAGAGGTTTATTATTTACCTTTTCACTGGGGATTTCTCCTGGTTTTTCTGTTTCTATTAATGGTTTATTTTCCCAGTTATACAGAGTAGCAAATATTTTTTCTTTTTCTTCTTGCATTGAAATCACCACTAACCAGTCATCATATCTTAGTGGCCCTCTCTTTAAAATATAACCAGCATCTAGACCATGCTGCCTTCCCTCCTTCCCACTCTGAGTTCAAGACCATTTTTAGTCTGTTGAAATCATGCTGCTTTCACAGCATCCTTCCCCTCCCCTCACCTCAATTCAGCTATTCAGATTCACGGGTATTCTTTGGAGAATTCATTCACTCATTCAATTATTTAACAAATATTAGCCAAACACGTACTGCATATGCCGTCTGTGAGGTTTTATAGATGCTCGAAGTCCCTGCCTTTGAGGGAATGACAGTCTGGTGTCAGAGACTGAAAAATAAACTGACAAATAAATTGCAAGGTGAGTAGTTTTGTGATAAATGTGGAGGATATCTCTCTCTCTTTCACACACACACACACACACACACACACACACACACACACACACACACACCCCAAACAAGGATGGATGGTGTTTAAGAGACTCCTCATGGTGGAAATATTGTTAGTCCTGAGCTTTAAAGGATGAGTAGGATATATCCAACCAAAAACAGTGGTGAAGGCTCTTGCAGGCAGGGAAAGTGGTGAAAAATACGAGGAAAATAATGCTCTGGGAATTCTTGAAAGATGACTACCCAAATGGTCTCATTGGACCTCCAGTCCCAAATTCTAGGTAGCTGCTTTGGTATACACTAAAGCTGGACCCTCATAACTAAGCTATTCTACTGCTGTTTTTTTATCAACTAGAAATGCTTACACATGTGTGCCAAAAGACATGTACAAGATTGTTCATGGCAGCAGTATTCACTAGCCAAGTAATGGAAACAGCCCAAATGTCTATTTAGTAGAATGAATCATAAATTATAGAATATTTATACAGCTAAATACAGCAAATGAGAATGAGTTAACCAAAACTGCACAGAACATGGATGAGTGTCACAAGTATAACGATGAGCTGAAGAAACCAGATACTAAAGGACGTATACTTGGTGATTTCATTGAAATAGGAATTCAGCATTAGAGAAAGCAGATCTATAACATTAAAAACCAGGATGGTAGTTACCCTTGGTGAAGAGGTGATGGTGACTCAAAGAAGATATGAAAAGTTGCTGGGGCTCAGGTAATGTTCTTTGTCTCGATACGAATGCTAGTTACAAGGGTGTCCAGTTGTAATTGTCTGATTTGTGCAGATTTGTGTATCAATTTGTCATCTTCTCATTTGTGCAGTTTTCTGTTAAATGTTGTACTTCAATAAAAGTTTGCCTTAAATAAAATTTGCTCACTGCTCCTGAGGCACCTGGCCACCAGGAGCAAGTAAGGGCTAATTAAGCTCTAGTGAAGTTTTGGCAGGAAGAGTTGGAACCCTACCAGACATGATCCTTAGTGGGCAAAATGAAATTAGAGCACCCTTGGGCAGAGAGAAAACACAGCATGTCCTAGGAAATGATAGTCTTGGCATCATGCAGGCAGCACCAGGATATCCCGGGGCTAATAATCCATTGACAGGTCCCAAGGAGCAGAGAGGGAGCTAGGCAGGGGACTGAGCCCTCCGTCCTACTGGGCTGAGAACTACTGAGGCACCAAGGAGGTGAGTGGAGGCTTTCTCTTGGTCCACTGGTGAGGGATTGCCAATGAGGGAGAGAAACCCTTTGCATCTCTCACTTATATAACCGCCCACGTTGAGGCTACTACAACAATTGCATATGAGCATCAGTAAGCTGAAAAATTGCTGCTGAGCATTTAGGATATGAAGACAAATAAACGTGTCTGTCTCTTAAGGCATTCATTCACTGTTACTGGAGAGCAGATGTAGAAACATAAATTACACTACAGCATGACAAGTGATATATTCGATTCATATGTTATGGGAACATGGTGGACGCAGCAATTTTGTACACCTCAGGGTGAGGAAGGTTTGAAAGGAAGGTTTCCCAAGTGATAATTTAGCTCAGGCTTGGCAGAAAAGTGGTCCTTCATGAAGAAACAAACAAACAAGCACAGGGAAAGGATATGCAAAGGCATAGAAGCATAAAGTAGCCATTTTAATAATGCTTGCTGGGTATTAGCATGGTTAAAGCATCTGAAATCTACAAGATTTATTTCAGGATCTAAAATATATTTTAACATAACCAGAAACAAAAATAAGAGCATCAGCAGAATGAGTCTAGTCTAGTAAGAGCTATTTGCTCTGATGCCAAAACAGTTTTTTCTATTATTTCTTGTGATTTTGTCTTTTCTGCTTCACCTTTGCTCATGCTCAGGCTCCTTCCTATTCCTCTTTTTTTTTTTTTTTTTTGAGGAATTCTAGCACCTTACCTGTCTACTAATCCCCATAAGTCATTGCCCCTGAGATCTAACACAAGTCACAACTACTAAATGGAACAACTACTGCTGGAATCTGGAGTTGCTGCCTCACCATTCATTCTGTGGTGTGTTCTTCCCGCCACGCCATGGTGGTGGGGAGACAAATAGCAGACATCGCTGAGTGTCTACTGCTATGGGCCAGAACATCTACATATATTGCTACCTCATTTAATCTTCATCTCAGTTCTAGGAAATAAATAACACTCTCTGCCATTCTCTAGCTCAGTCCTTTCTGTCAAGCTCCCAAGCAGGCACCCAAATACATATAGGGCAGTATTTGAGAAAATGGGGGTTTATATTTTAAATTCCACTCTCATGTTATAATTATACTTCTGTTCACTTTATGGTTAGATATAGACTTGATAATATTGATTTTGTCTACGATACTATGATAATTGTCTCACTATTTCATAGAAATTTCTACCTTGTTTTCTACTCAGCGAAGACACAGTTTCTAGTGCTTAAGGAATACTCTTATTCCAATAGAAAAAAAAAAATAAGAAGCATCAAAGAATACAATAACTTCTTCCCCCAAATACAGCTACACATTGTGGTACATGAATATCACATAGCTGAAAGCATCCCTGGCCTTCACCAACCCTTGAAGCAAGTGTTGTTACCAGACCTGCTCAGGACACAGGGTTAGATGAAACCTTTCCAGCAAAATCACTCTTGCAGATAAGTTGTTCCTGAAAATGTGCCCCTGTGGAGGTGCATGGTGGGGGGCTGAGATCCAGCCCACCTTCTGCTCAGAAGGCTCAGCCATGGCCCCTTATTAGACTGATCAGCCTGGAGGAAGAGACTCTTTCTTCTTGGTGAGCTCAGAAGCATCACCTTAGTAGTGAAAAGAGAAAGACAAGAAAAAAGATCTAGTACAAGAGAAAGATTTTTTAAAAAAGATTTCTTGAGACCCACATGCTTTGTTTCTTGCTTTATGTCTCTATGAAACTTTACTGTTTTATCTTTAATGTAACTTTTTAATTTAAATTATGTTTTTCTTTTCCTACCTAGTGCATTATATCTTCAGAACAGAAACCATTTCTTGCACTTACCCTGCCACCGTCCTTGTGTCTTATAACAAATGGGGAAAAAAATCACCAATAAGTCTTTGATAAATTATTCATGAATTAATGATTTTCCAACTCTCTCTGTGTTGTTAACGTGTTCTGAACTGTGCTTTTCCTACCACTCTACATGTATGTTTTTAAATGCTTTTCAGCTAAACACTTTGTGGTTTATTCTCATTTATATTTCCATAAAAATATGGTAGAAGGTTTTTATCTCTAATTAAAGAAATTATTATTTAGAAAAATGTTTGTAATTCTTAGGAAGTTCAAGAGTGAGATTATACATACTTTTACATTTTGAAATATCTTCTTCAAAATGAGTTTGTTCCAAGTAATAATGCAAGTGTTCCTCACTTAAAGCTATTAACCTAGCAAATTACTGCAATGTTAATTTTATCTTCTTCAGATTTTCATTAAAAATGACATATATTTCCATGGGAAGAAACTTAAACATGTAAGGTGTAACATGAGGAAAATATATTAAAATTATATTTTCATAAGACTAGGTAAGTTCTTCCAAAAGGAAAAAATAGATAAAAAAGAGCAGCCAAGCCATGTGCCCAAAGGAAATAAGTAACAAACCTAGACAGACGACCTTTGTCTTACAGTGGTACAAGGCAATAAAGTGTCTTTCTAAAGAACCATTGTGAGGGCACATGAAATGTAAGTACACTGCTTAAAGACATAGGGAAGGAGCATTTATTGAGTGCCCTTGGCTGGGCATTTTATAGCTTAATATCTAACAAGCAAATGTACTATATTTTGAAGACCAACTAGTGTCTCTGAAATTAAGGTTTCTTTTGTTGACGGCCTGGTCTGGAAAGGTGGTATATTCACCTTCTCCCAAAGTAGAACTGTCTTTGAAGACATATGTTGGTCAACTCATAATCTAGGTACCCTGTGGACATATTTCCATGTAGATACCTGGGGAACCGTCTCCTCCAGTGAGTAGGTCATGCTAATGTTCATCAGATGGTTTATTCATTTATTGGAATGACATGGAACACTGGGAAGTGAAGACCTCATGGATGTCTCCTCTTTATCTCTCCCTAGTGAATTGCTAGAATATTGTAGAACACACATATATGCACACTCAGACACATGCACACAAATATGTGTGCACAGGCACAAAGACTGTTTTTGATTTCAGGTCAAAAAAACAGAATCCTGTTTACGATTAATATCTCTGCAATGGTATTTCATTGGTATTTTTTTCCTATTCATTAGAGAATTTTTAAAAAATCTGTAGCATAGGAGCTATTTTCATCTTTTATTTTATAATAAATTATTTCAGTGACATACAATATTTTCCCAAAGAGCTTTTTTTATAATGGAAATTGTTTAGGGTATGTTGTTGTTCAGTTGCTCAGTCGTGTCCGACTATTTGAGACTCCGTAGACAGCAGCACACCCTGGCTTCCTTGTCCTTCACCATGTCCCAGAGCTTGCTCAAGTTCATAACCGTGGAGTCAGTGATGCCATCCAACCTTCTCATCCTCTGTCTTCTGAGAAAGGTTCTAGTAGTTTAGATTCTAATGAATATCTATAATTGTTTATATTTAAACAAGCATCAGTTTGCTATCCCTTGATTTGAATTATCTAAAATGTATTTCTTTTTATGATATACATTGTCTCATTAAAAATTCTTGGAGCAGAGATAAAGTGATTGCAAAAGATATTCTATGTTTAATTTATAATTCCAATCTCATTTTTAATTACATTTCCATCTTTGGTTTTGAGACTTTCTTAATAGACAAAATCATCTTTATTGTATATTTGATATTTTTAGAGTCACAATCAAGAATAAGCCTTAAGGTAAAATTCTGTTGGTCATATTTAAAAAGTACACATTTTTAAATCTTGTGAATTTCATAATTTTGTTTAGATTTTGAATGATATATTCAGTTGACTTACCCATAAAGATGTTGACAATTTGGCTTCTCAGAAGGCTTACCCCCTGCCATTCGCTAGCTCAGTCCTTTCTGTCAAGCTCCCAAGCAGGCACCCAAATACATATAGGGCAATATTTGATAAAACGGGGGTTTATATTTTAAATTCCACTCTCATGTTATATTTATACTTCTGTTCACTCTATGGTTAGATGTAGACGTGATAATATTGATTTTGTCTGTGAGTGGATACTTTTTCCAATTTATACACCTCCAGCTCTTCAGAAGTATAGATGTACGGACTTCCCTGGCAGTCCCAGTGGTTAGGACTCCGTGCCTCAACTGCTGGGGGCCCGGGTTTGATCGTTGGTCTGAGAACTAAGATCCTGCAAGCCTCCTGGAACAGCCTAAATAAACAAATAAATAGATAGAAATACAGCTATCAGAGATCAGATCAGATCAGTCGCTCAGTCGTGTCCGACTCTTTGTGACCCCATGAACCACAGCACGCCAGGCCTCCCTGTCCATCACCAACTCCCGGAGGTCACTCATACTCGCATCCATCGAGTCAGTGATGCCATCCAGCCATCTCATCCTCTGTCGTCCCCTTCTCCTCCTACCCCCAATCCCTCCCAGCATCAGAGTCTTCTCCAATGAGGCAACTCTTCGCATGAGGTGGCCAAAGTACTGGAGTTTCAGCTTTAGCATCATCCCTTCCAAAGAAATCCCAGGGCTGATCTCTTTCAGAATGGACTGGTTGGATCTCCTTGCAGTCCAAGGGACTCTCAAGAGTCTTCTCCAACACCACAGTTCAAAAGCATCAATTCTTCGGCACTCAGCCTTCTTCACAGTCCAGCTCTCACATCCATACATGACCACAGGAAAGACCATAGCCTTGACTAGGCGAACCTTTGTTGGCAAAGTGATGTCTCTGCTTTTGAATATGCTATCTAGGTTGGTCATAACTTTCCTTCCAAGGAGTAAGCGTCTTTTAATTTCATGGCTGCAGTCACCATCTGCAGTGATTTTGGAGCCCAGAAAAATAAAGTCTGACACTGTTTCCACTGTTTCTCCATCTATTTCCCATGTAGTGATGGGACCAGATACCATGATCTTTGTTTTCTGAATGTTGAGCTTTAAGCCAACCTTTTCACTCCCCACTTTCACTTTCATCAAGAGGCTTTTTAGTTCCTCTTCACTTTCTGCCATAAGGGTGGTATCATCTGCATATCTGAGGTTATTGATATTTCTCCCAGCAATCTTGATTCCAGCTTGTGTTTCTTCCAGTCCAGCATTTCTCATGATGTACTCTGCATATAAGTTAAATAAACATGGTGACAATATACAGCCTTGATGTACTCCTTTTCCTATTTGGAATACAGCTATAGGCAGATGTAAACTACTATATACAGAATGGATAAGCAGCAAGGTCTCAGTGTATGGCTTAGGATACTATATTTAATATACTGTTATAAACCATAATGGAAAAGAAAATTAAAAAGTATATATATATATATATATATATATATATATATATATATAAAATTGAATCACTTTGTGGTACAGCAGAAATTAACACATCAGTTGTACTTCAATTAAAAAAAAAAAAAGAAAGTTTGGCTATAGGTATTTTTTCTGTCACAGGGAAACACCTGTCCTTAGAACCAAGGAGTTTGTCTCATAAATGTTTCATGTTTGATTACACTTGATCAGATCACATAGATCTGAATGTTATAGGAAATATGCTCTTGATGATTTTATAACAGATGCTTCTCTTTTCTTTCTCTCTCTCTGGCAGTTACCCGGCTGTATGTGAATTCTTGCAGCACAATAACTTGTTATCTATCCTCCGAGCTCATGAAGCCCAAGATGCAGGGTGAGCAGTCTTGTGGGTTTATGAAAACCATACATTGCTCTGTCATTCCTTCATGTGTTTAGCTGTGGAGGTTCCCTTTTCCAAACTCTCCCCGTGAAGGATTACATCTAAAAATTGCCTTCTGGTGTCATAGATGTGGTGGGATCCAGAGGAGTAAGTGGTTGCGGGTGTGCTGTAAAGTCTGCTTTTAAGTGCTAGCTGTTTAGGAGCCCCTGGTAGCTCAGACAGAAAAGAGTCTGCCTGCAGTGTGGGAGACCTGGATTTGATCCCTGTGTCAGGAAGATCCTCTAGAGAAGGAAATGGCAACCCACTCCAGGATTCTTGCCTGGAGAATCCCATGGACATGGGAGTCGCAACACGACTGAGAGACTTCACTTTCACTTTATGAACAGGTAGAATTTTCAACTGGCTGTTTTAAGCACAATGAGGCCACCTCTTCATATTTCTTTCAGTTCCTGTCTTACCTTTGTCCTGTAAGTGAGTAAATTACCAGCTACTTTCCAGTCTCCGTCAGCCATGTTGGTCTGAATTACACATTAGTTATTTAACAGAGATTGCATTGTTGTGTTCTTGTTTAAAGAATATCATTCCTGATCCCTGTAAAGTTTTAAAGGGCAAAAACAGAGACTTCAAATGATGGGGAAACTCCTATATTCTAACTCACAAATACATAACATGATTTTGCAATGACTGGTAAATTTTTAAAACGTAAACAGATTGTAAGGACATAGAAATTTAAAAAATACCAGATATGCAGTCTGATGGTACATTAAATCTACATTTGGGATATAGGCATGGGGGAAATAAGCATAATTAACTTTAGGATTTGAAGTCCAATACCCTTCCCAATAAGCTCCACTGAAAGGCACTGTTTTGCCTTAAATGCTTAAACTCATTCCTTCATATTCTAAATTTTCTGAAAAAGACGAACATTTATTTTTATAACCTGTATACTGAAATCAGAAATGTAGATGCCAGCATTCTGAAGTAAACTCAAACCTATGAAGGTTCTGAATCAAGGCAGATCCTAAATTTTTTTCAAAATTAGCTTTTCTCAAGCATCAATCAACAAGTATGAAATGATCCAGTATTGTACACTCAGTGCTCCTGTAGCTGATATTTGCAGTAATCTATTGATATACCCAACCAATCAAGTCCTCAAATAATCTTTTTCAGTTTGGGGGCAATGGTGTCACCGTTGTTTTTCGGCTGACTGTCCCAACTAAACATGTTCATAGCATGTTTATCTTAATCCCACAATAGACCTGAAATCCATCTGCTTATTTGAAAATAGGTTAAGTGCGTCAGATAAAATTAACAAATATATTTGTTTAAAATGAGCAGTTGATTGATTCATTAGGAAAAATTGAGGTTACATCATCTAGATTCTTTGTTTTTATTTGTTGTTAAGTAAGCACAGTCAGCCACACTTTAAAAAGTCAGGACACTAGAGTTAAGAATGCCACCATCCTTTACATTCTGATTTTCAGAATGTAAATTTTCAGAATTTTCAGCTTTCAACAAAGCTCAGTTCCATAAGTAGAATAAATACTTTGAGGCCATTCTGAAAGGTTTTTAAGAGGGTATTGTCTCCTGGGAAAAGTAGTATCAAAATATTTGTAAAATTAGAAATTTTAAGGTGATTATCTATCCAAAGGTACTGTTTGAGGCCCATTTAGAACTCAGCTAAATTAGGCATGATTAGACTGCCAGAAATTACTCACACAAAATAACCAAAGAATGATAAAATTTTGTTTTGCACTTTAGGAATTTTTGTAAATTGATATTCCTGAAATCTGTCACATAGAAGTCATGAGATAGCTTTTCACCTTGATGGAAAAGAACCAAATCTCCTGTATTTCTTGATTATTTGAGGACTAGAGTCTTATTTTTGTCTCAGTGGGAGAAAAACAACTGGATTGTTGATTTATTTCCAAAGGTCTTGAAGATGTTTCATTACTGATTGATTAAATGTTTATATGCTGAGATTATAATCTTTGACCTACAGATACCAGAAGAGACTGGTAATAAATAAAATTCTAAAACAGAAGCAATTTCAGCTTATAAAACCCATATATTTAACCAGAAGTCACTTCAGTCGTGTCCTACTCTGTGCGACCCCAGAGACGGCAGCCCACCAGGCTCCCCCGTCCCTGGGATTTTCCAGGCAAGAACACTGGAGTGGGTTGCCATTTCCTTCTTCAATGCATGAAAGTGAAAAGTGAAAGGGAAGTCGCTCAGTCGTGTCTGACTCTTAGCGACCCCATAGACTACAGCCTACCAGGCTCCTCCATCCATGGGATTTTCCAGGCAAGAGTACTGGAGTGGGGTGCCATTGCCTTCTCCATCTTTAAAAAGCAGATCAGCCTAGGCATAATGGATTTATATAGCCATAATAGAATATTATAGATAAATAGAATAATCAGCTTGGTAATTAGTGGTAGTTTATATTATTACTGTGCTTATTTAGTCTTTTTATGTTAAAAATATTGGCATGGAAAACGTGGTAAGTCAGATATCTATGTGTAAAAAGTGTGGCCTCTATCCTCTCTATTGAACATATAGAAATGAATTATGATTTTTCACTGAATTCCACGCTCTCTGAGTCTACTAACCTTAGAAAAGACCTATTTGGAAATTGTACATATGACTCTGTGTTTTCATTGTCATCCTGAAATGAATTGAAATCTCTGTGTAACAGACTTTAGTGAGAAAATTTTGTTTAATGTTACATAATTGAATTCTCTTTGAATGCTAAAAATTTAATTTTGTATTTCTAAATCTATAATGTGATATATTTTTCATACTTAGCCTTGTTTTGACTTGCATTTAATTGTTTTTAGGTACCGCATGTACAGGAAAAGCCAAACAACAGGCTTCCCTTCTCTCATTACAATTTTTTCAGCACCAAATTACTTAGATGTATACAATAACAAAGGTGAGTGTTTTCAAATCCCTCTGTATAGTATGTGCTGTAACTAAGTTCTCTTTTGGTTTGGCTTTAATTAAGCATTTTTAGTCATTCTTTTTCTACTTACCTTTTTGTTTTTTGTCTGATACAAACGTGATTATCTTCAGAGGTCCAGGTTCAGTTGGTCAGAAGTGAGGCCCAGGCACTGTTACTTTTTAATTGTTCTCTAGGGGACATTGGAAAAGACTCTGATGCTGGGAGGGATTGGGGGCAGGAGGAGAAGGGGACAACAGAGGATGAGATGGCTGGATGGCATCACTGACTCGATGGATGTGAGTCTGAGTGAACTCTGGGAGTTGGTTATGGACCAGGAGGCCTGGCGTGCTGTGATTCATGGGGTCTCAAAGAGTCGGACACGACTGAGTGACTGAACTGAACTGAACTGAGGAGACTCTAAGGTACAGTAGGGTAGACAGCTACTGCTCTGATAGGTGTAGGCTTTCAAAGAAAGAACAACTGAAGAGTAATCCAAAATCATGCTTCTTAAGGATAGGGATTTAAATAAGAACGGTGGGAATGCCACAGGTAAAGGATTGAGAAAAATAAGCAAAAAGAAACTACCGCTTGAAATCCAAATTCAAATTTCATCTATTGAGACCCTACCACTAATCAGATCTTGTGCTAGGTAAGTATATTACTTTTAAATACTTACCTAAATGTCATTTCTTTTTAAAAATTTGAATTAAACTTTAAATATCATTTCCCCCGCAGAGTAAGTCTCTATGGTAATTGCCTTGCCCAAGATCACTCAGTCAGGTAGTGATGGACCTGAACAGGATGACAGAGGAGCCTGGAGGGCTACAGTCCATGGAATCGCAAGAGTCAGACAGGACTGAAACGACAGCAGAGAGTCAAACACTTCCGTCCACTCAATAAGGGATGATTTTTCTAGAATGGTCAGGGAGGGCCTTGTTTAAGATAAAATACAATCTGAACGTGGAAGAATGGTTAGCATTTGATTAGAAAGAGGGAAAAATAAAGTCAAAGCCACTGTTTTTGCAACTTGTTTCTTTTTCAGCAGCAAAAGCTTTGTTTTCCAGACAAAATCTCAATCTTGAAGCCTCTTATGTAAAATCAGTGAGAAGTAGTTCCCTTTGATTGGAAAAGCCTTCTTCATCTTCTACCAGAAATTCCCTTGTGGTACATATAAGAAATGCAAGAACTCATTAGGTTGTCTTCATGACCCACTGTGATCGTGCTATTTACCAAAAGTATATAAAATATGAACACTTAGGTTTGTATTGTTTTATAGCATTAAGCATTTTTTTTTCCTGTTACATCTAGTGAAGACAGTGCCCACATGAATAATTTTCTTGACAGAGTTTAATTACTAAGTAGCATGTACTATACTTACAAGCTTTTTAAAAATTAAATTAAAAAAAAAAAAACTCAAAGCAGGGGAAGGGGGAAAGGAGAGAGAGAACTGGGATTTTACTCCATAGAAACAGACCTAGCCTTTATCGATTCATCAGAATGCTAAGCAGTGAAGTTTTGCTTGAGACCAATAGCGATTTCTTGAATAAGATATGCATTGCTTCTTTGTCTATGGTTCTGATTTAACAAGGTAGAAACTTAAAAAACTATAGACATCAGGGCATTGCTGTCTTTGAGGTTCTGTGGTTCTTTCGCTTTTGCCTTTAGGGCAGACCACAATCTCCCAGGGAGGGGATAGAAGCATTTCATTTTGGGAACCTTTTCATAAAAGAAAAAAGTCTCCTGAGAGAAAAAGATAAACTGATAGGAAGAAGAAAGATATATTCTTCAGTTTGAGCACAGTTTCAAAAGACCTTTGTGTAAAATCTCTAAAGTACTTTCAAGCTATTATGCTAACACTGTGTACAGTATGTGGGAGTGGGAGTTAGCTATTCACTGTTGAAGGGAGGATTTGAATAAAATAAATGTTAACGAGAATTTTAAAAGGCAGTGCAGTAAAACGGGGCTACAAGCACCTTCAGAACACAATCAGTGGAAAGAAATAATGGTAAAGAATTTCTGAGTTAACCATTTGATTCTTAGAAACAGATGATCATAAAGGCCTCTGGAATTATAACCTCATAGTTTTGATTTGATTTTTAAAACTCTTGCAAATTAAGGCAGCAGTAATAGCTCTGGAAAAATGAAAGAATAAGAAAAAATAAGTTTATTCTGCTCTTTTTTTGATTGAAGTATAGTTGATTTACAGTGTCATGTTAAAGTATACAGCAAAATGATTCAGTTATACATATATATATTTTTCTTTTTCAGACTCTTTGCCCTTATAGGTTATTATAATATACTGAAAAGAGGTCCCTGTGCTATACAGTAGGTCCTTGTTGGTTAGCCTATATATGGTAGTGTGTATCTGTTAATCCCATTCTCCTAATATATCCCTCCCCTCCTGCCCTCTTTGGTAACCATAAGTTTATTTTCTATCTCTGTGAGTCTATTCTGTCTAAAAACTGACAATAATCCTATGATCAGCCTTATGTTTAAATGTCCAGTCGTCTGATTAGTAGTTCACACTTGCCTGCAATTAAAAACGGCTTTCAGAACTCAGTGAGGACTGTACGTGTCCCATCCCCTACTCCATTCCATGGCCCACTTCAATCCATTCCACTCTTATCTTTTCCAGTCTGCACTAACACAGGTGAACAGCTCGCCCATCTTCCTGCTTCGTTTTCCTCATTCTGACAAGCCCTGCTTACTCCTGCAAGATGCCAGGGCCGAAGATGTAGCTCTGAACCACAGCTTTGCCATCAAACAACTAACTCACCTAAATTTATTGACAAATGGTGACATCTCTGTAAAAGGAGAAAAAATTTTCTCTTGTGAATAATAGATGAAATGATTTTGAAACAGAATGTTGTGCACTATTAAGATACTATCATCACTGAATATTTTACGTTGCTCTAACAATGCCACATGTCTGTGTGGGATTTCCCCGTGGCTGGCAGCATACTCCTCTTCAGCTTCATAGTTATGATTTGACTTTATGGGTCAGTCTACCTTGGTGACCCGTCTCTCTGCTTCCCTCTGTGTGAACCTTTTACTTTAGCCAAATTATTCTGCTCATTGTCCTGAATAACTTTCAGCTTTCCTGTTCACATTTTTTTCCTACCCACTTCTTTCCATATCTATCTAGAATACTTGTCTTGCTCTTCTCTCCCCATCGAAATGGACTAGACCCCCTCCAGTCTTTGTGCTGGCTGGTCTTCTCTGAGCACCTGCAGTACCAATCATTTGCCCTTGTATTTAGCATTTACTTTTGTTTCTTATTAGCTTTTTCATGCATTCCTGTAAAATTCCCAATCATATTATAATTAGTTTGAATCAGAGGCTTTTTGATACACACTATAAAGTCAAATAGCATGCCTTATGCACAGTACACAGCCAATATGTGCATTGATCAAAACATTTTGTTTCTAGGAAGTAATAGCAAGATATGCCCAAAGGTATCCTATCAGTATTGACCCTCGGAGCTTTATCTTGCTTTAAATTACTGCTATAACCAGTGCTGATATACTTTCTCAGTTGGAGTTAAACATAGGCAGAGCACTTAGCACCTTTGGATTGTTTGTCTCCTGTGAAGACGTTGCTCTAAGGGAAAAGCGATTTCACAATTATCCAGGTACACTCAACAGAAGAAAAATTCAGTAATGGCATGTAGCTACTTCTCCTCCCCCTCTTTCTCTTTCTCATTCTTCTTCTTTTTCAAACTAATTTTCCACCACATGAAAATGACTTCAACCTCATCCACGTGCAACAAACCTTTATTGAGAATTAACTGTATACCAACTACCATGCTTGGTACTAGGAATATAAAATAAGCAACACAGACATGGTCCTTTCTCTAGTGGGGTTTATAATCTAGTAGTGTGATAGATTGGAGAAGACAATGGCACCCCACTCCAGTACTCTTGCCTGGAAAATCCCATGGAAGGAGGAGCCTGGTAGGCTGCAGTCCATGGGATCGCCAAGAGTCAGACATGACTGAACGACTTCACTTTTACTTTTCACTTTCATGCATCGGAGAAGGAAATGGCAACCCACTCCAGTGTTCTTGCCTGGAGAATCCCAGGGACGGGGTGCCTGGTGGGCTGCCGTCTATGGGGTCGCATAGAGTCGGACACGACTGAAGCGACTTAGCATAGCATAGCATAGTGTGATAGATGTTCAATAAAGAATTTCACCATTAATTATGTAAGTATATTTACAAAGTCCTACAAAGAAAAGAGTCGTATGCAAGGAGCATGGAAATTAGCTGGTAGCAACCAAAAAAACCTTAACTGAAAAAGTGACACATAAGCAATCTTAGAGTGAAATCTCTCAGTGTTAAAAAGTACAATGGCTGATGTGAATTCTGCTTTAAACAATTCAGTTTAGCTGAAAACTGTAATAAACCTCTTTTAAAAAGTGTTTTTTAAATCTTTATGTCTCTGGTGATTATACCTGTGCTTCAAAAATATCAAAATTGTAGTAGATTCCCATATAGTGCCAGTTCCCTACAGCTCAGATGAGTTTTCATATGGGTGAGTAAGTGGCTCAATGGGTGGATACATGCCATGAAAGTGTTAATTCCTCAGTCATGTCAGGCTTTTTGTGACCCCATGGACTGTAGCCCACCAGGCTCCTCTGTCCATGGAATTCTTCAGGCAAGAATACTGGAATGGGTAGCCATTCTCTTCTCCAGGGGAACTTCCTAACCCAGGTATTAAACCTTGGACTCATGCATAGCAGGCTGATTCTTTACCATCGGAGCCACCAGGGAAGCCCTGGATATATACTATAGACGTATAGATATATAGACCAGGGGCACACAGCTCAGTTCTAAGAAAAACTACTGACAGTAAAATGAGGTAGTTAAGTAAGATTTATTAAATAAAATATATTTTGGATTTGAGAGGAAAATCTAAATGGTTACATAACTAATGTAGTATCAAGACCAAAGATTAAAATGACGACCAGAAAAAAAGTCAATTCAGTGTTAAAGTAGCTGAAGGAAGAGGATGGACAAGAAAAGCATTGTTCAGTCGAATTTTGAGAGGTTTTTTTTGTTTTGTTTTTTGATTTTTTTTGCAAAAGTCTACCCTTTTTGACAGGAAGAAAACATATTATAATGTTTGAAACTTGACAGCTTGATAAAATTGCTTAACGAAAAGTATTATAGTCTTACCAAAGCTTGCAGTTTCAATATCCTTGAATATTTTCCAATCAAAAAGTAGACAGGGGCTTCAGGAAGACAAGCATTTATAAATTAAAAGATAATATATACTTGGCAGGAAGATATCATTGTATGAGAGGCTTGAATTGTTAATGTAATGAACCCAGGTAGGCATCTGATTGGCAGTCGTGATTTGAATTCCAGGGGCAAAGGCAGCATTTCTGATGCCTCCTTGCCTTGCGGCTCTCCCAGCAGGGGGCTCTCGGTCCTCAGGGACCCACCATCATCACATGGTGGCCTTGCCAGGCCTGAGAAGCCCTTCCCCGCTGCGCCACAGACCTTTCACTTTGGGAACTTTTTTCACCATTCAGGAGTAACTTCCACAAGCAGAGATAGCTGGTACCCACCTGGTTCAGGAGTCAAACAAGAACCAGCTAGATTCGATCCTTATCCTGAGTGGAAAAGGGAGATGGGCAGGGGCATTTTTGGAAGGCAGCAGAGTCATTGTCCAGGCAACCTGAGTAGCACCTTTGCTTTTTCTCTATACCTTGTTTAAAAGCTTAGTTCCCTGCAAAGACCCCCCACATTTTATCACAAGGGACCATTTCTGTTGAGTCTGAGGCCTTCCTTAAGCATGGGCATGACCTTTAGCCTTGACTAAACATTTGGAAACACTTTGAAGCTTTTGCAACCACAGCCATAACTGTGATCCCTAGTTGCCTTACAAATTGGATAAAATTAATCTAGAGACTTTGTCCAATGGCAATAGTTTTCACAGCCTTTACTTTATTCCTGCGATCATCTCAAATCTAAAGGTTTTCTTAATTGGCCTTGAGCAACTATTTGGCCAGTTCACTTATTTCAATATAGAAAATGTAAATACGTATTCATGGTAGCATTTTCTTATTTAGTACTTGCTAACAAATGCTAGAGCAAAACAGATACACTCCCACCAAAAATATTCATTTCTTTGTTTATTTGATAAACATGAGTATTTGCAGAACTACACACCCCAAGAAGATAACTTCTTAATAATGGTTATTAAACCTAGCATAGTCCACCAAGAAGTAGTATGGAATGTAAGAGTCTGTGAAGGAGCAAAGCAGAAACCATGAAAAAACTGTTAGTATTAGACTCCTTTACTATCAGTATGAGAGGGTAAAAAAGAAATTTAGGTAGACATTTAAAGGTCAAGAGAACTTGAAGTTAGAAGATTTTGATTGGTTTTCAGAGAAATCACTTCTCTGAGATAAATGGATAAAACTAACCACAGAAAGATTTCAATAGAATGGCTCCTTTACACTGCCTTATATAACCAAGACTTCAATATGTGGAACTGATCTGTGTTGTGATTTCCTATACCTATAGCAATAGTAGTAACTAATAATATTGAACATATACTATTGCCAGACAGTGATCTACATTTCCATGAATAAACTCATTTAATCTTTCAATGATTCTATGAACTACATTATAATTTTGAGTTCATTGATGAGAAACTGGGACACAGAGGAGTTACGTACTTTTGCCAAGGTTCTTACAAGCTGGTCAGGGATTAGCACTGAGTCTGAAATTCAGCAGTCTGACTCCAGGGCCCACAAGTTAACCTCCTCCTGTGCTCTTGTGCATCAGCTTTGTTATGTGAGAGCTTTCCCGGCAGTGTTTGCCCTGATCCTCTATTCAGCTTTCAGCTTATTGTGTTTAGGTGACTGACTATTCTTCAATAAGAAAGGAAAAGCTTTTGAAATGAAGAGTCATTTGTTACCACTTTAAAATTGCATGAGTGTTATACATCCAAGTATATACATTATTAAAAGAATAAAGTTAGAGTATCTTTTATACCATTCTGAAATAAATAATTTCTCCCTTGAAAAGATACCCTTCCCATCCCCACCCCACCCCTGACAAAAGCACTCATGCTTTTGCTTTTGTTTGACTCTGCTGTGAAAGTGTCATTGCCAGAGGCCACTTTCTAAATAGATTAGTTTTAGTCCAGCAGTCACCTTGCTTACATTTAAACATTTAATTAATGGGAAGTGAAAGTGAAGGTGTTAGTGTGTTTCACTCTTTGCGACCCCATGGGCTGTGGCCTGCCAGGCTCCTCTGTCCATGTGGTGAAATAGAAAATCAAGACTTAAAACTTAGGAACTACTCTCACTATATATTTTAATTAAATTAAGCTACATATAATCTATATATCTTTGCTCTAACAAATGACCTGGGTTTCTTAACCAGCACCACTACAGGATTGTTCATTTCAGCAGTTTTCAACAAAATAAGTATAGGCTTCCCTGGTGGCTCATCTGCCTGCAATATGGGAGACTTGGGTTTGATCCCTGGGTCAGGAAGATCCCTTGAAGAAGGAACTGACAACCTACTCCAGTATTCTTGCCTGGAGAATCCCATGGACAGAGGAGCCTGACAGACTGCAGTCCATGGGGTCACAAAGAGTCAGGCACGACTGATCAACTAACACACACACAACAAAACTACTATATGGCAGTAGGTGAGGTACTCCTCACTTTTGGCCACCTGATGAGAAGAGCTGACTCATTGGAAAAGACCTTGGAAAGCTGAGAAATATTGAAGGCTGAAGGAGGAGAGGGCTGCGGAGGATAAGATGGTTAGATAGCATCACCAATGGACTCAATGGACATGAACTTGAGCAAACTCTGGGAGGAAGTCGTGAAGGACAGGGGAGCCTGGCGTGTTGTAGTTCATGGGGGGTCACAAAGAATTGGACATGACTTACTGACTGGATAACAACCCTCACTTTTCACGAACTGTGAAAAGGTGGAATCCTCACAGTTCCACCCATAGAATCAGTGCTCTGTGAACCCTTGTCTAGGGATG
This sequence comes from Tragelaphus eurycerus, assembly GCA_935064755.1. NCBI lineage: Eukaryota > Metazoa > Chordata > Mammalia > Artiodactyla > Bovidae > Tragelaphus > Tragelaphus eurycerus. The sequence continues at coordinate 66,063,637 of CAKXYN010000004.1, read as the reverse complement.
CAGATAAGACCTCCAGCGAAGCTGAGTCCTCTATCCAGATACACTGTCAGTGCTCTGCCGTCACTTGGACAGGACCCATTAAGGCTCGCATCTTGAGGGGTTACGTTTCATTTTCTCACAGATGGTTCGAAGATTCTTAACCTGAACTGAAACCAACTTCTCTAGAAGTCTAATTGTTAATAAGGCATTTAACAGAAGGACAAACAGGAACCATATATATGTAACAAGTTAAAGACATGAGTCAATGGATTATCAATTCCTTTTCATTATCTAGAGATTCTAGACCTTCAAGAGACTCAGCGACTTACTTCCATGAATAAAGTAGATGACAAAAATAATAATAATAATAGATATCAAGCATATGGCCTTAATATTAACTCAGTTCCAAGGAGTACCTTGGAGAAGGAAATGGCAGCCCACTCCAGTGTTCTTGCCTGGAGAATCCCAGGGACAGGGGAGCCTGGTGGGCTGCCATCTGTGGGGTCGCACAGAGTCGGACACAACTGATGCAACTTAGCAGCAGCAGCAGCAGCAAGGAGTTAATATTAACTAGTTGCCAAGCAACTGAGAACCATTGCAAGCTACAGCTTACGGCTTGACACCAAGTACAAGGTGGAAGTGTTCTATAATCGCATGCAGATACAGAAACAGATACAGATAAGATACAGATACTAGTTTTCAAAGTACATCCCACCAAAGTGAAAGTGAAGTCGCTCACTTGTGTCAAGACTCTTTGCGACCCCATGGACTGTAGCCTTCCGTCCATGGGATTTTCCAGACAAGAGTACTGGAGTGGGTTGCCATTTCCTTCTCCAAGGTACACTTAAACCCTTGTTATATATTTGGAGTGAGTATCAACAATAACAGCAAGGAGAAGGGGGTGACAGAGGATGAGATGTTGGATGGCATCATCTATTCAATGGACACGTGTTTGAGCAAAATCCGGGAGATAGTGAAGGACAGGGAAGGCTGGTGTGCTGCAGTCCATGGGGTTGCAAGGAATCAGACACAACTGAGCCACTGAAAAATAACAACAGTGGACACAGTGTTTCCTGTGTCCATGCCATCTCCTTCAATAGTTTAAACATGAATGTGAATGTGAAGTCTCTCAGTCGTGTCCGACTTTGCGACCCCAGGCACTGTAGCCTACCAGGCTCCTCTGTCCATGGGATTTTCCAGGCAATAGTACTGGAGTGAATTGCCATTTCCTTCTCCAAGGGATCTTCCCAACCCAGGGATCAAACCCAGGTCTCCCGCATCGTAGACAGACGCTTTACGGTCTGAACCACCAGGGACGTAAGCTTCAGCTAAATCTCTCTCATTTAGTCAGGGTTGATTAAGTCATATTTTAGCATTGTAATAGTATAGATTAGAACTTAAAGGAATGTTATCAGTTCAAACTGATAGGGAAATCAAAACTGCCAATGACTCCTTCTTATTGACTTAGCAAAAAGTATTTAACAGTAGCAATACACATTCTCTTGATGAAATTGTAATGGTAGAAATGATTCACAGTGTTTGACTGGACTTGAGCTGATTCCAAAGATCAATTTTTGGCTCAAATCTCTGGATCCTAAAATAATGATGTGACACATGAGGTAAGAATTGTCAAATGGCAAAATTATTAAAAATAGATAGCCACTCTCTCCTCCAAGAAGTTAAAACTGAGTCGTGATACTTTACATTTTTCAGGTGCCAAAGATTTTATCTGATTGTATATATTATGAATATTAACATATATGTTATTAATATTTTATTTGATTTTCATACTCTAAATATGACAGGACAGCTCATAATTATGGGCTTTCCTGGTGGCCCAGGTGGTAAAAAATCTGCCTGCAATGCAGGAGACTTGGGTGTGATCCCTGGTTTGGGATGATCCCCTAGAGAAGGACGTGACAACCCACTCCAGTATTCTTGCCTGGAGAATCCCCATGGACAGAGGAGCCTGGTGGGAGAGAGTTGGACAGCACTGAGCAACTAAGCACGCAGCATGGTGCGACTCAAATAAATAATGAGAAATATCTGCTCACATTCACATAGTTACTGTGTAATAGAGACAGTATGATTTCTACTTGTATCTATTTTAGACTCTTACAGTTTTGAAACAGAATTCAGCCTCTGAAGTGGCATATTACTTTTTCCCAAAATTCTTTCAAGCATCCTTCAGACTTCCATTCATATGTGGTTGGTTATATTTTTAATATCCTCACAAGTTATTTGTTTTGTGTTTTAAATTTTTTCTTTATTTTTTGTTTCTTCACCTATCTTCCTTCTTTCTTTCCTTCTTCTTTTTTTCAATCTTGTCCTTCTTTTCTCTCTCTCTTCCCTTAAACTTTTACTGCAACCAACACTATTGACCGTTAACCATGTGCAAGGTATGGTACAAAGCACAATAAAAGAAAATAAGAGAGATCTATGCCCTCTTCATCCCTTCTATCATCTACCTTCCACTTTACTCAAAACTTTGTGTTTGATAATACTTGATTCACAATTTACCAATGCAGTGTTAAGAAGGAAAACCCATAACACACATACAGTCATTCAGTGACACACAGACATAATCATAAGATTGGCTCAGACAACTTCACAAATACATCTAGTACAGTCACCTGCCTTTGTGTAAGATAATATCATCTGCATTTTATGTAGGAGACTGTGACAAAGCTAAAGAAGGTATTATAGGTGCCATGAAACAGGCATGCACAGGGTAAGAGGAAGAATAAGGGTATAGGCATAAAAGAGTTATATATACAGAAACACGTGTGTGTATTTTGATAAGTCCAAAATCATTAGCTCTTAACTTCAAGATAATTACATATACCTACTATTTGTATCCAGGAATACTAAAATATTTCAAGTTGGTGAAATTCAGTCATTATGTGGAAGTCACTAAGCATTGCCTGTGAGATGCGCTATCTTAAGTATTGAGTGATTTGAGCATTAAATTAAAAAACACACACTAAAGATTATTATGACAAACTTACCCACAAATTGAAGACTTGAAGTCCATCTTAATAAATGACTTGCATACCTACTTTTACCCGAACTTATGAGCCATAGCGTAAGAGTGAGTTATAAGAATAGCCCTTGCTCACCAAATATAACAACCCTCATGAACTGGTAAATTTCCTTTGACCTAAGTCATGCCTTTTACCTGGGTTGCTAATAATAAAAAAGGAATCATTTTAAAACAAAATCCATCAGGCAAGTACAGGACATGGAGAAGGAAAAAGAAAAAGGAGAACAAGAGTTAGAAATCAGATTTCTAAATGGAAGGAATCAGAGAGATTGTGTTCATGGATACTATAACATGTAGTGTGATAACTATGCATTTATGTAAATGTACATATATGTCTTCCCAAATTTTTAAATTAAAATTGTTCCCCACCCAAAAGTAATCTTTATGGGAAAATATATATTTGAAAAGGCATACCAATATAATCTTAAAACACCAGCAAAGGACATTTTGAGTACATAGTCCTACCTCAAGAATTTTATCCATCAAGCTATCATGCCTCCTTCTGTGATGGTAGGACTTTGCCAAAAGAACACACTGATGCTAGTTTTTCTACTAGGGCGTCTGTGGGTAGAAGAGTTGAAAGGAAAAAACATCCTGGGACTATTATGCCTGTTTTTTTCTTGCTATTTCTGGTTCTGGATGTCTTACAGTGATTCTGAAGAGCCCTCCTTTGCTTTCCTCTCAGCTTTGTTTCTTTTCTGTCTTTCTGTCCTATCTTTTGAAGGGGGCAGTACACAGTCAATTAAAGTTAAAGAGATGAAAAATGTTAGCAGAAGGGTCAAAAGAATAAACTTCATCATTCCTCTTCTGGTGGGCTCTTCTCTTCTCTGCTATTGAACAACCCTACTAGTAGTGTTGAGAATGCCTGAGGTATGTTGGGAGTACTACAGGTACTAATCTGAAGGCTTTCAGAAAAGGAGCTCTGTGTCTCTCTTGAAATCCACTTGGAATGCGTTGGGCCCATGATTTGGTGAGCGAGTCAAATGCATCTTGTCAGCAATATTTTGCTTGTTGTCTTCAATTGCCCCCCTGTGCCCCACTCTTTGAGACCACATGGACTGCAGCACTCTCCTGGAGCAAACTCAAGTCCACTGAGTCGGTGATGCCATCCAAACATCTCATCCTCTGTTGCCCCCTTCTCCTCCTACCTTCAATCTTTCCCATCATCAGGGTCTTTTCCAATGAGTCGGCTTTTCACCTCTAGTGGCTAAAGTATTGGAGCTTCAGCTTCAGCATCAGTCCTTCCAATGAATATTCAGGGTTGATTTCCTTTAAGATTGACTACTTTGATCTTGAAGTCCAAGGGACTCTCAAGAGTCTTCTTTATCGCCACAGTCGAATATTTAGATAACTTCTCTTAAACTAGAAGCTCTCTTTTGACCTTATGTCTTTGTCATTCACTGCCCTGTCATCAGCCTCCCTGGTGATGGCAATTATAAAGAAGATGCTGAGATGTGTTACCAAGTTTTTGTGAAATACTAGATTTTGTGTCTCATCAAAATTTCGATTTTCGAATAAGAGAGACCCCTTTAATTTACAGATTTGGATTTGGTCTAGCAAGTTGGTGCATGGTTTGATAGAGGAAAGACTGAATTAAAATCTAGATGCTGTTCCTCAGGTTTCACTATATTAGGGGGCCTTGTTATATCATTAGATATGATAGAGGTCCAATGCCCCTTCCTATTCCCAACTGGGAGCAGTCTCTTTGTTGCTGATTTTATATCTATCTTCTGAATAAGCAAGATGGGACCAGTTAATTGGATAGCTTTCCTGCCATAATTTTGGTATCAGAAAAAAAACTGGCAGTCAGGTCTCTAGATCCAAACAGATTAATACTCTTTGTCTTATACCAGATTTCTTCTATTCTTCACACCTGCATGTGCAGTGGAACAGCATTTGTTGCTGTGCTGTCTGTTCTGTTCTGAATTATGTTCAGTAACCTAAGGCCCGTATATGTGTCATCTTCTGTCCCCTGGCCTCTAATACAGTTGTTAAAGGACACGAGGTCATGTATAATTGCCAGCGGAATAAAGGAGGCCCTTGATGATAGACTTCATTCTTTTTTCCTCTCTACTTCTCAGACAAGATCTCAGGAGGTGGTCTCAAGTGATTCTTGAAGTACAACCGTTTGTATTATTTATGTGGCCGGTGGAGATAAGTGTCTTTCAAGTACTTCAGAGGAGAGCATCCTGTTAGGGCTCCAGTCGAGCTTCGTAATTCCAATGACAGAGGCAGGCGGCAGGGGCAGAGGATGTGGGAGGTGGAAGATGAAACGTTAACTGTGAATTTCGTGACTGGCTATTTGGGACTGTTCTGGTTTAACTTTTTTTTATATATTTTTGTGATATATATATTATGCAAAAAATCAAAATTCGTAAGTTATTAATGTAAGATTATTCAAGAAGTGTATTTGCATGAGTATTTTATATGGCTGAGAAAGAGAATACATATTGCTGCATTTGCATTTTTAAATGAAAGCTATTTTTTTAATATATTGAAAATTAAGGGAAAAGGTTCTTTTAACGCCTTTTAGAATTACTGAGAACATTCATCAATCTTTGCATTAATGATGAGAGCTTCGTTCCAGAAATCTGTTAACATTATTCAGATCTGAAAGAGGTTGTGTAAATTATCCGAATAAACCCAAGAGGTAAAAAGTGAGGTAACTGAGACATAGAGACATTAAGTGTTCTTGGGTCTCGTGAGTAATTCATGACAGCATTCTTCTTTCAGTCTGGGCACCTGGGCTTCCAGTCCAGTGCTCCCTTTTTAAAAAAGGAATAAATGTGGAAGGAGAATCTGTGTCCAACACTTGGTAGACCTGGAATGATTTATGCAGTTAGGGTGAGAATATTGTGGAATACTGGAAAGATGAGGGACTTCAGATTCAAAACCAAACTGAGGTTTGCTGCTTCTCATGTGTGACCTTGGGCAAATAACCTCTCTGCTTATTTTGAAAATGTAAATAAGAACCACTTTTTTGAGAGACATTGTGAAGGTATTTGATTATTAAACACCAAATATAGTGCCTGGTATAGAGCAGATGGGCTTCCCAGGTGGCACTAGTGATAAAGAACCCACCAGCCAATGCAGGAGACGTAAGAAACACGGGTTCAATCCCTGGGTCAGGAGGATCCCCTGGAGGAGGGCGTGGCAACCCACTCCAGTATTCTTGCCTAGAGAATCCCATGGGCCGTGGAGCCTGCTGGGCTACAGTCCATGGGGTCACAGAGAGTCAGACAAGACTGAAATGACCAAGCCCGAGCATAGGAACACATAGAGCAGATGCTTAGAAAATGTAGCCTCTATTAAATGGTATTATTTCTGTTGCCAATAAACAAAAATAAAATCTGTAAACAGTATCTGCATTATCGGTAGGCATGCAGATGAATTTTGTTGAGCCAGTGTCAAATGAATAAATGCTTTGTGTCACCAGCAACAAAACAGAACTTCTGCTTTATCTATTGGACAGGCTTTATCCACACTAGTGAATGTGCATCCTATTGCATTTTTCTAAAACATGTATTTTGGCAAAAAGCTAAAACGTCTTTAATTATGAACATCATATTCAAAGTTAAATTAGTATAATAGCTCAGACTGGAATTCAAGTATTGATCACTTAGGAGAGACAGAGAGATGTTAGAAAGAGAATCGATTTGGTGTCAATAAAAGCTGAGTTTGAATTGGGAGTGAAATCTTCTAGTTCCATGTTGCATGATCCTGAGACAGTTATTTTACTTCTCAACCTCAGACCCTTAGTCTATAGCATGAGGACAGTCACATCTGTTTTTCAGATTTGTAATAAGGACTAAATGACATATTATCGAAAGCCTCCCTTTTCTCCTGGGTACTCTCAGTTATAACATTTATTTATTTCTTCCTGCTGCACCACCCTAAGCTAATAAAAAGTGGGGAAATTACTCTTCAAAAAGACAACTTAGAACCTTAAAAGATTCTTTTGAAGACAGGAAGATCCATTCCTACTAAGAATATGCAGTATTTAAAAATAGTATAAATACCATTTCCATGAAGCTGGTGCTCAGAGACCAGGCAGCTAAGCTGAAAGGACTTCACCTTTCTCATCTAGCAAAGGCGATGTTGTCATTTGCCATGACTTTTTCATTTTGCGTGTTTTTAATAATGTGTGAATGCATCCTTAGGCCAAATGACATATCGCATCAATGATAGGATAATGAAAGAAGAATGCAAAGAAGAATGAGTTTACAGAAGTGTATGGAGGATTCAGTATTCTATAGGAAGACAGTAACTCAGTGTTGATTGTACCATCTGTAATACTTGTCCCCAAACCATCTGTGATTCTGTTCTCTGGAATTGGGTTGGTCAGCCTGAAATATGATTCAAAGAAAAAACTTCACTGTTATCAAGTATGATTTTTGTTAATGGTAAGCTGCTGAAAACATCCACTTATTGTTTGGCTGCAGTATGATGTATGTAGTATGCAAATCACAGAAAACTATACATTCTTCCCATACTCTGCACCGATCATCCCCACCAAGATTATATTAGTTCTGAGCCACACTTTAACAGACGCATTGCTGATGTGACAAACATCCAGAATAGGATGTGCAGGTTGAGGGAAAGGTCAAAGGGATTAGGAGGAATTTTCTTGAAAAAGATTATGGGAGGAATATCAAGATACGTCCTTAGCTTTTGAGCACCTAAACTAAGAAGATGGTATGTGAAACAAGCATTATTGTTGTTCATTCTCTGAGTCATGTCTGACCCTTCGTGACTCCAAGGACTGCAGCAAGCCAGGCTCCTCTGTCCTCCACTATCTCCCAGAGTTTGTTTTAGATTCATATCCATTGAGTTGGTGATGCTGTCTAACCATCTCATACTTTGCTGCCTTCTCCTGTTACCCTCAGTCTTTCCCAGCATCAGGGTCTTTTCCAGTTGAATAGGCTTTTCGCATCAGGTGGCCAAAATACCAGAGCCTCAGCTTCAGCATCAGTCCTTCCAATGAATATTCAGGGTTGATTTCCTTTAGGATTGACTGGTTTGATCTCCTTGCAGTCCAAGGGACTCTGAAAAGTCTTCTCCATTAACACAATTCAAAAGTATCAATTCTTCAGTGCTCAAATATAAACACTATTAAGTTTGCTGAAGGGTACTTTTCCTTACAGACACAGGGAGACATTGGGCAAATACGTATATACATAGAATTAGTTCAGTTCAATCGCTTAGTCGTGTCTGACTCTTTGCGACCCCATGAATCGCAGCATGCCAGGCCTCCCTGTCCATCACCAACTCCCGGAGTTCACTCAGACTCACGTCCATCGAGTCAGTGATGCCATCCAGCCATCTCATCCTCTGTCGTCCCCTTCTCCTCCTGCCCCCAATCCCTCCCAGCGTCACAGTCTTTTCTAATGAGTCAATTCTTCACATGAGGTGGCCAAAGTACTGGAGTTTCAGCTTTAGCATCATTCCTTCTAAAGAAATCCCAGGGCTGATCTCCAGAGTGGACTGGTTGGATCTCCTTGCAGTCCAAGGGACTCTCAAGAATCTTCTCCAACACCACAGTTCACAAGCATCAATTCTTCGGCACTTAGCCTTCTTCACAGTCCAACTCTCACATCCATATATGACCACAGGAAAAACCGTAGCCTTGACTAGGCGAACCTTTGTTGGCAAAGTAATGTCTCTGCTTTTGAATATGCTATCTAGGTTGGTCATAACTTTCCTTCCAAGGAGTAAGCGTCTTTTAATTTCATGGCAGCAGTCACCATCTGCAGTGATTTTGGAGCCCAAAAAATTAAAGTCTGACACTTTTTCCACTGTTTCCCCATCTATTTCCCACCTGTATTTAAATTAAATAATAAATGCAAATAGAGCTGTAAATCAAGGGCTTTGGGAATTCAGAGGAAGGACACTCATCAGAAGAAATCAGAAAAGATTTCAAATAGGGGATAGTGTTTGAGCTGGGCACCAAGGTATAGGAAGAATTTGGAAATTCAGAGGTTCTGAGAAAACATGTGAAGTGAAAGAAAAATGTGGAGTTATGAAAGCAATGTTATGTTAAAGATATCATCAAGTAAGAAGAAAAGATGTTAGTGCAGACATTGATGCAAAAGCTCAAACCTAGTAAACTTCCAGTAATTTTTCAAAAAAAAAAAGATTTTTAAGGCCTGTGTTTATGCATAGAAATCACATGCTATAACTAATCTTTCACATATAAAGTCAGCCTAAAAATTTTTAAGTAGTGAAATGATTAATTTTTTCTATATTTTAAACCCCTAGACAAAGCCATAAAAAACTCATTTGACATCATCTAGGATCTGTTCAGTAATTTCCGCTAAGATAATGCTAATCATGGGCTTCCTAAGTGGTTCTACGGTAAAGAATCTGCCTGCAATGCAGGAGCTGCAGAAGATGCTTGTTCAAATCCTGGGTCAGGAAGATCCCCTGGAGGAGGGAATGGCAACCCACTCCAGAATTCATGCCTAGAGAATCCCAGGAACAGAGAAGCCTAGCGGGCTACAGTCCATAGGGTTGCAAAGATTTGGACACAACTGAAGTGACTTAGCACACATACACAAATGCTAATCATGCCATCATAGAAAGTCTGCAATATGAGAGTTTTGTTCTTAATGTTTAAGGAAACAGAAGTGTACTTGTTCTGAATTTTTTCAGAAGGGAGAACTAAGATCAGTAAGTAGTAAAGCTTTTGCTTCATTGAAAGTATTCACTGAGACCTGCTCACACTGTGTCCTGATCGCTATAGATGAAATTCTGAACCTGGTTAGAAGGGAGATCAGCTGTGCTCTTAGCATCTCTTCAACCATAACATTCCATATGAATATCAATCCAGCCTATAGACACCAGACAAACCAGAGTAAAGCAAGCAGATTTATTTTCCTATTCTTTGTGGACGGTGCATCCTTTTCAGAAGTCAAGGGTGGAGTCAGATACCAGCATATTATTTAAGGCAGAATTCAATCCAAACATTTTACTTTATTAAGTCAAGATTGCAGTCTAATTTAAACTGTTTGTATAACTGTTGTGAGTTCTACTGGGGGAAAAAAAGTGTGGTTTAAAAGCAGTAGGAATAAATTCTGTTCAGATATTTGAGATTATTATATTGCACTAACTTACCTATGCCACTTTTATTTGTCTCATTAAGTTTTAAATAAGACTAAAGTATTCTTGGCTACAAAAAAGCTTAATCCAATTCCTGGTGTTTGATTAACTATTTTTTTATATATTTGCCAAATTATAATGAATTTTCATATATGGCATTCATATATTTTGCAGTTACATATCACACTGAGTGAAGATTAAATCCATAACTAGTATAAACATTCATGACAGATAAAGCTATTTGCCTTGATATTTTGGAGCTTAAGTCAATTAGTTGAATTCTCTTGATCAACTCAAGCCATGTGTAGAAGCAGAAATATATGCTTGTGAATCTAATTTCCTTCTTTTTGTTTTTTTCAGCTGCAGTATTGAAGTATGAGAACAATGTCATGAATATCAGGCAATTCAACTGTTCTCCTCATCCATACTGGCTTCCAAATTTCATGGATGTTTTCACCTGGTCCCTGCCGTTTGTTGGGGAAAAAGGTGTGTTGTGGAATCCTGGGATGTTCTTTTTTTTTTTTTTTCTTTAGACATATGTAAAACAAATTTTTTTACAATGTTGCATTGGTTTCTGTTACAACAATGCAAATCAGCCATTATTATACATACCTCCCCTCGCTTCCTACCTCCCTCTTCTCCCCTCATCCCGTCCCTCCAGGTCATCACAGGGCATTAGACGAGGCTGTCTCTGCTACACAGCAACTTCTCACCAGCTATCTGTCTTACACCTGGTAGTGTATATATATTGATGTTACATAAAATGATATGAGAAAGAAAGAGAAAACTTGTGGCTGTTTTACCATGAAATATTCATCAAGAGAAACCCTTTGGTTTAACCAATAAAACTCACAAGCTGCACCATAGGAGCAGTGATTTGAAAGTGTGTCATTGTACATATTATTAACATGTAATGGATGGAATTAAGGGGGATATAAAAGAAATGAGAACTATTAGGATAATTTACATAATCTTACTAGAATAATCCAACTTAAAGTAACAGATTCATAGTTTTGACTGGCTTCAAGCTGTAATGGCTACCTTCTTTTCTTACCCCTTTGTATTATAATTCAAAAGTTCTATTTTATTTTACAAACTACCAGTCAAATTAAAAGGTTGAGATAACTGTGCCTTCCTCACATTTCTGATGTTAATAATAATCATTGTATGAAAGTGATTAATATCTACAATATTTTGAAACACAGCATGAACAATAACAACAACAACAACAAAAATAGTTCATTATAATGATGGCTTGACAGTAAAGAATCCACCTGCAGTGTAGGAGACATGGGTTGGATCCCTGGGTTGGGAAGATCCCCTGGAGGATGAAATAGTGACACTCCAGTATTCTTGCCTGAAAAATCCTATGGACAGAGGAGCCTGCCACCATGGGTGGCAAAATGTTGGACACAACTGAGCAACTGAGTGATGATAAATATTTTGACCATTAGATGAGAAAGATTTATATTTTAAAAGTTGTTTATTAGCATTTTCCAGTTTTTCAGAAGAATTGGTCTTTTCTTTCTTTCCTTCAGTCTCCCTTTATTTGTTTTTTATATTTTGACCTAAACTGCAACAAAAATTTTGAGGAAAAGCCTGCACCCACTGAACTTGAGTTTTCCATTCAGGAGGCATGATGGTGATAGTCTGGATCATTCCTCAAGCAAAGTCTTGAGCATCACGGAGAAACGGAATAGACATTGTAATAAATATAAGACATGGCACTTGTTTTAGAAAAATAATGGCCTATGAGGGAATTTTAGAGAAAAGCTGTGCATTTTTCTGAAATATTTGTGTATTTACATTCATACATATGTGTAATATAGATGGATGAGAGTCTGAGTGACCTCTGGGAGTTGATGATGGACAGGGAGGCCTGGCGTGCTGCAGTTCATGGGGTCACAAAGAGTCGGACACGACTGAGCGACTGATCTGATCTGATCTGATAATATTTTCCTACAATCCTTGTTTTTTCTTTAAATATCCTTTAATGATTAAACCCAAGAGGTTATGAATTGTCATCAAAGAAGTCTTCCCCTTTAACACCAAAACAAGTCAAAAGTAAATTTTAAGAGTCAGTAAATTTTAATTTTAATAGATAAATGTTCCCAGTACTACTCCATGTCACCACTTACTTGCACCCATCAGATCACAGCATGGACAGAAAAGCACTGAGAATCCGGATAACTATCGTTGAACACCCTTAATGTGGGTTGTTTCCATTAATTATTCAGATTTTTTGAACATCTGTAGCAAAAGAATATAATAATATATATGTGTACATAACTTACTTTTGATAAAGAAACTGAAGCTCTGGGTTAATGTTGGCCCCACTGAAATTTCACTCTTTTAACATATATCCTTAATGCTAGAAGAACATTGATTTTAAAAATGAACTCTTGAAGAAATACTGGACAAGCTTCTTTTTACACTCATGATAGAACCCAACCTAACTTTTAAAAATGTTCAACACAAATAACATGTAACTTAGTATAAAGAGTTGCAGCACTAATTTCTGTGTATAATGCTTTTATACAACCCTCTTTTAATCTATTTACTCAAGTAAATTTCTATCAGACTTATCTAAGCTTCATTTGTAAAACCTTTTTGAAAATAAAAGTTAATGAGATATATATATATCAACACATTAATTTTTAAAATCAATATTCTGAAAGCTATCTCAAATATATTAGTTCATCAATTATCAGTTTTTCTTAAACACAAACCACATTTCTATCACTAAACTGAGTTCTCTGGGGACTAAAAATTTAAAAAGAGATCCAGCATTCACTTGATCCTTATGAACCTAATGTTTGTAACCTTGTCTAAATCTAACAGCATCATTGCACAAAAATTAAAAAGCATTTTCTCCTTCATAGGTGTATACTATATTCATATCAACATTTTTCTTTGGTCCACTGTCTATTGACTGATACCTGGTCAATGTTTCCATTAGATTTCGTAGGCATGAGCTGATAATTTTAATAATATAAAGTCTACATAGAAACACAAAGCCTGATATCTTTTATGATCTGAATTTTATAAAAACTATTATGCAGGAAATTCCATCTTCAATATAGGTAAGGATGTTACTGCCAAGCCTGCTCATTAACAGTGCCAGAGTAATAATTAATATTACAGTCAATTTTTTAGACTATTTTTTCTTTCTTTTCTTTGTCTTCTCAGTGACTGAGATGCTGGTAAACGTCCTCAACATCTGCTCAGACGATGAACTAGGGTCAGAAGAAGATGGATTTGATGGTAAGAGCCTTGAGCCTTTGAGCTAATTCAGTTTACTAGGTAGTTACTTGGCATCTTACAGGTAACGCTAAGAATAAATTTCTAAGATTTAGGTTATGTGTAAATAATATACTGTTGAGAATGAACAATATTATGATATTATGATATGAACAATATTATGATATCATATGAACAATCATATGATATATGATCTTTGAAGAAATATAAGAAACAAAATCCATGAGAGAATTTTCCCATCACCTTGAAAACATAGTTGAAGCAGTAAAGGACTTTAATAACCATCTTTCGATAGCTCACATTGCTAAGTCACTTTCTTGGCTCTTTTAGTGCAATTGTTCCTGTCAGTTATTCAAATTTTGATGTCTATGATAAAAGATAACTTACACATTGACATATTGATATTTATGTCAACTTAATATCTGTTCATATCTGTAATAATTAAATAAATTATTAGGTTTTTTTATTACTGTTTTTTTAAAATACTATTTTGTATTCGGTTACCTTCAGAGAGTACACTTTCTATAAAAGACAAAGATTCCTGATGTGGATAGAGAGAAAAATGACTATGGCTCTTACAAAAGGGCCCTAAAAGGGATGGTAATATACAAAAATGTAGTTGGAAGAGGAAAGTGCAAGAGCAGAGTTCACTTCCATAAATGTTTAATATGTGACTACTCTGCACAGGGCACTCAGGATTCCAAAATGCATTAAAGACTTAAGAAGAAGTTGCAGTCTGATTAGAGAGACTGATGTATAAACATAAAATATCAGTAAAATAAGACATTATCAAATAAAAGTAGATGGTAGCAGTGGAAACTAGATATTGTGACAAGTTTAAATTGATACAATTTTTTGCCATTTGGAACTGTACATGTGTAAAATGAAGCAAGAATGTAGCATTTTCTGAACTGCATGATTTAATATTTATTTGAGCTTAATACAAATCACATCTAATTTGTATTAGAATACCTAACTCTTTGCAGAATACCTAACTCTTTAGGCAAAAATGAAATGAAAGTGTCCATTCACTCACATACATACAGTCTATATACTTAGGTAAATTTAAAGTGTACAATTATTTCTACTATCTCAAGGTTTTTCTCCTTCCTGTAACTTCTCTTGTCTTCATTACTTGTCTCCATGTTACTGTTCTTTAGTCATATATCACATTGCAAGGTAATACAATACAGGGAAGAAAAGAATTTTTTTAAACTTTTACTAGATTAGAATGAGCTAAAAAATAGTAGTTTGTAAGAACTTTCTTAAGTAAACATATTGATATATTTTAAAATATTCAGAAAACCAGTGGATGTTCTGTGCTTTATCCAGATTCTAGCTGTTTCATATGTTAAAGCCACAGTTTGCCATTGTTAACTTTTCCAGGTATAGTTAGATGGTTATATACCATATATAACTACCTATATATAGTTAGATAGTTATAATACCATCTGCTGCTGCTGCTGCTGCTAAGTCGCTTTAGTCGTGTCCGACTCTGTGCGACCCCATAGACGGCAGCCCACCAGGCTCCCCCGTTCTTGGGATTCTCTAGACAAGAACACTGGAGTGGGTTGCCATTTCCTTCTCCAATGCATGAAAGTGAAAAATGAAGTCTCTCAGTCATGTCCGACTCTTTGCGACGCCATGGACTGTAGCTTATCAGGCTCCTCTGTCCATGGGATTTTCCAGGCAAGAGTGCTGGAATGGATTGCCATTTCCTTCTCCAGTATAATACTATCTAAAAGATATTAAATCTTCCTAATGAAAGGTTAGAAAGATATTCTTTTTCCCTCAAGAAAGAATACTAACCTGATGGAATTTAAACCTTAAAAGTCACCAAGCATTTTGTAATAGATACCCTTCACTATGTTTCTGTAACTCCTCAAAAAAGAAGATTAAGTAGCATTAATACAGAGGTGTTCCTCTATTAACAAATCTCTGTTTTAGTGAGATTTATTGACCAATAATTATTAAATATATAGCACATGGTATGAAATAAGTAGACCTGCATATGATTGTAATTATATGTTAATTCACTCATTCAGTAAATATATATTGAGCACCTACTATGTGCTGCCAGATCCTAAAGCCAAAAGTACCTGCACATTTCAACAGTGCTGGTGTTTCCTGTGCAGTTGAGCATCACCAAGACTGCCTCAGGTTTACTTCACTTTAGTGAGTTCCTTTACCAACTTGCTCAGTCACTTACATGAAAGGATGCATTTTGGAACTCCTCTGCTTTAAAATAATTAGTTCTAATCAATGTGCTGTGCTCATCAGCAGTTGCTTTTAAACCTGTTCATGCCAATGATAAAAGTGCGTGTCCTTTTCAGGACACCTGTAAGAATTCTTTTCTTTCTAAGCAGGCCAGTGCTCTTACTACCATGTTTGAATCTTAGGTCATTTCTGCAGAGAAACAGCTCCGACTTCTAAATGCTCATATCTCGTTAATTTGCCGTATAAGGAAGAAAAAGGAAAACAGAAGTAAAGTTTTCGTTAAAAATGTGTTTAACTTAGGGTGATATACATTTCAGAGTAAATCATCAGAAATGTTCTTTAGTGCTTATTTACCATGACACAGAAATTATGGATTTCCTCAAAGCTACTCAGAGAACAACTTGAGAATCTTCCCAGAACTATTTAACTCTTTTGGGGACAATAGTTTATTGAGAACATATCTTGTAGGTTTTTTTTTTTTTTTTTTCTCTTTTTGTATGAGGTTATTTTCAACCCGAGGATCAAGGTTCCATTCCCCCACCCTGTTCCTCCTTTAGGCAGCCTGCAGTGTCTGTCTCTCTGGGGGCTGGCCCTATGTTCTATCAGGCTTCTTCACTTGTTGTTGGATCCAGAGGTGAAAGCAGGAATCAGAAGACATCAAAGGACTTAATTAAAGCTCTTCCCTAACTTGCTGCTTATTCTAAAGAGAAAGCATCTCTTGATGAGTCTTTATCAAACCTTTCTCAATATTTTGCTTAATATCCAACATCAGCTATAAAATCCAGGGTAGTAATGGTGCCTTCGCCTGGTGGCTCAGTGGTAATGAATCTGCCTGTTGCAGTGCAGGAAAGCAGGTTTGATTTCTAGTTCGAGAAGATCCCCTGGAGAAGAAAATGGCAACCCACTTCCTTGTTCTTGCCTGGGAAACCCCATGGACAGAGGAGCCTGGCGGGCTACAGCCCATGGACTTGCAGAGTCAGACATGACCTAGTGAATAAACAACAACAGCGGTGCCTTCTCAGACCGTGCGTCTCAGAGGGCCTTATCAAGGGGACTTGTGAGTGTTTATAAAGTCTGTCACAGATAGGAATTCTCCTCATGTCCTTGAGGAGTGCTAGGTGTGGGATTCGTTTTGCTTCTGTTCCTGTGGGTTCTCTCAGCTCTCCTTCACCTCTTGACAATGAAGGTGGCCACAGCTAACGCTTAGGTGTTAGGCATCATTCCAAGTGGTTTATCTGTATTAACTCTTACCCTTTTGACCAGCAGAAACTTATAATTAACTATGATTTATCTTATGGAAATTTCCTAGGTGATTTATATTGTCCCTAATCCTCAAGACAACTTTATGATATAGGTGCTATGATTATCCCGGTTTTCCATACAGAGCTCAGGGCAGTGAGGTTAAAACCTAAGGTCAAAGAGCTAGTGAACTCATGAAGCCTGGATTCATACCAATGTCTGCCTGTTTCTCAGACTCTTGAACTTTCCACAAGCTATTGTTATAGTGCTTGAATTTTTTTTTAACAGCATGATGAGGTTTTGTTTTTTTTTGCAAAACAACACTATTAGCGAAACATAATATACTTTAGTTGTTCTGTTAAATAGCCATAAAATAAATAGATTTTTTGCACAATCATTTGACCATGAAAGTCAGAGCAAATAAAATAGTTTTGTTTTACTCCTTTAACCTTAATTCACTCCAAGAAGTTATGTGTTTGATAATGAGAAAAATTTTATTGCATCTGAATAGACAAAAAGTCTCCTGGCTTGCCTAGGCTTCTGCTGGGTAGAAATCATGTCATGAATTTCTGCTCCTCAGCTTCTGCCTTACAAATAAAGGAATTTGATAGCCTGTCTAGAAAAAGATCACTGTTTTGAATTGGTCTGTGGTTCTTTTCTGTTGAAAATAAAATACAAAACTTCTGTTATCTTGTAAAGTTTTGAGGCAGTTTAATGCCAACTGAACGTCTTTTGAGGATCTGGTTTATATGTATCGGGGTCTTTGATTCCTGTTTCCACTTCTGATTTTGGATGATAAAAGGATAGTCTGGTTTTAATTTGGGTTTGTTATTCCCCAGTATATGTCAGCGAAGAACGAAATCCAAGTAGATGTATCTCATTTAGTAGTTAATTCTCATTAATGAAGAAGACTAATTTCAGAGCACGGATTAGTAAGTGATCCCAAAGTGTTTGGAGTGGGGAGCAGAAAAGCTGACAGAAATCAAGCAATCTCCATCACAAAGCTTTCTTTACTATTCATTATTATAATAATGAAGTCTGGAATAGCCTTAAAAGCCTAATGATAGTTTCATGAGTTAGAAATATTTATTTGGAACTTTCTTTTTGTCTAAAATCTTAGACTCTGAGATCACTATCTTATATATGTATATGTACATATATGTAAGCAAATTATGTTTGAGACTGTGCTATGGGATAAGTCTGGCTAACAGGAAAGAACTGTGGAGGTAAAACTGAAATCCTGTAGAATAAGAAAGAAAAAATAATAAAAACATACATTTCAAGCCAAGTATAGTTTCAAGCTACCCTGGAAAGACTTAGGACTAAATTAGAATTTATGTCTCTGCTTTCATCTAAAGGAGCAAACCACATGGCGGAACTCTTGTCCTTTATCCACATTTTTGCCTTATCCTAATGTTAACCACAGGCAAGTCACCGAGTATGGAATCAGAGCAGTTTTTTGCATGCCTCTAGGAAACCATCTAAATTGTATACAAGAAAATTATCTTCCATCATCTGCTTTGGATTATTAGATAATTCTTCAAATCTAATATCACAGGTTCCAGAGTGTCTCCCCACTGCTTTCTGTCTAACTTTAAAAAATTATGCAGAACGTTTTAAAGTGCGAAGTTGGAAATTAGTAGGACTTATGTGACATCTTACTGGTCCTTGAGGAATACCTCTTTAAGGACTTGGGTAAATCATTTTCTACCGAAGCTGTATTTGTTAGCTGTGATGAGTGTGTGAGATGAATGTCATCTTAAAAACTCCCTTCTGCTTTGTGCGTCTGGCAGCTCATATACTGAGAACCATTAGCTTAGAGTTCTTCCTATGGCTGTAATCACTGTCATTTCTGAGCAGCTCATTTCAGCATCTCACATTTCAGGTTCCCAATCTGAAGGAAAAAAAAAAAGTTATGTCCTATAATAAGTGGCAGTTTGGGAGCAAAAGTATTATATTTAATGTGAAAAAATTCAAAGAAATGTTTAGACATATTACCAAACAAGAGCTCTGAGGGCACAGTGGCCATATGATTCTTGTTCTATCAACTCTTAGCATAACCTGCCGTCATCTTAAAAGCTGTGTTTGAGAAAAAGCAAATACTTTTTCCAAGCTTGGAAAAATGCTTGGAGAAAGAACAAAGGATGGGTTGGGTTATAATTTAGAAACTGAATAAAGTATTTCAAGGTTGAGGTGACTAGATTGGAACAATCATAGTCTTAATAATAAAAGGAAGAGGGAGCTATTCCAAAGAGCGGCCAAGGACTTAACAACTACGGAATCAGTGGGCAAAGAAAACCAAGCAGGTTTGGATGGTTCAAACCTTGGTACCTAGGAGGATGAGAACAGTTATGGAAAAACTTCATCCGTTTCAGGAGAAAGATGAGTTTAGTGTCACAATACCCAACCTTTTTCGCACCAGAAACGTGTTTCACGGAAGACAGTTTTTCCACGGGCCAGGGATGTGTGTCGGGGTGGGTGTGAGGGGGGTGGGAAGAGGATGGTTTAAGGAAGGTTCAAGCACATTGCATTTATTTTGCACTTTATTTCCATTGTTATTATATTAGCTCCACCTCAGGTCATCAGGCATTAGATCCCGAAAGTTGGGAACCCCTGGTTTAGTGACAGACATGAGTTTGAGTAAAAGTGACATGGCTCTGAAAACATCCAAACAGGATTTGGAAATGGAGCCCTGGAAATTGGGAATGAAACTGGAGCAGGTGACTGAGGCTTTGTGTTAAAAGTCACAACTGAACCTACTAAGAGTCAAATGTGCCTCCAAAGTTACTGATGTGGAAGGAAACATCAGAAAATTGAGCACTGGTCAGGAAAATTATCCCTTCTTTATGAAGCTGAAGAAAGACAAACAAATGAAATAGAGAAAAGAGTGATGAGGGAAAGACAGTGAGAACCAGGATTGTGGAGCAGTTCAAGCAGCAGCTGTTTAAAAATATTTGCACCAAATGCATAAAAATTACTATGAGTTAAAATCTTACCAGAAAACCAGAAAATGAAATATTAGGCTGTCATTTGGTCAGATAAAAGATTATTGGAAAGAAGCAAATAGCAAAATTTGTTTAATGTTTATAATAGCTAAAACAGAAAATTGAAATCATTTTCTAAAGGGCCAAATACTAAAATAAAACTCAAAGCACCTCAATTTTTATATCATGATATATTTCTATTTTATTTTCTATATTATTTTAAATTTCTATATAAAATATTCATAGAATACCCTTTTCTGTATATTCAGTGGTAAATAAACACATGGTCTCTGCCTTCATTGAGCTGAGAGTATAGTACAATAAGAAACCAATTTTAAATAGGTTGCTTTCACAGAGGATTTAGATGATTGGAGGAAGGAGTGTAAATTGGAATAAAATATTTGATAGTTGGAGGAAACGTAAGGACAGCTTTCTTGTTCTCTTCTGACGAAGAAAAGAAAAACACTTTGTGTATTTTGCTGTTTTAAGAAGTATGAGCATGTGAGAAATCCATGTAATTTTTCCAAAAACTTACCTGTCAAAGATGGATATCAGCTTATCAGTTTTTAAGTTCTCATATCTTTTTAAAAATACTTGAATTTCTACCATGTAATTGGAGAAAGGAAAGGAAGACATCTGTAAAAAGAAAGACAAGTCAATATTTTGTAAAAGTCTTTGTGGTTGCTTGTCATACTTTTGTTAATTACTTTCCAGTTTATTGTTAATTTTTTAAAATGAATATTTCAGTGTGTGATTTAGAAGCTAAATCAGCTTGGTCACATAAAGGTATCCTTTGTACTTTGTTTCCTTCATGTAACTGCCTTTTTTCATCATGATTATGCTATAAAAAGGAAACAAATTTTATATCCAGTATATTATTAAAACTGAAACATGTCTAAAAATGTACACAGATATTTACTAGATACTAGGGTATAAATTGGAGAAGGAAATGGCAACCCACTCCAGTGTTCTTGCCTGGAGAATCCCAGGATCGGGGGAGCCTGGTGGGCTGTCGTCTGTGGGGTCACACAGAGTCGGACACGACTGAAGCGACTTAGCAGCAGCAGCAGGGTATAAATTCCCATCCGTATATAGGGCTATTAATATTTGGGGGCCTGGACTACCAAACAAGATGCCTGGGTAGCCATCATAGTGTAGCCAGTATCATCAAGTCTGACTTATATGTGATTACAATAATGAAAATCTTTTTAAGTTGCCAACTTAAATAATATAATAACACAGATATTAAAGGTACTTTTTTCTCTTCTTAGTACTACATGATTTTGCACAAATGAGTTTATTAGCTGGCATAATTTTCACATTACAGAAAAGTGCAGACTTTGCAGAATGAACTAAATATTATATACAGCTGTCTCCCTATTAATAAGTAAGTATGTTAGTTGCTCAATCATGTCCAACTCTTTGCAGCCCCATAGACCATAGCTTGCCAGGCTTCTCTGTCCATGGGATTCTGTAGGCAAGAATACTGGAGTGGGTTGCCATTTCCTTCTCCAGGGGATCTGCCTGACCCAGGGATTGAACCTGGGTCTCCTACATTGCAGACAGATGCTTTAACCTCTGAGACACCAGGGAAGCACCATTTTCTTTGTACTAAAGCAGTTTGTGGGTCCAGCTTGTTAATCTGAAGATTGTACTTAGAATAATTACTAATTGATTGAACAATGGCAGAGTTGTTATAAATCCAAAGTTTGTAAAACATTCTGTTTATAGTTGTTTGATTTCAAGTGACATGTATAAAGGCTATATGAAAAGGTTTAATAAATGCTCAGAAAATCTAAAGTTTAAAAATATTTTTCTATCAGGGTAGTCTATTCTTGCTCTCCTAAAAATCAATTTTTCCCCTTCGTTTTTACTCTTAGCTTATGAGAAGCTATGACATTTCACCCAGTTTTTCTCAGAATTTTAAAGAAACAGAAATCTTGATTTTATTTCATCACCCATCTTTGTGGAATGGTCTTTTTTTTTTTTAATTCAAAACAAGGCCATTAGCATCCTGGCTTCTATTCTTCCCTAGTGAACTAACATCATCTGCGGTCCAGCCTTTAGCCTGGTTGGCACAAAACACAACTGAGGCCCCCAACTAGGCAATTTGATATTAATGAAGATCACACAATCGGCCTTTTAATTTACAGTGAGAAATGTAACTGTTTAAAGAACTGGACTGTTCACCTCTGCACAAGCATTTGCTTCTTAATATAAAGAAAAGACATTTTTGAGTATCGTGTATCAAAGATCTGTGCTAAGTGCTTCAGCAGGTAGCATGGTACCTGCTGGCACTGGTCTAAATGCACTCTTCCAGCATTTAGTATGTATGCCCAATTAGGTCCCTAATAAGTACATTGTTCAACTGTTATATCCTCATCTATATTCAGAATAATCCTTGATAGGTTAAACATATAGGCATTATGAGTGTTTCTTCTATAGACAATACATCTCCATTATTAGCTTGACACTTGTTATTTCATCTTATTTTGCTTTTATTTTCATTGTCAGTTCATAAAATTGATGCATGTCTGTTATGATAACGAATTCAATGCAAAATGGCATTTCACATGCTACTAGTTTCCACTTGGGCGAATATAGATAAACTGAAATGTCCTCTATAAGGCATAGGCTGAATATGTGAGAGTATCTCAAAAAATCAACCAAGCTTCCTAATCTACTCTAAAATCTAATTTTTACCCAAGTTATAATTATGCTTATAGCCAATTTCTGCAGCTATACCAGGGAATCATTGAACAGATGGAACACGGTGTCTCAGAGAACAAAAGTCCATAGAATCAAATTAACACTTGGAAATGAAAGTAGCTTTTAACTATGTATTTAAGATAACCAAATAATGACAGTCATTTGACATTTAGGAGTAGTCTGTACATTTTTAAGACTTCCTATCCAAAGAATCCAGTTATGTTTTATGACAAGAGAAATTAGGATAAATAGTCTAGGCTGTGCTAGCCTTTTTAAAAATCCGCTACACAGGAGAGTCTTTTTATTTAAAAAATATATATATTTTCAAGGATCCTCTGGCGCTTTCAAAATGATATGTAAGACGGACTAGCCCTATGCCAAATATCACACCATTGTAGGGCCTATTACATGCTGAGATTTTAGTTGAGCTAAAAAGCATATGGAAGAAATTCAGAATATGTGGTTTGGAGTGGTTTGAAATGAGTAGTCATTATGTCTCAATTTTATCACCTATAGATATGTGATATAGTATTGTTAGAATCAAAATTAGAAAGGTATTCCACACATTTTAGGTTGTAGTCCTCAAAAAGATCAATTTTTACAGAGATTTTTTTAATTTGTTATTTTAAAGATGTTTTTCTCCAACAGAATAACCTACATAAGCACACACACAGCTATTATGTGAGGGGTAACACCTCCAATCTCACTGAACTAGGTTAAACCAGCACTGACCCTAAATGGGTCAACAATACAGGATTCTCCAGTTATGGCTGGTCAAGGAGATCCTCCAGCAGCTATCGCCTGTAGAAATTGGGGGATATAATTCGTGATAGAGCAGTTATCTTCATGCCAGAGTATTTGGACTACTGGGATTCCCCAAAGGGATTTCAGGAGGAGTAAGGGAATCCATTTGTACATCCTCAGCCTACATGTGTCTTCATTCCTAAAGACGGTCAGCCTGGGACCTCATCTGGGCTTGCATCAGATGCAAGCCCACTGCGGTCTTTTCTTTCCCACCTCTTCATTCATTCTCAGTTGCTTTTCTCTTATTTTAAAAGAAAGACATGGGCCTCCCTATTAGTCACTGTGAACACTGCCCAGAGTACTAAAACAAAGAGACAATGGGAAAATTCAGTGCGTAGGAAGTCTCCTTAATCAAGGCAGTGTAACTGCCCTTTCATCCTTATCATTAAGGGATAAGTTCAATCAAATTATATTTCTGTGTTTTTTTGAAATATTCATGAACATTTATCATATACTTGTGCTACTGGGTTCAGTTATATACTACTAATAATCATGATTTTTGATTACAAAAAAAGTTGTAAGATGTAAGGCCTCATTGTCTCAGGAAATTTTTTAAAATAAATTTAAAATTTTAAACATATCTTTTGGAAGAAAAGTATAATGTGATAAAATAGTTTATATAATATACTAAAGTAAAATCAGGAAAATTGAAATGGAAATGCAATTTCAAAGAAAAAAGGACCAACATGAGAATTTTTTCTTTGAAAGGATGATGATAGGATGAAATTGCTGTGTTATTTATATACCACTGATTTTTTTTAAAAAAGTAGTATTGTCAGTTCATTTTAAAATGGCAATGTTTACAACATTATATATTTCACATAATTATTTAAACTTGGAGGTGAGAATAATATTCTTTGGGGGATAGTCTTTTGTAGATGCATAAGTAAAAAAAAGGTAAAGACCTGCATCATTATAGCCAGGCCATCAGAGTGGACACAGTTTCTCAGAGCTTATGATACTGTCCCTAATTCCCAGGACTCAAGTGCCTAGTGGTGTAGAAAAATGTAGTGAAGTGCTTGTCAAGCTCACCACAGCCAAGGGCGAAACTGAGTAAATGTTTAAGTAATTTCTGTACAACGTCACTTTGTTGAATATAGAAGCTCAAGACTTGTTATTGTTAAACTAGGTCAGAGAAAGAAAAGACAAGAAAATAAGTTTGAGGCACATAGTTTGGCTTCAAGCCTTCTGGGGGCCAGTTTGGAAAATGTGTCCTCCCATAAATGATCATAAATGATGATTTCATCATCATTTGTCCAGAGCTATAAAGACCAATTATGCAAAGTTTTTAGAGGCTTCTGAAGACATGCTCTGTCTTTGCGTGGTATCCTATTTCTAAAGTGCTGATTTTGGATGGAAACCTTTTGTCTTAAATGTACACCACAAAAGATCTTATTATCTCAATACCTTAGGTTTTGTTCCATCAATAACCTTTATTCAAATTCAGTAATTGCCCTATGTGTCGAAAAATAAAACCTGGAGACGTGTCTAAACTCTGCTTAAAAGTAATGAATCATAATAAAATTTTACTTTCCAGTGGCATAGGTTCTTATAGAGAGGGACTTCATTTCGTTTAACAAATTTGAAAAAGTGAGTTTTCTATATTATTTTCTGACTTTGAATTAAAAGATTTAAGATATTTGAAGCCTATCAGCAAGAATATAGTTCTTAAACTATATCTTTCTTCTGAAAAAGTGTGAGATGTTAATATATATACACTCCTTTTAATATAATGTATTTGATTTAAAGACATGCTATGGATACACTTGTTAAAGAAGCCTAAATAATAAAACATTTGAGGCCAGTGTAAAAATGAAGTGGAATTGTCCCAGTACTTTCTCCATTAAATATTAAGCACTCAATATTTTGAAAACAGCTTTTTTACCTTCTAATAATATTAAAATATTCCTATTTTATAAGATATTTAAGTGTAAAACTTTTATGTAGCTCATAATTTTCACTTCTTACAGTTTCAAAAAGGTATCAGAAGCAATTAGATTCTGTTGAATTGGGCTTATACAACAAAGTCTTAGCAGTCCAAATTCCCCCGGCAGCTGGTTGGAAAAGAGCAGGGATGGAGGTCACTGCACTGAGGACTTTTCTTCCTGACCTCTTTTGTTGAGCTCATGCATCCTTCATATAACACAAAAAAAGGGAGGGATGGAGAGACTCCTGTTCTTAAAACTGCTATCTCGCTTTTCTCTCAAAAGCAAGCTTCTTCCAGATAAAATGGTGTGGGGTTTTTTTTTTTTTTTTTTTTTCACATTTTATTATGAAATGTTTCAGACATAAAGGAATGTTGAAAGAATTGTATAGTCCTGCCCCTGTCACTTACTTTTTACAATTAACATTTGATTATATTTGCTTTGTCACATCTCTGTCTCTCTACCCAGCCATCAGTCTGTCTTTTTCTTTCTTTCTTTCTTTGGAAAAGGGGTGTTCTCTCTACCTCTATGATGAGTATGAAAAGCGAAATGAAAGTGTTTGTTCCTTAGTCATGTCCAACTCTTTGGAACACCTTGAACTGTAGCCCACCAGGCTCCTCAGTCCATGGAATTCTTCAGGCAAGAATACTGGAGTGGATTGCCATGCCCTTCTGCAGGGGATCTTCCCGACCAAGGGACTGAATCCAGGTCTCCTGCATTGCAGCAGATTCTTTACCTTCTGAGCCACTGGGGCTTATATCTCAGTGTTTTCTTTGTTCCTAGCACTATGCTAAAGCCTTTACAGCTTAGCCCCAGGCATGCCCTGCTTCTCTTCCCACCCTACCCACACCCCAGTGTACCCAAACTCAATGTGTGCCAGACATCTCACCCATCATCTGAATATTACATGGATTCTTGCACCTTCTACGTGTTTGAAAACTCTCTTTCGTCTATGGAGACTTTTCCCTCCTCTTTAACTCTGACTTATCCTTCAGGATCCTTCAGCTGTCGCCATTTGGGTGAACATTTTTCTCCAGACAATTAACACCTACTTCCAGTGGTAAATGTTTAACAACCCATCACTGTGGAAAGAAAATGGCCCACATTTGTAGGACTTGCAGATTTTGTTGGTATAAATTCTCTTCCCTACCGCTGGTGTCAAGCTACCTACAGGAAGTTCGTTACTGAACAGGGAGTTTAAGCAGAGATGCGCTCAGTGCGCTCTCTCCAGCTGACAGCAGCGCTCCCCACTCCACGGCCTTCTCCTCTCTCACCCCTGACACTGTGTGCTGTTGGTGATCCAGTGATCTCCTAAAGCAGAAACCATGCTTCACTCCTATTTCTGTTGCTAGCTGTTAGCTCACGGCAGGCTATAGAATAACAAAGGATTCACAAGAACACTAAATGAATACATGATTTGGGTACTAAATTGTATTCTATAGAGTACCTTCCACACTGCTGATTCAGTTAAAACTGAGGAATTACAGTAGTCACTCAGTGGATGGACGGGAACAGTGAGCCATAGGGAGCTAGGGTCTGTGTTAGCCCATGTGTTAGAACGTGTCTTTGCCCTGGCACTTGACCACTCGTCGCTGTGAAGCTGCTGCAAGTTTCCAATTCCCTTCAGAGCCTGTCAGCATTCACTCAGCAGGCCATTTGGCATAGGTACCTTCCAGACTTCACGAGGAGTCAGCAGGGCACTGAGTTAAGGTCAAGAAGGACACATGGTAAAAGCGAATCTTTAAAGATTCCCTTGGTCTGTACATTAACCTCTGAGGGAAATGGACTGTGCCAGAGTGCCTAGCTTTTGAAAATAGTAGCATAATACCCCAGGCATAAAAGAAGATTAGAACTTAAAAGGTAAAGTAAGAGACAGGCCCAAAAAAGAAGTGATAATTATTTGAATGGAAACACAAAATGTAATTTTACTTAAAATTGCTCATTGTTTTTAACCTTATGAAAGATTGCCTCTCAGTTTTGGACTTTCGAGTTAAAATAAGTGATCATATTCTTCTCTGAAAATTTGTTAACAGTAGTTTCCTATTAAAAATTGTTTCATGTATGGGCTTCTTGGGCTTCCATGCTGGCTCAGATTGATAAAGAATCTGCCTGCAGTGCAGGAGACAGTGACCCACCGGTTGAGACTCCGCACTCCCAGTGCACGGAGCACAGGTTCAACCCCTCCCCTGCCTGGGGATCTAAGATCCAGCATGCCATAGGTTTAACGTAAAAAGTATTTTTTGTGCCCTCATTATTCCATATTCTGAATTTTAAGCTGAGCTACTGTGATCCATTTCCACAACCTAAATAGAGTTAAGTTCCAAGAATGTTAAACGTGACATTGTATTTGGATGTCACAGCTAGTAAAAGCCTGAAAAATGTGCATTTTTCCTTGACCTTTCTATAGAATTATGGACTGTTGAGGGTTTGCAATTGAGCCTAAGTATTTAAATAAGAGTTTTAATGAATAAGAATACTAAATATGCAAGAACCTTTATATCTGAACTTAGTTCTATCCTACTGTTGTTCAGCTCCTCTAAGAGTTTAATTATATATTAATTCAGATATTTTATTTGAATAGTTTATATTTTTGTGGGTTGTAAATGTGTGGTATTCATTTTGATTTTGATTATGTGGAAGATAGTGAAGGTAATTGCCCAGGATAAAGCTTTGAGATATTCACTTTTAAGGTCTCTTCTTACTGTTCTTTGCTTAAGTTCACTGACTTTTTGAGTAAATACATTTGAATTTTATAAAAGATGTACTAAGACCTCTTACTTACCAGGGTTACTGAGAAATCTAAAAAGAGATAAATCTCTTCGTTAAGATGAGTTACTTACCATTACCATATGCTGTGAATTACTATTTGTTGGGAGCACGGCCATGAATACATAAAGTAAGATACCTGCTCTGTACCCTCTATAGTACTCTCCAGGAAGTCCCTAGGTCTGAAAAATAAAGAATCCTAAACTGGCTCTGGCTGTCAGAATGTTCTTTTACATTTGAAATCCCACAGTTATTTGTGCATTTTTCTGAGTTCCCTGGCTCATATTGAACTGAAAAGGATGGCTCTACGTAATTTGTTTCCCTTCCTTTCCTATTAGTTCCTTTGTTTTCGTTGCTCTGGTTATGGTTTTTACAAGTCCTTTAATGAAAATTTTCTAAGAGATTAGCCTTCTTAGATATTTTTCACTTACTTGACTTTACTTTTTTCCCCTTCTCATTCCTCTTAAATATATCCAGTTACACTTCTAGACTACTCTTTGCTGCTTTTCTTGTTGTGCTTCTAAATATAGTCACCAGTTTTGGAGTCCTCCCACATGTTCCATTCCTTGTGTCTGTTGGATTGATTTTATGATCTGGCCATACTGTTTTTGGAGAGGGTCAGACTCTTTCCCCTTACTTAGCACATCATGACTTCTGACAGACTGGGTCAGTCAGACTGGGGAATATTAAGCCTAGGGTTGTAGTAGCACACCAGTTAGTCAGACTGATGCAGAATTTAACTGAACAACTCAAAAAAATATGTAGGAAAACCACTGTAAGGCGACTAATTGCTACCCCACATTTTTTCCCCCTTAACAAATGTCCTTTAGTAGTCTTAAATGTCCTTTAGTAGATCATAAATCATCTAAAATTCAAGCACAGAAACTTTAAACTTTCAAATGGCCTCTAGGACAGGTTTTATATAAAGAATCACAATTGCACATCATAGATAATAACTAAATATTATTAGAAACTCAGAATAAAGTTTTAGGGAGGGCCAATAAAGTTTTAGGCACACTCCATTTTCTCCTCCAAAATTCTGACCAATTAACAGACTTAATTAACAGAACCAATTATAAATGAGAATCCATGTTTCCACTTGGTTATCAGAGAAAGACAGGATTGTAGCTTAGTATTGCAAGCTATTCTGCCTGCAAATGAGTGAAATAAGTTTTAAGTCCATATGGGAGAAATCCATAAGTTCTGGTTTGAGAGATCAGTAATTTTTAACACCAAATAAAAATCCCATTATCTGGATGGACCACAGTAGATTCACCTAGTGAAGGAAATCTTGCTTGCTTCCATTTTGGCAATTATGAACAAAATTAGTATAGACATCTGTGAACAGGAGTTTGTGTGGACACGTTTTCAACTCTCTTAGAAAAATACCAAGGAGCAAGAGACAGAACAAGCCTGTGTGCATTTCAAGATCCTGCTAGCATCACTTTTGCTAATGTTGCTTTACCCAAAGCAAGACATGTGGCCATGCCTGTATTGGGAGTGGGGAAGTGATGGGGAAAAATAGATGCAAACCAGTTAGATGTGTTGGGGGATACCTTCTATGGTGTCATTGTCACTAGAGAAAAAGAAATAGACAAAAATAGGGGCTGGGTGAGGGCTTTTAAGTTAGAGAAACAAGGAAACCAGCTCCCAGGTACACAGCTTCTAAGGCAGCATCACCTCTGACAAATTAACCCACCCAGAAGAAAAAAGTGACCCATTATATTTTCACTTCCTTGGGGTGAATAGAAAATCAGAGGCCCTTTTCTAGCCATTTCCAAGTTGTGTGACTGTTGCTGTGAGTTTTCTGTCTTATAAAAGTGTTAGGTCAGTGATTAATTGTTTGGCCCTTATCAAATAATGAAAAAGATTTCAAATCCAATTCTCAGAAGTCATAAGAAACAGCAAAAATATTTCCTTCCAAAAAAAGATCATAAAGCTTGTACTTACCATGAATTAAGAGACCAAAATGTATACCAGTTTTCACCTATAGACCTGTCTCTGAACAAACAGTGTGACTTAAACTGTTGAATTACAAACGTTTCTGATACTTTCTGATATGGTCTGCTAAGAATATTTTGTTATATTCCTATTAGTGGCAGTAGAATTAGAAAGAAAATCTTCTTGTATTAACACTTTCTACAAAGTCCCATATGTGTAAAAAGGATATCTTATCCCTTTCAGCTTCCCCAGTGGCTCAGCAGTAAAGAGCCTGCCTGCAATGCAGAAGACAGAGGAGATTTGAGATTGATCCCTAGGTTTGGAAGCTTCCCTGGAGGAGGAAATGGCAACCTACTCCAGTATTCTTGCCTGGGAAATTCCATGGACAGAGGAGCCTGATAGGCTACAGTCCATAGGGTCCCAAACAGTCGGACATGACTGAGTGATTGAGCATGCATGCCATCCCTTTTACTTTGATATATCAAAATCTTAAAAAGAGAACTTTTTTGTTTGTTTACTTTGCACTTCTTCAAACATTACCTTGAAAATTTAAAAAGAAATAGAATAGATTCATTAAAGTTCATATAGCATTTTCTAAAACTATATAAATAAAAATATTTAAAAAGCAAAAATGTTTATAATAACAATAACCTATGTAGATTGACTTTTTAAATTTGGAAAATGCAGTTAGTGGTAAAACTTAGACTTAGGTGTAACTTTTCTACATAAGTGCTAAAATACAAAATATGTGCCACCCTCTCTCACTAAATCCAGTTCAGTAGTTTTCTGCTTTTTCTTCTAGAATTTGTGCAGTAACCAGTAGATGAAAGAGTATCTAATGCTAAAACAAATGTTTTATGGCCCTTGATACTATAAATATTATAAATACTATTAATACCCCTAGGGAGCATAAAGGGTTAAGAGACTCCCTAGTTTGATCACTTCAAAGGACAACTTTTGCAAAAGAAGTTTCCTAAAGTAGTCTCCAAGCATGGAGACTGGAAATGAGTAGAAGATCCTGGTGACTCACTTCCTTTTTGTGCCAGTGCACGTTCTCTTTGTATAAACAGAAGAGGACAGGAACCTGCCTCATTGGAAATCTCAAAAGTTGCTCTTTGGCATTTTGAGAACCTCTAAGGTATCACAGGCAAGCACTTATGCCTGGAAGCATAAGCTTTGGAACTTGATTCACAGATAAATCCTTGCTTTAGTCGCTAAGTCATATGTGACTCTTGCAACCTCATGGACTGTAGCCTGCCAGGCTCCTTTGTCCATGGGATTGCCCAGGCAAGAATACTGAAGTGGGTTGCCATTTCCTTCTCCAGGGCATTTTCACAACCCAGGGGTTAACCTGGGTCTCCTGCATTGCAGGCGGATTCTTTACTGACTGAGCCATCAGGGAAGCCCAAGGGGAACAAAAAACAAACCTGATTTGGCTTACAGCAGTTTGTTATATATGTAAACTAGTCAACTAGTTAGAGTTCAATAAAAAGTCACCTGACTTCTCAACTATGTTTTTAAAATGCAGGAGCAACGGCTGCAGCCAGGAAGGAGGTGATAAGAAACAAGATCCGAGCCATCGGCAAGATGGCCAGAGTGTTCTCAGTTCTCAGGTGAGATCATGGTCCTCTGCTCTGTTTTGCCTTTGATTATATGTCGCTGAATAGTATCTTAATACTTTAGTCTGGTCATTTAAATATATTACTAGAAACTATTTTCTTTTCTTTAATTATATTTTAAAAATGGAATTGTTAGTTCCTCACTATTTTAGTGAAATTGAAATCTACTTAATTATTTCTGTAGAGAAAGCCTCTAAGTGGACTGCTTCACATTTTATGCCCTCTATGTGCTGCAGCACTTTAAAACATGTATTTCACAATAGAGTCAACATATTATGAAATAGAACAGCTATTATAATCCTATTTTTCATTCACTCCCTGTAGTAAAAGACTAATCTATCAGGTGTATTTCACTAGATTTCTAGGAAATGAACATGAACCATAAAGCTTGTTTATGAGAATCTATATTATTCTAATAAATTATTGAGAATGAAAAGATTATTTAGAGTTTCATTTCCCATATGTTAGTTATTTTTTACATGGATCATGCATCATGTTATTATTATGCATGGACTTAAGAAAACAAATATTTTCTTAAAAAGGACTAACTACTCTTTACTTAAATTCGGTTATCTATATTTAGATAATGCAAAGTATATTTCTCCTCAAAAGATTACTTTAATCTACAGTATGATTATATGTGAGGAGTATAAAATCAATTCACAATTACAGTATTAACAAGGGTAAATAGGACCGTCTTGGGGAAAAGTCCATCTCCACATTGTATAATATCATATTCTAATTTTTGCCAGATTTTTTCCAACTCTGAGTTTTTCATGGAGTAGCAACAGTGGCTCTTTTGATTTCTCCTTGTTGCTATTTCTATCTCACTCCTGGTAGAGTCACTAAAGAGTAATTTAGTGATTTGATACCTAAAGCAGGGAGCCGTGAGCAGGATGAAAAGCACCATCATCCTTTCCCAGAGATACCAGATCAAAGTCAGTAATAACTGTGCAGGAGCAGCGAAATCTTGAAAAGTCATGTTAAAGCTGAAAATAGAGCATAGTTGCTCCCTGCGGCCTGATGAATGAGGCCACCTTTGCTCTAATGCTTTACATTCCTTATTGAACTTGCAGGACTCATTCATTCCTTCTGAACAAATGTAATAAAACTTAAAGCAGCAATTATGTATCATGAAGAAAAAAATTAAGTAAAACAATGTAATAAAACTTGAAGCAGCAATTATATATCATGAAGAAAAAAAAATTCAAGTATAGTAACTAAGAGGATAATCCATGGTCAGATTTTTTAAATCTCCCTTTTTCTGTCTGGTTTTCTTTCCGAAGTCCAGTCAGCCCTACTTATTTTGTTGAGCTTTAGCAGTAAAACTTGCAACAGCTCTTTCCCTGGCTCATTTTTTTTTTAACATATTTATGGTGTCATGGAAGATACCCAGCAACACTTGGTTTTGTGACACCTGGTTACAGAATCAGAATTGTTTTCCATATCTTCAGGATTCAGAAGCATGTGAACCTCTGACAGTTTTATAATTCCCAACTTTATCTTAGCAGTCATGTCATTTATATAACATGACTTCTATATGAATGTGTGAAAATACAGTGTGTTCTAAGTAAAAAAGGGGGAAAAAAACCCCAAAACAACAAGGGAGCCAAGGAAGAGGTCAGTGCGCGTCCTTATATACATTTTTTCCCTGTAAGTCTGATCTTTTTTTTGAAAGAAAATAAAAGGTAATGTCCCCTCTGCCCTCGTTGTGCCTTTGCAGAGAAGAGAGTGAGAGTGTGCTGACTCTGAAAGGCCTGACGCCCACAGGCATGCTCCCCAGCGGCGTGCTTTCTGGAGGGAAACAAACCCTGCAAAGCGGTAAGCAGGCCCATTGGTGCACCCTGTGCTGGCACCTCAATCTGCTCTGTCATTAGAGCCCTGACTTACTCATCCATTTAAGTCTTGGTCTTCAGTTCTTCTCAGCTGAAAGAAGGGCTGAAACCGCCCCCCATCAGTTTGACCAGTCATACCCCAAATGGTAGCTCCTTCATTCGCTGGAATGTGGTCCTTACCCCACCCCCACATCCTCATTTGCACACTAATCACGATTTCAGGCCTCACTGTAAGACAGCTCATTTAGCTCACCTATATGCCCTAAAGGTTTGACCACTTGGAACCAAGCAGTTGCTAAAAACAACTTGTTAATTACATGTTTATTAAATGTGCTGGTTATCTACTGGAGTGAGGAAACAAACACATGCACACGTAAAAATACACATGTAAGTGTAGGATTCAGTGGAGAATGGAAGAAGAGTATAGAAGGATGACCTTGTTTGGAATAGAAGTTGAAGTCAAAGGTGTCTTTCCTCTGACTTACTCAGCAAAACTTGAGAGTGATTAGAATCATATTTCATTTTTTAAAAAGGATGAAAACATTTCCTTGAAGATAGCTTTTGTATTAAAATCTATAGTTTTTTGGATAAGTGCTATCCAATAGAACTTTTTGTGATGGTGGAAATATCTCTATCTGTACAGGAGCCACTGACAACATATGGCTATTGAGTGTTTGAAATGTAACTTACAACTGGAAATATCTTGTACAACTTGAAATATATTTGAAATATAACTTGTACAACTGAGAAATTGTATTTTACCTAGCTGTTATTACTTTGATTTAAATAACCATATGTGGTTAGTGGCTACTGTATTAGACAGCCTAGTCAATGTGCTCTTTTACTTTTGTTACTTTTGATATCTATTTTTACCAATATTCTCA
This sequence comes from Tragelaphus eurycerus, assembly GCA_935064755.1. Taxonomy (NCBI): domain Eukaryota; kingdom Metazoa; phylum Chordata; class Mammalia; order Artiodactyla; family Bovidae; genus Tragelaphus; species Tragelaphus eurycerus. The sequence goes on along the minus strand of CAKXYN010000004.1, from coordinate 66,029,333 downwards.
TTAAAGTACCATTTCAGCATACTTTATGAAAATTTTGCTTTTAGATTAGACCCTAACAGAAAAAAAATGAAAACAAAAATACGCTCTAAGGTTTTAAAACAGTCTCAGCCTCTTGCTTATTTTCCTGTATCTTTCCCTGAATCTTTTTTTTGTGTGTGTGTGTTTTCTTTTCTATTCCTGTCCCTCAGTCTGGAAGATCCTGGTATTCCTATGGTTATGTTATTTAGGTACAGCTCTTCTACGTAGAGAGTGATGCCCAGCTTCATGGATACGGTACTGCTAAACGGTCACCTCCTAGCAGCATCACTAAAATTTTCTTCATTTTCATGTGAATTTATTCCAACATCAATGTATTTGAGTTTCCACCAAAAGAAAAAAAATTTCTAAATGAGAGTAGGAAAATACCACAGTAAATAAATAAATAAATCCCCTATTTAATGTATAGCTAAAAAGAATTATTTTAGTAACTATGAAGGAAAAAAAATCAAAAAATTTCCCACCAAAGTAAACATGCTCTAAGAACACTGGCGTATTTATTTATCATATGCATAATAATTTATATGCACGAAATGCACAGCTACCTAATTAACTAAAACCTGCATAGTTTCTGAGAAGCACAGTTTTACAGTACAGCAAGTGTATTATCAGAAACTATGGATCACAGCTGCTTTAGAAGAATACACTTAATAATGGACAGTACACATGTCTAATATGTGTTGGTGCTGGTGCAACTCCAGATTCTTTTGCTTTACTTTTAAATTTAAGTGACTTGAGTTCTTACAATTCTTTGTTTTGTTTTCAGATTTTCACCTGTATTTTAACCTGGAATTTTTAGTTGTTCTGTTGTTTTATTTTAGATCCATTTGTTTGCCATTTGGTGTTGAACTTACACACACACAAGCACATACCCACAGCAGACATAAGGTTTTACAACCTTGTCAGTCCTGAGAATTTGAAAAATCAGTGTATATTTTAAATGATGTACACTAATACAGTTTCAAAATTCATTGTCTGATCTGCTTAAATTTGTCTAACAGGGGGATACTACTTAAAGTTTTACAGTTTGGGTTTTCTCCATAGTGGTGACCATCATGCATTTTTATCATAAGGAATCTAGAATGCACTGTAAGTAAATTATAGTGCACATTTGGCAATTGCTCTAGTCTTAAAACCTTAAATTAGAAGAAACATGCAAATTAAAGTCAAGAGGTAGGATTTTAATATTAAAGATTTTGGAATTACAGAGAAGTTTTGCATTTTAGCACTTAATTAGGGAAATATCCCCTAACCTTGATAACATAGAAAAACTCATGCACCTGTATAGAGCGAATATAGACCCTAAGCTTATTATAAAAATTGCTGATAAAGCCATGGGCTTTTAAAGTTTTGCCTCTGATATATGCTGAGGTCTCAGTATTTAGACTGACTTTTCTTTAAACTGCTAATAGAATTATTGCTGCTACTGGCATGTTACCACTTGATGGTAACATTTCAAGAGTTTTGTTTCTAACAATAATATTCCAGTGAGGAAAACTGGTTGTAAACTGGGTTACCTGGCAGAAGACATCCAGCCTATCCCGTCCCCTTCCTCTTCCTTTTTCCTTCCTCCCTCAACTTGAAACATGCTCCGTGTTTGTCTTTAGAGTCACATGTGTCATCAACTCGGAGGCAGCTCTTAATTTGCATGCCCCCTGCTTTTCTGTTCCACTAGGAAGTTGTGCTATTTAATATTAAATAGTGTGAATTATTCCACTGACAATATGGCAGTGCTTCAAGTTTTGCCATTTGGGGGGACATTTTAAAACTGTAAATCACCAGTCATCGCAGTGGATTTTTTCCATACGTCTCGTGAGTCAGATGCACATTTTCGATTGACCTAGTCCCTTGTAGATTCAATCTAAGTCAAAGAAACCTTTCCTGAGTGTTTTCCTAAAGGGTTAATCATGTGGTCATTTATTTAGTAAGCAAAATCCAAAGCGGTTCACTCAGATATGTGTATCCAGCTCATTAAAAAAAAAATGTCATTTTTGTGTTTTTTTTTTTCTTTCTTTCTTTTTAGCATTTCTGTTTTGTTGTCTGTGCCAGAATCCAGCACTTACAGGAACACTAATCATCTTAGCTCCCTTGATCGTCACTGATTTGTTCTTAGAGTTAAAAATCCTCTGCTCATTTTTCTCATTCATTTTGCACCCCCTTTCTTCTCTTCAGCTACTGTTGAGGCTATTGAGGCTGATGAAGGTAAATTGGCCAGTCCCCTTTCTGTTGTACCTGCAACAGATAAGGGCTCTGCTGGGTGTATTCATTTCTTTCTTTCTTTCTTTTTTTTCTTTTTTCCTTTTTTTTTTTTTTTTTTTTTGCTGTAGCTTGTAAAGAGTGTGTGGGTGTTGGGCTAACAGTTGTGGCTCAGTATTAACCAAAATGTTCTTGCTTTAAAGGGGAAAATGTCCTTTTCTGGTTTGTTTGTTTGTTTTTTTCCCTTAAAGCTATGTTTGACTTTGTATATAATGATCCTAGTATAATCACAGAAAACAAAAGGATAACAGATCTTGAACATGTGGGGTGGGGGTTATGGCAGCCGTTTTGACAAACAATGGATAAAACAATATTCTTTGAGCTGAACCATGTCCCTCCTCAGATCACTTTCAGTCAATACTGAAAAGGAGAGGATAAAAATAGCTTTATGAAATCTAGTCTTCAGAAATTTCTAGCAAAAAACAAAAGTTCACTTGAATAGCGCTTTGTTGTAGTTCAACGTTAATTTTTGTCTCTAAAAAATATCCCAAGAGACAGCTGTATTGAAGATAAACTGTTCTGCTAGTCTTATGAAATTTTAACCTACTGGTATTTGTAGGACAGCTAGCACCACCAAGATATTTTAAAGAGTTCAAAAATATCTAGTGGCCGTGGGAGTGACCGGTAACAAGCATAGTGAATATTGTCATCACTCAGCTGGTTGATGTCCACTGAGTGTCTGCTTTGCACCATGCACTGTGCTGCGAGCCTCAGGAAAATCGAGATACGCACATCACTGACTGCGCCCCAGCCCTGCTCAGTGACAGCAGAGTGGACCTCTCACAATTTCTTTTGTGCTCTTTGAATGTCAAGTAACGAGAGAACTGCTTATCCAAATAGTTTTGAGTATGATACATACCGTATCCCCTGAAAATTTTAAAAAGAATAATTTGAAGTTCCCCTTTAAAACAAAATTCTTCAGTTGTATTTTGTTCTTGCAAGATAATGTTTCATTGTTCCCAAAATTGTGTGATATGTTCCTTTGATATGATGTAAAATGTGCCACTTTAGACTCTCTCATTTGTATGTGATTTGGATACAGTAGGGGAAATGATAGCCCTGTAAGAGAAAATACAACTGTTTCCTAAATAGCAGTGAATAAACTGCTATTTATGTGGGAATTCTCTATTCCTCTTGGCAAATTCTAATCTGCAGTGTGCATTCTCGTTGGTAGTTTGGCTGTTTTCTGTGGTTTCTGTGACTCTGTGTTGTGTTAAGTATACTACCAATGTAAATTGCTAATACCCATTGTCTGACCAGCAACTACAGCAGAGCACACATTCTTCCAGACCAGCGTAGACAGAGTGATTAGAAACGGAGCCCTATTCCAGACATAGCCCTTGTTCTCGCTAGGTTGTGAAATTCTATGCTCCCACTCTATTGGCTTTTCAAACCTTACACAACCTAAAAAAGAGATTGCACTTTTACCATTTCAATTCATAAAATCGCATCAATTATGATGACTAACTTTTTATATTTATTCATTATGATGAAATGATATTCACAGTAGTTTAGCAAAACAGTAGATACTGCTTTTGTCCCTGAAAATCACTGAGTTTATTTTCAGGGTGGGTGCTCATTAGACAGCTCGGTTATTTTTCTGATTTCTGACTGAATTAGAGAAGAATTAAAAAGCTTTGCTTTGGGCCTTGGTCTTTCCCCATTTCCCTATCTTCTTCCTCTCATAGTTGACTAATCACCATGATGCTAACCTTTAAAATGCAGAGGGGGAACAAACTGTTTCTCATCGTTTAATGAGTTTGGAAGCAACTGTGTCTATCTTTTAAGAATCTCATCCATACTAATGAAAAGCACTGTACATTTGTGTGGGAGTGGCTAGCAAAGTTTCGGCTTGAAACTGCTTTCCTTTTTTTCTCAAATAGGGTAGGAAGGATAAAGGTACAATGAAATTGTCCTTCATCAGCCATGGAGATGCAGCCCAATTCAACACTGGTGATTGGCCCTTCAGTGTCTGGCTTGCGTTTTCACAGGGAGTAAAGCAATCTGGTGTTCCCCATTTATGTATGGTTCCCCATTTATGTACTTTATTTTCAGCTCACTGGTTGGTGTACCTATTGAAGAAAACCTTAAGTCTCTTGTACAAATGCTTTATCTATCTCTGGAGCATAGTAGGATAACTGGAAAAAAAAAAAAAGCAAATATCAGTGCTCCCCTTTTGAAAATTCCATGTTTTCATTGGATAAGGCCCAAATTCCCATTCATTTTTGCAAAGTGTTTTCCCTTTGTGATTTGTGAACCATCACTTAACATCTACATTGATCTACTAAGAAAGAGTTTTTCTTTAATTTATGCAGTAGACCAGATGAACATCAGTTTGGCCTGTTTGCTGCTGACGGAAAGACCAAATTTTTCTGCTTAGTGATCTGATCTTGATTTTTCTCAATTTCTTTTACCTTGTCATCCACTCCACATATTTCCTGAGTGGAGAAGCAGGTGTTTATAATTTCTTTTTTTTTTTTTTTTTTCATGCCACCATTGAATTGTTTGCCAAGAAAATCTCTCTGGGATGCTGAGATGGCATGGAAATGCCCCAAGTTCATTCCTTTTGTAGCTCCTTTTAGTTTCTGCTGTAAGCTCTTTACTAGATTTTTAGGTCTAGCTGCTTCAGTGAGTCTACCGAATTTGCCATTACTAGCACAATGGAATAGTCAAAGTAGGGCCATGTCCTGCTTCTCTGGGTTAGGGCATTTAATACAGTAATTGTGCCAAGGATGTGGCCAGTGGGTGCTGGGCCTAGAGACCTATTACTGGTAGCAACCTTCCTTTTTATATACCACTTCGTGGATCTAACCATTCATGAAGACAAGAAAAACCTTTACATCTTACTAACTTGAAGAGGACATTTTGGTTGGCAAGAGACATTGGCTGTTACCAAACCTCTCAGTTATCTTCGGGTATGGTAAGGAGTCTGTTGTGTTGTGTTCAGGTCCCGTCACTTTGTTCTCTACTAAAGGATTCCCTCTCTCACTGCGAAATTTCTAACATCACCTGATGCAACAGCTGTGCCCTTTGTGTTCCTCTGGCTAACCGCGATTTTTCTTTTCTTAATGATTTTCCGTTTAGCTATCAAAGGATTTTCACCACAACATAAGATCACTAGCTTCGAGGAGGCCAAGGGCTTAGACCGAATTAACGAGAGGATGCCACCTCGCAGAGATGCCATGCCCTCTGACGCCAACCTTAACTCCATCAACAAGGCTCTCGCCTCAGAGACTAACGGCACAGACAGCAATGGCAGTAATAGCAGCAATATCCAGTGACCACTTCCTGTTCACCTTTCCTTTTTTTTTTTTTTTTTTTTTTGAGCTGTAGGGCCTGATGGGGATGGCTGCGTATCAGCAGTTGGATGTTCTTGCCTCTGATGGTAGCTTATTTGCTCTGGGGCCAGGAGTTGGATTCAGTTTACACTATCATTTAAAAAGAGGGAGAGAGAATATAAACTATATTTTGGTGGGGGTGGTGATTAAACACCTCTTTTGGGTATGCCTTTTAAAAAATGCTTATAGGGAAAAAAAATTTTAAAAGAAAGCTAATGCTAGTATATACTGCAATGTTAGGGGAATGTACATGTTTTCCTACTGCATTGGGGGACTTCTAGATAGGTTAATGAGAGGTCTTTTATTATGTTACTGGACACGAAAACTTTGTCTAATTTCTTACTCTATTGTACGTTTACAGTTGCAGCACTAAAAATGGATGACATCAACCATTTTTAACAAAATGATGTACAAACTAAATAAGGACTATTTATTGATAATGTTTTGCTACTCTTGTCAGACAATGGCTATAAAATGAATTAGGCAGTCATAAAAAAAAAAAAAAAAAAAAAGAAAAAGAAAAAAAAAGAATGTTGCAAATTTGTTAAAATGCCAAAAAGGACAGTTTAATTTTGTACAGATTATGCTTACCTCAGGTTTCTTTAGTGTGCTTTGAATGCCTTTCTTTCCATATAACATGTGTTACTTTAGCAATGAATACCTTTCCTTTTCTTTTCTTTAAGTTTTAAAAAACTGGAATAATTACTTCTATCTTTTTTTTTTTTTTTTTGCTGTTTATATTTAGGGGTTTTTGTTGATAAATCAAGTCTTGGTTGTGGCTTGCTGAATTAAATATTTATGAGTGGTGCATTTTTAAGTATAGTAAACAAAACACCATATTAAGTATAGTGATAAAGCATCTATATTCTGTAAAAAAAAAAAAAAAATCTGCCTATGCATGTTTTTTAAGAAACAAAATGGCTGTATCGGCCTGTATGAGACTGTAATGCGCTTAGTGGTCTGACATATACTGGAAATGTATGTATACTGGCGTACTTTATATTCTCTAAAATGCTTCATGCCTTTGAAATTTTGTAATCAAAAAAAAGCTTTGAAAAAATCTAAAGGGGAGAGTATTCTTAAAAGTTTTTAACATAAGCTTGTCAGTGCACATATAGATGGTTAGCATGTTTAGCAAACCTTGTGAAATTTAAATAAGTTTGTAGTTACATGTGGAACTCTAAATGCATGGTAACTGTTAACGTCATAACGGTTTAGTTATTTTGTTCTGTTCTGTCATGTGCCACAAAATATGTACTTTTTTCACTTTTTTCCCTTTGTATATCAGTTACGGGTTACAACTGGTTCATTCTGAAAACAACCGCCACCACAAAAGTCCATTCATATTTTTTAAAAATTGTATAAGTGCCCAAGTAATTCACTACAGCCTAAAGCCTTGCCTTTGTAATTTGACTTCTGAGATGTTGGCAATCAAAGCATGCACTTGTAACAATGAAAAAGAAAAAAAGCATTTTATATTACTACTCAATAAAATGTGCATGAACTTAAAGAACTCTCCTCCTTTCCCTGAGTCTGCTGAAAGGATTTCCATGCACAAGCACCATGCTGTCTCTAGGTGCTGGGCCCACCACAGGCATCACAGACTGACTCTAACTGGCTTGTCTGAGAGCCTCGTGCTCTCAGGTGTGGTGCCTACTTCCACTGTAAGAATCTTGGTGGCTCTGTGTGTCAAATCAGACAAAAGTCTTGAAAGAGCAAATGCTGTCCTCTGGCTCCCTTGAAGATGGGAGCCAGTCCAGAACCAGAGCATTCCTTTTTATTGAAAAAAAAAAAAAATTGTTATCAGGTTGTTTCAGTTGTATTGGATGCCCTGTCTGCTAAATCAAAAAGAACTCGGCTACTAAGTGCATTTTCACCGCAGAAGAGAATTGCATTTGTATCAATAGTGAAATTTGTATCCCGGCGCTTCAGCTAATATCTAATCACCTGAAGATTTAAGATACACCAAATATTAGTTTGTTTCTAACATTGTTCATTTTCACTGCACTTTGTTTTATGTAATAAAGTATGCCTGTTATATTAAATAATAAGAATATGACAATTAGTGATATAGTGTACCAAAACAAAGATGTTCTAGATATATTCTCTGGCAAAGACTATCCCAAATTTATTTTGATGAATTCAAGCCTTTTTCCCCCTGTGGGTATTTTTCCATCCTTTAAAAAAATGACACCCAAGGAAAATATTTAGATGCGATATTTATTAGAATGATATGAAAAAAATGGTAATTCTGATACCAAGGTGTTTATTTTCTTTCTTATAACTGCAGAGAAAATATCCCAACCAAAAAAAAAATCTTTTCTTTGGATTCCTTTCTTTTACAAATTGTGCTGAGGCAACTATGGCATAGAAATAAACATTTGACATTAAAATAAGCGGTTGATGTGAGTATTGCCTGGTCTTTCTGCTCAGTAGTTAGGAAAGTTATAGCGTATATTTTTGCATAATAATTCAATCTATCAGAGAAATCAATGTAGAGCTGAAGTTGTTTCTCTAAAAGAGATAACATGCCTGATCATCAGTTATTAGGTCTATCTCCTTCGCCTTTGGGGAAACTGTTGGTTTCTTACGTTGCTTATTCCAGTGACTCTTTGGCTAAACACACACACAGCCTTCTGTCTTCTGCCCTTCTTCACCCTCCCCCAAGGTGACTTACATCTCATGGGGTTCAAACCCAGTACAGAATTTTTATCTAGCTTTTCAAGGATTAAGAGCTGGATTTGACTGACTGTAGGTCAGCAAGTTTTCTTACCCAAAATATCCTCTACTTACAGTCTTTTAAAAGACTTCCCTGATACCTCAGTTGGTAAAGAATCCACCTGCAAGGCAGGAGACCCCCGGTTTGATTCCTGGGTCAGGAAGATGATCTGGAGAAGGGTAGGCTACCCACTCCAGTTTTCACGGGCTTCCCTTGTGGCTCAGCTGGTAAAAATCCACCTGCAATGTGGGAGATCTGGGCTCGGTCGCTGGCTTGGGAAGATCCCTGGAGAAGGGAAAGACTACCCACTCCAGTATTCTGGCCTGGAGAATTCCATGGACTGTATAGCCCATGGGGTCGCAAAGAGTCAGACTGAGCAACTTGCACTTTTTCTTTCACTTCACTTTCGTAGTGTATTTTTTGAAGAAAAGAAAGAAAAATCTTCAGACAGTAAACTTGTATGAGGAGCAAAGTGACGAAGGGAGGAACCTCTCCGGGTGTCGACTGTGGGGTTCCCACGGACAGCATGTCAGAGGGGAAGCCTCTTGTGCTAACAGCCTAGAGAGGGCCGTGCTGATGCCAAATCCCCCAGAAGCCTCTTGTCCCAATACATTCCTTCCCTTCTCTCCCCACCACATTTATGTGAAATTATAAACCTGAGGACACATCCGTCTTTCTGCCTAGAAACTAAGGCCCCAGCTTGAAGCCAGCACCACAGGAGGGACTGTACCATGGGGATGACTTGAATGTCTCACACTTGCCCTTGACTAGTTCAGTGTCTCCCATGTGCTGGATCCCTCTTGTCATACTCCGCTGAGAAGCAGGGACCTTGAAGTTTGTCCTGCCTGCCTGCATTTGTTTCAAGACTGGAAGCCCCTTGAGCTGGGCAAATCTGTGATACCCAGACTAACGTTTGTCCTTTTGCTATTGTAGGTAGCCTTCGACTTTATTCATGCTACAGAACACAGCCTCTGCTGTGTTCCTCAGGTTGTTCTAAGCTAGTTTTTTTTTTTTTTCCACACACAGACACACACACACACACAAACGCCTGGCAGTTTTGTTATTTAGCCACTAAGTCGTGTCCAACTTTTTGCAGCCCCATGGATTATTTTCCCAAGCCAAAACACTGGAGTGGGTTGCCATTCCCTTTTCCAAGGAATCTTCCCAACCCAGGGATTGAGCCCACATCTCCTGCATTAGCAGGTGGATTCTGTACCACTGAGCCACCAGGGAAGCCCGACAATCTTGAAAGCCTATCAGTTTTCATTACAATGTTAAATGTTAGCATTCTGTCTTACTAAAACAGTAAGACAGTGTCTGGCTTAAGGCTGAGCTGCTTTGTAATGCCATTTTTACTTGCTGTTTCATCTTTATTCCTTTTATATAAATTTTGAGTTAATGCCAACCACAAAAGCCCCTGGTGAGGTCCTTTCATGATAAATTTATTTTTTTTATAAATGTACACCTAGTACTGCTGCTACTGCTGCTAAGTCGCTTCAGTCGTGTCCGACTCTGTGCGACCCCACAGACAGAAGCTCACCAGGCTCCTCTGTCCCTGGTAATGGGAGGCAAAAGTGAAAAGTGAAAGTCACTCAATCATGTCCAGCTCTGCAACGTATGAACTATAGCTAGGCAGGCTCCTCTATCCAAGGAATTCTCCAGGAAAGAAGGCTGGAGTGGGTTGCCATTTCTTTCTCCAATGGGAGACAAGAAGTGCCCAAAGAAATGGTCATATTCCTGGTGATGGCATTTTCAAGAGGCAATACTGGCAAATTGGAATCATGTGGGAAAACAGGGACCCAGCAAGGAAAAGGGGCTATTTTAAGCAACAATTAAATAAACTTAAAAGGTAAAGGGAAAGAGACATAATAGCCTTAACATTGAGTTGATAATTCCAAAAGACTGTGCTTAAATCAGAATGATGCCTACTGACCATAGATGTTGCTAGTGAATGAGGCAGCTTAACTAGAGAGTAAACTTTAGAAGAAAGTGGAATGGAGGCCTCCCCTTCAGAGGCAGGATTAAAACCTAGGCAGACTCAATTCAGTGCCATAAGCATCTTCTGAACGATGCTTCATGAAAAGAGCCATGCTAGATAGACAGCAGAAGGCGCTCCCTTCAGAGATAATATTGAAGCTACCTTCCAACAGAAAGAGTCCAATTCCATGTAATTATCCAGTCTCTGGGGAGCACAGAACTTTGGTTTGCAGACTGTTCCTTGGAACCTCGTGTTCACAGGAATGTCATGGGGCTGAGCTTTCTGCATCAGCCAGAACAGCCTGTTAATCTGTTTTGTATGTTGTGTTCTATATAAGATGTCCCCTGAGAAGAGTCTCCACTAGATTAGAAAGCTCAAAAACTATTATATAAGGTTAGTGCAAAGCAAAGTTGACTTAAACTCCAGTTTTAAGAGGTTCTTATCAAGTTATATTCTGAAATCAGTTTATATTAAGTGCAAGGGACATGTAAGTTTCTTCCCAGACAGTTCCACATTACCAGCAGCGCTAAATCCAACATCTTCAAGGCAGCACATGAGGCTGTTCACAATCTGACTCTTCCTGTTCTACCCCCACTTTCCCCAACCGGAACTTGAGCTTCAGCCATGCCAGACATTTAACAGTGTTCAGAAAACACCAGGTTTCCTTAAGCTTCTAGGTCTTAATTCATACATCTTTCTATGTGGAATGACCTCTCCTTTATGGATGTCAAATTTACTTAAATACTTGGACCAGGCATTTCCTCCTCTATTAAATACATAGTGTCCTGTACTGCCTCTATTTTAGCATTTAATACACTGTTTAATTGTCCATTGTCTTTGTCTGACACTTCAGCAAGAATTGTTGCTTATCTTTGTTTTCTCAGCATGTAACAGTGCCTGGCATAATATTTCTTGGAAGAATAGCAGGGAGGGAAAGAGGATGAAAATGTTTTCATCATGATTTCAAGATACGGGTTACTCCAGAGTCCAAGTAGCAAACCCTTATTAAAGGACGGTGAAAAAACTTATCCTACCTCAGTTTTCCCACTCTTTCTCATAAGTCTCTCCTTGGACCTGAAGGTCTGGAGTGGAATATATATTTTAATGAGCATCACCAAAATTCTTATGCTCAGACAAGTTTGAGAAATCATATACTATTTCTATAGAAAATGTAAAGTTCAGTCCTCTCTAATTCAACAGAGTATCTGGCATGGACAAATATTTTACTGTTCATAATTGCAATAGCCTCCCAGATGGTGATCGTGGTAAAGAACCTGCCTGCCAAAGCAGGAGACATAAAAGATGTGGGTTTACTCCCTGGGCTGGGAAGATCCCCTGGAGAAGGAAATGGCAGCACACTCCAGTATTCTTACCTGGAGTATCCCATGGACAGAGGAGCTTGGCAGGGCACAGTCCACAGAGTTGCAAAAAGTTGGACACAAATGAAGCAACTTAGCATGCATGCATTGCTACTGCACAGAATGAATTTAATTTTTGCTTACAGTTTAATGAATATTAATTTAGATGAAAATATGGAAACTTAAAGTATTTATGTAAACCTCAACATCCACTACTAGACAGGTTATGGGGAGGATGTGGTGGCCTTTTCAAGTTTATAAGACTTACCAAAAAACAGAGACAAGGTGGTTAACTCCAGATACTCTTCTGTGAAGAATCAATGAAAAAACCTCACATGTCTCAAAGTGAAGGAAATGCTTTCATATTGAAATGACTGTTTCCCCCACATCACTCCTCCTATGATAACAATCGCACTCCCTATCACCACCAGCTGGTTTATCTTTAAGAATCTCATAGTGTACCTAAAGTTTTACTATGAGAAAGTCATTCCTTTGACTTCAACAATACTTTCTCCAAAAGTCCTTTATTAAAAGGTTCACAGTAGAGAAGAACACTACAAGCCACTGTCAGCTGCTAACGCCTTAGAGAGAATTAACTTACCCCAGATCTGACAGGACTGACCAAGGACTAACATAGATGTTTTTATAGAAAGGGTCAGGCTGCAACTGGAGCCTGGCATGTCACTCAGATAAGCGGGTAGGAACTCTGGCTCTCAGAGAAAAGGACTCTGATATGATCAGCCCATCCATTTATTGTGTAGCTCTTTGTGCTAGGCAGGTGTGAGCAGAGAAACATGCAATGAAATTCAAGTCACAATCTCTCCTCTCACAAGATACAATAGCAGTGAAAAGAAATCAGTATTTTGTGTGACACATGTTCACATCTGTGCAATGTACTCTATATGAGCTCCAGCCTGGAGTTAGAACTGAGCTGGAATTTTTATAGCTCTGCTTACTAGTTACCCGTGTGATCTTGATAAACTTCCTAAGCCTCTTTAAACCTCACTGTATTCTTGGTAAAATGAAGGCAATATGAGTAATTAATTCATAAATTTTTCTTGAAGATTAAAAAGCATAGTGCAAATAAAGTACTTGCGTGGTAACTGGCACAAAATAATCACTCAATAAACTTTAGCTGTGGATGTGGTATTTAGCAGCATACTGAGTCATATGGGTCCCTAAAATAAATATTCTATAGATGAAGATTGTGTGTATGTGTGTGTGTATGAATGTACTTGCAGGTATGTGTGAGTGTGGTGGGAGTTGGGAAGGTTCATGTAGTCAGAAAACCCTTCTAGAAAAAATGGTATTTGGTTGGAACTTTTACTATAAGGGTGGGTTGGTAGATGAGGGATGATCGGGGAGGGGATCAAAAGGCTTTCCAGCCTGGAAGAAAAAGTAAGAGCAAATAAGAAGCTCCAGAAAAATAGTGATATGTCAACCACTATGGTTAGGGTTTCCCTGGTGGCTCAGATGGCAAAGAATCTGCCTGCAATGCAGGAGACCCGAGTTCAATTCTTGGGTCTGGAAGACACCCTGGAGAAGGGAATGGCTAATGGTACCCCACTCCAGTACTTTTGCCTAGAAAATCCCGTGGATGGAGGAGCCTGGTAGGCTGCAGTCCATGGAGTTGCTAGAGTCCGACACGACTGAGCGACTTCACTTTCACTTTTCACTTTCATGCATTGGAGAAGGAAATGGCAACCCACTCCAGTGTTCTTGCCTGGAGAATCCCAGGGACGGGGAAACCTGTTGGGCTGCTGTCTATGGGGTCACACAGAGTCGGACATGACTGAAGTGACTTAGCTGTAGCTGTATCCACTCCAGAATTCTCGCCTGGAGAATTCCATGGGTAGAAGAGCCTTGGCAGGCTGCAATCCATGGGGTCTCAGAGTCTGACGTGATTGAGTGACTAAGCACACACACAACCTCTATGGTTAAAGCATAAGAGTGGTGGACACAAAAGGAGAACGATAGGTGAAAGGGGAACCAAATCAGTTATTTGTATCAGGAGGTTTTTCAGTTACAAGTGACCAAGTACCTAATTGTGCTCAAGTCGTTAAGACATTTACAGTCTGTGACATGGACAGAAGGGACTGTATGGCTCCAGGGTTAGTTTGGTGGCTCAATATTATCAAGGACCTAGGCTCTTTCCATGCTTCTTCTCACACTTTCTCTTGGCTTCTGTCTTCACAGTTGAAAAGCTTATCGCATACATGAATTGGATGGCAGACATCAACACAACATTGTAAAGTAATTATCCTCCAATTAAGAATAAATTAAAAATAAATCTAGAATCCTGAAAATGTTAAAAAGTTGATTCTCATGAAATATTTTCAATTAATTAAAAGTAAACATTGATAAGCTATAAAAAATTCTATTGCAGCTCCTGGTGTTACTTCCTTTCACCACGAAAATAAGTTGAAAATAAAGCAAAGTTTATACTATTTCTTAATTTATTTCTTACCATGGTCATGTAAATACTACCCTGGTAGGGTCATAGTAAATCTAGAAGGAGCAAACAAAAGCATAATATGTAAGAGGGCTTTGTGGGCTGAGGTGAATCTTTGCATGGAGGAACCTGATAAGAATTGGACAAAATTTAACAAAATAGTTTAAGATTGGTAAAAGCAAGAAAGGAAGAGTTACTAAGTGAATTTTGAAGAGTTAGCAATAAATAATTGGGATAAAAAATTTTTTCTCTTAAGTAACTTTTTCCCAATGGTTTATCTATTTAAAAAACTTGTTTAATTGAAGTATAGCTGACTTATGCTGTTTTGCTAATTTCTGTTGTACAGCAAAGTGATTTAGTTATACATAATATACTTTTTTTCATGTTCTTTTCCATTATGGCTTATCATCAGGTATTGAGTATAGTTCCCTGTGCTATACACTAGGGCCTTGCTGTTTATCCACCCTATGTATAATACTTTGCATCCATAATTACAAACTTACAAGCTTTTGAACAAAATAAAGTCCAGAAATAGACACACACAAATGGTCAATTGAGAAATGTGAAAAGCAGTTCAACAGAGAAAGGATAACTTTTTCAGCAAGTGATACTGGAACAACAAATTTCATTGACAAAAAAAAAAAAAAACCAGTGAATTCAACCTCACATCTTATACAAAAATTAACTTGAAATGGATCATAGACTCAAATATTAAAACACAAAGCATAAAATCTTTAGATGAAAGCATAGGAGAATACTTCTGTGACTTTGGATTAGGCAAAGATTTCACATGTACAATATCAAAAACATAAGCTATATAAGAAAAAAATTAATAAATTGAACTGCATAATACTTAAAAAATGTCTTTGCTTTGTAAATGGGCATTGTTAGGAAAATGAAAGGACAAAAAATAGTCTGGGAAAAATGTATTCAAATTGCATCTCTATCAAGAGACATATATATAAAAAATATATACAAATTTTTCCTAATAAAGCAACAACAAACATACTAACCAATTTAAAGATGAGCAAAAGATTTGAACAAACATATCAATTATACAGGTGGCAAATAAACATATGAAAAGATGCTCAATATTATTAGTCACTGGGAAATATAAAATTACAATGAGAAAGCACTATACATCTATGTGAAATGGCAAAACACATACACAGAGAAAAATTTTTTAATTACAATATTAAGTGCTTGCAAGGATGCAGAGCAACTGGAACTCTTGTACGTTGCTGGTGGAAATTCATACAGCCACTTGGAAAACAGTTTCTTATAAAGTTAAACAGTTTCAGATAGTTAGCATATGACCCAACAATCCCACCCCTAGGTATTTACTTTAGAGAAATGAACATTAATATTCACACAAAACTCTATACACAGATGTTTATACCAGCATCATACATAAGCACCCAAATTATACAACCCAAATGTCCTTTCACAGGTAAATGGCTAAACAAACTGTGGTACATCCAGTTCAATGAAATGAAAACAAAAGGGTGTGTCAGTCGCTCAGTCGTGTCCAACTCTGTGATCCCGTGTACTGTAGCCCACCAAGCTCCTCTGGCCAAAGTATTTTCCAGGCAAGAATACTAGAGTGGGTAGCCATTCTCTTCTCCAGAAGATCTTCCCCATATAGGGATCGAAGCCATGCCTCCTTCACTGCAGGCAGATTCTTCTATGACTGAGCCACTAGGATGGAAGCCCCAATGGAATACTACTTAACAGTAAAAGGAAACAAACTATTTGTTATGGGGTTGAATTATGTACCCCCCAAAATATATATTGACGAAATATATATTGACGTTTCCATCCTCAGTACCTAAGAATGTGACCCTATTTGGGAATAGAATTGTTGCAGATGTAATTAATTCAGATAAGGTCAAGTTGAAATAAGATGGACCATTAATCCAATATGATTGGTGACCATATAACAGGATAGCCATGTAAAAACAGAGAAACACAAGGAGAATGCCACGCGACAACCAAGGCAGAGATTGCAGTAAGAAAGCTGCAAGCCAGAAACACTAAAGATGATTGGCAAACTACCAGAAACTCGGAAGGAATGAGGAAGAAGTCCCCTACAAGTTTCAGAGGGAGAAAGGCCCTGTTGATGCCTTGATTTCAGACTTCTAGCCTGGAGAACTGGAAGACCATAGATTTCTATTGTTTTAAATCAATACTTTGTTGCTGCAGCCCCAAGAAATGAATACTGATATACACAATAACATAATGAATTAAAATGCATTGTGCTAAATGGAGGGAGCATCAAGAATCATGAAGAGTCTGAGGTCTTACTCAATTTGCAAGCTAACAATCTATCAGTTTCATAGCTGGAGACAGAAAATAGGAATCAGAGACAAAGGACTTTATTTCTCACAGTGCAGCAGCCAGCATGAGTTTCATGTTGGAAAACGTTCCCCTATCTCCTAACCCATGGGCAAAATACAAGACAAATGTAGGTTTAAACAAAAACAGTGGATTTTTGTCATAGTTGAGGAATGACACCTTAGAAAACCCCAATCTTATAAAGGGGGCTCCAAGTAATCTTGCTCAACTTTTGCTTATAGAGAGACCTAATCCTTAAAATAGTGGTCTGAAATAAATCTTACCCCATCTCTATCTTACCAAACAAACTTGAAATTATCATAACAGAGTCTCACAAAGATAGTCAGGAATAAAGTTTGTCACAAGACCCATGGAAAAGCAAGGGAGAATTGAGCCTCAACAGAATCCAGTCTATAAAGATTGCATGCTGTATGATCCCATATTCCATTCATATGACATTCTGGAAAAGGCAAAACTGTTGTGACAAGTTACAGATAGGTCAGTGGTTAGGGTAGGGGCTAAGGTCTGCTCAGGACAAGGGAATTCTCTGGTGTGATGGAACTTCTGCTTGACTTCATTGTGATGTGTTTCTGTGAATCAATACATGTATTACAAGTCAGAACTGTACACAAAAACAGAAGCTATTAATAATTTTATTGTATGGGAATTAAACTTTAAAAATTAATAAAATATTATTCATCTTATTCATCTTTTTTACTGACATGGATGAAGTTCACATGTAACATTGTATTAGTTTTAGGTATAAAGCAAAATAATTTGATATGTGCCTGTATCACAAAATGATCACCACAGTAAGTTTAATGAACATCCATTATCACACAATTGTTTTTATAAATAAGGTTTTAAGATGAATAAGTTCTGAAAATCGAGTATATAATATGATGACTAGAGTTACATAACTATAATACAGTGTTGTACAATAGAAATGCACTATGAGTATAGAACCTAAATGTTCTCACACACACACAAAAGTAATTGTGTGAAGGGTCCATGTGTGCTCAGTCACTCAGTTGTGGCCAACTCTTTGTGAATCCATGGACTGTAACCCACCAGGCTCCTCTGTCCACAGGATTTTCCAGGCAAGAATACTGGAATAGGTTGCCATTTCTTTCTCCAATGGGAGGGGAAGGATGTGTTAATTAACTAGATGGGGGAACCCTTTCACAATATATATGCATATCAATTCATTATGATGTATGCTTTAGATCTATTATAATGTTATAATCAATTATATCTCAATAAAGCTTAAGAAAAGAAAAAGCAGTGCAAATGTGTTATTTAAAACTATAGAGGCTAAAAGTTGAAGAGAGTTCTCTCTAAGAAGCAGGTATTGAGGGCTGGAAGATACAGTATGGCAATGGTGCTTACCACCAGATGACACCACCCTCATGGCTGAAAGCAAAGAGGAACTAAAGAGTCTCTTGATGAAAGTGAAAGTGGAGAGTGAAAAAGTTGGCTTAAAACTCAACATTCAAAAAACTAAGATCATGGCATCCAGTCCTATCACTTCATGGCAAATACATGGGGAAACAGTGGAAACAGTGAGAGACTTTATTTTCTTGGGCTCCAAAATCACTGCAGATGGTGACTGCAGCCATGAAATTAAAAGACACTTTCTCCTTGGAAGAAAAGCTATGACCAATCTAGACAGCATATTAAAAAGCAGAGATGTTAGTTTGCCAACAAAGCTCCATTTAGTCAATGCTATGGTTTGTCACCATGTTTATTTAACTTATATGCAGAGTACATCATGAGAAATGCTGGACTGGAAGAAACACAAGTTGGAATCAAGATTGCTGGGAGAAATATCAATAACCTCAGATATGCAGATGACACGACTCTTATGGCAGAAAGTGAAGAGGGGCTAAAAAGCCTCTTGATGAAAGTGAAAGGGGAGAGTGAAAAGGTTGGCTTAAAGCTCAACATTCAGAAAACGAAGATCATGGCATCTGGTCCCATCACTGCATGGGAAATAGATGGAGAAACAGTGGAAACAGTGTCAGACTTTGTTTTTCTGGGCTCCAAGATCACTGCAGATGGTGACCGCAGTCATGAAATTAAAAGACGCTTACTCCTTGGAAGAAAAGTTATGACCAACCTAGATAGCATATTCAAAAGCAGAGACATTACTTTACCAACAAAGGTTCGCCTAGTCAAGGCTATGGTCTTTCCTGTGGTCATGTATGGATGTGAGAGCTGGACTGTGAAGAAGGCTGAGCGCCAAAGAATTGATGCTTTTGAACTGTGGTGTTGGAGAAGACTCTTGAGAGTCCCTTGGACTGCAAGAAGATCCAACCAGTCCATTCTGAAGGAGATCAATCCTGGAATTTCTTTAGAAGGAATGATGCTAAAGCTGAAACTCCAGTATTTTGGCCACCTCATGCGAAGAGTTGACTCATTGGAGAAGACTCTGATGCTTGGAGGGATTGAGGGCAGGAGGAGAAGGGGACGACAGAGGATGAGATGGCTGGATGGCATCACTGACTCGATGGATGTGAGTCTGAGTGACCTCCGGGAGCTGGTGATGGATAGGGAGGCCTGGCGTGCTGCAGTTCATGGGGTCGCGAAGAGTCGGACACGACTGAGCGACTGATCTGATCTGATGGTTTTTCCAGTAGTCATGTATGGATGTGAGAGTTGGACTATAAAGAAAGCTGAGTGTCAAAGAATTGATGCTTTTGAACTGTGGTGTTGGAGGATACACTTGAGAGGTCAGTCCTGAATATTCACTGGAAAGACTGATGTTATACTTTGGCTGATGCTGGGAAAGATGAGCGCAGGAGAAGGGGACGATAGAGGATGAGATGGTTAGATAGCATCACCCACTCAATGGACATGAGTTTGAGCAAGCTCCAGGAGTTGGTAATGGACAGGGAAGCCTGGTGTGCTGCAGTCCATGGGGTTGCAAAGAGTCTGACACAACTGAGCGACTGAACTGAATTTTGCTTATGTGGAAAGCCTTTTAGCAGTACTTGAATGTTTAAAACCCTGCACATGTTTTAACTGGATTTTTAACTTTTTAAAATGTTTCTATTTATTTACTCGCCTGGGCCAAGTCTTAGTTTCCGCACACAGGATTGTCAATCTTCGTGCTAGCATGCCAACTATTTTTTAAGGCAAATGGAATCTAGTTCCTGGACCAAGGATCAAACCAGGCCCCTGCACTAGAAGCTCAGAGTCTTAGCCACTGGACCACCAGAGAAGTCTCTGATTTAATATTTTAAAAAGAAAATCCAGAAGCCAAAAATCAACAAACAATCCTTTTATCCTTCCCCAAAACATTGTTAAGTCATAGTGATATTTTTCTAGAAAGCTCAAAATTCTATCAATGCAAGTATTATTTTAAAAAAAAACTGTGATGGATAACTTCAGCCACCTATAGATGGATTTAATTTTCTTACACAACGAAAAAGGGAGGTTTAAAGCAATTAAGTTCTTTATTTGTGTTATATTTCATGTTTCTGCTTTTAAAAAATTAATGAAAATCCAACACTAATAAACAAACATGCTTGTTATGAAAAGAGGGCATTGGGTCTGAAAGAGTTACGAATCACTGTTCTAACCATTCCTTCTATTTCAAGTCCACTAATCGTTTCTGAAATGCTGCTTCCATTTAAGGGATCAGTGGTCAGAGGCAGCCTGGTATGAACCGTTTACACAAGCCTAGGAAAGTTCATGTACACAAGTCCACAGGAAACACACACAATAAAGTCTTTGAGAATTAGAAGGCAAACATTACCCTTTTAATGTCCGCTTCTGACATTTGCTCAATTTAAGAGGAGCAAGTCTTCAGGGGAAATGGCTCTCCAATTGTGCCAACTTTCAATTACTCTCAAGCAACCAATTACATGATCTGTTTCCTTAAAAGATAAAGTTTGACATGACCTCCTTGGCTGAATCAGAACACCAGACTTTCTTGCCAATATGTAGGCATTTTTCATTTTAGAAATGAAATGAAATGCTATATTACACCTGACCTCTTTTCCCATCACAAACCAGGCCATCTGTGCTGAAACTCTTTCCATTCCCCCTTGGTTTTAATTTCTTTTCCAATATTCTTTTTCTCTTGTAAGGAACATTTCCACTTCAAACCTTCTCGGACCCTATCCTAAGGCAAAACTGATGCTTTGGGGAACTTGCTTAGAAGGTAGTTAATTAATTTCATACCAAATGTTTTTGACCTCCTATTACACCAAGGCTTTTTGCAAGGAGTGGATATTGCGTGCAAATTAAGCCACTTAGGTCAAAAGAAACAGTAGCTTAAAACAAAAATGATGGAATGTTGCTGTGTGTAATTTAGCACATAAGTCTAACTTCTCACCTATCCCTTGTTTTACATCCACAGTGATTAATTTCCTCAAGTTTGATGACTCTCAAAAGAAGGGATAGAAAACAAAAATTTTCTACTGCATTTAGGAAGTCACTGAAAATACTGAGTTAATTTTTCTTGCTCCAGGTGGCACAGTGGTGAAGAATCTGCCTGCAAATACAGGAGATTCAGATTCGATCCCTGGGTTTGGAAGATCCCCTGGAGGAGGGCATGGCAACCCGCTCCAGTATCCTTGCCTGGACAGAGGAGCCTGGAGGTTACAGTCCTGGGGTCACAGAGTCGGATGCAACCGAACACACGTGCGCTCTCGTAGCTGCTACTTCCAAATCAAACATTTTCATGGTTTTTTGGGTTCTCTGTTGAGGTCACCTTCCTTGAGTTGCTTCGAGTTCATCCTTCCCACAACTCTGTTCTATCCAGTTCCTACAGTCACTCACACTGCAGACTCGGACTTTCCATGGTCACCAATTTATAGCACTAAGTTGAAACAATGTTCTGTCCTTTTGTCATTCCTGTTTTTCTGTTCTTCATATTTACATGTTCATACCCACATTTTTATTATTAAACATAGCACAACATTTTGGGTACAACTGCAAATATAACTAACGTAGAAGACAGAATTGCTCACATGTCCAAGTATGAGCAGAGCCCATTCTGCTGCTGCTACTGCTAAGTCGCTTTAGTCATGTCTGACTCTGCGACCCCATAGATGGCAGCCCACCAGGCTCCCCTGCCCCTGGGATTCTCCAGGCAAGAACACTGGAGTGGGTTGCCATTTCCTTCTCCAATGCATGAAAGTGAAAAGCGAAAAGGAAGTCTCTCAGTCATGTCTGACTCTTAGCGACCCCATGGACTACAGCCTACCAGGCTCCTCCATCCATGGGATTTTCCAGACAAGAGTACAGGAGTGGGGTGCCATTGCCTTCTCCGGAGCCCATTCTAATTACGAGAAAAGCTTGGTACCTTGGGTATCTGCAGACACTCAGAGCAATATGAAAATGGAACTCTGCATTGAAGACATTGCCTTTTAACCTCACTTCTCGAGTGGAAAAACTGGAGCAAGCAAATATCGGCAAGGAAATAGAATATCTCTTCAGAAATAAAGATAGAAAGAGTGGTGAATTCTTAGCATATTTCTAGTAAAAAAAAAATCTATGATCAGAAGTTACAGTCCCTTTTCTTGGATAAATGCTATTTAACCTGGATCTTGAATGAACAAGTCATTGCAGTTTCCAAACACACTTTGTCGTGGCTTCCTCTTCAACATGTATCCATGGCGTCACAGTTCTATCCTGCTCACAATCTCTCAACCATCGCTACAGAAGCACTGCTCCATCTTGCCTCACCCTGACCTACATCATCAGCCTTCCCCTGGCCTTCTCATGATTTCTCAATATCCTTCTCTCAAAGTGCCTTTTTTCCAATAGACACCGAGTATTTTTTAAAGTGATTTTTAAAATCTAGCCACTAAGAGTTTTCAAATTGAACCCTTGTGCTACCAAGTCAAATTTTACTTTAATCAAGCTGATGTCATACAAAATTGAGGTAACTGCCAGAGTTCAATATGCACATTATTTCCAGGCTATTTAAAGAATATCTGACTGCTCCTGGAATAAGGCGCTCAATACATACTGGTTGAATAAATGAAAGAATGAATGAATGGCAAATAATCACTACTAGCATATGGGAGACATGTGACATACTAAAACAATTTATAATTTATTCTTTAGAAATCTGAGTTTGGATAGTGCCTGGAATGAGTGACAGGACCCATCTGTAATACATAAAAAAGACTTTTCTAGATGAAGAGAATCATCTTGGAAAGAAGGCAGGGCAGTGGTGTCGTCTCGTGTCCTGTTTATCAAGCAGTATAAGAAAAAATACAATGAGAAAAATACTGGACAAGATTAACCACAGGCTGGTATGAATATGAAATATGATTTTAAAATAAGGCATAAAAATATATAATAAGCTCAAAACACAGAGTTCACCTGAAGATCAGAATTGTAACCAGTTGTGTGAGCAGCTAAAAAGTCCAGATCACCAGGAGTTTCTACAACTAAATGTAAAACTCGGAAGGCAATTATTGGATTCTGGGCGTCCTTGAAGGGCATCCGAAGCAGGGTGAGAGACACTAGGTAGAGTGTTTTAGAGATTCTCAAAGATGTCCTTAACTTGGAAGCTAGGGCTGCTCTAAGCGCACATGCCCTGACTTAAACACATACACACACACACACACACACACACACTGTACATGGGCACACAATCACAGATAGAGCAGGAGAAAGAGATTGAACTAAAATTACTAATCCTTGTTGACATTTCATCTGGTTAGGAAGGTCCCTATCATTTTACAGGAGAAGTTACACAAAGGTTTTAATTTCGAAGATTAATGAAAAGTAAATAGGTCTGAATTTCTAGCCTCCTGACACTTGAGAAAAGAAAAGAATCTGTAGGATTTCTATGATTCTCAGGCCAAACCGGAAGCAATAAAGAACACAAAAGACATTTTAAATGAAAGAGAGTAAGAAATGTTGGAGGAAATAATGCCTTCATCAGAGTTTAGGGGGAAACTAGGTTAGGCATGGAAAAATGATGCAGTCTGAGCATTAACTAGCTCATAGTTCTTTTCATGTTAGGTTTTAAAAGTACCTAATGAACCAGCCACCTAATTGGTTTAGCAAAATTATCTTGTCTTGACCAAAGTAGAAACAATTATTTTATATTTTTATGGTGTGAAAAGGAGACAGAACAAACTACATCTCTATAGATATATTTATAAATATATCTGTGATGTCTGTGTAAACATGCTAACTCTACATGCTAAATATTCAGGCAGTAGGGTAAGTAAGGAAGCAATTAAGGGTCCATTAAGATGTCTTTACAAATATAGTCACCTACCCTTAAAGATACTACTGGCTTGGTTCAGTTTAAAGAACCATTTCTTCAACTCAGAAATTTTTTCTATTTCATGATCATATTCAACAGCAAAGCAGAAGCTGGATTCTTGACATTTATGCCATTCTAAGAGGGGTTAGTGTTATCTTTAAAAATTATGAATAAAAATGAATTTTCTTTTGCTTCATTTTAACTAATTTAATTATTTAGCCAGGGATTTCTTTGCTCAAGTGATCATGCTGGGCTCTGGGGGTAAAATGGTAGGTGAAGTAGCCATCCCCCTTGCTCTTGTGGGCATTTGGTAAAACAAGCAGAGTTAAATCCAGTTGCCTTTAGTAAATGAGGCATTAACTATATCAAAGGAGTGAATGGTGTTTTAATTTAGGTTTCTGAAAGCAGAGTGAGAGACAAAACTTAGGATGCTGGTAGTTTATCCCAGGAAGCAGGAATGAGGGAACAGAGATGAGCCAGAAAGATTGCTGACATGGGTCGGGCTCACTTGATGTGCACAATGCCTCCTTGAAAGCCGAGATACGGGAGTGTTAATCCACTCAGTCCCATGGAGGGTTGTTCCCTGGAAACATGAACTCTCCCAGGCTCTTGCTCCATGTTTTCATGTTGGCCATGTCCTCTTTCATGTTGTTTTCATGTCCTGCCATGTCCAAGAAGGATACAGGTCAGAATGCAGGAAGACGTCTGGTTGCTTGGGGACTGACACGAAGGTGAGTCGCTGAGCAAAGAGGACTGTCTACTGTGGCTGCACCGACACAGAGGAGCAGGGTGAGGGGATGTGACAAGGGCCCCAGGCTTCGGCTCCAAATGACATTCTGAGACTGCCTTTCCTGATGCTAAACAAAAGCTTCAGGATTCAAGGCTCCCAGAAAAAAATAGCAGAAGACTCTAAATCTGCTCAGCTGTTCTTATGAAATTGGACTGGGGAGGAGTTCCAACCCCCACATGTTTTCTCTCCATTAGTCATTTCCAACTGGGGAAATACCCTGACGACATCCAGTTTAAATATTTTGGTCTTTATGGACCCTTTGGTCCTTTACTCCCTGTCTTAACCCCAAGGCTGTATGTTGTTTGAAGGAGAATTGACAATATGATAAAGGAAACACATGAAGCTACGGATGGAAGCAAACAGATTGATCGCATAGACTTTGCCAAAGGAACAAACAGAGACTATTTTTATCTACAAGAGTTATGCTCTCATTTGTATTTGAATAGTGTGTTCTAACTTATCCCAGCACAGTTTAATGCTGTTTTTCCCTGAGTAATGGTGATGAGGTTACTTTCATCACTCCACACCTCACCTTAGATATTTTTTGGTCAGTAGCAAGAATTTGTAGTATTAATAAGGGTATAGATGAGGGCAATAGTCCATGTTTTGGAGGTCATGTTCATAGACATTTGATATATTATTCTTTTTATACATGCCTTTATGATTAAAATAAGTTCACATTTACATTTGCAACTTACTTTCTGTGGAAAATTTTAAGGATTGGAAATTAAGGTGAAGGCTATTATGGAGTATATTGTATTATTTTTATGACTTCTCCATAAGTTTAAGACATTTTTTTCAAAATGAAATTTTAACAGATATTGCATGATATATAACTACATAAGAAATACGTGACTGATGAAATAAGGGAAGAAAGTACAAACAAATGAGATTAAGAAATGTGACTGCTCAAAAGAGAGAAATAGATTTTGCTATACAACCTTACAGATTTTTTTTTTATGACCTACAAAGAGGAAATGGATTAATCATTCAATCAGTCAATTAAAACAGACACAGAGCTGAGACAAATAGGAGAATCCACAGATAAGGACATTAAAATAATTATTATGATGGTATTCCAAATAGAGTGAGTTTAGCACTTGCATATCCCTGAGGGTGAGTGCCTTCCTAAAATCGTGTCCCAGACATATCTTATGTCTCACCCTAGTCCTGGTCCTAATTCCAGATGTCCAAAATTAAATCAAGACTTAGAAGATGTTAAAAAAGAAAAAAGACTAAAAGCTCTGCAATGGAAACTACAATGTATAAGATGAAAAAAATACACTGAATACTGAATAAGATTAATGAGTGATTACACATCATAGAAGAAAAGATTAGTTACCTTGAAGTCATAATAATAGAAATTAGCCAAAATAAAATAATTTGAAAAAGAAAAATGGAAAGAGAAGCTGTGAGCTGTGGGTTAACTCTAGAGGATTAACACATACATAGTTCACATAGTTCAGTTCAGTTGCTCAGTTGTGTCCAATTTTTTGCGACCCCATGGACTGCAGTACACCAGGCCTCCCTGTCCATCACCAGCTGCCAGAGTTTACTCAAACTCATGTCCATTGAGTCGGTGATGCTATCCAACAATCTCATCCTCTGCCATCCCCTTCTCCTAGCACCTTCAATCTTTACCAGCATCAGAGTCTTTTCAGTTGAGTCAGTTCTTCCCATCAGGTTCAGTTGAGTCAGTTCTTCCCATCAGGTGGCCAAAGTATTGGAGTTTTAGCTTCAACATTAGTCCTTCCAATGAACACCCGGGACTGATCTCCTTTAGGATGGACTGGTTGGATCTCCTTGCAGTCCAAGGGACTCTCAAGAGTCTTCTCCAATACCACAGTTCAAAAGCATCAATTCTTTGATGCTCAGCTTTCTTTATAGTCCAACTATCATATCTGTACATGGCTACTGGAAAAACCACAGCATTGACTAGACGGACCTTTGTTGGCAAAGTAATGTCTCTGCTTTTTAATATGCTGTCTAGGTTGGTCATAAGTTTCCTTCAAAGGAATAAGCATCTTTTAATTTCATGGATGCAGTCACCATCTGCAGTGATTTTGGAGCCCAAGAAAATAAAGTCTTCCACTGTTTCCCCATCTATTTGCCATGAACTGATGGGACTGGATACCATGATCTTCATTTCTGAATGTTGAGCTTTAAGCCAACTTTTTCACTCTCCTCTTTCCCTTTCATCAAGAGGCTCTTTAGTTCTTCACTTTCTGCCATGAGGGTGGTGACATCTGCATATCTGAGGTTATTAATATATAGTTAGAGTCCACATAGGAAAGGGAAAGAGGAGTGAAGGAAAGTAAAAATAAATGAAAAATTATGATTCAAAAATTCCCAATTTGATAGAAATTATAAACCTGTATATGCAAGAAGCTGGGCTTCCCCAGTGGCTTGGTGGGTAAAGAACCCACCTGCCAATGCAGGAAATGTGGGTTTAATCTCTGGGTTGGGAAGATCTTCTGGAGGAGGGCATGGCAACTCATCCAGTATTCTTGCCTGGAGAATCCCATGGACAAGCAGATTACAGTCACAGAGTTGAAGACTACTGAAGTGACTGACCACACATGCATGCATGCAAGAAGCTTAATCCACAGCAGAAAAATCATAATTGAAAGAACATTAGGATGTATCATAATCAAAATTGCTCATTAGATCAGATCAGATCAGTCGCTCAGTCGTGTCCGACTCTTTGCAGCCCCATGAATCGCAGCACGCCAGGCCTCCCTGTCCATCAACAACTCCTGGAGTTCACTCAGACTCATGTCCATCGAGTCAGTGATGCCATCCAGCCATCTCATCCTCTGTCGTCCCCTTCTCCTCCTGACCCCAATCCCTCCCAGCATCAGAGTCTTTTCCAATGAGTCAACTCTTCGCATGAGGTGGCCAAAGTACTGGAGTTTCAGTTTTAGCATCATTCCTTCCAAAGAAATCCCAGGGCTGATCTCCTTCAGAATGGACTGGTTGGATCTCCTTGCAGTCCAAGGGACTCTCAAGAGTCTTCTCCAACACCACACTTCAAAAGCATCAATTCTTCGGCGCTCAGCCTTCTTCACAGTCCAACTCTCATATCCATACGTGATCACAGGAAAAACCATAACCTTGACTAGATGAACCTTTGTTGGCAAAGTAACGTCTCTGCTTTTGAATATGCTATCTAGGTTGGTCATAACTTTCCTTCCAAGGAGTAAGTGTCTTTTAATTTCATGGCTGCAGTCACCATCTGTAGTGATTTTGGAGCCCAGAAAAATAAATCTGACACTGTTTCCACTGTTTCCCCATCTATTTCCCATGAAGTGATGGGACCGGATGCCATGATCTTAGTTTTCTGAATGTTGAGCTTTAAGCCAACTTTTCCACTCTCCAGTTTCACCTTCATCAAGAGGCTTTTTAGTTCCTCTTCACTTTCTGCCATAAGGGTGATGTCATCTACATATCTGAGGTTATTAATATTTCTCCCAGCAATCTTGATTCCAACTTGTGTTTCTTCTAGTCCAGCGTTTCTCATGATGTACTCTGCATAGAAGTTACATAAGCAGGGTGACAATATACAGCCTTGATGTACTCCTTTTCCTATTTGGAACCAGTCTGCTGTTCTATGTCCAGTTCTAACTGTTGCTTCCTGACCTGCATACACATTTCTCAAGAGGCAGATCAGGTGGTCTGGTATTCCCATCTCTTTCAGAATTTTCCATAGTTTATTGTGATCTACACAGTCAAAGGCTTTGGCATAGTCAATAAAGCAGAAATAGATGTTTTTCTGGAACTCTCTTGCTTTTTCCATGATCCAGCGGATGTTGGCAATTTGATCTCTGGTTCCTCTGCCTTTTCTAAAACCAGCTTGAACATCAGGAAGTTCACGGTTCACATATTGCTGAAGCCTGGCTTGGAGAATTTTGAGCATTACTTTACTAGCATGTGAGATGAGTGCAATTGTGTGGTAGTTTGAGCATTCTTTGGGATTGGAATGAAAACTGACCTTTTCCAGTCCTGTGGCCACTGCTGAGTTTTCCAAATTTGCTGGCATATTGAGTGCAGCACTTTCACAGCATCATCTTTCAGGATTTGGAATAGCTCCACTGGAATTCCATCACCTCCACTAGCTTTGTTCGTAGTGATGCTTTCTAAGGCCCCCTTGACTTCACATTCCAGGATGTCTGGCTCTAGGTCAGTGATCACCCCATCGTGATTATCTTGGTCATCAAGATCTTTTTTGTACAGTTCTTCTGTGTATTCTTGCCACCTCTTCTTAATATCTTCTGCTTCTGTTAGGTCCATGCCATTTTCTGTCCTTTATCGAGCCCATCTGTGCATGAAATGTTCCTTTAGTACCTCTGATTTTCTTGAAGAGATCTCTAGTCTTTCCCATTCTGTTGTTTTCCTCTATTTCTTTGCACTGATCGCTGAAGAAGACTTTCTTATTTCTTCTTGCTATTCTTTGGAATTCTGCATTCAGATGTTTATATCTTTCCTTTTCTCCTTTGCTTTTTGCTTCTCTTCTTTTCACAGCTATTTGTAAGACCTCCCCAGACAGCCATTTTGCTTTTTTGCATTTCTTTTCCATGGGGATGGTCTTGATCCCTGTCTCCTGTACAATGTCACGAACCTCATTCCATAGTTCATCAAATTGCTCATAAGCAATTATAAAAAGAAAAATCTTAAAAGCAGTCACATTACACATAGAAAAAAATACTGTAATAGATGCCTAGGAATCACTACAGATAAGAGGACAGTGGAATAATGCTTTTAAAGTACTGAAATTAAAAAAGAAAGAAAGAAAACAGCATCCTTAGAATCTATACTCAGCAAACATAACCTTCAGAAAGGAAGGCAGAAAAAAATTATTTCCCAAACATACAGAGACTGGAAGAATCTATCACATACAGTCCCACACTCCAAGATACCTTAAAGGAAGTCCTTCAGGCAGAAGGAAAATGATACCAGATGAAAATCTGGATCAACATAAAGGAAAGAAGAGCCTCAGAAATACTTATCAAGAATTAGAAATGGCTTGAGCTTTTACTCTATTTGCAAGTTAATAAGCTAGACTTCCACAGTTTCATGGCTGCTGGCAGAAGATACAAGATTCCACAGAGACAAAGAATTTTATTCCTCATAATACAGCAAGCTGCATGAGCCATTCTATGTTTATGGGGAGAAGATTCAGTATCGATAAGATGCCAATTATCCCCACATTACTACATATAGATTCAATGTAATTCCACTCACACTTCTGCTGACTCTCTATAGATATTGAAAAACTGATTCATATGAAATTCATATGGAAATGCAAAGTACCTAGAAGAGCTAAAACAGTTTTGAAAAGGAAGGACAAAATGGGAGTATTAACACCACCTGATTTCAAGACTCATATAGCTACAGAAATCAAAATGATGAAACAGAAGAGAGAGTACTCAAATAGACCCACACACACATGGTTATATGAACAACTGTTTTCTCAATGTAATTCAGTGGTAAAAGATATTTTCACAGATTATCCTGGTATAATGGTTATTATAATAAGTAAACTTGACCCATACCTTGAAACGCACATACACACACTTAAAATGGACTGTAGACTTAAATGTGTACCTAAAACTTTAAAATTTATTTATTTGATAAGACACCAAAAGGAATGATTCATAAAAGAACAATTTGATTAAATGGACTTCATAAAAATTAAAAGCTTCTACTCTTTGTAAGATATTATTAGGTGTGAAAGACATGCTACACAGATTGTGAGAAAATACTTGCAAATCATATTTAGACTTATACCAAGATACCAAATCTTGGACTTATACCAAGAATATATAAAAATCTGTAAAAACTTAATGATTAAAAAATCCAAAAATTTTTAAAAAGAGGACAAAAGATTTGAATTGTCTATTTACCAGTAAAAGATATAAAGATAGCAAATGAAAGGAAAGAGGCTCAACATCACAAATATTTAAAGAAATGCAAACTAAAACCACAAGATACCACTATACATCCACTAGAATGGCAAAAATAAAAAGATTGTTAAAACCAAGTTATGACCAGGGTGTTGGAGAATTAGAATTCTCATACATAGTTGGTGGGAATGTAAATAGTACAATTATCATGGAAAAGTTTGGCAATGTTACTTAAAATGTTCTTCCTGTCATATCATCCAGCCTAGGTATTTGCCCAGGGGGAAAAAAAAGCATATGTCCACACAAAGACTAGTACATGCACATTCATAGAGCTGTGTTTGTAATAGCCAAATACTTGAAACTACCCAAATTTCTATTTACGGGCACATAGATGAACTCCGGCATGTCCATACAGTGGAGTCCTAATGTCTTAGTTAGGGCTGCTGTAAGAGGATACCATAGACTGGGCGGTGGGGGTGGGGGCTTTAACAAATATTTGTTTTACACAGATCTGGAGGCTGCTAGTGCACCCACATAGCTGTGTTCTTGTCGAAGATACAATCCCTGGTTTTCAGACAACCATCTTCTCATTGTGTTCTCTCTGGGTGGAGAAAGAGGACTGAGTTTCTGCCTCTTCTTACAAGGCTGCTAATCCCATCATGAAGGCTCCTCTATCATGGTGCAGTTACCTCCCAAATGCCTCACCTCCAAATACCATCGCAGTCACATTAGGACTTCAATATGTGAATTGGTAGACAGGGGAGATGCAAATGTTTAGTCCATGGCAGTTAGTCATCATTCAAACAGAATGAACTATGGACACATGCTACAACATAGATAAAAATTAAAGTAATTATTCTAAATGAAAGAGGCTAGACAAAAGAATATATTCTGTATGATTTCATTCCAATCATATACTAGGTCATGTTTGTGGACATAGGGAGTTTCAGGGATGATCATCAAAGTGAGGTTACTAAGGGGTATGAGGGACTTTGAGGCATGCTGACTATGCTTATTATTTTGATAAGGATGATGGTTTCAGTGGTATGAATATAAACATATGTTATATGATATATGAAAGTTGCTCAGTCATGTCCGATTCTTTGCAACCCCGTGGACTACACAGTCCGTGGAACTCTCCAGGCCAGAATACTAGAGTGGGTAGCCTTTCCCTTCTCCAGGGGATCTTCCCAACCCAGGGACCAAACCCAGGTCTCCAGCCTTGCAGGTAGATTCTTTACCAGCTGAGCCACAAATGGTATATTTAGAATATGAGCAGTCTATTTTATGTTAGTTACACTTCAATAAATCTGTTTTTTTTTAAAAAGGCTACTGATTATTGTTGTTGTTCAGCTGCTAAGTCGGGTCTGACTCTTTACAACCCTCATGGAATGTAGCAAGCCAGGCTTCTCGGTCCTCCACTATCACCTGGAGTTTGCTCAGATTCATGTCCATTGAGTTGGTGATGCTATCTGACCATCTCATCCTCTGTCTTCCCCCTCTCTTTATGCCTTCACTCGTTCCCAGTATCTGGGTCTTTTCCAATGAGTTGGGTCTTTGCATCAGATGGCCAAAGTATCAGAGCTTCAGCTTCAGCATCAGTCCTTCCAGTGAATATAAGGGGTTGATTTCCTTTAAGATTGACTGAATTGATGTCCTTGCAGTTTAAGGGACTCTCAAGAGTCTTCCCTAGCACCACAATTTGAAAGCGTGAATTCTTATACTATTACTACTGATCCATAATGCTAATTTTTGTCTAGTAAGATTCCCCCATTATTCTCTTAACAGAACCACTGGAATGTGTTGGCTTTTCCTCATCCGTGTGTAGCACTCATCAATCTAGAGGTGAAGGTGACATATTATTATTTTCTTTTGCACATACTTGATTACTACTAAAATGTACTTTGTTCCAAATATTTTAAAGAACACTATTGCTGTTTTCAAGTACAGAATAGAATTCGCCTAAGTGCTTTAGTTATAAAATTTTGGGGCAGAGTGATTCCCAAGAGACCTTTCATTCTGAATTACTTGGCAATTATTTGTATAAGTTAGAAAAAAAAACAAAAGGAGACTGAAAATGAGTTGGGTTAGTGTATAAATGTAGTAAGTTGTGTAGGTTTTTTTAAACCATGGTGAAAATGCATCTGTGTGTTAAAAGAACCTTGCCTAGAAGAAGAGGGAAAACACAGACAAAATGATTGTTTCCTAGGCTCTCCTCTAGTCCAGCTGATCCCTCAAATCTCACTCTTATTTTGTAGTTGACCAACAGAAAATGCAACACTCCATTCATGTGTCCAGAGTTCTTCCTTCTCCACTCCCCTTTGTTGCTTTCATAATGGTACTAAAATATTTTTGAAAACCACTGAAGAAATTACATAATCTTTGTATGCAACTGGGCCATGGCAAGGAACCAGTTGGAAAACTTCACTCTCCTCATCAGTTGTACCAATCATACCTGGCAGAGGGCATTACCACCCACTCAGCTCCCCTGGAGAGGCTCAAATGCAGTCTGCAGAGAAGCAATTTGGGGTCTGGAAGCAAAGAAAGCTTTCCTCTTGTGAGGACTATCTGTGAATGTTGGGGTTTAGTATCTGGAACTCAATAGAAATGGCTCTGAACTTCACAGTGTTTGAAGCGTGCCCCATGAGGACATCTCAAGGCCAGTTAGGGAATATGGTGTGGACCAGCCTGGGAGCTAAGTTAGGGAAAGTGAGGTGACAAGGGAAACAGAAGGTCTACTTTTGAGTTATTGGCACTCATCACCCTTCTCTCTCATTTGCCTTTTTCCCCCAGAATACATTTTATGACATATATACATTTAAATTACATAAAAATACATAGGGGATAGTATCTAAAGGTAGTGCTCACCTATCTTAAACAACAACTAGCTGTTCTTCATGCAACTTGAGCTTCTCAAAATACAATGAGCATAAGAGTCAACCTGCACATTAGAATGTATTTTTTTTAATATTTATACTTTGGTCTGAGATTTTCCATTTCTAATAAATTCCTAGAAGATATAGATTCTGTGGCCAGTGAATTACTCTTGAAATTGTTGAGTTCTATACTCCTAGCTACCTTTATCCTTGCCCACTCATTCAATCTGAGGCTTCCCAGATGGCTCAGTGGGTAAAGAATCACCTGCAATGCAGGAGACACAGAAGACCTGGGTTTGATCTCTGAGTCAGAAAGATCCCCTGGAGTAGGAAATGGCAGCCCATTTCAGTATTCTTGCCTGGAAAATTCCATGGACAGAAGAGCATGGTGGGCTACATTCCAAAGGGTCGAAAAGAGTAGGACACGACTGAGCGATTAAGCACAGATTTGTTATATTGAAACAAACTCCAGATACGTCATTTCATCCATAAATATTTCAGCAAGTATCCCTAAAATAGGAGTTCATTTTGAAAACATAGCTGTGATGACATTATTTTATGTGCTAAGTTGCTTCAGTTGCATCCGACTCTTTGCAACCCTATGGACTGTAGCCCTCCAGGCTCCTCTGTCCTTGGGATTCTCCAGGCAAGAATACCAGAGTGGGTTGCCATGCCTTCCTGCACGGGATATTCCCTAGCCAGGGATCAAACTCTTGTCTCCATGTCTTCTGCACTGGCAGGCATGTTACTACTAGCACCACCTGGAAAGCCTTTATTCTACTTTAAAA
This sequence comes from Tragelaphus eurycerus, assembly GCA_935064755.1. NCBI lineage: Eukaryota > Metazoa > Chordata > Mammalia > Artiodactyla > Bovidae > Tragelaphus > Tragelaphus eurycerus. The sequence continues at coordinate 65,995,265 of CAKXYN010000004.1, read as the reverse complement.
TTTAATTGTTGCTCAATAACTTTATTTTTAAAAAAATTTTTTTTATTATTATTTTTTTTTACTTTACAATATTGTATTGGTTTTGCCATACATCAACATGCATATGCCATGGGTGTACATGTGCTCAATAACTTTAAACGTTTAGTCATTGTTCAAATTTCATTGATTGTTGACTTGAAGATGTTTTATTTTTCTCCCTAACAGTTTGTGGGACTCAAGACTGAAGTAAATTTCATACATTGCAATTGACTGATTTTTCATAAGTCTCTTCATATATATATATATTTTCTCTCTATCCCCTTTCCTATCTTTTTATATTTCTTTGCAGTTTTTTGAAGAAATTGCAGATGTATCCTGTAGTTTCCAATAGTATTAATTTTGCCGACTGCATGGCTTTCATTAACTTGTTCCTTTTTCCTTGTATTTCTTTTAAATGGTAATTAGCTATAGAGTTTTATTTTGGGGGTGGAGCAGTCAGGAGTGAGAAAGGCAAGATTATTTCATGGATGGTGTTTTGCAGGTAAGCAAAGATCTGATTCTCTTCCATTTGGTCATGTTAGCAGATATTATTGTTCTTTACTAAGATTCATTCACTAATTAGGGATTATAAATTGTGATAATCTGTCATTCTTTTATCATTTATCTTCTGGCATAGATTTAGAAAAAGAAGCCTTCCCTATCAGCTCTGTTTCCCTTGACATTTTGTATAGAAAAGATGAGATGAATGTTTGATCCTTTCCCCTTCTCTACCAGTTTTTAAATTAGAAGTTTGATTACCTCATGTGACCAATGAAATTATATGTGTATGAGGGGGGATACCTTTATGAACACATAGATTTAATTGTATTTGATCCATTTCAGCCCATTGTACTAATTCTTCTCAAAACGTCTTCCCTTTGTCCGTCATGGCCTCCTCAGACTGACTTCCATCTAGTACTTTGCTGGTAAAGAGGCTCTCAAGGAAAGGGGTGGGGGGAAAAGGTTGTAATGTGTAACATTTGCCAATTTCCTTGGTGTAAGTTCTCCCTACATGGCTGATCTCAAACAACTAACACTTTAACAACAGAGTCAGAAAATTCTGGATATTTAACAATCAGTTCTAATGAGCCTATATGTCCTGGTTCTAACCCATCATTGTGCCTGAGACCTGTTAGGACAATCACTGAAGCCTTTGAGTGCTTCTTTGCTGTCCTATATGACAAGATGTTCCAGGCTTATTAGTACTTTTCCTGCCGTAGGCCGGTAATATGCCGTTTCTCTAGGAAGCCCTGTTTTACTTCAGTGAGATTTTGAGAATATGGGGAATATGGGAGCACATTGATTTGGGATAAGCTCTTTCCAGACCTAGTCAATGTACGTGGTTGGGAAAGTTGCTTCTTTTCCAAAGATAACCTATTTGTAAGTTTCTGCTGGTAATTTTCATTTAAATTCAGGATTACACTGTTTTCACTTAGCTTTATCTTCCATCTGTTTCTTTTTTCTCCCACATAGAAAATCCTGGTTCCCAAAAAACCCATGTAATTACTTGTTTGATTTATCCCACAACTCATGTGCAAAAAATCTTAGAATAAAAATACCAATACTATCTCCAACAATGTGGTTACTGAAAATATTTTAAGATTTATTATTTTGTTTCATGTAATTCTTTTTGTCTTATGACATATTTTGTTAGGAACTTACAATCAATTTTCTCTGTTGTGAAGTTGATTGAAATAACTCCTTCCATGCAGTTATGCTATTAACTTGAAAAATGCTTAAATTTGTTTCAATATTGCTTTTGATTTTTAGACCAAAATTTTGTTTGTAATTATGCAAAAATTCAAAAGTCAAATTTACAAAGTATAGTCAAAGAAATCTATGACTATACCTGATCCTTTACCCCATTTCCTCCCTTACCCTACAAGTGATTTTTTTTTCCTTTGGTTTATCTTTCCATTTATTTATTCCCAATATTCATTCCTTTCTTATGTGAACTACATTATGCTCCATGATAAATCAACTCTTTTCCATGAAAGTAATAGAAAATATTTTTGTAGGTAAACAGATGTATATTGGAGTAGAAACAAGAGTAATCATGGCATTTTTAATGATCAAATCTAGAACATTCCAAACCTTTCCAGCTTGCAGCATACCACATAGTATGTGACACTCCTGGACATCTGGGAGCCAGTTCATTCTCTGTCTGAGAGCACATGGTCCATCACTGTACAGTTTTCTCTTTGGAGCTGGTGGGGGCCCTTTCCACCAGTCTAATAGCATTTTCACATCCTACCTTCATTGGGCCAGGTACATAAATGAGGAGGAGAAAGAAAATGAGGAAGCTGCTAGCCAGTCCTGTCCCTGGAGATCATTTGGCTTTACTTTGATCCACATTTAGTTAAAAGATAAAAGGAAGAGCAACTTGACCTCCTTACCCAAGACAGACTGAGAAGTCTTAGGAGCCTTCTCTGCTGCCTGCCATGTAAAAGGCTATCACAAAATGAGAGGGAGTTGGGATGAGTAGGAGTTGCTATAAAAAAAGAATTTCCCTCACTATATTCAAGAGGAACAAATAGTCTAAATGGCTGTCACATAAATATCTGGAGACAGAACATCACATTCTAAACAAAGACTAATTATGAAGAAAAGTTGCTTATGGCCTAGCACTGTGGTTCAGACTGAATGCTTTTTAATTCCTTTGAGGATCCATTAGCTCCTCTCTTCAGAGGAATCATGGGGATTAATCTCTAAAATCAACACAGAAAGTGAAAACAAAGTTTGGAAATAGTTACCATTATAACCCCCTAAATCAACCAATACAGAGTTTATGGAGTTCTATGCACACAGCCCTATGCAGTGATTTCTTTGCAAATGCAGGATTTGAACAAAGGAAGAAACCAAAGGAAGAGCTCTGTGCAGATGTCTGGGCATTCAATCCTTTTTGTTTTAAAATTACCCATCAAACCTCTAGGAGTTAATAACAGATGAAAGGAAAACTCTAAACCTGTCTTGCTTATGGGTTTATACCTTTATGCTTAAATAAATCAACCTTAAATATCAAGGCACATATTCCAATGGTACAAAGAGGTAGGCAGAAGCCAGTTATTACAAAGTCTGTTCTGACTGGTTGGTGCTCATGTGTGGTTGTTGTATTTGTTAAATACATGGGGATAAGAATCGAATGAGATGTAAGAGTTGGAGCTTACTGGACATTTCAGGTTATAGGTCACAAGAAATGATGTTTATATGCTCTAGTATTATTCTTCCTGATAAAATATCTTTGCATATCTTTGTCATCTTCTTAAGTTAATATTATGATCCAAACTGTGTACCAAATGGGAAAAATGTGACTAAGTCAAATTAACCAAGCTGGCACTGCCAATAAAGCCCTAGGAGCTTGTTTAGCTAATTAAGATCAAAGGTTCTGAGGCTTGTTCATAATGGACAGTTTTGGAGACAAGCCTGCCTCTTGCTGCAACTTCCTGTTAAAAGTCTGGATGTTTGTGCTTTGGGAAGCCATGGTAGTTTCTGAGTTGAAAAGTTAGTTAAATCCTCACGCAACCGAGAGGCAGAATTAGTGGCTTACAAGTGGTGGAAAAATAAAACTGGCTGAGAAGTGTTTGGGGATGTTTTTAATGCTTTTGGATCTTTCGCCACAATATGCTTTTAGTTATTTGATCACCAAATGTGCCCCCTTCCAAAATGTACCTTTTTTTTTTTTTTTCCCACTGAAGTATTTGCATAAAGTATGTGACTCGACCAACTATTTGAAGAGTGGGCAGTATAAAAAAGCACAAAATAATGAACTGTATACACACTGACCAAGGGATTGACAAGACCATTTGTCATACCCCAAGGTTTAATATTGGTTCAAACAAAAGCCTTTGGTGAGTCATGGAACTGAGGAATCCATTTGGAGAAACTTGTGAAAACTTGAGAATGAAGGACAATAACCCAGTGATAACTCACTTCAGACCTTATGAAGCAGTAGCCACGGTGACAGACACACCCTGTCCTGGTACCATCACACTGCATGAACGACTGCTCTCTTGTGAGCACTCACATCTCCTGGGGGCTGTCGCCTTTTACCACCACCTCTCTCCCAAACCATGCAGCCGATCAAAGTGTTTCTCTCAACCCCACAGCACTCATCCCAAGGTGAACTATCGTAAGTTTATTTCATTTCCTTACCTCTTTGTCTTCCTGAATAGATCCTTGGAAATGGCCCAGTTGGCTCCTGCATAGGGTTTGAAGCAGGAGCTGGGTGTCAGTCAGAACTGTTTTAAGCCCCAGCTTAAATCTTGCGATTTACAAGATAGGTGCCCTTGGACAATTACATTCTATAAGCCTCATTTTTTTATCTGTAAATTCAGATCAGATCAGTCCCTCAGTCGTGTCCAACTCTTTGCAACCCCATGAATCGCAGCACGCCCGGCCTCCCTGTCCATCAACAACTTCCGGAGTTCACTCAGACGCACGTCCATCAAGTCAGTGATGCCATCCAGACATCTTATCCTCTGTCGTCCCCTTCTCCTCTTGCCCCCAATCCCTCCCAGCATGATCTTCGTTTTCTGAATGTTGAGCTTTAAGCCAACTTTTTCACTCTCCACTTTCACTTTCATCAAGAGGCTTTTTAGTTCCTCTTCACTTTCTACCATAAGGGTGGTGTCATCTGCATATCTGAGGTGATTGATATTTCTCCCAGCAATCTTGATTCCAGCTTGTGCTTCTTCCAGTCCAGCGTTTCTCATGATGTACTCTGCATAGAAGTTAAATAAACACGGTGACAATATACAGCCTTGACGTACTCCTTTTCCTATTTGGAACCAGTCTGTTGTTCCATGTCCAGTTCTAACTGTTGCTTCCTGACCTGCATACAAATTTCTCAAGAGGGTAATCATACTACTAACCTAACAGAATGGTTCTAAGCATGAAATGAGACTTCATTCAAGTCATTTAATACAGCACTGAATCCATAAAAAGTACTCTCTAAAGGTTAACTGCCTATAGCTTTTTAATGTTAAGAAGGAGGTTGAAATTCAAAGAGGTGCCATCTCTCTAATTAGATGCCCCATCTCTCAGATTACTTTGGAATCGGTTTAGTATTAGAGTGAACTTATGTAATTGCTGGTATCTAACAGGTTTTAACCTATAGAAATGACAGCTTTATGTCAGCTGATATAAATGACAGCTTCATGATCTAACATCATCATATCCAAAGAATTTGTAGAGACAAAGGATTAACTTAATGATTAAGAATTTTACAAGATGCGGATTCTGTGCCAAACATTTACTACACTAACCCATATTCTCTCAATTTTCTTCTCTGTCTTGAGATCTAGGTGATTACTGAAAGCTGGCTGCATTAGAATACAAGTTCTTTAAAAACAAATCTTGTGCCTTGCTGTATTTGCTCCTGAAAAATATGGTCTCTTGGACTGTAGCCCACCAGGCTCCTCTATCCATGGAATGCTCCAGGCAAGAATACAGGAGTGGGTTGCCATTCCTTTCTCTAGGGGGTCTTCCCAACCCAGGGATAGAACCCGGGTCTTCTGCATTGTAGGCAAATTCTTTACTGTCTGAGCCACCAGGGAAGCCATCTAACATTAAAAAGTTCAACATCATAAAAAATGTAAAAATTCTCTCAAAAGAATCATTAGGAGAACTCCAAAAAGGACAAAGAAAAGAGAAAGGAAAAATATTGCTCTGTAATGGCTTTTTGTACCTCAAGCTTGGTCTTTATATATCCCTGTGGCTTTCTTAAGCAAAAACGATCAAGTCAACACCTATGCTGGAAAATAACCTCGATTTTCAACATATTGTTCAAAGAAGCCTGTTTTCTAAAACTCTTTCCACTGGAAAGAGAGGGAAGAAAGTGAGTTGGGTCTTGCACACTAGCATCAGAAGGCAAGAGCTTTGGAATCCACACCAAGCATCCCATTTAGAGACTTCGGGCAAGAATCACAAAGCGATTGTACTCATGGCAAAAGCCAAAGGGAAAGTCAGTTGTTTCTTCTTCTTTTGCCAATTCCAGTGGCAGGCCCTGGCCTGCAGATCTCGGGATTTTAAAATGTCTTTCCAGCAAAGAATTACTTTCATGTTTGTATCCTTATTGCTAACACTGGATCTCTTCTCACAATGTCCTTCTTGCGCCGTGTCCAGGAGCCCTTTTTTTGTTTGGAAGAGTTCTGAATCTCCTCTTAATGGAAACCAAAGCCTCAGTTGGCACTTATCTAAATGTCCTTCCTGCCTCATGCATTGTGGAGCATACCTTGCCAAAATGCATTAAAAAGCAAAATCCAGTTGAATAAAGGCCATGAAATCAAACTGCTTATGAGCCTACAAGTTCTGGATCAAATCCTTCAGAATACCATTTTGAAATCTTTCAACAAGGAAGTTATCAAAATTCCATTTTTAAATCTTTCAACAAGGAAGTTATCAAAACAACAGAGAGTAAACCACCCTAAGTGCCACCAGTGTCCTGATGGAGCCGTGACCCCTTACCTTCCAGATGTCTTCCTTCTCCATTCACTTTATTACCTCCTAAAATTTGGAACTCTGTGTAGTTTTTGTAAGCTTTCTAGAAGCAGGAAAAAGAGCCTGAAGGACCAAGTCCATGCTTGGTTTAGATGAGCATCTGTTCTCCTTATTCAACAGATACTATAGATCCAAAGACCCAGGAAACACAATTCCTGTCTGGAAGGATTTCCATATCTAGTTTGCAAGGAAAAGAGACAATTCCAGAAACAAGATGAAGGCATGCATATGTTGCCATGGGAAAACTAAAGGAGATTATTATAGGGCTACAGGAGAAGATCAGTTACCTATGCCCTACCAGAGCAGCAGGGAAAAAAAAAAGGACAAAGATGTAAAATAGCATATTTTCCCCCTAAGAAAAAGCATGTGCAAAAGCATAATTGGTGGTTATTTTAGTTGGGACTGCTATGTCACAAATCCCACAGGGGAGTACCTTATAGAGGAAATTTACGTCTCACAGTTCTGGAGGCTAGAAGTTTCAGACAAGGGTCCCGGCAGGGTTGGAGTCTGGTGAGAGCAATCACCCAGTTTGCAGACTGCTGACGTCTTGATGTGTCCTTACTTGACACAAAGAGAGCTGGTGATCCCTCTGGGGTCTCATTTATAATGTACTAAACTCATCCCCACGCCCGAGGCCAGGGGCGGAGGGCAGGAGGACCAACCCCATGTCCAACGAGCCATGGCTGCATGAGCGCAGGAGGGCCTAGAGGAGCTATCCCACGTTGAAGGTCAGGAAGGACAGTGGTGAGGAGATACCCCTCATCCAAGGTAAGGAGCAGTGGGTGCACTTTGCTGGAGCAGCCATGAAGAGATACCCCATCCCCAAGGTAAGAGAAACCCAAATAAGACAGTAGGTGTTGCAAGAGGGCATCAGAAGGCAGACACACTGAAACCATACTCACAGAAAACGAGTCAGTCTAATCACACTAGGACCACAGCCTTGTCTAACTCAATGAAACTAAGCCATGCCTGTGGGGCAACCCAAGATGGGTGGGTCATGGTGGAGAGATCTGACAGGATGTGGCCCACTGGAGAAGGGAATGGCAAACCACTTCAGTATTCTTGCCTTGAGAACCCCATGAACAGTATGAAAAGGCAAAATGATAAGATACTGAAAGAGAAACTCCCCAGGTCAATAGGGGCCCAATATGCTATTGGAGAACAGTGGAGAAATAACTCCAGAAAGAATGAAGGGATGGAGCCAAAGCAAAAACAATACCCAGCTGTGTATGTGACTGGTGATAGAAGCAAGGTCCGATGCTGTAAAGAGCAATATTGCATAGGAACCTGGAATGTCAGGTCCATGAATCAAGGCAAATTGGAAATGGTCAAACAAGAGATGGCAAGAGTGAATGTCGACATTCTAGGAATCACTGAACTGAAACGGACTAGAATGGGTGAATTTAACTCAGATGACCATTATATCTACTACTGTGGGCAGGAATCCCTCAGAAGAAATGGAGTGGCCATCATGGTCAACAAAAGAGTCCGAAATGCAGTACTTGGATGCAATCTCAAAAACAACAGAATGATCTCTGTTCATTTCCAAGGCAAACCATTCAATATCACAGTAATCCAAGTCTATGCCCCAACCAGTAATGCTGAAGAAGCTGAAGTTGAATGGTTCTATGAAGACCTACAAGACCTTTTAGAACTAACACCCAAAAAAGATGTCCTTTTCATTATAGGGGACTGGAATGCAAAAGTAGGAAGTCAAGAAACACCTGGAATAACAGGCAAATTTGGCCTTGGAATACGGAATGAAGCACGGTAAGACTAATAGAGTTTTGCCAAGAAAATGCACTGGTCATAACAAATACCCTCTTCCAACAAGACAAGAGAAGACTCTATACATGGACATCACCAGATGGTCAACACTGAAATCAGATTGATTATATTCTTTGCAGCCAAAGATGGAGAAGCTCTATACAGTCAACAAACACAAGATCAGGAGCTGACTGTGGCTCAGACCATGAACTCCTTATTGCCAAGTTCCGACTTAAATTGAAGAAAGTAGGGAAAACCACTAGACCATTCAGGTATGACCTAAATCAAATCCCTTATGATTATACAGTGGAAGTGAGAAATAGATTTAAGGGCTTAGATCTGATAGATAGAGTGCCTGATGAACTATGGAATGAGGTTTGTGACATTGTACAGGAGACAGGGACCAAGACCATCCCCATGGAAAAGAAATGCAAAAAAGTAAAATGGCTGCCTGAGGAGGCTCTACAAATAGCTGTGAAAAGAAGAGAAGCGAAAAGCAAAGGAGAAAAGGAAAGATATAAACATCTGAATGCAGAGTTCCAAAGAATAGTAAGAAGAGATAAGAAAGCCTTCCTCAGCGATCAATGCACAGAAATAGAGGAAAACAACAGAATGGGAAAGACTAGAGATCTTTTCAAGAAAATCAGAGATGCCAAGGGGACATTTCCTGCAAAGATGGGCTCGATAAAGGACAGAAATGGTATGGACATAACAGAAGCAGAAGATATTAAGAAGAGATGGCAAAAATACACAGAAGAACTGTACAAGAAAGATCTTCACGATCCAGATAATCATGATGGTGTGATCACTGACCTAGAGCCAGACATCCTGGAATGTGAAGTCAAGTGGGCCTTAGAAAGCATCACTACGAACAAAGCTAGTGGAGGTGAAAGGATTCCAGTGGAGCTATTCCAAATCCTGAAAGATGATGCTGTGAAAGTGCTGCACTCAATATGCCAGCCAATTTGGAAAACTCAGCAGTGGCCACAGGACTGGAAAAGGTCAGTTTTCATTCCAATCCCAAAGAAAGGCAATGCCAAAGAATGCTCAAACTACCACACAATTGCACTCATCTCACATGCTAGTAAAGTAATGCTCAAAATTCTCCAAGCCAGGCTTCAGCAATACATGAACCGTGAACTTCCTGATGTTCAAGCTGGTTTTAGAAAAGGCAGAGGAACCAGAGATCAAATTGCCAACATCCGCTGGATCATGGAAAAAGCAAGAGAGTTCCAGAAAAACATCTATTTCTGCTTTATTGACTATGCCAAAGCCTTTGACTGTGTGGATCACAATAAACTGTGGACAATTCTGAAAGAGATGGGAATACCAGACCACCTGATCTGCCTCTTGAGAAATTTGTATGCAGGTCAGGAAGCAACAGTTAGAACTGGACATGGAACAACAGACTGGTTCCAAATAGGAAAAGGAGTACGTCAAGGCTGTATATTGTCACCCTGTTTATTTAACTTCTATGCAGAGTACATCATGAGAAACGCTGGACTGGAAGAAGCACAAGCTGGAATCAAGATTGTCGGGAGAAATATCAATAACCTCAGATATGCAGATGACACCACCCTCATGGCAGAAAGTGAAGAGGGGCTAAAAAGCCTCTTGATGAAAGTGAAAGTGGAGAGTGGAAAAGTTGGCTTAAAGCTCAACATTCAGAAAACTAAGATCATGGCATCTGGTCCCATCACTTCATGGGAAATAGATGGGGAAACAGTGGAAACAGTGTCAGACTTTCTTTTTCTGGGCTCCAAAATCACTGCAGATGGTGACTGCAGCCATGAAATTAAAAGACGCTTACTCCTTGGAAGGAAAGTTATGACCAACCTAGATAGCATATTCAAAAGCAGAGACATTACTTTGCCAACAAAGGTTCGCCTAGTCAAGGCTATGGTCTTTCCTGTGGTCATGTATGGATGTGAGAGCTGGACTGTGAAGAAGGCTGAGCGCTGAAGAATTGATGCTTTGAAGTGTGGTGTTGGAGAAGACTCTTGAGAGTCCCTTGGACTGCAAGAAGATCCAACCAGTCCATTCTGAAGGAGATCAGCCCTGGGGTTTCTTTGGAAGGAATGATGCTAAAGCTGAAACTCCAGTATTTTGGCCACCTCATGCGAAGAGTTGCCTCATTGGAGAAGACTCTGATGCTGGGAGGGATTGGGGGCAAGAGGAGAAGGGGACAACAGAGGATGAGATGACTGGATGGCATCACTGACTCTATGGACATGAGTCTGAGTGAACTCCGGAAGCTGTTGATGGACAGGGAGGCCTGGCGTGCTGCAATTCATGGGTTGCAAAGAGTCAGACACGACTGAGCGACTGATCTGATCTGATCTGATCTGAAACCCATCCATGAGTATTCTGCCCTTCTTCATGACATAATCACCTCCCAAAGGCTGACCTCCTAAAAACCATCATATTGGGAGTTAGGATTTCAACATATGAATTTGGGGGAAGACAGAGGCAAACACTCAGTCTATAACAGTGGTGTAATGCACAGGTTCTCAAAGTTGTAATGGCAGGAAAAAATATTGATGCTTGAGTTTCATTCTTACAGATTTCATTGGTATGCTATTCTATCAATATCTGGGCACTGGGGTTTTTAGAAGCTCCCTTTGTCGTTAGAATGCGCTGCTCATGATGAGAATCACTGTCACTGATTACCTTCTATCTGGACTATAAAGTTTGTGGTGATGAATAGCAATAAAACTTATAAAGGGCTTCCTAGGAGATGTAGCGGTATAATCCATTTGCAATGCAGGGGGCACAGGAGACATGGGTTGGATCCCTGGGTTGGGAAGATGCCCTGGAAGAGGGCATGGAAACCCACTTCAGGATTCTTGCCTGGAGAATCCCATGGACAGAGGAACCTGATGGGTTACAATCCACAGAGCTGCAAAGAGTCAGACACGACTGAAGCGACAGAGCACACATGCAAGGCTTATAAAGTAGATGGAGTTCACTGTATCAAGCTCAGATTCACACAAAGGTAACAGAGTGGTCCTCAAGAATTTTGGACAGGTGAATGGCAAGACTGAATTTGTATACTAGAAGAACTTAGATAGGTGGCTGTTGAACAGATTATGGATACAACATTGTGCGTGTATGTGTGGGGGTGGGGGTGGAGGGGAAGGTAGTGATCCTGGGGAAAGGAAATAGATTTCTTAGAGGGAGCCTGTGGCTGGGAATCAGGAAGGAAATGAAGAGAGTGCCAAGGTGGTGTCACGGCTCCATAAATTACGGCTGGATTGAGCAGTGACAGGTGATGAGCACAGGAGTTCTCACTTGGGTAGTTACATCCATACATCCATACTTTCCAGGGCTTCACTATAAAGGAAAGGCCTTTTTTGATTGACCTGGATGATGCTTTTCTTCATTTTGCTTGTGGAAGACAGTCCTCAGGGAACCACAGCTAAGCTCACAGCTAATCGGAGTAGTAAGCATCTTTAAATAAAGAAAGTGAGGTAATTCGATGGGCCTTTCTTTCCTTTCTGTCTTTTTTGCAAGCCAAAGCACATTTCTTTGCTTTTACTACTCTTGCTCTTCTGAAAAACCTGCAGCAATTTTTAAAAGGTCATTTGCCTGAGTTCTCTTGAGATTTTCTTACTTTCTTGCTGAAACTATTATACTATCAACTGATGTGCCGATTCACCATCCCAAGAAGCTAACCCCATAATTTTCTTTGGCCTGGAGGTGAGTTCTCTTCTCCCACAGAAGAAATTATTTCTTCTGGTACAGTCCTTAAACAGCTAAAGAGTTTACAAGTACCCTATCAGATGAAGTATGGCGAGAAGAGATGTAGTCATGGCTTCTGGCTAATTGGCTGGGTGAGCTCTGGCTTATGTAACGGTTACCTCTGGCAGTTGGTCCCAACACCCCATTTTGGCAGCTGTGCTGTGGTATTTTTAATGGTAACCATTTGGCCAGCATTCAGCCAATCAGCTTGTTCATTTTGCTGGCTGCAATTAGAGTTACTGTTTCTTTCACCTTGTTTCCAGCCAGACCTGGTTCTGTAAATGTGTCACCAGGGATTTCAATGGAACTGTGCTCTGCATCAGTCCCTTAAATCCATTATTTCAGTTCAAGGAGTCATTTTATCTTGAGGCCCCATGGTAGAGTTGACCTTAATCGCAGGTGTCAGGTGGACCTGTAGAGAGGGAGTTAGATGTCCCACACTGTGAAGACACTTTACAATTTGGAAAGAGGATTTGAGGATTGTCAGCAGGGAGGAAGGCACCTGGGCTTCTGGGGTTGGGATTCATTAGAAGCTGCCTTATATCCTCATGCCACTCATCACCTGGTCATAGGGAGCTGCTGTAAAAGAGGTGCCCAGACAGAGCGTGGAAAGGGGCAAGGAGAGTTGATTTTCTGGAATTCAGTGTCTCTTCTTTACCTGCATCTCCCCTGCCGGTACTGACTGTGGACAAAGAGTAGAGCTTCCTTACTTACCTTTAGCAGACCCTGGAGTTTTCTTTAAAATGCACTTTATATTGAAGGGCAAAATGCTAGGCATGTTGTGTAAGAAGTACACTTATAAAAGGAGCTTCCCTGGTGGCTTAGTGGTAAAGAATCTGCCTGCAATGTAGGGAACGCAGGTTGAGTTCCTGAATGGGGAAGATCTCTTGGAGAAGGGAATGGCTACCACTCTAGTATTCTTGTCTGGAGAATTCCATGGACAGAGGAGCCTGGCAGATTACAATCCATGTGGTTGCAAGAGTCAGATGTGACTGAGTGACTAAACAACAACAACAACACTTATAAAAATCACAAGCACCAGGGAATTCCCTAGCGGTCTAGCAGTTAGGACTCCGTGCTTCCACTGCAGGGGACACGGGTTCGATGCCTGATTGGGAAGCTAAGATCCGGCAAGCAGCCTGGCAAGGCAAACACGAAAAAGACATCAAAACAAAACAAAACACGAATACTGTTCTCCCCAGAAAGAAAAGTAACCCTTCCTTCATCTTAATTTCTCTGTGAAATTGAGAGAAATGCAATGGGGAGAGCTCTTAAGAGAAGTGTGAGAAGAGGAACTCACCAAGGAGAGTCAGGCATGTCTGCTCTGGGCCTGCCCTCATTTCCCTAAGAAAGTTTATTGCTGAGGGAAATGTTTTGGAAAAGAAAAAAATATAATATACATGTATATATATATATGAGCACACATGCTCAGTCATGTTAACTCTATGACCCCATGGACGGTAGCCCGCCAGATTCCAATGTCCATGGAATCTTTAAAGCAAGAATACTGGAGTGGCTTACCACTTCCTTTTCCAGGAGATTGTCTGGATCCAGGGATGAACCCACTTCCCCATGTCCTGCACTGGCAGGCTGAATCTTTACCACTGTGCCACCTGGGAAGCCTGTGTGTGTGTGTGTGTGTGTAAATTACTACGGATAATTTGGGCCACATGAACAGAACAGTGTCAAGAATAAACTTTGAATGAATATATTTTGAAGTATTTTTGATCCCAAATAATGATAAGCAGTATCTGCTCGTCTCCAGAATAACTTTTTTTTTTAATGTATTCTTACTATTCTGATGACATCACTTTAACTTTTTCAATTGCATGATGAGGAACTATGTATAACCTGCTAGTCTCCATTTTAACAGGGAGAATCCAGATATTCTTCGTATGTCATCAGAAGCAATTTTGGGCATTGGGGAGAAAGAATAATGAAAGGGCCCTGGAGCCCAGCAAAAGGAGGTCAATCAGTTACCTCAACTCTCCTCTATCTTTAACCTCACCTAGACCATGTTAAGGGACTAGTCAGCAGGACCACTCAAATTACTTGCAAAGTAAATTGATCCAAATGCTGCTGAAGTAGTCCACACTCTCAAGTGAGAATTGGAAAAAAAAAAAAGGAATCTAGCCGGCATCAGCCTAAATGGGTATTTTTTTCTGACACACATATGCAGGCAAAGGAAGCTGAAATTATCAAACAAAATAATTCATGAGCTTGCCTGATGCTTCCTCTAGAAGCAATGATTTTATCCAAATCATTTTTATCCAAATTTTAACCCATCAAAGTGCATCTCAAGACATGGATTGGCTAGGGAAATTTCAAAGGAAAATCAAATGCAGTAAGTAAACCAAAGAACTAAGGAAATATGATGCTGAACTGTTTCATAATGCTGAGTTTTCTTTGGCTTCTAGAAAAAAACTAATTAGTGACTCCACACCAAGTTTTCTGCTTGGTGATTTACCACAAAATGAAGATACAAGGGCATGACACCAGATAAATATATAACATTTCCAGAACCTCAGAAGTTTGAGTTAGAGGCCCCAAACCTGCAATAAAGGAAGAATATGAAATTAAAGGTAAACACATTTGGAAAGAAAGAAATAAAACTGTCATTTTTCATACTGATACTATTGAATATGTAGAAGAAAGTCCAAGATTATCTATAAGTATTAAGATTATTAAGTAAATTTAACAAAATTACAGAATAAAAATTAATATGCACAAATCAATTATATTTTTATATACAAGTAGAAAACAACTAAAGAATGAAATTTTAGAAAAAATACTACTTGTAATAGCATAAAGAATTAAATATCTAAAGTAGTAGTTTTCAAGGAGTGATCCAAAGAGCCCTGAGATCCTAAAATCTAAAATTCCATTCAGATGACCCTCTTTTACCCATTCTTTCATGAGTGAATGGTGGAGTTTTCCAGACATGCTTGATGTGTGACGATATACCAAATGGAATGCAAAAGTAGGTTTTCAAATCCAGCTGTTTTCTACCATACAAAGTTTTGGAGAGATTTAAAGCTTTAAAGGAACTTGCAAAAATATAAAACAATGCCAGTATTTTTTTTGCCCTATTAGACTATCAGTTAATAACACATGTATGTTAAACATTTCCGCAGAGTTGTGAATGTGTATATTTCTATACAAAAAAACTTGTATATATAATTTTGATAGATTCCTCCTTTAAACTTTAGATTTACTTTATATATTTTAATTTAGAATGGCGTTATCTTATGGTGAAGTTCTTCCCGGGTGGCTCAGATGGTAAAGTGTCTGCTTACAACGCGAGAGACCTGGGTTCGATCCCTGGGTTGGGAAGACCCTTTGGAGAAGGAAGTGGCAACCCAGTCCAGTACTCTTGCCTGGAAAATCCCATGGACCGAGGAGCCTGATAGGATACAGTCTCTGGCATTGCAAAGAGTCTGACACGACTGAGTGACTTCACTTTCACTTTTATGGTGAAGTGAATATTTGATCATTATGAAATATCCTTCTTTACTTTTGTTACAGATTTTTGCCTTCAAGGATACTTCATCTGGTGTTTGTAGTTATAACTGGTTACATTTTGTTAATGGGTTTTTTGACACCTTTTTTTTATCCTTTTGCCCTCTATTTCTGTGTCCTAATACAGAAATATTTAACAATGTAAATCTTGATTTTATTTTTTACCACCAGTTTGATAACTTTTACTTTACATTTGAATGCTTAGTGCCTTTATGCTTGGTGTAATTACTGATGTATTTGTATTTACTCCATAATCTTACTATTTTTAAAATTTTTCAATGTTTTCAATATTCCTTTACCTCTCATTTCTTATTTCTTTTGGTCAGTTGATTTTTTTATTATTATTTCACTTTTTCACTCCACATTACTTCATTGCTACTTCGGATATTACAGCATTTACCTGTTTGAAATGTACTTTGTCCTTGTTTTTGAAAGATATTTTTCTTGGGCATGGAATTCTAGGTTGGCAGTTATTTTCTTTCAGCATTTTGAAGAATATTCTATTATCTGGCTTCTACAGTTTCTGTGGAGAAGTCAGCTCTCAGTCTTATTTTTGTTTCCTATGAATATAATAAACCTTTGTTTTCTTATTGCTCTGAAGCTTTTTTTTTTATCTTGGATCTAAGCAGCTTTATTTTGATTGCTCTCAATCCCATTTTATCTGTATTTGTTAAGCTTGGGACTCAGAACTTTTTGAATCTGTAGTTTAATGTATCTTATCACTTTGGGGGAATTTTCAGGATTATTTCTTCAACTGTTACTTCTGCCCTGTTCTGTCCTTCTCATTCTGAGACTCTAACTACATATATGTTTCACCATGTCCTATGAGTTTATTATCGTCATTTCTGTATTTGTTATGAATTTTTCTGTTTTATTTGTGAACTTTTTTACTAACACAATTTAAAATTTACTAATCTTCTTCTCAGTTTTGTCTAATATATTATTTAAACTAGTTACTGAACACTTTATTTTGGTTATTTTCTTTTATAGTTCTTAAATTTTTATTTGATTTTTACTGACTCGGGTTCTTTTTATCTGAAAAAGTTCTAACATATCAATCATAGTTATTTTAAAGTTTATGTTTGGTAAAGCAAACGTCTATATCACCTATGGATCTGTTTTAATTGTCTGTTTTTCATTTTTGATCAATTGGTTCTGTATGTATGGCAATATTTTATGAACTGCCAGATATTATGTATAAACAATTGGAAAGATTTTCCCTTCAAATAGTTTAATTTTGCTTTTGACAGGTTGTTGATAAGAGGTGCTGCTAGATCTCTTCAGTTCTGTCCTACTTTTTGATACCCTGTGGACTGTATAGCTTGCCAGGCTCATCTGTCCATGGGGTTCTCCAGACAAGAATCCTGGAGTGGATTGCTATGCCCTCCTCTGGGGATCTTCCTGACCCAGGGATCTAACTCTCGTCTCCTGGGGCTCCTGCTAGCAGGCAGATTCTTTACTGATGAGCCACTGGGGAAGCCCTTGATAAGGGTTTATTTTGTCAGTCAGTCTGGGATTAAACTGGATAAAGATAAATTTTATTCTATAGGCTTTGATCTATTACTAGCTCATCTTTACTTTTATTGCATAGTCTTTTAGAAGTCCCAGTAGAAAATTTATGATGCTTACTAGTTCTGCTTCTTCTTGGTGGGTCTTGAACTCTTTGTTTCTCTAGTATTTATAAGAATGTCATTCACTTTGTTTAGCTTCTCTATCTCTTTCTGTTTGGCTTCTGAGATTTTGGGCTCCAGTCTACTTATACCTGGCAAATGTTATCTAGAGGGAAATTAACCAGAATACTTGACTCACTTTGATCCATTTTCTTTTCCTCTGGGACCTTGATCACCTCAAGTCCTGGGTGCTTTGATAGCTCTTAATGCTTTCAAATGAATAATTTTCTTTTTTTTACATCTAGCTTTTCTTATTTTTCATGTGAATTTGTTTTGATGATGGCTAATCTTTTTAATTGGAGGTAAAGTCCCCAGAGGGCACCATTTTTTTTTTCTCCCAACCTGTATATCTATTCAGTTACCAAGTTTTGAAACTTACATATCTCTTAAGTCTCCCCTTTCCTTTCCATTCTGAGTGGCAAAACTTTTAGTCAGGCCCCAATCTTTTACTACAGGATTATTACCAAAGGCCAGCTAGTAAATATCTCTGTCTCAATCTTTGTTTTCACTCTCCCTAAACTATACTTCCAGAGTGAATCATAACTCCACATAATTAAACCTATCCTGAAATTTTATATCACCTATAAAATAATAATACAAGCTTTATAGGAGATGTACAGTCATTGTAATATTAATAGATAGATGCTAGTACACAACTAAAAATTATAATACTTCTGTGATGGACAGAGAATTAAAACTCAATGAAATGATTGCAGAAATAGGAGATAAACTAGTATGCTCCTAGAGGTTGGTTCAGGCTTTTAAGGTTTACCAAAGTGCCTTGTGGAACTTTGATGCTGATGAGTGAAGACTCAATCTCTGGTGAAAAAAACCTCCTTAGTCTTTCTCAGTTATTTTTCAGTCACAATATATGTGAATATATAAATAAGTGAGGAAGAAAGGCAAGTACTTTGGTGAAGCAGAGCATAGGATATATACTTTGAACTGATTTGTAGTAAGACCTACTCTCAACCTCTGACTCATAGGTACACCAGCTCTGGACCTGCCAGTTCGTCAGCTGCAAATAAGAAATACAAAAAAAATTACTACAAATCAATTCTAAGTATTTACTCTGAGAATAAGGATAGCATCCTTAGCAGATCCAGATTTCTAGACTATCTTCACATTTTACTGCTCCCCAATATATATCCTGTACTCTGCTTCACCAAAATACTTGCCTTTCTTCCTCACTTTTTCATAAACTCACATACATTGTGACTTTTGTCAGGAGTACATTTCTCTCTAGAAAATCCCTAGTTACTATTTTGAATCTGCTCAAGTGCTGCCTCTTCTAGGAAGACTTCCTGAACCATCTATACCTCACATTAAAATTAGAAGCTTCCTCTTCTCTATTTTCATAATAATTTTCATGACAGCTCTATTGGGACATTTATCTCTTTGTAATTATTTGTTTATTTCTGTCTTCTTGATAAGAACGTGTTCTTTTCAAAGGCAGGGTTTTAAAATAGTTTCTTTGTGAGCCCATGACCAACATGGTGCTTAGGACGTAAGAAAAATTCAGTCACTATTAGCTAAATCAGTTGGGTTTTCAATATTATCAAATCCAATGGCTCAGCAACAAGTGAATTTCTTTATCTGGATAAGATATCTGGCAAAAAATAGGTATTCAGGTATAGTGAAATTGAAAGTGTTAGTCGCTCAGTCATGTCTAACTTTTTGCGACCACATGGACTGTAGCCCACCAAGCATCACTCTCCATGGAATTTTCCAGGCAAGAATACTGGAGTGGGTTGCCAGTCCCTTCTCCAGGGAATCTGCCCAACCTGGGCATGAGTTGGCAGAGTCCTTACCATCTGAGCCACCAAGTAAGCGAACTAAAGAATAGGTATTCAGGTGAAATTTGTTCAGTTGATGGATTATATTAACTACTGAGTAAAAATTTACCTGAAATGGGCTTCCCAGGTGGCGCCAGTAGTAAAGAATCTGCCTGCCAATGCAGGAGATGCAAAAGGACGCAAATTTGATCCCTGGGTCAGGAAGATCCCCTAGAGGATGGCAACCCACTCTAGTATTCTTGCCTGGAAAGTTCTATGAACAGTGGAGGCTGGAAGGTTACAGTCTCTGGGGTCAGAGAGAGTTGGACACGACTGAGCATGCACATGAAGATATAGTTGTTTTGTTTTGTTTTTTTAAATAAACAGCTTCTAAAGAATAACTCAAATTTGGAAGAAAGAGTTCAGCGACTTAAAGTTGGAGGAGATCATTTCAGAATTATCTGAAATTTAAACCTAAATTCTTCTTTGTATAACAGTATTAATTAAGAATGAAATCACTGGTGTATAGATAACTGAAGGAAACTCAGTTTGCTATAAAGCCATAAGAGAACTATGTTGATGTCCAAATACACAATTTATTTAAATTTTTGACTGATGAGCCATAAAAACTGCATTCTGAAAATGTTTAAAATGAAAGAGCACTCTGTCTACTTCATACTGTTCCTAAACTCTGTGAAACCTTCACACTCAGCAGGCAAAGCTCAGTTGCTGTGGGGCTATATACGGACACTTAATCCCTAGGGATTTAAAGGAGCAAGCTCGGCTCAGTCAATGAAAAAAATCACTGGCAGTACTTCTGGGGCATATTTTTATGCACATAAAAATTAGCTTCCAAAATATGTAATTGTAAATTCTCATTACAAAATCTCTGGGTCAAATTGTATTTTACCAGAAGGTGCTGTAAGAAATTTTTAAACTCAGTCAAATGAAAGGATTGCCTTTTCTGTTAACAAAGCTTACAGTGGTTTCTTCTCAGGTACTGAAATCAGGACAGTTGGCTGCTTTGCATTCTATTAGAACTCTGTGTTCAAGAAAGTTGGTACATATATGTTAGCTTGATTGGACCCCACTCACACTTTCAACTTGACTTTCTGTGTGATATTAATTTCTGAGTTCATAGCATTTTTTATTGTTTCCACAACTGGCATAAGAAAAGGGGAAACTTAGCAAGTTTGGATTACATTAAGAAATTTTGACATACAGATGGTTATGTATTTTTCAAATATCTGTTTAGGCTGCTGCTGCTGCTGCTAAGTCGCTTCAGTCATGTCCGACTCTGTGCGACCCCATAGACGGAAGCTCACCAGGCTCCCCCGTCCCTGGGATTCTCCAGGCAAGAATACTGGAGTGGGTTGCCATTTCCTTCTCCAATGCATGAAAGTGAAAAGTGAAAGTGAAGTCGCTCAGTCGTGTCCGACTCTTAAATATAAGGTTTGAAAAGTATTTTTGACATTAGTTATTTATAATATTCTTTTTATATGTACACTATTATATATAGCTTGGATATCAACACTCAAAACCTGTTTAATTCATAATATGACTGAAAGTTTACACAGTCATATTTATAAAAGGTAGTACACAAAATATAATCACTGCTTTAGTAATTAAACAAATTTAAAATAATATTAAAATTTAATTAATTTTTATTATTAAAATAGATCCTTGAGAAAAATAAAAAGCAATAACAGTAATGTAATACTTGTGGGAATTTATTAAGAAACTTCTAGAACTGTTACAGTTATTTATATTTTGAGAGTATCAATTCTTTACTATTTCCAATTTTGTGGGAAAATTATTGGGTCTTTTTCTTTTACTTGGTTGAGATCTAATTCTGCCTCATATTTACCAGCCAAGGTTAAGTTGATATTTGGCTTCCTAATGGGAAAGAAATAAAAGGAAAAATAAGTAATTTCTCCAAAAGTCGAAAGCATAACAAGTGAGTATAGATTTTGAAAAGAGATTACTGCAGGATTGTCAGGGAATGTTTAACCAGAGGATTCCTAAGTGCTGTTTCTCATAAATCCTCTGTTCCTTATCAGTTTCTGGCAACAGAAATGAGTGGAACGGCACGCCGCTCCCAGGACTGAGGTCATAGGATGGGACATGTATGAATCTCCTTCAGTAAACATTCTCCTTACGACAAAACTGCTTAGTGTCCATCCTTTCTTGAGATATGGATTGTCTCCTGACGTTATGACCATTGTTAATCCCTTGTTCCCTTGGTAACGGTTGCTGTACATTTGCTTTTCTGATCTTTATCATTGTCAAAAGAAATTCCTTGTACAACAGCCTACATATATTCACAGAAAGTTCATTAAAGTACCTTTGCTCCATCAGGGCTTGGGTCCCCGTGTCTTTCTTTCACTCTCTCTCTCTATTTCCTTTTTTTTATTGTCGACTCTGGACCACCAGGTTCCGGTTCATTAAAGGACCACAACAAAGAATAAATGAAAGAGAGAATGTGTATAGATAGGGCCAAGAGTCCCGATCTGATCTGAAGAGTCCGAAAAAAAAATCTTACCAGAAAAGGAGACAGAATAGAAGGAGCTCCTCATGTGAACATTTCATGCTTATAATACAGAAAGTCCATGATCGTCTAGATAATTCTCTTTATTAGTTTCAAAGAGATGATCTATGTTTTAGTCAACTCTTGGAAAACCTTGCTTTCAAATGTATAGCCCTTACCTTCTCTTCCCAAGTGCTTGATAATAAATGTCTTTATTGATGTTGCTCGTATTTTTTCCTTCTTCACTGACCCTTTAAGATTTTGCCTACTTGTTACGCAAGAGAAAATCTTTGAAACTACTTCCCCTAGTCAGGACTGTTTTTTAAATTAAAGATATAAAACTTGAGTAGCTCAAAATTAATTATTAACTTGAATCAGGTCCTCTAAAAATGGCTCTCTAAAAGACAAAATCAGGAAATGGAACAGCTTTCCAGCTCCTCTGATGTAGGTATATCATATCATGTCAATGATATATCCATAGAGACAGGGGTAGGGGTGGGCAAAGTTGAGTCTCTGTTACAGATATGAGTGTATATGGTCACGTGGTTGGAGCCAAGAGAGAGCACCCAGCAATATGAAACACTAGTGGAAACTAGTTAATGGCTAGGATTATGGGTTTGAGTTGGGATGGTGTTAGGGATTGCTTGTCCCTGAAGTTCTACATCAAGGACTTATTCAACCATTTCTGCTGCCCATTCTAAGGGTTCATCTCTCACACCCACTACCTACCAGTCCCAGTTCTTAAATATTTTTTTTTCCATGTATTTGGCTGAGTCAGGTCTTAGTTGGATCTTGCGGGATGGGATCTTTCATTGTGGCTTGAGGGTTCAGTAGTTGTTGTTCTCGGGCTTAGTTGCTTAGCTGGTATGTGGGATCTTAGTTTCTTGACCAGGGATCAAATCTGTGTCCCTTGCATTGAAAAGTGGATTCTCAACCCCGGACCACCAGGGAAGTTCCCAATTCTTGAATCTTGATTAGAATTATTTTTCTGCTGCAATTGTCTGCAGTAGCATGCAAAAATAGAGTATAGATGGTGGGGTTTCACACCACACACACATTTTCCTATGTAAGGAGGTAAAGAAAGGTGCTGGCATTCATTCCTCCTTTCTTGCCAGCAGCTCTGGGAAGTGGCAGTTTCAATGTCCATGTGATCTTGATGTGAGAACCTTCCAGGACTCATATAAATGCTACATAAAATCCTTTCTTCTAAATGACCTCAACCAGTACCCTCTTGACTCTCTTATTTGCTTTGATTTGAATACAAGATTATTAAACACACCCATATTCAAATAGAAATCTTTGCATGAAAATGTATTTCAAGCCAACAATAAAGAAGTTTTGAATGGCCAAACCATTTGGAATTATTGATAGTATATTCCCTTTCCCAGCATAGATAGCAGATACTTGGATATATGTCTTATATACATGCTTCCATTTTTGTGTACCTTTTTTTTCCTCTGCTGCTGGCAAAAAACTCAAAATATTGCTTTGGAGTTGTTCTTTTGATTCCATACCCAGAGAATTTATTCAGGAGAATAAATTTGGCCACTTTCAAGCTGTGAGAATATGGAATGCATAAATTTTCCTGCTACAAAATACGTTTCTGGTGTATTTATATAACACAAAACAGATGCATCTACAAAGTTTACACATAGAAACACAGATTACTGAAGGAAAAGAGTCAGATCTGGCTTGGAGAAGATTTTGGTATTTTTACCCTCCAAACATTTCCAGTGTTTAAAATTGGTATGAGTGAGGGACTTGAATCCAAAGGTTGGGTTTTGGGTAGATTCCTATAAAATGGCACAAGATGAGCATCTGACTATAGACCATGTCACATTTAGGTCTACAATCTTAGGTGTTGTTGCTGCTACTAAGTCACTTCAGTCGTGTCCGACTCTGTGCGACCCCATAGTCGGAAGCCCACCAGGCTCCCCTGTCCCTGGGATTCTCCAGGCAAGAACACTGGAGTGGGTTGCCATTTCCTTCTCCAATGCATGAAAGTGAAAAGTGAAAGTGAAGTCACTCAGTCGTGTCTGAGTCTGCTTAGTGACCCCATGGACTGCAGCCTACCAGGCTCCTCCGTCCATGGGAGTTTTCAGGCAAGAGTACTGGATTGGGGTGCCATTGCCTTCTCCTATCTTAGGTGTAGCCATTTTTATTTTTAAATTGAATTGGACAAAAGTCAAAGTTTGCTTCTGTAAGATTTTCTGAATAATGGTAGCATGGTCTAATTTGAAATTGCATCAAGCTTAAAAGTTAAACTTTTCTGGCAGTTGATCAAATCAACAATATGGTAATTTGAATTGGTTGCTAAACCAGAAATTAACTTAAAAAAAAAAAAGGTTTCTGGAGTCTAGCATTTATTAAGCAGGCCACAGTTTCTCTCTTTGGTGCAGAGAAATGTGATCTGAGTGTTGGCTCATGGGTTGAGGTATCCAGGTGGTTGAGCAGCTTCCTCAGAGTAGGTATATGACTGCTATAACGTTTTTACCTATTTGTCTTCTTAGAGGAGGGAAGTCTAGCAAACACATGGGAAGGTGAGGAGAGACTGGTGGATGTTTTGGCTTTAGCAATATCAGGTAGTAGTTATCAATATGAATAATGGTTGTTGTTAAGGTTAATAAAGGCTTCCTCAGTGGCTCAGTGGCAAAGAATCTGTCTGCAATGCAGGAGCGCTAACATGCACTCAATTCTGGGTCTGGAAGATCCCTTGGAGGTGGGCATTGCAGCCCACTCCAGTATTCTTGCCTGGATAATCCCATGGGCAGAGGAGACTGGCGGGCTATAATCCTTGAGGTCTCCAAAGAGCCAGATATGGCTGACAGTTGAACACACAAGATTAATAAAGTACATCAAATTGTGGATGATTTTTTGGCCTTAGTTTTCCAAATTTTCCATACTACAGTTGTTGATTCATAATATACTGATTTGTCATAAAACTGACTCATACTGTTTAAAAAAAAACATGCTTATAAAAGTGATTTAATTTTTCAAATAAAGATTAAATTTAAGCTATTTGTGAGACAGTTTTCAAAAGAACTAATAATGGAAGTCATTAGTTCTACTAAATTTAGAAATCTTTCAAAAATATAAATAAAATATAAAGTACATCAGATCCTTGATACTTGCTCCCCAAAAGCTTTGTCCTGTTTTCAATAAATAAATTGTCTATAGTGTTCTTATAACTCCAGGGGATTATACACTTAAGATTGATTTGGTCTCATTCTTTCATTCAGTAGATATTTGTTGCAAATTACTTTGTGGCAAGTACATATCATTATTGCCCAAGGGTTTATATATTTATTTTTGGTGTCCTCTTTAAACTAATAGGATTGAAAATAATAACCTTTTTTTAATTAAAATTTCATTTTTTTCTATTCAAAATCTGATAAATTAAAGCAAGAATTTTAAAGTCTTTAATATTTTAAATTTAATTTCCACATTTAAGATATTGAATTCTTTTAACAATTTCAATTCTATGACTAATTAAAACTTACAAAGTCCTTGAGAAGTTGTTTATTAAAATTCTAATACTGTAGACTCATAAATACAGTGTATTGTAAGTTGTGGTAAAATAATTTTATACTATTCCCTTTAAAATCACAAACATAAATTAGAATCCCTTGGACTGCAAGGAGATCAAACCAGTCAATCCTAAAGGAAATCAGTCCTGAATATTCATTGGAATGACTGATACTGAAACTTCAGTACTTTGGTCACCTGATGCAAAGTACTGACTTATTTGGAAAGACCCTGATGATAGGAAAGATTGAAGGCAGGAGGAGATGGGGATGACAGAGCACGACATAGATGGTATCACTGACCCAAAGGACATGAGTTTGAACAAGCTCTGGGAGATGGTGGAGGACAGGCAAGACTGGAATGCTGCAGTCCATGGGGTTGCAAAGAGTCGAACATTTATTGAGCAACTGAACAACAAACAGTTTTAAGTTGTACTCACAATTTCTAATATGCCAAATTATCTGAAATGTGACAAATGTATGAAATAAATATATGAAGGTTATTTATTAGTTTAATGCAAAAGTATTAATTTTATGGATTTAATTTACTTTCTCATTTCTAACCTTAAAAAAATACTCAATTGTTCCAAGGTTAAAGACATTTTTACTCACTAATTAGATGATTTTTCCTCCCCCTAAGCAATTTGTTATTCATCTCAAGCAAACTGATGTTACCTTTCGAAAGGGCAAAGAATTTGCCTAGGAAATGAGACCTGCAGCAGCTGACATTCAGGGTGATTTTTCTCATGATCACAAGAGACAAACCCAAGCTCTCTAAACGGTGGATTGGATTTGGGAGTGGGCACCTATAACAAATATAAAGTTTTTGGTTTGAGCAGCTGGATGGAGAGAGGTGCCATTTATAGAACTAAGAAATATGAGAGGGAAAAAAACAAAACAAAACAGATTTCAGAGAGAATAATCTAGAACTGTGTTTTAAACTTCCTGGCTTTGTGTGGCTAGTGGACACTAAAATGGATTTGTTAAAAGGATGAAGGTAAGTCTTTGGGAAAGAGGGCTGAACTAGAAGTTTAGGTCTGGACATCACAGGAGTATAGATGTTCTTTGAGTCAATGGAGCTGAAGGAAAGAATAATAGGAAGAGAAAATAAAATCCAGAAGACTGAATGGGTAAGATTTAAAGCTCAGGGAGAAGAAGAAGAGCTAGAAAAGAACTCTGAGCAGGAACTATGATGCAGCAAGAAAAAAATAAACAGTGAGCAATAACATGAGAGTCAAGAGAAGAGCATGCTTCAAGGAGGAAGAATTTCAAGAAAAAAACTGAGGAGAAAAGAAGCCACAGAAATGAAAGCCATATTTAAGTGATTAGAATAAAAGCAACTGTAGGTGGGAAGATCTGCAGTAGGCTTACAGACATTAATTGTACAAAGTGAAAGTGAAAAATCCACAAAGATAACAACAGTAATCTCAGAAAAAGAAATAGATGTAGATAATAAAGGGGAACAGAAGATACAGAGAGTAGAGGAGCTCAGCACATATGGAATAACAGCAAAAATGCCTAAAATATGAATAATGCAGGCATTTCTTGAAATAAAGAACAACTTGAATCACAGATGACTGAGTTAAATTGATACAGAGCTGGTAATGGAAATTTAAACCCTAGTCAAATTATTGAAATTATTGAAATAAGAACTGTGGAGAAAAAAAAAAAAAACTCTGATAGAGTTGTTGTGAAGATTAATACATGCAAGCCATGAAGATCTGTGCCTGAAATATAATAAGCACTTGATAAAAGTTACTACAGCTTTGAGTTTTCCTCCTTCTCTTCCTACGTCTATGTGTTTTATTCCTGTTACCCTGATTATATCTACCTCTGTTCCACCACTGAATGTTGGTATTGTTCAGGACTGGACTTAGGCCCTCTGTCTTCTCAGTGGCTTCTCCTTAAGCAATCTATTCTACACACACATTTTCAATTATGCTCTGTTCACTCAGTTTAGTTGCTCAGCCATGTCCGACTATTTGTGATTCTATGGACTACAGCACACCAAGCTTTCCTGTCCATCACCAACTCCCAGAGCTTGCTCAAACACATGTCCGACTCTACACTTCTGACTCTCAAAGTTGCATCTCTCTTTGAATGTCACAAAGCACCTTAACCTCAAATGTCCACGATTCGTCTCATGCTCTCCTCCCCTTCAGAGATTCCTCTGCTATCTGTTCAGAAAGTTTGGTCCTCTCCCAGTATTGCTGATCTGCAGGAGCTCCTCTGCTTCCCAGGTGATGGGTCAGATGCTTAGGAATCATCCTTAACCTCTCCCTCTATGTAAGCCAATGACTATCCACTTCTGCCCTCAGAGTAGGTTCCTCACCCAACAGCATTTTAAATATATAAGCCAGATTATGAAATTCTTTGGAAAGTCTTCCTATACTTTTCAGTTGCACACGGAGAATTAGTCTATGTCCTCTACTATTTCTCGGGCCTCATTTCCAGTGTTCTGCCCTCTTCCTCACTCCACAGTAGCTAGAGTGATATCTTTCCTTTTCCTGGAATATCCCAGCAGCCTCTCATTTCAGATAACTAGTTGATTCTTTTGTTTGGAAAGCTCTGTGCTTTCCAAGCTATCTACAGGTATCTACACAGCTATCTACAGGTCTCCACCTGTCAGGGCTCAGCTCAAATGTTACCTTATTGTCTGGTCGCTTTCTCTTCCTCTTATTCTTTATTGTTCTTCCAAATATTCACCACCACCTGAAGTTTCATGTACATTATCTGTTTTCTGTCCTTTCATTTCCTAAGCCAGCTATACTTTCTTATTTTAATCACTTGCTGTTGCCGCAGGGTCCTTGCAACATGATGTTTGCACTACTTGAAATAGTTTTTTCAACCTCTTTTCTATACCCATTCCCAGGCATTTTACCTATTTAATTTCTTTAATCACTTTTATTTTGGCTTGAATGTCGCTTTATCAGAGATGCTTTGCCTGATTCATAAGTCTTGTCATAACTATTTCTCTGCTGCTGCTGCTGCTAAGTCACTTCATTCGTGTCTGACTCTGTGTGACCCCATAGATGGCAGCCCACCAGGCTCCCCCGTCCCTGGGATTCTCCAGGCAAGAACACTGGAGTGGGTTGCCATTTCCTTCTCCAATGCATGAAAGGGAAAAGTGAAAGTGAAGTCGCTCAGTTGTGTCCGACTCTTAGTGACCCCATGGGCTGCAGCCCACCAGGCTTCTCCATCCATGGGATTTTCCAGGCAAGAGTGCTGGAGTGGGGTGCTATTGCCTTCTCCGAACTATTTCTCTATGACTTTATAAAAACATTTTCCCCTCACATTTATAGAACTCATCTATATCTATTACTATACACTGAATTATATATCTGATTATTTGACCATCACCCTGCTATGTCAAAGCCTGTATGGATCACAACAAACCGTAGAAATTCTTAAAGAGATGGGAATACCAGACCATCTTACCTGCCTCCTGAGGAATCTGTATGCAGCTCAAGAAGCAACAGTTAGAACTGGACATGGAACAACAGACTGGTTCCAAATCGGGAAAGGAGTACATCAAGGCTGTATATTGTCACCCTGCTTATTTAACTTAAATGTAGAGTACATCATGAGAAATGCTGGATTGGGTGAAGCACAAGCTGGAATCAAGATTGCTGGGAGAAATATCAATAACATCAGATACGTTATGACAGAAAGTGAAGAAGAACTAAAGAGTCTCATGATGAAAGTGAAAGAGGAGAGTGAAAAAGTTGGCTTAAAACTCAACATTCAGAAAACTAAGATCACGGCATCTGGTCCCATCACTTCATGGCAAATAGATGGGGAAACAATGAAAACAGTGACAGACTTTATTTTTTTGAGCTCTAAAACACTGCAGATGGTGAGTGCAGCCATGAAATTAAACGATGCTTGCTCCTTGGAAGAAAAGTTTATGACCAACCTAGACAGGATATTAAAAAGCAGAGACATTACTTTGCCAACAAAGTTTCATCTAGTCAAAGCTTTGGTTTTTCCAGTAGTCATGTATGGATGTAAGAGTTGGACTATAAAGAAAGCTGAGTGCCAAAGAATTGGTGCTTTTGAAGTGTGGTGTTGGAGAAGACTCTTGAGAGTCCCTTAGACAGCACAGATTTCCAACAGGTCCATCCTAAAGGAAATCAGTCCTAAATGTTCATTGGAAGGACTGATGTTGAAGCTGAAACTCCAATACTTTGGCCACCTGATGTGAGGAACTGATTCCTTTGAAAAGCCCCTGATGTTGGCAATGATTGAAAGTGGGAGGAGAAGGGGACGACAGAGGATGAAGTGGTTGGATGGTATCACTGACTCAGTGGACATGAGTTTGAGTAAGCCCCGGAGTTGGTGATGGACAGGGAAGCCCGGCATACTGCAGTCTGTGTCGTCACAAAGAGTTGGACATTACTGAGCAACTGAACTGAACTGAATTGAAATGCTAGTTTTTGCTCAACATTATGTGTCTAGCTCATAAATGGCACATTTCAAGAACTCAAAATATTTGACAAATGAATAGATTAGCTTTGGACCATTGTAGGCTTCCCTGATAGCTCAGTTGATAAAGAATCTGCCTGCAATGCAGGACCCTGGTTTGATTCCTGGGTTGGGAAGATCCCCTGGAAAAGGGAAAGGCTAACCACTCCAGTATTTGAACTGTATAATCATTGGGTCACAAAGAGTCGGACATGACAGAGCAACTTTCACTTTGGACCATTGTAATAATCTTTTTTGTTTATTGACTTTGTATCCCATCAATATGTTGATCAGATCAGATCAGATCAGTTGCTCAGTCGTGTCTGACTCTTTGCGACCCTATGAACCGCAGCACGCCAGGCCTCCCTGTCCATCACCAACTTCCGGAGGTCACTCAGACTCACACCCATCAAGTCAGTGATGCCATCCAGCCATCTCATCCTCTGTCGTCCCCTTCTCCTCTTGCCCCCAATCCCTCCCAGCATCAGAGTCTTCTCCAATGAGTCAACCTTCGCATGAGGTGGCCAAAGTACTGGAGTTGCAGCTTTAGCATCATTCCTTCCAAAGAAATCCCAGGGCTGATCTCCTTCAGAATGGACTGGTTGGCTCTCCTTGCAGTCCAAGGGACTCTCAAGAGTTTTCTCCAGCACCACATATCAAAAGCATCAATTCTGTGGTGCTCAGCCTTCTTCACAGTCCAGCTCTCACATCCATACATGACCACAGGAAAAACCATAACCTTGACTAGACAAACCTTTGTTGGCAAAGTAATGTCTCTGCTTTGAATATGCTATCTAGGTTGGTCATAATTTTCCTTCCAAGGAGTAAGCGTCTTTTAATTTCATGGCTCAACATGTTGATGGGATATTTAATTAACTGTCTCCAACTTCTCTTTCTTCTGTCTCCTTTACACACTATTTCCAATGAAATCCTCTTAAAGCTACTGCAAATCACATCCCGTGGATGGCTTTTCATTACTTTGAAAAGAAAATGAGAACTTCTCATGTTTGAACTCCTCCCTCCCTTAATTTGTGGTGTTACCTTCTTACTATGGATAGCTTAAGATCAAATGTAAATTGTATTAATAAAAAAAATTTGTTTCATTATACAGGTGACAAACATCTGCCTAAAACAAACAAAAGTGAGGTTGCAGGGGGATGCTACAGCTTATGTTATATAGGAAAGACACTCAGGATTGGAATTGTTTATATTGTGTCATTTCTTAGAACATATTATTACTAATGAAATACATCAGATCAGATCAGTCGCTCAGTCGTGTCCGACTCTTTGCGACCCCATGAACTGCAGCACGCCAGGCCTCCCTGTCCATTACCAACTCCCGGAGGTCACTCAGACTCATATTCATCGAGTCAGTGATGCCATCCAGCCATCTCATCCTCTGTCGTCCCCTTCTCCTCCTGCCCCCAATCCCTCCCAGCATCAGTCTTCTCCAATGAGTCAACTCTTCGCATGAGGTGGCCAAAATACTGGAGTTTCAGCTTTAGCATCATTTCTTCCAAAGAAATCCCAGGGCTGATCTCCTTCAGAATGGACTGATTGGATCTCCTTGCAGTCCAAGGGACTCTCAAGAGTCTTCTCCAACACCACAGTTCAAAAGCATCAATTCTTCGGCGCTCAGCCTTCTTCACAGTCCAGCTCTCACATCCATACATGACCACAGGAAAGACCATAGCCTTGACTAGACGAACCTTTGTTGGCAAAGTGATGTCTCTGCTTTTGAATATGCTATCTAGGTTGGTCATAACTTTCCTTCCAAGGAGTAAGCGTCTTTTAATTTCATGGCTGCAGTCACCATCTACAGTGATTTTGGAGCCCAGAAAAAGAAAGTCTGACACTGTTTCCACTGTTTCCCCATCTATTTCCCATGTAGTGATGGGGCCAGATGCCATGATCACATAGCATGGAACAATACAGTTATTGCAGACAGTCACAGTTGAGCATCCTTACTTTGTTGGAATGTGATGTTTTTTGAGAACTTTTCTCCTATTTCAATTCTTGCTTTCATGACAGCCTGTGGTTAAGGAAAATATTCTTTTCTCATTCTATGAATTTAATATATTTTCCTTTGTTTTTTAGTTTAGATTTTTGTTTTCTAGATTTGAACTCAATGGATCTCACTTTGGGATGACCTGATATCCTGCACATATTTTAACTGAATCGTCCTAAGAAACAGAAAGCAAGCCGTTTTTGTCTGCTGAAGTCAGCGGGAGACAGTGCCTCTCGCTGCAGGGTCATCTGATGATAACAAATTTGAAAATGGTTTGCACTATATAAAAGTTGTCACGTATTTGAATAAAATAAACATTAAAAATGTTAACATATCACAAAGATATGTTATGATTTATATGATATATGATGTATATCATACTCCTTTATATTTTTAGAAAGCTACATGGGCTGCCTGGTGGTATAGTGGTTAAGAATATGCCTTGCACTGCAAGGGACATGGGTTCAATCCCTGGTCTGGCAGATTCCACATGCCGTGGGGCAGCAAAGCCCATGGGCCACGACTACTGAGCCAGTGCTTTGGAGTCCACAAGCCACGAGTACTGAGTCCACAAGTGGCAACTATGGAGGCCTGCGTGCCAAGAGTCTGTGCTCTGCAGCAAGAGAAACCACTACAATGGCTATAATGAGGAGCCTGCACATGGCAACTAGAGAGTAGGCCCTACTTGCCACAATTAGAGAAAGCCCACGTGCAGCAATGAAGACCCAGCCCAACCAAAAAGCAAAACAAAACACCAAAAACTACAATGTATGAAACATTGATGCACAAAAGTTATTTAAAGATATCTCTTAAAGTATGTACAGCAGGCTCTAGTTTAATGTTTTGTAGGTAAAGACACTGAAGCTCAGAGAACTTAATAGGTAGCAGAGTGGAACGCTGAACCAGGTTTTTTGTCCTGAGTTGGTTTTGCTTTGTACCACAATGCTATGCTAAGTCACTTCAGTCGTGTTTGACTCTGTGCGACCCCACAGACGGCAGCCCACCAGGCTCCCCCGTCCCTGGGATTCTCCAGGCAATAACACCAGGGTGGGTTGCCATTTCCTTCTCCAGTGCATGAAAGTGAAAAGTGAAAGCGAAGTCGCTCAGTTGTGTCCGACTCTTAGCGACCCCATAGATTTCAGCCTAACAGGCTCCTCCGTCCATGGAATTTTCCAAGCAAGAGTACTGGAGTGGGGTGCCATTGCCTTCTCCATGTACCACAATAGCTCTTAACAAAGTGTAACCTTACAAATAGTACTTTAAATTCAGACTTCTTTTGTCACTCTGAGGGACTCTGATATAAGCACTGGAAATGTAGAAATACAAGGTTTTTCAAATATTACCTAATTTTTCACTTCATCTCCCTTTGGTTTCTGAAGTGGTGAAGCAATACTGCACAAAATCTAGGGTTGTTGACCTGGCTTGGGATCTACTCACAAGATATAACTACAGCGAGGATTCACAGAACTGATGACTTACTTAAGCTGCCTCTAGTCTCAATGGCACTTTTCTTGTTCTTCTGGGCCAGTGTAGATTTGGGTTGTAAACAGAGCTTGGTGAGTAAGGTCTGAGATGCCATTCAACCCAAACCCACTCTCTCTCCCATTGCTGTTGCACAGGATACGCCCAACTCAGAAATACTGAGCCTGCCTTGGCAGCATCAAAGTGGAGGAAGGGCACCTATTATTATGCTAGGTTGCTTCCTGAGACCCTGGTATCATTAGATCCCAAAGGGTCAGTCAAGAGTAGACAGAATTTTCTTCATCCTACACAACACTGAAGAAGTGCTGGCATTGTCTTATCCATGGAGTCATATGAACTAGAAATTACCCAAGCCCATTTCTAGGTCTCTTCAAGGATGTTAAAGAAATTGCTTGGGTGAGTTCCCTGGTGGCCTTGTGGTTAGGATTCTAGGCTTTTACTGCTGTGGTCCTGGTTTAATCCCTGGCCAGGGAACCAAGATCCTGGCCATAAAACAAAAGAAAACAACAACAAAAAGGGAAGTTGCTTGGAAGTCACCTGGCTGATATAATAATGCTACTATTTTCTGGATGACTATGGGAATAACAGATAGCCTCCTGATTATGCATTCAGAGCCTCGCCCAGTTGATTATGGAAATTCTGGCCCAGGATCCCAGTACAGGTCTAAATGGTAGTAACACCTGAATGAACAATTCATGAGAAACCTGTTCATGAGGACAGAGGAGTTTCTGAGGAAAATTCATTCTGAAGGGAACAAAATCTTAGGCAAGAGCTTGGAACCGTTTTTTAAAAAAAGAAATTAGAAAGAACTTATCACTGGATGGTGGTGGTGATCTGAGTTTGATTTGCTGGATATCAGCTGAATCTATCTTGGGCTGGCCCCTGGAAAAATGTCTGATTCCCAGGCAAAAATAGAGTGATAAATAAAATTAAAAGAATATTCTGCTAAGAACCTTATAAATTTGGGATGGTGGTTCAAGCAATTTAAAGATGGGTCTCTTGTGATAAAACATGATATGGAAAAGACAAGACATTGGGTCCCCCACATGCTTTAAAACCCAAGTGGTGCTACTGGTAAAGAATCTGCCTGCCAATGCAAAAGATACAAGAGACATAGTTTCAATCCCTGGGTCAGGGAGTTCCCCTGGAGTAGACAATGGCAACCCACTCCAGTATTCTTGTATGGAAAATCCCATGGACAGAGGAGCCTGGCAGGCTGCAGTCCATGGGGTCACAGAGAGTTGAACACAACTGACCTACTGAGCATATACATATACATAGGTAAGATTGTATGTGGTTTGAAGATTGCTGTGGTTCTTTCACAACTCTGAGCAAACACATGCACAATTAAGTGCTTAACGAGTCCATCTGGATGGAGATAGGAAGTTAATAGGGAGAAGCAGCCGTGCTCCTCTGTTTAGCAAGTGTCCTGGTCAATTAGTTTGAAGCTGCCTTTACTAGGTATAAATACAGCTCTCTCATCCCAGGAACCTGAAGCTGATTCTCAGTCTCAAGTGGTCAGTTTATGTTTCTAATACAGACATATTAAATACAATTTGCGTCTTTCTTGCCAAATATGGAGCCATGGGGAAAATAGCTGATCCATCATCAAACTGTTTCCAGAGCCTGAATGTAATCTAAGTGATCTCCTCAACTCAGTGCTGCAGGAAGTGACTAGGAACTAATTCACAACACTGTTCTAATATATTTTGGAACAAAAATATGATAAGCTCCTGCCATCTGGGAACATAAGGTTCTTTGTTGGAAAGAAAAGTTATGTCCCGAGTCAAGCTCTACTTAGGCAGATGATCTGTTTAAGGTAGTTGCTATCTACAAATGGGGATTCCTTGCAGGAGGAAGAGTCTTTCCAGACCCCAAGGCCCCATTTAAAATAACTCATGCAGATTATATTTTGAAGCACTTAAGGCACTGCAAGTTTCTTTCAGCCTGTAGTTGCTAAATAGATATATTTTGTATAACAGAGCAGGGGCTCCCCTCGTGGCTCAGAGGTAAAGAATCTGCCTGCCAATGCAGGAGATGTGGGTTCAATCCCTGGGTTGAGAAGATCCCCTGGAGAAGGAAATGGCAACCCACTCCAGTATTCCTGCCTGGAAAATCCCATAGGCAGAGGAGCCTGGCAGGCTATAGTCCATGAGGTCATGAAAGAGTTGCACACAACTCAGTAACTTAACAACAGCAACACAGGTCAGCACACCATTGGTTTTCAAAAAAGATTTAATCAAAGGAATTCAGAATAACAAAGACTGTGTCAAATACAGCAGAGATACAGATAGGGGACTTTTCTGCTCCAGCCTTCTTAGAAGAGGTTCCACTGCAGGTCTAATGTGTGCGTGTATCTCAGAATGCAACCAGATGAAAAGAAGAGGGTCCCTGTTCATTGAGGGGCATATAAACTTATCTAAGTGGATGAC
Source organism: Tragelaphus eurycerus (assembly GCA_935064755.1). Lineage (NCBI taxonomy): Eukaryota > Metazoa > Chordata > Mammalia > Artiodactyla > Bovidae > Tragelaphus > Tragelaphus eurycerus. The sequence goes on along the minus strand of CAKXYN010000004.1, from coordinate 65,959,840 downwards.
TCCAAAAGGGTGACATTATTTTAATACTCTTTTTAATGTGAAGCATTGCTTTTCTTGGTTCATTCAAAAAGACCATAAACCAAAAGGCTCTGTGGTGAACTAAAAACGGGAAGGAAATCCATAAAAGAGGGGATATATATGTACATATACTGATTCACTTTGTTGCACACCAGAAACTAACATAACGTTGTTTTGCTTCCCTTGTGGCTCAGCTGGTAAAATAATTATACTCCAATAAAAATTAAATGAAAACAAGGTTACAATCAGTACCTGGTCAGGACAAGCTCATCTGTCCATTAGTCATTGAAAAGGATAGGTAGAAAATTCTGTTATTAGCAGCAGGACCATCTTTGGATAGCACACAACAAATGGGAAGAAAGAGCAGGCAGCCAAGACATAGAGAGAAATAACCATTGAGGTGCTTTCTTGGTTAGGCAATTTCCCAGTTAAGTGAGACAGTGTGTGAAGAGTATGGTATTGGGCTGTAGAATTTGTGGCACATTGACCAAAGCGGTAAGGGATAGAGGTTCCAAAATGGTGCATATTAAAAAAAATAATTAGGTCTTATCACATTTTCTGATACTCAGGTAAGCTGGTTCCCCTGGAAGTTAGAGCCCTCCTCACTTAGACATACAATCTATAGTAAATATAGATTACTTTTGGATTGACATACCAAGGTCTGGCACTCTTAATTGAAAATTCCACTTATATATCTGCTGGACAATGTGGATGGAACTACACATAGCAGAGACATGATAAGTGCAGCAGTACAGTAGGACTGAACATCAGAGGCAGTATTTAAGAATGTGCAACTGAAATCAGACGCCCCTGGCAATGGAGTACATGCATATGTACGGAGTCACTTCAGTCATGTCCTACTCTTTGCAACCCCATGGACTGTAACCCGCCAGGCTCCTCTGTCCACTGGATTTCCCAGGCCAGAATACTGGAGTGGGTTGCCATTTCCTTCTCCAGGGGATCTTCCCAATGCAGGGATCGAACATGTGGTTCCTACAATGCCAGGCAGATTCTTTACCACTGAGCCACCGGGGAAGCCCCATACTAACAAAGTGACATTAAACTAATTAGAAAACCTTGCTAAGCTTCCGTTTCCTCTTCAATAAAATGGGGATACTAGCAACAGCAGCAATAATAATAACCAGTTTACAATACTGTTGTGAGGATGAGACAGTTTACATCTCTTAAATGGGGTTGCCAGATATCATACAGAACACTCAGTTAAATTTGCATTTCAGATAAACAACAAGTTATTCTTTTAGTATAAGTATACGCATGAAATATTTAGGATGTAATTTTAGCCACAGATTTATGGGTTGGTGTATGTGTAATTTTATTTGCTAAATCTGAGAGCCCTGGTCTTAGAGGATGAATGGGCACAAGGGCTTCTGCTCCTAGCACTGCCGGCTGCGAGCGATGACTCAGGGGTGCGACGCCTGCAGATAGCGCCCAGGCCAGCGGGTGAGTTCTCTTCATGGGCCCTTCAAGATTGTAATGGCCTTGGTAGCCGATACGTAGATAGGAATCTAAGAGCAGAGTGAAAGAGTAGAAAAATGGTGGATTCTTTCTGATACCTAAAAATGTTTATGACACACTGATTAGACATTTGCTGGGGACTCCAAAGATTGAGAGATGGGAAAGGGAATGGAGATTTCACAACCGACTCAGGAGCCCAGAATGAGAAAAATGTTGTTTATAAATTAAAAAAAAATATCTCCAGACCCAATAATGTAGACTGGAGAAACAGAGCTACAGAGAATATAGGTTTCCTCTGTGTGGTTTCATGGACAAACGAACCCTAACACTATAGAACATGGCAAAATAGGAGTGCTGGGTGAGTATTTATGACAGAAGTGCAAAGCAGCCCTGAGCTTTCAACATGATTTAAAATGGCTCTTCCATTCTTCCTCCCCGTGAAGAGGTAAGATTTAATAATTAGTCTGTAGGCTGCTATTTTCCCTGGTGCTGGCTGTCCTTGTGGAAAGCGGTCAGCGACATGACTCCCTCCTGGGTAATGTTTGAATTTAATTACATTCAGGGACTACACAGAATGCATCAATTCATTAACCTTGTTTACTTCAAGATACTAAATTGATGCACTCATTCAAATGGGCGGTTTCACATACTCATCTTAGGCCACTTACTTGCAAAGGAAAAACATCATCTTTAGCAAACAATTATTGTTGGAAAGGCAACACCTAGGAAGTGAAGCTTTAGAACAGAACCATCAAAGACTCCATTAGCAGCCCGTCCTGGAAGAACCTGAGGGCCTGGCTGGCACATTTTTAGCAAGAGGAACAACTGTACCTACCATCAGTCTATCTGGGCCAACTGCCAGCCCATGTCAACTCATGCTCTCAGTACGGCCCCCGTGAAAACTGTAATTTTTCCCCGTGAGAAACGGATGACCAGCTTGATAGATTTCAAACATAGGGGAGTGGGCAACAAAGCTTTTCTTTTTTTTTTTTTCCAAAATTCTCAACAGAAAAAAATTGCATCCATGCTGGGTCTCTTTTTCTGTATTTTGCCCATTACTCTAGAAAAACCTCAAAGTGTGCAAAGCCTCTAATTCCATGCTCTCATGACCCTGATCACTTCAGGGAAGTTTTTCCAAACCATGTCCCTTTCCATCCTTCTTTCTATAAGAGCCTGCCTTGTAATTGGCTTCCATGACACAGCAATATTTCTCGAGTATCTGAACCTTGTGGCTTCTTGCTGCCCTAAATCCACTGACTCCAGACCTCTGGGGTTTCTTGAGAAAAGTGTGCCCCTCATGTTCTTCTGGATAGCTTAATTCCAAATTGACTTTTGTCCCAACACTTTGGTTATTCCAGGACTTCTCAAAGGCACCAAAAACCCCTCCACCTGTGAAATGAAATCTTCACAGCTGACTAAGCGGAAGGGATGGCAGGAGGCATGTGTCAAGACAGAAAAAATAAATACATCCAGCCCACAGTGTCCCTTCCCCAAGCCTTCCCTGAACTTTCTCTGCTGCTCTTTCTTCCTCCCAACTGACACCTTCTGCAGTTCATCCCATGAGCTACTGAGACTCTACAAACAGCCAGTTCTGTGTCCAGTAAAACATGTGCAGGGAAAGAAGGGGACCGTATATTTCTCTGCTCTCCTCCATTTGCGATGGTGAAGACATTGGGCACAAAGTTGGGAGTCAAGGCCTGAGTTTTCTTTTCCTAAACCTCCCTGGCCTAGAGCAGAGGCGGTCTATACCTGACATCTCTGCTGCTACTCTAGTCGTATCTGCATTCCTATACTTGTGATATGTTTTTCCACTGAGAATCTTCGCAATTCTGCCCACAGCACTCTAGACATCCACGTAGTTAGAGTTTTCCTGTGAAATGAAACTGGTTGTAGGAGTAGAATAGTATCCCTATTATGGAAAAATCACTCCAGTCAGCTCACTCTCTGAGTCTTCATTTTCAAGTTCAATCACAATGGAAACAACAAAACTGCACAATCATAATATAATAGTAATAGTAATGCTAGCCTCATGCCAGATGCATTCCACACATCTCTCTAATCCTCACCATAGTCCTGCTGACATTTACAAAGAGGAACAGGAGGCCCATGACGGATGAACAGTGTGGTCAAGGGCATAATACTAGGGATGAGCAGAGCTGGATTTATACTCAGGAACGTCTGGGTTCAAAGCTAGTGCTCTTTTTTCCAAACTATTCTGTCATTCCAAATTCTACAGAATGTTTTTAGGAAAACTTTGCATCTCAATTTGCAAAAGAGAGGTTATCTTTATTCCCTATCCATATAAAGAAACACAAGGTTGGTTAAAGCCTCAATCAAGTATCTTTTCAATCCCCAGGCTGAAATAAGGCTTCCTGCTTTGTGTTAATGGGCTTCCCAGGTGGCTCAGATGGTAAAAAATCTGCCTGCAATGCAGGAGATCAGAGTTCTATGCCTGGGGCAGGAAGATACCCTGGAGAAGGGAATGGCAACCCACTCCAGTATTCTTGCTTGGAGAATCCCATGGACAGAGGAGCCTGGTGGGCAACAGCCCAAGGGGTTGTAAAGAGTCAGACAGGACTGAAGGACTAACACTCACTCACTTTGAGTTAATAGTATAAAGAATTACTCTCTGTAATGTCTCTTATAGTTTTGTTTCTGTGAGCCCTAATCCCTTGCCCCTTTATTCACAGAGCACTCAGCTGACTCTGCCCTTTGAATCTGTTTCCTGTGAAGGAGGCTGATGTTGCAGTTTTTATTTGAAAGAGGAAATAAAGCCAGACTTTTTGTCATTGATTTGTCTCAAGGCACGTGACAGCTGGACACTGCTGGGACCTTGGGCTACTGCTTTGATAGTTGTCTCCTCTGCTGTCTATTCCTCTGAGCAGGTTTTCAAAGCTGGGATGTGATACTGCAAAACATCATGGGCATAAATACTTGTACTATCGAAATAAATATGTTCCAACAATTTGCTTGTTGCTGAAGACGGAGATATAAAAGATTGCCTCTTAAGTCTCAGTTTCTTCATGTATAAAGCAGTTTTGAACTTTTAAAAACTGTAGGTCTCTTTTATAAAAATAAAATCTTGTGCAGAAACTCCAAAATGTAAACGGATAAAAATGGAAATGCTGTGGTTGAAAAATAGGGTTAGGATGAGAACCAGAAGCCTCGCCTGGGAATCTCTGCTGATCCACCTGCTTCATTGCCTTTGGGGCACCTGCTTAAAAAGTTCTCCAAGACACAGCATGACAACAACTGGATGAAACTTTCTTGAATATCCTCTCCAGCTCTGGCATTCAAGTACCCTGAATCTCCCTCCCTATGCTACATCAGTTTCATGAAAGGAGGTTATTGACTCTTTCTCAGTGAGAAACAGACTCTAGATCTGTCTGCATCTCTCCCAGCGCATTCATGTGATGGTCCTACCATCCAGGAATGGCTGATGACAGCTTCTTCCCTACTCCCATCCGCTGTACCAGGGAGCTCAGGGCCTGTCCTGTCTTACTGCCTCTGTTTCCCTAGGCACTGCTGTTACTGACTTGTTCTAAGACACTTCCACTGAACCACTCTCTTCTTTCTTCTCATCAAGTATGAAAGCCAGGGCACTGCATGTCATTAGAGTTTCCAGGAACTATTTAAGCACAATCTAGTCTTGATGGTTTGGGGAAGAAAGAAAGTGTTACACATTCACTTCCTGGTAGAGATGGAGACCCCAACTCAAGCTATGATGACGACTTGAAGGTCTGGTGTTGGGTTCAGAGTACTACTGCCTCCCAGTGGTCCTCCAGGCAGATCACAGTGATAATCACCAACAGAGGGATGAGAGTTCTAATGTAAAAATACACTCAATGCAACTTTGTCCCATGTGGATGAGCAGCTATCTGCTGGGACTTAGACACCACTAGAAATGGGATGAGTATCCTCTGAGCAAGTGTATTTCGGGATCTGCATTGTAACCCAGCAAGTTGTAAGCTGTCTGAAATAGAGGAAATAAAATTAATCCAAGAATTAATTTCTTTTTCTGAAGTGGAAAACACTTCCCTTGCAAGATTCTGTGAGAATTAAATGACACAGTATGCTAAATTTCCCATCAAGTGCATAGCACATATTTGGGGCTCAATTGAATGGTAGCTCTTTTTCCTTGAATAGAAGGGACACAGCTACAGACCGAGGACAAACTTTATAAATACATCCTGCTGTCAAAAGCAGAAAGATAATTTCACTGGTTCTTAGTAGGGCAAGTATCATGATTACTTTTTATTCTTTTCAGACAAATATTCACTAAGGATATTATGCCATTTTAGTACAAAAATCAATGCGGTCCTAAAAACTGTAAAACAGCCAATGATGTAATTTCCCCCAAAGTGTATCATATTTAATTCTCTTCTCAGAAAAAAAAAAAAAAAAAAACAACTAGAAAGAAATAGAGGCTTGACAAGCACAAAGAATCATATACCTTAAATACTGTTATGCGATGGAGTTCGATCCATAAATTATTTTTCTTTTCTTTTAGATAAATCTTCAACTAAAAGTTACCAGGAGAATGCTGGGGATATTTCTTGGCTTGGACACCATGTTGTGGCAACTTCCTTTCTATTCAAAAGGTCTTTCAACTTGCTTAAGTTGTTTTCTTGGCAAGTTTATCATAAGGAGGAGTCAGTGGGGGTGGAATGCTATTTGGGGATAATCTTTCAGAAAAATGATCCAAAATAGTCCGTATGGATGAGCCAAATAAAAGAGCATTCGAAAGGTAAGAAGCAAAAGGGGTCAGTTTCGCCATTTCTATTCCAAGTACTGAGACCTGATTGACAAAAGCCAGAACAGACAAATTATTCGTTTCCCATGTTGATTATCAGCTGAAATTTGATCTGTAATATTGCTTCCAGGATCATGACAGTCAAATGATCAGAGACACACTATCTAGAAAGGGAAGTTTTAAAGAAAGAGTGTTTACAATGTGAACTCAAATACCCCATTTCAGAAAAATGTAACACACAGGCAGATTTATATAAGCTCCAGGAATATTGTGTGTGTATGTCTCTTCTCTGTGGCTAATTTGGACTGTACGTACATGCAGAGCTATGTTTAAGCAAAACCAGTTACCATGGTGACACAGAACCACTTCTAAATGCAGGATGTAATATCTAATTCTGTTTGTGTGTTAACTATTTAGCTGAAAAATGGGGGTCTTAGAAGGCACAGAGAGACTGATCCAAAGTCTCTCTCTAGGCTTCTTCATTTTCACCCTACCTCTGTCCTGATCAGTCTCTTCTCTCTTTAGACCAAACTTTAATTTTTCTTCAGTACCTGATTAAGTAGATGAATATTGCTTTTTTTCTGAATCTGACTGTACATCTTCAAAAATAAATACAGAAAGGCCAGCTATTTATCCTATTAGGATAGGACAAAATTTCAACATGCTAAACAAGTAAATTCATTTTTAGAAAATTTCCTTGTTAGTTCTCATTAGAAGTGGCATTTTCAAAATAAATCCCTGATATTAGAGCTTGTTGATCCCTTTAATTTTAGTCTTTTTCCTCCCACACCCAGTCATGAGTTTTTCATTTTAGAGTCATGCTCTCCGGGTAAAGTATGGAGAGGCTGGTTCATAGAAAAAAAAAAAAGGAGCATAAATACATGCCAAAATGAACAGGAATGTGTACATTTCAATTCATTAAAAGTTATTTATTTATTTTTTTATTTGCCACATACCGCAGTGTGCAGGATCTTAATTCCCTGACAAGGGATTGAACCCATGCCCACAGCAGAGGAAGCACTGAGTCTGAAGAACTGGAGAGCCAGGGAAGTCCCTAGAAGTACTGTAAAAAACTAAATATCTGATAAAAACTTTTTCAATAGTTATAAGAACAGATGATAATAAGCTGCTCTTTCTGTGATTTTGGTGACTGGGCACTTGTTTGTTGGGTCATCGTCAGGGGCATTTTCAGATGAAACAGGAAAGAGGACTGAAGGGGGCTAGCAAGAGCCTGACTACAACTGAATCTTGTTTATCCTTGGTCTAATGAGCAGCAATCACATGGGTCATGAATTAAACACATAATCGCCAGCCAAGCTTCCTATATAGTTTACAACCAAATCTATTGGCTGAGTTTTTATGTCTTTTCCTTTTTCTCATATTGCAGTAGGTGCCCTAATAAATTAGGCTTCCAAAAAGCAGGTGCTGGGTAAACAGAAGAACTGAACATTCTACTTCATCAGTGGACAAACTAAAAAATTATGGCCAGAAAGCCCAAGGAAGAGCAGTTGCCTGTGACTTCTGTGTGATGAATTTTGTCTTCACCAATTGAACCAAAGTTCTGTTTATGAAAACACTCTTCTTAGTACTATGCTAGGGGCCTGGGGGGTGGGGTTTGGGGGGCGAAAGAGGGGACACGACTGAGCGACTGATCTGATCTGATCTGATGCTAAGTCACTTCAGTTGTGTCCGACTCTGTGTGACCCCATAGACGGCAGCCCACCAGGCTCCCTGGTCCTTGGGATTCTCCAGGCAAGAACACTGGAGTGGGTTGCCATTCCCTTCTCCAATGCATGAAAGTGAAAAGAGAAAGTGAAGTCGCTCAGTCATGTCCGACCCTTAGCGACCCCATGGACTGCAGCCTACTAGGCTCCTCCGTCCGTGGGATTTTCCAGGCAAGAGTACTGGAGTGGGGTGTGATCGCCTTCTCCGCTTAGTACTATAGTAAGTTACAAAACCAAACCAAACCTCTATCTGGGGACTTCCCAGTGATTAAGATTCTGTGCTTCCTCTGCAGGAGGCATGGGTTCCAACCCTGGATGGAGAACTAAGATCCTGCATGCCACCTGGCACTGCCAAAACAAACAAACAAACAAACACACTCTATCTGGCCTTCTATGAACTTTTCAATCTAATGTAGAAATAGGAATATATAGTCTTGTAGCTAGTTACTAAATGTTGATCTTTGAGACTTTAAGGTCGAAATGCTTGGGAGATCCTTTATGTAAAATGAGTAATTTGTTCACTATCTAGCTGGAGGTCTTCTTATTTTGCAAGATCTCAAGCTGTCCGAATTAGATGGAAGTAGAAAGTATAAATTCTAGGGCTGTGTCAGTATCCAACTGGAGACTGTTGGATATGGGAAGTATATTTTATGTGATCTCCTTTTTCTCTTTGTATAAGTAATCATGAAAAAAAAAATCTATTTTACCTGTTTGCACAGCTAAATGATCACTTCCAAGAAAACTGAACAATTGCTTTTGTGATAAGATTTCAGTGCAGTTTCACTCCAGATTTGGGGGTGACTCTAAATGGTAGATGTATCCTCCTCAGAAACTTAAATGACATTAGGGCCTCTTTCTCCTGCTCAGGGCTAGTAAATGTATAAGCAAGGTAAAGTCTGACTGAGCTCTTTTAAAAATTCTCTCTTCATTTTGAAGTTATGGAATATGATTGCTGTAAACTATGCATCAGTGCAGAGGTTTATAAATTTCCCTCTTTTTCTATCATCATTTCTTTGAAATCTGTATCCCATGATTCCCCTTTCCAAACACAGTGAAACCCCACAAAAATGATTACTGCTAACAGTTTGGTTTGTACTTCTAAAATTTTTTGGCATATGCAATTATATATGTAAACATATAGATCTAATCATTTTGTTGCATCAGGAGTACCTGGAAGTGTGGAACATTGTTGAAAATTTACCTCTGGAGTCCTCAGGAGGTGTAAATCATTTCTTCACTTTTTCTTCATATCACCTATCAGTTCATAAAGATCCCACTTTGCATGTAGCCACAAAGATCCTGTCACTCTCATCTGATATACTCCTCTTCCATTAGCCTCTGGTCATTTCTATTATATATATAATATGTATTGTACACGTGTGTGTGTATATTTATTTATATATCTATATATATATAAAATATGAACACACATATATGTTCTTTATAAGATTCTTTTTCCTTATAGAGTTCTTTTTCAGATTCTTCTCCCTTATAGGGTTATTACAAAATATTAAGTATAGCTCCCTGTACTAACTGTAGGTCCTTGTTGGTTATTTTATATATACTAATGTGTATTTAATAATATCAAACTTCTAACTTATTCCTCCCCTTGTCTTCCCCTTTGGTATCCATAATTTTGGTCTCTATGTCTCTTGGTCTACTTCTGTTTTGTGAATAAGTTCACCTGTATCTTTTCTTTATTTTTTTCCCCAGATTCCACATTTAAACAATATTGTGACATTTGTCTTCCTGGCTGACTTACTTCACTTAGTATGATAATCTCTAGGTCTGTCCATTTTGCTGTGAATGGCATTGCTTCATTCTTTTTTATGGATGAATAATATTTCACTGTATATCTCAAAGTATACCATATCTTCTTTATCCATTTACCTGTCAATGGATGTTTAGTCTTTTTCTGTATTATATCTCACCAAAGACCACTCCATCTTAAAACACAACAAAAGCAGGAAGAAAGAGGGAAGATAAAAAGAAAGGGAGGAAAAACACTTGCTAAGAGAAGAAGGGGACGACAGAGGATGAGATGGCTGGATGGCATCACTGACTCGATGGATGTGAGTCTGAGTGAACTCCAGGAGTTGGTGATGGACAGGGAGGTCTGGCGTGCTGCAATTCATGGGGTCGCAAAGAGTCAGACACGACTGAGCGACTGATCTGATCTGATCTGAAATGCTATCCAGAACTTTTGGCTCCTGTAACACATTTGTATACATAAAAAATGTGACATATATAGATTACTCCATATTTTCTACATATTTTAAATTTAATACTACATTATGGATATATTTACAAGTCAGGTATCTTTAATGATGGGTAAAATTCAATCATTTGAAGGTGTCATTTATTTAACAAATCTATTTTTGAACATGTAATGTCATTCCTGTTTTTAGTGTCATAAGCAATGTTATTAAAAAAAAAACCTTTGTGTGCATATTATACATACTAGAATGAATATTTCTGCAGGATAAACTTCAAGACATAGAATTGTTTCCTCAAGGTCATGCAGACTTTTAAATTCTTATCCATACTGCCAAGATGTTATATTGCCTTACCTAGGATCACTGCAGATGGTGACTGTAGCCATGAAATTAAAAGACGCTTACCCCTTGGAAGGAAAGTTATAACCAACCTAGATAGCATATTCAAAAGCAGAGACGTTACTTTGCCAACAAAGGTCCGTCTAGCCAAGGCTATGGTTTTTCCAGTAGTCATGTATGGATGTGAGAGTTGGACTGTGAAGACAGCTGAGGGCCGAAGAATTGATGCTTTTGAACTGTGGTGTTGGAGAAGACTCTTGAGAGTCCCTTAGACTGCAAAGAGATCCAACCAGTCCATCCTAAAGGAGATCAGTCCTGGGTGTTCTTTGGAAGGAATGATGCTAAAGCTGAAACTCCAGTACTTTGGCCATCTCATACGAAGAGTTGACTCATTGGAAAAGACTCTGATGCTGGGAGGAATTGGGAGCAGGAGGAGAAGGGGACGACAGAGGATGAGATGGCTGGATGGCATCACCGACTTGATGGAAGTGAGTCTGAATGAACTCTGCGAGTTGGTGATGGACAAGGAGGCCTGACGTGCTGCAATTCATGGGGTTGCAAAGAGTCGGACACGACTGAGCAACTGAACTGAACTGAACTGAAGTCCCTCAAGAGAAATGCAGTTATTCAGATACTGCCCAAGCCTATGCTATGCTAAGTCACTTCAGTCCCTCCGTGGGATTTTCCAGGCAAGAGTACTGGAGTGGGGTGCCATTGCCCAAGCCTACTGAATTAGAAACTCTAGACCCCACCCCTAGAGTTTCTAATTCAGTAGGCTTGGGCAGTATCTGAATAACTGCATTTCTCTTGAGGGACTTCAGTTCAGTTCAGTTGCTCAGTCGTGTCCAACTCTTTGCAACCCCATGAATTAGGGGTGGGGTCTCGGAGAAGGCAATGGCACCCCACTCCAGTACTCTTGCCTGGAAAATCCCATGGACAGGGGAGCCTGGAAGGCTGCAGTCCATGGGGTTGCTAAGAGTCGGACACGACTAGGCGACTTCACTTTCACTTTTCACTTTGATGCGTTGGAGAAGGAAATGGCAACCCACTCCAGTGTTCTTGCCTGGAGAATCCCAGGGATGGAGGAGCCTGGTGGGCTACCGTCTATGGGTCACACAGAGTCGGACACAACTGAAGTGACTTAGCATAGCATAGCATAGGGGTGGGGTCTAGCAATTAGCATTTTAAAAAACCCTCCAGGGTGTCCTAGAAGGGTGTGTGGTACAGTCTAAAGTACGAACCTAGCAGCCCAGCACAAGGGCTAACCGGCTTGCCTGGGCTTCTGCAGCCAGCTTTGTGGCGCGTGTGCCGCAGCACCCACACCCGCTCCAGCTGAGGCAAAGCAGTGGAGGCGGCGGCGATCCCAGAAATAAGAGGAAGCAATGGGTGCTGACAGCCCAGAGGAGCAAGGTTAGTGTGAGGAAAAAATTTAAAAGGTAAAAAAGCCCTCCAGGTGATTCAGGTGCACGGAAAATTTGAGAACTACTACTCCAGGCCTACAGGCCCCTGTTGTCTGCATATATTGGGAGGATGGGGACAAGGACTACCTTCTTAAAAATCTGGACCCAAAATGTCACACACGAATGATTTCTTTTGCATTTTGTTGTCTAGAAATCAGTAACATGATCATCGAGTCTTTTCCGTAGAAATTTTAAATGCAAATTCACGTAATATTTAGAATTGTGTTTTGGGGGTGAGGTGTTGCTGTGTTGGAAATTTCTGGAATAAGATTGGGTTGTGGAAGAGCTGCTGTGCTTCGTGGTGGCCCTGATACAATTTAATAGATACTGGCAAGACTTTTGGGTAGACGAAACCTTTCCTGTATTTAATGATCTCTGGTCGGGGAGTATATTCTGTTTGAATAAGGTTGTTTAAAGTGGCCAGCGGGAAATACGACTCCACCATGAAGAATAATTAACTAAAAAAATAACGGAGCAGGAAGAGAAACACAGCGGCTAGTCAAAACACCTTGGCCAGATATTATTTTTTGGAGGGGTGGAAGAGGATTTTTTTGGAGGGGGTGGAACAAAGGAGAAACAGATTAAACTTGAGCATGTGTCAGCCTCATGTAGAGTGCTTGTTGAAGACTGAGATGACCTCCCCTCCGGTTCTGATTCAGTGCATCTGGGTGAGGTGGCAGGATTTGCATTTCTAACAACTTCTCCTGGATGCTGATATCACTGCTCAGGGACCACACTTTGAGCACCACTGATTAGGGATTGGAAAAAAGTTTTTCAGATAAAACCTGGATTTGGGGAACATCTTTCTTGCCCTGGGGCTTTTTGACAGGTGTTAGGTGTTCCTCTGAAGTGCAGGCCAGTTTTTTTTTTTTTTTCCTGGTAAAGTTACCTGTGTGTTCCTTGCTTGAGGGGTGGAGAGTAGATGTTGGCTGCTCTCCAAAGGGAAAAAAACCCCTACAACTTTGCATCTTTAGGGAGTGTTTGTTAATGCTCCTTATACCAGCAGTTCTTCCTGTAGGGAAACTAAGGAGCTAAAGGTGTAATTCATTTAATTAATTAGACAAATATCTTTTTTTACTCACATAAGTATTTTTTTACTGTGTTCTCCATTCTCACCCTACCCACCATTTTTGAACATTGTCAAATACAGACAAAGAGATGCACATATAGATGTACACACACACACATACACACACACAATTCCTTTTATCTTCAGAAAGAGTTTTGGGTTCATGTTACTGCTAAGACATCAGTCTTCACTATGGTCAAGTACATGCAGTAGGAAAAGAAATTATCTTGCTTAATTTAGTTGTTTCCTATAAGAGACCTTGCCTAAAAGTATTGTTTTTTCCTGCTGCTGCTGCTGCTAAGTCACTTCAGTCGTGTCCGACTCTGCGTGACCCCATAGACATCAGCTCACCAGGCTCTCCTGCCCCTGGGATTCTCCAGGCAAGAAAACTGGAGTGGGTTGCCATTTCCTTCTCCAATGCATGAAAGCGAAAAAGTGAAAGTGAAGTCGTTCAGTCGTGTCCAACTCTTAGCGACCCCATGGACTGCAGCCCACCAGGCTCCTCCATCCATGGGATTTTCCAGGCAAGATTTTTCCTGCAGTTCAGAGTAATTTCACAAATTCATTGAATCCCATTATTCTTGCTGCCTTCTGATCTTTATTTCTGTTGTTGATGCTGAATTAAAATTCTGTGTTAGCTGCAGCCCCACTGTTGTTGCAAACTACAGGACCTTTGTATTTTCTTTGTGTGTTACTGTTATTATGATAGTAATTATAATATACACTATCAACTGAATGTCAGCAGTGTCCCAGGAATTGTACTGAGCAAAGATTTTGACAAGGTTCCTGCCTAGGGATTATGTAAAAGTCATTCAAGTAGAATTGAATTAACATATGACTTGGTTTATTGTGGCTGAGCCTGAATATTGATAGATTTTTTGGATGCGAACTGAGTTTGTGGGAGAGACAAAGAAATGAACTACAGATTTTAGGATCTGTTTTTTTTAAAGAGTTCATGATTTCAACTAAGAACTCAGTGGCTCTGCAGAAGACAATCCTTATTTTTCATCTTATTTCTTGACGTTGACATAGTAAGATTTGTGGACTCAAATGAGCGGTAGCGAAATGCTGATGATGTTTCCTGTTTGAATCACCTCTTTTTCATGTCCAACTACATGTTTTTGCTCCAGGTACTTAGCGTTATTCTTTGTTCTGTCTTTGTGTTAAAGGTAGATGAGCTATAGCTCTTTGTTTCATGTTGAAAAGGTTTGAAAATTCGCCTGTTATCCTGGGGTCACTTTCCCCACCTTGTTTAAAAATTTTAAGTGAAAGTTTATCAGACCTATGAGTAAAATGCAAAAGGTGCACTAATTGTAAATGTATGGATTGATTTATTTTTATTACGTATACACCTATATAGTCGCACCCAGCTCACGACATAGATAGACTATTCCCATACCACGAAAGTTTCTCATTTTCTAGTCACTGTTTCCCCCAAAAGGAATTGATTTTTGGGTTTCTAATATCTTGGATTAGTTTTATATGCTCTTGAATTTCAGGTGTATAGTATCATAGAGTGTGTATTTTTTTGTGTGTGTCTAGTTTCTTTGCACACAGAAATGTCTGGGAGAGTGTATGGTTGCATGTCTGGGATTATGATCTCTTTATTGCTGTTTAGTATTTCATTTTATGGTCACAGACAATTTGTTTTCTGTTGTTGGACACGTGGATGTGCCATAGGGCTTCTCTGGATGGCAGCCAACATCTGGGCATGCCTTGTCTCATTCCTTCTCTCCCTCTCCTGGGCCTTGGCCTCCTTTTCCTGTTCTCTGTTATAAAAGGTATTGGTTGCTGTCTGGATCATCTCATTTAAAGAGGCAGCAGGGTCCTCCTGCTGTAGCCATTGTAACTTAATTCTGATATCTGATGCACATTGGAACAAGAATCTGTCCTTTAAAATCGCCTGTCCCTCATAAGAGTCTATGTCCAGATTGGTAAACTTTTGGAGGGCCTCTTTTAGCCTTTCCAGAAAGGCAATGGGGTTCTCAGTGGGCTCCTGAGTTATTGCTTAGACCTGGGCATAGTCCCACAAGTAAAAGGCCTTCTATTTCCATGGGTGGACTTTCTTAGGGGTGAGTCTTTCTGAAGCTTATTCTACCCAGAACTGTTGCAACCTGAGAGCCAGGCGTCCCTGGGTCAGGGTGCAGATTCCCAGGCAGGCTGAGGTGTGACAGCCTCCTAGAGATCGAATCCCTGGGTAGGTCGAGGCATGACGACCTCCTGGGACCCCTGGAACTGGCGGATTCTCGAGTAGATTGAGGCGTGACAACCTTTTGAGGACCAGATCCCCTTCGCAGGTCAAGGTGTGATGACCTCCTGTGACCCCTGGACTGGAGTTTGGGCGTCCCCAAAGTCTCCATTGTGACCGGTGCTGAGTAGAATTAAGGGGTTTATAGTCTTTAACTCATTGCTAGTTTGCCAACTGTGGACAGGAATAGGTATCATGATATAAGCTCATCCTACCTAGTACTGTTGCAACCTGAGAGCCTGGCGTCCCCGGGTCAGGGTGCAGATCCCCGGGTCAGGGTGCAGATTCCCAGGCAGGGTGAGGCGTAACAGCCTCCTAGAGATCTAATCCCCAAGCAGGTCGAGGCATGACGGCCTCCTGAGAATTGGGTCCCTGGGCAGGTCGAGGCGTGATGACCTCCTGGGACCCCTGGGACTGGCAGATCTCCGAGCAGGTTGAGGTGTGACAACCTTTTGAGGACCAGATCCCTTGGCAGGTCAAGGCATGATGACTGCCTGGGACCCCCGGACTGGAGTTGAGCATCCCCAAGATCTCCAGTGCTGGGTAGGATTAAGGGGTTGTAACTCATTGCTAGTTTGTTCACCACAGATAGGAATAGATATGATGTAAAACAATCCAAGCCTGTGCCCTGAGACTGGGAGACAGTGAAGCAGTCGTAAGCCTTGTCTTCTTACTCTAAGGGATTGTAAGTCACTGATTTCTTCCCCTAGTCCTCCTTAAGAGCAGGTTAGGGTGTCTTCCCTGGTAAGCATTTTGTTGTTATAGACTCATTTTAGGTAATAACAGAAATAGTGACAAAGGAGTGGGTTATCTGACCCTGTTAAGGGCATTAAAGTATTTTAATAATAGGCTGGGTGGAGCAGCGTTGCCTACAAGGGGGCAGGGTCCTGATTGTAGGAGTTAGTAATTGGCTTAAGAACCATTTTGTTTAGAGGCAACAGACCAAATGTTCCATAAAAGAGGAGTGGAGATTATTTGATCCAGGGGTATGTTTGTAACTTTAGGAGAAGGGTGGTAGGGGTTTGGGCCCAAATGGCCTGCAGGGCTAACTCCCAAAGTGGCTAACATTATCCCTGGAAGCTCAGTTGCCTTTGAAGGGATGCCAACTGATGGACTTCTAGCAGGCATTGTGTGCCTGTCGCCTCCCTAGCAGGTTCACTGAGAGATGCTGATGTTGTACATGTTGTAGGAAACATGAAAGATGAAGGCCTGAATATCTAGAGGGGCTGGATATTATACAGTATTTCCCTCCCAAGGGCCAGCTATTTTCTGGTTGTCTCTCCAGGAGATTGTAGAGGTGACATTGTGGGCCGAGATGGGGCTGAGGAAAGGAGCATGAGACAGGAGGGAAGGAGGCAGAGCACAGACTTTGAAAGAATGACATGGCACAAGGGCATAACGTAAACCAATTAAAATCAATTGGGTCCAAAATGACAAGTTAAATTCAAGTAAACCTTAATCCCCGATCTGTAAGCCAAAAGACACAGCAGAGGTGGCAGGACAGCTCCAAGTGAAGAAGTGAAGTGAAGTCGCTCTGTCGTGTCCGACTCTTTGCGACCCCATGGACTGTACCCTACCAGGGTCCTCCCTCCATGGGATTCTCCAGGCAAGAGTACTGGAGTGGGTTGGCATTTCCTTCTCCAGGGGATATCCCTGCCCCAGAGATCGAACCCAGGTCTCCCACATTCCAGGCAGACGCTTTAACCTCTGAGCCACTAGGGACAGCTCCAAGGCACTATCAAAAGATGGAGGAGTGGGTGGTTCCCCAATGGTTGGGAGGATCCTCCCACTCATTAGCATATGAATTCACCTAGCCAGGCTGCATTCCATGGCCCCAGCCCTTGCCCTCAGCAATGGTTCATACCCTGAAGCTTGGCTCCTCTCTAAATCCTAAAAAATCCACCTCTTACTTTGTGCCCTGGCTCCAGTCTCAGCATAGAGATGAAGGACAGGAAGAAAAAACAATGGGGAAAACGTGCCAAGGAATCCCCTTCATCAGTTCAGTTCAGTCGCTCAGTCGTGTTTGACTCTTTGTGACCCCATGAACCACACCATGCCAGGCCTCCCTGTCCATCACCAACTCCCAGAGTTCACTCAAACTCATGTCCATTGACTCAGTAATGCCATCCAGCCATCTCATCCTCTGTCGTCCCCTTCTCCTCTTGCCCCCAATCCCTCCCAGCATCAGGGTCTTTTCCAATGAGTCAACTCTTTGCATGAGGTGGCCAAAGTATTAGAGTTTCAGCTTTAGCATGAGTCCTTCCAATAAACACCCAAGACTGATCTCCTTTAGAATGGACTGGTTGGATCTCCTTGCAGTCCAAAGGACTCTCAAGAGTCTTCTCCAACACCACAGTTCAAAAGCATCAATTCTTCCGTGCTCAGCCTTCTTCACAGTCCAGCTCTCACATCCATACATGACCATAGGAAAAACCACAGTCTTGACTAGATGGACCTTTGTTGGCAAAGTGATGTCTCTGCTTTTGAATATGCTATCTAGGTTGGTCATAACTTTCCTTCCAAAGAGTAAGCGTCTTTTAATTTCATGGCTGCAGTCACCATTGGAGAAGGCAATGGCACCCCACTTCAGTACTCTTGCCTAGAAAATCCCATGGATGGAGGAGCCTGGAAGGCTGCAGTCCATGTGGTCGCTGAGGGTCGGACATGACTGAGCGACTTCCCTTTCACTTTTCACTTTCATGCATTGGAGAAGGAAATGGCAACCCACTCCAGTGTTCTTGCCTGGAGAATCCCAGGGACGGGGGAGCCTGGTGGGCTGCTGCCCATGGGGTCACACAGAGTCGGACATGACTGAAGTGACTTAGCAGCAGTCACCATCTGTAGTGATTTTGGAGCCCAGAAAAATAAAGTCTGACACTGTTTCCACTGTTTCCCCATCTATTTCCCATGAAGTGATGGGACCGGATGCCATGATCTTCGTTTTCTTAATGTTGAGCTTTAAGCCAACTTTTTCACTCTCCACTTTCACTTTCATCAAGAGGCTTTTGAGTTCCTCTTCACTTTCTGTCATAAGGGTGGTGTCATTTGCATATCTGAGGTTATTGATATTTCTCCCAGCAATCTTGATTCCAACTTGTGTTTCTTCCAGTCCAGCGTTTCTCATGATGAACTCTGCATAGAAGTTAAATAAACAGGGTGACAATATACAGCCTTGATGTACTCCTTTTCCTATTTTGAACCAGTCTGTTGTTCCATGTCCAGTTCTAACTGTTGCTTCCTGACTTGCATACAAATTTCTCAAGAGGCAGATCAGGTGGTCTGGTATTCCCATCTCTTTCAGAATTTTCCACAGTTTATTGTGACCTACACAGTCAAAGGCTTTGGCATAGTCAATAAAGCAGAAACAGATGTTTTTCTGGAACTCTCTTGCTTTTTCCATGATCCAGCAGATGTTGGCAATTTGATCTCTGGTTCCTCTGCCTTTTCTAAAACCAGCTTGAACATCAGGAAGTTCACAGTTCATGTATTGCTGAAGCCTGGCTTGGAGAATTTTGAGCATTACTTTACTAGCGTGTGAGATGAGTGCAATTGTGTGGTAGTTTGAGCATTCTGTGGCATTGCTTTTCTTTGGGATTGGAATGAAAACTGACCTTTTCCAGTCCTGTGGCCACTGCTGAGTTTTCCAAATTGGCTGGCATATTGAGTGCAGCACTTTCACAGCATCATCTTTCAGGATTTGGAATAGCTCCACTGGAATTCCATCACCTCCACTAGCTTTGTTCGTAGTGATGCTTTCTAAGGCCCACTTGACTTCACATTCCAGGATGTCTGGCTCTAGGTTGGTGATCACACCATCGTGATTATCTGGGTCATGAAGATCTTTTTTGTACAGTTCTTCTGTGTATTCTTGCCACCTCTTCTTAATATCTTCTGCTTCTGTTAGGTCCATACCATTTCTGTCCTTTATCGAGCCCATTTTTGCATGAAATGTTCCTTTGGTATCTCTGATTTTCTTGAAGAGATCCCTAGTCTTTCCCATTCTGTTGTTTTCCTCTATTTCTGTGCATTGATCACTGAAGAAGGCTTTCTTATCTCTTCTTGCTATTCTTTGGAACTCTGCATTCAGATGCTTATATCTTTCCTTTTCTCCTTTGCTTTTCACTTCTCTTCTTTTCACAGCTATTTGTAGAGCCTCCTCAGACAGTCATTTTGCTTTTTTGCATTTCTTTTCCATGGGGATGGTCTTGGTCCCTGTCTCCTGTACAATGTCATGAACCTCACTCCATAGTTCATCAGGCACTCTCTCTATCAGATCTAAGCCCTTAAATCTATTTCTCACTTCCACTGTATAATCATAAGGGATTTGATTTAGGTCATACCTGAATGGTCTAGTGGTTTTCCATGAATAAGACCATGAACTCCTTATTGCCAAATTCAGACTTAGATCCCTTTCATAGCCTGCTGGAAAATCTGCTAAATTCCTGACCTGTGCTCACAGTTTTCATTGGCCTGATTCTTGGCACAGAGAAGAGTAAGGAGAGAAGAACCCCCCCCCCCCCCCCCCTTGGGTTATAGCTACTGGGGCCCAGCAGATAGTGCCTTTGGGACATACCGAAGAGTAGCCTTTCCAGAGTCCCTCAAATGCACCCAGTGCTGCTCACCTGCTCGAGGAGGGTTCAAGGAAACAAGAAACAAGAGTTTGTAAAGGAATTAAGATTTTGTAAGGCATGTCTCTCCAGCCATAGGAGCTAGGACCTCCTACCTTGATTGGAGGTCTTCTGGAATCTGAGAGTGAACTGCATGAGCTTTTTGCTGAGCTCGCTTTTCGCTGTCCTGGTTTATAGCACGATGGGCCTTCCCCTACGCTGGGTTTTCTTCATGTTCTGCTTCTGCTGTAGGAGCTTTCACTGAGTTGGGCTCCTGCTCTGCTTGGCCTCTTCTGTGTGGAGGTTGTTTCAGCCAGGTTAAACCTGATTCACGGCACCATAGATGTCAGGCGAGTGTATGCTTCTCGGTTCTTGTCTCTTCACAACAATCATTTGGAGCGATGGACATTAAAGCCTTCAGCGCGTCACAGCTCTTGGATCTTGAACAAACCGTGTCATAGCTCTTAGACAAATCAGTGTTATAGCTCTATTTTATTTAGAAGATAGCAGGAGAATCCATCCTCGAAGAAGAGAAGAGAGTGGAGGAGCATGCCAGCGCGTGCATGTGCAGGCAAGGGTGGCGGGTAGGGGTAGAGGGAGAGAGAGAGAGAGAAACAGTGTACTGTACACACGCAGGAGAGAGGGAGAGGGAGAGAAAGAGCTTGCACTTGTGTTGTGGGGGTGGGGGGGGAGGGGGGAGAGAAAGAGCGTGCTCACGTGGGAGAGAGAGAGAGAGAGAGCGCTTGGCTCCTCCTTTTGTATGTTTTCTTCCCCCTGGGCCTGCCCTATGCAAATTGGGCTCAGCCAAAAGTGCTATTCTACCTGAAGTCCTCAATCCGGTCCTCAGACCTTTCTTTGACCTTCCTTTGTTCTATTTTTGTGGTCTTTTCCCTTCCTTGTCTTTTAGCCACCTCCATTTTGGACTCCTTTTCCTTATTCTAACTACCTAACAAAATGATTATACAACTTAAACTCTGTTCATTAGCATTTTTCAAGTAACTTTATTTGGAAAAATGTGTCTTTGCACCAAAATGGAGAAGTTGAAGTTAAAAACCATTTTTTTTTTTCTGTTTTAATTCTTTTAGGAAAAGGCTATTGGTTATTCTTCAGAGGTTCTTTAAGATTTTTTCCTACTTACCTTGTTTTCTGGGTCTTAGAGAGTATGGGCCAACTTGTTCAAAGACATTACAGTCTCATTTTTTAAAAAGTGGTGTTTGCAAATCAAGATTTCTGTGTAGGCTTAGAGGCAAACAGAAGATTTGAAAGAAGGTAATCACATCTCAGTCCAGGCACCCTGCAGTTTCTTTGTTCAGCTCTTCTGACAACTACTTTTGATCTACAAATAGTGAGTAGGAAAGAGCAATAGAACAATAAATAAAAGAGCAATTGAATGCTCTGAGGTGGCTTTCAAAACATCCTTAATAATTGCCAGAATGACTTCCGTGGTTAAGCTCAAATACTGAGGCCAGAGAAGAAAGAAAATGCAGATGGAAGGAGAAAACTGCTATAGTAGTATGTGATATAGATGAGGTCCAATGCAGTAGTGTAATATAATTAATAAATATCAAGACATTTCAATGAGGGAAAAGTAATCTTTTCAGTAAATGTGGACAACTGGGTATCCATGTGCAAAAGAATGAACTTGGACCCCTACTTCATAACATATTCAAAAGTTAACTAAAAATATATCAAATTGCTAAATGGTAATTGCTAAAATTATAAAGCTCTTGGAAGAAAACATAGAAAAACATAACTGCAAGCTTGACTTAGGCAATAGGCTCTTAGATTTGGCACAAAAAGTACAAGAAACCGAAATAAATATAGATACATTCAGTTCAGTAGCTCAGTCGTGTCTGACTCTTTGTGACCCCATGAATCGCAGCACGCCAGGCCTCCCTGTCCATGTCCTCCAACTCCCAGAGTTCACTCAAACTCATGTCCATTGACTCAGTAATGCCATCCAGCCATCTCATCCTCTGTCGTCCCCTTCTCCTCCTGCCCCCAATCCCTCCCAGCATCAGAGTCTTCTCCAATGAGGCAACTCTTTGCATGAGGTGGCAAAAGTACTGGAGTTTCAGCTTCAGCATCATTCCTTCCAAAGAAATCCCAGGGCTGATCTCCTTCAGAATGGACTGGTTGGATCTCCTTGCAGTCCAAGGGACTCTCAAGAGTCTTCTCCAACATCACAGATCAAAAGCATCAATTCTTCGGCGCTCAGCCTTCTTCACAGTCCAGCTCTCACATCCATACATGACCACTGGAAAAACCACAGTCTTGACTAGATGGACCTTTGTTGGCAAAGTACTGTCTCTGCTTTTGAATATGCTATCTAGGTTGGTCATAACTTTCCTTCCAAGGAGTAAGTGTCTTTTAATTTCATGGCTGCAGTCACTATCTGCAGTGATTTTGGAGCCCAGAAAAATAAAGTCTGACACTGTTTCCACTGTTTCTCCATCTATTTCCCATGTAGTGATGGGACCAGATGCCATGATCTTAGTTTTCTGAATGTTGAGCTTTAAGCCAACTTTTTCACTCTCCTCTTGCACTTTCATCAAGAGGATTTTTAGTTCCTCTTCACTTTCTACCATAAGGGTGGTGTCATCTGCATATCTGAGGTTATTGATATTTCTCCTGGAAATCTTGATTTCAGCTTGTGCTTCTTACAGCCCAGCTTTTCTCAGGATGTACTCTGCATATAAGTTACATAAGCAGGGTGACAATATGCAGCCTTGACATACTCCTTTTCCTATTTGGAACCAGTCTGTTGTTCCATGTCCAGTTCTAACTGTTGCTTCCTGACCTAAATATAGGTTTCTCAAGAGGCAGATCAGGTGGTCTGGGATTCCCATCTCTTTCAGAATTTTCCACAGTTTATTGTGATCCACACAGTCAAAGGCTTTGGCATAGTCAATAAAGCAGAAATAGATGTTGTTTTGGAACTCTCTTGCTTTTTCCATGATCCATCAGATGTTGGCAATTTGATCTCTGGTTCCTCTGCCTTTTCTAAAACCGGCTTGAACGTCTGGAAGTTCACTGTTCATATATTGCTGAAGCCTGGCTTGGAGAATTTTGAGTATTACTTTACTAGCGTGTGAGCTAAGTGCAATTGTGGCATTGGACTTTATAAAAAGTAAAACCTTTTGCATTTCAAGATCAGATCAGATCAGTCGCTCAGTCGTGTCCGACTCTTTGCGACCCCATGAACTGCACCACGCCAGGCCTTCCTGTCCATCACCAACTCCCAGAGGTCACTCAGACTCACATTCATCGAGTCAGTGATGCCATCCAGCCATCTCATCCTCTGTCGTCCCCTTCTCCTCCTGCCCTCAATCCCTCCCAGCATCAGAGTCTTCTCCAATGAGTCAACTCTTCGCATGAGGTGGCCAAAATACTGGAATTTCAGCTTTAGCATCATTCCTTCCAAAGAAATCCCAGGGCTGATCTCCTTCAGAATGGACCGGATGGATCTCCTTGCAGTCCAAGGCACTCTCAAGAGTCTTCTCCATCACCACAGTTCAAAAGCATCAATTCTTCGGCGCTCAGCCTTCTTCACAGTCCAGCTCTCACATCCATACATGACCACAGGAAAGACCATAGCCTTGACTAGGGCAGGCGAACCTTTGTTGGCAAAGCGATGTCTCTGCTTTTGAATATGCTATCTAGGTTGGTCATAACTTTCCTTCCAAGGAGTAAGCGTCTTTTAATTTCATGGCTGCAGTCACCATCTGCAGTGATTTTGGAGCCCAGAAAAATAAAGTCTGACACTGTTTCCACTGTTTCTCCATCTATTTCCCATGTAGTGATGGGACCAGATGCCATGATCTTCGTTTTCTGAATGTTGAGCTTTAAGCAAACCTTTTCACTCTCCACTTTCACTTTCATCAAAGGCTTTTTAGCCCCTCTTCACTTTCTGCCATAAGGGTGGTGTCATCTGCATATCTGAGGTTATTGATATTTCTCCCAGCAATCTTGATTCCAACTTGTGTTTTTTCCAGTCCAGCATTTCTCATGATGAACTCTGCATATAAGTTAAATAAACAGGGTGACAATATACAGCCTTGATGTACTCCTTTTCCTATTTGGAACCCGTCTCTTGTTCCATGACCAAAGGACCCTATAAAAAAATAAAAGATAACCTGCAGAATGGGAGAAAATATTTCAAGCAAATATATCTAACAAGGGAATAGTATCCAGAATATGAAAAGAACTTTTACAACTTAATAACAAAGATGTAAATTACCCAATTTTATAAAATAGGAGAAGGATTTGCATAGATATTCTTCCAAAAAGGATATGCATATGGCCCATAAACACATGAAAAGATCATCATCATTACTCATTAGAGAAAGCCATAAAGAGATCTAACTCACATCCATTAGAATGGCTCAGATTAAAAAGTCAGATAATAGCAAGTGTTGGTGAAGATGTGGAGAAATGAGAACACACTCACATATTGTTCAGGAGAATGTAAATGGTGTAGCTGCTTTGGAAAACAGTTTGGCAGTTATCATAAATTTAAATACAAAGTTTTCACAAGACCCAGAAATTTAATTTATATACAAGTTAATTGAGGATACGTTCATGCAAAAACTTATACATGATGTCATAGTGGCACTATTCATAATAGCCCCAAAGTATAAACAAAAAAATGTCCGAAAATTGATGAATGGGTAAACAAAAGTAGTATATCCTTGCAGTGGAATATTATTCAGCCATAAAAAGGAAAACTACTGGTATGTGCTATAACATGGATGAAATTTGAAAACAGCGTGCTAAGTGAAAGCAATAAGACACAAGTGACCACATATTATACAATTACATTTACATGAAATATCTGGAATAGACAAATTTATGTTGACAGAAAGTAGATTATTGCTTCCCAGAGGAGAATGGAAAGTGATTATAATGAATGTATGATTTATTTTAGGGGTGATGAAAGTGTTTTGCAATTAGATAATGGTAGTGGTTGCCTAACTTTGTGAATATATGAAAACCCACTGAAATGCACACTTTAAAATAATAATTGTATGATATGTGCTTGCTGCCAGTGCTGCTGCTAAGTCGCTTCAGTCGTGTCCGACTCTGTGCGACCCCATAGATGGCAGCCCACCAGGCTCCCCCGTCCCTGGGATTCTCCAGGCAAGAACACTGGAGTGGGCTGCCATTTCCTTCTCCAATGCATGAAAGTGAAAAGTGAAAGTGAAGTTGCTTAGTCGCGTCCAACTCTTCACGACCCCATGAACTGCAGCCTACCAGGTTCCTCCATCCATGGGATTTTACAGGCAAGAGTACTGGAGTGGGGTGCCATTGCCTTCTCCTGGTATGTGCTTATGTGAATCAAATATAACCTAGAAAAAATCAATATGGAATATGTTTATAGTAGAGAACCCTTATGCAATATCTTTGTAGTTAGGACTTTGATATCACTTATTACTGACTACAAATAGATGACTTTAGGTTAGTTATTCAATCTTCATAAGCTTTAGTTTTCTCAGTATAAAACTGATAAGTCAGTATTTAATGGGTCAGAATTTCAACATGAGTCTATTAGTTTTCAATTATTCTTTGTTGAA
This sequence comes from Tragelaphus eurycerus, assembly GCA_935064755.1. Lineage (NCBI taxonomy): Eukaryota > Metazoa > Chordata > Mammalia > Artiodactyla > Bovidae > Tragelaphus > Tragelaphus eurycerus. The sequence continues at coordinate 65,934,357 of CAKXYN010000004.1, read as the reverse complement.
AGATTATGGTCCTAAAATTGTGTAATAAATATGAAATATTTTAACAGCAATTTTATTGTTATATATTTTATATGAAAAAAATGTGTGAGGGGGAAGAAGGAAGAGAAGAGAAACTTCAAACTTTCTGAATAGATTTTTTGTAAAGGGGAGTAATTTAAATAATTTCTTGTCTACTTTCTTCCTACACTACATCATCAAAATTCTAAATCAACTAAAAGTATATGAATTATAAATGTGACTAGTGTTAAAATCAGTATACAAATGTTAGGCTTTTTTCTTTTTAATGGTACAATGAAAATTTTATTTTCTATTTGCATTTTTTACTGTGTTGGAGCCCATATATAACATATACTTAAGACAGATTTTTAAGACTTAGAATGTTATTTGACAAGTATACTTTGATATAAGGTTGTTGTTATATTTTTGCTTCTTTGATATACTGTTGGATGTATATAAGATTTATCTGGTTTCCATATAAGCTGTGAAGCTTCAGATACCTAAGGCAAAATGTGATTTATTTTTAACATAATTTCTAAGAATTCATTGGTATGAAATTGAAATGGAAATGAGTGAAAATAAAATTGGAATGAATTGAAATGCAGACAGGCCTCTATATTTAGATTCAGGGAGATCCTAAAGATTAAACTTCGTGTTTATCACCAGAAGGAGTGATGTGGACTCTCCATGAGTTGATGGTAGACAGAGTAGGTGCTGGGGACTCGTGAAGTAGGGCATCGGGAGAAGTAGGGCATGTCAGAAGAAATACATGCTAGGTTTGAAGGCAAGTGAGTAGTGATTAATACAAAATGATATCTCTGTGTTACTGACTTCCCAATTTGAAAATCCATATTAGACTTGTGAAATTTAATTACCATTATCAGTTACCAGTAATTTTAGAGAAGACTATTATTTTAACATTATTTTTATTTTATTATTGCATTTATTGGGAGGTGATGTGTGCATCATTTCAAAGAATCTCACACAATATATTAAATATAAGGGGAAAAGTGTGGCAAAACTTAGCTAGCACAACTTAACAAAATTTACCTGTTAAATCCATCGTAATTAAGTTATATCAATATCAGGTATACCATATATGATGTAGAGGACACCACTTCTGTGATATTTTTGCCCAGAATGTATAGCATAAGACTAATGATCAGAAATAGTTAAAACTGCAAAACCATTCTGCAAAACCATGAAACAGTTGTTTTCAAGAGTGTTATGAAAGGTCATGAAAGACAAAAAAAGACTGAGTAACTGTCACAGGTTGGAGGAAATTAAGAAGACCTGATAATTAAATGCAATGCGGTATCCTGGTTTAGATTCTGTAATAGAAAGGGACATCAGGAGAAAAACTGATGAAATTTGAATGAAGTAATATTTGAATTGATAGTATGTACCTATATTAATATTTTGGTTCAGAAATTATACTCTGAACATGTAGGACATTAACATTAGTGAAAGCAAGGTGAAAGGCATGTGGGAAATCTGTATTAGTCTTTTGGCAACATTTCTGTAAATTTAAAATTTTTCAAAAAATTTAAAAATACAGTTAAAATCATGTGACATTCTGTGTGAAAAATGATATAAAATGTCAATAACAATCTTCATAATTTCTTTCTATATGTGAGATGTATATATGTAAGCAACCAGAAAAATTATCACTCAGTGGTTAAGAGCACAGACTCTGAAATAAGAGTCTTAGTTCAAAGACCAGTTCTCTTACCTGCTATCTTTGCTACTTTAGAAAAGTTTCTCTTCTCTCTTTTGAATATGTAACTTATTTTTAAAATAAGAAGGGTAATGATAGTAATATTCTTACAGAGTTGCTGTGAATATTTTATGAGTTAGTATATCTGAAGTGTCTTCTAATTGTGTCTGACAGTAAATTCTAAATAAATGTTAATCATGGTAAAGGTTGCTTACTGTTTTGTAACCCTAGATTGATTAAATATTTTAAGTACACTGGTGTTCAATGGTTGTGTGTGAGGGATTTGAGTAAGAAGGAGTTATTCCAAGACCAAGAGAGCAAAATTCTTGAGTTCCAGAATGTGGCATTAATATAATTATCATGCCTTTTGCTTAATGGGAAAGTACTGAGTTTGGACCTCTTCTGTGTTATCAGTTCAGACTCTAAATGTAGCTATACAACTGCAGTTGACTTGTATTTATTTTCCTTTGTAATAACATGAGCATTTTATTTAAACAGTAAGGTGATGTGGAAATAGTATCAGTTCAGTTAGGTTCAGTTGCTCAGTCGTGTCCAACTCTTTGCGACCCCATGAATCACAGCACACCAGGCCTCCCTGTCCATCACCAACTCCTGGAGTTCACTCAGACTCACGTCCATCCAGTCAGTGATGCCATCCAGCCATCTCATCCTCTGTCGTCCCCTTCTCCTCTTGCCCCCAATCCCTCCCAGCATCAGAGTCTTTTCTAATGAGTCAACTCTTTTCATGAGGTGGCAAAAGTACTGGAGTTTCAGCTTCAGCATCATTCCTTCTAAAGAAATCCCAGGGCTGATCTCCTTCAGAATGGACTGGTTGGATCTCCTTGCAGTCCAAGGACTCTCAAGAGTCTTCTCCATCACCACAGTTCAAAAGCATCAATTCTTCGGCCCTCAGCTTCTTCATGGTCCAACTCTCACATCCATACATGACCACTGGAAAAACCATAGCCTTGACTAGATGGACCTTTGTTGGCAAAGTGATGTCTCTGCTTTTCAATATGCTATCTAGGTTGGTCATAACTTTCCTTCCAAGGAGTAAGCGTCTTTTAATTTCATGGCTGCAATCACCATCTGCAGTGATTTTGGAGCCCAGAAAAATAAAGTCTGACACTGTTTCCACTGTTTCCCCATCTATTTCCCATGAAGTGATGGGACCAGATGCCATGGTCTTAGTTTTCTGAATGTTGAGCTTTAAGCCAACTTTTCACTCTCCACTTTCACTTTCATCAAGAGGCTTTTTAGTTCCTCTTCACTTTCTGCCATAAGGGTGATGTCATCTGCATATCTGAGGTTATTGATATTTCTCCAAAAATCTTGATTCCAGCTTGTGCTTCTTACAGCCCAGCTTTTCTCAGGATGTACTCTGCATATAAGTTACATAAGCAGGGTGACAATATGCAGCCTTGACATACTCCTTTTCCTATTTGGAACCAGCCTGTTGTTCCATGTCCAGTTCTAACTGTTGCTTCCTGACCTGCATATAGGTTTCTCAAGAGGCAGGTCAGGTGGTCTGGGATTCCCATCTCTTTCAGAATTTTCCACAGTTTATTGTGATCCACACAGTCAAAGGCTTTGGCATAGTCAATAAAGCAGAAACAGATGTTTTTCTGGAACTCTCTTGCTTTTCCCATGATCCAGCAGATGTTGGCAATTTGATCTCTGGTTCCTCTGCCTTTTCTAAAACCAGCTTGAACATCTGGAAGTTCACTGTTCATGTACTGCTGAAGCCTGGCTTGGAGAATTTTGAGCATTACTTTACTAGTGTGTGAGATGAGTGCAATTGTGCGGTAGTTTGAGCATTCTTTTGCATTGCTTTTCTTTGGGACTGGAATGAAAACTGACCTTTTCCAGTCCTGTGGCCACTGTTGCATTTTCCAAATTTGCTGATATATTGAGTGTCGCACTTTCACATTATCATCTTTCAGGTTTGAAATAGCTCAACTGGAATTCCAGCCCTCCCTAGCTTTGTTCGTAGTGATGCTTTCTAAGGCCCACTTGACTTCACATTCCAGGATGTCTGGCTCTAGGTGAGTGATCACACCATCATGATTATCTGGGTCATGAAGATCTTTTTTGTACAGTTCTTCTGTGTATTCTTGCCACCTCTTCTTAATAAACTACCAACTACCTTTGACTTCCACTGACTTCCTTTTTGAAAGTTCAGAAACAACAAGGAATCAAAACAGAAACAGGGAGTAAGCCTTTCTTCTGCCTGTAGTTCTGGTTGCCAGAAGCTGTAATCCCACATGTCTAAAACCCCTTGTGTAAAAGCTACATGCTGAATTAGCTGGCCCTGAAGGGCAGCATCTCTAACAAGCTGAATAGATTTTTGAGAATCTGATCAGCATTCTTGAAGTCAGTGAACACAGAACCAATGCTGGAACCCTGTCCAGTTGCTTTTTCCAAATCTTCAAGTGAACAGTGGTGCATAGAAAGAAGGAAAAGTCATGGTTATTTTCTCTCTGGGCAAGGATTGATTTTCCATTCTGTGACTTGAAATTATTTGGGGGGCACTGAGACCTATATATTTAATCTTTGTGAAGATGAAAACAGCAGCAATACCATACTGCTGGCTTTTCTTGTCATCCAAGCCATCCATATTATTCAGGCTAAAGCACTGTTGAATAGATGGACTATGTCCTGAAGGTTAGAGGAAAACATAACAACAATTTTGTTGAAGGCCAGATTGTAAGAGAAACAAGTTTCAGGGGTACCTCTATGTGTTGAAAACTTTCTACCTTGAGAGAGACTTTAGCTCTAAAGCCCATTGGTGTTTCAGGAACACGGCAGCTAATTTAACCCAACAGTTCTTTTGGGAAAATGTAGATGTGTGAACTCTTAGTTGATAAAGTAAACATAGCCTCACCCATAATGAATATACGACCATATAGTTTTGTCAGAATAAATTGCCTTGCATGTTTTTTTTTTTTTTTCCTATTTAGTCTTCTGTGTACCCCTGAGTTATGCCAATATTGGAGACCTTTGTATTACCAAGTTACTTTTAACTAGTGTCATAGGAATCTGAAAGAATCACCCTGATCATCTCTAATGTAGTTCTCCAAAGTACAAGGAATGTGTTGATTCACAATGTTTTTTGTAGTTCCAACTCTTCCAACTCTGAAGTTTGCTTCAGTTGTAGTGTCCGTATCATAGCAGGGTCCACGTCATGAAACAAGTCAAAAGCAGTCTTGAGTAATCAGATCCCTTCTGCCAGATTGTCTCTTGTCAGTTTGTTTTCTAGCACTATTTCTTCTAACTCTTCCTTATTTTCTGGCACTGGTTGAAAGCACTCATCTCCAGCAAGACGTCTTCTGTTAATTCCTCTGATTTGGTGTTGATTAGTTCTTGAATTTCTTGACCCATATTTTGAAACTCTTCACACACCGCACCCACACCCCGCCCCCGCCCTTTGTTTCATATCCAGTCTCATGATTTCTTTGATTGGCACTGTTGTCAATCCTGTGAACTTGTGCACCTCTAGACACAGATTTCTCAAGCAGGAATTTATTGTTTTAGGCTGATGGCTGTCATGGCAATGATGGCATTTTGAATGGTGTGATCCTTCCAGGCTTTCATGATGTTCTTTCTATCAGGATTCTCTTCCATAGTGTTGATGTGACTAATAAGTCACTTCAGTCCTGTCTGACTCTTCGTGACCCTATGGTCACTCTTTGTGACCCTGCCAGGCTCCTCTGTCCATGGGATTCTACAGGCAAGGATAATGCAGTGGGTTGCCATTTCCTCCTCCAGGGGATCTTCCCGACCCAGAGATCAAACCCACATCTTCTACGTCTCCTGCATTGTCAGGCACTAGGCATTCCAACTAGTGCTACCTGGGAAGCCCAAAGTGTTGCCAGTCCTCTCCATAAAGTGTATGTATAATGAGCCTTAAAAGTCCTGATCTAGAGGCTAAATTTGAAATATTGGTTTTGGGGCCAAGTTGACCACTCTGTGGGCTTCCCTGATAGCTCAGTTGGTAAAGAATCTGCTTGCAATGCAGGAGACTCTGGTTTGATTCCTGGGTTGGGAACATTCACTGCAGAAGAGACAGGCTATGCACAGTATTCTTGGGTTTCCCTGGTGGCTCAGCTGGTAAAGATTCCACCTGCAGTGCAGGAGACCTGGGTTCAATCCCTGGGTTTGGAAGGCTACTCACTCCGGTATTCTGGCCTGGAGAATTCCATGGACTCTATAGTGCATGGGGTCGCAGATTCAGACATGACTGAGCGAGTGAGTTTGACTTTCACTTTGACCATTCGGATGCCTTCAGTGATGTTGAATTTAGGGAGTTCTGGATGAGCAGGGGCATTGTCTAATATCAAAAGAATTTTAAAAGGCAGCCCCTTACTAGCAGGATACTTCCTGACTTCAGGGAGAATGAAGTGATAGAACCAGTCCTGAAAAGGTTTCTCACAAGTCTTGCTGTACAACCAAAGACAGGCAGCTGGTATTTATCTTTTCCCTTCAAGTCTTGGGGGTTAACAGCTTATAGATGAGGGTAGTCCTGATCATAAAGCTAATTGCATTTAAACAAAACGTTAGAGTTTGCTTATCCCTTACTGCCTTAAATTCTGGTGCTTGCTTTTTTTCTTCCTTACTAATAAATGTCCTTTGTGACATTTTTTTCCCCTCCAGAATACAACACTTTTGTCTGCAATAAAAATTGTTCTGGCAGATATTCTTTCTTCTCAGTGATTTTCTTAATGGCATCTGGGAACTCTTGGTCAGCAGAAACCACTTCTCCTATTATCTTAGCTTTTTTTTTTTTTTTAAACCAAAGCTCTTTCTAAAATTATCAAACCATCCTTTACTGGCATTAAATGCTTCAGCTTTAGATCTTTCATAATCCTTTTGCTTTAAGTTGTCATACAATGACTTCATCATTTCTTGAATCATATTAGAGTCTATAGGTATGCCTTTGTTATAGCAATCCTGCGTCTACATGAAAGTTGCATTTTCAATACAAGATGGAAAGATATTTTGCAGAAAGTTGAAGGTTTCATACATGCTGGTGTACTTGCAGTGATGGCTTCACGAATTTCCTTTTCTTTTTTCCCAGTGATCCTTATGCTGATTTATTTATCCTGAGATGGTGGGCACTCACACCTGCAGACCTCAAACTATGGTGTATTTCAAACAGTTCAATTTTTTTTTGTAATATGGTAACTTTTCTTTGCTTCTTGGGAGCACTTTCAGCATCACTGGTGGCCCTTTTTTGGGTCTCATGATATAGGGTTTACAATACAATGTAAACACAATGAAAAATATGTGAGAATCAAGAGTCATCACTTTTTATTGCAATATGTAATTTACTGTAGAGATGAACTATGCACATGGAGATGATTAGAATCATATTACAGCACTTTAGAGCAACACATAATAGCACCTACCACACAATTGCACTTATCTCACACACTGGCAAAGTAGTGCTCAAAATTCTCCAAGCTAGGCTTCTATAGTACATGAACTGAGAACTCCCAGATGTTCAAGCTGGATTTAGAAAAGACAGAGGAACCAGAGATCAAATTGCAAACATCCCCGGGATCAGAGAATAAGCAAGATAATTCCAGAAGAACATATCGGTTCAGTTCAGTTAAGTTCAGGCTTCCCTGGTGGCTCAGACGGTAAAGCGTCTGTCTACGATGAGGGAGACCCGGGTTCGATCCCTGGGTTGGGAAGATCCCTTGGAGAAGGAAATGGCAATCCACTCCAGTACTATTGCCTGGAAAATCCCATGGACAGAGGAGCCTGGTAGGCTACAGTCCATGGGGTTGCAAAGAGTCAGACACGACTGAGCGACGTTCCTTTGTTCGTTCAGTTAAGTTCAGTTCAGTCGCTCAGTCTTGTCTAACTCTTTGCAACACCATGGACTGCAGCATTCCAGGGTTCCCTGTCCATCACCATCTTTTGGAGCTTGCTCAAACTCGATTCCATCAATTGGGTGAAGAACATCTACTTCTGCTTCATTGACTATGCTAAAGTCTTTGACTGTGTTGATCACAACAAACTGTGGAAAGTTCTTAAAGAGACAGGAATACCAGACCACCTTACCTGCCTCCTGAGAAACCTGTATGTAGGTCAAGAAGCAACCATTAGAACCAGACATGGAACAATGGACTGGTTCCATTTGGGAAAGAAGTACGTCAAGGCTGTATATTGTCATCCTGCTTACTTAACTTCTATGCAGAGAACATCATGCGAAATGCCAGACTGGATGAAACACAAACTGGAATCAAGAATGCTAGGAGAAATATCAATAACCTCACATACGCAGATGACACCACCCTTATGGCAGAAAGTGAAGAAGAACAAAGGGCCTCTCGAAGAAAATCAAAGAGGAGAGTGAAAAAGCTGGCTCAACATTCAATAAATGAAGATCATAGCATCCATTCCCATCACTTCATGGGAAATAGATGGGGGAATCAGTGGAAACAGTGACAGACTTGATTTTCTTGGGCTCCAAAATCACTGAAGATGGTGTCTGCAGCCATGAAGTTAAAAGATGCTTGCTCCTTGGAAGAAAAGCTATGACAAACCTAGACAATGTATTCAAAAGTAGAGACATTATTTTGCTGACAAAGGTTCCTCTAGTCAAAGCTATGGTTTTTCTAGTAGTCATGTAGGGATGTGAGAGTTGGACTATAAAGAATACTGAGTACCAAAGAACTGATGCTTTTGAACTGGAACTGTGGTGTTGGAGAAGACACTTGAGAGACGATTAAACCAGTCAATCCTGAAGGAAATCAACCTTGAATATTCATTTGAAGGACTGATGCTGAAGCTGAAGCTCCAATACTTTAGCCACCTGTTGTGAAGAGCCAACTCATTAGAAAAGACCCTGATGCCAGGAAGGATTAAAAGCAAGAGAAGAAGGGGACTACAGAGGATGAGATGACTGGATGGCATCACAGATTCAGTGGACGTGAGTTTGAGCAAGCTCTGGGAGATGGTGAAAGATAGGGAAGTCTGGTGTGCTGTAGTCCATGGAGTTGCAAAGAGTCACACACAACTGAGTGACTGAACAACAAAATAGTAACAACAGGTGGTGGTTATGGAGTTATTACAGTAGTACAGTGTATGCTACAGTTAAGATGTAATACCAAATCTTTACATCTGTTTACATTTCTCTCCATTGAAAATTGTGACATGTATAGTTTATGTTTGTGTGCAGAAGATTTGACAAATTTTAACTTTTTATAGCAGATGAGTATATCTTTTCTAGTAGTAAATAATAAAATAGACTGATATTTACATACATTTACAGTCTTATGATATACCTCTTTCTTAATTTTTTTGATATTTCTAAGACACGCTGTTCATGAGTTTTTTCAAATCATCACAAGTCTCCCCCCAAATATTCAATATATTTATTGAAAAAAACCCCACATATAAGGACCTATACAGTTAAAACCATGTCGTTCAAGGGTCATCTGTAGTTAAGTTTGCTGCTGCTCGCCAAGTTGCTTCAGTTGTGTCCAATTCTGTGTGACCTCATAGATGGCAGCCCACCAGGCTCCCCCATCCCTGAGATTCTCCAGGCAAGAACACTGGAGTGGGTTGCCATTTCCTTCTCCAATGCATGAAAGTGAAAAGTGAAAGTGAAGTCGCTGAGTCTTGTCCAACTCTTAGCGACCCCATGGACTGCAGCCTACCAGGCTCCTCCATCCATGGGATTTCCCAGGCAAGAGTACTGGAGCGGGGTGCCATTGCCTTCTCTGTAGTTAAGTTTGGGGGGTGTCAAAAGTTATATGCAAATTTTCAACTGTGCAATGTTGTGTCCCTAACTACTGTACTGTTCAGTGTTCAGCTGTATTGCATATTATGCTACTAATTAAGTCATAGTTCTAAATTTCCTTTAGGGATTCTCAACTATTACTTTAAGTTCCTATGAAAGCTTGTTCTATTATAAGACTATTATAGACTGGATATTTGTACCTGTCTCAGATCCCCTCCAGAGAAGGAAATGACAATCCACTCCAGTACTCTTGCCTGGACAATCCCATGGATGGAGGACCCTGATGGGCAATAGTCCATGAGGTCACGCAGAGTCGGACACGACTGACTTCACTTGCACTTTTCATTTTCATGCATTAGAGAAGGAAATGGCAACTCACTCCAGTGTTCTTGCCTGGAGAATCCCAGGGACTGAGGAGCCTGGTGGGCTGCCATCTATGGGGCCGCACAGAGTTGGACACGACTGAAGTGACTTAGCAGCAGCAGCAGCAGCCCCCCTCATATTCATAGTCCTTGAAGCCCTAATTCCCAGTGTGGCATTTGGAGACAGAGCCTTTAAAAAAGTAATTAGGGCTAAGTGAGGTCATAAAGGTGGGGCCCTGGTCCAACAAGATCAGTGTCTTTTTTTTTTTTTTTTGATAGCATTAAATGGCTTGAGGGATTTTAGTTCCCCTAACTGGTGTTTGAACCTGTGCCCGGCAATGAAAGTGCTGAGTCCCAGCCACTGCTAGGGAATTCCCAAATTAGTGTCCTTTTAAAAAGAGACAGCAGAGACCTCATGTTCTTCCTTTTTCTGCATGAATGGATCAAACAAAGACCAGTGTTTCACATAACTGAATGGTGGCTGCTTACAAGCCAAGGGCAGAAGCCTCAGAATAAAAGTTATATTGCCATCTCCTTGTCTCCAAAACTGTAAGAAGGTAAATTTCTGTTGTTTTAGCTATTCAGCCTGTTGTATTCTGTTATGGCAAACTGAGCAAACTCAGACAGGGACCATGGTTTATTCCTAAGCATCAGACTTGCGTTAGCTGAATACTGAAATTCTGAACTAACTTTTGTTATTTAGGATGTTAGTTTGACTGTTAATTTGTTAATTAGGATTAGTTACATAACTATTATATCAAACCCTAACACCTTTCCTTCTCAGCAGAGCTCTGCCCATGGGGACTCAATTTCATGCCCCAGGCTTCTCTGTAAGTCGCTCCTTGGTACATCCAGTGCCTCCCGTGTTATTATTCTGTAGAAGCTCTGACTAACTTAGGTTGAGTGTTCTGACATTGATGTCTTTCTCCTTCACGGAGTTGTGCTGTGAGCTTTGGTTTGCTTAAGCTAAGATTGAGACCACAGAATCCCTGCTCCCACAGATGTTTCCACCTTTCTTCTCATCTTCTTCCAAGTCATAAATGAGGGCTCAATGGGAGTTGGTATAGTAAAGTAGACGAAGTCAAAGTATGGCTTCAAAGAGCACTGGGACGTCTCCTGGGATGGGTTCCCAAAGTCTAGCCTGCTGTTGGCCAAGAAGAATTCAGTGTATTGAATATAGCCAGCACTATGCAATGAGTGACTGCCATGTGGATCCTTTGGCTGAACAGGCAACCCTGAGATGCAGTTTACATGGGAACCTCAGTGTGCTGAAATGGGGAAAAGCTGCCAGTGATCCATAATTTGTAAGACAGCAAGTCATGAATGTAAGATGGTAGATTCTGGGGACAAGAAGGCTGTGGCATAGGCTGTGCTCCATGGAAGTAAGTGTGAATAAGCTGCTTGAGCTCAGTGCTTATCAGGGCATCTGATCATCAGTAAAGGGAGCAAGACATTGGAGCAAGCTCAGGAGAACCAAGAGCCTTGGCTTTGTTAGTGATTTAGCTCCATCATAGGTGATGGGTCACCGATAGGTCACCAAAGCCCTGTCCATGGTCCTGAGAATCATGGTCTAAACTAAAAGACCTCTGTAGGTAATCAGGAGGGGAAATCCATGCTGACCACAGTGGCCTAGTCTGCTCAGGCTGCTATAACAAGTTGCCATAGACTGAGTGGCTTAAATAGCAAACATTTATTTCTAAAAGTTCTGAAGGCAGAGAAGTCCAGAGATCAAGCAGCAGGCAAACCCTGTATTCAGTGAGGGCTGGGTGTTTGTGTCCTCCCATGGGAGACGCAGAGGGAGAGGGAGAGAAAGCTGGTTTGTTCCTCTTCATATAAGAGCACTAATCTCATCATGAGGGTTCCACCTTCCTGACCTGTGAACGGTGATTTTATGTGTCATCTTGACTGGGTTAAGGGATGTCTAGATAACTTGTAATGATCATGTTTGGACCTGTCAGTGAGGATGTTTCTGGAAGAGATTATTGCTTAAATTGGGAGAATGAGTAAAGAAGATAGCCATCACCAGTGTGGGTGGGCACCATCCAGTCCATTGAGGGCTGAATAGAAAAGAAGGACAGAGAAAGGGCAGTTTCACTCTCTACCTGAGCTGTGACATCCATCTTTTATTCTTAGACACTGATACTTCTGACTCTTGGGCCTTTGAACTCAGACTGAATTATACCTCTGGCTCAAATGATCCTCTAGACAACTTCATGGCCTCCCCAATTGCATGAGGCAATTCCTACAATAAGTCTCTCTCCTTCTCTGTAAATTAATAAATTTATTTTTTACTCTGTCTTTAGAGAACTCTAATATGTGACCCAGTTATCTCCCAAAGGTCACATCTCCTATTGCCATCCCAATGGGGGTTAGGATTTCTACATGTGAATTTTGAGTGGATATAAACATGTAGTCCATAATAGCGCATAGGCTTGCCCAGAATAGCCTTTCTGAGGAAGCAGAAAGAACTGGCACTGAAGTCGCACCGGTGCACTTTTGGAGCTCTGATGAGCAGGTGGCTTAGAGAAGTATGGCCCCAGGTTGCTACCCAGGAGGAGGATAGAAATGAGAAATAGTTGGATAAAATAGTTTGACCTCCAAATAAATATAGCGCCAGTGCCAGGGATTTTGTATAAGGCACTGTAGCAAGTGAGGCACTCATCTCCTGTTGGCTGAGCTCCCGCAGTGCTGGCCTGGTTCTTCCCAGGCCACCTAGGAAAGAATGACAGCCTCTAGAAATGCATCCATGCTTCTGTACCTTCCTTGTGCTTTTCCCCAGGAAGGGCCATATATGCTCTCTCTCACTGCTTGCTATGTCTCTTCATTTCATCTCTGACATGATCTGAAACTGAAAGTGGGCTTAGATATGTTGGCATCATTAGATCTTTAGCAATTCCAACCCACCTTTATAATTCTCTTCCCATGCTTTGCTGGCAAATCACATTTCCTCCCACCCTCAGAAATCTGTTCAGTCTGCTTCATCTCCATGGAACCTTTCCAGGTGGACTCTTTCCTACTTAACACCTATCAATCATTTCACAGTCTTCTCAGCCCCTGTGTTTAAATATTGCTTGTTTATGTTCCTAACCATACTCTTGCTTTTATTTTCCCTTTGCTGTGTTCTTATGAATTTTGTGGATGTTTGCCTTTTCCCCTTTAGCAATAGGAAAAACAGTGACACTTTTTGTCCTTATGACAACACGGTTATTTGTTTATTGAAATCTAACTATGTGACTGTTCTGTGTTACACATTTAGAAACATATTATTTTGTGCAAATCTCATGATAATCTTCTGAATTAGATATTACATTTTTTCTTTCTTGTCTTTTTGATAATCACCATTCTGACAGGTGTGAGGTGATAGTATGGTTTTGCTTTGCATATCCCTGATGATTAGTGATGTTGAGCATCTTTTCATGTGCCCTTTGGCCATCTGTATGCTTCTTTGGAAATACTCAGGTTCCATGCCCATTTTTCAATTTTTTAAAATATTAAGTTGTTTAAGGTCTTTATACATTTTGGGAATTAACCACTTATTTGATATCTGAGGGGAGGATATCTTCCTTCTTTCAGCATGTTGCCTTTTCATTTTGTGGATTTTTTCCTTTGCTATGCAAAAACTTTTTAGTGGTTATAGTTCTGTTCATAGTCACATTTATTGGCTCTTCCTGAATCTTACCAGAAAAAGTCAATGAAACTACAGCTAAGTCTTATATTAATTCCTCAAAAATTCTTAAAGAGCTTTTCAGCCAAATGTTGAAGGGATTATAGATGTCCAGTTATGCCATCAGAATATCAACCAAGATTGTGCATGAATAGGTACAGTCATTGTATTTACATCATTACTGATATGCAACTAACAGCGGAAGATACCACTGCTTCTTAAGATTCATCCCTATTTCAGAAGTGCTAAAAAGTGGAAAATATGTCTTTTAGTGCAAATGAAATATGAGTATTAGCTCAGTTCATATATCTCAGTGGATTAAAAGGGAATATCAGAAAATTTTAATGACAGTTATGTGTGTGAGACAACACAGTTGTGTATTACAGAAAACTCACTGAATGTGTTTTAAAAGAGTTGTAGTCCAGGTTTTGCCATTAAATCACTTACGACATTTTTATTTTACCTATCTGAATTTCAGTGTCGTTGTTTGAAGAGTGAGAGCATTGACTTAAATGACATCTAGAGGTTTTCCAACACAAATAGCCAAAGCATCTGAAAGCAATGAGATTGAAGTTTGAAATCATTAACACATACCTTTCCAAGAGAAAAATCCCTTGGACTACAACTCTGGCCTAGAAGTTTGAGTTTGTCTGATGAAATCTGGAATAAGCCATGTGTGGCAAAGGCTGGGCTCTTGGGAGATTATAGCATGCAGTTCTTAGCCATCAGAGGAGAAATTGGCCATATGCAAACTTTCTTGGTGGAGTTGGGGAGGGGGGGATGAAGAAATAATCAAGAAAATTAACTTGAGAGCTTGTCTGTATGGAGAGAGTAGACTCTTGGAGATCTCAGTTTCCGCCCCCCTCCCTCCTTAATATTGACAAAAAAAAAAAAAAAAAAAAAGCATTCTTTGGAAGAAAATTAGATTGCAAAATGGTTCAGTTCAGTTCAGTCGCTCAGTCGTGTCCGACTCTTTGCAACCCCATGAATCGCAGCACACCAGGCCTCCCTGTCCATCACCATCTCTTGGACTTCACCCAGACCCACGTCCATCAAGTCAGTGATGCCATCCAGCCATCTCATCCTCTGTCATCCCCTTCTCCTCCTGCCCCCAATCCCTCCCAGCAGCAGAGTCTTTTCCAATGAGTCAACTCTTCGCATGAGGTGGCCAAAGTACTGGAGTTTCAGCTTTAGCATCATTCCTTCCAAAGAAATCCCAGGGCTGATCTCCTTCAGAATGGACTGGTTGGATCTCCTTGCAGTCCAAGGACTCCCAAGAGTCTTCTCCATCACCACAGTTCAAAAGCATCAATTCTTTGGTGCTCACCTTTCTTCACAGTCCAACTCTCACATCCATACATGACCACTGGAAAAACCATAGCCTTGACTATATGGACCTTTGTTGGCAAAGTAATGTCCCTGCTTTTCAATATGCTATCTAGGTTGATCCTCCCCAAATGGAAATCTGGTAAAACATGTATGTGTGGAGCCCGGAAATAAACAGAGGAGAGCCAAGTGACTCGATCAGTTTAGAAAAGATCACATTTTAATTAAATAGTGAGAGAGAGAAAAGTGGCAAAATGTTATCCCTCTTTTCAAAGATACGTAGAACTGCTATAAATATGATAGGTAAGTAACATTGTTTGCTTTTTTATGCTGCAGTCAAACCATGCAATACAAACATAAGTGTATTTCCTTTTCATTATCATCACTTTTTTGCGCCTTTCCTTGGTAGTTAGTCCTCAAAATTCAAGCACCATTTCTTAAATTGAGTAAATTACATTCAAAGAAAGGTGGCTTTAAAAAATGAAGTGCGGGTGCTAAGAGGATTTAATGTTTTGTTCACTTCTACTTTAACATTAAACAAACAAATGATTGCCATGGTTGGGTGGAACTGTGTCTTTGGTAAGAACACATTAGTGTGATTGAGAATTATATACTGGGACCATCTCGTTCAAACCCCCATATTAACGATTTGTAATTGTACATAATCTACTTCATCAAATCTAAGGAAAAAAGTAGATGATCTGAAAGGATATTATAATCTTTGTGAAACTTTAAAGTTTTTAAAAAATATATTTGATTGAGCTCCCTAAATTTCAGGCTTCTTAGTGAAGATGTTTAATTACTGTATTTTGTTAGGTGCAGAATCAGAAATCTTAATGCTTAGAACCTTTAGCAATTTAATAAGAAAGAAGCAATGGAAAGAACATGGATTGCAAATTTAGACAAGATCAGATCAGATCAGATCAGTCACTCAGTCGTGTCTGACTCTTTGCGACCCCATGAACTGCAGCACGCCAGGCCTCCCTGTCCATCACCAGCTCCCGGAGGTCACCCAGACTCACATGCATCGAGTCAGTGATGCCATCCAGCCATCTCATCCTCTGTTGTCCCCTTCTCCTCCTGCCCCCAATCCCTCCCAGCATCAGAGTCTTCTCCAATGAGTCAACTCTTCGCATGAGGTGGCCAAAATACTGGAGTTTCAGCTTTAGCATCATTTCTTCCAAAGAAATCCCAGGGCTGATCTCCTTCAGAATGGACTGGTTGGATCTCCTTGCAGTCCAAGGGACTCTCAAGAGTCTTCTCCAGCACCACAGTTCAAAAGCATCAATTCTTCGGCGCTCAGCCTTCTTCACAGTCCAGCTCTCACATCCATACATGACCACAGGAAGGACCATAGCCTTGACTAGGCGAACCTTTGTTGGCAAAGTGATGTCTCTGCTTTTGAATATGCTATCTAGGTTGGTCATAACTTTCCTTCCAAGGAGTAAGCGTCTTTTAATTTCATGGCTGCAGTCACCATCTGCAGTGATTTTGGAGCCCAGAAAAAGAAAGTCTGACACTGTTTCCACTGTTTCTCCATCTATTTCCCATGTAGTGATGGGACCAGATGCCATGATCTTCGTTTTCTGAATGTTGAGCTTTAAGCCAACCTTTTCACTCTCCACTTTCACTTTCATCAAGAGGCTTTTTAGTTCCTCTTCACTTTCTGCCATGAGGGTGGTATCATCTGCGTATCTGAGGTTATTGATATTTCTCCCGGCAATCTTGATTCCAGCTTGTGTTTCTTCCAGTCCAGCATTTCTCATGAAGTACTCTGCATATAAGTTAAATAAACATGTTGACAACATACAGCCTTGACGTACTCCTTTTCCTATTTGGAACCAGTCTGTTGTTCCATGTCCAGTTCTAACTGTTGCTTCCTGACTTGCATACAGATTTCTCAAGAGGCAGATCAGGTGGTCTGGTATTCCCATCTCTTTCAGAATTTTCCACATTTTATTGTGATCTATACAGTCAAAGTTGACTCATTGGAGAAGACTCTGATGCTGGGAGGGATTGAGGGCAGGAGGAGAAGGGGACGACAGAGGATGAGATGGCTGGATGGCATCACTGACTCAATGGATGCGAGTCTGAGTGACCTCCGGGAGCTGGTGATGGACAGGGAGGCCTGGCGTGCTGCGGTTCATGGGGTCGCAAAGAGTCTGACACGACTGAGTGACTGATCTGATCTGATCTGATCTGATATAGTCAAAGGCTTTGGCATAGTCAATAAAGCAGAAACAGATGTTTTTCTGGAACTCTCTTGCTTTTTCGATGATCCAGCGGATGTTGGCAATTTGATCTCTGGTTCCTCTGCCTCTTCTAAATCCAGCTTGAACATCAGGAAGTTCACGGTTCACATATTGCTGAAGCCTGGCTTGGAGAATTTTGAGCATTACTTTACTAGCGTGTGAGATGAGTGCAATTGTGCGGTAGTTTGAGCACTCTTTGGCATTGCCTTTCTTTGGGATTGGGATGAAAACTGATCTTTTCCAGTCCTGTGGCCACTGCTGAGTTTTCCAAATTTGCTGGCATATTGAGTGTAGCACTTTCACAGCATCATCTTTCAGAATTTGGAATAGCTCCACTGGAATTCCATCACCTCCACTAGCTTTGTTCGTAGTGATGCTTTCTAAGGCCCACTTGACTTCACATTCCAGGATGTCTGGCTCTAGGTCAGTGATCACACCATCATGATTATCTGGGTCATGAAGATCTTTTTTGTACAGTTCTTCTGTGTATTCTTGCCACCTCTTCTTACTATCTTCTGCTTTCGTTAGGTCCATACCATCTCTGTCCTTTATCGAGCCTATTTTTGCATGAAATGTTCCTTTGGTATCTCTGATTTTCTTGAAGAGATCCTTAGTCTTTCCCATTCTGTTGTTTTCCTCTATTTCTTTGCATTGATCGCTGAAGAAGGCTTTCTTATCTCTTCTTGCTATTCTTTGCATATAACTCTGCATTCAGATGTTTATATCTTTCCTTTTCTCCTTTGCTTTTTGCTTCTCTTCTTTTCACAGCTATTTGCAAGGCCTCCCCAGACAGCCATTTTGCTTTTTTGCATTTCTTTTCCATGGGGATGGTCTTGATCCGTGTCTCCTGTACAATGTCACGAACCTCACTCCATAGTTCATCAGGCACTCTATCTATCAGATCTAGGCCCTTAAATCTATTTCTCACTTCCACTGTATAATCATAAGGGATTTGATTTAGGTCATATCTGAATGGTCTAGTGATTTTCCCTACTTTCTTCAGTTTAAGTCTGAATTTGGCAATAAGGAGTTCATGGTCTGAGCCACAGTCAACTCCTGATCTTGTTTTTGCTGATCGTATAGAGCTTCTCCATCTTTGGCTGCAAAAAATATAATCGATCTGATTTTGGTGTTGACCATCTGGTGATGTCCATGTATAGAGTCTTCTCTTGTGTTGTTGGAAGAGGGTATTTGCTATGACCAGTGCGTTTTCTTGGCAAAACTCTGTTAGTCTTTTCCCTGCTTCATTCCGTATTCCAAGGCCAATTTAGACAAAACCAGGTTCAATTTCTGTATCAGTCACAATCCCCCTCTTCTTCCTTTGACTCATTTGTGGTTCTCACTTAAGTTTTAAATATCTCTGCTTTCAGACTATTGAAGAGGTGCCATTTATAATATATTTACTAGAAGAGTTCTGAAAAACAAGCCATTAGTCAGCTACTTTGATATGGTTCTCTTAATCAAAGATTTATTGGGACAGTTTAGAAATAGTCAGATAAATGTTCTGTCTACCTGGGAGATGGAGGCATAAGCAGCTCTCTGTGGAAGATTTATGCTGAATTGCTGTATGCCATCTTGCATTTGATTAACTTTTATCAACGGGAACAAAAAACCCTTTCCCAATGCATCATTTATATGAACTTTATAAATGAACCGTCTTTCTGTTGCCAGCATAATTCACCATGATACAGCCATTTTTAAAAAGCCTCTAAGGAATAAGCAATTAACACAGAAGATGTTTGTGTGAAATTTTTGCAACAATTGTATTTTGAAAAACCTGAGGGTACTACTTTGTAATCTGGAGCTATAAAATATTTATATGATGTTTTATGTGTTCCCAAGAATAGGTAGGACAAGTAAATGGTCCCACCCCACAACCTTCTTGATGCCACAAATTGGTTTTTATTAGAGTAAAGCAAGTCAAAGATTTAATAAAACACTTAGCTTATGAGATATGAAGTGAGTCCCCTGGGATCCAGTAAACAGACAGTAAACAATTCTGATTTGCCATTTGTACAGATTATATTTCCTCAACCTATGATTTCAAGCAAATATGACAGTGGCATTTGTAAATCTCAGTGACAAAACTTAGGTAAGTTGTTGTGAGTGCTCAATCATGACACTCAGAATTGATTTTTAGTTCCATCAAGAAAGATGCTCTTTAATAAATTAAAAGGTCATTTCTGGTGAATGTAAAAAAAATGTTAGGTCTCTCAGGAATACAAATACATATTGACCCTTGCTGTCATTTTGGTTCATTAGTTATATCTTCTTAATGAAAAATTACTGACATAGACATTTCTTTTGTAGTAAAAAAAAACTGTAAAAGGAGAATTAAGGTGAGGAACTTTTGAAAATATTCAAAGTAGAGATCGTTTCCAAAACAGTTTTGACTGTCCCCAAATAATTGATTGGTATCTTCAGTCTCCTTGACATCTCTGTGACCACAAATTCTTTACAAATGTATGTGTAATAGAAAATTTGGTGTAATATTTCATCGTCTTGCTCCTGCAGATCAACTGTCTGGGTTTTCTTTTCTCTATTCAGTGCCCCAAGAGGCTGCCTGCTTGGACTCCTTTACCTTGGGTTTGGCCAGTAGAAACACTGACAAGATTGAAGATTGAGAGGGGAAAGAAGTGGAGTATGTATTCTCCTGATCTCTTTGACAGGAAGTGACTGCATTTCTCCACATCCACAGATGCTGCTGTGTGACTTTTCTTTATGGCTATCACTCTTGCTGCAAAACTTTGGTGTTTCTTTGTGTTTCTTTGTTTATTTTTGTTTGTGTTTAGCCTCATAGGCTAGGGGTGTTTCTTTGTTTATTTTTGTTTGTGTTTAGCTTCATAGGCTAGGGGTGCTGTGGATTTCCACAGTTGCAGTCACCACATCCTGTTGGTTTCCTTAACCTTGTCTTGTTCAGTTGCTAAGTCGTGTCTGACTCTGTGACCCCATGGACTGTAGCACACCAGGCTTGCCTGTTCTTCACTATCTCCAGGAGTGCTCAAACTCATGTCCATTGAGTCAGTGATGCCATCCAACCATCTCATTCTGTCACCCCCTTCTAGTCCTGCTCTCAATCTTTCCCAGCATCAGGGTCTTTTCCAATGAGTCAGCTCTTGGCATCAGTTGGCCAAAGTATTGGAGCTTCAGTATCAGTCCTTCCAGTGAATATTCAGGGTTGATTTTCTTTCAGATTGACTGGTTTGATCTCTTTGCTGTCCAGAGGACTCTCAAGAGTCTTCTCCAGCATCAGTTCTTTGGTGCTCAGCCATCTTTATGGTCCAACTCTCACATCTCTACGTGACTACTGAAAAAACCGTAGCTTTGTCTATACAGATCTTTTTTTGGCAGAGTGATGCCTCTGCTTTTTAATACACTGTCTAGGTTTGTCATAGCTTTCCTTCCAGGGTGGCTTCCCTGGTGGCTCAGATGGTAAAGCGTCTGTCTACGATGCGGGAGACCCGGGTTCAATCCCTGGGTTTGAAAGATCCCTTGGAGAAGGAAATGGCAATGCACTCCAGTACTATTGCCTGGAAAATCCCATGGACAGAGGAGCCTGGTAGGCTACAGTCCATGGGGTCGCAAAGAGTCGGACACGACTGAACGACTTCACTGTTCCTTCGTTTTCTTCCAAGGAGTAAACGTCTTTTAATTTCATGGCTGTGGTCACATCTGCAGTGATTTTGGAGTGCAAGAAAATAAAATCTATTTCCATTATTTCACTATTTTGACTTTTTCCCCATCTCTCTGCCATGAAGTGATGGGACTGGATGCCATGATCTTAGTATTTTGAGTTAAGCTAGCTTTTTCACTGTTCTCTCTCACTCTCATCAAAGGCTCTTTAGTTCCTCTTTACTTTCTCCCAATAGAGTAGTATCATCTACATATCTGAGGGTATTGATATTTCTCCCAGAAATCTTAATTCTAGCGTATGATTCATCCAGCCTGGCATTTTGCATGGTGTCCTCTATATGTAAGTTAAATTATATAATAAATAAATAAGATATAACCTTGCCAATATGGAACATGTAGGGTTGAAGTGAAGTTTTAGTTGCTCAGTAATGTCTGAATGTTTGCGACCTCATGGACTGTAGCCTGCCAGGCTCCTCTATCCATGAAATCCTCCAGGCAAGAAAACTGAAGTGGGTAGCTACTCCTTCCCCAGGGTATCTTCCCAACCTGGGGATTGAACCCAGGTGTCCCACATTGCAGGCAGATTTTTTTTTTTTACTGTCTGAGCTACCAGGGAAGCCCCAAATAAGTGTTAGTCACTCAATCCTGTCTGATTCTTTGTAACTCCATGGACTGTAGCTCATCACTCTCCTCTGTCTATAGAATTCTCCAAACAAGAAACTTGTCTACATGTCTGAAAATATCCTCTTTATTAGGCTATCTGTAATCAAACTCTTTTAGTCTGTCTGCTTCCTGTTGGGACCCTGAGTATGTACTCGGCATCTTACCCAGGCAGATGTGTGGTGCTGTGGTATATAGCACAAATATAATTAGAGTGAAAGAAGTGTTTCTGTAGAGTGAGAAATCACTCACATTGGAAATTGATAACAGGATTCCTTCCCAGCTCTGGCAGTAATAGCTATGTTACTTTGGTCATTTAACTTTCATGAGTTTCACTTTCTTTCTATGTAAAATATGGTATTAGACTAGTTAGTTCAATTTTCAGTTATCTGAATTTGAATAGAGATGTTAAAAATGGATTTTTAAAAAATTTAACTCAATAGAAAGGTGGGATTATTACACCCTTTCCAGTGTTCAGTTTGAACCTTAATTCAGTTCAGTTCAGTCGCTCAGTCGTGTCCGACTCTTTGGGACCCCATGAATCGCAGCACGCCAGGCCTCCCTGTCCATCACCAACATGGACACTAAACACTTGATGAAGAATATTATTATTCAGAGTGTTCACATTTGCTGACCTATCCTAGTTCATGCTTACATGTTGTTACTTAGAGTCTGAAGTCTGGAGAAAAGTAAGCCCTTAGTTTTTCACCTGCTTAACCCTTGTGGGCTTTGCTGGTGGCTCAGACAGTAAAGAATCTGCCTGCAATGAAGGAGACCTAAGTTCAGTTCCTGGGTCAGGAAGATCCCCTGAAAAAGGGAATTACAACCTACTCCAGTTTCCTTGCCTGGAGAATTTCAAGGAAAGAGGAACCATGGAGTCCCAGAGTTGGAGACAACTGAGCGACTGGGCATGCATGCACAACCCTTGTGGCCTTTTATATGAGAAGTTTGATTGAGAAAAGTGGAATTAAGTTGCATTTCTTCAGAACTGAAAATATGTGTACAGAAGAGATGGCAAGGTTAGAATAACAGGGACTTGATCTACCCTTACTCCAGATACAAGTAAGAAACTCAATAAGATGTACTAAAGAGCAATTTTATAGGCTCTGGACATCAGCAACAAAAGGAGAGTGATTCTTGAGTGACAAAAACAAGTGAAGTGAGCACTGTGGGTTTTTTCACCCAACTAATTTGAATGACTTTCTGGGTCACCGCACAGCAAGCAGACTAGAGCCACCCAGTCTCCCTAAGTTGAGGAGGTAGAACTTGACACCATGGAGACCAAAAATATCTAGAACTTGTAGGAATACTGGAAAAAAGAGCTACTCAGAAAGATAACTCTGGAGATTTGTTTTAGTAGGGAGATAAAATTAACCGAAATGTTGTTAGTTTACAATATCCCACAGATACTATTGAACTTTGTTCTGGGATGCTTTTAAGTTACTTGGAAATAGCCTACTCCTGTCAAGGTTTGCTTTTAAACTCTCTTAGGCAAAGCTTTAAAGGAAGACTCTGAAGGATGAAACTGGTTGATACATTTGTAACTTAACTGCATCCCAGAATGAAGCTCAAGGATGTCTATAGAAATACAATATATCAACCACCCCAAAAAGTAAAATTCGTATGTGTTATCTAATAAAAATTTTCCAGATACATGCAGAAGCAGGCAAATGCAACTAACTCATAATGTAGAGAAAAGTTACCCAGTAGTAATTGACCCAGAAATGACACAGTTGATGGAATTAGTAGAAAAAAAATTAAAACTGGTAATATGACTATATTATGTATGTTCAAGAAGCTAAGAGAAAGATTAAATAAGGCAATGGAAGATATAAAACATTCCCTAATCAAATATTAGAGATGAAAACTTCAGATAGATAAAACTATGGCTGAGTTGCAAAATATAGTTGATTCTTGTTATTTTGGTAGTTAGAATCTATAGAAGTTGTTATGAGCACTGAATTCATGAATACTGAATGATTGCTCCCAGGAGAAACATCGGATTCGATTCCTGTGAGCCTCTGGTCATAAAATTTTCGTCCGTGATTATGATATAATCTTACTTTATATGTATTTCTGTTTAAAGACACCCTTCCTTCCTTATTCATGCTCAGTTGTGTCTGACTCTATGTGAGCCTACGGACTGTAGCCCACCAGGCTTCTCTATCCATGGAATTTTCCAGGCAAGAATACTGGAATGGGTTGCCATTTCCTACTCCAGGAGGTCTTTCTGATCCAGGGATCTCTTGTGTCTCCTGCATTGGCAGCAGGATTCTTTACCAACAGTGCCACCCGGGAAGCCCAAAGACACCCTATTTAATATCAATTGTTGATCCATTGGCATTGAACTGAAGGCCAACAGCACCATATTTCATGCCTGAACAAAATTAACCTAATATATATTTTCTTTGTAAGTAATGTCACAACCTTTTTGTGTTTAGATATGCCAGAGAGCAGTTCAGTACTATGTATGGGGGCCTTTTTGAGCCGTGAAATCACCAACACAAAGTGCAAAAATGCAAAAAAAAAAATACAACACTAAATATACTGAAAAAAGGACACATATTTACTGTATGAGAACTGAAATAATAAGGCAGAGTTCTTCCTCATTTGACCTCAGCTGGGAATATATGTATCAGGAAACAGATTTTTTTTGCTGCTATGCACATGTCCAAGTGTGTATTGATTTTGAGGTTACAAGTAAATATTAGTAAGTAGTTGAGTTTTCAAATACAGAATCCACTAATAATGAGGATTGACTGTACCCTGATGGCAATAATGGTAGATTAGGCATTACTATAGATTAGGCATTAGGTATTAAAAAGCAGAGACATCATTTTGTCAACAAATGTCTGTATAGTCAAAGCTATGGTTTTTCCAGTTGTCATGTACAGATGTAAGAGTTGGACCGTAAAGAAGGCTGAGCATTGAAGAATTGATTTTTTGAATTGTGGTCCTGGAGAAGACACTTGAGAGTTCCTTGGACAGGAAGAGGATCAAACTACTTAATCCTAAATCAACCCTGAATATTATTGGAAGGACTGATGCTGAAGTTGAAGCTCCAGCACATTGGCCACTTGATGTGAAGAGCTGACTCATTGAATAGACCCCGATGGTGGGAAAAAGTGAGGGCAGGAGGAGAAGTGGGCAACAGAATGAGGTAGTTGGATGGCATCACTGATTCAGTGAACACGAGTCTGAGCCAACTCTGGGACACAGTGAAGGACAGGCAAGCCTGGCATGCTGCAGTCTTTGGCACTGCAAAGAGCTGGATAGAACCTAGCAACTGAACAATAACCACAAAGCATTGCTGGGAAAAGATTAGTTAAATTGAAGAAACAGAAACCATCCAAAATAAAGCACTAAAATATAAGATGAACAACTTCAAGTAGAATAATGCACATGTAATTGGAATTCCTAATGGTGGGGAGCATAAAAATATTTGAGAAAATAATGGCTGCAAGTGTCCATAGTTGATGAAAACTGTAAGTCTTCTAGTACATGAAGCTAAAAAAAATAAAGGCATAAAACCACACATACTCACTCCCCCCAAATATCCCCAAATAAAAAAGAAATATGTATAAAAGTCACCAAGACACATCATAATCAAATTGCTCAAAAATAATGATAAAGACAAAAATCTTAAAAGCAGTCAGAGGACTAGGGGATTGGGTTAAACTGTTAATATGTATAGGAAGAAAAACAAGCATCATAGCAGATTTCTCATCAGAAACCATTCAAATCAAAGATAGTAAAGTAAGATCTTTGAAGTAATGAGAGAAAAGAACTAACCTAGAATTTTATACCCAGGGGGAATCTCTCTTAAAAATTAACTTTCAATAAAAACATTTTAGATATAAAAATGCTAAATGAACTCACAGCGTGTTAATAGCAAAGTAGACTTCAGAGAAAATGACATAAGCAGTGATAAGGAAGCTCATTTCATAACAACAAAGGGGTCAATTTATAAAGAAGACCTAAATATTTTATGTGTTTATGTGCCTAATAAAAGTTTTTTAAATCCATTAAGTATAATTTGGTAGAATGGTAAATAAAAATAATAGACATATCCCAATGATAATTGGAGATTTCTACATCCCTGTCCCAATAATTGATAGAGTAAGCAGAGATAAGATCAGAGAGGATATAGGAGACTTGAATAACACTGTTAACCTACTTAGCCTAATTCACATCTACAGAACACTCAACTCAACAATGACAGGATGTGCATTCCTTTTCAAGTATTCAGAGAATATTTACTAAGAGACATCATATTTGGACCATAAAACAAATCTCGGAAAAGTTTCACAGCTATGTGTTTTGGTGTCCCCTTTTCCTGAACATCTCTTGCACTCCAATAGGACTTCTGTTTTTCTTAAAATCCATCTAATGAATATGAGGGCTTCCCTGGTGGCTCAGTGGTAAAGAATCCGCCTGCCAGTGTATGAGATGCAGATTTGATCCGTGGGTCAGGAGGATCCCTTGGAGAAGGGAATGGCTACCCACTCCAGTATTCTTGCCTGTGAAATCCCATGGATAGAGGAGCCAGGTGGGCAACAGTCCATGAGGTCGCAAAAAAGTTGGATATGACTCAGCCACTAAGCAAAAGCAAATAAATATAAGCACAACAAATGCACTGCCAGGTTGCCATCCTTGCCCATTGAAAATAGGCCCTACTCTCTTTTCACCAAGGAAACAGACTCAAAAGTCATTGATATTTCTCAAACCAGCAGGGAGGTTTTCCTGTTGGACGTAATATTTCCATTCGTTATGCCTGTGGGAAAAATGCAGCCATATTTCCAGATATTGACACCTGTTGGTCAAGAGCATGAACATCCAGAAATGGAACATGAAGCAGAGCTCTCTATGGAAAGAACAGTCAGAAGTCATCTCAGTTTTTGGACTTCAAATCTTCATCAGTAAAAATGTTTAAGCTTGTAACCTGTATTATATGTATATTTTTACATCATGTATAAGCACTAGTTTATAATGTAATTAAAATGTATTTCAAATAAAAAGATAAAGATTAATTTAAAATAATTAATTTTATTAATGGTGCCCAAAGCAGTATTTTGAAAGCAATGTGAGTGAATGTCCTTCACTATTAAAAAAATCTCAGTTTAACCCATTGTGATGTATGAAAGTGATTATTTGCTTCAGTTTATTTAAAATTTATTGACATAAATTTTACTTTATTTTAATAATTATTCAAATTACTTTCATAGCTAAAAATGTTACTGGTGAAAAAATCCATAAGTGCAAATGGAAGGAATGCATATTGGCTGTGCTTACTAAATCAGTGGCTTCCACTCAAAATGTTGTATGTTTTTGCAAAACTTTGTTGTTTCAAAAAATTCTTGCAGTAAATTTCCATCTCCCAGATGTAAATCAGTTGTTCTTTCTAGTTAATTGTAAAAGATGTTTCATTTACTTTTTTTTTTTAACAAAGGTGTTGAAATCTTTCCAAATTTCATTTGGAAGGTTCTGTTAACAAATTTTTAAAGAATGTAGATGGGTTTTTCATGTGACTCTGTTTTCAGCAAAAGAAATAATGAGGGAAATAATTTAAAATGTCCACTTCAAATTTTCTCTTTGTAGCTCAGTTTTCCTTCATAGGACAATTGCTTTTACATTCATTGTAAAAATGTCACCTTTACCTATAAAGGGCAGTTTACACAGGTTTGTTTTAGATTATCTGCATTGTGTCACAAAAGGGAAGCAAACTTGGAACACTTTTTTCCTTTTTAGACACAAAACAATCTCTAAGTTGTATTAAATATCTGTGACAGTGTGTGTTTTGTCACATGATATAAAGCAAACCTCTCTGTGAAACTAAGGATTTTTGTAATCATTACACATCTTATTACATCTATTGTAAAGATACTTTTTAATTTAAAGGTATCATTGAAAAAGGAAAAACTTAACCTGATGAATGAGACTGTGGCATGTTGTACATTTTTGGCTTCATTTCTTTGTTGCAGTAGCTTGCTCATGAATGATGTGGTGACTGAACTACGCATGTTTAGCTATTTCTGTGACCTTCTTCCAGAGTTCTTTTTAGAATCCCAGAGTGGCCACTGTTTCGGGGCTTAGTTTATACAGTATTCTTTGTCTTGTAAATTATGATGAGAGAAAAATAAATTGCTTACAATTGAGAAAATATCTTTTGCAGCACCTCTGTCCTTTAATGGCGTACAAATTGTAGTTTTATGTATGTTTTGTCACTGGAAGAGAATCTAGTGAGTACCATAAGCCTAGAATAGTAGAAACATCAGTAGTTGGACCCAACTGTCTAACAACTGTTTAACTGGTTCTAATACTTGTTTTTTAAGGTCTTTATATTTCTCTATATCTTTGAACAGCATTTCTTAACAGTGGAATGAATGTTGATATAGCATTATGTTGATTTATTTACATCATTTTGGTCATTTCTGTCACAGCAGAATATGGAGATTTTCATGCTTTGATAATCAGCATGAGACCCCAAAAAGATGTACTTAAGATTTATCATATGGCTAATGGATATTTAAAATTATTAGCTTGAGTATTGCATTGCTAGAAAATTGTAGAGATATGCTTCACATCAGGGAAGTTTGTAATATTAGCATCCTCTTCAATCTGTTTCTTTGCAAGAATCTTTTTAAAACATTCCTCTACTGTGTGAGGATCTTGTTGTTGTTTAGTTGCTTGTCGTGTCTCTTTGTGACTCCATGGAGTCCAGGCTTTTCTGTCCATGGGATTTCCCAAGCAAGAATACTGGAGTGGGTTCCCATTTCCTTCTCCAGAGAATCTTCCAGGATCAGGGACAGAACCTGTGTCTCCTGCATTGGCAGGCAGATTCTTTACCACTGAGTCACCAGGAAAGCCTGTGTGAGAGTTAAGTGAAAGTGAAGTTGCTTAGTCGTGTCTGACTCTTTGCGACCCCATGGACTGTAACCTACCAGGGTCCTCAGTCCGTGGAATTTTCCAGGCCAGAGTCCTGGAGTGGGTTGCCATTTCCTTCTCCAGGGGATCTTCCCTATCCAGGGATCGAACCTGGGTCTCCTGCATTGCAGGCAGATGCTTTACCATCTGAGCCACCAGGGAAGCCAAAAAAGGCAAGATCTGTAAATATGTTTGTCTGAGCACTCACTGCCTTACAGCAGAGAGCATAATAGTCATGCTCATCCCCTAACACTGGTTCTTCTCCAGATATCCTCTGGGTAGAGCGAGGGGGCTGTGCCATCAGTAACATATGCACAACACCTTATTTTAGAAATAAAACTAAGTACAAGTATCTCCACTTTTTTGAAATTTTGCTTTACTCCACTTAGCTTTCATGAAACACCCACATTCGTACCTGCATTAGTAACTGAAAGAAATCCAAGAAAATTTCAGTTTTAAGATAAGAGGCAAAAAGTGAAAAGAACACTCAGCTTTGGTTTTGTGGGCGCTTTTACAGAGGTACTGCACACCCCAAACAGTGTTAGTACCACCAAGCTCCTTCCCCAGGAAGTACACTCAGCATCTCAGCGTCAAACTGCCATAATTTAGAACAATGTCTTTGAGCATCTGTGCTTTATCTCGATTAATTTTGTGCATCCTGTAGCAAGATGTGTTCTAAGGCAATTGCTTATTTGCTTTATGACAGTTTGACTCACACAGGTTTGATAGGAATGCTCTATTTTCAGATATTGGGGAAAACGTGTTTAAATAAAATTCCTAATGTTTTCTTTCTGTACTTCAAGCAGCATTTTGTGTACTACATCGGTTTGCATTCATCACTTTTGATGAATTTTTGACCATTCTTACAGGAATCTGTGTGTAAGACCGAGTAAAGAGCCAGGATTTCTGGCTTTTGAAATGAATGATTGCAGCTTAAATGTTAAAGCACAGAGAAATGTTGCACTTTTGACAAGTAAGAAAAATGTTGAGATAATGAAGAACAATTTGTGTAACTATAGTAAACAATGGGTTATAAAAACTTCTAGAAGCTGCCTGATTTTCACTTACCTTCATTGATTTATTTCTGAGATAACTGAGTTAAAACTTTAAGGAAACAGGATTTAGGAAAAGTTGGGATAATTGATGAGTTGTTTATATATTACCTGTACTGGGAAAAATTATTTATTTAAAGAATATTTACACACCAATAATTAAAAAGTAGTACTGCTTTAAAATGTCAAGCTACTCCCCTTAAAAGAATATTAACATTGTTTTGATAAGAGTCTAATAAAGGATACAATAATAATGGAATGGGTTGCAAGGAGGACCAGTCTCCCATTTTACTTCTGCTGAAAAATTGAGGTCTTTGAATAACTTTATCAAATGCATTATTCAGCTTCCTCTCACTGACTACAGTTTGTATGCCAGAAGGTCAATATAATTTTAAAATGTTGGGCATATACAACATATATCATGCAGTGGCAGAATCTGCATATGAAGATAGACCTCGTGTTTCAACTGCTTGTCACTGAATCAGTTTGATTTGGTTAGTATTAAGTGGTATTTGTTTAAAATAGAACCTTAAAGCAAAAATTTAGAAAGCCAGTATGGTGGCCCTCCTTAGCTCCTATGTAATAAAAATTGGGGTCAGATGACCCATGGCAGCTACATACCATTGTACTCCATTAGGAGGTTAACTTGTGAACTGGGACACTGTGGCGGGATAGAGACCAGAAATTCATATTCTAGCATCATTGCATTCCTGAGACTCTAAATTAGCATGCTTTTGAAAGAGTAAAGAATAGTGTTTTTTTTTGTTTTTTTTTTAAGAAGATAGTTTTGTCTGAAATACTGTGATAGACAAGTTCAGTTTCTCTTCCTATACTGGACTTCTCTTATACCAGCGTTCTTGCTAGCAATGCAATGCCATTTCTTCCATATGCATCAGATCAGATCAGATCAGTCGCTCAGTCGTGTCCGACTCTTTGCGACCCCATGAACCGCAGCACGCCAGGCCTCCCTGTCCATCACCAGCTCCCGGAGGTGATTATACAGTGGAAGTGAGAAATAGATTTAAGGGCCTAGATCTGATAGATAGAGTGCCTGATGAACTATGGAATGAGGTTCGTGACATTGTACAGGAGACAGGGATCAAGACCATCCCCATGGAAAAGAAATGCAAAAAAGCAAAATGGTTGTCTGGGGAGGCCTTACAAATAGATGTGAAAAGAAGAGAAGCGAAAAGCAAAGGAGAAAAAGAAAGATATAAACATCTAAATGCAGAGTTCCAAAGAATAGCAAGAAGACATAAGAAAGCCTTCTTCAGCGATCAATGCAAAGAAATAGAGGAAAACAACAGAATGGGAAAGACTAGGGATCTCTTCAAGAAAATCAGAGATAACAAAGGAACATTTCATGCAAAGATGGGCACGATAAAGGACAGAGATGGTGTGGACCTAACAGAAGCAGAAGATATTAAGAAGAGGTGGCAAGAATACACAGAAGAAGTGTACAAAAAAGAGCTTCAAGACCTAGACAATCATGATGATGTGATCACTGACCTAGAGCCAGACATCTTGGAATGTGAAGTCAAATGGGCCTTAGAAAGCATCACTACGAACAAAGCTGGTGGAGGTGATGGAATTCCAGTGGAACTATTCCAAGTCCTGAATGATGATGCTGTGAAAGTGCTGCACTCAATATGCCAGTCAATTTGGAAAACTCAGCAGTGGCCACAGGACTGGAAAAGGTCAGTTTTCATTCCAATCCCAAAGAAAGGCAATGCCAAGGAGTGCTCAAACTACCGAACAATTGCACTCATCTCACACGCTAGTAAAGTAATGCTCAAAATTCTCCAAGCCAGGCTTCAGCAATAGGTGAACCGTGAACTTCCTGATGTTCAAGCTGGTTTTAGAAAAGGCAGAGGAACCAGAGATCAAATTGCCAACGTCTGCTGGATCATGGAAAAAGCAAGAGAGTTCCAGAAAAACATCTATTTCTGCTTTATTGACTATGCCAAAGCCTTTGACTGTGTGGATCACAATAAACTATGGAAAATTCTGAAAGAGATGGGAATACCAGACCATGTGCATCACTATCCTGCTATTCTGTACTAGGTTTACAGCTTCACTACAGTAAATCTAAATGTGGATTTAAAAAAATTCTGCTTAGAACTTGGTAGGCGAGCCAATCTTCCAATCTAAAAAAGCTTATCTTTTTAAACATTGTTTATTCCCCATCTTCTTTATTACTTTCTCTAGAATGCTGACTGTAAGTTGGAACTTCTTTTTAGATTTTCCTTGTCTTTTTTAGGATTTTTTTTTTTTTTTAATGTGACCATTTTGAAAGTCTTTACTGGATTTGTTACAATATTGCTTCAGTTTTATGTTTTGGTTTTTTTGGCCCCAAGGCATGTGGGATCTTAGCTCTCCAACCAGGGATTGAACCCACACCCCTTGCACTAGAAGGCAAAGTATTAACTACTGGACCACTAGGGAAGTCCCAATTCTCTTTTTCTATTAGCTTCTTTTTAATGATATCTATCTCTATACCATTCTGTGCTGCATTCAAAATAATTTCTACCAATCTGTCTTCCAGTTCACTAATTCTTACTGTATCTTGTAAGCTATTTAGCCTAAATTTGAACTGTTCTTAATTTTTATTTCTGTGCTTTTATTCCAAGAATTTCCTTTTAGTTCTACTTAAATAAATCTGTTATTTTCCATATTATCTTATTCTTATCAAAGATCTCTGTTATTGTTATCGATCTGACCACTTTTAACATACTTATTTTAAGATCTCCTCCTTATTTTTCTATTATTTGTTGTTTCTGTTCTGAGTTCTCCAGTGTATTGCATCGGTGACTATACTTTGTGGCAATTTGTTTCTTCACTTTTTTTTTTTTTGGTAAGTTCAACTTCTGAATTTGTCTTTTAATAAATCGTTCCTGTGGAAGACCTTCAAGATGAAGACAGTGATATGGGATCAAGTGAAGATACTTCTGTGGGATTGTTTTCTGGTTGACTGCCTGGACTCTAAGAATTTTGGCAGTACTAAATCAGTTTTGTGTTAATTTCTCAAACTGGAATTTCCTAGCTTTACACGTTGAAGGTTTGGGTTTCATAATTCCCTGTTCACTTTTCCAATCCATTTCCTGTAGTAGTTGGCCCCTATGCCATATCCTTTAGCCATCTAAGGCGATGGCACCCCACTCCAGGACTCTTGCCTGGAAAACCCCATGGACGGAGGAGCCTGGTGGGATGCAGTCCATGGGGTCGCTAAGAGTCGGACACGACTGAGCGACTTCACTTTCACTTTTCACTTTCATGCATTGGAGAAAGAAATGGCAACCCACTCCAGTATTCTTACTTGGAGAATCCCAGGGACAGAGGAGCCTGGTGGGCTGCCGTCTATGAGGTTGCACAGAGTCAGACACGACTGAAGTGACTTAGCAGTGGCTCTGATACTGACGTGGAGACAAGGAGAAAAGTAGTGCTTACTTACTTCTCTGGTTTTGAGTTCTTTATTTCTATCATGAAAAGTTTTCTTAAATTTGAAATGTTTAATTATAATTTATCTAGCATTTTTAAGTAATATGAATGAAAAAGTCCTATATTAGCTAAATCTATTATGTAAATTATACATTCAGACTTATTTTTTATTGTATTATTTTATATTTGTATTTTAAAATTTGTTGGAGGAACGAAGCCTTAAAAATCAATGGAAATACTTTGTATAGGGTGATATCTAGAGGGATTCTTAGGTAACTGGATACAAATATTAAATGAAATTCTCCCTCCTTAAATCTTTCTGTCATGGATGAGAAGTGAAAGTAAGGTTTTTGAGAACAATCACCTGTAGATGAGCCTCGGCCACTCTGGCTCTGGCCCATTGTTGACCACATTTTTTTCACTTTTGTTTTTTGTGTATTTAGTTGGCTGTTGTGCATGCTGGAAAAATATGCAAGTGAAATATGCTCCTGTAAGTCAACACATTGCAGTGGTGAATAGTTGGATTAAAATAGTTGAAAGATACTCAAAATTACTATAGGAGTCTGACCCACAAAGCTCTAAGATGTGAAGGCTTTTCTGGACCACCCGAATTCCTGATTCAAAACTGAAGGATTGTCCACCGTTTCTGGGAATGTTACGATGCCCCTGAACCGTTTGATAGTCCTCTCTGGAAACTGCCTCACCGCACAGAGCCACTTTGTTGGTGCTGTTCAGTCATGAAGTCGTGTCTGACCTGCAACCCTGTGGACGACAGAGTGCCGGGATCCTCTGTCCTCCACTATCTCCCAGAGTTTGCTCAAACTCGTGTCCATTGAGTCGGTGATACCATCTCATCCTCTGTCACCCCCTTCTCCTTCTGGTCTCAATCTTTCTCAGCATCAGGGTCATTTCCAATGAGTCGGCTCTTCACAACAGGTTTCCAAGGGTAGTGCACTTCCAGTGCCTTGTTGATATGCAAGTTCAAAGTCTTGTTGTCTGGGGTCTTGTTGTGACTGCATCAATGCCCAACTCTCCTGACCTTCCTTCCTGTCTACTGATCATGTTGATCTTGAGAACACTGCCTAATAACCTTCTGGGCACTAGTCTTCACTTTGTAATCAGTCTCCTGAGGGATCCAACCTGTGGGAATGAGACCCACCACCTATTTTTGAGTCCGAAGTATTAAAGTAAAAAGAGCACTGAACTTAGGTTTTGTTTTAAGACCCTAGGTTTAAATTCCAGATTTGCCATGAATTGCTGGCATGATCTTGGGTAATTTATTTCATATTTCTGACTTTTCATTTCCTCATTTGTAAAATGTTGCTCAGTTGTGTGTAATTCTTTGCTATTCCATGGACTGTAGCTTACTAGGCTCTTCTGTCCATGGGTTTTTCCAGATAAGAGTACTGGATTGGGTTGCCATTTCTTTCTCCAGGGGATCTTCCCAACCCAGGGTTCAAATCCGGGTCTCCCACATTGCAGGCAGACGCTTTACCCTCTGAGCCACCAGGGAAGCCCTAAAATGGGAGTGACTATATAAACATGAAGCCACTATAAGAATAAATATGATATATTTCCTGCACCATCCTGTAGAGACATTCTGTCACATTTGTTAGGCGTAGTGGGAAAAGGAAAGCCTGGGCAGAGGATTAGAAACACTGGTGGATGAAAAGGCAGAATGTTTCCCCCATGGTGTTGGTAGTCAGATGATGCCTTTGTATTGGCATTTGAACAAGATTATCTATTTATTAAAGGCCAGAAATGTATCTTCTCCCTTTTCTTTTCTATTTATCATTTAGCAGAGTGGCTTGAAAACAGTAGATGCTCAATAAATGTTTCTTGTATAATGAATTACATTTCTCCCTACAGAAGTCAAAGAATTCATAGAGAGACACAGAAACCTGCATAATCCACTTTTTTCCCCCTCAGAGAGAATCTAAATCCTTAAACTTGTTCTGGAAAAGAAGATATGAATACATTTTATTAGTAGTTTATACAGTTCATGATTGAATGATAAATGATGCTATTAGAAAATGTGTTAATAGGAAAATATTCAACAAACATAACTCCATTATTCAAAACTTCTTGATCAGATCAGATCAGTCACTCAGTCGTGTCCGACTCTTTGCTACCACATGAATCGCAGCACGCCAGGCCTCCCTGTCCATCACCAACTCCCGGAGGTCACTCAGACTCACGTCCATTGAGTCGGTGATGCCATCCAGCCATCTCATCCTCTGTCGTCCCCTTCTCCTCCTGCCCCCAATCCCTCCCAGCATCAGAGTCTTCTCCAATGAGTCAACTCTTCGCATGAGGTAGCCAAAGTACTGGAGTTTCAGCTTTAGCATCATTCCTTCCAAAGAAATCCCAGGGCTGATCTCCTTCAGAATGGACTGGTTGGATCTCCTTGCAGTCCAAGGGACTCTCAAGAGTCTTCTCCAACACCACAGTTCAAAAGCATCA
The DNA here is from genome assembly GCA_935064755.1 of Tragelaphus eurycerus. Classification (NCBI taxonomy): domain Eukaryota; kingdom Metazoa; phylum Chordata; class Mammalia; order Artiodactyla; family Bovidae; genus Tragelaphus; species Tragelaphus eurycerus. The sequence continues at coordinate 65,899,116 of CAKXYN010000004.1, read as the reverse complement.
ATTCTTCGGCACTCAGCCTTCTTCACGGTCCAGCTCTCACATCCATACATGACCACAGGAAAAACCATAGCCTTGACTAGGCGAACCTTTGTTGGCAAAGTAATGTCTCTGCTTTTCAATATGCTATCTAGGTTGGTCATAACTTTCCTTCCAAGGAGTAAGCGTCTTTTAATTTCATGGCTGCAGTCACCATCCGCAGTGATAGGATCTGAATAAATACTATGGTATCTTATGTTATCTGATTGTGTGTACGTGTGTGTGTATGTGTGTAGGTGGCCATCATTTCCTGAAGAAACATACTCATTTTATAATATCTTACTTTCTTCTTAAACAGAATGTAGATAATGATTTTTGTTGGTGAGATCCTGGTTCTTTGGGAAGAGACATAGTAGAATGCTGAGAACTCGAGGACCTGAGTTTTGTTGCCTCTGACTTACAAATCACAACATCATGAACAGGATGTCTAATCCCTACAGCCTCACTTCCTTTACCTATATAAAAGAGATAGTACCTCACAGAATTGTGATAAAATTAAATGAGTTTCTGCATGTGAACCACTTAGCAGAAAGTTGATAAATTCCTCAGAACCAGATGACTGAGTCATTGGCAGCATTTATAGAATAAGTCATTCTTCCAGAGAAGTGTCTTTGGTTCCAATGACAACCACAAAGTCATTTTTCAGAAATGTTCCACTAGCACTTATCTTTGCATCTGTCCTTCACAGTCTTTCAGCCACCACTCCCAAATTATAGTCTTTAAACCCAGCCCCAGTGACATTATAATTCCTGCATTATAATTGTAATCGCTCAGCCTCTGATTGGTGGAAGGGTCTTCTCCCCACTTCAGTACTGAAATGGTCTACTGACTCATGCTTCTAGAGTTGACTCTAAGCAAATTTAGTAAAACAAAGTTCAACAGAAATAATGACCATTCATTTATAACTCAGTATATACTAGCCACATGGTTTTATTCAATATTTCTCAGTAATATTATGATACAGGTTTTTAAAATCCAATTTTACTTATGAAACTGAAGTTGAGTGAGTTTGAGTTAGATACCCAGTGTCACATTAACTGTTCAGATCAAAATCAACTGTTTCTTCTCATTTGTGACCTCCTTTCTGATGGTGTATACAAAACTGAATATGCTTGTGCCTCTGTGTTCTCATTTTTAGATGAATACAACTGCCAACCACTAGCTTTACAGGCTATTGTGGAAGTCAATATAGATGGAAACCCCTTGTAGGATATATGGTAGAAGCTCTTCAGCCTAAAATCTATTGGTGCAAAGAGAGGAGAGAAATGATTTCTAAATGCCCATTTTACATATTTGGTGACAATGCATATGGTTAATAACAGATTGGAGAAATGTGTTGTTTAACTCTCCTGTTCATAATTGATATCTTATTATAAGCACTTTGATAGAAAAAGTCAGATTAATAATTGCTGGCCAATTTGCTGGCTCTTTAATAGGCTTATATAACATTAAGAAAGGGCGAGTTCCTTGTGAAAAACAGTAAACTCACTTTACTCCAAGTAATAATGGGACTGAATGTGCTCATTTAAATTGATACCAAGTGCAGAGAGCCTGGTTATTTTCCTTGTTTGAAGAGTGAGACTCTGCTCAGTACTGTGCAGCGAATGCGCTGCAATGTGAAGCAGAAGGCTGTCATCTCAATTGCTGTTTATGAGCTCTGTGTTTTCAATAGCCAAATAAACTCTGAATCTTACTTTCCCAAGTAGCTTTTCATTAAAGCCATTACACACTATTTTTACTGTATTTTCCTAAGCCACACGAGGCTCTTGTTTACCTGTGTGGAACACAAAGAAGAGCAGAAGGAGAAATGAATAGTGTGCGATAATCAGGATTTCTGAGAGAGGCACAGTGTTCTGCTACAGTCCCAGGGCCAGTTTGGCTAGAGAACTGACCAAGTCATGAGAGGCTAGGATTAGGATGCGCTATAATATCTGAGGCAGCCTGCCAAGGAAAGAATCAGAGTTTAGACAAAAATCTCTTAGGCAGAGCTGAGAAACTAATCTCAGTGAGACCAATTACAGACACCAGATTAAAATGGCCAGAGGTGGGATCAGACCCAGACAATGGAGCCAAGAGTTGAGGGTCAAATGGGGATGCTCCAAGTTTAAGGATAGATCAGATATGTAGGGTCCAGGGAAGTTTTCAAGAATACCCTTGAAACATTCATACATATCTACATGACTCAGTCTGTGCCTGGCATATATGTCAGTCTGTCTGACAGGAAATCAGAATGCATGTATTGTTCATTCTCCCCTAGAATAACTGTGTAAAAGCAGCTGCTTGTAAGATGTAGCTGAAAGAGCATGTGGTCTGAAGTGTCATCTTTAAGAATCTGCCCAGCACAACATAGTAACTCATCCTTTCCCCCTAAGATCTTACTGCATAGGGTTAGATATGGCATGGTTCCTCAAAAAGCATCCCCCGATGGATTCAAATACATCTTTAGGTTAATAAGTAAAGCCCCTTGAAATAGGTTTAGCACAAAAGAGACATATATTTAGAATATATAACTTAGAAGCATTGTATTACAATATACAATTTGTATACTTAGCCCCAAAGATTAATTTCTAATGGTAGGTCACTGGAGAGGGTCTGAAAGTATTGACTGATTGGAACACACCTTCTAAATTCCTAATCTGTTTCTGATACTGTTATTGTAGTTGTTAGGAAGACTAAAACTCAAGTGAATTTTGTCCTGTCAATCTGCCACACATCTGCTCTACTCTAATATGTTGTCAAAGTTAACTGTTTGAACCTGAAAAGCAGCCTGGGAGAGAGAAGATATTGATTGAACTCTGGGAGATAGTGAAGGACAGAGAAGCCTGTTGTGCTGCAGTCCATGGGGTCGCAGAGTTGGACACAACTTAGCAACTTAACAACAACAAAAAATAAACTTTGAGCGGCCACTCTGAAGAAAAGCAGGTTGAAGGGTAGTTCTTGAGCTTCATGATAATTTAAATTTGTGAAGGAATGGTTAATTATTACAATTGATTATATTTTGTATCTGTGGCCATTAATTAGCAGTAATGCTTCCTTGAATACTGAGTTTTGTTTTGTTTTTAATTCCTTTCTATTCATCTGTAAGCATTGACTCATTGGTACTCTAGGCTATGAGACTAAAAAAATCAACAAGATACTTGTTAGTGATGACTGTTGGTAGTCTGGATTTTTTCTTTTCTCCTGTTTGTTTTTTTTTTCTCTTTTATCCTGTTTGGATTTCTCCAGTTCTTTTCAGTGGACAAACATTACCATTCTAACAAGATCAAAAGTAACTACTATAAAAATATTTGACATATTTTGCAACATGGATGAACTCGAAGGGAATGACTGTAAGTGAAATGTTAAACAGAGAATGACATACACTCTATGCTACCACCTATATGTGGAATCTAAAAAATATAGCAACCTAGTGAATATAACAGAAAAGAAGCATGCTTACAGATATAGAGAATAAACTAGTGGTTTCAGTGGGGAGAGAGGTGGGGGGGCAATATTGGGATGGAGTGGGAGACAAACTATTAGGTGTAAGACAGGCTCACAGATGTTTTGTACAAAGTAGGGGATATAGTCAATATTTTGTAAAAACTGGAAATGAAAAATATCTTGAAACAGTATACAAATAATTAAAAAAAATAAAAAATGAACTGGTGAACTGTGAAAAAACATGGATTAAAAGATAAAAATAATAGAAATTAAGAGATATTTTGCAAGGGAAATGATAATTTACAGAATATAGATTGAAGTATAGGAAAATCTTTCTTAGGCTATGATAACAACCTCAAAATCTCAGTGGATGAATACAAAGAAATTGTTTTTTTCTCATCTAAGGAAGACCTTGTAACTCTTCGGTATCACTATTACTCACATGTATCATTAATATTTCAGCTTGCTTTGCTCTTGCAGCATCTTCATATTAACAGCTGCGTCCAAACTTGCCAAGATAGAGGAAAATCAGAGGATTGTATTTTAAATAATCTACCTGTAAAGGTACATATCACTTCTGTTAATATTTTGTTGGCTGAAGAAAGGAGATAAGGAAATACAGTCCCCACGGGGGCCTAGAAAGAGAGGAAAACTGGGACTATGTACAGGCATTCATTTCTACGACACAAAGCTCTTCTCATCACCAAATGTTAGGCTCATTGTCATTGCTGCGTGCCAAATACACCCAGTCTTTCCCAAAGGTGACTCCAAAATGCCACTGACCTGAAAATTCCAGATCTTTTGGTGCTACGCAATTGTTTCTCCATTAAGTGTGATGTGCAGTAGTCTTTACATCCTGTCCAGATGTGACAGATCCTGATCTGCTCCATACAGACTTACAGTGGTGAAACAGGGACAGTAATTAAGACAAGCACTTTCATTCTGAAAGAGGAGGAGTGAGGGAAAGGGATCTACAGAAATTCCTGGGCTGTAGCAACATTTAATGTATTCTGAGAATACATTTCAGCAGCCCCCTATCCTGAGGACTTAGTTCTGCTTCTAGGAAGGCTTCCTCAAACCATCCTCTTTTTGTCATCCATAGTTGTACCCTCTGAGAGCTTCTTTATCTTTCGTGGCCATATCTATAAGTCCAGCAAGAATTACTGAAGAATTTTGTACTTCACTTTTAAATATTCCACTTCCTGGGCAAGTCTCATGTGTGCTCCCAAATTCAAGTACATGAAGATGTGCAGTCTTTTCCTTTGTCTGAAAGAAAATTGGAAATATGAGTGAAAAGTACTCATATTCTTATTCTGTCTTTTATTAGAATTTTTATTTACATCTGCAGCTTACATGGGTGCAAGCAACCTGGGGTTATTTCTGAAACAGATTTTCTGGGCTGTGCAGATGAGGTGATAATTGGGCTGCAGTCTTTTTGAAGGTGGGTTAATTAATTCTGCTGCTGTTGCTGCTAAGTCGCTTCAGTCGTGTCCAACTCTGTGCGACCCCATAGACAGCCTCCTACCAGGCTCCCTCGTCCCTGGGGTTCTCCAGGCAAGAACACTGGAGTGGGTTGCCAATTAATTCTAGTTTACCCTTAATCCTCAGATACAACTCTTTGGTTTCCTAAACCAATATAGGGGATGTTTTCCAGGTGGGTCTTTGACTTCAGTTTTTATCTCACTCACCATTTGAGCTGTCGAAAGGACTTCTCAGTTATCTCTCCAGAACTGGCAAGTGCCACATGTGGAGAAGTAGCCCAAATGTTACTCCTTATCTCTGGAGTTCATGTTTCTACCACATTATGCTCTAGAAAATTTTCCATATTTTGCTCGTTTCCTAAGGCTTTCAAGCCAATGATTTTTATATTTTGTCCAAGTTTTCTTGTTATTCTTAATCAGAGATTGCAAGAAACAAAAACCACTTAGATCAACTCTTTGTACTCCCCCCAACCTCTGTTTTTCCTATTTGATTAATGCGTCATTATTTGGATGCCTTGCTGTTGGGAGTGTGGCTTCCCAGGTGGCACTGGTGGTGAAGAACCTGCCTGGCACTGGTGGTGGTAGAGGTGTGGGTCCTGGGTCAGGAAGATCCCCTGGAGAAGGGCATGGCCACCCACTCCCGTATTGTCGCCTGAAGAATCCCATGGAGAAAAGCCTGGCAGGCTACATCCCTAGGGTCGCCAGGAGTGCACGTGACTGAAGCTCTGGCATGGCTGCTGGAGTGAGTGAACAGCTTTAAAATTTGTTTTCAGGGATATTAAATGACGCTTATAGTGCAGACTATGTTAGAATATGGCTGTGATTCCTTAGGCACTATAATTTGAATATAGGTAGCTGTCACCTAGTAGATATGATGATCTTTAACATAGTATAAGCCCATGCCTAATCTCTTTTCTTACATTAGGCTGTGAGAACTGAGCCGATGTGGACATAGGGCAGGGAGACAGCACTGGGAAAATCACACAAAATGTGTGACTTCTTCCTAAGTAGGGAATAAAGGAAGAATCTCAAGATAAGTCTGGGCTTTGAATTTTATGTAGGATTAGGGTTGAGATCAAGGAGCTACCTAGGAGAATGTCTTCCACTCCTAAGGTTGAAGATAAGACCTCTCTGTCTTTGGGCAACCAAAGCTGGAAAGTGAATTGTCCAAGTAAACTTGGCCTTCTTAACAATTTTCTCCTTGAAAATTAGTCTTATTGTAAATATTTCATAGAAACAGCTCTCTCCTGTTGCCTCATCTTGCAGATTATGTTGCTTATTGTTTTATTTTTTTCCCGGTCTTATTTTTTTCCTGCTCTCTTGAACATGATGCTTCATAAGTGTATTTGAAGGCCTGTTCTCCACAGGACTTGGACCTTGGCTACCCACTGTGCTGTACTAACCTGCCCCACTTGTTACTGTATCCAGTACTGGCCCCAGGAACCCGAGTTTGAGATGGGTCTCTCTTACCCCCTCTGCGTCCCAGAAGGAATATCAGATGTAATTTACATCTCATCCATCAGAGCCTGGACAGGTTAGAAGACAAGGAATCTAGAAAATAATACAGAGCTACATGGCAGTGCAGGCTGTGAAATTAATGTGAAAAAGAGGCTCAAGATTCAGCTGAGAGGAAGTGCTTGATGCCACACCAAAGGCAGGCAGGCCAGGCCTAGGGCCATCATCTTACTTTTTGGTACAGTAGGCTCTACTTTTTTCAGCCATGCCAGAGGGAGAAGGCATGCTTTATGACCAATTCGAAGCTGTAGAATTGCGAGTCCTAGCCAAAGGGTTGCCAGATAAAAATAGGGGTATCTGGTAAAATAGACTAGGAAATGGCAACCCACTTCAGTATTCTTGCCCAGAAAATTCAACGGGCAGAGGGTCCTGGAGAAGACCGTCAACGGATTGCAAAATTATCCGAAATGTTTAAAAGCTGGAGAGTCAGATAGTCAGACACAGCTGAGTGCACTCACGTGTGCACACACACACACACACACGTATAATAAAATTTGAATTTCAGATAAGCAGTTATTTAGTATGAGTATGTACTAGGTAATAGAGGTGCTATAGTTACAGTAAAAAAAAAAAACAAAAAACTCTTACAATTTATCTGCAATTCAAATGAAAGTGGGCACTTTGTAGTTTTATTTCTGCACCTGGCAGCCTCTCTCAGCCTTGAGGAAAAGCTGCTGGACTGGATGAACTCAATAATGAGAACATTTGAGAGTCATTTTTAAGATTACAGAGATTATATGCTGATCAAAAAATGGAAGAATTTCGATTTGACTGGAATTCAGTTTGAGCAAAAGGAAACATAATAAAAAGAAATGCCAGGATGAGAAGGGCCAAATCTTATTATATTTCCATCCATACTAAAAGTTGTGATTACTCAAAAATATACATAGTTAAGTGTTGAATGAAGAGTTAAAGCGAGGCAAGTAGTATTCAACAGTGAAGAGAAATGACAGAATAAGGATGAAAGAAATGACTGAAAAAGAATGAATAAGGATTGATCACTTATCAATACAGTCTTGGTTGTTTAAGTGTGATTTAAAATTATGGATTCTTGTGTGTTTAAACTGAAATGGCCTAGTTGCTATACAACATTATAATACCTTTATTATCTCACTTTTCAGTACATTGTTTAGAATATGACTACATTATTTTGAATTATGATTGCCGGGAATACCAAGATGCTGCTTAGTTGGTCAGTGCAAGCCTCATTCATAGAAAACACAAAATTATAATTTGAGGTAGCTAAATAAATGTGTAATATGGTGAAAAATATTATAAACATAAATGGCTATTATTAGAGTACCTCTGAGATATGATTATCCAAAATTTTTAAAAGCTGGAGAGGAGAACATTTCTATAGATTTGATAAAAAGTTCCTAAACACTCTATTTTACTCGAGTTGCTCGGGCATCTGTTCAGCTTTTTGCCAGCTGCTCGCTGTGGCCTGTGCCTTTCTCAGAGCACGTTTTCATCAAGCTTTGCATAAGGCAAGTTGTGGTCCAAGTGTTTTTCAAATTTAGTAAAAGTGAACCACATGTAGAGGCAAAATTCTTTCTTTCCACATTAAAGTATATTATTTTAATGAAAATGTTTCTTAAGTATACTCAGACATGAATGGATATATTAAAAACAGGACACAAGTTAAAAACAAACTTTTAAAATATATAATTTTCAAATTAGAGGCCTTAATTTAATGTGGTAGATTGTATTGTTTTGATGACACTGCTGTAGCTCTGCTTGAATGATAATGTGGTAAAGATGCTAAGTCCTTTAAATTGGATGTTACTCTACTATGGGAGGTATGCTCACTCATTTTTTCATCCAGTTTTTTCTTTTCAAATCACTTCAAAATTTCTGTTTCTTTAGAGCATTATAATTGCCACTTATATAAAAAAATTACTCAGCCCAAAGATAATTAAAATCATTCAGTTCCTTAAATAGCTTCTCAATTAAATGCATAAACTGAGAGCATTTTTTTATGCACAACACAGGTAAATGTCACCTGTGTTTTGCATCTCTGGGGCCTCCTACAGTAGAAAGCAGTTGCTCCCTGAAACACTTCATTTTCCACTGTTGACTCCAAACCCTCAGAAACTTGCTTCAACATTCAGCCTACCTGAATTTTCCACCTTCACCTCCAAGCTCATTGTAATGTAAGTTAACGTCACTTCTTGTTTTATATTGTTATATTATATTACCAAACTCCTGCACTTAAAGGAGAACTCAGCAAGTGCTAAAGGAGGGAAGGGAGGAGGGGTAAAATAGGGAATATTCAAGTATTAGTACTTTTTAGTTCTGTTGAACACATTTCTTGAGTTTTAAGCCTGCCTTTCCATTTGGCCAAGTATTCAAATTCGTTGTATCCAGTGAACTCATCATATTTCCATTGATCTGTGCAGATTCTCAATTCCTTGAGGGCCTCAAACAAGAGATGTGAGAAGCAGCCCCAAGTTGTCTGCACTCTGCTCCTGACTCCAATTTTATTTCTGCCTCTAAGCAACAGTTGGAGTTCACCAGCTTGATGCAAGACATCAAGGGCTATCGAAGTTGGACTTTCAACAAACCAAAGTTAATAAGAGGAATGAAAAAATGATAGAAGGTGAAGACAATGATAGTTTCTTTGCATAGCAGGAAATGAATATGTATTCCCAAGTCTCCGCTTTTAACAGCATTCCTTTCCATAGTCAAGTCACTGGCGTTCCTGAGGGTCACTCTGCATAAGTGATAATCACAGCTTTGCTTTCCCAATCAACTGGAGTTTCCTACTTTGTTTCTGAATGCAGTTGGCTTAATTTTCCTTTGTGTGTGTGTGTGTGTGTGTGTTGAGCCTTTGGGGACTCCTTTTTCCTCCCTAAATATACTCAATTCAAGAAAGGACAACTTTTCCCAGTCCTCAAACCCCATGGGCTGCTCTGGGAAACCCCAGTTTCCCTTACTCGTATCTTAGCCATTGAGATATTAGCCCTGTTCAGAGATCCCTGGCCTCTGATTCTGGCTTGCCTTGATTAGGTAATTCTGTATTCAGGCCTAATAGGCTCCAAAGTAAACCCACCATTTACCTCTTCCAAATCTCTGGTGTCATTATTCCATATCTAATTTTAATCTTGGTTAATAGTGTTAACACATACTTAATCCAACAAATTTGATCTTTTCCTTTTCTTTACCTAACAGCTGAAAATGAAAGCCATTTTTCTGCTTACTGTTAAATAAATCTCCTTAAAGAAGTTGCCTATACTTATCTCTATTATTATTTTAAGTATAGTTATAATATTGTTTAGTTTCAGGTGTACAGCATAGTGATTCCAATTTTATTTATTTATTTTTTTTACATTATGCTGCATTTAAAGTTGTTATACAATGCTGGGCGTATTCCCTGTGCTGCACAGTATATCCCTGTAGCTTTTATTTTATACATTGGAGTTGGTGCCTATTAAACTGCTCCCCATATTTTGTCCCTGTCACCTTCCCTCTCCCCCCTGATAACCATGAGTTTGTTCTCTGTATTTGTGGGTCTGTTTCTCTTTTGTTTTATTCATTTGTTCGTTTTATTTTTTAGAGTCTACATATAAGAGATAATACGCTGTTTTAGTCTCCTTCTGTCTGGCCTATTTCACTAGCCATAATACCCTCTAGATTTATCCATGACATTGCAATTGGCAGAATTTAATGCTTTTTTATGGCTGAGTAATATTCCACATATGAGTAACATTCCACATATAAGTAATATATATATGTATGTATACCGCATCATATTGTTTTTTTCTCTCTCAGTGGAAGATAACATTTATTAGTCACTTATATTTTAGCATTAATGGTACTATCAAATCTTTACCTGATAAAAGGTTTTTAAAAATTTTTTATTGGAGTACAGTTGATGTAAAATGTGTTACTTTTTCTGTATAGCAAAGTGAATCAGTGAATATAAATACACATATATATATATTTCCACTCTTTTTTTAGATTCTTTTCCTATATAGGTTGGGCTTCCCTCATAGCTCAGTTGGTAAAGAATCTGCCTGCAATGCAGGAGTCCCTGGTTTGATTCCTGGGTTGGGAAGATCTGCTGGAGAAGGGATAGGCTACCCACTCCAATATTCTTGGGCTTCCCTGGTGGCTCAGCTGGTAAAGAGCAATACGGGAGCAATATGGGACACCTGGATTAGATCCCTGGGTTGAGACGATTCCCTGCAGAAGGGAACTGCTCCCCACTCAGTATTCTGGCCTGGAGAATTCCATGGACTGTATAGTCCATGGAGTTGCAAAGAGTCCAGAGTCCATGGAGTCGCAAAGAGTCAGACATGACTGAGCGACCTTCATTTCCTATAAAGGTTACTATAGAGTACGGAGAGGGGTTCCTGTGATGTACAGTAGGCCCTTATTATATCTCTATTTTATATATGCTGCTGCTAAGTCACTTCAGTCGTGTCCGACTCCACGTGACCCCATAGACGTCAGCCCACCAGGCTCTCCTGCCCTTGGGATTTTCCAGGCAAGAAAACTGGAGTGGGGTGCCATTGTCTTCTCCGATTTTATATATAGTAGTGTGTAAATACCGCATCTTCTCTGTTTATCTGTTGATGGGCATTTAGTTTGCTTTCATGTCTTCACTATTGTAAATAATACTGCTGTAAACATTGGGGTGATGTATCTTTTCAAATTAGAGCTCTCATTTTTTTCTCTAGATATATACCTGAGTCGAGTTACTTATTCCACTGAATATAAGTAATTTTACTTTTAGTTTTTTGAAGAATGGAATACTAAATATAGGTAATTCTATTTTTAGTTTTTTGAAGAACTTCCAAACTGTTTCCCATAGTGGCTATACCAATTTACATTCCCACCAAAAGTGTACTAGCATTTCCTTTTCTACACATCCTCACTAACATTTAGTATTTGTGGTCTTTCTGATGATAGCTATTCTGAAAGGAGTTAGGTGATATCTCCTTGTTTTTCTTTTTCTAATTCCTTTAGATGATAGGTTGGATTTTTTGAGATTTTTCTTATTCCTTAAGATAGGTCTCTATTGCAGTAAACTTCCTTCTTAGAACTAAATACTTTTGCTGCATCCCATAGATATTGAAATGCTGTGTTTTTATTTTCATTTCTCTCAAAATATTTTGATTTCTTTACTGGCCCATTAATTTTTTTTTTTTAGTGTCCATGTTTATTTTTCCCATTTTTCTTCTTGTAATTTATTTCTGGTTTCCCACTATTGTGATCAGAAGAAAGTTTTGATATAGTTTCTGTCCTCTTAAATTTGTTGAGATTTGTTTTGTTTCCTAGTAGTGATCCATCCTAGAGAATGTTTCATGTACGTTTGATAAGAATGTGCATTCTGCTGTTTTGGTTAGGATATCCTTTAGATATCTGTTAATTTCAACTGATCTAATGTGTCATTTAAGACTCTGTTTCCTTATTGATTTTCTGTATGGGTGATCTGTTCATTGTTGTGAGTGTAGCGTTAAAGTTCCCTCCTATTATTGTTTTATTGTCAATTTCTCCCTTTATGTCTGTAACATTTGCTTTATATATTTATGTGCTTATTAGGAGCATATATGTTGAGCATTGTATCCTCTTGTATTGATCCCTTCATCATTATGTAACACCTTTCTTTGTCTTTCATTTTTGCCTGTTTTAAAATTTATTTGTCTGATATGAGTATAACCTAGCTGTATTGTCACTTGCATGAAATATTTTTCCAGCTTTTCACTTTTTGTCTGTGTGTGTCTTTAGCTCTGAAGTCTCTTGTAAGCATTATGTAGATGGGTCTTATTTTTTATCCAATCAGACACCCTATGCCTTTTGATCAGAGCATTCAGTCCATTGACAATTAACTTGATTACTGAAAGATTTATACTTGTCTTTTTATTACTTGTTTTCTGGTTTTAAAGTTTGGCAGCCCAGGAAACTGACTCTAAGATTCATTCTTGGTTGACACACAACTTGCCAGAAAAGTTTCTATGTGACTGATTTGTTATTTTTGTGAACTAAGACTGCATGGCTAAGCTAAACCCTCTGCTATTCATATTTTCCCATTATGGTTTTCCTCTATGTTCTGCCATCACATGAACTTAACCCATTTAGAACAGAAAATTGTGTTCTCGTGTGACAAAAATTTTATGCTTTCAGCTGTCTCTGAGAGGATTAAATCAGTGACTGAAACAGATGTTGTTTAAATCATTTTTATGCATAATGTTTTCCCCTAATGGTCTCCTGAAAATAAGGTGTAGACAGTTCATGGTGATAGCTTGAGATGACAGTTTACCTTTAAACCCACTGGATTATGCTTAAATAACTTAATGAAATATTTAATGCACAGCTGCAAATTCTTCCTCCTATGATACAAAGTTGGTGACAGAGGGTTAATCTGGATAGAAGATGACATCAGTTATTAGCTAATTTCAAAGATAGTTTCAAAGAATTAGATTCTAGAAGGAAAGTGTTAGGTTGAGGTAGGATTGATAAATTTGACAAATGGTATATATTTACATTTTAAGTGCAAAATGCTGCAGAGAGAAATTTAAAAACCTAGATAACTAAAAAGATATATCTATTGATGGATCAGAATATCATATTATTAAGATGAAAAATTCTCCCCATTTTAGCTATAGAGTCAATGTATTACTAATGAGAAGCAGGCTTTTGGTGTATAACAAGCTGATTCTAATACATGACAATGCATAGGATTAAGAGTATTTAAAACAACTTTATCAAAGAAAAAAATTGGAGTTCTTACACTGTCGGGCGCTGGCGAGAGGAACTCCCCCCGTGGCAAAGGTCATGAGGAAGGAGGCTCGGCATACACAAATGCAGGATCAAGCCTCATAAGTCCCCCTGGATATTCTCGAGCATCTACCCCCCAAAAAACCAGAGTCTGCCTACTTTATTGCTTTGTGCTCTCACTCCTGACTTTACTGGGGGCTGTCCCCCACCACCATCTCGCTCTCTCTGATAAAGAGTTAACTTACAGCTCCAGTTAATAAGTTCCTGGGTATTGCTGCTGCTGCTGCTGCTGCTAAGTCGCTTCAGTCGTGTCCGACTCTGTGCGATCCCATAGACGGCAGCCCACCAGTCTCCTCTGTCCCTGGGATTCTCCAGGCAAGAACACTGGAGTGGGTTGCCATTTCCTTCTCCAATGCATGAAAGTGAAAAGTGAAAGCGAAGTCCTTCAGTCGTCTCCAACTCTTAGCGACCCCATGGACTGGAGCCTACCAGGATCCTCCGTCCATGGGATTTTCCAGGCAAGAGTACTGGGGTGGGGTGCCATTGCCTTCCTGGGTATTAGGAGTGTTTAAATCCAAACCCCTCAGATAGCTCTCTAACTGGCATGACAAGTTTACCCGGATCCCTACAGCTATGCATACGATTGTTTACAGTCTCTCAGCCCTGAGAGGCACGGGAAGCTTAAGATATTCAAGTAGCTTAGAGCCTCTCAGAGAGTTAGAAACTGTCAGAATAAAACTAGTAAAAGATTTCATTGATGAGCCAATGCTTGCTGCCAAGTTTCCACATCCCCTGTATTGTATCCTTGAATGTGTCTTAATTAATATAGTTGGTGTGTAGAAAAAAATAAGTAGTGGCCTTGGTGCTAGCAACTTTAGGCCCTTAAGGTAGTAAATTCTTTCCTTTGATGTAAACCCACTGTGCCTCTGCCCTATAGGAATGCAAGTTTATCTGACACCTGCGGATGAAGATGGCGCCAAACCTTAAAGTAATTACTCTTAGAGAAAATAAGTCTTATGGATTGACAAACCTTTGTCAAGAGTCATAAAATGTTAATAGGCCTTCTGGCCAGAAGATGATGTAAATCACCTGAACCATTTGTACGCGATAAATTTGCAGGAAAGAAACCCTGGTTTTTGATAAGGATCAAAGACTGCTGACTTTGCATGATTTCACATCCCCTATTATCCTCTATGTGCAACTTAGGGTATAAAAGCCCCTGTTGAAAATAAAGCTACGGGCCTTGCTCACCGAAGCTTGGTCTCCCCGTGTCATTTTTTCTTGTTTCCTTTTCCTCCCTTTCTCTTCTGTTCTTCCTTCATGCCAAAATAATTTGGAGTGCGGGGGTCCTCTGTGACCACTTATTTGCCTGGGCTTCTAAGACCCACTCGAGAAGGTGCCTAAGGTGGGGCACCTTCCTCTATTTGAGAGAGCGCCTGCGGCCTCCATGGTCAGAGCAAGTTTGGTGTCATGAACTTTATTGATTTCCCGCATAAACCAGTTATTATTGAGCATCTAATAAATCTCTCAGCCTTTGCTATCCCTTAATCGCCGATGCCGTCATCCTGAGGGAATCCCTGGACCCAGTCGGGGCTGGACCCCGACATTACACAATATAATTTAAAGGCTTATTATAAAGTTACAATAAACAGGATAGTATAATACTAGCATTAAGGAGAGGGTAAAATAAACCAATGGAATATAGTCCAGAAATAGACCCACGCATATATCATTAATTGATTTTTGCCAGACTGCTGCTGCTGCTAAGTCGCTTCAGTCGTGTCCGACTCTTAGCGACCCCATGGACTGCAGCCTACCAGGCTCCTCCATCCATGGGATTTTCCAGGCAAGAGTACTGGAGTGGGTTGCCATTGCCTTATCCTAGGAAGAGAAAAGATAATGTTTTCTACAAGTGTTGGAACAATTGGATAGTCATTTGGAAAAATGAAGCTTGTTCTTTTCCTTGTGATATAAAAACAATAACTTGAAATGGATCATAAACTTTAGTGTAAGAGCTAAAAATATAAAGCTATTAGGAGAAAATGTTCACAGTCTTTGGTTTGGCAAAGATTTCTTAAGTACAACAGACAAACCAAGAAGTATATAAAGTGAAAATTAAATAATTGAACTTCACTGAAATTAAGAACCTTTGCTCTTCAAAAGACACTCTAAAGAAAAAAAAAACAGAGACACAGATTGATAGAAAATATTTATAAAATACGCATATGATTAAGAATTTAAAAAGCTCAATAAAAATGGGCAGAAGATTTGAACCCACACTTCACCACAGAAGATATACAGATGTCAAATAAGTACAAGAAAAGTTCTTTTTCATCATTATTCATTGTTGTTATTGTTTAGTCGATAAGCCATGTTCAACTCTTTGGATTGCAGCACGTCAGGCTCCCCTTTCCTTCACTATCCCCTGTAGTGAAGAGAGAGACTGAGAAGACATGCTCAGATTCATGTCAGTGGAATTGGTGATGCTATCTAACCATCTCATCCTCCACCACCCCCTTCTTTTGCCTTCAGTCTTTCCCAGCATCTGGGTCGTTTCCAATGAGTCAGCTCTTTGCATCAGGTGGCCAAAGTTTTGGAGCTGCAGCTTCAGCATCCATCCTTCTAATGAATATTCAGGAGTGATTTCCTTTAGGACTGGCTGCTTTGGTCTCCTTTCATTCTAAAGGACTCTGAAGAGTCCTCCAGCATAACAATTCAGAAGCATCAATTCTCTTGTGCTCAGCCTTCTTTATGGTCCAGATCTCACATTCATACATGACTACTGGAGAATCCATAGCTTTAACTAAACAGACCTTTGCCGACAAAGTGATGTCTCTGCTTTTTAATGTACTGTCTGGGTTTGTCATAGGTTTTCTAACAAGGGGCAAGCATCTTTTAATTTCACGACTGAAGTCACAGTCTGCAGTGATTATGGAGCCCCAGAAAATAAAATCTGCCATTGTTTCCATTTTTTTCCATCTATTTGCCATGAAGTTATGGGACAGGAAGCCATGATCTTAGTTTTTTGAATGTTGAGTTTTAAGCCAGCCTTTTTAACTCTCCTCTTTCATTCACATCAATAGGCTCTTTAGTTCCTCTTCACTTTCTGCCATTAGAGTGGTATCGTCTGCATATCTGAGGTTGTTGATATTTCTCCTGACAATCTTGTTTCGAGCTTGTGATTCATTAGCCTGGCACTTTGCCTGATGTACTCTGCATGTAAGTTAAATAAAAAGGATGACAGTATACAGCCTTGTCGTACTCCTTTCCCAATTTGGAATCAGTCTGTTGTTCCATGTAAGATTCTTACTGTTGCTTCTTGACCCACATACAGGTTTCTCAGGAGACAGATAAAGTGGTCCATTGCTCCCATCTCTTTACGAATTTTCCACAGTTCGTTGTGATCAACACAGTCAGAGGCTTTAATGTAGTCAATCAAGCAGAAGTAGATGTTTTTCTGGAATTCTCTTACTTTCTCTGTGATCCAACAAATGTTGGAAATTTGATCTCTGGTTCCACTGCCTTTTCTAAATCCAGCGTGAACATCTGGAAGTTCTTGGTTCACTTACTGCTGAAGCCTAGCTTGAGGGATTTTGAGCATAACCTTACTAGCTTGTGAAATGACTTCAATTGTCTGATGGTTTGTGTATTCTTTGGCAGGCTCTTCTTTGTGATTATAATGAAAACTGACCTTTTCCAGTCCTGTGGCCACTGCTGAGTTTTCCAGATTTGCTGATATATTGAGTGCAGCACTTTAAGAGCATCGTCTTTTAGGATTTGAAATAGCTCAGCTGGAATTCCATCACCTTCACTAGCCTTGTTCATAGTAATGCTTCTTAAGGCCCACTTGGCTTCAGACTTTAGGATATCAGGATTTAAGTGAATGACCATTCCATCATGATTATCTGGGTTATTATGACCTTTTTTTGTATAGTTCTTCTGTGTATTCTTGCCACCTCTTTTTAATCTCTTCTGCTTCCATTAGGTCCGTATCGTTTTTGTCCTTCATTGTGCCCACCCTTTCATTAAATGTTCCCTTGCTATCTTCAATTTTCTTGGAGGTATCACTAGTCTTTCCCATTCTGTTGTTTTCCTCTACTTCGTTCATTTAAGAAGGCCTTCTTTAAAGGCCTCAAAGTCCTCTGTTCCCAAGTAGCACAGTGGACACCTTCCAACCTGGGGACCTCATCTTCTGGTATCGACTTTCTGCTTTATCATACTCATATCATACTTGCCATATCATATGCTTTATCACTTTATCATGCTTTATGGGATTCTCATGGCATGAATACTGGACTGGTTTGCCATTCTCTCCTCCAGTGGACTACTTTTTGTCAGAACTCTCCACTATGACCTATCCCTCTTGGGTGGCCTGGCATGACATGGCTCATGCTTCATTGAGTTATGCAAACCCCTTTGCCATGACAAGGCTATGATCATTAAGGGGCATTATTCATTAGGGAAATTGAAATTAAAAACAGAATGAAATATTCATCACTATGCCCCCCATTAGACTGGATAAAAATAAAAAGATGACCACACTAAATTTTATGAGGATGTGAAGCAACTGGAACCTACAAATATTGTTTGTGGTAAAAGAAAATGGGAAAATGACTTCAGAAGAATTTGGCAATTTTGTAAAAAATGCAGGCATAGCCTTCTCATATGATCCAGCCATTCTAATCCTATCCAAGAGATGTGAAAGCATGTGTTCACAAAAAGACATGTACGTGAATATTTATATCAGTTGTGTTTATAATAACCAAAGTGGAAACAATCCAAGTGACTGCCAATAAGTTAATGGCTGAATTAGTTGTGGTATAGCATTATAATGAAATATTACTCAGCAATATAAATAAATCCAATATTTATGAATACAACAGCATGGATTCATCTAAAGTAATTAAGATGAGTAAAAGACTCTGAACAAAAGAAACTATACATCTATGGTTCCACTTATACAAAATCCCAGAAAATTCAAGTTAGTATTAAGTGACAGAAAATAAATTAGTGGTTGCCTGTCTATGGCATGAAGAAAGAATGGGAAGGAAGGATTAGAGGACTGCTCTAGGAAACCCTTGCAGAATGGGCATGCTTATTATGTTGATTTGGTGATGGTTTCATAGTCATCTACACATGTCAAAGCTCACCAAATTATAAGAGAGTGCAAGATGGTGGCATAGGAAGACCCTGAACTCATTCCTCCTAATTCAACAAATCTACAGCTATATGTGGAATAATTCCTTCAGAAAAGAGACATGAAAACTGGATGAACAGAGCTTCCACAGCAAAGGTTAAAAGGATAGTATTGAGACACAGGCGAGGCAGAGGGATGGTCTTGCCAAAGGAAAAACACACACACATACCCTAGCTGTGATATTCAACATCAGGGAGGATCACAAAGGTACCAGTCTTTGCCCTGAGGAACAAGAGGTTTGAGCTGTGCATCCCAAGCCCTAGATCCTGCTCAGGAGAGATAAACCCCCAAACACCTGGCTTTGAAAACCAATGGTAACTATGTCCAGGAAAACTATAGAACTAGAGGGAGTGGAAAACTCTCTCTTAATGCATCTGTAGTCAAACTCACTCAACCCCAAAACCAGCGCAAAAAACACTAGATTGCAAAGTACTTGGACCACAGGCCCAAGTGGAGTGGACCCATTTATTAACTTTGAAGCATCAGCTAGAGAGGCAAAACCCATCTGGGATGCTAGCCAGATACAGAGACACTGGCAGGAGCTACTTTTGCAGTTTTAGGGTACCTTGCTAATTCAGGTGCTGGGAGGCAGCATTTTAAAAATGCTCTTTCTAACCTATTAATGCGAGTGGATGTACCCTGCTGAGAGCTTGCCCACCCCTGACTCTGGCAGGCCCCCACAGCCATCTAAGCAATGACCCCACACACCAATGTGGCCGCAGTGGAGGGTAGATGTGGAAGCTAGTCTGAGGGCAAGCCCCATCCACTAACATGCTGCAACTGTAGCCATGGCCCCATCACAACAGGAGGGAATATTATCCAGCCTTAGAAAAGGAAGAAATCTTGCTATTTACAACATGCATGGACTTTGAATATGTTATAGTAAAAGAAATAAGTCAGCTGGAGAAAGAAAAATACTCTGTGATTTCACTCATATGTGGAACCTACAAAAATAAAACAAATGAACAAACAAAATAAAACTAACTCGTAGATACAGAGATCAGATTAATGGTTGCCAGAGGGAAAGGGGGTTGGAGGTGAGGGAAATAGATGAAGGGGATCAGCTGTGATGATTGACGGTAACTGGACCTGTGATGGTGATCATTTTGTATTTATATAGATGTGGAATAATAATGCTGTACACCTGAAACATATAATAAAAACAACTTATCAAATTGTGTACTTTGAATGATGCAAAATATTTAATGTTGATTACACCTTGGTAAAGCTATTTAAAAAACCCCTGTTTAACAGTAATTTTTCTTCTTGGAAATAAGATCAAGTGACTAAAAAGGACTAATAACATTTTATTGGAAGTGTTATGCAAATTCAGTATTTAATAGAAAACTGAGCACTGAAGAATTGATGCTTTTGAACTGTGGTGTTGGAGAAGACTCTTGAGAGTCCCTTGGACTGCAAGGAGATCCAACCAGTCCATCCTAAAGGAGGTCAGTCCTGAGTGTTCATTGGAAGGACTGATGCTGAAGCTGAAACTCCAATACTTTGGCCACCTCATGTGAAGAGTTGACTCATTGGAAAAGACCCTGATGCTCGGAGGGATTGGGGGCGGGAGGAGAAGGGGATGACAGAGGATGAGACGGCTGGATGGCATCACTGACTGGATGGATGTGGGTCTGGGTGAAGTCCAGGAGATGGTGATGGACAGGGAGGCCTGGTGTGCTGCGATTCATGGGGTTGCAAAGAGTCGGACACGACTGAGCGACTGAACTGAACTGATAATATCAATATTTTGTATTTTGTCTTTCATAATAGAAGTTTTTCTCCAAGTCATATAAAAACCCCAAACCCCCTCCTCATTTTCCCCAGTGTTCTGTGCAAATAACACAGTTGTGTATGTGTGTGTGTCAAATGAACAAGTTTAGGAAGCACACGGGAAAATGAGTTACTATTAAGTGCTAGCAACTGAAAGATTTGTCTTCCCCTGCTTTTTAAATGCTTTATTATATTAAAGATCTACAGTGAACATGGATTTCTAATAGTTCTGCTTCACTCCAGACCTCTCTACTTCAAACCCTAGAACCACAAGTATATCCTGAGGGAAGGGGATAGGCTGAACTTCTAAGGAATAGAAGTAAACTTTGAATTTAATAGATTGTGAGTTAAAAGGAATGTGTTTGTCGTTTAATAACAAAAATGAGACCTTCCAGAAAAAAGATTTTGAGTCAAACTGAGATGCCAATTAGGAAACTGGGCACCCAGTAGGAAACGAGGTAACTTTGAACATGGAAGGTACCAATTATTGGATCAGAAGAATGCTTTTCATGTTTATGCCCCAGCAATTTGAGACTCCATAGTAAACGAGTTGTATAGATTTAAAGTGTTTTGCAAATTTCATTCAAAATTGGTTTGGATACTCACCCTATACACATACTTCCAAACATTTCAATAGTATGAATCAAAACAAATAGGCAGCCTATAAGTATCCAGGTTTAACTTCATGCTTATCCCCTTCTTATCCCCAAACATACTTATATACAAACTAACAATTCAGGCTTGCCCCTAAGGTTTGTGCAGTAATATATAACAAATTTTGCCTCGCATTTTGAGGCATGATTCCAGGATCGAATAATTTTGTACATAGCCAAGATGAATGTCATACAATGATGATACACACACAAAAATATTTTCACGTATTTGGAGGGGAGATCAGAAAATGTATTAGTCATGATCCATCCTTGAAAATGTATTTTAAAAACTGCTCTATCAGACCAAACCATGTATTAAGGTTAACATTTCCAGAGAAATGAAATCATAAAAGGGACTGCTGATGAGTGAAAATGCAATTGAATACAAGGTTAAATTCTAAATAATTATAATAAATTTAAATATTTTAATTTAAAGGAAATACATGTAAAAATTAAATATTTATTATTTGTTGGTTGGATTTTAAACCCTAAATCAGTGTTTCTCAAATTACACTCTGCAAGAAACTAGTCTCGAGATGTTTCGTGAGGAAGGCTTACATAATGGTTACATAATTTTTAGAGGAGCTATCTCTCTAGGTTCTCAGATATTCCTGTTGCACATTAAAGGCTTCAGAAAGGTTGCCTCAAAGCAACAGGTTCAAATTTGTGTAAAGAATATTTTCCACATTTATTTGACCTTAGAAAACTTTCTTGAAAAACCCTACATGTTAGGAAATCCTGTCGGAAAAATACACATTTTATCAAAGAACAGGAAGATTACATTAGGGAAGAATTACCATGCTTAACTACTAATTTGTTTTGGGATAATCAAAAGTTTTCGTTTAGTTCTCAACTTTGATATTAAGTAGGTATATGTGTGAAATTGGCAAATATTTATATACACTGCATCAACAGTGTGGGGATAGTGATGGACTCATTCATTCATTTTTAGTTACTACTGTGACTTCCATAAATTCTGTTAGTTGTAATTTCATTAATTTTCTCTTCAGATCTCCCCAGTCCAGTTTATCCAAGAAATTAGACATTTACTCATACTATTTTTTGGTTGTTTGTTTTAATTAGAAACTATTTTAAAATTGGAATATAGTTGATTTACAATATCAGGTTCATTTCAGGTGTACAGCAAAGTGATTCAGTTAAACACATGTATAATCATATATATTCATTTTTCATATTTTTCCATCATGGTTTATTACATAATATTGGGTAGCATTCCTTGTGCTATGCAGTAGGTCCTTGTTGATTATATATTTTATATATAGTAGTTTATATATATGTATATATATATATGTATATATATATATATATATATTATATATATATGTGTATGTATATATATATGTTAATCTCAAACTCCTAATTTATCCACCCCCTCATCTTTCCCCTTTGGTAACTATAAGTTTACTTTCTATGTCTGTGAGTCTGTTTCTGTTTTGTAAATAAGTATAATTTTTTAGATTCCACATATAAGTGGTATCATACAATATTTGTCTTTGTCTCATACTACTACAGTGAGTTGGGGGTAGGAGATTCAGCCTACTTCAATACACAGAAAACAAGCTGGGAGTTATCTGCCCTCACTTCTGTGTCCTGTACAGAGAATGTCTGACAGATGATATTATTTGTCTGCTGGCTCTGGTGTGTCCTTGCTTATTCATATCCCTTCATATAGTCAGCGAGGTTTCTAGATTTCACACTGTGCTATTGTGAATTGCAATCACTGATATGGAAGCTGTAGAGCTTTCAGCTTGAAGTCCGCTGAACTCTAGACCATACGCTTAGTCTCACTGTGGTCAAGGTCATATTACTGTAGGTAGCTCTGCTTGCTGCTGCTGCTGCTGCTGCTGCTGCGTCGCTTCAATAGTGTCTGACTCTGTGCAACCCCATAGACGACAGCCTACCAGGCTCCCGCGTCCCTGGGATTCTCCAGGCAGGAACATTACCTTAGTGCAAATTGATGGGTTTCCTTCATTTTAAACTTTGAGTAGCAGGAATTGGGGGACTTTAAATCTCACATAAGGCCATGAGCTTCTTATACAAAATGACCACTCACTCCCTGGAACTTATTACCACAGAGTGTTTAGCACATAACTCAGCCAATCAAAAAGCCCTGTATGCCTCTACTGCAGGTCAGGAAGCCTGTTTGTCCAAAGTTGATTACTCGTGTTACACTTCACAAAGTTTCAGTTGGATTTTTTGGTTCTAAATTCTTATAAAAAAACAACTCATTTCTTTGCTTGCAAAAATAATTTTAATGTCTACGGGGAAGTGCTTATAGTTTCCTATGCTAGCAGAATTGTGAATATGAAATAAAATATGTGGTCTTCCCTGGTACCTCAGTGGTAAAGAACCCACCTGCCAATGTAGGTGACAGGAGTTTGATTTCTGGGTCGGGAAGATCCTGATGAGCTATAGTCCTAGTGGTCCTAGTGGTCTCAAAGAGTCAGACATGACTTAGAGACTAAACAACAATAAAATATGTATGTGCAATAAAAGTAAATAGTACATGTGTGTGCTCATGTGTGTATGACATACATATCAGGAGGTTAGTCATTATCTCACTTGAGACGTCTCAGGTTAGAGGGGTTGTTGCACTTGCTCAAAATGCCATCAGAGTTCCGGGCACTTTTCATTTGTCTGCTGTTCTTAGCCGATGAAATGTCTGGCATCATTGCATCGTATGGTCATGTAAAAGCTATTCCACTCCAGTATTTTCACCTGGAAAACCCCCTGGACAGAAGAGTGTGGAGGACCACAGACCATGGGGTTGCCAAGAGTTGAACACAACTGAGATGACTTAACACACACAGTTATTCCAAGATGAGAATACAAAGGAAAGTCCTAGTGGTGAGAAAGGCCTTTTTTAAATCCTTCTTTATATGGAGGGGAAGGCTTTCCTAGAAGTTCCTACGGATTCTCTCCTGCTGGAGAGCACCTATCATTTAGGCTTCATCGATTAGAAATGTTTTACATGGTTATCTTCTGTGTGATGTTACCCCTCCAGAACTATGTCATATCACCACCACAGAACTGTCACAAGACCGTTCCAGGAATGTTTCTATAGCCATTCATGAACTGTGTCACATGGCCACCCAGGACGGCGTTCTATGGCCACCAGAAACCTGTGTCACATCGCTACCCAAGCACCATACCCTCATGGTTATCCCAGGACTGTGTCACTTCACCATCCAAGAGCTTTTTCACTTGGCCACTCTGGATATGTCCCATCATCACTTTGCCACCCCAGGACTATGTTACATGGCTACCCTAAAGCTATGTCACATCACTATGTCTAGCAGCAGGGAAGCAGCAGGGTGACTGACATTTTAGGTTCTTGTGGGAGGCAGACTATCCTAGCAAAGGAGAACAGAGGAGAAAATTGGGAACCATTGGGTAAACAACCAATCCAATTTTGTATTACTAATTGTGTGTGTGTGTGTGTGTGTGTGTGTGTGTGTGTGTGTGTGGAGACAGAGAGATGTTAAAAAGCAAAAGATAGGGAGAGACTGAGTTATCTTGAGATTCAGGAAATGTATCATCCCAGATTGGGTTGAATTATGGAATGTGTAAAAAGCTAATCATTATTATGAGGAGAGAAGAATGAATTTGCTGAAACAGATGAGAGAGGCAGTGAATGGAGGAAGGCAGCAAGCAGGTGCTGTGAGCTGTTTTCCATGTTCCAGTTGCTGTGCTCAGTTGGACTTCTGGTACCTTCAGAAAAGTTCCCTCACTTGTTCCCACCTCAGTGTAAAACTCCAAGAGTTGACTCCAGGGCTGAGGTTTCTTTCCATCAGGGTAGCATGGAGATTCAATTTACCCAGCAAAGAACATAGCCAGTAGCAGTGATGTGGGCTCACCCAGCTTGCGTGGCTCCCATTGCTAATGCACAGTGACACAGATGCTGCTGCTATTTTTTTTCTCTTGGGTGAGGGCCAGAATCTTAGCACAAAAGTCAAGGAAGGTTATCCACATTACATACTGTCCTTCCAGTGGGGTGGGAGCTGAGAAATCCGGTTTGTTATCAGAGCAGCATTTCCCATGAACCTCAAAGGCAGCGCTTGGGACATAGCATCTTGCTGGCCTGACACTGGCAATCACCTTCTTGGAAAAAAAAAATCTTAATCTCAGTCATTAATCATGTTCATTTCTTGTGATGCTTCCTAAATATGACCTGATGGGTATTTTGACGTATTATGTTTTTTTTAAATTAAATTTTCAATTCATTTCCCTTTTTACTGAAATTTTATGTACACAAAACCTTAGGGATTATTTGTTACTGAAATTGTCTAGTAACTGTGAGAAAAAAAAAACTCAGCTACATAAAAATGTTGACACATGTTCAGAAGGCTACTGAGAAGGAATATATATATATATATATATATATATTTTTTTTTCCTGTTGTCTTTAGTTCAGGGTAACATTGAAATGTCACAGAGCCCTCTCTCCCAAGGTAGATGGTTATGGGGTAGTTTTCAAGGAGGATTTGGAGGGTGAGGTGTTGCCTATAGCTTTCTGACATCCACAGCTTTTGTAAGGCAGCTGAGCACAGCATTTGAGAAAATTACAGAGCCGAGTTCCTGCAAGGAGCCTTCCTCCCTCCCACAGTCTAATTCAAGGCTACGGCGCCCACCGTGTTCTCCTTCGTTTCTCTTCAATGACAACCTGACTCTCAAAAGTGTCATTAATAAGCCAGTTCCCAATTAGCTGTGGAGGTTTTTCAGGGATCTTGGCAATGTTCCCGTAGCTTCTGGAGGCTGTTGCTGCCTACAAACGGAGGATCATTGCTGTTTGCACAATTCAAAGGTGAGAGCTACTGGGAAGGCAAAACTCCAGTTTCATTATTCCTTTTCTAGCAGAACAGAATACATTGTTTTTAATGCTCAAATATGTCATTTGAGGAAAAAATATGTAAGTCCTTATGCCTGAGCCAGCTTTCTGCCACTTATTTGTGCAAGTGCATGCATACAACCAACAGCCCACGGTGTTCTCACAGACGAGTCCTCAGAAAATCCTACACAGCAATTTAGAGACTGCAGGGTATTATAAAGGAAGCCCAACTTGAGGGTTTGCACTGAAGCTCTAAATGAGGCAGCAATGGGATCTGCCATTAAGCTGTTGATGAAATAGGGACAGTAGGTCGACCTTGCGTTTGACTTGGGCTCCAAGTGGGAAAGCTAACTCCATTAGTGCCATTACAGGCAGCCCCAGTCTTCCAGTTTTCAGCCACTTTGCTGGTAGAAAGTTAATCACTGCTTTGCAACTGTTTAGTGTGTTTAGTGTGTGCTTAGGACAAATAGGGATAATGCCTTTTCATCATCCTTGGAAGGTGTCAGTGCATGGCTGGATTTTCACCTATGGCCTCTAAATATAGAATTGAATCTCATTTATCCTCAAAGAACAGCTCAGGTATCACAGTCGTTAGTGCTTGTCATAGATCCTTCTCTAGGTGCCTGCATCTCAGGCTCTTAGAAGCTGTATGTGGCAAATATTAGTTTCTACTTCACAGATGATTTATGTTTACACGGCCAATCATGGGTAGAGCACAGCTTACACAAGTCTGCTGCTGTTGCTGCTAAGTCGCTTCAGGTGTTCCGACTCTGTGTGACCCCATAGACCGCAGCCCACCAGGCTCCCCCGTCCCTGGGATTCTCCAGGCAAGAACATTGGAGCAGGTTGCCATTTCCTTCTCCAATGCATGAAAGTGAAAAGTGAAAGTGAAGTCACTCAGTCATGTCCGACTCTTAGCGACCCCATGGACTGCAGCCCACCAGGCTCCTCCATCCATGGGATTTTCCGGGCAAGAGTACTGGAGTGGGGTGCCATTGCCTTCTCCGTACATGAGTCTAGTTAACTCTAAATCCCATGCTCTTGTTATTGCATTATCGGTTGTCAGCCAGGGATTGAACCTATAGAGACCTTGTATAAGGTAGGTGAGTGCTGAGTCACTTCAGTTGTCTGACTGTGATTCTAGGGACTGTAGCCCACCAGGCTCCTCTGTCTATGGGATTCTCCAGGCAAGAATAGTGAAGTGAATTGCCTTGCCCTCCTCCAGGGCATCTTCCTAACCCAAGGATTGAACCTTCCTCTCTTACATCTACCTGCATTGGGAGGCAGGTTCTTTACCACTAGCTCCACCTGGGAAGCCTAAGAGAATAGGTAGTAAAGGAAAAAAGAAGGGGATTTCAGCCACTAATAAGACCTTTGGTACTTCGTACACCAACTTTTGGGGATGGTACACCAACAATGTTAAGAGTGAAATATTTCTAGTCTAATTTGAGTGACGAGAAAAATTTGAGTAGAAACACATAATTCCTTAGCAAGGGTCTATTTACATGTTCCTGTCACTTACTGAATACTTGGCCAAGCATTGCTCTAAGGGCCTTTAATACATTATTTGTAACAAGTGCTTAGTAAATCTGTGTTCAGTGCTGCTGTCTTTGCCTGTGGTCACTCACACATAAATGGAAGAAATGGACTGTGTCGCCTTCATGTGGTTGTTGTTCAGTCACTCAGTCGTGTCCGACACCAGGCTTCTCTGTCCATCACCAACTCCCAGAGCTTGCTCAAACTCATGTCCATTGAGTCGGTGATGCCATCCAACCTTCTTATCCTCTGTCGTCCCCTTCTCCTCCTACCTTCAATCTTTCCCAGCATCAAGGTCTTTTCCAATGAGTTGGCTCTTCACCTCAGATGGCCAAAGTATTGGAGCTTCAGCTTCAGCATCAGTCCTTCTACTGAATATTCAGGGTTGATTTCCTGCATGTGGAGCTTTTCTTAAATAACACTTTGCACATTTTCATTATTTAATCATTTGGGTGAAGTCTATGATGTTCAGAGTGAAAGTTCCATGGGGGTAGTGGCCCTTTGATTCTCCTCTGAATCCTCAGGGACTTGCAGTCTTGTAGAAGCATCATGGAGAGAGAATGAATAGATATTTGTGAATGACTGAATTACTTATTACATGGTACTAACACATACACATGGCAAGGTGTGTATGTGTGTGTGTGTGCGCGTGCGCGTGTGTGATGATAGATTCCAATAGGGCCATTGTCCCATTTATGCAGGAGGAGCTTCACTTTCACTTTTCACTTTCATGCATTGGAAAAGGAAATGGCAACCCACTCCACTGTTCTTGCCTGGAGAATCCCAGGGACGGAGGGGGCCTGGTGGGCTCCCATCTATGGGATCGCACACAGTCAGACTCAACTGAAGCGACTTAGCAGCAGCAGCTTCAGGGAAAGAAACATATGATAGGAGGATGGAAAGGGAGTCTTCTTCCTTGTCTACTGGTTTCAATCTTGGGAATAGAGATCAGAAGTCGGTCTACCTCTTAAAATATGAATAGCTTTGCCTTGTTCTAGTGCTTCTTGCCGATAATGGAAAACAAAATGAGTTATTGAACAAGAAAAAAAAATTAAATCGTGGCTTTCCCTTTTCTTGCAGGTTTACATACGTATACCTCAAGTTTCTCTTCATGACATGCCACCCCAAGCTTACTTTCCTCTTCCTATGAAGCAGCATGTTATAGAAATACAGACTAAGTTAGCAAATAAAGGAGAAAAAAGGAAAGTAGGCTTTTGACCCTGCTTTTCTTCGTCTATACTCCCTGCAGTGTTCAGGGCTGGGGGAAGGAAAGCCACTGGAGATAAGCCAGGGTTAGAGAGGACAAAAGAATTCCCTCTCACATAGGAAGGTCAACACAGCAAAAAACTCACTGTGTTTGAATCCAAAAATTTGAATATGTGTCAATAATAAAGCAAAACAGATATGGCCTTTATGATACCCTTACTCATCTGGGAGTAGAATTTCTTTGATCCATTTTTAAAATATTTAAGCTTCTCATCTGAGTATCAACTAAATATTGATCACTGAAGTAGTGAATTATCCTTCATCGCAATTAGCAAGGCGTATATCACACACCTGTCTCCTATTGGTTGTTTTCAGTGCTCTGTTTTTCATTCTGTTGTCTTACTGAGCATGATAACAAATTATACATAATTATATTAGACTGAGTTATTTAGGAAAATTGCCAAATGTCCTTCAGACAAGTGAATCAACATTGATAAGATGGTCATATTTTCATTTGGAATGCAGATGGCGTACTGGGTGATCATAATATTCCCATACACTATTATGGGGAAGTCAAGATTTTATTAATATGTTAGGAAACATCCAGGATTCATGCAACTCATTTTCTCTAAGGAAAAGTAAATTTTCTAAGTTTTACGAATTCTTATGCCATCTGTGTGAGGATCCTATAGACAAAGATTTCTGTGTTTACAAATGGGGCAGTTGAAGCACTGAGTGATGAGGCTATGGTTTTACTAAAAACAAAATAAATTTCTCCATGCAATTTAGGATTTATATTGTCATCTTGCTCATTTGTGTCAAATTTCCCGCCTTAGAAACAGGAACAGGTGTGAGGGATGTTCACATTTAATTGGCTGCATCATTTGCCAGAGGAAGTGAATTTTCAATTCCCAACAAGGTGTAGTAGAACCAGGAGGCTGCGTGCACTTCTTTCTATTGAGTGCCATCCCTCACTCTTCTCCCTCCACCTGGGATTCAATTGTCCCCCACCTGGGACTTCTTTGGAAGCTGGATACTGGGGGGTGGGGGGTGGGGGGTGTTTCTTGGCCCTCTCTTTTCCTTCCTCCTTTCCTCCTGTAAATGGAAAAAAATGTCAGGCAGAAGGAATTTCTCTTGTTAAATTTAACTTCTCTTTTGCTGGAGTGTTGCCTATTGAAGCTTGTTTTTAATCTTCATTTCAGTTTAGTCGTTCAGCCATGTCCAACTCTTTGCGACCCCATGAATCACAGCACAATAGGCCTCCATGTTCATCACCAGCTCCCGGAGTTCACTCAAACTCATGTCCATAGAGTCAGTGATGCCATCCAGCCATCTCATCCTCTGTCATCCCCTTCTCCTGCCCCCAATCCTTCCCAGCATCAGGGTCTTTTCCAATGAGTCAACTCTTCGCATGAGGTGGCAAACTGCTTTTAATCTTAATCAATGATAAATTGTTATCAAGATGCAAAAACCATTCACTCTTCTTATAATAAGGTTGATGCCTTAGATTAGTAAGTCCTTAGAATATGTAATTTTATTCAGTTATTGCCTCTGAAGGAGAAGGCAATGGCACCCCACTCCAGTACTCTTGCCTGGAAAATCCCATGGATGGAGGAGCCTGGTAGCCTGCAGTCCATGGGGTCGCTAAGAGTCGGACATGACTGAGGGACTTCACTTTCTCTTTTCACTTTCATGCATTGGAGAAGGAAATGGCAACCCACTCCAGTGTTCTTGCCTGGAGAATCCCAGGGACGGGGAAGCCTGGTGGGCTGCCATCTATGGGATCACACAGAGTCGGACACGACTGAAGTGACTTAGCATAGCATAGCATAGCATTGCCTCTGAGAGGGTTCTATTCTATTGGTACATTCAGTGAGACTCTGAATTAATGTTGGTTTCTGGGGAACCTCATCAGGCACCCAAAATGTCACTTTGTTGCCATTCATTTGATAGCCTGTCAACCAGTTTCCAAGCCAATTTAAATAGATTGAATGAAATCTTAAAGGTTACTTTATAAGTCTGTCACCTGCCCACCAAATTCAGAATTCATCTTGTAGTTAAAAAAGAGAACCAATTTAGTGAGTTGATCATAAATCTTTATTTAAGAATCCTTGAAACTATTTATGAAACTCACAGTATTGTAAAAGTGGTACTGTTTTGTTTCTGTACTCTATATTAAGTCTGTTTTATTTGAGATTAGAATTAATGTTGGTTAGTTATATTATTCAGAAAACATTGCTTCTTAACATTAAAAAAAATAAATTGTAACAAATTCTCCCAATTTTGACCTTTCCTCTCAAATTTTATAACATCTAAACTTAAGATTCACTTTTTTTTGTTCCTTTTATTGAACAAAATCATAGAAATCTAATTTTAAAAAATATCAATAGTTTGGAAAATATTAGCTATCTCCCTCATCTTCAAATACCCCAAGCCAAGTTGCTATTAATATCACCTGCATTTTTTCCTGTTTTCATCATATTTTCTCACTAGAGGTTTTAGTCACTCTTCATTTTTTCTTCACTTATAATTTCAATCTTAAACCCTTTCCCTTTGTGTAATGTATTTAAAATTTCTTTTTCTCTTTATGCACCTGTTTCTCACTCAGTTCTGCAACTCCTGCCTGATATACCTCCCCCCACCCCTGGTTCACTTATTTTACTTGTTCATTTTGTCGCCACTGTCTTGCCTCCCAACTGGAAAACAGTTAACAGATCAAATTATGCTGTGGAAAGCTTAACTTCTGCCTCTCATTTTTTCCTACTATAGGATTAGCTTTAAGTGATGATTTTAAAATATTTACCTACTTCATTTAAAATTGCAATTCTTGAACCGAAGTGTTAAAACCCACTGGTGTGATGTGATAATTTGTGATTGGATTAGTGAGTTATTATTTGAGATGATTGATTTACCATACGTTGTGCATGATTTACTTCTTTTTTCTTCAAGCGAGTTTTAAATGATTGTCTAGTAATGTCATTGCTATATGTTGCTGTTCAGTTGCTCAGTCATGTCTAAGTCTTTGCGACCCCATGGACTGCAGCATGCCAGGCTTCCCTGTCCTTCACCATTTCCCGGAACTTGCTCAAACTCATGTCCAGTTCATTCCAATTTCATCTTGGAATTGTGAAGAATTGCACAGAATCCTGGGTACATTCAAGAGAAAGAGCCCCTCCCCTGTTCCTTCTGCCTTTGTCCGTCCTTTGTAAAAACAACAGTGGTGACCATCTGTCCCATTACACATTGTGAAATAAAAGAAATCAGTTTCCCTCATTTTTACCTTCATATATTACATTTCATCCTCAATTTATTGATGCCATTATTTTCCATTTGCTTAAAGTCTCCACCAGTAGGTATGTAAGGATCAGTGTATGCTGTGGACCTCGTTAGGATATTTTGGTTCTTATACCAAAGACGAACTCATTCAAGACTATCTGGTCTCAGAGGATTGAAGGATGGAGACCCAGTCTTTAGAAAGATCTTCACACCCCTGAAAGCCAGATGCCTAGATCCATTACTCTGTCCTTTTATAGCAGCAGATTGTTGAAAGGTCTGGGTTGGTGCCAATATTTCTTGGACTCAAAACCTTGTTTTGGTTCATACCATTGTTTTTGCTCTAGCACATCCTCAAGTAGCTTCTTAGGAAAAACTATATGTCAGTTAAAATATCTGAGTTCCTGCATGTCTAAAAATGTCCCTTTTCTTCCCTTCCATGGAGAAAAAGGTGCTGTTAGCTGGCAGGAGACCTGCTGCTAATAGTGATGCTTCCTATTCAAATGTACAATTTCACAGAACACCAACATTAGAGCTCTGTGACCGTGATGGAGCAAATGAAAAAACAGGATCACTCTGGAAAAGTGTCTGTGCACAGATAGCAATGAGAACACAGAGCAAACGTTAATGTCCAGCACCGTCTCTCCTAGCTAGCGTGAGTGATCGCTGTTTCTGTACCCCTTCATCTTTAGACCTACCTGCTCCATTTCTATGGATTCCTAGATAAAAATTATTAAGATAATTTTTCATAGGATCCTTCCCACCACCAGACAGCACCCCAATCAAAGCAAACCCTACTTCCTGGCATTCTTTCCAAAATCACTAATCACAAGCCTAAATCTTATAATAAGTACTGCCTTAGCACTTGCTTACAGATGTCCATACCTCCCCATGGGGTGAAACCTTTACTGCAGCCAGAATCAATGCATTCAATCTTCTTCAACTATAGGGATGTTTCTGGTGTTTTTTGTTTGTTTGTTTTGTTTTTTACTATTGAATATTGACATAGCTTATTTCTAATTGGGCTGGATATGCAATTTTAGGTTAAAATATCTCATTGTCACAGAACTTTGGAAGTATTATTGTCTGCTAGTCTTCATCTTTCTGATGAGGAGTCTGTTGCCAGGCTAGATTTTGTTTCTTTGTAAAATGTATATTTAGGTCTTTTGAAAGCTTTAGGGGAAAGAATAACATTAGGTAATACATACGGAGGATTCATCATGTTTCAGACTTTAAACAATGTATTCTTCATGCCTCAGTTTATTTAATCTTCACAAAAGCCAAATGAGAGAGCTGCTACCTGAGGTTAATATAAATGAAGCAACTGGCTCAAGGTCATAAGGCTAGTTAGTGGCAGAGCTGGACTTCAGCCCAGATCTGTCCTACTCTTAATCCCTGAGGCTGCACAATTATGCTAATGACACTTGAGGATTGTCTCATGAGCATTCTGGCATAAAGCTTTACTTAGTGAAAAAGTTGAAACTACTGATTAAAATCAGGATTTGAGATTACATATGGCTTTCATTGGCAGGCAGCTCTCAATTTACAAATGGGCTTGGTTTTAAAATTTCCTCATTCTTAGCTGAATGTAATTCAACCTTCGGGATCAGAAAGTCAGCAACAAGTCCAAAGAGAATAGAATATGATGAACTTCTCTCCCTCCTCCCCTCCCCCTCCCCCCCAAAATGCTGGAATCATTTTGAAACATTGGCATTTCCTGACCAACAATCTAGACCACAAGAGAAATTTGCATTGTAAAACCTAGAAATTTCATTTAGAATGAGCTAAGAACCTGTGTTATTTATTTATTTTGTGGCATTTGAAATGCAAATATGTGGTCACAACAAATGAGAATGCAAACTGATCCAAAAAAATGTTTACAATTAAAATACAAGAGGTCTATGTGAGGGAGGGTGGGGTATGAAAATGGCTACCAGACTAGGTCTTTCATGATAAAACCTCTACACGTGAAGTTGCCATCAGAGTTCCAAGCTAGCAGTCAGATCATGCCAAGGCTAAACAACTACTCAACTCTCTTCAAAATCATAGCAACCTCAGCATATCTCTTTCCTCATTCCATGTTTCTTGTGTGACCTCTAGTTTTCTATGCTTTCATGAAAAAGAAGAGCAAGTGACCAGAGCCAGTTTTTGATGACACCATGTTGATGCAACTTTTCGCAAGAAGAAGTCTCCCATTGCATCTAGCATTTAAACATGTGATGACTTTCCAGCTGTGGAAAACAGTGCTATACTTGGCTTTACCACGGTCAAGCAGAAAAGTCATAGGGTTTGGAATACGAATCTTGGCACAAGGAACATGGGACTACTCACTCATTGGCTAAGAGCATAGCATCTCTTAGTGATTCCTCTAGAAATTGTGGAGCAATTACAACCTCCCATTCTCTCCCATCTCTAAGGGGCTTTTTAAAATGAAATGATAACTCTTGTTGAGTGGGATATCATTGAGTGGGATAACTGTTGTAGAACATGGTGTGTGTGTCTAGAAAGAGTTGTTTCCAGGGCACCTGTTCCTATGTCCCAGGAGGATGGTAACTGTTGAGGATGTTGTGAGCCAGAGGAGGCAGAGGTGGAGGTCAGAATGAAGGCATCTTTGTGAACATTGATTTGCTCTGTTCCCTAGTGATGGTGAAAGATCAGTTTCAGTGATAATAAAGCTAGCAGTTTCTACTAATCCTCAACTGAGTGCACACACTAGCTAGTAAAGCAAAGTTACAAACCCCTGTAACCATTATAGGCAGGTCAACTGACCCCCTTTTACATAACACACACTTTAGTAGGAATATAAAGTTCTCGAAGGAGTCAAGAAAAATGAAGCCAACAGCCTGAATCCCACACTATTCTGTAGGTGGAAAACTCAGGAATATTTCTTCCCCTGGGAATTAAAAAAAAGAATCGTCATTATCATTTCTACTGAGCCCCTCAGGTCTCTGCTCCTGCAGGTTTTCTTTACCCTCCTTCAGGCATCTTGAGATTCAGAGGAGAGAAAACAGGATTTCCTTGAGAGCCAAATCTCTGGATGTTTCTAACGTGCTAGACCTGAGTTTTACTAACAGTTTCTGATGCAGTATGATTAGAGATGAGAAATATTTAGATCCAGTGGCCCAGTCACTCCCTTCAGCAATTTGATGGTGCTGCAGAGGGAAAGAAGTGAAGGGAAGGAATTGGAGTGAATTGTAGGAAGAGAAGAATTCTGTTTAGTTTCCTCTGACAAAAATGCTGATATGCCAAAAAGAAAAAAACCACATCACTCACAGAGCTGCACATCCTACTATTGATTAAACTTCAGGTTTTTGCTAATATCATCTGCTTCTGGTTAACCAAAATCAAACAAAAAAGACCCCAAACAAACAAACAAAAAAACAGAATGTCAAATCCTCTATCTCTCAAAATATATATAAATCTTTTTGTAAAATTAAACAGTAATTATTATTGCTCTGAATAGAGTTATACAGGCTAAACCTTAGCCCTGAGATTCATTTCTTTTCTGATAATAGTCAAGGTGAAGAAATAGTTCATCATATGCTGTATATCAAGATTTAGTTCAGTTGTTCAGTCGTTTCTGACTCTTTGTGACCCCATGGACTGCAGCGGGCCAGGCTTTCCTGTCCATCATCAACTCCCAGAGCTTGCTCAAACTCATGTCCATTGCGTCGGTGATGCCATCCAACCATCTCATTCTCTGTTGTCCCCTTCTCCTGCCTTCAATCTTTCCCAGCATCAGGGTCTTTTCCAATGAGTCAGTTCTTCGCATCTGGTGGCCAAAGTATTGGAGTTTCAGCTTCAGCATCAGTCCTTCCAATGAATATTCAGGACTGATTTCCTTTAGGATGGACTGGTTGGATCTCCTTGCAATCCAAGGGACTCTCAGGAGTCTTATCTAACACCACAGTTCAAAAGCATCAATTCTTCAGTGCTCAGCCTTCTTTATGGTCCAGCTCTCACATCCATACATGACTACTGGAAAAACCAAAACTTTGACTAGATCAAACTTTGTCCATAAAGTAATGTCTCTCCTTTTTAATATGCTGTCTAGGTTGTTCATAGCTTTTCTCCCAAGGAGCAAGCATCTTTTAATTTCATGGCAGCAGTAACCATATGCAGTGATCTTGGAGCCCAAGAAAATAAAGTCTGTCACTGTTTCCATTGTTTCCCCATCTATTTGCCATGAAGTGATAGGACTGGATGCCATGATCTTAGTTTTCTGAATGTTGAGTTTTAAGCCAACTTTTCCACCCTCCTCTTTCACTTTCATCAAGAGGCTCTCTAGTTCTTCTTCACTTCGTGCCATAAGGTTGGTGTCATCTGCATATCTGAGGTTATTGATATTTCTCCCTGCATTCTTGATTTCAGCTTGTGCTTCATCCAGCCCAGCATTTCACATCATGTACTCTGCTTATAATTTAAATAAGCAGGGTGACAATATACAGCCTTGATGTACTCCTTTCCCAATTTGGAACCAGTTTGTTGTTCCATGTCCAGTTCTAACTGTTGCTTCTTGACCTGCATACAGATTTCTCAGAAGGCAGATAAGGTGGTCTGGTATTCCCATCTCTTGAAGAATTTTCCAGTTTGTTGTAGTCCACACAGTCAAAGACTTTGACATAGTCAATAAAGCAGAAGTAGATGTTTTTCTGGAGCTCTCTTGCTTTTTCAGTGATCTGGAGGATGTTGGCAATTTGATCTCTGGTTTCTCTGCCTTTTCTAAATCCAGGTTAAACATCTGGAAGTTCATGGTTTGCATACTGTTGAAGCCTGGCTTGGAGAATTTTGAGCATTATTTTACTAGCATGAGATGAGTGCAATTGTGTGGTAGTTTGAACATTCTTTGGCATTGCCTTTCTTTGGGATTGAAATGAAAACTGACCTTTTCCAGTCCTGTGGCCACTGCTGAGTTTTCCAAATTTGCTGGCATATTGGGTGCAATACTTTCACAGCATCAACTTTTAGAATTTGAAATAGCTCAACTGGAATTCCATCACCTCTGCTAGGTTTGTTTGTAGTGTTGCTTCCTAAGACCTACTTGACTACGCATTCCAGGATGTCTGGCTCTAGGTGAGTGATCACACCACTGTGGTTATCTGGGTCATGAAGATTTTTTTTTGTATAGTTCTGTGTATTCTTGCCACCTCTTCTTAATATCTTCTGCTTCTGTTAGGTCCTTACCATTTCTGTCCTATATTGTGCCCATCATTGCATGAAATGTTCCATTGATATCTCTAATTTTCTTGAAGAGATCTCTAGTCTTTCCCATTCTATTGTTTTCCTCTATTTCTTTGCACTGACCACTAAGGAAGGCTTTCTTATCTCTCCTTGCTATTTGTTGGAACTCAGCATCCAAATTGGTTTATCTTTCCTTTTTTCCTTTGCCTTTAGCTTCTCTTCTTTTCTAAGCTATTTGTAAGTAATATCAAGATTACTGCTAGTGAAAAATGGTAATTTTTGACTCAACTAAGGGTCTGTGGTTATTCACAAATTCCTTGAAAAGCTTTTTCTCCTAATGTTTCAGTGGTCTTTGGTTTCGAGAATAAGATGCCATTGGTAATCTTGCCTTCACTGTCTTTATATAATTTACCTTTTAAGTGTAGTTGATTTGTTCAAGAATCTACTACTGGTAGAGTAGCAAGATATCCTATATCAGGTACAGGAAAATCAGGGTTTAACCGAACATTTCTTGTTGATCGGTTGTGGCCAACTGTTTGTGACCCCATGCACTGCAACAAGACAGGCTTCCCTGTCCTTTACCATCTCCTGGAGTTTCCTCAAACTCATGTCCATTTAGTCGATGATGCCATCCAACCATCTCATCATCTTTTGCCCTCTTCTCCTGCTCTCAGTCTTTCCCAGCATCAGAGTCTTTTCCTTTGAGTTGGCTCTTGGAGTCAGGTGGCCAAAGTAATAGAGCTTCAGCTTCAGCATCAGTCCCTACAATGAATATTCATGACTTGTTTCCTTTAGCATTGACTGATTTGATCTCCTTGCTGTCCAAGGCAGTCTCAAGAGTCTTCTCCAGCACCACAGTTCAAAAGCATCAATTCTTTGGCGCTCAGCCTACTTTATGGTTCAACTCTCACATCTGTACTTGACTACTGGAAACACCACAGCTTTGACTGAATGGACCTTTGTCAGAAAAATGTTGTCTCTGCTTTTTAATATGCTCCCTAGTTTTGACATGCTGCTGCTGCTGCTGCTAAGTCGCTTCAGTCATGTCCCACTCTGTGCGACCTAATGGACGGCAGCGCACCAGGCTCCCCTGTCCCTAGGATTCTCCAGGCAAGAACACAGGAGTGGGTTGCCATTTCCTTCTCCAATGCATGAAAGTGAAAAGTGAAAGTGAAGTCGCTCAATCGTATTAGACTCTTCGCGACCCCATGGACTGCAGCCTACCAGGCTTTTCTTTCAAGGAGCAAATATCTTTTAATTTCATGGCTACAGTCACCATCTTCAGTGATTTTGGAGCTCAACAAAATAAAGCCTGTTACTGTTTCCTTTTTCCCCCATCTATTTGTAATGAAGTGAAGGAACAAGATGCTGTAATCTTAGTTTTTTCAATGTTAAGTTTTCAGCTAGCTTTTTCACTGTCCTCTTTTACCTTCATCAAGTCTCTTGTTAGTTCCTCTTCCCTTTCTATCCTATGGTGTCATCTGTATATCTGAGGTTACTGATACTTCTGACAATCTTGAATCCAACTTGAGCTTCATCCAGCCCGACATTTCACATTTTGTCCTCTGCGTGTAAGTTAAATAAGCAGGGTGACAATGTATAGCCATAAGGCTTAAATTCAAGCTTTACCACCAAATAGCTATCTGACCATGATCTTAGACCTTGTATCTTCAGAAAAGGAACATTAATAATATATATTTCACTGAGTTGTTGTGAAACTTTACAGAGGGTATATAAAATGGTCAAACTTTGTATAACATAGATTAAGTGCCAAATAAATGATGTTAGGTTTACTCCTTATCAGGGTAAGTGAGATTTGGATACAATACAGATAATAGTTAAGACCCTACTTACGGCTTAAGTTAATTCTGATTTTATTAATGCTTAGCTATGTTAAAATCTGCTGCAGAACCTTAATGAATGTAGATAATTAACTGCAGAATTCCTGGAAAGTGGATTGTTTTTTTCTAAGACCTACCTTCACGACTTTCTTAGAGGTGAGGTTTAAAACAAGACCTAACCTCCGTACTAAAAGCTAAAGTTGTTCTTTCTGAAGAGAAGATCTTTCTTTATTGTGGAGATTCAAGTTCGCCCAAGCTCTTCTCATATTTTTTTTTTTTTTATCAAGAATCTCTTTTATTGATTATCAGAAACATTACAAACATCTAATATGAACAAAATGTAACATGACAGTATTTAGTTTGAACAATTAATACATTTCAGATATAATATCATACATATTTCAATGTTATTCTCCCCAATCATCCCACCCTCTCCCGGTCTCAGAGTCCAAAAGTCTGGTCTATACATCAGTGTCTCTTTTGCTGTCTCGTAAATAGGGTTATTTTTACCATCTTTCTAAATTCCATATATATGCGTTAGTATACTGTATTTGTGTTTTTGTTTCTGGCTTACTTCACTCTGTATAATAGGCTCCAGTTCCATCCACCTCCTTAGAACTGATTCAAATGTATTCTTTTTAATGGCTGAGTAATACTCCATTGTGTATATGTACCACAGCTTGCTTATCCATTCATCTGTGGATGGACATCTAGGTTGCTTCCACGTTCTGGCTATTGCAAACAGTGCTGCTATGAACATTGGGGTACACGTGTCTCTTTCAATTCTGGTTTTCTCAGTGTTTTGACTTTCTGTCAGTTCCTAAAACAATAACAACTGTCACATATGACAAAGGAATTAAAGAAGACTTTGTGAGCTCTCCCTCTGATTTGAAAACCCTTGACAATGGTTCTAGCTGATGGTAGCAGTTTTCAGAATGGACCACCGCAATACCTCAGTGACTATAGACAACCTTCTTGATGTTTGATTTTCTTGTCAGTAACTCAAGGATTTAACAGAAAGGTTAAATCTTTCACAGATTTTCTAGCTCCCATTCCTGCAGATAGCCTGGGGTGACTTTGTGATTAGAAAGAAGGTATTTGAAGGCCTGACAACATGGACTGTTGGATCCATGAATCTTCTTGAATCTTTTAAAGTCTCCTTATCAGAAAGTATACATATTTTCAACCTTACATACCATATCAACCCCTTGAAATACCCCTTCTTTATCATCTTTACTATAAAATAGTATTCCAGTCTGCCAGCAAATCCATGGCAGTGTGCTTCCACAAAGCCCAGAGGATTCAGGCATGAGAGATATGTAAAATTACTGGTAACATCAAATTAGATCAGATCAGATCAGTCGCTCAGTCGTGTCCGACTCTTTGCGACCCCATGAACTGCAGCACGCCAGGCCTCCCTGTCCATCACCAGCTCCCGGAGGTCACCCAGACTCGCATCCATCGAGTCAGTGATGCCATCCAGCCATCTCATCCTCTGTCGTCCCCTTCTCCTCCTGCCCTCAATCCCTCCCAGCATCAGAGTCTTCTCCAATGAGTCAACTCTTCGCATGAGGTGGCCAAAATACTGGAGTTTCAGCTTTAGCATCATTCCTTCTAAAGAAATTCCAGGATTGATCTCCTTCAGAATGGACCGGTTGGATCTTCTTGCAGTCCAAGGGACTCTCAAGAGTCTTCTCCAACACCACAGTTCAAAAGCATCAATTCTTCGGCGCTCAGCCTTCTTCACAGTCCAGCTCTCACATCCATACATGACCACAGGAAAGACCATAGCCTTGACTAGGCGAACCTTTGTTGGCAAAGTAATGTCTCTGCTTTTGAATATGCTATCTAGGTTGGTCATAACTTTCCTTCCAAGGAGTAAGCGTCTTTTAATTTCATGACTGCAGTCACCATCTGCAGTGATTTTGGAGCCCAGAAAAACAAAGTCTGACACTGTTTCCACTGTTTCCCCATCTATTTCCCATGCAGTGATGGGACCAGATGCCATGATCTTCGTTTTCTGAATGTTGAGCTTTAAGCCAACCTTTTCACTTTCC
This sequence comes from Tragelaphus eurycerus, assembly GCA_935064755.1. Classification (NCBI taxonomy): domain Eukaryota; kingdom Metazoa; phylum Chordata; class Mammalia; order Artiodactyla; family Bovidae; genus Tragelaphus; species Tragelaphus eurycerus. Next base: position 65,858,373 of record CAKXYN010000004.1, on the reverse strand, counting down.
ACTTTCACCTTAATCAAGAGGCTTTTTAACCCCTCTTCACTTTCTGCCATAAGAGTGGTGTCATCTGCATATCTGAGGTTATTGATATTTCTCCCGGCAATCTTGATTCCAGCTTGTGTTTCTTCCAGTCCAGCATTTCTCATGATGTACTCTGCATATAAGTTAAATAAACATGGTGACAATATGCAGCCTTGACGTACTCCTTTTCCTATTTGGAACCAGTCTGTTGTTCCATGACCAGTTCTAATTGTTGCTTCCTGACCTGCATACAGATTTCTTGATCAGGTGGTCTGGTATTCCCATCTCTTTCAGAATTTTCCATAGTTTATTGTGATCCACACAGTCAAAGGCTTTGGCATAGTCAATAAAGCAGAAATAGATGTTTTTCTGGAACTCTCTTGCTTTTTCCATGATCCAGCAGATGTTGGCAATTTGATCTCTGGCTCCTCTGCCTTTTCTAAAACCAGCTTGAACATCAGGAAGTTCACGGTTCACATATTGCTGAAGCCTGGCTTGGAGAATTTTGAGCATTACTTTACTAGCGTGTGAGATGAGTGCAATTGTTCGGTAGTTTGAGCACTCCTTGGCATTGCCTTTCTTTGGGATTGGGATGAAAACTGACCTTTTCCAGTCCTGTGGCCACTGCTGAGTTTTCCAAATTTGCTGGCATATTGAGTGCAGCACTTTCACAGCATCATCTTTCAGGATTTGGAATAGCTCCACTGGAATTCCATCACCTCCACTAGCTTTGTTCGTAGTGATGCTTTCTAAGGCCCATTTGACTTCACATTCCAAGATGTCTGGCTCTAGGTCAGTGATCACATCATCATGATTGTCTAGGTCTTGAAGCTCTTTTTTGTACACTTCTTCTGTGTATTCTTGCCGCCTCTTCTTAATATCTTCTGCTTCTGTTAGGTCCACACCATCTCTGTCCTTTATCGTGCCCATCTTTGCATGAAATGTTCCCTTGGTATCTCTGATTTTCTTGAAGAGATCCCTAGTCTTTCCCATTCTGTTGTTTTCCTCTATTTCTTTGCATTGATCACTGAAGAAGGCTTTCTTATCTCTTCTTGCTATTCTTTGGAACTCTGCATTTAGATGTTTATATCTTTCCTTTTCTCCTTTGTTTTTCGCTTCTCTTCTTTTCACAGCTGTTTGCAAGGCCTCCCCAGACAGCCATTTTGCTTTTTTGCATCTCTTTTCCATGGGGATGGTCTTGATCCCTGTCTCCTGTACAATGTCACGAACCTCATTCCATAGTTCATCAGGTACTCTATCTATCAGATCTAGGCCCTTAAATCTGGTAACATAATTCTCTACAAATCATTAGAAGTCTGAGGTCTTGCCTCAGTGGTTAGAATTCACTGGAGCTGGACAAGATGAAAGTACACTTGCAAATAACAAAAAACTGCTAAACATCACTGCAGAATGTCTTTTCTCTTTTATAGATGCTGTTGGAATCTAAACATTTCAATAAGAGTGACTTCTTGCTACCGGGTGAAACCTGTAAGAGAAAATTGGATTTCATTGAAGTATGAGGTGTTCCAAACACTCATTGCCTCAATCTACTTGAAAAACAGCTCCCTCCCCACTCAGAGATGTATTAATATCCCTCCCCTGTCAGTTTTTTGGGTTGCAACTAAGCCAAGAATGAAATTCACTGGAAGTTGTAAGTAACAGAAGATCTTTGTCATAAATGCCAGAAAATTATTGTGGAGAAAAGTTACATTTCATCAGCATTTTTCAAAGGTTGTTTCTTTTTGTGTGTTTTTTTTTTTTTTCCCTTCCCCTAAAGAGAAAAGAATTTCATTTCTAGACTATGATAACTTTTCTACTGGCCTGGCCTAGGTTGAAACAAGGAGTTGAAAGAAAACATTTGCAAAAAGCCTGAAATCTTTTACCTGGGGAAATAATATCTAAATGATCTGAGGTTTAGGAATGTCATATCATAACAGATTATGATTTTATGGCTTTGGAGGTTTACACTGCTTTTTCATACTTCAGGTAGTGACACCTTTCTAAATATGTCCATAATCCTGATGTTTACATTTTCATAAGTAAATGTTTTCCAACTATAAGCTGCTCTTTTTTTCCACATCCTCAATTGCCCCTGACATTTGTATAGCATTTTCTTGCTTTCTTTGGTTATCATCTTCTGCATTTTATTTGCACTTCATGAGTCCAAAGGTAGAGTGATAGAGAGAAAATGAATAAGGACTTACAGAGTCCTTAGCGATATTAAAGTTATTGATTTAAATATATGAGGATCAGCAAAGGCTGTCTTCTTGAAAAACTGATCCTGTTGCTCATCTGATTCTGCATTAAGGCAGTCTTCAGTTCAGTTCAGTTCAGTTCAGTTCCTTTGCTCAGTTGTGTCTGACTCTTTGAGACCCCATGGAATGCAGCACACCAGGCTTCCCTGTCCATCACCAACTCCCAGAGCTTGTTCAAACTCATATCCATTGAGTTGGTGATGCCATCCAACCATCTCATCCTCTTTCATCCCCTTCTTCTCCTGCCTTCAATCTTTCCCAGCATCAGGGTCTTTTCCAATGAGTCAGTTCTTCGCATCAGGTGGCCAAAATGGAGCTTCAGCATCAGTCCCTCCAATGAATATTCAGGACTGATTTCCTTTAGGGTTGATTGGTTTGATCTCCTTGCAGTGCAAGGGACTCGACTCTCAAGAGTCTTCTCCAACACCACAGCTCAAAGCATCAATTCTTCAGTACTCAGATTAGAAATTACTAATTACTAACTAATTACTCAGTTAGAAATTACAGTCTAACTCTCATATCCATAAATGACTACTGAAAAAACCATAGCTTTGAGTGGATGGACCTTTGCTGGCAAAGTTAGGCCTCTGCGTTTTAATATGCTGTCTAGGTAGGTTATAACTTTTCTTCTAAGGAGCAAGCGTCTTTTAGTTTCATGGCAGCAGTCACCATCTTCAGTGATTTCAGAGCCCAAGAAAATAGTCTGTCACTGTTTCCATTGTTTTCCCATCTGTTTACCATGAAGTGACGGAACTGGATGCCACGATCTTTGTTTTTTGAATGTTGAGTTTTAAACCATCTTTTTCACTCTCCTCTTTCAATTTCATCAAGAGATTGTTTAGTGACTCTTTACTTTCTGCCACAAGGGTGGTGTCATCTGCATATCTGAGGTTATTGATATTTCTCCCGGCAATCTTGATTCCAGCTTGTGCTTCATCCAGCCTGGCATTTCTCATAATGTACTCTGCATAGAAGTTCAACAAACAGGGTGACAATATACAGCCTTGATGTACTCCTTTCCCAGTTTGGAACCAGGTTATTGTTCCATGTCTGGTTCAAACTGGTGCTTCTTGACTTGCATACAGATTTCTCAGGAGGCAGGTAAGGTGATCTGGTTTTCTTACCTGTTTAAGAATTTGTCACAGTTTGTTGTGATCCACACAGTCAGAGGCTTTGGCATAGTCTATAAAGCAGAAGTAGATGTTTTTTTTCTTGAATTCTCTTGCTTTTAGTCTGATCCAACAGATGTTGGCAAGTTTAGCTAATACTAAAATTGTTTTTTAGAAATAATGGAGGTGAATGGATTCATGGCTACTATTTAGTGTTATAAGTTAACACTCAGTAAGCCTCAGGCTATTCCTGAAGAGTACTGAGGAAGGAAGCCATTTGGAATGCAGTTCTAGGAAATTGGATGTGAGTGTGAGTGTGTGCACATGGAGAAACACACTCACATGGCAGAATTGCCTAGAAGTGCACTTATTCAGTCAAAACCAAATAACATAATCAAGTTCCTCTATTGAATCAAAGAAAGATGACATTCTCCTTCATTTTCTGAAGGAAAGAATGAACATCTCCCCAATTTCCCCCAAAAAAGAGATTGAATGCTTTGCATATGATTTTAGCAAACCACCAACAACACAACATTAAACATTCCAAATTTTATTGGACTCATTAACTGTTGTATTGGATAAGAGGTTTTTAAAATATACCTAGAAAACAAAAATGCCTTTTTAGTGGCTATTAATGTTTTATAGTCACTATTAAGATCTGCTGAAATAGCATATTTTATGCAGTTTAAGTACTTATTATTTTTCAGCCTTTCTTAGCCTTGTCAATTTTGCTTTTCCAAACTGAAGAACTCAAGGTCGTTTTACGTTCTACTAAGTCTTATTGATTCTTCATAAGATTTTTCACATGTATTCTTTCCCTTTCTACTGTATTACTATTATCTAGGTTTTTTATTCTTCCACCCATGACCTTCTAATACCTTCCCCTCTGATCTCCATGACTCTGATCCTTTTCCTAATCTGTCTTCTGAAATAGTGGCCAAATGCATCTTCCTGAAAGATTTATAAGGCTCTTGGCAAACAAAACAACCATTAAGTCTTTTCATTGATTTCTCATGCCTAGAGGATAAAGTTCAGACTTCTCTTTTGGGCCTGAACTCTCTAATTAATCCAGACAGATTTGCTTACTGATTCCCCAACTTGTCTAGAACATCAAAATTTGTACATCCTTCAGTTCAGTTCAGATGTTCAGTCGTGTCCGACTCTTTGCGACCCCATGAATCGCAGCACGCCAGGCCTCCCTGTCCATCACCAACTCCCGGAGGTCATTGAGACTCACATCCATTGAGTCAGTGATGCCATCCAGCCATCTCATCCTCTGTTGTCCCCTTCTCCTTCTGCCCCCAATCCCTCCCAGCAGCAGAGTCTTTTCCAATGAGTCAACTCTTCGCATGAGGTGGCCAAAGTACTGGAGTTTCAGCTTTAGCATCATTCCTTCCAAAGAAATCCCAAGGCTGATCTCCTTCAGAATGGACTGGTAGGATCTCCTTGCAGTCCAAGGGACTCTCAAGAGTCTTCTCCAACACCACTGCTCAAAAGCATCAATTCTTCAATGCTCAGCCTTGTTCACAGTCCAGCTCTCACATCCATACATGACCACAGGAAAAACCATAGCCTTGACTAGACAAACCTTTGTTGGCAAAGTAATGTCTCTGCTTTTGAATATGCTATCTAGGTTGGTCATAACTTTTCTTCAAAGGAGTAAGCGTCTTTTAATTTCATGGCTGCAGTCACCATCTGAAGTGATTTTAGAGCCCAAAAAAGTAAAGTCTGACACTGTTTCCACTGTTTCCCCATCTATTTGCCATGAAGTGATGGGACCAGATGCCATGATCTTTGTTTTCTGAATGTTGAGCTTTAAGCCAACTTTTTCACTCTCCACTTTCACTTCCATCACTTTTCAGTATGAAAAGGCAACATGTACATCCTTACCTGTTGCTTTTCCTCTTCCTTCATTAAATGGTTATCAGGATGTCCTCAGAGTCTGTTCAGTTAAAAAATATTTTAATTGATGTATAGTTGATCTATGTGTTAGTTATATTAGTGTTAATGTTACGTTAGTTTCTGATGTACAGCAAAGTGTTTCAGTTATACACATTGTATTATTTTTCATAATCTTTTCCATTATAGCTTATTACAAAATATTGAGTATAGTTCCCTGGGCTACAAAGTAGGTCCTTGTTGGTTATCTATTTTATATATAGTAATGTGTATCTGTTTATCCAAAACTCCTCATTTATTTCCCCCACTACCACTTTCCCCTTTGGTAACCATTGTTTGTTTTCTATGAATGTGAGTCTATTTCCATTTTGTAAGTAAATTCACTTGTATCATTTTTTTAGATTCCACATATAAGTAATATCATTTGTCTTTGTCTGGCTTCCTTCACTTAATATGATAATTTCTAGGTCCCTCTATGTTGCCGCAATTGGCATGATTTCATTCTTGTTTACAACTGCCTAACATTCCACTGTATAGACTTACCACATCTTCTCTATCCATTCATCTGTCACTGGACACTTTGGTTGCTACCATGTCTTGGCTATTGTAAATAGTGCTGCTATGAGCAGAGGGGTATGTGTATCTTTTAGGATTATAATTTTTTCCAGCTATATGCCCAGGAGTGAGATTGTTGGATCATATGACAGTTCTACTTTTAGTCTTTTAAGGAAGTTCTGTACTATTCTCCATAGTGGCTGTACCAATTTACATGCCCACCAACAGTGCAGAAGAGTTCTCAGGGCTTGTTTCTAGAGCAGGTCCAGTGATAGGGCTGCTGTTGCTGCTAAGTAGCTTCAGTCGTGTCCAACTCTGTCCGACCCCATAGACAGCAGCCTACCAGGTTACCCTGTCCCTGGGATTCTCCAGGCAAGAACACTGGAGTGGGTTGCCATTTCCTTCTCCAGTGCATGAAAGTGAAAAGTGAAAGTGAAGTCGCTGAGTCTTGTCCGACTCTTAGCGACCCCATGGACTGCAGCCTACCAGGCTCCTCCATCCATGGGATTCTCCAGGCAAGAGTACTGGAGTGGGGTGCCATTGCCTTCTCTGTGATAGGGCTATAGACAATTACTGATAGCATATACAGGAAATGAACTTTTAAAAAGCATTAAGTGAAGGAATAAAATTTCTTGTACTGTGAAGGCTAAAGTTGTGATCTACTTGGGGGAAAAATGGAGATGGCGACTAAGTGTTCACCTGCAGAATGAATACAGTGACTTATCAGACAGAGAAAATGCAGAGCAAAGTTTGGGGGCTGTGTAGTTTGTCAGGGCTGCTTTAACCAAGTGCCATGAACTGAGTGACTTAAACCATGGAACTATATTGTCTCACAGTTCTGTAAGCTAGAAGTCCAATATCAAGACATCAGCAGGATGGGTTCCGTCTGAAAGCTGTGAAGGAAGGATGAGTTCTAGGTCTGTAACTGGCTTGTAAATGGCTATCTTCTCTTTATGTCTCTTTACATTTTCTCTTCTCTATGCATGTCTGTCTCTCTGACCAAAATTTTCACTTTTTAAGGATACAAGTCATTTTAGATTGGAGCCCACACTAATGATCTCATTTTAACTAGATTGCCTTGGTGATTCAATCTCCAAAATAGGTCACATTCTGTGATATTCTGGGGGAATATATCATAGATTAAAATAGATAGATAAAGGGTTGTCTTGCTTGCTCTAAATAATTTTTTTGGTCATTTTAACTTACTGTCTTCTGTGTTGCTTTATGACATCAACCATGGTTGCAAACGGCAATAATCTTGGATTTTTCCTGCTACTGAAAATTTAACCCACAGCTGACTTTATCATACTTTTTTTTTTTTTTTTGCTAGTAGTTGAAGTAGTCTAAGCCCTGGAGAGAAGACACGGAGGTGGAGATGGAGTGCCTCCTCCTAGTAATACTTCCAGTGCCAGGATGAGTAGGAGTTTTGGCCATTCTTGTAGCCACAAACAGCTGTGAAGTAAGAAAGGGGTATGAGTTTGTGTAATGGAGGATTACAGGGCACAGGAAATGGAGCAGGAAGGGTGTCCACCCTTGGTCAAGCATGAACAACACTTTTTACTGCCCTGAGGAACAGAAATATCATTCTTGTTCTTGATTTTCTTTCCATGGACACACAAAGTAGAAACAAGGAGAAGCTGAAAACATACTGAATCAGGTTATAGGCATCTAGCACAGAGTGGATCGAAAACAGGATGAAATATTCAGAGGCTGTGCCAACCCTCCAGAAATTGTGTAACTTTAAAAATAGTAATAATAAAATATATACGCATTGTGGTAAGTGTTATGTGATACTACTTTGAAAACACAGCTTGGTGCAGGCAGCAGAGGCAGAGGTGTATGATTTTTTTTTTTATAATATAATTGCTATATAACAATAATCACAAAATTAGTGGCTCAAAATAATACTTGTTTATTATCTCACATTTTCTGTAGCTAAGAAATTTTGTCACTACACAGATGGAGGTCCTCTGGTCAGGCTCTCACTACAATGAAATCAAGGTGTCTGCAGGGCTGTGATCTCATTTGGAGGTCAGGGTCTGTTTCAAACTCATCCAGGTTGTTGGCTGAATTCAGTTCCTTGTGGTTGTAGGACTAAGGTTCCTCCTTCTCACTAGTTTTTGACCAGAGGTTGCTCTCAGTTTCTAAGAGTTGCCCTTAGATCCCAGTCATGTTACCTTCACAAAACATGACAGCTTACATTTTCAAAATCAGTAGACGAATCTCTGTAGCCTAGTCTCACTGAGTCTTGGTATAATATGGCACGATCATGGAAGTGACTAGCCATCTTGTTCACAGGTTCCGTTCAGACATCAGGGGAGGGGATTATTATATAGGACATGTATACCAGGTAGTAGAAATATTTGGGGCCATCTTAAAATTCTGTGTATGGAGAAATATTGAAGTTTCATTAAAAGATCAGGTTAGTAAAACAGCATGATGTGTTTTTTCAAAACTCCCTAGAAACCAAAAATATTTCTCTGTGTATAGTAGTAGCAGTAGTAGTAGTTAAGTCGCTAAGTCGTGTCCGACTCTTGCGACCCCCGTGGACTGTAGCCTGCCAGGCTCTTCTGTCAGCATTATAAATTCTCAGAGGATATAAGTTATTGTGGGAGGTGAGCATGGAGATTTTCTTGTGGCAAGGGTAAGTGAAGAGCAGTTATAATTGTCGTAATTAAAATTCCCTTTTCTGTTCTAACGTTCATCCTCCTTTGCATCTTCCATTCAAGGTCTGACCCTGAATTTTGCTGGTAATGAAATTCTCTAAAAGCTTAATTTTAATAAACAACTTAGCTGAAGTATGGAGCAAGGCATAATGTAAAAAGCCTCCTGAAGGCTCCTTCTGTACAGATGTGGCCACAGAAGTGTTTTCAGAGCACCTTTTGCCTCATCTCTGCTGGTGCATGCTTCGAGGTTGTCTTGAGATTGTATTCTTTCTCTCCAAGTAAATAGCCAGGGCAGTCTTATATGTGAATATGAAACATTGTAGTTATATGTGTCCAGCTGACAAGTACATGGCTGTGTTCTGGAGCTTTATCCCCTGGTGTAACTACCCTCAGTACCACTCTGTTGAGCAGTGGTAAGCTACATCTAAGCCTGTCAGTGTGGTCTCTCTGAAATCTACCTCGGAAGGTGTAGGCGAAACAGCTATATCATCTTGAATTTGTCACTTGGCATGACATTTGTCGCTTGTAAGGACAAGTGAATAATTTCCATAGTCTCTCACCTCATGTGCAGTTGCCTCTACCCCATTCTCCCTCAAGTTAGCTCACCTGGTAGGTATTGCCAGCCTGGGTGTCAGGAGGGTGTATTTTCCTGGTGCTAGCTCCAACCCCATATTCCTGGCCTATCTGTTTAATGTTTTCTGCCCGATGAAAGGTGTGGTTCTAGCACTTCTCAGCCTCCAGGGGTCAGACTCCGCTTTCCAAAGTGTGTGAATGCTTCACCTTCCAAGAAGCCCACCTCTTTAACTTATGAAGACATAGGGGCTAATGTCTGCCAAGAATATTGTAAGCTCCTTCTTTAAATTAGGTCATATGCCCAATTTTGACAGGACATCATTATTGGGCTAATAAGACTCTATTTAAGTATAATTTCACTGTCTGAAAATAGCCAATGATTTCCTATTAAATGCAAAAAAGTTCAAGATTTACACATATTTAAAAAAATTTAGGTTTGCTATTATGTCGCCAATCAGCATTAATGTTCATTATACTAGGGGTAATTTAGGTTGAAAAGATTAGTGACAATGTAAATATAAAATATCTCAACCATTGTATGTGCTAATGTAGATTAGCTTGAATTTCTTCTTTTAGAAATATATCTAATTTTTGAATTTTTCTTACATATATGAGACACATATGTACTTTAGGTGTCTGTCTGTCTATCATTGTCACTATTTCAATTACCCATTGATGCATAACACGAGCAACATTTACTTTGCTCAAGGATCTGCTGTTTGGACAGGGGCTTGGTGGGGATTGTTAGGTTTTGTCTCATTGGGTATCAGCTGAGTGTCTCAAAAGCTAGGGGTTGGGATCAGCGGAAGTTCTTTTCCCCTGCATTTCAGGTGCCCAGATTGGGAAGCTTCAAACAACTGGAGGTGGGCCTCCTAGGGTATCTATCTGCACATGGTCTTTTCATTTGTTTTTTTTTTTTTTTTTTAATTAATTAATTTATTTATTTTAATTGGAGACTAATTACTTTACAATATTATGGTGGTTTTTGCCATACATTGACATGAATCAGCCACAGGTGTACATGAATGGAACCCCCTTTCCACCTCTCCCCCCCACCCCATCGCTCTGGGTTGTCTCAGAGCACCCTGCCTCATGCATTGAGCTTGCACTGGTCATCTATTTCACATATGGTAATATACACGTTTCAATGCTGTTCTCTCAAATCATCCCACCCTCGCCTTCTCCCACAGAGTCCAAAAGCCTGCTCTTTACATCTGTGTCTCTTTTGCTGTCTTACACGTGGGGTCGTTGTTACTGTCTTTCTAAACTCCATATATATATATATATGCGTTAATGTTTTTCTAGCATAATTACTTCAGGCTAGCTCGTCTCCTTGGGCTACCAGGTGCATGTTTTCAGAAAGACGAGGGAGAGAGGATGAGAAAGAGAGCAGGCTTCAGGAGGAGGCTGCATAACCCTTCGCTGTCTAGCCTCGTCAGCAGACAGCATCACTTATGCCACACTCTGTTTGTTGAGTCTGTCATAAGGGTTTATTCAGGTTCAGAGTTGGGGAAGTAGGCTTCACGTCTCCATGGGAGAGTGGCAAGCATCTAGAAGAGCAAATGGGGCTGGAAATATCGTTGTGACCATTTTTGAGAGGTACAATTTGCCATAATCTCATTACTGAATGTAGGCAGGTGTGGAACCAGAAATCTCCTGAGGGAGTGGATTAGAGGTGAGGACTGGAATTGCTGTCACAAGCTGAGAAGTGGTGCTGGTGTTGTGAATTAGTGAAAGTGTGCTGCCTTTAGAGTCTAAAGAACTAGTTTGAAGCATAGTTCCATGACATGTGAGGCTGTCAGCAAGTTACCAAACGTCTATGAGCATGGGGTTGCCCATCCGTGAGCATATATTGCTTCCTCCCCAGCATTGTTGCAAAGATGAAATAAAGTAATGTACATATGAAAATGCCTATTACAGTAAAAAGTGCTATAAAATGTTAGTATAACCCTACAGGTAGCATCTATAAAAGTGTTAGTGTAACCCAAATAGGAGACATTTGGCTTCTGTAGTCCTCCGGGATGGGAGGGTCATCCTTCTCCAAAAAGATTTTAAAAACCACCTTGAGCTCTGTGCAGAAAAGAGTTAACTCAGCAGACCCGAGACTGCTGTCCTTAGAAAAGCCTGCTTATGAGGATGACCCATGCCTGGCATCTGGGAACTTGGATGCTGCTGAGTCCTGTGAGCCCTTCTGGCCAAACCTGAACCTAGGGACGGCATTGGATACCCTGACATAGGTCCCTAGCCCGTAGTTGGCAAGAATTCAGTTCTCAGGGGACACACTTTTTCTTCTAGTCGCTGCTTGCTCCAGGTTCCAGTTTCCTCTAGAGATGTGTTTTCCTTCCTATATTTCTTCATCTTTCTGCTTGGACTCCCTTTCCTGCCCACCCCTGCCTGCCCCCTGCCAAGGAAACCCAATTGTAAAATGGAGCTCTGTGCTCTGCTAATCATTTCTGTATAGCACCCACTATCAGAAGCCAATGGGTGGAACAGACCTTTTCTAAAGGTTGCACACAACCAAGGAGGATTACTGTGCACACCAGCACAAGGCTTCACATGTAATATAAGACATCCCACATATTAAGAACCCCTTAGCCAACATCACCTCTAGAAGATTTTCTCTGACCATTGTGTTCTCCACAGACATTACTTGGTATCTCCCCCTTTTCTCCTCATTGTGGTCTCTCCCTCTCTTCTCCTTTAGCCTTCAGCAATGCCCCAATTATGTCCCGTCTCTTCATTAAGTATGCCCAGCTCTTGAGTTTCCTCTGTGTGTGTTAGTACCTGCAGAGCTGCAGGACCACATACTAGTGCATGACCAAAAAGCCAACCAAGATGTATTTTTCTAAGCAGTGACAGTTGAGGTAAGAGTTTTCAATGTTTCTGTTATCACTGATTTAAATGTTGGTATTATATATCTACTAATTTTTTCAGAGACATAAACACTTATTTGGTCAAGGTAATTAATATCTGACTGTTTCACATCTACATAGTTTTTCCTGCTTTTAGCTGTAATTTGAGGTCGCTTAAGGGGGCTGCAGAATTCAACCAATGAAAAAATAGAATGAATTCTACAATATTTTCCCTTTTTGCAAGAAACTTTGATGAACAGAAACACTTTCTTTAGTTTGCTCTTTTTTCCCGTGTCAGTATTTTGGATGTCATAATGAATATTTCTGATCCACCTTTGGCCAGATTACACAGTGCCCCTCCGTCCTACGTTCTGGGGTCCCCATTTGCTGTTTTCCTTCTTCTCCTCATTTCTTCATTCTGCCCTTTGTAGTGCAGAGTAAAGGGAGAACTGATACGTACTGAGCATCTATCATGTACTAGGTGCTACTGCAAGCACTGTGCCTTTGGGTTTGTGTCACTTCATTTAATTTTCAATACAGTCTGGGAGAAATAGGCATCACCCCAATGTTATATATATATGGACACCAAGACGGAGAAGTTAATCAACTAGGTCATCACCACATAGCCCGTTAGAGCGGCGCAGAGGGACTTAAAATTCAGATCTTCATTTCTAGGGCACCTACTCTTTCCACTGATATGTGCTGAGTGGGAAGGACACAGAAGTGTGCTAAATAGTTTTATTTTTTTCTTTGAAAACTGATGAAGTGTGAGGATATTTTATTCATGAGATAGCTTAATCTACAAATCTGAACAGCTCTTTTTCTCCTTAAAAGTTATCTTTGCGCAAGTTTTCATAAGATGTTAAATCTCCATTTGGGGTTTTATTTCCTGTGTGAAAAAGTTAAGTTTCATGTATTAACATACCCTTCTCCTCCACTGCACTTAACATTCAGTTGGGGCAATTAACTCATCAGGATGTGACTTGCTGTGTATAATGTTGGCGCTGTCTTTACCATGGATGTCACCGGTGTGCTCAGCCTTCTTACAGAAGTGCTGAATTTGGCTCAGGTATTTTTAGCTCATCTTCGGTTTTGTTTTTTTTTTTTTAAACCATATACTGTGGTAAGGTGGGAACACCGATTTGCAGCTCAGCACTGAGGAGACAGACCTGATGACAACCAGCCTTTTGAACACAATAAACGTGATGCTCCCCCTTTACATGTGTAAATATTCTTGAGCTCTGCCTTGGGAGAGGGTTGCCAAGCAGAACAAACCAAGATGGTTTGTTGCCTTCTGCTAAGGTTCTTTCCCTTGGCTTTAACCAAGTTGAAGCCTAAGTAGAAAGGAGAAACTCAGACCCTGCCTTCATGAGAGTGTTCTGCTTCCTGACTTTGGAGGTCAAAAAATTAATTACACCAGTTGTACTGTCTGCTGCGTAAGCCACAGAATTGTTAAGACAAAAGAGCTTCTGGCAGATCTGAAGGGCCCCAAGCCAGGCAGAGGCCAGGCCCTGTGCGGACAGGGAGGAGGGCAGGGACGGTGCTGAAACAGACCCCCACTCACAGCCATATTGTTTGGCTTGTAGGTCAGCTTCCCTCCTTTGAAAGAATGTGAGACTCAGCCCCATTGATTTTCACTGCAGTGACCTTACGAGGATCTTTGAGAACTTAGAGAGAGCTAGGAGAGTTTCATGATGGACTTGCAGTTAGAAGGCCAATGTGTATACCTTATTTTATTACGTTCTTGGCAAGTCTCTTAGCTTCATAGATTTAGTCTCCACAACAAAGCACAGTTGTCTCAATGGCTATTGATACCGAGACTGCACTTGAAAGCGCCTTGTCATCTGCATGTGCCCTGCAAGTGTTTATTGTTATCATAAGTGCTATTTTTCTACTTCACTGTAGGGCTTTTGTCCCACCAAGTTGAGCCGTGCTTGCCCTAATTCTTTAGAGCCCTGATACGGAGACCTTTCCTTGAGCCTTCTGAGTAAACAGTTGCCACCATGAGCATGCACTTTGAGAATATTCCCTGGCCTCTGGCCAGTCTCATGTCTGATTCTCAATTAGAGGTGTCAGAGCTCTGTGGAGAATTTATAAGACCATTACCAGCCTCATTAGAGGCTCCAAACATACAAGGCACTGGTTCAGTACCCCATAGAGAGAGAAGTAAAACTGATAGCAGATTTCAGATATCAGTGATGGGTTCTTGAGGCAAAACTGTTTTCCTGATAAGTTGGCCTTGTCTGAAACCATCTGATAATGGCTGTAGGAAATTCCTAGGGCCCCTGAATCAGCAGATTCATGCACTGGCTTCTGAAAACAACCCAGTTGAGGTGTTTCTAGATTTCACATTTGTCTCCTTCTAGCATTTACTATTTGGCATAACTTGGTAGGCAGCTGAAACGGAACCAGTCTTTGCTCTTAAGTGAAGCTTGATGCTGGTGTAGTATAATGAATCAAAGTGCGGGCTTTAGGGTTCCACTGGCCTAGAATTCCAATCCCTAATTATATGCTCTGTGATCTAGGTAGACTAAGTAAATCAGTGAAGATGAGATTAGCTGCTGTAACAAATACATGCCAGAAATGAAGCATAATAGAAATGTATTTCTTACTTACATAAAATCCAAAATGGCTTTTCTTGATCAGCTGGTGGCTTTTCTCTAAGAGGTGGTACAGAAGCCAGGATCCTTCCCTCTTGTAGAGCCTCCATCTTTAACATGCAGTTTTCAAGGTTGCCACAAAGGAAGAAAGAGCAGAGGGATAGAACAAGGTGGGGCTAGTGGGCCAAGCCTGGAGGTAGCATAATCCTGGCCTCACACGTTCCACTCTACTCAGTTACACGGCCATGTCTAGGCTGTTTACCCAATCTGCAGCTATGTGCCAGGAAAAGAGCAAACAGATTTGTGAGAAAGGAAGATGAAAATAGTAACTGCCTCAAAAGAGTTGTCAGGATTCTTCATGACCATATATGAGAAGGTGGCATGTAGTTAATGCTCAATAAATATAATATTAGTACTATGATGACCTTGGTTCCAACTAAAATTTTTACATAATAATTTTTAATACTAGGAATGTAGATTCAAACCTTCATCATTTTCCAATTGCCATGAGTGAATATTAACATTTCAGGGATAGTAATTCTGAAATAACAAGAGAATCTCAATTTTATTAGGCATGCCATATGCCAGATAATGTATTAACATTTATCTGCAGTTTCTCATTTAATCTTGTAAAAACTCTCTGAAGTCAGTATAATGTTATTATCCTCATTCACAAGAAGTTAAAGGTCATCGATACTAAGGGACTTACCCAGAACCACTCAGCTAGTGAGTAGTAGAGTCAGAGATCAGTATCCACTTACTAAATGCTAGGCTGGATGGCCTCCCCATGAATGTAAGGACAGGGGCTCATTTTCCGGCTGGATTATCTCAAGCCAGAGATGCTTGAAGATAATCATAATTATTTAGAAATATTTCTAACGTCTGTTTGGATTCAAGGTGGAAAGAAGAAATAGAGCTTTGTTTCCAGGAATCTACAAACACCAATGACATGGACAGAAACACACAACTGAGAATACACTTCATACAAAAGCATCACATACAAGTGTGATAGATTACTTTTTTCATAAACTAATCAACATCTCCTCCCGTATCCTAACCTTCCCCATCCCACCTCCATTTCCTCGCTTCATTTGACCTAATTCCAGCAGAGTTGGTTCCATTTAACTGCCTCAGCTCAAGAATGAGGGCAGGCAGGGTAGATACCGGAAACAGGTTCCTAGTCTGTTCTATTCCAAAAGCACTTAAACCCTTACTGGACCTAAGTGAGGACAGATAAAATGACTGGGACAAACAGTGGGAGGAGGGAAGGGTCCAAGGCTAGGAAGGCTAGGAAAATAATCCCTGGGACTTGTGAAGAGGAGACAGATGAACAGGGGATGAGTGTAGAGGAGTGGATTGTTCCCAAGGAACAGAACCCTGGGTTCTGTTTACCAGGAAGATTTCCAAGGAGGCAATTAGAAAGTGGGAAAATTGAGGCAGACAAGGCCACAGACAGCCTCACAAAGATTTCTTCTGTCTTAAGCTTGGTATAGAAATGACCAACTGAAGTACTTCTAACTTTGACATAAACATACCCTGGAGATCTGGTTAGAATGCAGACTCTGATGCTGTAGGTATGAAGTGGAGTCAGGAATTCTGCATTTCCACTAAATACCCAGGTGACACCAAAGCTGCATGCTTAGAATAACAATGGCATAGAGAGTGGCTGGATCTGAAAGGGCCATGTGGGCAGAACCGAGCACCTGGGGGTTGAGTGTGAATGGAATCATCCTCTGCAGATGTGAAGCATCTTCTGAGCAAATCCAACAAATCCAACAGTAGTTCAAATTATCTTCACCTTTGGTCCACACTTTCCTTTGTCAGTAACCTGCACCTTGAATAGTGACATCTAAGAAAGGTCAAGCCCATTAGAATCGGAAACCTTTCCTCCACCTACATCTGACTTATCCCCCATGAACACCACTGGGACATCCTCCGAGGACCATCTTGAATTCAAGCAAAGGTGCAAACCCAGAGAGGTGGTGGTGATGGGAAAGGCCTCTACATTTACACTTGTGCGCCAGTCTCTAAACTGTAGTAGTTAATATATTCAGAACTAACAACAACAACAACAACAACAACAACAACAACAAAGCCTGGCTCTGGAGCTCAACAGACCAAGATTTGCATTATGGCCTTACCAGCTTGCTAGCTGGGAACTATCATTTTCCTGAAGCTTATTTTTTTTTTTTTTTGCGGGGGGAGGGCGGGGGCAGGGTGGTTTGCTAAAATGAGACTGTTTTGGGGAAATAAATAAGAGAATATTAGGTTCTTTCATGTTGGTATGAGTGAAAACTGAGTTAAGGGGGTCAGAGAGGGAATGAGTTGGATGATCCCTAAGGTCCTCTTAAAATAGTTCAGTAGGGGCTCTTTTTTTGTTTTTTTAATAGCATTTAATCTCTGTTCAAATTATATTCAGGGATTTTTTAGTTTCCAAAATATAGAGTTCCTTTCCTGCGTGATGGTGTTGGATGTTTGGCATAAGAGCCTTAAAGAGGACCAATTGTAAACCTTCATTCTCCATCAATGATCCATTAGTTACTTATCCTACCTCTGCCTTTAGGCCACTTATCGGTGAAACAAGTTTGCTTTTAATTTGGTTCTGCAGTTCAAAGCCAAGGCTATTTCCCTTAGTTACCTTGATCTCAAAGGAAGTAATTACTTACTATCAAGATCTCTTATGATTCAGATTCAAACAAAGCAGATTTAGACAGAATTGCCAGTAAATAGTGTTTCTGGAATCTCTGGGACAGATTTCCTCGATCCTGCTCCATTTGTTTCTGGTCATGCTGCACTTTGTACCAGAGATTCTGCCACATTTGCTTTAGGGAAGGTTAATTTTGCCACATATACAAAATCACTGGCATTTTAAAGGAAACATTTACCATTTACTCATGTGATTAGGTTAAAAGGGTGACTGTAAGATTGGAGTTGGGCTTCCCAACTCCAGTGGCTCAGTGGTAGCTCAGTGGTGAAGAATCTGCGTGCCGTTGCAGCATACACTAGAGAGAAGGATTCAATCCCTAGACGGAGAAGAGCCTCTGGTGTAGGAAATGGCAACCCATTCCAGTATTCTTGGCCTGGGAAATCCCATGGACAGAGGAGTCTGTCAGGCAACAGTCCATGGGGTGGCAAAGAGTCAGACATGACTGAACACACCTTCATGCCTAAGATTGGAGCAGCAACAAAGATGGCTCCAAAGGAGAGGCCAATGACCCAGTAGTTCTGAAAAGTGCAAGGATCCCCTTTCTAAGGAAGCATAAGGCACTTGCAGCAGCATTAGTGACTAGGCAAATTGAACTTTCCATGCTGTACTAGGAATGGAAATGCTCTGAACATTTTCCTTTATGACAACATCAGTGGGCATACCAACAATTACCACTGAGTGGTTGCTTTGGCAGTAATTGGTAATAAGCAAATTTGTTTGACACAAAAGATGAGTTCAAATGGGACTAAGAGATGAGGACGTTTAATGGAGAAAGGATGGATGTGCTAATATGGAGCTTTCTTATAGTGATCAAGAATTTAGAGTGATTGAACCCCTTGCTGGCTTTTAGGCAGAGAAACAATATTATTATAATGTATTTAAGGAAGGTTTTTACTGTGGTAGTGTGCTCAATAGATTAATAAAGGTAGAGATATCAGATAGGAGGTTTTGGTGGTAGACCAAAATGCAAAATGATCACAATTTTTACTGTAATTATGTCTTTAAACATGAAATAATTATGTTAGAGATGTGTTTTAGGAAAAAAAACAAATTTATCAAAATATTCCTTGGAATGGATATTAAGTGTGGAAAGCAGAAAAGGTAATATCAGCACTTTGTTATTTAAAAAAACAATAGAGAGAATATATTCTTTAGTGAGCATTTAATGGGTAAAACGAGGGCAATTTGACCAGTTATGGATAATAAAACTGGTATGAGCTAAAGGTAGAATCTGTCTTACTTAAAGGATTTATTTGCACTGCACAGTTCAGTTCAGTTGCTCAGTCATATCTGACTCTTTGCAACCCCATGGATTGCAGCACGCCAGGCCTCCCTGTCCATCGCCAACTCCTGGAGCTTACTCAATCTCATATCCATCGAGTTGGTAATGCCATCAAACCATCTTATATCTGTCACCCCCTTTTCTCCTGCCTTCAATCTTTCCCAGCATCAGGGTCTTTTCAGATGAGTCAGTTCTTCGCATCAGGTGGCCAAAGTATTGGAGTTTCAGCTTCAGCATCAGTCCTTCCAATGAATACTCAGGACTGATTTCCTTTAGGATGGACTGGTTGGATCTCATTTCAGTCCCAGGGACTCTCAAGAGTCTTCTCCAACACTACAGTTCAAAAGCATCAGTTCTTTGGCGCTTAGCTTTCACTATGGTCCAACTCTCACATACATACATGACTTGGAAAAACCATAGTTTTGACTAGACGGAACTTTGTTGGCAAAGTAATGTCTCTGCTTTTCAATATGCTGTCTAGGTTGGTCATAGCTTTTCTTCCAAAGCGCAAGTAACTTTTAATTTCATGGCTGTAGTCTCCATCTGCAGTGATTTTGGAGCCCAAGAAAGTAAAATCTGTCACTGTTTCCATTGTTTCCCCATCTATTTGCCATGAAGTGATGGGACCAGATGCCAAGATCTTAGTTTTTTGAATGTTGAGTTTTAAGCCAGCTTTTTCACTCTCCTCTTTCAATTTCATCAAGAGACTCTTTAGTTCTTTACTTTCTGCCATAAGGGTGGTGTCATCTGCATATCTGAGGTTATTGATATTGCTCCCAGCATTCCTGATTTCAGCTTGTGCTTCATCCAGCCCAGCATTTCACATGATGTACTCTGCATATAATTTGAATAAGCAAGGTGACAAGATACAGCCTTGATGTACTCCTTTCCCAATTTGGAACCAGTTTGTTGTTCCATATCCAGTTCTAACTGTTGCTTCTTGACCTGCATACAGATTTCTCAGAAGGCAGATAAGGTGGTCTGGTATTTCCATGTCTTTAAGAATTTTCCAGTTTGTTGTAGTCCACACAGTCAAAGACTTTGACATAGTCAATAAATCAGAAGTAGATGTTTTTCTGGAGCTCTCTTGCTTTTTCAATGATCCTGAGGATATTGGCAATTTGATCTCTGATTCCTCTGCCTTTTCTAAATCCAGCTTGAATATCTGGAAGTTCTTGGTTCACATACTGTTGAAGGCTCGCTTAAAGAATTTTGAGCATTGTTTTGTTAGCATGGGAGATGAGTGCAATTGTGTGGTAGTGTGAACATTCTTTGGCATTGTCTTTCTTTGGGATTGGAATGAAAACTGACCTTTTCCAGTCCTGTGCCACTGCTGAGTTTTCCAAATTTTCTGGCATATTGGGTGCAGCACTTTCACAGCATCATCTTTTAGGATTTGAGATAGCTCAACTGGAATTCCATCACCTCTGCTAGCTTTATCATAGTGATGCTTCCTGAGGCCCACTTGACTTCACATTCCAGGATGTCTGGCTCTAGGTGAGCGATCGCACCATTGTGGTTATCTGGGTCATGAAGATTTTTTGTGTATAGTTCTTCTGTGTATTCTTGCCACCTCTTCTTAATATCTGCTGCTTCTGTTAGGTCCATTTCATTTCTGTCCTTTATTGTACCCATCTTTGCGTTAAATATTCGCTTGGTATCTCTAATTTTCTTGAAGAGATCTCTTGTCTTTCCCATTCTGTTGTTTTCCTCTATTTATTTGCAATGATCACTGAGGAAGGCTTTCTTATCTCTCCTTGTTATTCTTTGAAACTCTGCATTCAAATGGGTGTATCTAGTTCCTTGACCAGGGATTGAACCTGGGTCCTCTGCATTGGGAATACAGAGTCTTAGCCTTGGACCACCAGGGAAGTTCTGCATAGCTCAGTATTTAATTGTTTTCAATGACTGAAGTCAATTCACTACTCTGTTGTCTTATGTGTAGTCACAAAATATAGCAGTTTACCTACTTGGACTCCATATGCATTTGAATTTGTGACCTCTATATTGCACGTTCTTTGAGATCCTATTTCTCTAGTTTTATAGTGCTGTGCTTCTACATCATAGCAGAACTGCAAAAATTGCCATTGACTTTCATCTTGTAGCAGCATGGTTACACAGCTCCCACACATAGATCCTGAAATTATGCAAACTTTTGGAAGTAGAATAAAAAGTAATGTTTCTCCATCAGTGTGTGGGCTACAGACAGAACATTAAGGTTCTCTTAAAATGCAAGCCATAAGGAAGATGCAGAAAGTGATGAATCTTTGGTCATGAGGTCTTAGTTAAGAGCAACCTTTAATCTACCCTAGTAAATAGAGGGACAGAAAAAAGGTAAAATCAGAAAAGAAGATTTGATGTGATTTTAGCAAGGAAAGGGTCACATAAATAACCAAATATGGCTTGGAGGCCTCTTGGGCAAACTGAGTAAGAGGCCAGAGGATAAACCTAAGGTCTAGGAGAGGGCCAGGACGAATCACAATTTTTCTCTCAGCTTGGCTTAAATTTTCAATTTTATGGTCCAGTCTTGTGCAGTTGAAGTGATGCACAGGAAAAGTGCTGATGGCTTATAAAATCGGGAAGGTTAAATGACACTTAGCTGGATTGAGGAAAGATACAGAGAGACCAACCTGAACAGAGGTTGGCTCAAAATGTTTCAGGCCAGTCAAGGGAGCCATACTAACATTTTCTCTTAGGACAAAATGTAGATATCATTTTCAAAGGATTATTTTGTTAAAATACATCTTCAGTAGAAGGAATCTTGCATACTAATACATCCATCCTTGGGGTTTCCCTGGTGGCTCAGCAGTAAAGAATTCACCTGCAATCCAGGAAAACCAGGTTTGATTCCTGGGTCAGGAAGATCCCCTGGAGGAGAGCATGGCAACCCATTCCAATATTCTTGCATGGAGAATCCCATGGACAAAGAAGCCTGGCCAGCTACAGTCCATAGATCCACAAAGAGTTGGACACAACTGAAGTGACTTAGCATGCACACACAAATATACATCCTCATAGGAGAGCACTTAATTTTGTTTCCAAGAATGCAAGTATAAAAGCTACTATTTGCTTGCTTGTTTTTTAGATAAAACCTAATGCAGGTTTAAGTAGACTTATAGCATTCAGGTATACCCACTGTCCCCCTCTGTGCCACATTACCAGCTGCTGCTGCTGCTGCTAAGTCACTTCAGTCGTGTCCGACTCTGTGCGACCCCAGAGACGGCAGCCCACCAGGCTCCCCCGTCCCTGGGATTCTCCAGGCAAGAACACTGGAGTGGGTTGCCATTTCCTTCTCCAATTCATGAAAGTGAAAAGTGAAAGTGAAGTCCCTCAGTCGTGTCTGACCCTCAGCGACCCCATGGACTGCAGCCTTCCAGGCTCCTCCGTCCATAGGATTTTCCAGGCAGGAGTACTGGAGTGGGGTGCCATGGGATTTTAATTCCCATTATTTTAACAGTTTTTTTGTTGTTGTTATCAAGAGAACAAGGTAAAGCTGAATTTCATAACATTTTCTCCATCTGCCCTGAGGCTGCACAAATTCAGAAATCTGGGTTGGTACACTGAAACCTTGTGTTCAAAAGAGTATAATTATTTTGTACCAAGGCAGTAAGATGGGAGTATACAATGTAATCAAAATTCTTTCAAAGTACCTATTTAGATACTCAACTTTCTAATACTTTGAATGCTTAAGTGTTATAGCCTCAGTGTTGCCTCAGGATCAAGGAAATTGTATGGAGAGCTAAATTATAGCTTTCTTTCTAGGACAGCAAACACATGATTTAGTCAAGAAGAAAGGGGTACATTGGAGACCTTTCATTTGAAGATGATTTTAAATGATAGCATCTTAATTTGTGGATCTAGCAGTACACTCTTATTTTGAAATACAATCAACACATATTGAGTATTTGCAATGCATCCAATACCATGATTAGTGCTTTTGCATGTATGGAGTAATTATTCTCTCTGTAGCCCTCTGGGCTAGAGAGCATTAGCTTTGTTCTAACTTTCAAGATGAAAAACATTGATGCTTAAAGGAATTTGCCACAGTTAACAAGTGGCAGAGTGAGAATTTAAACGACAACTCTAACTTTTATTCTGTGACATAAAGATAAATCATTGTTCAAAATGCCTGTATTTCGGGAGAATATAGCAATTTCCTGTTGAACAATTTGAATGCACTGGATTTCCAACAACTTTGCTACATTCTCTAGTTGTACATGCTCTGAATGTGGGTATGTGTTTGTAAGTGAAGCTGATTTGGGGAATAAGCTATTTTGTGAAACTAAATACTCAGTTTAGGGAAACATTTGCTTGTCATCTATCCCTGATTCACTGGTGGCTCAGAATGTAAAGAATCTGCCTACAATTCTGGTGACCCAAATTTGATCCTGTGTTGGGACGATCTCCTGGAGAAGGGAATGGCTACACACTCCAGTATTCTTGCCTGGGAAATTCCATGGACAGAGGAACCTGGCAGACTACAGTCCATGGCGTCGCAAAAGTGTTGGACACAACATAGCTACTAAGTAAGAATCCTTGATTTAAATGTGGCAGTTAAATAAATGAAATATTTTCTGAATTCAGGTAAGATCTTTTCTATTGTTTCCAAATATAATGTAAGTGATGTTGTTCAACTTGTGCATTGACTGTTATAAAGTATTCTGACTAGTTTATTTAAGTCACCTTTTCCCAACTTTGAGTGCTTTCAAATAAATGTTTATAAAAGCCCCATTTGCTATAATTTTCCTTCTTACTTAAAAAATTTAGTGGTTAAAAAAAAGTATTCTCATGCGAGACTTCCTAGCTTTCTTCCATTTATCGTACCTATTGAAAGGACTTTTATCTTTGCTTGTTTAGTGCCTTCGCATTTATTGTCTAGGGAAGGAGTTTTCAAATCAGATTTCAGGAGGTTATCTAATGAGGGTGTTAAAAACTCCATCTTTCTTTTCACTAACCACTAAATAAAATTAAACATTTTCAGTTATGAATTTAAGTGGCAACAAACAAAGGTAATGTTAGTGACATCTGAAGCTTTTCCACAATAGAAACATATTTACATATATAAACACATATTTATATATACACATGTATTATATATATTTATATATATATTTAATTGTATATATCTCAAAATGTCATTTACACTGATCACTATTTTTAATTATAGCAGCTGTTAATTTTATCATCAGATCTTGTTATTTAATGTATAGATAAAAGACATATATGTTGTTGTTTAAGCACTAAATCGTGTTCAAAACATTTGTAACCCCATGGACTGTAGCCCACCAGGCTCCTCTGTCCATGGGATTTCCCAGGTAGGAATACTGGAGTGGGCTGCCATTCCTTTTTCCAGGAGATCTTCCTGACCCAGAGATTGAACCCATAGCACTGGCAGCAGATTCTTTTCTGAGCCACCAGGGAAACCCGCGTGCCAAGTTGCTTCAATTGTGTCCTACTTTGTGTGACCCTGTGGACTGTGGCCTACCAGGCTCCTCTATTCATGGGATTCTCCAGGCAAGAACACTGGAGTGGGGTGCCATGTCCTCCTTCAGGGAATCTTCCCGACCCCACAGATCAACCTTGCATCTCTTGTATCCCCTGCTTTGGCAGGTGGATTCTTTACCACTAGCACTGCCTGCAAAGCCCAAAAGACATATACTACAACATAATTATTTAATATCATGTTTTATTCACTATGTTTCAATCTATTTGGTTTCCTTTATAGTCTAGTGTATTCTGTTTTAGGCATTTAGAAGCATTGTTCTGAGAGAGGTCCATAGGCTTCACCAGACTGCCCACCAGTTGATGGCACAAAAAACATTATAAGCCCCTGCTGTAATGAGAGTCCAGTCTTTTCTGGGGGACTTCAAGATTGCATAAAGGAGAAATGATGGATTGATAGAGGAGGGACGAAGAAAATGGGAAAAGGTAGAAGGAGAAAAAAAAAACTACGAAAGTGGGAGGGGGAACTAGGAAAGTGGGAGGGAAGAAAATAACAAGAGTTGTGTGAGTTGGTGAAGAAACAGAAGGTGTAAGACTAGGGATAAGGAGAAGCTATGGGCGTTATGGCAGCCCAGTCCAGCATTCTTGCCTGGAGAATCCCATGGACAGAGGAGGCTGGAGGGCTGCAGTTCATGGGGTCACAAAGAGTTGGACACGAGTTAACAGCTAAGCACAGCAAGCATGGAAGTTAAGATAGGAATGAGAATAAAAGAGGATTTTTGAAAGTGTTGGTTTCATTACAAACAGCATCCTCGTGAATATTAAAAAGTACCAGAAATACGATTGGTTTGTTTGCTGCTTTTTCTCTTTCTACTTCTCCTTGTCCTTCCCATCCCCCCTCCCTCCTTCCTTCCTTTCTCTTCTCCTCTTTGACTCTGTTCTGAACTGGGTTATGAGGGCACTGAGATTTATACCTTCAGTGGATCGCCAGTGAAATTCTTTAGGAAAACTTCAAATGAATTAGCCTGGCCTAAAATGCCCTGGAATTGTGTCAGCCTTTCAAATGTATACCCCTTCAGTTCCCAGCATCAGTCCTGTAGGACTGATGCTGGGAACTGAACCAAGTCATACTTTTTACTCCCCATTCCAGTACTCTTGCCTGGAAAATCCCATGGACGGAGGAGCCTGGTAGGCTGCAGTCCATGGGATCTCTGAGTCCGACACGACTGAGCGACTTCACTTTCTTTCACTTTTCACTTTCATGCATTGGAAAAGGAAATGGCAACCCACTCCAGTGTCCTTGCCTGGAGAATCCCAGGGATGGGGGATCCTGGTGGGCTGCAGTCTATGGGGTCGCACAGAGTCGGACACGACTGAAGTGACTTAGCAGCAGCAGCAGCATACTTTTTACTGTCCCTTGACCATTCCCAAGCATATCTTACAAATATGCCTCTGCTATTTCAAGATTCTCTGCCTGAATTCTCTCCTTTCAACCTTTTCCCCATTTTTACCAATGACATAGTCCCAACTCTTCTATACCCATAAAACCTTCTGTAACAACTACACTATCAGTAGCCAGCAAACTTACTCTGGAAAATACAAAATGTAATAAATATTTTAGGTGTTGTGTACTTAATCAAGTCTCTGTTACAACATCTCAATTCTGCTCATCTAACAGAAAAGAGACCATAAAAATATATAAATGGATGAATGTGGCTATATTCCAATAAAATTTTATTTACAAAACAGGTGGTTGGCCAGATTTGGCCCATGGGTGGTAGTTTTTTGACCTCTGCTCCAAATCACTGCAGCTTTTCTTTTATCTGAATTCTACTAACAGCTATTTTTTATAACCACTCATTTAGTTCTATTTATAGCCTTATGCTGCTGCTGCTGCTAAGTCGCTTCGGTCATGTCCGACTCTGTGCGACCCTGTAGATGGAAGCCCACCAGGCTCCCCTGTCCTTGAGATTCTCCAGGCAAGAACACTGGAGTGGGTTGCCATTTCCTTCTCCATTATAGCCTTATAGTGTTAGTTATATTTTCTACTATAAGTTTCTTCAGAGAGAAATCTGATGCTGTGGACGCTATTGTTGAAGAAATATATGAACAAAGAATTGCAAGTCAGTGAAATAAAATGTGCTAGATCTAACACATTTTGAATAAGTATTTCTAGCCCCCTATGTCTGTAAATAATACAGCTTCAATCATGTATAATTGTCAATTTAGACAAACCAATCCCCATACTGTCAAGGAACACTCAGAGCTTTTCAAAAACACTGATATCGTTGGCTTGCATTACAGAGAAAAATTAATAATATTTTTTCCTACCGTGAAATTTTTTCCAAATTTTTGTATCTAATTTAAAAAACTCATTAAAATTACATTATCTGTTTCACTGATATGTTTAAGTGAATTTTACTAAATGGTTTATTATTATATTTGTCATAAATGCTGTTACTTCTCAGAAAGATGGAATTTGGAATTTAAAAAAAGCCTAGATAAAGCCTAGATTTGAGACCCAGCTCCATCCATTAGCTCCGTGACATCAGGTAAATCATTTAATACTTAAGATCTTTACTTTACTTTTTTATAATGACAGGATAATACATGTATTCACTGCCCTAAAATGAACAATGAATGTGTAAGTCCTTTGTAATGGGTGAAATAATGTAACTCCCACTTTCTGTTGTTAAAAATGCTATTTTTGCTTTAAGGATCTTTTCCTTCAGTGTATTAAAAAAAAACAAACAAACTGCTTCTCGAATAGAGTTTAGGGCTGCTGCTGCTGCTGCTAAGTCGCTTCAGTCGTGTCCAACTTTGTGCGACCCCCATAGGGGACAGCCCACCAGGTTCCCCCATCCCTGGGATTCTCCAGGCAAGAACACTGGAGTGGGTTGCCATTTCCTTCTCCAAAGCATGAAAGTGAAAAGTGAAAGTGAAGTCTCTCAGTCATGTCCGACTCTTAGCAACCCCATGGACTGCAGCCTTCCAGGCTCCTCCATCCATGGGATTTTCCAGGCAAGAGTGCTGGAGTGGGGTGCCATTGCCTTGGTAGTCTATTGATTTGGTATTCTGGTAGCACTTTGGTCTGGGCTTTCCAGGTGGTGCTAGTGGTAAAGACCCTTCCTGCCAATGCAGGAGACATAAGAGATGTTGGTTCCATCCCTGGGTAGGGAAGATCCCCTGGGGAAGGGCACGACTACCCACTCCAGTATTCTTGCCTGGAGAATCCCATGGACAGAGGAGGCTGGAGGACTTCAGTCCAAAGGGTCACAAAGAGTTGGACATGACTTAAGCAACTGAGCATGCATGTCAGGCACAGCACTTGGTCCACAGCCTAAGTAAAAGGAACTTGTTGGAACTAAATGAAAAATAATTCAAGGTCAAATCAGGAACTCTATCCCTCAAGGTTTAAATTGATTCAAGAAAGTGTGAGAAATTCAATCCATTGACTATGAAAGTACCTAAGTGGGTCTAGATTAAATGGAGTAGATGGGAAATAACACTAGAAATGCAGAAAAGACATATCCTAGTGTTTGGCAGAAAACTTGACTTGATTCTGGAGAATCATTTGAGAGCAATCAGAAAAATTGTAAACAGGCCTCAACTCTGCCAGGAATAAAGGATGGGGATGAGCCACAGCTGGAAAAAAACTTAAATACTGGAACTAGGCTTTTCCAGAACATCACATTTTCTGAGGAAGAGGATAAGTGTGGATGGGCAGGACCTGCTGAGAAGCCTATTATATCAGTTGGCAGGGGTAGAACATGTCTACATGTTGCTAGAGTTGGTGTAATACAGTGGAAAGAGCAGAGTTCTGGAGCTAGGCAGTTTGAATCTCAGATTTGTTCCTTTGCTAACTCTGTGATGTCAGTTTTCCAAAAACCTCATGCTCTTCATCTTGTAGATATTTGTGAAGAAAGTAGGTAATGCAGGGCCTGGGATGTAGAATGCATTAAATAAATGTTAGTTCTTTTTAAGACAGTCAGCATAATGTATTTAAGACAGTAAAATTTGTTTCCAATCAACTTTCTGCTTTCATGAAGGTTTCTCAGAATTTGCAAGACTGACATACAATGTTTGAGCAGATTTTAGGTGGCCCATTGAATTTTAAGGGTAGCTGGAAGAAATTAGACGGGATAAAAAACATCTAGATTTTAAAGAATTTTTTTTTTTTTTAGTATTTGTTTTTAATTGTAGTTTGAGAAAGACTGATTTCCTGGTTTGAGATAAGTATGTGCATGTGTGCACATGTCTGTGCACAAGTACGCACATGTATGCACTCAGTCTGAGCAACCCCATGGCCTGTAGCCTGCCAGGCTTCTCTGTTCATGGAATTCTCCAGGTGACTATACTGGAGTGGGTTGCCATTTCCTCCTTCGAGGATCTTCCCCACCCAGGGACTGAACTTGTGTCTCTTGCATTCTTTACCACTGCCACCTGGGAAGCCCCGTGGATAAGGAAACCTGTTTAAAAATGTGTTAATTTATGCGTATTGACTGCAACCACTTCTTGGATTCAATGTAAACTGAAAATTTGAAAGACTAGTTTGAGTGTCCTTGTTACACAACAATTTTACATCTGTTAACTTAGAATTCCATACATAGATTTCCATTTTTCATTTCTGTCTCCTAGACACTAATTATAAATAGACTTATTAGGAATAGCTTCTATATTCATTTCCTACAATTTTGAAGTTTATTTCCTTTTTTGTGGCCTTCTGTTACAGTCTATGAACTTAATTATTAAGTTTAAATTATTATTTTCTTAAAAGCATCTGTGTTTTTTTAAACTTTGTTTTTATTTAATATTTTAGCACTTTGAGGTAGATATGTTGTTCGATGTATAACAAGTTATGTAAGTGGAAATGTTATACAGTATTTTAATAGAATATAAATTCTGAAAGAGATGGGAATACCAGACCAACTGATCTGCCTCTTGAGAAATTTGTATACAGGTCAGGAAGCAACAGTTAGAACTGGACATGGAACAACAGACTGGTTCCAAATAGGAAAAGGAGTACGTCAAGGCTGTATATTGTCACCCTGCTTAGTTAACTTATATGCAGAGTACATCATGAGAAACACTGGACTGGAAGAAACAAGATTGCTGGAAGAAATATAAATAACCCGAGATATGCAGATGACAGCACCGTTACGGCAGAAAGTGGAGAGGAACTCAAAAGCCTCTTGATGAAAGTGCAAGAGGAGAGTGAAAAAGTTCGCTTAAATCTCAACATTCAGAAAACAAAGATCATGGCATCTGGTCCCATCACTTCATGGGAAATAGATAGGGAAACAGTGGAAACAGTGTCAGACTTTATTTTTCTGGGCTCCAAAATCACTACAGATGGTGACTGCAGCCATGAAATTAAAAGACGCTTACTCCTTGGAAGGAAAGTTATGATCAACCTAGATAGCATATTGAAAAGCAGAGACATTACTTTGCCAACAAAGGTCCGTCTACTTAAGGCTATGGTTTTTCCTGTGGTCATGTATGGATGTGAGAGCTGGACTGTGAAGAAAGCTGAGTGCTGAAGAATTGATGCTTTTGAACTGTGGTGTTGGAGAAGACTCTTGAGAGTCCCTTAAACTGCAAGGAGATTCAACCAGTCCATTCTGAAGGAGATCAGCCCTGGGATTTCTTTGGAAGGAATGATGCTAAAGCTGAAACTCCAGTACTTTGGCCACCTCATGCGAAGAGTTGACTCATTGGAAAAGACTCTGATGCTGGGAGGGTTTGGGGGCAAGAGGAGAAGGGGATGACAGAGGATGAGATGGCTGGATGGCATCACTGACTCAATGGATGTGAGTCTCAGTGACCTCCGGGAGTTGGTGATGGACAGGGAGGCCTGGCGTGCTGTGATTCATGGGGTCGCAAAGAGTCGGACACGACTGAGCAACTGATCTGATCTGATTGTTGCTGTGTATTAATTAGACCTGGGGTTGTTTTAGTTGAAGACAGTAACTTTTGCTACTTTCAGCAGAATGGGAGTTACTAGAGAATATTACATTGCTCAGAGAATCATTGAAAGATCTGAAGAAATAGGCTTTACATTTTCAGAAACAATAGAACCTCACTTCTAATTGGCCTGATAGTGATTGCTATTGCTACCACCAACTGCAAAACAATGCCAGCACACCAGCAAAATTGATGCCTAGCTTCCTGCTTTTCGTAGCTCACTTTCAAATTAAAGTCTCCACAGGTACTTCTAACTGATGGAACTTAAGGCACATGTCTGCACCCCAAAGGCAAATAGAAAGTATTTTTTTCTAAAATTTTAACCCAGGAGTGTAGGATTCAAAATATAGGAACCTATCAAATGTGGAGAGATATTCAGAGAGATATTCAGAGTTTTTACTCTTGTAAAAACTCCCTGAATGACATTAGACCAAGCACTCTGCTCGGTCTTCCCAATAGCAATGGAGAAAACTGTCATAAAAGTGTATTTGAAATCAGGGGGAAAAACTCTTATTTATATAGTTTTCTTTCCATTTTTAGGACTCATGTAAATATACTTTATGTAAACATTTCCAAAATTGAATTTCTCCTTCTGGCCTGCTCCCCATCCATCCACTGCTGCTCATCATTCTTTCTTAGCTCAGTAAATGGCATCGTTATTCACTGAGAGTCAGCCTTGCTTTCTTTCTCTTTCATCACTCTTCCCTCCAATCACAAAGTCTTACCAATTCAGATTTTAAAACACGTATCAAATATATCCACGTCAGTCCATCTGAACTGCCGCACCATTAGACCCAGTTAGCGTTATCTCTTTCACAGGCTATTTGCAGGAGTGTCCTAAGTTTTCTGTCCTCTTTCCCTTGTTTTATTTATTAAAATCACCCCCTTGCCAAAGGAAGTAAGTGCCTTCTGTGATGTGGTTACACGGTACCCATATTTTTCCATACATAACTTTTCCAATTATACTTTTCTACATTTATAATTTAATAATTATTTTCATAAATTATATGTCT
Source organism: Tragelaphus eurycerus (assembly GCA_935064755.1). Taxonomy (NCBI): domain Eukaryota; kingdom Metazoa; phylum Chordata; class Mammalia; order Artiodactyla; family Bovidae; genus Tragelaphus; species Tragelaphus eurycerus. The sequence continues at coordinate 65,827,438 of CAKXYN010000004.1, read as the reverse complement.
TTTCCACTGAACTGTAAGCTTCTGGAAAGCAGGGACTGTGATTTTCACTGATACATTTTTAGGTATAATATAAACATAGTTTTTAAAATCTAAGAAGGAAGTTAACATTGCATACTAACTTTGGAAGATTAAATTTTGCAAAGGTTTTTCTCCACAGCTTTAAAGGTCCTGAAGACTCTGTGTTGCTGTTGTTAGTCATTAAGTCGTGTTTGACTCTTTTGCAAGCCCATGGACTACAGCCCACCAGGCTCCTCTGTCCATGGGATTTCCCAGGCAAGAATTTCCCAGGCAAGAATACTGGAGTGGGTTGCCATTTCCTTCTCTAGGGGGTCTTCCCAACCTAGGAATCAAACCTAAGTCTCTTGGCAGGTGGAGTCTTTACTACTGAACCACTAGGGAGGCTCTTAAAGAGAATCTTTACTCAATGCTTAATGCTTTACTCAATGCTCAAAGCTTAAGTAAGCTCAATGCTTAATCTTTTGAAGAAAGGACACTATTTTTAATATCAATATCAAGGAAGAGACCAGGAAGAAAACTTATTCATCCTAGATAGACCAGCACATGGCTTTTGTTCATAAATGGGCCTCCATGACTACTTAAACCAGAGTTACCTACAATGGAAATTTTATTCTTTTTTTCCGTATTTCTCCACTGTGTCACCAATATGTGGGTTCTGTAAAAGAGATGCTCAATTTCTGTTTATCAGTGACATTTGTACACGATTCTTCCTTTTCCAGTCCCAAGCAAATGCCTTATGCAGTGGCTATGAATTGCTGTACTGCACCGACTCTCCCCAGTACAACTAATGTAGGGAAACAAAAGTTGTGCTTCTCCTCGGCAGTGCGTTCATGCGAACTAAGTTCTCCCCTCCTTCCTTGTGCCTTCACTCCCCCTATACCCACCATTTTGTATTTATGAGGAATGAAAGCATGACCCAGCCTGTTTCTTTGGAATTTATTATTCTGACTGCAAGGCACCTGCTTCCTGCTGCTCCTTTTGTGTAGAGAGCAGTAAGCCTTCCTTCCATTCGCTTTAAGATGCTTGAAGAATCATGTCAGTAGGATGTAATTAAAAAAGACAAGAGCAGCAGGGAAAATGCCAGGCAATTTACTAAGAGACACAGGGTAAAAACAAGGTTGAGACAAACAAGCTTATATCAGAAGGAATTCTGATTACCACCATGGTTATTATTGGTATTTAACATTTACTGAGCACCAACACGGAATTACACACTGTGCAGAACACAGAATTAGACCCTTTTCTAGCCAGGTAGCCATAATTAAAGAGCTGTGAGATTCTTCTTTTTATTTATTTTTTAATATTTTTATTTTTTGGCTTCACTGCATGGCATGTGAGATCTTAGTTCCCTGACCAGAGTTTGAACCCACCGCCCCCTATACTGGAAGCCTGTTGTCTTTAACCACTGGACCACCAAGGAAGGCCCAGTGCTGTGACGTTCTTCTAAAACTGCTGGTCTTAGGGCATACTCTCCTGCGAGGATTGGAAGCTTGTGATCCTATGCACATCTTGGAACTTTTATAGGGGAAATAAATGAGGTAATCAACTAAAAATGACAATTGATTACAGTGAGAACTCAAGAAGAATTGGTTATACAGAGGGGGAAAGCAGGCTTAATCATTCACAACAGCATTGGGTACCCAAGAGAAGCATCTGGCTTCCTGGAGAATGTGGCTTTTCCATGTATGAAACAGAATTCTTTAGGTTGTGCTTTATTCTCATCAAGTCCCTGCATAAAATACTATTTTAGTTTTTCTTGAGAAAATGTTGTTCAAAGAATTTGAATAATATTATCAAATGTAAATATTTAACCCTAGGCAAGCCAGATAATAGTCCAAGTCCTTTGACTTGGCAGAAGATTATTATTTTTTAATCCCTGTAGATCTTATACCTTAAAGAGTACCTGGTAAATAATAGGTGCTGATAAGATAAGGAGTAGTGAGCAAAAGCAATGAAAACATATTTAAATAACCAAACTGTCAAAACAACTGGGTTCTGAATTTTCCATACAGAAAGCTCTTTAGAAGAAAAAAAAGCCTTTAGTCAACCATACCAAACTGTGGCAGGGCCATAAATTGTAACTGATACAGGCCGTGGCAGTGATGTGACACATTAAAGCCAAGAAATTGTCTTTTTTTGGCAAATAGCAAACTGTTATACTTGCTATTAGCCCAACCTCTGTTAAAGTCTGGTTAATTTCCATTTATTTGTTAATTTTCAGGTCTGGGCTGATTCTTACAAGTGCGTTTTTAGATAAAACTTACTCTCTTTAAGTCCTAAAACTATTTTGGATGGATATCTTTCCAAAATATGTATACATCACTGTTCTTTCCGAAGCAGAACAGATTTTATTCAATTTTAATCTGCACATTCTTAGAGTAATGTTGGAAAATTGGAGCAGATTTAGAAAATAGCTTTCCGCAAACTTCACAGCCCAGGACACAGATCCTGAACTTGTTGCTTTCCCAGCTTGCAACTCTGAGACATTCAAGAATTCCAAATTCCAATCTGGTGTTCCAGGTGGTTTTGAAGGATATTAATTTAGGTAGGAAGATAAAATAGATTTTATTTAATTAGTGGTTTTCTTAAAAAACCTGATTTATGTATTAAATAATTTGGACTCGACTGTGTTCATATTCCTGTCTCATGGTCAGCAAAAGATCGGCTAGACCTGTACCAAACTTGTCCGTATGAGTCATCCTCAAGGAAAACCGAGAAAACGGAGTGTGAGTGTTCATCCATGTCACTATTAGTAAACTCCTTTCCCACTACACCTTTTAATAAATCACAAGTGACTGAGACAAACTTGAGCATTAACCCTGGGCATTTCTGAATCTAGATGGAACTCTTTTTTTTTTTTTTTCAAGTTCTATAAAAAAGAACTGATTTATTATTTGAAGAATTCTTATGATCAATAAGAAAAAGATCAGAAACTCGATAGGAAAATACACAAATATATAATGTGGATAATTCACACACACAAAAGAATTACAATTATTATACATACTCAACCATACTCTTAAATAAAAATAAAATGCCATTATCACCTATCAGATTGGCAAAGATTCAGATTCAAAAGGTTTAGAAATACAATATTGGCAGTTAAGTGTGTAAACCAGTGTATCCTCTTTGGAAAGCAATGTTACAATGGCTATTAAAAGCACTTTAAGGTTAAATGTAATATTCTTAGACTTTGACCACTCTACCAAAAACATCCACCATTTCTGGCTCTAGCCCCTTCTTTTCTTCATAGCATACTACAATTTATAATTATTTGTCTGTTAACTATTTAAAGTCTGTCTCCCCAAGTTAGCATGTAAAATTCTATGATGGCAGGTATCAAGCCTAATTTGCTTTTTGGTTTATCCCTAATATCTGCTATATTGCCTAGTACATGGAAAGCACTTGTATTAGTAAATACCTTCCCTTTGATCCAATAATTCCACTTCTAGGTGGTCATTTTTAGATGACACAAAGCATTCTTTTTCGCCCAATAATTAATGCTATTTTTAGATGAGCATGCTACAGATGATAACCCACATACATTCACAAAGATTTTCCTTACAAGTATTGTATAATAGCAAAATACAAAAAACATCTTAAATATCAAATATAATATGGTTCATCCATAGATTGGAATACTATAAAGTCATTAAAGAGATATATTTATATGCATTGATATAAAACATCTCCAAGCTATGGAGATTCTTCTGTATAGTGTGGTATAAATGGAAATATACATACCTAACAAGAGGGGTTTCACCCAACTCTCTGGGAAAATCTCAAGCTAGTGTGATCCAGTGGCTGGATCCAGTGTGACCCAATGTCAAGCTAGTGTGATCCAGGGTAAAAGTTCCTCTCTACATCAACTCTGCCCTGCCAGATTCTAGAGCCACATCCTTTCACTTTCAGCTCTGTGGGCTTTCCAGGGTCTTGGAAAAGGGGCTTATCCAGATTAGACAGTTTTCATTGGTACTGAAAGTTTGAGTTTGGTCAGATATCACTAGATGACAATAAAGGTCTTATCATAGACCATAAGTGGAGCTTGCTCTAAATGTCTTTCCAGCACTGGTGCTAACCAGTGTCTCCAGGTTAACTCTCTGGTCCACGTGGTCCTTCCTGATCTGATCTTTTCATGAGCTCTACCAACCATCTCTTTATATCTCCTCCTTTTGCTCTTTCTCTTCCTCATCTAGCTGGACCTAATCTACTCGTTGGAATACCCAAGCACTCTGGATCATTATCTTTTTAATGTCTATTTTTATGGGTAAACCCCAGGACTCTATCCATTCCTTACCCACATAGTCCATAAGGTGAGCAACTGGGCAGATCAGGAGTAAGTCATTCTATTTCCAGGGCAATGATATATCCGGAAGTGGGGGGGGGGGGGGGGCATGTGACCTAAGCTAATCTAATTAGGCTGAGTCTCAGTCGTCTTATTTAGAATGCCAAGACAAAATTTTTCCTTTTCTCTTCATAAGTGGACCAGGAAATACATAACCAAACTCAGGAGCTTTGGCAGCCTATTATTTAAGGGAAACAGGCTAGAAGAAGAAAATGAGACAATAAAACTAACTTTTAACTCTGTTAAATGCAAATCAGAAGTATACACTCAATTGAATCCTTTGTTCGGTTCTCCTGGTTTTCCCTGGGTAAATGAATGGCTCCATGAGGAAAGAAGCCCTGGAAGAAAGAAAAGTCAGAACAACAGGGAAAACAACAACCCTTTAGGTTAATAGCTCCAACTTTTACCCAGCAATACACATGCTTGTACCTAAACAGGACTCATGGATAGATAAAGAAAATACCAAAAAGAGATTTCTTAGGAGGGAAGGATTAGGGATGGGGCTAGAAGACCCACATTTTACTGACTCTCCTCCTATAAGGTTTGAATATTTCTAAAAACACATACACATATCACTTTTTCAGTTAAATTTAACAAAATTGTTAAAGAAATGTCAAAAAGCAGCTTTTTCTTAAGGAACTTACAGTTGGTACAGTAGCACCATAAAGCCTTTTAATTTTGGTCATATAAAGTTGTTGAAAGTCCTGCTATGGAACAAAAGTCCTTATTTATCATCTTTCCCTTTTGTTTTTCGGTACACCATCTCTCGGAAACTAGCTAGAATCTTAGTCTCTCTCTTCCGTCTCTCTTCTTGGTTAAACGATGCAAGGGCTCTCTTCTCATCAGCACTATAGATCTGATTCTCTTTACGCAGGCGCACAGCCTCCATTCTGCGATGTCTGCTACCACTCATAACATAACCTGAGCATTCAAAAGAAGCAATCTCTTCACTTGTCAACCCAATTTCACCTCTTCGTGGGATACGCTTTCCGGCTTTTACATACTCAGCCATAGCTGCACCTTCACCTGGAAGCAGAGCATGGCCATAGTTCAAAGGTTTCTCATCTTGAGAGGTGTGTATAATAGGTGGCTCTGGACCTATTAGATCCATGTTATCTGCAATCTTTGCCTGCTCAATCCAGACGTCTTCTGGCAACTCCCCTTCTGAATCCTTATAGCTTGAGTCACTGGATTCTTTTTTAGTCTTCTTAGTCTTCTTTTTCTTGGACTTTTTAGCTCTGCGTTTCTTTTTCTTCTTGACTTTTTTTGCTCTCCTTTTATCACCAGAGCTGGAATTAGTGTCAGAGTCCGAATCACTGTCACTATTATCAGAATATGTCCTATGTTTTCTTTTGGACTTTTTCTTTCTTTTCTTTTTATTTTTTGAACGACCGCCCTTTTTCCTTTTTTCTTCGGAGCTGGAATCTGAACTGCTACTCTTCTTGGTCTTTACCTCTTCATCCTCAACCGGGGTGTGTTCATCAGAGTCTGGCTCAGGAAATTTTGGAGACAGCCCCCATACCTCAGGAGCTCCCAACTCCCCAATCCTTTCTCTCTCTTTCAGCCGCCTCTGGCGATAGCTTTCCTCCTTCTCTTTCTCACAGTCCTCGGCCCACTGCCTGTCGCCCACATAGTGGTGTTGACGGTAACGGTACCCACCACAGGAGAAAGACGAGGATGAGAAGTCGTAGTTGTGGAGCCCGGGGGGCCGCTCTCGAGACCCAGGGCGGCTAAAGGGGTGAGAAGCTCCAACACCCGATGGACTCCACGAAGGCCTGAGGCCTTCACGGTCGCGTGAGTGAGTACGGCTGACCCAAGGGGAGTGTCTGGCCTGAGCGGATGGCGGGCTCTCGGACGAGCTGCGTCGTTGTCTCCCAGAGCTCGGGGTGTCCTCTGGGTAGCTGGACTGGAACACTGGTGCCATGGGCTGGTCTTTCACACTGCCGGTTACAACAGGGTTCCTGACTGGCCGGAAATTCTCGCCCATGCAGGCGCACTAGCAACGGTCCAGCGCACAACTTCCGCTTCCGGCGGTTGCCAGGCGAAGATCTTAATCCGCGTGTGGGCTGTAAGGTTCCGTTTTAGGTGAGGCTCCAAGGAGGCCTCTTCTGGAGCGCAGATAAAGAGGGCACGGCTAGCAACGGTCCAGCGCACGACTTCCGCTTCCGGCGGTTGCCAGGCGAAGATCTTAATCTAGATGGAACTCTTGAATGCTATCATTTCTCTATTTCTATGGAGTTTGCTCTGTTGGCTATGACCGCATGACCTTTGGACAACAAACGTTAAGAAAGGCAAGCCTTGGAAAAAACAATTTATCAGGGTGAAATCCATACTGCCGTAAATCATGAAGATTTCCCTGAGAGAATTTGCCAGGTTTTTTTTTTTTTGAGGATAAACTGGGATAATCAGTGCTTGCTGTTCACATAACAACAGGATAAAGTGACTGTTTTTTCTCTCTTATGTATAAAAAATGAACAGAAAGCTCTGATTATACCAGATAATTAAGTAGATGGATCTGAATGCCTGTAGTGGCGTTAATGACACGATTTAACCTGAACTTCACCACCTCCATTTTCTTCTTGAGCTCACTGGAGCACTCACTGATAGTCAAATGTAAATGTCAAATTGCTTCTTCTTGATGTCTTGGCTAACTGATACCTGATTTTAAACTGTCCTCAAGACTCAAATTCTAGCCACACAATCTACAATTTCAAGCAGAATCCCCTCCCAAGAAGGAGGCCTGACTTCTCAGGGTTTTTTTCCCTGAAGCTGGGTCATCACCTGAGCATCCACTTTTGCAGTTTGAAAACTTGCAAAACCAAGTCCTGTTCCCATGTTACTTCCTTTTACTTTTAAAAACACTTTCTTCGATTATTATTTGCCAGTGATGTAATGTGAAGAAATAGAAAATATACTGCTTTGAATACAGTCTAGGGGAGATTAAACATTTTCTAATGAACTGTAAACACTTGGAAGGGGTATTGGAAGAACAATTTTCACAGCAAATGAAAATGTGTGAAAATTGTTTTTACTGCATTAGTGTCCACTGCTCCAGTATTTTGAATACTTGCCAACTGTGTGAATAATTAGTGTGGTTTAACAACTAGATGTGTTCATTCGGTTGTGTATGTGAGAAATAAATTTATTCTGCATGGCTTATTTCATCTAATATTCTTATGTATACTAAACATAGTCCAACCAACTGAAATGCTGCTTTGTGATCCTAGATTCATAGGATCTTACATTACACTTAGCTTTCCAATCCATAACTAATTAGTAGCTGTGACAGCTTACACAACAGCCTGCTTTAAAGCAGAGACATCTAGGTGGTAAATCTGAAACAAAAGTCAATTTAATAAAGAAACTTCATTTGATAAGAGTAGGACATGCATGGGGATTTTGTTGTTCTTTCTTTGGCAAATGCAGAAGTGATGTTGTTCAGTCAGACCCACAGCTATAAATTACTGCAAAAATAATTTATAAGTCCCAAAGGTTGCTGCTGACTCTCCCATTGTTGCACTGTGTTCACTTACGAACTGTTTAGTCTTCCTTCAGTTTAACTAGATTGAGCACCCCTTCAGGGAAACTGGAAGACATACTCACCCCTAGTCGATTCTTGAAAAAATCAGTTGAACATGGTAATAATAATAAAACCCTGAGTGTTTTCATGGCACTGGGGACCATGTCCTGATCATGTGCACCATCAGTTGAGTTTCCACTCAGCCATGAGCTTTGAGATGAGGGATACTGTTTCAGTGTCAGCCATCTAACTTTAACCAAGACACTTCAGAAAGCAAAAATGATCTCACATTCTGTTTTATCCCCAAATAACTCTATGGTTGTAAATAAATTTTAAGAAAATATTAAGTGAATGTGGTATAAAGATAGAACTTGAAAAGGATGATTGTGGGTCATCAGAAGCAAATGCTTTGATTAGAGATTGATGTGAGATTCAAAGATCAGTGTTCTGTATTAGATATAATAGTGTTATGTGTTGGCATTGGGCAGAATTCTGCTTTGACTCTGGCTTTGCTCACTGCTAGTTGGCTGACTTTTGGCTGTTATTTAACATCTCTGCACCTTGGTGTCTTCAGAATGCACAATAAAATTTAATAATACTAAGATGGGAATACCAGACCACCTGACCTGCCCCTTGAGAAACCTGTACGCAGGTCAGGAAGCAATAGTTAGAACTGGACATGGAACAACAAACTGGTTCCAAATAGGAAAAGGAGTACGTCAAGGCTGTATACTGTCACCCTGCTTATTTAACTTCTATGCAGAGTACATCATGAGAAATGCTGGGCTGGAAGAAGCACAAGCTGGAATAAAGATTGCCGGAAGAAATATCAATAACCTCAGATATGCAGACGACACCACCCTTATGGCAGAAAGTGAAGAGGAACTAAAAAGCCTCTTGATGAAAGTGAAAGAGGAGAGTGAAAAAGTTGGCTTAAAGCTCAATATTCAGAAGACTAAGATCATGGCATCTGGTCCTATCACTTCATGGGAAATAGATGGGGAAAAGGGAACAGTGTCAGACTTTATTTTTGGGGGCGCCAAAATCACTGCAGATGGTGATTGCAGCCATGAAATTGGAAGACGCTTACTCCTTAGAAGGAACGTTATGACCAACCTAGATAGCATATTGAAAAGCAGAGATATTACTTTGCCAACAAAGGTCCGTCTCGTCAATGCTATGGTTTTTCCAGTGGTCATGTATAGATGTGAGAGTTGGACTGTGAAGAAAGCTGAGCACCAAAGAATTGATGCTTTGGAACTGTGGTGTTGGAGAAGACTCTTGAGAGTTCCTTGTACTGCAAGGAGATCCAACCAGTCCATTGTAAAGGAGCTCAGTTTTGGGCGTTCATTGGAAGGACTGATGTTGAAGCTGAAACTCCTATACTTTGGCCACCTCATGCGAAGAGCTGACTCTTTTGAAAAGACTCTGATGCTGGGAAAGATTGAGGGCAGGAGAAGAAGGGGACGACAGAGGATGAGATGGTTGGATGGCATCACTGACTCGATGGACATGGGTTTGGGTGAACTCCGGGAGTTGGTGATGGACAGGGAGGACTGGTGTGCTGCGCTTCATGGGGTCGCAAAGAGTCGGACATGACTGAGTGACTGAACTGAACTGACTGAACCATGGAGATTCATTGTTAGTATTAAAGGGAATAAGGTTAAGTACCTAGAATAGACTAGATTCTCAGCAAGCCAAAGTTATATTTTCCCATTAATATTAACATAAAGTTAAGAAAATATGTCCTTGCCAAATTTGAATAAATTCTCCCAAAGGGGCTTCCTAGGTGGTGCTAGTGGTAAAGAATCTACCTGCCAATGCAGGAGACACAAAGGACATGGGTTTGATCCCTGGTTCAAGATGATCCCCTGGAGTAGGAAATGGCAACCCATCACAGTTTTCTTGTTTGGAAAATTCCATGGACTGAGGAGCCTGGTGGGTTACAGTCCACGGGGTCACAAAGAGTCGGACATCACTTAGTGACTGAGCACACATTGTCTCTAAATGCGAAGATGCGTTTAAATGGACACATAGCAAGGAATATCTTTTATATCTCTGGTGGGAACATCATACCTCAAAGTTTAGACCATTACAGGTAGGCTTATGAGAGAGCAATCCATTCGGGAACTTTAGTTTAGTCAAAAAGTCATTTCTGTGAACAAATTTAATCTTTTATGTTTTTAATCTTCTCTATAGGCCGGGAACATTTGCGTATTTATTATATTAATGAATATGTTTTGCTTATTCTGGGAATCTGAGTCAGTTTCAGTAAACAGTGAAATTTTAGAAATCATGAAAATACTAAAATATAGATAGACTGGAGTTCCAATGAGTAACCTTTAAGAACAATCTAGGGGACTGCCTGCAAACCAAGCTTGAAATCCTGTCGGAGATAAGGGGACATGGACTCCGACTCTTATTCCCTTTGTGACTCAGCTGAGAGCATTATTTTTGGTTCTCACAAGCATAAGTACACCACATGACTTTTACTGAAAGTGTATTTCATAGTATCTTTCATTTTCATCTTTTTTTCCTCCAGTGTTTATGTATCTCCCATGTCTTTCCCCTTCAGAATCTTCCCTATTCTTGAATAGCCTATACTTTTCCTCCCTTTTAATTCATTAACTTTCTCCTCCATTATCATCTATGAAAGACCATGTCATCATATTGTCAGCAAATCCTTAAGGTTGGGGTTTGAGATTTATGATTCCATCATCAGATCAGATCAGATCAAATCAGTCGCTCAGTCATGTCCGACTCTTTGCAACCCCATGAACCGCAGCACTCCAGGCCTCCCTGTCCATCACCAACTCCCAGAGGTCACTCAGACTCACATCCATCGAGTCAGTGATGCCATCCAGCCATCTCATCCTCTGTCGTCCCCTTCTCCTCCTGTCCCCAATCTCTCCCAGCATCAGAGTCTTCTCCAATGAGTCAACTCTTCGCATGAGGTGGCCAAAATACTGGAGTTTCAGCTTCAGCATCATTCCTTCCAAAGAAATCCCAGGGCTGATCTCTTTCAGAATGGACTGGTAGGATCTCCCTGCAGTCCAAGGGACTCTCAAGAGTCTTCTCCAACACCACAGTTCAAAAGCATCAATTCTTCAGTGCTCAGCCTTCTTCACAGTCCAGCTCTCACATCCATACATAACCACAGGAAAGACCATAGCCTTGACTAAGTGAACCTTTATTGGCAAAGTAATGTCTCTGCTTTTGAATATGCTATCTAGGTTGGTCATAACTTTCCTTCCAAGGAGTAAGCGTCTTAATACCCTGTTTTATCCAGCGATAGTCCTTTACACTGAAATCTAGAAGGAAAACTGTTAGCTAATATTCATATCCTAACCCTTCGCAGTTATTATTCACCCTTGGTATCTCAATGTGTGATAGATACACAGTGAGGATTGCATGACACAACCAAAACTTTCTTGCCAGTCCTCTCTCAAGAAATTGATAAGAAAAGAAGACAGAGAAAAATGAAAGCATTACTTCAGTGAAACACAAAATATCTACTCGATATTTATTTTCATGCAACATGTTCATAAATATATTTCTAGAAAAGGCAAAACTTGAGGGCCTTATAGCTCCTCTAGACTCTTTTAAGGATACTCATCTTCTCTTTAATTTAGGTTGATTGTTAGAATTATTAGCACAAGAAGTAGAGACTTGCTAAATCACTTCCCTGTGATTGCACAGAACAAGACAGAAGATGTTAGGAACGAAGGACTCTTGTGTTGTTTCTTGCACTAATTATTAAGCACATACCTCTCTATTAGCTGTACAAAAGGCATATCTGGTGTCAGTAAGTAAGCCATATGTTCATCAGGCAGGAAGTGTGCAGCACAGTTTCTCTCTTTCTACTGTCAGGAGCACAGTGCTTAAGAGTACAATTTTGGAACAGAAAAGATGCAGAATGCCATGAGGCTGTTGCAGCTACACGAGGCTTGGAGCACTGGAGGTTGAAGAGAGGAAACCACTGTGGTTAAAAGAGCTTCCTAAACAGTACAGGCTGATATTTCATCCCCCTGCCTATTGGCACATCATGTGGAAATAAGGATCAAGCTGAACATGCAAATAACTTCAAAATGTGTATAGTATTATGAGTGACTGCATAGTGCTCTCACCTATTTCCCATTCAACTCATCTTTTTGAGTTAAAAAAGAATAATATGTGGCAGAGAGGCTGTTTGAGAAGCCAGTGATTACAGGGTACATTAACAATAATATCCCAGTTAGAGGCTGGTGGTTTGTTAGCACAGGGAACACCCTCAGCTTTGCTTTGAGCTATTAATTAACCAACCGGTCATTAACTGCTGCCAACAATTGATTTAGAAGGAACTATTGCTTAAATAGCAGGAGGTATTTAAGAGGAAAATAAATTAAAGCAAAAAACTGCTGGATCCTGAGGAAAAAAATAGGAGTTCTTGAAATATAGAGAATAGCTGCAAGGACTCTGTAATTATCAAGTGATAAACAATCATTGGGAAGCGCATTCCTTTATTTTTTTCCAGAAATAGTGACAGTGTCTTATAATCAAGGACACCACTGTCTTTACTAATTGAATGATCTAAAAATGAATGATATTATCAGAAACATAACTGAAGTAGTGAATTGTCATTTTAATGAGTTACCAAAACATTTACACAGATCAGAGCTATACTGTCTTGGCAATGTATTGTGGACATTGAGTTTACAAACAAAATTTTAAAATAAACAAAATGACAGTGTATCTATTGCCCATCAGCTGAATCACAGGATGAACTTACTGCATGACTCCAAGGGCATCATTTTTTTCATCATTTGTCCTTGGGTTAGTTTATTTTAAAGGCAATGGCCTCTCCTGATGATTCTCCTTACGTTAAGAATCAAGTTTATGGGGGTTATTGGTTTTGGTGTAAAGAAGCAATAAGAAAAGGGGCTTCCAAGGTAGTACTAGTGGTAAAGAACCCATCTGCCAGTGTGGCAGACATAAGAGATGGCGGGTTCGATCTGTGGATTGGGAAGATTCCCTAGAGGAGGGCATGGCAAGCCACTCCAGTATTCTTTTTTTTTTAAATTAATTAATTTATTTTAATTGGAGGCTAATTACTTTATAATATTGTGGTGGTTTTTTGTCATATGTTGACATGAATCAGCCACATATGTCCCCCCACCCAAATCTCCCACCTACCTCACTTCTCATCCCATCCCTCTGGGTTGTCCCAATGCACCGGCTTTGAGTGCCCTGTTTCATGCATTGAACTTAGATTGGTGATCTATTTTACATATGGTGATATGCATGTTTCAATGCTATTCTCTCAAATCATTCCACACTTGCCTTCTCCCACAGAGTCCAAAAGTCTGTTCTTTATATCTGTGTCTCTTTTGCTGTCTCGCATATAGGGTCATCATTACCATCTTTCTAAATTTCATATATATGCATTAATATACTGTATTGGTGTTTTTCTTTCTGACTTACTTCACTCTATATAATAGGCTCCAGTTTCATCTACCTCATTAGAACTGACTCAAATGTGTTCTTTTAAATAGCTGTGTAATGTTCCATTGTGTGTATATACTACAACTTTCTTATCTATTCGTCTGCCAATGGACATTTAGGTTGCTTCCATGTCCTAGCTATTGTAAACAGTGCTGTGTTGAACACTGGGGTACACATGTCTCTTGCAATTCTGGTTTCCTTGGTGTGTATGCAATGGGATTGCTGGGTCATATGGCAATTCTATTTCCAGTTTTTTAAGGAATCTCTGCACTGTTCTCCATAGTGGCTGTACTAATTTGCATTCCCACTAACAGTGTAAGAAGGTTCCCTTTTCTCCACACTCTCTCCAGCATTTATTGTTTGTAGACTTTTTGATAGCAGCCATTCTGACTGGCATGAGATGGTCTTTATTGTGGTTTTGATTTGCATTTCTCTGATAATGAGCATCTTTTCATGTGTTTGTTAGCCATCTGTATTTCTTCTTTGGGGAAATACTTGTTTAGTTCTTTGGCCCATTTTTTGACTGGGTTGTTTATTTTTCTAGAATTGAGCTGCATGAGCTGCATGTATATTTTTGAGATTAATTCTTTGTCAGTTGCTTCGCTTGCTATTATTTTCTCCTGTTCTGAAGGTTGTCTTTTTACCTTCCTTAGAGTTTCCTTCATTGTTCAAAAGCTTTTAAGTTTAATTAGGTCCCTTTTGTTTATTTTTGCTTATATTTCCATTACTCTGGGAAGTGAGTCATAGAGGGTCTTGCTGTGATTTATGTCAGAGAGTGTTCTGCCTATATTTTCCTCCAGGAGTTTTATAGTTTCTGGTCTTACATTTAGATCTTTGATCCATTTTGAGTTTATTTTTGTGTATGGTGTTAGAAAGTGTTCTTTCTAGTTTCATTCTTTTACAGGTGGTTGACCAGTTTTGCCAGCACCACTTGTTAAAGAGGTGATCTTTATCCGATTATATATTTTTGCCTGCTTCGTCAAAGATAAGGTGTCCATGGGTGCATGAATTCATCTCTGGGCTTTCTATTTTGTTCTACTGATCTATATTTCTGTCTTTGTGCCAGTATCATAATGTCTTAATGACTATAGCTTTGTAGTATAGTCTGAACTCAGGTAGGTTGATTCTTCCAGTTCCATTCTTCTTTCTCAAGATTGCTTTGGCTGCTTGAGGTTTTTTGTGTTTTCATACAAATTGTGAAATTATTTGTTCTAGTTCTCTGAAAAATACCATTGGTAGCTTGATAGCGATTGCATTGAACCTATAGATTGCTTTGGGTAGTATACTCATTTTCACTATATTGATTCTTCTGATCCAGGAACATGGTATATTTCTCCGTCTATTTATGTCATCTTTGATTTCTTTCATCACTGTTTTATAGTTTTCTATATATAGATCTTTTGTTTCTTTAGGTAAATTCATTCCTAAGTGTTTTATTCTTTTTATTGCAATGGTGAGTGGATTGTTTCCTTAATTTCCCTGTTTTCTCATTGTTAGTGTATAGGAATGCAAGGGATTTCTGTGTTATCCTGCAACTTTACTATATTCATTGATTAGCTGTAGCAGTTTTCTGGTGGTATATTTAGGGTTTTCTGTGTAGAGTGTCATATCATCTGCAAACAGTGAGACTTTTACTTCTTTTCCAATCTGGATTCCTTTTATTTCTTTTTCTTCTCTGATTGCTGTGGCTAAAACTTCCAGTACTCTGTTGAATAGTAGTGGTGAGAGTGGGCACCCTTGTCTTGCTCCTGACTTTAGAGGAAATGCTTTCAATTTGTTTCCACTGAGGATAATGTTTGCTGTGGGTTTATCATATATGACTTTTATTATGTTGAGGTTTGCTCCTTCTATGCCTGTTTTCTGGAGAATTTTTATCATAAATGGGTGTTGAATTTTGTCAAAGGCTTTCTCTGCATTTATTGAGATAATCATATGGTTTTTACCTTTCAGTTTGCTAATCCACTCCAGTATTCTTACCCGGAGAATCCCATGGACATAGGAATCTGGAGTGCCCTAGTCCACAGGGTTGCAAAGAGTCAGACACTACTGAAGCAATTTAGCATGCATGCATTTAATGCTATAAGAGATGATTTCATTTGAGAGTATTCTGCTTCTTTAGAAGCATTTTGGTAATTTGTGGGGAATTTTTGTTTATCACAATATGTAGGAAAGGGATTGTCAGTTGCTACTGATGTTTACCAGACAGGCATCTAGGGAATATACATATAAAGTATTTTTTGTACATTTTTAACATATACCAAATTTCCCAGGCATGGCAAACACCATGAATACCAATAAAATACTGTTCTTTGTTTTGTTTGGGAATTTCCCAAGAGTGATTTGCAATTTTAGAAGCTCACTTGACTGACAACAGTGCTATTTGTGGTATCAGGACTGCTAACAGGTACACATATTTCAGTTTGTTTTGTATCTGTCACAGTCAATACATACAGGCAGTCCTTGCTTTACACAGCACGCATGTTAATTGAAACTTGTGCATATTGGAGCTGTGGCCTCCCTCTGCATGATTCTGAAATGCACGGTTTCATTTAATGTAGTGAAGCAAGGACTGTGTGATGCGAGGTCTATCTGTGATAAGATTCAAAAATTAGAGATTTCCTTAACAGATTGCCTTAGAATTAATGGGCTTCCAGGAGGTGCAGTGGTAAAGAATCCACCTGCCAATGCAAGAGACACAAGAGACGCAGGTTTGATCTTGGGTTGGAAGATCCCCTGGAGTGGGAAACAGTAACCCACTCCTGTATTCTTGCCTGGAAAATCCCATGGACAGAGGAGTCTGGCAGGCCGTACAGTCCATGGGGTTACAAACATGACTGGGGTCAGTCAGATACGACTGAGCTACTAAGCATGCACACTTTAAATTAACATTATTAGATGAGTAGATAGACAAATGGAGAAGGCAATGGCACCCCACTCCAGTACTCTTGCCTGGAAAATCCCATGGATGGAGGAGCCTGGTAGGCTGCAGTCCATGGGGTCGCTAAGAGTCGGACACGACTGAGCGACTTCACTTTCACTTTCAGATAGACGAAATATTATGAAAGAATATCATGAAGTTTTGTGAATAAAATCTGCTTTAAAATTTCTTTTTTTCCATCACATACTCTTTAAATGTTGAAGTCAGATGATAAGAATCATGAAAATTACATGAAAATAATTTGTTTATTTATGTTTGTAATGCTTCTTGGCTTGACTGTGACTTGTTATATTACTTCTTCTTTTTTCCATTCCACCATCAATTTTCCATTGCTTATTGAAGGATGTGACTTCCATGATTGTGATGGTTAATTTTATGAAGGGTGATTTTGAATTGGATTAATGTTTAAACTGGTGAAATGGGGGTAAGACAGATTGCTCTTCATAATGTGAGTGGGCCTTATCTAAGTAGTTGAAGTTCTGAATAGAACAAAAAGACCAGTCTCCCTGAGCAAAAGGAAATTCTTCAGCAGACTGTCTTCATATTTCACCCATACCATTGACTCTCGTTGGTCTCCAGATTGCCAGCTCACACTGCTGCTTTGGTCTTGTCATCCTCCATAATCAAGTGAGCCATTTTTGTGAGCCATTCTTTGTAACACACACACACATACACCATCCTGTTGTTTCTGTTTCTCTAGAGAACCTTGACTTATAAAATGATTTTTTTTAAATTGACAGTATTGACAGTAGGTGTTTTGTTTTTTTTTTTTTTCTGGTGTATGGCAGTGTGATTTTAACACATATATAGCTTCAGTGTGACCACCACTATAATCAGGAAACAGAATAGCTCCATTACTCGAAAAACTCCCTCAAAATGCTGCTTTAGTCATAACCTTCCCCTACTCTGAACCCCTGACAGTGAGTAATCTGTTTTCTGACAAGGTCAATATGGTTTTTGTCTTTTACTCAGGATAATGCTTTTAAGATTCAACTAAATTGTTATATGTACCAGTGGTCTGTTCCTTTCTATTGCTAAGCAATACTCCATTGTATGCCCAAGGTCTTTTTGTATATAAGAGATATATTTATGCATTCATATGTCTGAAATTTTAAAATGAGATATGTTTTCTGTAATAATATTTTTTTACTCTCCATAATATGTTATAAAAAGTGAGTTATTCTGAAATAAGTTATGTCAGGTCCAGCTTATTTGTGAAAAAATATATTTTTATATTTTCTTTTATGGACAGTCTGTAATTTATCTTATTATGTTGCTGCCATCTTAGTAAGATTATTTTTTCTTTGTCATGTTAACAGTTCTGCTCTGTTATTATATGTCTTATCACTGATTTCTAGTCAATGATAAGACAAGAGGCTTAAGACATGATTTCTATTCAGAGATCCAAAGCCTGAACTTTTTCTGAACTTTCCTTGTCTTCTTTATTTGAATTATGTAGATGTCTTCAAGTGTGTTCACACATATTGAAACACGTTATAATAATGTTGAAATATATATTAACTTGTAAATTACTCTCATTTTATTAACATTTCTCCTTCTTTTAATATTTAGCATATTGCTTAGAATTTTTTTAAAGTTATATGGTTACTGGGTCATAACATGAATTTCATTTTAACATATTAAAGAACAAATTTTTCTAAGTACGGACAGTAGGACAAATAGTTATGAGAACCACGGCTTATACCTTCAGCGACTTACTTTTTCCCCTTCTTCTCCAGGGACATTAGCACCTCCTAGGGGAAGGCAATGGCACCCCACCCCAGTACTTTTGCCTGGAAAATCCCATGGATGGAGGAGCCTGGTAGGCTCCAGTCCATGGGGTCGCTAGGAGTCGGACACGACTGAGCGACTTCACTTTCACTTTTCACTTTCATGCATTGGAGAAGGAAATGGCAACCCACTCCAGTGTTCTTGCCTGGAGAATCCCAGGGACAGGGGAGCCTGGTGAGCTTCCGTCTATGGAGTTGCACAGAGTCGGACACGACTGAAGCGACTTAGCAGTAGCAGCAGCAGCAGTTTGACTAGATGATTTCTAATTTCCCTTTGCATTTAGAGAATTTAGAATACGTATTATATGCATGAATGTGTTTTTTTTCCATTCATGTTCTATCAGTCAGCTTAATTTGCGTTATTTTTCAATAATAAACAGCTCTTAAATCTTAATGGCTTTCAATAACAAGATTATTTCTTGCTCATGTTACACTCTGGGTCAACTATTTTGTCTTCGTGCTGAAACCCAGGACGAAAGAGTGGATCTGGTATGTGCTGATCTTACCTAACAGTAGAGAGAAAAGAGCAATGGTGGACCAAATGATGCTTCAGGTTTTTTCTGAACGTGTTTCATGTTAATTCCACCTACATTTCATTGACTAAAAGAATCATGTGGTCAAGCCTGAAGTATCTTCTTATTAGGGAAAGTCAGCAAATACTTCTGAATAGTGATACAGTTTACCACATGTCACTTGCAAGTACTAATATTACTTTATTTTTACTCTATTATTATTTGAACTATGAGCATATATGCAGCTTATAGTTCATAAAAGAAGAAAGAAAGTCGCTCAGGTGTGTCCAACTCTTTGGGACCCCATGGACTGTAGCTAACCAGGCTCTTCCGTCCATGGGATTTTTCAGGCAAGAGTCCTGGAGTGGGTTGCCATTTCCTTCTCCAGGGGATCTTCCCGACCCCGGGATTGAACCCGGGTCTCCTGCATTGTAGGCAGACACTTTACCATCTGAGCCACCAGGGAAGTCCAAGTAGTTCATTAGATCAGATCAGGATGTCGCTTAGTCGTATCTGACTCTTTGCAAACCCATGAATCGCAGCACGCCAGGCCTCCCTGTCCATCACCAACTCCCGGAGGTCACTCAGACTCAAATCCATAGAGTCAGTGATGCCATCCAGCCATCTCATCCTCTGTCGTCCCCTTCTCCTCTTGCCCTCAATCCCTCCCAGCATCAGAGTCTTTTCCAATGAGTTAACTCTTTGCATGAGGTGGCCAAAGTACTGGAGTTTCAGCTTTAGCATCATTCCTTCCAAAGAAATCCCAGGGCTGATCTCCTTCAGAATGGACTGGTTGGATCTTCTGGCAGTCCAAGGACTCTCAAGAGTCTTCTCCAACACCATAGTTCCAAAACATCAATTCTTCGGCGCTCAGCCTTCTTCACAGTCCAACTCTCACATCCATACATGACCACTGGAAAAACCATAGCCTTGACTAGGCAAACCTTTGTTGGCAAAGTAATGTCTCTGCTTTTCAATATGCTATCTAGGTTGGTCGTATCTTTCCTTCCAAGGAGTAAGCGTCTTTTAATTTCATGGCTGCAGTCACCATCTGCAGTGATTTTGGAGCCCAGAAAAAGAAAGTCTGACACTGTTTCCACTGTTTCCCCATCTATTTCCCATGCAGTGATGGGACCAGATGCCATGATCTTCGTTTTCTGAATGTTGAGCTTTAAGCCAGCTTTTTCACTCTCCACTTTCACCTTCATCAAGAGGCTTTTTAGTTCCTCTTCACTTTCTGCCATAAGGGTGGTGTCATCTGCATATCTGAGGTGATTGATATTTCTCCCGGCAATCTTGATTCCAACTTGTGTTTCTTCCAGTCCAGCGTTTCTCATGATGTACTCTGCATATAAGTTAAATAAACAGGGTGACAATATACAGCCTTGACGTACTCCTTTTCCTATTTGGAACCAGTCTGTTGTTCCATGTTCAGTTCTAACCGTTGCTTCCTGACCTGCATACAAATTTCTCAAGAGGCAGGTCAGGTGGTCTGGTATTCCCATCTCTTTCAGAATTCTCCACAGTTTATTGTTATCCACACAGTCAAAGGCTTTGGCATAGTCAATAAAGCAGAAACAGATGTTTTTCTGGAACTCTCTTGCTTTTTCCATGATCCAGCAGATGTTGGCAATTTGATCTCTGGTTCCTCTGCCTTTTCTAAAACCAGCTTGAACATCAGGAAGTTCACGGTTCACATAGTGCTGAAGCCTGGCTTGGAGAATTTTGAGCATTACTTTACTAGCATGTGAGATGAGTGCAATTGTGTAGTAGTTTGAGCATACTTTGGCATTGCCTTTCTTTGGGATTGGAATGAAAACTGACCTTTTCCAGTCCTGTGGCCACTGCTGAGTTTTCCAGATTTGCTGGCATATTGAGTGCAGCACTTTCACAGCATCATCTTTCAGGATTTGAAATAGCTCAACTGGAATTCCATCACCTCCACTAGCTTTGTTCATAGTGATGCTTCCTAAGGCCCACTTGACTTCACATTCCAGGATGTCTGGTTCTAGGTCAGTGATCACACCATCATGATTATCTGGGTCGTGAAGCTCTTTTTTGTACAGTTCTTCTGTGTATTCTTGCCACCTCTTCTTAATATCTTCTGCTTCTGTTAGGTCCATATCATTTCTGTCCTTTATCGAGCCCATCTTTGCATGAAATGTTCCTTTGGTATCTCTGATTTTCTTGAAGAGATCCCTAGTCTTTCCCATTCTGTTGTTTTCCTCTATTTCTTTGCATTGATTGCTGAAGAAGGCTTTCTTATCTCTTCTTGCTATTCTTTGGAACTCTGCATTCATATGCTTATATCTTTCCTTTTCTCCTTTGCTTTTTGCTTCTCTTCTTTTCACAGCTATTTGTAAGGCCTCCCCAGACAGCCATTTTGCTTTTTTGGATTTCTTTTCCATGGGGATGGTCTTGATCCCTGTCTCCTGTACAATGTCACGAACCTGATTCCATAGGTCATCAGGCACTCTATCTATCATATCTAGGCCCTTAAATCTATTTCTCACTTCCACTGTATAATCATAAGGGATTTGATTTAGGTCATACCTGAATGGTCTAGTGGTTTTCCCTACTTTCTTCAATTTAAGTCTGAATTTGGCAATAAGGAGTTCATGGTCTGAGCCACAGTCAGCTCCTGGTATTGTTTTTGCTGACTGTACATGTTAAATGACTATATGAGTTAGGCACTATCTTAAGAGTTTTGTATCTTCTTTATTTTAACTTTCCCATAAGTAACCATAAGAGATAGCTAATATTTGTAGTGGAGAATAATTTGCAAAAATTCAGCTTTATCTTTAATTTTATATAATCCTAGCCCATGGACTCTCAGTAAACTGTTTAGGAGCTATTTTTCATGGTTCCCTTTTTAATTGTAAGCTTATAGATGTGTCTAGGCAATTTATTAAATACTCTAAAGAAAAACATGTCACAAGCATTTAGGTACTTCATAGAATTTTTTTCTCATTAATTTCTCCGTAGAGCTAGAAGTGTTCTGAAGAGTGAAACCATCTTTGAATCTTGATGGTAGCTGATGCTATCATTGTCCGGTCCATATCTTCTCTGAATGCCCACCAGAGTGCTCCTAGTTGTTAGCTTGTTGACCTTTGGCCTTCGGCTTTTTCTCTAGTGACAGGAGTCCACTGGCCTATGTGCAAGACAGGTAGGAAGTGCCCAGGAGATAGCAACCTTGCCCCTGGGCTGAAGTGACTTTGAGACATGGCCTACACTAGCTCCCAGAGTTCTTGGTGGGGTTGAGCTCCACTGTCCTGAGCAGTAACCTACATAGTAACCCCTTTTGTTACTTTCCTTTCCTCCTCATCTCACTTACCTACTCCTCTTACTGGTACTTTCTGGAATCATTCAAGTTCACTCAAAGTCTTTACATTCATACCTTTTACCTAAGGGTCTGTTTCTGGTAAAACCTGATCTAACATGCTTATCATGTGGGTTAAAGCCTGGTAAGTAATAGGTGCTTTGTGAATGTTTATTGTAATGGTTAGAAGAAGTAGGAAAGGGAGTAAATATTTTCATGAGAAATATTGTTCAGTGGACACATGTAAAATGAGTTTTTGAATTTAGTATTTCTTGGGGATTCTCTGGCAGTCCACTTTTAAGATTTGGTGATCTCACTGTTAGGGCCCGAGGTTTGATTCCTAGTTGGTGAACTAAGATCCCACAAGGGATGAAGTGCGGTCAATAAATAAATAAATAAATAATTTGGTATTTCTTTCAGTGTATATAATAAAATCATCTGCTTATAGTTTAACATTTAAAAATTTTATCATGTTTTATATTTTTACATTTCAGTTAAGTTCTTCTACCTGGTATCCTACACTACCAAAATCCTGTATCTTATTTTCAATTTTAAAGTCCTACAAAAGACCATGCCCTGAAAATTAACAATAATATTATTATTATAACAATAATAAATATTCAAATGTACTGTGCTAAATACTGTCCTAAGGGCTTTGTATTAATTCCTTTAAGCATTGTAGCATATTCAGGAGAGTAGTATTATTATTTATCCTCCTGTTGGTTGATTGAGAAACATACAAAGAAAATAAACACAAAAGAAACAAAATTATTATATTTAGATGATACATTTGAATATTTAGAAACCCAGGGAGTATACTTTAAAACTAACGTGTGTGTGTGTATGTGTGTGTGTGTGTGTTTAAGTCACTTAGTTGTGTCTGGCTCTTTGCAACCCCATAGTCTGTAGCCCACCAGGTTCCTCTGTCCATGGAATTCCTCAGGCCAGAATACTAGAATGGGTAGCCATTCCCTTCTCCAGAGGATCTTCCTGACCCAGGAATCAAACCCGGGTCTCCTGTATTGCAGGCAGATTTTTTACCATCTGAGCTACCAGACAAGTCCCCTTAAAACTAATTAAAACTAATAGAATTTATGAGATAATTAAGCAATGAAATAAGAAAATACTTCAGTATAGAATATGGAACAAGATTGATCACCTCCCCTCCTTATAGGCTCTTTTATAATCTTATCCAACCATAACCCCCTACCTCATTACTGTGAGCATCTGGGCCAGCAAGGCACATATTCTAATGTTAGGTAGGAAGGCCTGTTCTGAGAATTCAAGCCAAGAGACATGAAGACTGTTATGTCAATTTGTGGCTGGAATGACGATCATGTCAAGCCAAATCTGGAACCACATCATAATGAATCCAACCACAAGCTGAACATCATCATGAAGAGTAGAAACTGTGAGGAAGCAGAGAAAGCCAGCTAGTAAAGAGGAGAGAGAACTGAGTTGAGCAGACACGTGGCCTGAGACCTGACTGAAAGGACTTACCCATGTCCAGAACGTGGGACGTCACATTCCTGGAGGAATGACAGCAAGTGTAGAGGTGCCAAGGCTGAGAAGACTTGCAGGTACTAGGCATGGAGAGAAGTGCAGAGTGTAGGAACAGTGTGGGCTCAGAGAGGCTGATACTCCAGTTCAGTCGCTCAATCATGTCCAACTCTGTGATCCCGTGAACCACAACACCCCAGGCCTCCCTGTCCATCACCAACTCCCGGAGTTCACCCAAACTCATGTCCATTGAGTCGGTGATGCCATCTACTCTCATCCTCTGTCGTCCCTTTCTCCTCCTGACCTCAGCCCTTCTCATCATCAGGGTCTTTTCAAATGAGTCAGCTCTTCTCATCAGGTGGCCAAAATATTGGAGTTTTGGCTTCAACATCAGTCCTTCCAATGAACACTCAGGACTGATCTCCTTTAGAATGGACTGGTTGGATCTCCTTGCAGTCCAAGGGACTCTCAAGAGTCTTCTCCAACACCAGAGTTCAAAAGCATCAATTCTTCAGCGCTCAGCTTTCTTTAGAGTCCAACTCTTACATCCATACATGACTACTGGAAAAACCATAGCCTTGACTAGAAAGACCTTTGTTGGCAAAGTTAATACTAGATGAAGGCAAAGAGGTAGCAGCCAAGCTGAGTAGGGGCCGGCAGGCTGTGGAGAGGGGTTTGGATTTCTCAATTGGGAACCCCAGCCCAGCTCTGTTCAGCTACTCTCTGAAGCTGTTCCATAGGCTTTGCTGAATGGAATCTCACCTCCTTTAGAACTTTCACTGACATACATCTCTAAAAATTTGCATATAAATCCCTGGATCAGAGATTTTTTTTGAATATGTTTTTTCTTTCAAAGAATGTTATGTTTTAAAAATCAGGAGCCATAAATCTTTGTATCCTCTACAGATGGTAGTGAGCTGAGTGGGTGCACAGTAAATATTTGTTGGCCCAGTAATGGGGACAGTAATTAAATATTCCCCACCAGTGGCCAAAGTTTCTCACTATGCTCTCTCCATAAAAGTTCTAAACCCAAATTATATGACACCAAGTCTTTCTTTGTCAAATTGGCTTCTCAGTTGAGCTATTGACTGTGGATCAATAAATCTGTTATTAAGGGCTTGTGTGTTTTACTGTCTGGAAAATGGGGAGCAGTATTTTGTAAATCCAGGAAAAACTACACAGCCATATAAGTAACAATTACTGAGCCTCTACCGGGGACAGGGTTGTGTCTAATGTTTTATAAGACATTTTTATTTAATCATCAGACAACTCTGCTAGTTTCCCACAGCTAACTAGTATGTGGCAAAATTAGTCACCCAGTCAGGTTGGTTGAACCTGAGTCCGTGCTCTTAAGCAGCAGGCTAAAGTTGTTCCAGAATGTCTGGGTGAAAGCAGGTACTTTTCCTTCTTCTTTTGTTCTCAGACTTACACGTCAGCACCTTCTCCCTGGTGCAGGCCATACTCCATATATGGGTGAGATTTTGATGATTTTCTCTAATATTTGTTAGTCAAGGGTTCAAGCTTATAGAAATAGATTTACCTATCAGTCTTACTCTTTCTGTAGTGCCTTCCTAATCCTCATATTTTTCTGATATTGACTATGAAATTTTTATATACTTAGCTGTGTTTAATACTTACAAGTAGAGTACATAGTATTAGCAAAGCAAACTGTTTAATTATATCTATGTAGTTAATTATATGTATTTATAAGAAAATACATAGAAAATAGGTTTACACTTTTCTATTGAGGAAGATACATTACCCATTAAGAGGTCTTTTAAAATCTTTGATAATAGCCATTTATTGATTCTTGCTTATATCTAGATTTAGATCAAATATTTAAACATTTGATAAAAACTAGATTGATGATAATTAAAATTTTAGTCAAATGGGTGACATCATAATGTATAAAGATATTTTTTGTCTTTGAAAACTGTAAATAGTAGGCATGGTTTGCAAGAATACTGAAGGTATGAATTAACAGTTCATTTTATGAAAAATGTGAACAATAAAAATGAGTCAACCAAAAATTTTTTTTACAAGCTTCTCCAAGTTAGAATCAGCCCTACCAAACTGCAGTTAATCTTAGCTCAATTCTGCCTTAAATACCTGTGCTTTCAGATGGAGGCTGTGGTTTGGGCACCATTTCCTCAGCCTAGGAGGACCTTCTAGGTGTAGTAATACTGGAGCAGGACTCAGCCATGGGGCTGTAGTTAGCTGTGGATATTTTAGGACTCTACTTCTCGAATGTGGTCACCCGCACTGTTACGTGAAGCTACAAGCTAGAAACATTAATCTTAACCAGTGGAAAGTAAATGAAATAATAGTTTGTATGTTAAAACAAACATGGACATATAATGAAGTAGGAAGCAAAAGTCACATACATTTTTCAATACTATGCATAAGAAAAGGGATTTAAAAAATTGTCAATTTGGAATGTCCGGATTCAAGCTTCACTTCTCTCTGGCATTTGAGGAGTAATTGAGATTATCATTTAAGATTCAGATTTAACCAGACTTCTGTGGTTTGAATCCTGGTTTTGCTGTTTCATCACTTCATGGGAAATAGATGGGGAAACAGTGGAAACAGTGTCAGACTTTATTTGTTTGGGCTCCAAAATCACTGCAGATGGTGACTGCAGCCATGAAATTAAAAGACGCTTCCTCCTTGGAAGGAAAGCTGTGACCAACCTAGATAGCATATTCAAAAGCAGAAGACATTATTTTGCCAACAAAGGTCTGTCTAGTCAAGGCTATGGTTTTTCCAGTAGTCATGTATGGATGTGAGAATTGGACTGTGAAGAAAGCTGAGCAGATGCTTTTGAACTGTGGTGTTGGAGAAGACTCTTGAGAGTCCCTTGGTCTGCAAGGAGATCCAACCAGTCCATTCTGAAGGAGATCAGTCCTGGGTGTTTTTTTGAAGGAATGATGCTAAAGCTGAAACTCCAGTACTTTGGCCACCTCATGTGAAGAGTTGACTCATTGGAAAAGACTCTGATGCTGGGAGGGATTGGGGGCAGGAGGAAAAGGGGACGATAGAGGATGAGATGGCTGGATGGCATCACCGACTCGATGGACGTGAGTTTGAGTGAACTCCAGGAGTTGGTGATGGACAGGGAGGCCTGGTGTGCTGCGATTCATGGGGTCGCAAAGAGTTGGACACAACTGAGCAATTGAACTGAACTGAATTGAACTGGAACTTTGGGCAAATTATTTAATCTCTGTGGGTCTCAGTCCTTTTCTTGGTAAAATGAGAATAACACTAGTACCTGCTTCACGGGCTTGTTAGAAAGATTATGTGAGTTAACATTTGTAAATTGCTTAGAACTGTCTCTGGCCCATAGTAAATGCTATGGAAGTATGTTTAAAATAAGTGAGCAAATTGATACCACAGTAGGAAGTTTTGAGAGCATTTAGTCGCTCTCAAGGTCAGGAGTACTGACTGTGAAAATGGCTGGGCAATTTGCCTGAGACCTGAATTCTGCTGCCTCTGTTTTGCTTTCCTTTCTCTCCCTCACCTGGAAATTTATCTGTGAATTCATCCTCACCAAGTTCTTGAGCCCATCTTTGAACTTCAAATCCTTTGTTCTTTCAATTGTCCCATATATTCCAAAGGGTATAAATGTGTTTGAGAGCACTGCTTCTCAAACTTTTATGTGTATATAAATCACCTAGGGATGTTGCTAAAATATATGTTGTGGTTCAGAAATTTGGGCTGGGGCTTCAAATCCTATATGTGTAGCATGCTCCCACATGTCCTTGCTGCTGGTCCAGGATCACATTCTGAGTAGCATGTCCTAGGAAATTTAATCCAAGAAAATGATCCAGCACAATGTAAATATGTGCTTCTGCTTCAGGTTCCAGGCCCCTAAATAATTATTGCATAATATCATGGTGGAGAGAATGTTCTCTTCTGCTCTTTAGTATCTCATGGTTATGAGGAAACTGCATAGAATAAAGCAATGACGTTTCAAATGTCAACCCATCTGCTCCTTTTCTTGTATACTGTGCTGGGGGTAGGGGTGGAGTGAGCAGAACATTTTAAAAACCTCACCCCCAAGTTGATTTGCTCCAGGAGCATTTGACAACGGAATTTTCAGAGAATTCGTATTTCATAATTGTAGGCAGAGGCTCTTTCCTGGATCTAGCAGCATATGGCAGGCCTGTGGGCACTGCCCTCGATGGGTGGGGAAGTGTGATTCTCTGACAGCCATGCTCAGGCTTTGCCAACCTGAGGCAGAGCCCCGGCAGGAGCCACATTGGTAGGGGCTGGGGAGTGGGAATGGAGTCAGAAGGAAAGCTGGAGAAGGAACCCCTTTCCACAGGCTGTGCCAGCATTTTAGGGCTCTGCCCAGGGCTGAATTAGTAATGCAGTTCAAGGGAAAACATTCACAAAGAGAATTCCCTGGGGGAGATTCCCAGGAAAAGTCTTCCTCCACCCTCTACCCACTCCCAGAATTCTCTGAGAACACATTGACAATGCTATGAGGGTAATGAACCCATAACATCATCATTTGTTTTTCAGCTTTTTAAAATTACGTACAGTAATTGGCTCTTTAGATGTTTGTCAAAGGACCGGCTGCCAAAAACTTCTTCCCAGAAAAGTTTTCTTTCAGCAAAAGAATGGAACTCTCACCTCCAAAACAATATTTTACTTTGAATACTTAAATACTTGAGAATGATACAGAAATCTTTTCAGGAAAAGTAGAGATACAACAATGAAATACAGATTTAGAAAACATATATCAGGGGATTAAGAACCTATTGTGCAATGGGGGAATTGTAATAAACTTAATGTAACATTTTTTGTGTGTGATTTTTGTGCTTCCTGAGGCTGCCCAGATTAGCTGAACCTAGGGAGTAATAATGAACATGGCCAGGCGGTTCTTTGTGAGTAGGTGTTCCGGGCTAACAGGCATCCATGTCCAGCAAATGCCATCTGCTGCTCCTGGCAGTGACCATGGTTGCAGGTTGAAGTCCTTCTTCCACATCATGCTCCTGGGGCTTCTCCAGCAGGGCGCTGGCACAGGTGACTTCAGCACAGCTTCCTTTCCCGACTGAGCCCTTGATTCTGAGCAAGTCCTGGGAAAATTCGATTCCTGTTTCACCATCTTTAACCTCTTGCTCTGATGACCATCATGGTTTTGAAACCATCTGGAGTGTCATCCAAAGTGTAAATAGGCCATTCCTAAAAAAGGTCAGAGAACTCACAAACTGAAAGCTCCCTGCTACTTATTTTACCAACCTAGGGGTCAAGGTTTTCTCATTCTTGGATCATTTTCTTGGGACCATATTTTCTGCTGTATTATTTCTTTTCACTCTACTTCCTTCCCGTTTACTCTTCTGCCCTATACTCTGTGACCCAACTCACTACACTAGTGGGGTGAAGTGAAGTGAAGTCGCTCAGTTGTGTCCGACTCTTTGCGACCCCATGGACTGTAGCCTACCAGGCTCTGAGGAGCCTCTCAGTCCATGGAATTTTTCAGGCAAGAGTACTGGAGTGGCTTGCCATTTCCTTCTCCAGGGGATCTTCCCAACCCAGGGATCGAACCCGGGTCTCCCGCACTGCAGACAGACGCTTTACCGTCTGAGCCACCTTGGACCCCACACTAGTGGAGTAGCTTCTCATTAAACTGCCTAAGGCCTCAGGTTTGGCCTTAGGGCTAAAAATAACTATCCTACAGTATGATGTCTCTGAAATAACTTAAAATGGTTAAATGTTCAAATAATAATTTTATTACAAAACAATAAATAGAAAATCTAAAAACCTTAGTAATTTTGGAAATTTCAAAGAGAAGTTGAAGTCTCTAACAATGCTAGAGCTCACATACCCTTTCACTGATGATGAATATTTTGGAATAATTGTATTTTCTTTGACTTGCTCCTTTTCTACCTTCCTGCTTTTCTTCCTGATGTTTTAATCTTTCTCTTCTTTCTCCCTTTCCCCATTTTCCTAATCATCTCTCTCCCCAATCTTGCTTCTTTCTCCTCAGAATAAATACGGCTTGAAGTAAGATTTTTCAGTGACTTGAGTGAGTTAAGGGTAGATTTAGTTTGTGCCAAACAGTCATTGTTTTTGTCTCTATGATAGTCATTAGTGCCTCTTCCCACATATTTCTGGTTCTCTGCGTTCTGGGGATGTGGTAGGATTGCGCTTCCTAGACTGCTGTCATTGGCTAGGGCTACATGGCTAGTTCTGATCAATGAGCTGTGAGCACATGAGAGGCATGTCACTTACAAGGCTGTGCATCTAGTTGCAAATGTGAGACCTTCCAGAATGATATCCTTTGGTATAGCAACTAGAAACAGCTGAGATGACACCTGCTCTATCCTCCTGGGCCCATGAATAGCTGCAAGGAGCAGAGCTCCTAAGAGACTTATAATAGACATGTATCATAAGTAAAAAATAAAGTTTAGTTGTTTTAAGACTAAAATTTGGAGATTTATTAAAACTGCAATATAGGTTAGATTATACTGACTGCTGCATCCACTAAAATGTGAACGTCTTTAGGGAAGAGAAGGAAAAAAAAGTAGAAAAGAAAGTGTTTCCATTGATAGGTTGTTGTGTACCTCTGATACGTGCTCTCATAAGAACACATTAAATTATTATTGTTTATTGACCACTAAAATTCAGGTTAGAGCTACTTGAGAATTTTAAAAAAATGACTTGTTGTACTGCACATCCATTAGCATTTGTAACATAATGGTACTTAACACAGGTAACTAAGATAATGAACAACCTCCACATGGAAGATCTAGATGGATAACATGGGCTTTTGTGGCACTAATCTAAATCTCAACAGAGAATTTTAAGGGCAGTAGTTATCTTTTTTGTAATCTCAAAAACAAAAGAATGATCTCTGTTCATTTCCAAGGCAAACCATTCAATATCACAGGAATCCAAGTCTACATCCCGACCACGAATACTGAAGAAGTTTAAGTTGAACGGTTCTATGAAGACCTACAAGACCTTCTAGAACTAACACCCAAAAAAGATGTCCTTCTTTATAGGGGACAGGAATGCAAAAGTAGGAAGTGAAAAGATACCTGGAGTAATGGGCAAATGTGGCCTTGGGGTACAAAACGAAGCAGGGTAAAGCCTAGCAGAGTTTTGCCAAGAGAACACACTGGTCATAGCAAACACCCTCTTCCAACAACACAAGAGAAGACTCTACACATGAACATTCACCAGATGGTCAATACCAAGTCAGATTGATTATATTCATTGTAGCCAAGGATGGAGAAGCTCTACACAGTCAGCAAAAACAAGACTGGGAGCTGACTATGGCTCAGATCATGAGCTCCTTATTGCCAAGTTCAGACTTAAATTGAAGAAAGTAAGGAAAACCACTAGACCATTCAGGTATGACCTAAATCAAATCCCTTACAATTATACAGTGGAAGTGACAAATAGATTCAAGGGATTAGATCTAATAGAGAGAGTGCCTGATGGACTGTGGATGGAGGTTCATGACATTGTACAGGAGGCAGTGATCAAGACCAGCCAGCTCCAAGAAAAAGAAATACAAAAAAGGCAAAATCGTTGTCTGAGTAGGTCTTATAAATAGCTGAGAAAAGAAGAGAAGTTAAAGGTAAAGGAGAAAAAGAAATATATACCCATTTTAATGCAGAGTTCCAAAGAATAGCAAGGAGAGATAAGAAAGCCTTCCTCAGTGATCAGTGCAAAAAAAACAGAGGAAAACAATAGAATGGGAAAGACTAGAGATCTCTTCAAGAAAATTAGACATATCAAGGGAACATTTCATGCAAAGATGAGTGCAATAAAGGACAGAAATGAAATGGACATAACAGAAGCAGAAGATGTTAAGAAGAGGTGGAAAGAATACACAGAACTATACAAAAAAGATCTTCATGACCCAGATAACCACAATGGTGTGATCACTCACCTAGAGCCAGACGTCCTGGAATGCGAAATCAAGTGGGCCTTAGGAAGCATCACTATGAATAAAGCTAGCGAAGGTGATGGAATTCCAGTTGAGCTGTCTCAAATCCTAGAAGATAATGCTGTGGAAGTGCTGTACTCAATATGCCAGCAAATTTGGAAAATTCAGCAGTGGCCCAGGACTGGAAAAGGTCAGTTTTTAGTCCAATCCCAAAGAAAGGCAATGCCAAAGAATGTTAAAACTACCATACAATTTCATTCATCTCACATGCTATCAAAGTAATGCTCAAGATTTTCCAAGTCGGGGCTTCAAGAGTACATGAACTATGAACTGCTAGATGTTCAAGCTGGATTTAGAAAAGGCCGAGGAACCAGAGATCAAACTGCCAACATCTGTTGGAGCATAGAAAAAGCAAGAGAATTCTAGAAAAACATCTACTTCTGCTTTATTGACTATGCCAAAGCCTTTGACTCTGTGGGTCACAACAAATTGTGTAAAATTCTTCAAGAGATGGGAATACCAGACCATCTTACCTGCCTCCTGATAAATCTGTATGCAGATCAAGAAGCAACCGTTAGATCCTGACGTGGAACAACAGATTGGTTCCAAATTGGGAAAGGAGTACATCAAGGCTGTATATTGTCACCCTGCTTATTTAACTTATATGCAGCGTACATCATGCGGGTCACAGAGTCAGACACGACTGAGCAACTAAACTGAACTGGTTCTCATTTATTCATTCAACCATCATTTCATTGATAAAATATTTATTGGCTACTTAATTTGGTCAGCCATTGTGCTATGTACTAAAAAAAAAAAAAAAGCAAACAGTAACTATCTTGGATAAAACCGGTACTGTATTCAGAACACTTTTCCTTATTTTATCTCATTTTACTTCATAATAGCAAACTGTTCATTGTTGTTTTTTTGGCCTCACCATGAGGCTTGTGGGATCCTACTTCCCCAAACAGGAATCAAACCTGGGCCCCTTAGCATTGGAAGCTCAGAGTCTTAACCACTGGACAGCCAGGAATGTCCTCATTCTGTGTTAAAGATGAGAAAATCAAGACACAAGGAATGAAGTAATTCGATCAAGCTCACTGTGGTATGCAGTAATAAAACTGAATTTACCCCTATTTTCACACAATTATTAACAATTTATTTAACAGTTATGAAAACTATTAGGAAAGATTGGAAATGGATATTTAATCATAAAATATATAATTATTTGCATGTTGAAAAAAGGGATTCTTAACAGAAATACACAGATGCCTTAATTTGTAGAACCTTGAAATTGTAGACAACCCTAAGAAGATCCTGAAAGTGGTTAATTATCTAAAAACATTAAGAAAAATTACTCTGCAATTATAGTCTTATTAGACTAGCTAAGAGACAAAAGAACTACATTTTCAACATTATATTTCTCAGGAACTCCAGCATTAGTGAGGAAATAGTAATTGTGTTTTCTCCTTTTATTTGTATTTGTGAAATTTAAACAAAAGTATAAAAGACACATCAACAATTATTTGAAAAAATTTCTTTATTTTACTAGTGACTGAACTGGAGGAGGGGCTCTTGACTTAATTCTCTCTTTTGTAGAATTATTGACTAGTGGAGATGAAAGAGAATGTAGATCATCTGAGACTTTCCTTTGTTTGGAGAGGTGTAAACTAACACTCAGAGAAAGAACTGTAGTGATGTAGTGATGGGGCTAGAGCTAGAAATCAGGGCTTCAGACTCCACCAGACACTTTTTTTTTTTTTTTTTTTTAAAGAAAAGACTTTCTGCTTTTTTTTTAAAGGTAGCATTTCTTTTTGTCCTTTTTTAAAATTTTTTAAAAAATGTGTTGATTATTTATTTTTGGTTTTGCTGGATTTTCGTTGCTACTCGTGGACTTCCTCTAGATTCAGTGAGCCAGGACTGCTCTGTGGTCATAGTGAGTGGGCTTCTCATTGCTTGGGCCTCTCTTGTTGGTGGAGAACAGGCTTTAGGCATGTGGGCTCAGTGACTGTGCTCGGGCCTAGTTGCTCTGTGACATGTGGAATCTTTCCAGACCAGAGATTGAACCTATGCCCCCTGCACTGGCAGGCAGATTCTTAACCACTGACCTACCTACAGGGATGTCCCCTCTAGTCACTCTTGAGTCCATCTGGGTGGGCTTCCCTGGTAGCTCAGCTGATAAAGAAGCCGCCTGCAATGCAGGAATCCCCAGTTTGATTCCTGGGTTGGGAAGATCTGCTGGAGAAGGGATAGGTTACCCACTCCAGTATTCTTGGGCTTATCTTGTGGTTCAGATAGTAAAGAATCCACGTGCAGTGCAGGAGACCTGGGTTCGATCCCTCTGCTGGGAAGGTCCCCTGGAATGGCTGCCCACTCTAGTATTCTTGCCTGAAGAATTCCATGGACAGAAGAGCCTGGCAGGCTACGGTTCATGGGGTCACAAATAATCCGACATGACTGAGCGACTTTGACTTCTCTTCACTTCTTCCTCCCCCTTCCCTTCAATTATATTTAAAAGGCATATCACTACATTTCAAAACATTTTATTGGATATATTAGTAAATTAGTATATGTGATAATT
The DNA here is from genome assembly GCA_935064755.1 of Tragelaphus eurycerus. Taxonomy (NCBI): domain Eukaryota; kingdom Metazoa; phylum Chordata; class Mammalia; order Artiodactyla; family Bovidae; genus Tragelaphus; species Tragelaphus eurycerus. Next base: position 65,793,531 of record CAKXYN010000004.1, on the reverse strand, counting down.
TAGGTATTTATGGATGTGAGAGCTGGACTGTGAAGAAGGCTGAGCGCCGAAGAATTGATGCTTTTGAACTGTGGTGTTGGAGAAGACTCTTGAGAGTCCCTTGGACTGCAAGAAGATCCAACCAGTCCATTCTGAAGGAGATCAATCCTGGAATTTCTTTGGAAGGAATGATGCTAAAGCTGAGACTCCAGTATTTTGGCCACCTCATGCGAAGAGTTGACTCATTGGAGAAGACTCTGATGCTGGGAGGGATTGAGGGCAGGAGGAGAAGGGGACGACAGAGGATGAGATGGCTGGATGGCATCACTGACTCGATGGGTATGAGTCTGGGTGATCTCCGGGAGCTGGTGATGGACAGGGAGGCCTGGCGTGCTGCGGTTCATGGGGTCGCAAAGAGTCGGACACGACTGAGCGACTGATCTGATCTGATCTGATCATTTAAGGGGCTTCTCTGGTGGCTCAGATGGGAAGAATCCTCCTGCAATGCTGGAGACCTGGATTTGATCCCTGGGTTGGGAAAATCCCCAAAGGAGGGCATGGCAACTCACTCCAGTATTCTTGCCTGGAGAATCCCCATGGACAGAGGAGTCTGGTGGGCTACAGTCCATGGGGTCACAAAGAGTCAGACAAGACTGAGCAACTAAGCATAGAAAGTGATTTAAAAATGTATTATATGTGTGGCAGAACCAATACAATATTATAAAGTAATTAGCCTCCAATTAAAATAAATAAATTTAAATTAAATAAAAGTATTATACTTGCAGTAGAAATGTTAGAATGCTGACATATAACATTAGCACAAAATGTATGAAGGCAAAAAGAAACCCTTTGTTGTGTGTCCTGAGTAACCTTCTTTCTGATTTCATATATGTGTCAAAGTTCTTCTTAGTATATATTAATAAATACAAAAGTAATTTACACATAAAATTTGAATTGCAGTGTAATTTACATATTTGACTTTTCTCTCCCTTTTACAAGCCAGTAACACCGAGACTGATATAGAACTTTGAAAGGAGCTGAGAGTTGGACTGGGCATCAGGAGACCTCAAGGGTAGGACTAATTTATTCAGCTTGGTTAGTTGCTAGTTGTGAGCCACTTTACTTCACAGAACCTATGGTCCCTCATAAAGTGGCCAACTTCTAACAAGTGACCATTCTCGCCTGTAGCCTCCCAGCACCCTGCTCCTCAGTGGCTAAACACCACCAGAAACAAGAAGCATTTCCCAGAGGTCAGCCTCCCAGGGCAAGACGGGGACAGGGAGGGATGGAGAGGGTACTTGTAATGGGGGAAGGGGCAAACGAAACTGCAAGAATTATGATATTAAATAAGTTATCATCTAGTCTCTTCACTTGCAGTTCAAATAAATTTCGATGAAATGTTTTCTCAGATCATTTATTATTGAGTGTAGCATTCCTTAAAACACATCAGTAAAAGCAAAAGTACTCATGAATGATAATTCTGCTACATTATTCTTTTGCTATCATTCTTACATTTAGTTCCTTCTGTTATCCAGCCCACTAGTGAAGTCCTTTCCTCTCTGATTTGATTCAGAACCAAATGTTTTTAAACATACATTTTAATTTTTACTCTGGCCATAATCCAGGCAGCATTTCTACAAACCTCTATAGAACCCACACATTAAAAAAATCATACTTCTCCTAAGGGAAAAACATAAAAGATATCTTTGAAATTTCTTATAAATAATTATAGAAACAGCAAAGGTGAGTGCTGTTTATTGTGATTTTATTACATGTTTGTCAGGCATCATGAGTATTCTAGAGCTGGAGTAAATCTCAGATCATGCATTTTATGCATGTCAGTAGGTGGCATGCATAAATACCACGTGCACAGAAACCAGCTGTGTGGGATCCCTTCCACTGAAGGTTCCTACAGGAAGTGACTCTAGCTCCAACGGAGGCAGGTTTTTCAAAGAATCAAATTTATCTCTTACTTTGACTCAGCTCGCTGCAGAGGTTTCTCCATATCACAGGGTCACTCCACCAGGTCAGATAGGATTCTCCTGCCAGGCAGGGTGCCACCAAGAAAATCTAACTTTGAGTAAGAGCCAAGAAAAATCAAAGTAGAAACATGAATGTCAGGGGAGTGGAGAGCAAATGCCAGGTGTCTCCATAGTTACCATTAGCATCAGTATTTCACATGCAGTAGTTCCATCCAAACTCACACAAGATGAAGAAGCTGTTGTCAATAACCTGAAGCTTAAGACAGAGCAAGTGTCACCATGTCCCTGGATCAGCTCCAGGAAATTATGCACAGTGGGAATAACTGCTGCACTCTTTTGGAGGGAGCAAAGGTACTAATACTGAAGTGTGGAGACAGAAATTGAATTGGTACTCAGAAGAGTAAAGGATGGAGCTCTTTTTTAAATTGGTTCATATAGGTGGGCCTTTGAAACTATGCAGTTTAGTGTATTTCTGGTTTCCTCAGGGATGAGAGGCATTCAGCTTGCTGTACCTGAATCTCATGATTTGACTTGTGCTCTGTGCAATCCACTCCAGTACTATTGCCTGGAAAATCCCATGGACAGAGGAGTCTGGTAGGCTACAGTCCATGGGGTCGCAAAGAGTCGAACACGACTGAGCGACTTCACGTTCACGTTCACGTTCTGTGGCATACTGGCTTCCTTGGTGGCTTAGTGGTAAAGAATCTGCCTGCCAATGCTGGAGAGGCAGGTTCGATTCTGGGATGGAGAAGATCCCCCAGAGGAGGAAGTGGCAACCCACCTCAGTATCCTTGCCTAGAAAAATTCCATGAACAGAGGAGCCTGGTGGGCTATGGAGTCTGTGGAGTTGCAGAGAGTCAGACACGACTTAGTGACTAAACAAAAACAAGGATAGTGGTCAGAAATGAAAGAATTAAACCTTTACAAATTCTCCAATAGTTGATGGAGTAACAATGGAATTATTTTCCATCAAAGGAGAAAAATTAAATTTTGGATAACAACTGGGGACATTTTTACTAAATGTGGTATTTTTGATTTTTGGAACAGCATTGAGTAAATGAGGCAATTGAAAGAAATTAGAAAGTGGAAAATGAGAGGGTAGATACTTGACAGCCTTGTTTTGTTCACATTTTATAAAGACAGAAGCTGTGGAAGCTCCCTGAGGACACAGAAGAATAGCCTGGGTATTTTAAGGATTAGATTATTTATATCTATTTATTTTTAAAAATTGTGACATTTGGACTTAACGAATACAAAACACTAGTCATAAATATTTGGCAAAAGAGGTTAATTTTGGAACATAAATAATTTTGTTTGGGTCATAAAATCCAAATGTTAGATCCTAGTGATGCTACTAAGAGGGAATTTAAGGACATCATAGAATCTGCAAAGGCTATCTTTTCTCTGACAGTGAGAGTATTTCCATTTTCTATGACAAAATGTCTTCTTATGGAATGTGGTTGTTAAGCTCAATTACCTCAGCCATCTAAGACGAATATATATATTTTCCCCGTATCTAAACCAGTTTTCTGGCTAGATGTATTTTCATCCATACACAAACATATCGTGTGTGTGTGTGTGTGTGTGTGTGAGGCTACACAATTTTCCCTCAGAAGTGTCAACTGACATAAAAATACACAATGTGAGAGCTATGAGTTTTAGTTTTATTGGAGGACTTATTGAGGACTATGGCCCCAGATACAGCCTCTCAGATGGCTCTGAGGAACTGTTCCAAAGAGGTAAGGGGGGCAGTCAGTATATATGTTATTTTGGTGAGGGGAGTACACGTAATCAGGCTTGTGTTTCAGCAGAAAGTTGCTGCTAGTCATGAGGAAAAGAAGCCTTAATGATTTTAGTGTTTTTCTATGTACGGAAAGATGCAGGAGTTTGGGTTCATAAAGATTTTTCTCCTGAAAAACACCTAACTGTTTGAAGGCCTGTTCTGTCAGTTTTCCCAGAGTACAGAGAGCCTCATTCCTGGTCTCCTCCCTAGACTCCTGTCAGGGTGTGTTAAAGGTTAGCAATTGCAGTGGCTAACGACTCAGTCCTTGTAGAGCTGATGGCTAGAGACATTCTTTAGTTGGCAGCAGCTTGAAATCAAGCTTGGAATACTTTGGAAATTACATAATTGTTCATGACTGGATAGCTAAGTTGCTGAGAATGTTTCCAGGCTGAAGTCTAAACTTTCAGACTCAAAGGGAGAAGTATCTGGTTAGATATGTTTAATCAGATGAACAGGGCTGCCATTTGTTGCCATGGTGCCATCTGCTAATGAAGACAAGGTGCCCCCTCTATGTAGGTAGACGCAGCCCTGACAGCCACAGCTTGGCTCCTGGACCTGAGTGGATTTCAGAGACTTCTCAGCCCTGCAGTTCAGTGCCATTGTGAAGTACACAAACTTTGCAACCGAGTGTGGGAAGTCTGAATATTAAGGTGTTAAGTGGTTAGCACCAGAGAAGTCCACAGGAGATTTTGCTTATATTTTACCCAGAGACTAGTATTCTTGGTAAATTAATAATCAGCTTTAGAGATGAGTAAATAAATCATCCAAGAGATGAGTAAAAGAGAGGCAAAGTTATTCTTCATCTTTTCCACCGATGAAGAATATCCTGTGTTGTTTTCACTTTTGCTTTGAAATATTTGGTCTAATGAAATAATTGGATTCCTTAAGTAACTATTTGTTTGCATATTTTGATCTTTTAGTCAAACATGTGACTGCCAGCACAGCTTCTGATGAGCATATGATGAGTATTGTCATATTGGGTTTGTGTGATTTTGAGTTCAGACAAAAGAAAGTCATCCTTTTATTTAATCCATGTGTCTGTGCTCCAAGTGAATGTATGATTTTTACATGGCTTTTTCTTTTTGACTGATAAAGGAAAAAATTGATCATTTTATCCATTATAAAAAGATTAGAAGGTATGTAAAATAAGAGCTTCAGCATGCTCAATTCTAGTAAAGTTATCAGGACCCTGAATGCGTGGACTGGATTTAAAGAGAGAGAAATGACTTTCCAGGGGAAAATCTGGGGGGCATTAAATAATGTGATTGTGAATAAGAATAATGTTTTACTTAGGTAAATGTCTTTAAAAGTATATGTGTAATTCTACAAATATCTGTTCTAGGATATGTGTATGCATTCTGAAAAAATATTTGTATATGGGGGTATTGTTACTGACCTTTTTGGGTCAAGGAGGGCCAGTGGAATGAGACCAAGTTCCCTTCAGAAGCAAAAGAAAGCTTTACCTTTATTTTTTTATTTATTTGGCTGGCTGGGTCTGAGTAGTTGCACGTGGATCTTCAATCTTCATTGTGGCATGCAGGATCTTTAGTTGCAGCATGTGGGGTTCAATCCCTGGTCAGGGAACTAGATCCCACAACTAAGATCCCACTCTTAGTTGCAACTAAGAGTTCGCATGCCACAATTTAAAGATCCCACGTGCTGCAAGGAAAGCTTTATTCTTTGAATAAAGAAAGGGGAGGCAGGAGCTCAGGTTCTAGAGCACAGGCTTTCCCAGAAAGGGTATGGGTGGAGCTACTTTTAGAAGTCTCCGGGGCAGGGGAGGAGGGGGCAGGGTTCAGTGAGAAGAGGGCAGAGTTCTAGAGGAGCAGGCGCTTCTGCAGGCGCTTAGTTTCAGACCTCAGTGTCTGGGGCAGCGTTTCTGCACATCCACCCAATCCACTGTCTTGAGTTGCAGTGTCCTGAGCAGCATTTCTACTCCAGGCCCTAAGCTGCAGTGTCAGGGGCATTTTGCATTAGGAATGCTGTTCTTAAGTGCCAGGTTTGAGTTCTTTTCATGTGGCCCTCTATGAGCAAGTGAAACTGGATGAAGCACAAAGGAAAAAAAAAAGTTAGGCTTTATCGTATTACCCAGATTCTGTTTTTATTTCTTAGGAATTGTTAATGGGCACTATTAACAATTGGTGGCACTATTGAGCCTTTGTCCTAAATGAAAAGCAGATATCATCTTCACCTGTGTTCCTAAGGAAAGATTTGTCTTTAGATAATAAGGGTCAGGGATTGTTGTTTTTCAGCTGCAAAGTTGTGTCCAACTCTTTGTGGCCCCATGGAGTGCAGCATGCCAGGCTTCTCTGTCCTTCACTATTTCCTGGAGTTTGCTCAAATTCATGTCCATTGTGTTGGTGATGCCATCAAACCATCTCATCCTCTGTCGCCCCCTTCTCCTGCGGCCCTCAATCTTTCCCAGTGTCAGGGTCTTTTCAGTGAGTTGGCTCTTCTCAACAGGTGGCCAAATTATTGGATCTTCAATTTCAGCATCAGTACTTCCAATGAATATACAGGGTCATTTCCTTTAGGATTGATTGGCTTGATCTCCTTGGACTCTCAAGAATCTTCTCCAGGGCCACAATTCGAAAGCATCAGTTGTTTGGTGTTCAGCCTTCTGTATGGCCCAGCTCTTACATCCGTACATGACTACTGGAAAAACCATAGCTTTGACTATACCGACCTTTGTTGGCAAAGTGATGTCTCTGCTTTAATATGCTGTCTAGGTCTGTCATAGCTTTTCTTCCAAGGAGCAAGCATCTTTTAATTTTGTGGCTGCAGCCACTGTCCACACTGATTTTGGAGCCCAAGAAAATAAAATCTGTCACTGTTTCCACTTTTTCCCCATTCATTTGCCATGATGTGACATGGGTTTCAGGGGTTAATCATATTTTTATACTTTATCTTTAGGAAGTGTAGTGTAATAATACGTGAATCAGATGCTGGTGGTACCCCAACAGGTCCCCTCAGATCCCTCTGACTCTTTCTGTGTATCCATCCGCTGCTTTCAGGGTGCTTGGCCTTAGAGGATGGCCTCTGTAACCCTCTTTGGAGGACTCCCCTTGGGCTGCTGGTGCCATGGTGCCCATCAACATCCATGGGGGTTGGCATGTCCTAGCCCTTACCGAGGATGGTCCGGCAGAGGTCATGAAGGCTCAGCAAACTTGCCTCAAGTTGGGACCTTCCCCGAGGAAGAATTTAGGTCTCAGAGCTCCCCTACAGCATGAGGCTGAGGTTGAGACTTTTTGTCTGAAGTTGTGTCCTTGCTTGTCCTTTTTGGGAACCTGACCTAAAACTGTATTTATATATCACAGAGTTTAAAAAATGTTTACATACATGTGAAGGTTTGTTAAGTCTTGGATGCCATGCTAATTTCAAGACAAAATAATGACGGTGCTCTGTCCCTACCTTCCAGCAAGGACTGGAAATCATACCTCGTGTCTGGCATAGATCAGGCCAACTCTCCACCTACTAACCATAGTAGTTGTTTTTTTTATGATAGAGTTCCCAATATATTGGTGGCTGCATATATCCACAGAGGCTTACGTGACTAAGTTTGTGAAGTTAGATAATTCATAGACATTCTTCCTGTGAGAAGAATGCAGTAGAACTTGGGCAGATATAGACTGAGATTGAATTTACTTAAATCTGAAAGTCACTGAACTGGAAGTGACGTTTGGTTCTAGTCCTGGTGCGGCATCTTACCGTGAATTCCTGAGCAAACCATTCTGCTTTTTCTCTAGACCTCAGTTTACTCAACTTGCACGGCCTTTTTGTCATTTCAACTGAGTATTTTACATTTCTCTTTTCTTAGGAAATAAGTTTTCTTTCTTTTTTTAACGTTCTTATGGTTAGCCTAGAGTATGCATTATATATATATATACAGCCAATCCAGGCTCACTTTCATGTTACTCATTAATTCTGCATTCTCAGATGCATCATACAATTGGGCTGAAGCCATTAAAATATTGAGTCTATCTTTAAAGTGCCCAGTAACAGTAATCGATCACCTTCAATACTAGGCAAATGGCTTGTGAGAAAAATATAAGTCCTTATGTTTTATTTACTTCTTTTACCTTTTGGAACAGGGGTCTGAGCAGATGAAATCATTCTGAGAAACATCCAGAAAAAGTGTGAGAACTTTTTTATATCATTAAAATATTTACAGTCCAGAAATACTTTACCAAAAACTGCAAAGCATTCATACTTCCCAAGGATGTAAAGTGATTCTTCTGGCAATAGGACTTAATGAGTATATGGAAATTTAAATGTATTTTTTATACTAACTCTTTAACTTTTAAAATAAATATACTACATGGCACAACATTTTCTTAAGTAGAAAATGAACTCTTTATCTCCTGCTCATGTTTACCCAATATTCCTCTGAGGGGATAACTAATGTTGCCAGTTTCTTCATATCTTTCAGAGCTAGTTTATGTAAACAAATGCTCTCTGGTTGTGTAAAACTGTGTGTGTGTGTATTTTACATACTGTTATGCACCTTCCTTCTTTCATTTAACAATATAAATTAGAAATTTTTCCATATTTATACTAAAGATATCATTTCACTTTATTATAACTCAACACCCCACACTCCTATCTTCCTTATATTTTCCTCCAAAACAAACTAATCATCATCATTTATTTGTTTATTGCTTCTGACGCCCAACTAGAATATTAACTACATGAGAGTAAGTTTTTTGTTTTTTTCTGCATGCATCTCCAGTGCCTAGGAGAGAGTGCCTAGAATATAGTAGACACATGATAAATACTTAAATTTGTTTAATGAATGTCCACAGGATTTTGGAGCCCCCAAAATTAAGTCTGACACTGTTTCCCCATCTATTTCCCATGAAGTGATGGAACCAGATGCCATGATCTTCATTTTCTGAATGTTGAGCTTTAAGCCAACTTTTTCACTCTCCACTTTCACCTTCATCAAGAGGCTTTTGAGTTCCTCTTCACTTTCTGCCATAAAGGTGGTGTCATCTGCATATCTGAGGTTATTGATATTTCTCCCTGCAATCTTGATTCCAGCTTGTGTTTCTTCCAGTCCAACGTTTCTCATGATGTACTCTGCATATAAGTTAAATAAGCAGGGTAACAATATACAGCCTTGACATACTCCTTTTCCTATTTGGAACCAGTCTGTTGTTCCATGTCCAGTTCTAACTGTTGCTTCCTGACCTGCATATAGATTTCTCAAGAGGCAGGTCAGGTGGTCTGGTATTCCCCTCTCTCTCAGAATTCTCCACAGTTTATTGCGATCCACACAGTCAAGGCTTTGGCATAGTCAATAAAGCAGAAATAGATGTTTTTCTGGAACTCTCTTGCTTTTTCCATGATCCAGTGGATGTTGGCAATTTGATCTCTGGTTCTTCTGCCTTTTCTAAAACCAGCTTGCACATCAGTAAGTTCATGGTTCACATATTGATGAAGTCTGGCTTGGAGAATTTTGAGCATTACTTTACTAGCATGTGAGATGAGTGCAATTGTGTGATAGTGTGAGCATTGTTTGGCATTGCTTTCTTTGGGATCAGAATGAAAACTGACCTTTTCCAGTCCTGTGGCCACTGCTGAGTTTTCCAGATTTGCTGGCATATTGAGTGCAGCACTTTCACAGCATCATCTTTCAGGATTTGAAATAACTCAACCGGAATTCCATCACCTCCACTAGCTTTGTTCATAGTGATGCTTTCTAAGGCCCATTTGACTAAATACAATTATATTTACTTTATTTAAAGGTGAAGATACCAATTTAAATGAAAATGCATGTGTGGTGCTTTTCTCCATTAGAGGATAAGTTGGAGACTTAACTTTAATATAAGATGAATTTAGTTTATTCTTTGCTAGAGAATAGTAACTGTATGGAAGCCTAAAACAAGTGTTAATTCATTGTAAAGTCTAAGAATCTATATCTTCAACTTCTAAATAAAAAATTATGATTCAAAAATAATTGCCTTGTGTTTCAGTAGTAAAATCATAGCATTAAAAATCTAAGCCAAGGAAAACTAATTATGTTATTAATTATATTCATTTATGAAGAAATCTAAAAGCTCAAAATTTCTCCTGCATTTCACTATTCTTTATGGAGAGTTTTAGATTTCAGTGTAATCTAAATTCATTTGGGAATATATTTTTAGTCTTATTTCTATTCAGTATCCTGAAAATGCACTTTCATGTTAGAGGCTGTTAAACTGTAACACAAGGAGAGATTCAAATCTTATAAGCAGTGATTTGGAGGAGAAAGACATGCTATGTTATGTACAAAGGCATAGGTAGCTTTTACCAAAGCAAGTTTATCTAGTCTGTAATTAGGTAGATTAAGAGGTTTAGTAAACTATTTTAAAGAGGAAATGGATTAGAAATCTTGATTAAGAAATTATTACTGAAAGAAGGAACTTGCTCAGCATAGACCCCCCTTCCTTGTCCCCACAACCTGAAGGAAGTAAGTCTTCTTTTAACCTGGAGACAAGGAGAAAATGGATTTTTTTCTGTGAGTCATGCTAGAAATGGATAGAAAGAGTTCTTTGAAACCAATCACAGTTGCTCATAATGCTTCAGATAGTAATGTTTTCTTTCAAATGGCATATCACCAGGCTGCCTGGTTAGAGAAAATAGTTTTTGCTTGGGATGTAAGCAATGAACATGTGAAGTGGTTACACAGGGAACCTAGAGCTAATTTGAAATCTACTGATTCAAAATATGAAAACAAGTGATGCAAAGACTTATTTAATGAAGAAATGCTGGTATTTATTTCTGGGGATGCTATAGAATTAAAAAAAAAACTTCAGTCCAAATTTAAAACAAATCTAGTAAACTTCAATAAGAGAAAAGTTTTCCTATTGACTGAGTTATTGATATAACTTGAATTTAGGACTTTCATGGTGGCTCAGACTGTAAAGAATCTGCCTGCAATGCAGGAAACATAGGTTCCATCTCTAAGTCAGGAAGATCCCCTGAAGAAGGGAGTGGCTGCCCATTCCAGTATTCTTGCCTAGAGAATTCCTTGGACAGAGGAACCTGGTGGGCTTCAGTCCATGGGGTTGCAAAGAGTCAGACATGACTGAGTGACTAACACTTTCAGTTTCACTTTAAAGGCTAACTTTAAGATAGTCATCCTTAGAGAGAGGCTTTCCCAAACATGAGCAGAGGCAGGATCAGGACTTGACCTATAGTAGGACTATCTAGACCCTGAAACTGATAAATCAATAGAATTTTCAAGAGCCAGAAAGTAGGTGTTAAAAATAAATTTCATCCATAATCAAATAGGTGAACTGGTGGATGATTGGGACCAGATCTAGAATGTGAACAGATCCAGGTCCAGGGAGATGTGGCAGTTTTAGAGGGAGGTAATCTGAGGGACCAAAGAGGAGACGCAAGATTACTGATCAGAATGAGGCAGGCCGTCATTCTTGGAGAAATGAAATAACAGATGAAGGTAAAGATTTTGAGAAGAAAGGTACAGCAAGTTAAATATGAATAAAAGGCAGCCTCAGCAAAATTTTTCTAATCCTGAACTGGAATTTTATTTCTGTTCTTGTTGTTCCTCCTATGAGTCACTCTTCCTTCTTCCTTCCCCCTGAGTGGGTTCTACCCATTCAGACTACTGGAACAGGATCATGGTGCCCGGACATCTTTGGATAATTGACCCAACTTGGCTGCAAATTGCCATGAAATTAAAAGACGCTTGCTCCTTGGAAGGAAAGTTATGACCAACCTAGATAGCATATTCAAAAGCAGAGACATTACTTTGCCAACAAAGGTTCGCCTAGTCAAGGCTATGGTCTTTCCTGTGGTCATGTATGGATGTGAGAGCTGGACTGTGAAGAAGGCTGAGCGCCGAAGAATTGATGCTTTTGAACTGTGGTGTTGGAGAAGACTCTTGAGAGTCCCTTGGACTGCAAGAAGATCCAACCAGTCCATTCTGGAGGAGATCAATCCTGGAATCTCTTTGGAAGGAATGATGCTAAAGCTGAAACTCCAGTATTTTGGCCACCTCATGAGAAGAGTTGACTCATTGGAGAAGACTCTGATGCTGGGAGGGATTGAGGGCAGGAGGAGAAGGGGACGACAGAGGATGAGATGGCTGGATGGCATCACTGACTCGATGGATGCGAGTCTGAGGGACCTCCGGGAGCTGGTGATGGACAGGGAGGCCTGGCGTGCTGCGGTTCATGGGGTCGCAAAGAGTCGGACACGAATGAGCGACTGATCTGATCTGATCTGATTCTGTTCAATTCCGACCCACCTTTTCTTTTGACTCACTGCTGTTCATTGGCTTTTAGATGAGGGAGCTCAAGATTTCTCATTCTTGGGGCCCTACTCACTCAGTTTTTTTCATGGTCTCAATCTCTGAACGGTCTCCCTGTTCTGTCCTGACTCCCAAAGCTAGAGAGTGCCTTTCCCTGGACATATCCAAAGACTGATAGTCATTCATATTTCTGTAATTTACATTGGTAAATATTGATGATAGTGTTCATAATAATGGCTTAAAAACTAGATGCTGTGCTTGGTGCTTTTCACAGGTTCTGAAATTTATTTCTTACAGGCTTTTTAGGGAGTTAAGTATATCATTCCTATTTTACAGAGAATGGAAGTGAGGCAACTTTTACAAAGTGCATAGGTAGCAATCCAGAATGCAAACAAGCACTCTGTCTCCTGGATCCACCATTTTAAACAGGCACAGAATCCCAGCTGTAGTAAGAGAACACAAAACTTCTTGCTGATAACTTAATTAGTGATCTAAATTCCTAAAATTCACTTTAAAGGAGACAGGATTGGTCTCAGAATCCTGGGTTAGCTGAACCTTCAGGCAGCTAACTACTAGATATAGTTAGCCTTAGACGTAACCCAGCTGAGCTCCCAGAGTTTTACAGAGTAGAAGTAATGAGATTTCTGGCCAATTTATCAGGAACCAGTGAGTACCAGTGAGTAGATAATTCCTTACTAGTATCATGAGAAGTTAGAGTATCAGAGGCTTGCTAGTTGCTCAGCAGTCCTTCTTCCTTTTCTTGGACACATAGAAAGGCCATATTCCACAGCCCATAGTTAGGTTGGGGCTATATGACTGGGTTCTAGCCTGCTGGAACTTTAAGCTGACACTCATCCCTCATGCAAGAACATGCCCTAGAACAGCTCACAGTCATGAGCAGATGTAAGTTCCTAATATGACTCCTGCAACAGTCCTTGTGATCAACAATCTCCAATGCCTCTCTGTGTCTGTATTCCTTATGGGCCCCTTATAAGACCTCACTCATTTTTGGCTTACCAAAACCCCACTATTTTTATTTAAATTGGGCAGTCTGGCCCCAGCCTGGGGATCTCCAAACACTGCACCCATGGACCCTAATATAGGTTTGTGCTTCAGGTCCTACCTGTCTTTGTTTGCACCCTGCCTTGACCTCCCTCCTCCAGGACCTGTGATTAACATACTTCTGGGCTTCAGCTGGGTAGCTGAGCTGGTAAGGAATCTGCCTGAAATGTAGGAGACCCCAGTTCAATTCCTGGGTCGGGAAGATCTGGAGAATGGATAGGCTAACCATTCCAGTATTCTTGTGCTTCTCTGGTGGCCCCTCAGATGGTAAAGCATCCACCTACAATGCAGGAGACTGGGGTTCCATCCCTGAGTTGGGAAGATCCCCTGGAGGAGGGCATGCAACCCATTCCAGTATTCTTGCCTGGAGAATCCCAATGGACAGAGGAGCCAGGTGGGCTACAGTCCAAGGCGTCACAAAGAGACAGACATGACTGAGCAACTAAGCAGGTGCTTCAACTATTTTAATTTCTCTTGTGGTTTGCTGTTGAACCCCAGGTCACCATGTGGCACTCCATCTCCACTCAACAGATGCTAATTTAACAAAGTCAAAACAGGAGGTTGACAGTACTAAAGATAGAGAGACAGAGACAAAGACAGATAGAAAGCCTGAATGAGAAAGAAAGAAAGAAAAAGGGAATAACTGTTATAATTTGTGGTTAATGTTCTTGGGTATAGTTTAAAGATTATTTATTCCCAATGAAAAGAAAACAAGCTATTTTCTTTTAGGTACACGCACACACATGCTTGCTGCTGCTGCTGCTGCTGCTAAGTCGCTTCAGTCGTGTCCGACTCTGTGCGACCCCACAGACGGAAGCTCACCAGGCTCCCCGTCCCTGGGATTCTCCAGGCAAGAACACTGGAGTGGGTTGCCATTTCCTTCTCCAATGCATGAAAGCGAAAAGTGAAAGGGAAGTTGCTCAGTCGTGTCCGACTCTTAGCGACCCCATGGACTGGAGCCTACCAGCCTCCGTCCATGGGATTTTCCAGGCAAAAGTACTGGGGTGGGGTGCCATTGCCTTCCCCGACACATATGCTTATCTGTGTTTAGATTTAGGAATGAATGCAAGTCAGCTGTGTGATGTAAATCCTCTCCCAGGCAAAGGAACAACTATAAGGGGAACAAAGTCTTTTATATTCCTTCGTGAGTGCATTTCCTTACTCCAGTGTTAGAATCAACAATAGGACCAACAAAGTCTTATAGGGCAGTAATTCAGTGAATAGGAGTTATATTGTTTATGCTTAATTGTATTAAGAAAGAAGACATTTGGTGGCATAAGGGACATAATGAGTTGGAACTTTAAATAAACAATAAAGTCAAAGTTTAAAGAAGGCAATGCAAGAACTAAACTCTTTAATTAGCAACCATGCCTTAATCTGGAGCATTTATACCAGAGATCCGGAAGCTGACTTGACATTTACTTTATTCTTTCTGACATGTTGACAGGTGCCCTTGGAAAAGCACATTCCAAATACCACAAGTGCAGATGTGATCAGCAAGTTTGAGGGTTTTATTGACTTACTATTGATATCTCATTATTTATAGTCTCAGTTCTAGCTGCCAAGGGACAGTTTTATTAGGTTGGTACAAAAGTAATTGCAATTTTTGTATTGTTGAAATCTGCCTTTGATATTGGAATACATTCTTAAATAAATGTGGTTATGTTATACATCATTTCAGTGAACGTTTCTCACTTTATGATGTTTTTTCCTAGTGACTTATTACTATTTATTTTATATGTATTTTAGACTATGGAAGTGATGTTAGACAAAAAGCAAACCTGAGCAATTTTCTAATTCGAGTTCAGAATGGGTAATTAAATAGCAGAGACAACTTGCAACAATGCATTTGGCCTAGGAACTGCTAAGGAATGTATAGTGCAGTGGTGGTTCAAGAAGTTTTACAAAGGAGATGAGAGCCCTGAAGATGAGGAGTGCTGTGGCCAGCCATTGGAAGTTGACAGTGACCAACCGAGAGCAGTCATTGAAGCTGATCCTCTTAGGACTACACAAGAAGTTGCTCCAAAACTCCACACCGGCCATTCTATGGTCATTCAGCATTTGAAGCAAATTGGAAAGGTGAAAAAGCTCAGTAAGTGATTGCCTCGTGAACTGACTGCAAATTTAAACAACCAAAAAAAAAAAAAAAGGGTCATTTTGAAGTGTCGTCTTTTCTTATTCTACACAACAACAACAAACCATTTCTTAGCTGGTTTGTGATGTGTGATGATAAGTGTATTTTATACAATGACCGGCAATGACTCATTCAGTGGTTGGACTGAGAAGCTCCCAAAGCCTAACTTGCACCAAAAAAAAGGTCATGGTTACTATTTGGTGATCTGCTGACCGTCTGGTCCAGTACAGCTTTCTGCATCCTGGCAAAGCCATTACATCTGAGAAGTATGCTCAGCAGATCAGTGAGATGCACCGAACACTGCAATGCCTGCAGCCGGCATTGGTCGACAGAATGGGCGCACTTCTTCTCCACAACACTGACTGCACTTGGCACAACCAAAGCTTCACAAGTTGAACGGTTTGGGCTATGTCACTTTGCCTCATCCACCACATTCACTTACGTCTTGCCAACTGACTACCACTTCTTCAAGCATCTCCACTTTCTGTAAGCAAAGCACTTCTGCAACCAACAGGATGCAGAAAATGCATTTTAAGAGTTTGTCAAATCCCGAAGCATGGATTTTTACACTATAGGAATAAATAAACATTTCTCATTGACAAAAATGTGTTGATTGTAATGGGTCCTATTTTGATTAATAAAGATGAGTCTAGTTATAATGATTTAAAATTCACTATCTAACCTGCAATTATGTTCGCAGCAACCTAGTATGTGTTCTTTATGACAACATTCATTTTGTTGATTGGACATATAGAATTCCCTTGGATATCATTTTATGAATATACCATAATATATTTATCCACCGTGATGGGTATTTAATTGTTTTAAAACATTTGCTGTTATAGATAATCTCATAATGAACACTGTTGTGCATATTTCCTTGCATATATATTTATGAGTTTCTTTAAGATTTTGAAAGTGTTATTGCTGGACTGAAGGTAAGCACATTTGCAACAAATTAAGTGAAGATTTATTCTCCAGTGTGGCTAAACAAATTTATTTCTTCAGATATCTCAATATCTCAGAATGGTCTTGCTTGAAAAATTTTGAAAATGTTATATTTGCATTTCTTTATTGGAAATTTGGGCTTTATCTTCTGTAAAGAGCCTATTTATATTCTTTGCCATTTTTTCTCACCGGATGAGTGAAGTTTGTAGAAATTCTTTTCTTTGTAGGAGCTACAGGAATTCTCATCTTTTGCCAGTTATAGGCATTGCAAGAATCTTTTCACAGTCTGTTTTGTCTTCTAACTTTGTTTATAACAGCCTCTGTTTTATGTGTTTATCATTTTAATGTGATTAACTTTATGAATCTTAAATTCTTGGATTTGTACTTTTGTGTCTTAAGAAATTTACTTGTTATCTTAATGTACATTTACAAGGACAAGTAGAATTAAATTTATATTGTGCAATGATCTGGTTTTCTTTCATTTTTCATATGGACAATCAGTTGCCTTATCACCACTTATTAAATAGCTTATCCATTCCTTATTAATTTATTGCCTTCTGCGACATATGTCAGATTTTCTTATTCATGTGGTTATATTCCTGGATTTTCTATGATATTACATCAGTTTTCCTAATCTATCACTATACCACGGTCACACTGTCCCGGGTAATATCGTCTTTAGAACTTCTAAAGTGGGTGTGCCACCATCACACCCATGATGCATGAGAGCTCCTCCTGTTCCACATCCTTGTCAGCTTGTGGTGTCTCCAGTGCTTTGGATTTTGACCATTCTAATAGGTGTGTAGTGGTATCTCATTATTGTTGTAATTTGCAGTTCCACAATGACATATGAGGCTGAGCATCTTTTCAAGTTATTTGGCATCTGTTTATCTTTTTTGGTGTCTTTGGCCCATTCTTTGGTCAGGATGTTTGTTTTCTTATTACTGAGATGTATGAGTTCTTTTTATAGTTTGGTTACAAATTCTTTATCAGATATGTCTTTTGCAAATATTCCTTCCAAGTCTGTGGCTGTCTTTTCATTCTTTTTACAGTATATTTCATGGAGCAGGAGTGCTTTTTTAAAAATCTTTGTTATATATTGTTGTATGGTTGATTAACAATGTTGTGTTAGTTTCAGGTGTACAACAGAATGATTCAGTTATGCATACACATGTATGTTTCAATGACATTTAGCTTACCAATTATTTCTTTCAGAAATTGTGCCTTTAGCGTTGTTTCTACAAAGTCATTGCCAAATGTAATGTTATCTAGATCTTTTATGTTATCTTCTAAGAGTTTTATGATTTCGTATTTTACACTTAATTCTGTGGGTTAGAAAGGTATAATATCCATGTCTCTCACCTGATGAGAGACTCATTTTTTGTTTCTTGCATGTGGACATCCAGTTGTTTCACCAGCATTTTTTGAAAAGGTTAGATTTTCTCCACTGTATTGCCTCTGATCCTTTGTCAACGTCACTTGACCAAATTGTGTGGCTCTAATTCTGGATTCTGTGTTCTGTTCCATTGATCTGTCTATTCTTTCAAGATACCATGCTACCTTGACTAGTGTTGCTTTATAAGTCTCTTATTAAGTTGGGAAGTGTCAGTCCTTGAACCTTGCTCTTCTTCTTTAATGTTATGTTGGTTATTATGGGCATTTTGACTCTCCATATAAATTTTGGAGTTCGTTTGTTGATATCCATAATATAATGGACTTTGATTGGAATTGCATTGCATTCCATTTTTTATTAAGAAAACTGACATCTTGACAATATTGTCTTTTTATCCATGAGCATGATATATCTTTCCACTTATTTTATTCCTCTTTAATTTCTTTTATAAAAGTTTCATAGTTTTACTCATATAGAGCTTGTACATATTTTGTTAGACTCATACCTAAGTATTTAATCTTTTTGAATGCTAAGTACTACTGTATTTTTAATTTCACATTGGTGGCAAATGGGAAAGTGATAAATTTTTATGTATAATAAATCCCTTACATATGAACCTTCAAGTTGTGAACCTGTGTCTCTCCAGTTTTTGGTGCATTGGTTTTCCCTTTGACCTTAGTTTTCGGATGGGTCTAAGAAAACTTGTTGATTTTGAATTTTTTCAGTTTTTTGATTGTTGTTAGGGTGGTGTGATGACTTCTAAGCTCTTTACATGCCAGACCACAAGCTAGAAGTCCTTAATTTTATTTTTAACATGAAATATTGGATATTATGCTTTTAAAGTTAATAAAATAAGTTTTACAGCTTTTTTACAATTTATTTTTCCAATTAATAGTTTCTCTTACTAAGCTATTTTTAAATTTCTGTGGACAGCATTGTTTCTTGTATATTACGATTTCCCTCTGGTATTGATGCTTGTTTTTTTTTTTTTTTTTTTTTTTTTGTGTAATAAATTTTATTAAAGTATAAAGGAGATAGAGAAAGCTTCTGACATAGGCATCGCGGTAGAAGAGTACCCCCTTGTTAGTGTTAGCAATGAAGTTATATACTCTAAAGAATGTCTCAGGGTAAGACCTAATTTACATTTGAAGATTTTTAGGCAGGATGCATCCTGGAAAGACTAGGTCTACCCCCTAATTTACATTTTAAGATAACACTGTCTTCAGGCAGGATACATTATCTTTGTATAATCTTTTTTTTTTTTTTTTTTGATCAAGAATCTCTTTTATTGATTATCAGAAACATTACAAACATCTAGTATGAACAAATTGTAACATGATAGTGTTTAGTTTGAACAATTAATACATTTCAGATATAATATTATACATATTTCAATGCTTTCTCCCATCTCTCACCCTCTCCCGTCCCAGAGTCCAAAGTCTGGTCTATACATCATGTCTCTTTTGTTGTCTCGAAATAGGGTATTTTTTACCATCTTTCTAAATTCCATATATATGCGTTAGTATACTGTATTTGTGTTTTTGTTTCTGGCTTACTTCACTCTGTATAATAGGCTCCAGTTCCATCCACCTCCTTAGAACTGATTCATGTATTCTTTTTAATGGCTGAGTATACTCCATTGTGTATATGTACCACAGCTTGCTTATCCATTCATCTGTGGATGGACATCTAGGTTGCTTCCACGTTCTGGCTATTGCAAACAGTGCTGCTATGAACATTGGGGTACAGGTGTCTCTCAATCTGGTTTTCTCATGTATATGCCCAGCAGTGGGATTGCTGGATCATAAGGCAGTTCTATTCGCAGTTTTTTGAGGAATCTCCATACTGTTCTCCAAAGTGGCTGTACTAGTTTGCATTCCCACCAACAGTGCAAGAGGGTTCCCTTCTCTCCGCACCCTCTCCAGCATTTATTGCTTGTAGACTTTTGGATAGCAGTCATTCTGATTGGCGTGAAATGGTATCTCATAGTGGTTTTGATTTGCATTTCTCTGATAATGAGTGATGCTTGTTTTTACTTAAGTGCATCTCTTAATCAAATTTTTAAATAAGGGACTATGGGTGGTAAATTTCTTGATTTATTTTAATATCTGAAAATATCTTTATTTTCCTTGATATTTTTTTTTAGCATAGTTTTGGGAAGAACCTAGGACTTCAGGTGTGCATGAAGTATTGGTGATCAATGTATCCTGTAATTTACATTAATTCATGAGGCTAGTTGTGTTCTTCATCTGCCCATAAGCTCAGTGATCAACTGCTGAGTTCTACTGCCTTGAGTTTTAAATGACAATATAACTGGGCTTGTGATTCTAAGTTGATAGTTATTTTCCTTTAGAAATTAAAAGTTATTATTCCATTTGTTTTGGTTATTTATTTCCTGCATAAAATCTACTCAAGAAATAGCTTGATTTTTTTACTCATCTTGAGCTTCAGGCAGTAAATCTAGGTGTGGTCCTTACCTAACTTGGGTCACTTATGAATATGAAGCCTTAGAGACCAATGGCTTCAATCATGCTATTTTTTTTTTTATTTTAATTCACAGAACTGTGTGTGTGTATATATATATATATATATATATAAATTTAGCATTTTGGTTTGGTTTTATTTGGTCTTCTCTTTTCTGTCATTTCCACATATTTGATTTAGAAGTTGGCCTCTGGAACAAAATAGAAAGCCCAGAGATAAATCCACGCACATATGCATACCTTATCTTTGACAAAGGAGGCAAGAATATACAATGGATTAAAGACAATCTCTTTAACAAGTGGTGCTGGGAAAACTGGGCAACCACTTGTAAAAGAATGAAACTAGAGCACTTTCTAACACCATACACAAAAATAAACTCAAAATGAATTAAAGATCTAAACGTAAGACCAGAAATTATAAAACTCCTAGAGGAGAACATAGGCAAAACACTCTCTGACATATATCACAGCAGGATCCTCTATGAGCCACCTCCCAGAATATTGGAAATAAAATAAAAAATAA
The DNA here is from genome assembly GCA_935064755.1 of Tragelaphus eurycerus. Classification (NCBI taxonomy): domain Eukaryota; kingdom Metazoa; phylum Chordata; class Mammalia; order Artiodactyla; family Bovidae; genus Tragelaphus; species Tragelaphus eurycerus. The sequence goes on along the minus strand of CAKXYN010000004.1, from coordinate 65,772,987 downwards.
ACAAATGGGACTTAAACTTAAAAAGCTTCTTCACAACAAAAGAAACTATAAGCAAGGTGAAAAGACAGCCTTCAGAATGGGAGAAAATAATAGCAAATGAAGCAACAAACAACTAATCTCAAAAATATACAAGCAACTCCTACAGCTCAATTCCAGAAAAATAAATGACCCAATCAAAAAATGGGCCAAAGAACTAAACAGACATTTCTCCAAAGACATACAGATGGCTAACAAACACATGAAAAGATGCTCAACATCACTCATTATCAGAGAAATGCAAATCAAAACCACTATGAGGTACCATTTCACGCCAGTCAGAATGGCTGTGATCCAAAAGTCTACAAGCAATAAATGCTGGAGAGGGTGTGGAGAAAAGGGAACCCTCTTACACTGTTGGTGGGAATGCAAACTAGTACAGCCACTATGGAGAACAGTGTGGAGATTCCTTACAAAACTGGAAATAGAACTGCCTTATGACCCAGCAATCCCACTGCTGGGCATACACACTGAGGAAACCAGAATTGAAAGAGATACGTGTACCCCAATGTTCATCGCAGCACTGTTTATAATAGCCAGGACATGGAAGCAACCTAGATGTCCATCAGCAGATGAATGGATAAAGAAAGCAGTGGTACATATACACAATGGAGTATTACTCAGCCATTAAAAAGAATACATTTGAATCAGTTCTAATGAGGTGGATGGAACTGGAGCCTATTATACAGAGTGAAGTAAGCCAGAAAGAAAAACACCAATACAGTATACTAACGCATATATATGGAATTTAGAAGGATGGTAACAATAACCCTGTATATGAGACAGCACAAGAGACACAGATGTATAGAACAGTCTTTTGGACTCTGGGAGAGGGAGAGGGTGTGATGATTTGGGAGAATGGCATTGAAATATGTATAATATCATATATGAAATGAGTCGCCAGTCCAGGTTCGATACACAATACTGGATGCTTGGGCCTGGTGCACTGGGATGACCCAGAGGGATGGTATGGGGAGGGAGGAGGGAGGAGGGTTCAGGATGGGGAACAAATGTATACCTGTGGCAGATTCATTTTGATTTATGGCAAAACCAATACAATATTGTAAAGTTAAATAAAATTTAAAAAAATTAAAAAAAATAACAACAACAAAAAAAATAGAAGTTGGCCTTAATTTACTAATTCATCTTTGGGAGATTTTAAAATTATATTTCTAAAAAAGTATATGACCATGTTATACTTCTGCTTAAAATACGTTTTGACTTTCCTTGAAATTCATGTTGATAACTTTTAGTATAACACACAAACCCTTCAAGTTCTGATCTGGGTTAAAGCTTACAGCTTCATCTCATACTGTCCCCGTATGTACATACTACATTCTAGACATGTTAAATTTCCTCCTTGTTCCAAAATACACATTATGTCAAATACATGAGCCTTAAAACATGTTAACATTTCTGTCTCAAATGACCCTTCTTTTATACTGGCTTTTTTCTATCTAATAGTCTTTGTATTTCTCTAATCTTGCCATTAAAGTTATATATGCCTGACACTATGTGCTTCTCATGTAAGACTATCATCACTATATTATTATTTACTAACATGTCAGTTTTATTATTTAGACCCTATACTGTCTAATAGAACTTTGAAATTCAGTATCAAACCTAAGTGTAAACTGTTATTGTTAAATTTTCTTTATTTAGAAACCTGCTTCCTGGCAGGAAAAGGTAGCTGTTTTATATCCTTATACATAATATCAATTGTCCCTCCTTCAGTCTGCAATTAAAAAAGTTCTTTTATTTCTAGTTTATTTAGTAGAGAAATTTGAATTCCATTTGGGACTGGAACACCAATTTTTTTTTAAAAATTTAGTCTTTTTTATTAATGTTCAGAAAGCAAACAGGGAAAGCACTTTCAGGAAAAACAATAACAACTTTAAATCAGCCTCTTCATCAAGTTCATAGGTTAGCTTATACTGTAGGAATTTTTAATCTTATGGGAGAAGCAAGAACTATATGAAGTTGCTTTGGTAGAAATAGTATGCAGAAAGAAATGCTGTTGGGGAGGTAAGCCAATAGAGTGGATAATTACTAAACTCTATTTTGTGCTTGCAAGAGTTTCAGAAATTGTAGTCCAGCCATGAACTCAGGTCATCTGGTTTGACCACAGTTTTACCAAATGAACATTTTTAATGCATTCACTTTCCTTTATTGAAATATCTAAGATTTTTAAAGAAGGCAAAGCTACTACAGAACTTCATTAAAATTCATTTCTGGAGCTATGGTTTGTCTTGGGAATCTTAAAAATCATTTGATGCTTTAAAGTTTTTGGCTGCACAGTCCAATGTATCATTCAGAATGAGCTAAAGTATACAACTATAATAAACAGCCCTCAGATTTCTCAGATCTAAAAGGCTTGCTGCTGCTGCTAAGTCGCTTCAGTGGTGTCCGACTCTTAGTGACCCCAAGGACTGCAGCCCACCAGGCTCCTCCATCCATGGGATTTTCTAGGCAAAAGTACTGGAGCCCTAACAAAAGGCATTACTTACTCACTCTTCACCTCTTGTGGGTAGCAGGGGGCTTATAGTCATTCCTTGACACAGGCTGACCCAGATTCCACTGTGACACATGCTTGCAGGGAAAGGGGGTATGGCAGATTTTACTGTGGCCCTTAAAGCTATGCCCAGAAATGACATTGATGATGATTGCAGCACTTACCTGGACAGATACAGATGGTTCTATGATTTCAGATTTTAAAAGAAGTAAAGAAGTGATAATCTACCATGGCCTTGAAAAAGGAGAGAAGCAAATATCTGTGAGTAGCCCAGTGCTGCGCAGAAGGCAATGGCACCCCACTCCAGTACTTTTGCCTGGAAAATCCCATGGACTGGGGAGCCTGGTAGGCTGCATTCCGTGGGGTTGCGAACAGTCGGACACGACTGAGCGACTTCACTTTCACTTTCATGCATTGGAGAGGGAAATGGCAACCCACTCCAGTGTTCTTGCCTGGAGAATCCCAGGGACGGGGGAGCCTGGTGGGCTGTGGTCTATGGGGTCGCACAGAGTCGGACACGACTGAAGCGACTTAGCAGCAGCACTAGCAATACCATAAGGTGAATTTTTATTATCTAAGAAGGGGTTATAATATGAAGTGAAAGTCACTCAGTTGTGTCTGACTCTTTGCAACCCCTTGGACTATATAGTCCATGGAATTCTCCAGGCCAGAATACTGGAGTGGATAGCCTTTTTCTTCTCCAGGGGATCTTCCCAACTCAGGGATCGAACCCAGGTCTCCTGCATTGCAGGGAGGTTCTTTACCAGATGAGCCACAAGGGAAGCCCAAGAATACTAGAGTGGGTAGCCTATTCCTTCTGCAACCCATCATCCTGACCCAGAAATTGAAACGGGGTCTCCAGCATTGCAGGTGGATTCTTAACCAACTGGCTATGAGGGAAGCCTGTTATGAGGTGCTTCCCAAATTCAGTGAGTATTCCCAAATACTCTGGAATTTTCTTCTTCACAGGGTTTCTGGAGAAACCCTGTATAGCAGTCTTTTCATGATTGGATGGTAAACTTTCTCAGCACTTCTCCCAATTTAACTAATTTTTATTTGTGAATTGCTTATCTGAAATTTTCTTTAAATATAATAAAAATCAAATATTTGATATAGAAATATAATAAGCAATTTCCCCAAAATAAGAATAAGAAAATTTCCCAAAGATCGTGGATGTCTATCTGGAACTGTTTTCCCCAGAAAGGTTATAAATTAGAATGCTATTGATGAGTGTTAAAGTCCACAGTAGTAGAAGATAGAGTACAACGTCTACTTCGAAAGTCTCTGAAGTGTTGAAATATTGTCCAAGGCTTTACCCAAATCACCTAAGTATAGTACTTCTAAGTTAAAAGTTTGGGAGTTATTTAGTTTTTAAAAGCCTTCCAAATATGACTTATCCATGAAGGCAATGCATTAAAAACTAATAAATAATGTTCTATATACTACACGGTTGATTAAAGTTCATTAATTCTTGCTCAGAATAATACATTTTGCTAATTTGGATAAAAATATAACATTTTTAGTAACTGTTACATGGCATACTGAAACTGGTATTGGAAGTCTTAAGGAAGATAATAGATTTTCAAATACTTTTAACATCATCAAGATATTTTATTAAAAATTGATACTTTATTTCAAGTATAAAGAATTATCACATATGAAAATAAAAATAAAGCTAATTAATGGGAGCAATCTTAGACATAATGTCTTAGAAATAATTAGAATTAATGAGTCACCTATCTGAACTCTTATTCAGTAGTTTCACCTGTTAGGAAGGAATATAGCTGTGTATCAAGAAGCAAGTTATGAAAATTGATCTGAGGAGAAAAATGTCAAAGCCACAAAATCCATAAAATAAGAATTTTTTAGTCACAAACTCACACCCAAATTACCCTTATTTTGCTAAGAACACTAACTAGGGTTGTTGTTTGGTTTCTAGTTACTGAAACTGGGATCGACATCTGAAAGAGTAGAAATTGCCAAAGGGGGATGTATATTGATGGCAGTAAGAAGTGAATGAGTGGTCCAGACAGTATTCTATTGAGTGAAATATGCAAAGGATGCAGTAGTCTGAGATGAATTTACTTAGAGCCAAATATATAAGAATAATTCATACTTATGATTACCCTTCTTAGCCACCAAAAAATGTTATTTTCAGTGCAGTAGCTGAGAAATTAGTTTTCTGTCCTCAATTACTTTTTTTTTTAAAAAAGGAAAAAAGTGGGTAAGGCCTGGATCCTAAGTTGTCAGACTCAACTGTCCAGAATGATCCAGTCTCTAACGGTTTTAGTTTTTCCTCATCTTGGTCTTGAGACACAAACCAAAAAAAAAAAAAAAAAAAAAACACCAAAAAAGAAAAAAATCATTTTGACCTATAGGTGGCAATATTGGTATTATTCAAGTCAAGCACAAAAAGATGGGGTGAATAAAGGGGCATAATTTAATGACTCAAAAAAGATAATCAAATCTGAAATCCATTTTTGATGAGTATAAAATGACTTGAAAAATGAATTAAGTTTACCAACCTTCATGGAATTGGCTCTTACTCATCAAATTCCTATTGAATTATATATTTGAATTTGGGAAAAAGAAAACTTTTAAATATTTGTCCCACTGTTATTGTACTTTGAATGTATTTTGTTTACTCACAGTGATTTGTTAAACTATGAATAAAACCAGTTTTTCATAACTATATTTCTAGCACCTTTGTTTTCATTTAAGAATATTAAGGTATCAATAAAATTCAAATTATATTGCCCACTATACAAGAATAGTAATTATGTTGGCAACTCTGTGAACTCTGTGGAGAACCATGGGACCACCCAGCAACTGGTCCCCAGAACACTCAGTGAGTTTCTGAAGTCCCTTGAGATAATGGTTATGTGCATGCTAGCTTAAAAGGTAGAAAGAGCCCTTCCCTTCACACTCTAGTAACAATGTGTTTTAACTGTTTGAAAGTTAAGGTAGTACCTCTTAAAGTGTATAAACCCAAATACCAATTACTACTGCTCAGCCACTTCAGTTGTGTCCAACTCTGCGACCCCATAGACAGCAGCCCACCAGGCTCCGCTGTCCCTGGGATTCTCCAGGCAAGAACACTGGAGTGGGTTGCCATTTCCTTTTCCAATGCATGAAAGTGAAAAGTGAAAGTGAAGTCACTCAGTCGTGTCCGACTCTTAGCGACCCCATGGACTGCAGCCCACTGGGCTCCTCCATCCATGGGATTTTCCAGGCAAGAGTATTGGAGTGGGGTGCCATTGCCTTCTCCGAAATACCAATTAGTTCAACATAAAAATCTCATAGCGCCTCTCTTCTGCTACTCCCCCTTGGGAACAAGAACTGGTTTCTGTTGAGAATCACTTGTATCCCCCATACTCCCCCTACAATTTACTTTCCTCCAGTTTGGATATAAGTACCTTCCATTTTCTTATAAAATTATAATGTTTATTATGCAGCTGTTTTCTCTTCTTCATTCTAGAAACTCTGATATGCTTTGTCTCTCCAAGATAATCATTACAACCTGAAGAAAATGAGTTTATGTTGATGAATAAAAAACAAAGAGGTGTGTGTGTGTACAGACAAGCATATGCCTGAGAGAGGGAGATATGTAAGAGTTCAGTGGCATGGCATGATAGAAAGGTTGACTAACAAACTGGAAATCTTTAAGTAACAAAAGTAAGCAGGATGCGGTATCTCTCACCTTCTAGACCTGAAATATCCAATATGGTAGCCACATGTGGTGTTTTATATCAAAACTAAAATTAAACTAAATTAAAGAGTTAATTCCTCAACCACACAAGCCACATTTCCAGTGCTGAATATGTACATGTAACAACTGTATTGCATGGTGTAGATAGAGCATGTCTTCATCAACACAGAGATTGGATAGTGCTCCTCTGTAAGTTCTGTGGATGATGACCCTCCTATCTTTGCATTCCCCCGGTGTCTAATGAAACCTTGTATGTCAGAGGCATTCGGAAAATATTTGTTGATTAAAGATATAAAAGGAAATTTTTGGAAAAAGGTAAAAATTATCAGGTTGTTTGGTTTCTTATTACAGAGATTATGTAATATTACATATATAATATATATAAGGTCGGGGAAGGCAATGGCACCCCACCCCAGTACTTTTGCCTGGAAAATCCCATGGACTGAGGATCCTGGTAGGCTCCAGTCCATGGGGTCGCTGAGCGACTTCACTTTCACTTTTCACTTTCATGCATTGGAGAAGGAAATGGCAACCCACTCCAGTATTCTTGCCTGGAGAATCCCAGGGACGGGGGAGCCTGGTGAGCTTCTGTCTATGGGGTCGCACAGAGTCGGACACGACTGAAGTGACTTAGCAAGCAAGCAATATGTATAAGGTACAAGTATATGCTGTCTGTCTTTAGTGCCACTTCTAGTCTGATCTGTGCTTCCTTTTTGCATTCTTTACAGAGTTAACATAGCCAAGTCTTTTCTCTGAAGTTGTATGTTGCAAAGGGTCAACTTAGTCCCAACAATGTCTTTCTATGAACACTCCAAAGATTGACCTGGCATCTTTGTTCCATGCTGTACTCTTTAATTAACGTTAATTAATTCATTCCTTTTTGAATTTTCAATTTGTCTAGATGAGGCATTATAAATTAGAAAATGTAACATATTCAGATTATAATTTAAAGGGCTCTCAGCTGACAGGTAATTAGCTTGATTCAGGAAGGGTAAACCAAAAGAATGAATTTTTAATGCTAATTTAAAGGACATTAGTTGCTATGGGCAGAATGATTAAAATGCCACTGTTTGAAGCAGAAAAATTAGAATGCAACAGCAGTGGCAACCATAGATGATCAGTGGTTTTGTATCTGTGTCAAGATGGTAAGACCTTCCTTCACCTGCCCACAGAAGAGCTTGATGAGTTCTGAAGGGTTGTTTTGGTCTGACCAGGACATATAATGGGCAAATGGTGAATTTTCTTATCTTTCAGCATGGTTCCATCCATTTTTCTTTAGGAGTGGATGACACCAGGTAATACATCTCATTCTAGCATGTTACTGAGGAATGTATCAGATCACAGTGACATGTTAGAATGAGATGGATTTACCTGGCTTGATGCATTCATGAAAAGCAGCAGGAGTTGATATCAGATTGTCCTACATTTTAAACAACCACTTGTATGGCTTTTGTTAGATGCCAGGTGCCGTCCTAAGCATTTTACAAATGCTAATCATCATAATAAATCTATGAGCTTTGTGCTATAATCACCACAGTTTATCAGACTGAAAATTGAGGCTGAGAGATTTTAAGCAGTTTATTCAAAGTCACATAGGTGGTAGGTGTCAGATCCCAGATTTGAACACAGACAGTGTGACTTCTGGAGAAGGAAATAGCAGCCTATTCCAGTATTTTTGTCTGGAGAATCCCATAGATAGAGTGGCCTGGTGGGTTACAGTCCATGGGATCTCAGAAGAGTTAGACACAACTTAGAGACTAAAACACAAGCAGTGTGACTTCAGTGATGTTCCCTTTAAATAGAAAATACTTCCAATGCAGATTATTAGCAGTAAAAGATAGGATCCACTGTTAGCAATCAATGTACTGTTACAATGTACTGTTTGATTATCATCAAAGATGCTGAGACACTCGAGAACAGAGACATAATGAAATGTAAGAAGATGTGGACTGCTTACTCTATATTTAAAGATTCTCAAGAGGATCAGCAAGATGTCTCTAATGCTGCCAAATAATTAGCAGAAAAACAAAGGCATAAAACTTAAAGAAAAATTATTCCCTTTCACTCAAAAAAGACACTCCTTGCCCTTCAGTCCCCTCCACCCCCACCTCCTGCTCAGCAGGAGCTTCTGGTCAGCTGGTGAAAAGGATTAATACAAAGGCCATTTTGCTATAGTATGGGACCCCAAAGAAAGAACATTGAATCAAGGGCTAAAAGGGAAAAGAATAGGGAGAGTTTACCCACTCATCCAGTGAGGAGTACAGAATAGGCAAATTTTCAAGGGAGGTAAGATTTGAACTCAGACTCGAAGATCTGTGAGATTGCAGGGTCTCCCAATCTTGATCCTGTTGGCTTTTTCGATTGGGAGCTCTTTTGTGGTGGAGGACTGGCATGTGATTGTAGGATGTTTAGCAGCACTCTGGCCCACCTGCCACCTGCTGGTGGTACCGCTCTCCAAGTTATGACAATTATAAATTGCTTTTAGAGAAAACTGGCCCAAGTTGAGAGTTACTGAGCTAGGAGCATATGTCCTGGTAACTGTCTGGGAAGAGTAAAAAGGGAGAGACCACTTTGGGAACAAAGGCATGTAAATAAACAAACTGGATGTGTGAGGTGCAGTGTGGCAGTGAGTGGTTTTGCTGATGATGAAGGAGGAAAAAATGTGTGGTGACCTGAAGAGAGCCTGTAGCAAACACAAGTGGGCAGGAGACATAACTGAAGGATACTGTGAATCATGTGTTTGCCTGGGGCTGCCTCGCCGAGTCCGGGGAACCAATGCCAGTATACACACCAATTAGATGGTTGCAAATAGATCTTGATGACTCATTCTGAGCAAAAAGGCTGCATTCTTCTGAAAGGCAAGCCAGAGGCTTCCTAACCATTGTACAGCTCTTTTCTAAAGCGAGCCAGTCATGGTTCAGCCTGGGAAGAGGACTGTGGAGTTCACCTCAGATTTTAAGCCATGCCCACAGATGGCCTTAGTTTGTGTGATGGACTTTCTTCAAATTTTACAGCATCAGAGTAATTAGCAAGGCCACCTTGAGAACTAAAATTGTTGATGAATTGAGCTGCAGGAGTTGCTTGTATATTTTTGAGATTAATTCTTTGTCAGTTGCTTCATTTGCTATTATTTTCTCTCATTCTGAAGGCTGTCTTTTCACCTTGCTTATAGTTTCCTTTGTTGTGCAGAAGCTTTTAATTTTAATTAGGTCCCATTTTTTTTAATTTTTGCTTTTATTTCCAATATTCTGGGAGGTGGATCATAGAGGATCTTGCTGTGATTTATGCTGGTGAGTGTTTTGCTTATGTTGTCTTCTATGAGTTTTATAGTTTCTGGTCTTACATTTAGATCTTTAATCTATTTTGAGTTTATTTTTATGTATGGTGTTAGAAAGTGTTCTAGTTTCATTCTTTTACAAGTGGTTGACCAGTTTTCCCAGCACCACTTGTTAAAGAGATTGTCTTTTCTCCATTGTATATTCTTGCCTCTTTTGTCAAAGATAAGGTGTCCATAGGTGCGTGGATTTATCTCTGGGCTTTCTATTTTGTTCCATTGATCTATATTTCTGTCTTTGTGCCAGTACCATACTGTCTTGATGACTGTAGCTTTGTAGTAAAGCCTGAAGTCAGGCAGGTTGATTCCTCCAGTTCCATTCTTCTTTCTCAAGATTGCTTTGGCTATTCGAGCTTTCTGTATTTCCATACAAATTGTGAAATTATTTGTTCTAATCAGCAGACAAGTGGATAACAAAGCTGTGGTACATATACATAATGGAGTATTACTCAGCCATTAAAAAGAATACATTTGAATCAGTTCTAATGAGGTGGATGAAACTGGAGCCTATTATACAGAGTGAAGTAAGCCAGAAAGAAAAACACTAATACAGTATACTAACGCATATATATGGAATTTAGAAAGATGGTAACGATAACCCTGTATGCAAGACAGCAAAAGAGACACAGATGTATAGAACAGTCTTTTGGACTCTGTAGGAGAGGGCAAGGGTGGGATGATTTGGGAGAATAGCATTGAAACATGTATATTATCATATGTGAAATGAATCACCAGTCCAAGTTCAGTGCATGATACAGGGTGCTTGGGGCTGGTGCACTGTGATGACCCAGAGGGATGGGATGGGGAGGAAAGTGGGAGTGGGGTTCAGGATGGGGAACACATGTACACCCGTGGCAGATTCATGTCAATGTATGGCAAAACCAATATAATATTGTAAAGTAAAAAATAAAAAAATAAAACCAGCTTGAACATCTGGAAAAATAAACAAAACAAAATAATACACACACACACACACACACACACAAAGAGATTAGAGATACTTAAAAAATAAAATAAAATTGTTGACGAATGAGCCACCCTATTTGAGTAAATTTTCCAAGGTAGTTGATGAAAATCCCATTTAGTGCTTCAGCATGCCTCTTTTGAACTTTATTGGTTATTTATTTATATTTATATTACTTTGCATTGCATTATTGGAACAGAGAAAAACCTAATTGTATTTCCCCTGATGACTTAAGGGGGTTGCTGTAATCATTGGGGTAGTGTCTCTAAAAATAATCTAACATATTTCAGAGCCTTTGGCAGTTTAAATGGATCAGTTACTGCAGCTGTATTTTTAAATTATCTGTCTCATTATTATAGATAAATGCCAGATATAAATTTTCACAACATTCTTATTTTGTTATTACCTTTTGCCATCATTAAAAATACTTTTTGATAATCTTTTTCTTATTTCCTGATAAACATAACTAAGTTTACTAGATTTATATGTAAAATAATTGATAAATTCTGATAATAAACACAAACATTTATGTAGTGTTTACTATATACCAGGTAATGTTCTCAATTTAAAAATTTTTCTATGGGAGGAGTGTTTGGGCTTTAGTACATGGAGTTTCTGCAACTCACTTTGTAGTTCATGTCGATGTTCTGAAGATTTAAGTTGCTAGAAGTTTAACATTCAACTTTTAATAAAAAGGATTCTGTTAATACACATGATGTGACTCAGTAATTGCTAAACTCAGAAGCAGACTGTATTTTCAGTAATCTGGGACTCTTTTCAATAAAGGAGCAAGAAGTAGAGTGAGATTCTCCAAGAGGAAAATACCTTAGGCCTAAGACTGGTGCACACATTCCAGATTCATAACTTTTGAGTTCTTTAAAACAAGAAGCCACTTATGTGCTCCCTTATCAAATGGCTAAAACATACCTGCTCACAAACACAGTCTCTGAGTCCAGGCAGATCAAGAAATTCAAGGATCTGAAGAAAATGACAAGTGCTTCAGGACGATATGTTCACAAAGCCTGGAAAGAAATGCTGGGGGGTTGCCCTCTCTTCCTGTGACACAATCACAACTTCTGGTGGGAAATCAAGAAAGGAAACCAGGCAACCACCATGATTAGTCACAAGGAAGGAGACAGCAAGGCTTTAAAGCCAACAGCTGGAGAACAATGGGAACTGTGAGAGGCTATTTTTGTTTGGTTTCAAGAATGAGTTGAACCTGGTGGAGCTGACAGTGTTCTCTGCCTGCTCTCACTCTTCTCTTACTAAAAGTAGAAAGTTTCCATGCCAAAAAATAGTTATCTTTTTTCCTGCTTCAGAGTGATTAAAATGCCACTCTGCTCTTTCATCTTCATGTTTATCTCAAAATGAACTTCTTATGAACATAAAAATATTCAAATGTACAAAAATGACAAGGATCTGTTATTGTTTTTCCACTGCTGCTGTTTTGCTGCTGTTTAAAAGGCTGGGATTTGGAATCCTAAACACGGAATTATAATGTCTTGGGGACCTCCCTTGGCAATAGATATGGAAAGAAATAGCCAAAGGCCTTCACTAGCAGATGGCTCATGTAGGGACTCTCATGCTTTTTTTGTTTTGTTTTGTTTTTAATTCCAGATGGCACCATAACAAAAATAAAGACCCACCTAAGAAAGATATGATTATTCCCTAAGTTTTTTCCAACGCATTCCAAACTGCCCCAAACTGCAGATGGAATCTTTACAATATCAAATCGGAAAATAAAACTTTGTACAGAATTGCAAAACTCAAGAAAAACTGCTGCCAACTTATTGGCCTTGGACAAACTGTTTCTGGGTTAGGCAATATCTTCCCAATCACCAGTGGTTCTTCAGAGCAGACCTGACTTAAGGAGATCAAATACATTTTCATAATCTTAAACCAGCTCTTTGAGCCGAAAGTTCCAAAGCAGCCATCAAGTGGGCACAGATTTGATAGAGGGGTACTGAAATGATTTTGATAGGCATCTACTACTAATTCAGTTAGTGCTATGGAGAAGATAGGAAACTTCACACACATTCTCTTGGAAGAAAGGTTGTCTCAGAATTCCAGAGAGGTGGATACAACTAGAACAGTTATATGTCTTTGGCAGGAACCATGCCAGAGGGAGAAAAATACGAACAAGCAAGAGTACAGAATAAGTTCCATGGAATGAAGGAGTTTGGGAAAAGAGATGTGAACAGGAGGAAGGGATGAGCAGAAAGAGTTCCTATAAATTGCTTCTGACTCTTGAGTATTCTTCAGTTTTTCTCTGCTTCTTAGCTTTTCTAACATCTTTGAGAATTGAATGACTTGTTTTGAACTCCTTCTTCTAACCTACCAACATAGGCACAAAGATCATGACTTTTCTAATGGACGTTCACTGCTTTTGTCACTCTGAATTCAATTCATTCTACTTTTTTCTGGTTAATTTTCTTCCCCGTGGGCCTGCTGTGTTTTTCTATTGGATACAATAAAATGTTAAAACGTGCAATCCATGTAGTTTCTTTGGATTTTACTTTTCAGCAGAGCATCAAGAATGCTTAGGGAGATTGGATTGACATGTGCACACTGCTATATGCTAAAAAATGGATAACTGATAAAAATCTCCTTTATAGCACAGGGAACTCTGCTTGAAGTTATGTGGCAGCCTGGATGGGAGAAGAATTTAGGGGAGAATAGATATATGTCTGTGGCTGAGTCAAGTTTTGCTCTGTACCTGAAACTATCATAACATTATTAATCAGCTATCAGATCAGATCAGATCAGTCGCTCAGTCATGTCCGACTCTTTGCGACCCCATGAACTGCAGCACGCCAGGCCTCCCAGTCCATCACCAACTCCCGGAGGTCATTCAGACTCACATCCATCGAGTCAGTGATGCCATCCAGCCATCTCATCGTCTGTCATCCCCTTCTCCTCCTGCCCCCAGTCCCTCCCAGCATCAGAGTCTTCTCCAATGAGTCAACTCTTCGCATGAGGTGGCCAAAATACTGGAGTTTCAGCTTTAGCATCATTCCCTCCAAAGAAATCCCAGGGCTGATCTCCTTCAGAATGGACTGGTTGGATCTCCTTGCAGTCCAAGGAGCTATACTTGCAGTCCAAGGAGCTATATAATCAGCTATACTCCAATATAAAATGAAAAGTTTAAAATTTAATTTGCAACTAAAGTATTAAGTTTTCAGTATAAATTAAACTGTTCAAAGTGAAAAAAATGCTTCAAAAAGTTAGAGCTCATTCTCCTCAAGAGTAGCATCTGAAAAGGCTTTTCATCAGTTCCTGCATCTTAGGTTCCCCTGAGCTGACTTTTATCCTTCCGTAGTCTGGTTCTTTACTTTTGTTCAGATTCTGTGAGCTATTCTAATACATTCCCTTTCTATTTGCCAATTTTTGGTGTGATCACTTAGATTGTATTGTCTTCTTAGATGACCAGTTATACAACCACAGTATAAGTAGTTTTCCTTGAAATAGTCTGACCTCAGGCTGATATACACAGTGTCAATTTGCAGTGGTTTATGTAGAAAAGACAGAGAAAGAAGGAGGGAGGGAAGAGGAGGGGGAGAGGGAAAGAGATAGAAAAGGAGAAAAAGAGAGCATAGGGGAAGAACTAAGATTAGGAAGCCAGTTATTGCAAGATCAGAGAGGTGTAGATTCAGTAAATGACATATTGTACCATTTCTGACACATAAACTGTCCCCATTTATTACTTATTTTGTTTAGTAATCATCTACAGATCAAGACCTGCATAACAACCTGAAAGTCACTCCACCATTCCACAGACTAGTAGAGTTTATCTGGATAGACAGTCAGAGGCAAAGTCTTCAAATTTCTGTGATTTGCCAATTGTAAATAATTTAATATTTAGCTTTTCTGAGAAAAGCAATGGTGAGCTTGGTCTATTTAAACCATTTTCTCCCCTTTAAAATGCTAGTTATACTTTTTCAAATTATATTACATATCTTTTTATTTTATATCCTTTAACTGTTTTTATCTTAAATGCATCTTAAGTATATTAAAATGTTACCACCTGCCATTTTTCTGCTATTTTCCTATCACATTTTAGTTAGTTGGGTCTTTTCTAGTAATTGTATTCTTAAGAGAGGCTTGTATGAATGATGTTCTATGAGTTTGTGCAGATATGTTTTGAAAAAAATAACGTTTTCTATAGCTTTCTACTTAAGGGACAGTCTGACTAGGTATAAAAAGCTTGGCTCATAGTTTCTTTCCCTGCAAGTGTTTCTTCACTATCTTTGGGTAGAAAATTGCCGAGGGAAGTCTGAAATAAGCTTAATTTTCTTTCACTTAAAATTAATTTTTTCCTGCTGCCCAAAGATTCTTAATTTTTAACCTTTTCTTAGTAATTTTTAAAAAATTCTGTTTCAGTATTGACAATTCTGTGTTATAGTGTTTCCCTTTTCTGGTGATTTCTTCCTCTTTAGGAGGTAGAAGATACAAGTTCTTTAAGGTCTTCCCTGATAGCTCACTTGGTAGAGAATTTGCCTGCAATGCAGGAGACCCTGGTTCAATTCCTGGGTTGGGAAGATCTACTGGAGAAGGGATAGGCTACCCACTCCAGTATTCTTGGGCTTCCCTTGTGCCTCAGCTGGTAGAGAATCCACCTGCCATGTGGGAAACCTGAGTTGGGAAGATCCCCTGGAGAAGGGAATGGTTACCCACTCCAGTATTCTGGCCTGGAGAATTCCATGGACTGTTATAGTCCATTGGGTCACAAAGAGTCAGACACGACTTAGTGACTTTCACTTTTCACTTTCACAATTTCTTTATTTAAGAAACTTTTATTGAATTATTTTAAAATAGCCATTCTCTTCCATTGTTTTGGTTTTATTTGGGGTTACAGTTCTGTGAATATTGTATGTATTTTTTCTGTCTTTTATGTATCATATTTTCTTCAGTCCTTTTTGTATCTTTATTTCTGTTCATTTTAATTTAATTTCATTTTCTCACATGCATCTCTCATTTTGCTTTCTTTGGTTTTACTATATCTTGTGATCTTGTAGTTTTGTTTCTAAAATAATTTTTTCTTCCATTTTCCCCAAATTGTATCAGTTTATCACCATATGTCTAGACATCCAGCTTTTCTTCTCCAGGCATATCTTCCTGAGCCCTTGTATTTCCTTCATGGCTATAAATACTTCTTTAATCGAAAGGTTGTGTTGTGATTTTATTTTTTTGAGGCAACATTTTTTACTAGCGAATTTTCTTTCAGAATAAAGCATTCCCTGTTTTTATAGCATCTTTGAGAAGCTTGTATTAATTTCCTAGGGCTGCCATAAAAAAGTACCACAAAGTAGATGGCTTAAAATAATAGAAGTTTATTGTCTCATAGTTCTGGAGACTAGAAGTCCAAAATCAAAATATCAGATTGGCCATGTTCCCTCTGGAAACTGTAGATAAGAATCCTTAGCTTTTAGTGGTTTGCTGGGAATCTTTAATATCTCTTGATTTACAGCTGCAATACTTCAAGCACCGCCTCCATCATCACGGGGCATTCTCTTTTGGTGTCTCTGTGTCTCTTCTTATAAGGACACAGTCATATTGCATTGAGTGCACCTCACTCCAATATAACTTCATCTTAACATCTTAATTACATCTGCAGAAAGGTCATCTTTGGAGGTAGTAGCGGTTAGCATTTCAACTTATCTTTTTGGGAGACACAGTTCAACCTGAAGCAGGATGCTGGTTTATTTTGTTACTGTCGTTTTCACTCAGATTTTAATGAATTGCATTTTTTCAAAAAGGTATTATCAGGACACTTCAATTGAGGTATAGGTAGGAATTATACAAGAGGCTGGGGCTAAAGCGTTGGAATATTTGATTAAACATGATTCCTCTGTGCAGCCATGCATCTGCCTTTCAGACCTAGCCTGAGACCATGAACCCTTCACTAAACACTGCTACCAAGAGCACAGGCCCTTTATTTCAAAGTGTCCTCTTGTCTTTGAAAGATGGTGCTTTTTTAGATCTGCCACTGCCAGGATCCCTGTTTCATTACCTTATGTCACAGCAGCCACAGTAATTGTGCCCCATTGGAAATCTGCCTTACTGCAGTAGTTCCTATTTGAGAGGGGGCTTTCCTCTCTAGAAGTTAATGTTTGCTGTTCATTTCGAGATCTGGCCCAGTGAGTCTACCTTTATCCTCTCTTTTTTACCTGTCATGCTGCTATTGTTTTCCTTGCAGATTTTGCTGATTTTATTTGCTTTTGCTCACAAATACAATTTTGAGTTTTCAAATATTCTCTACCCTAGTTTCACTGAAGAGGCAGCTTGTAGACTTTCCCTCCCTACACTCTTTATGTGTCTCTTTTCTCTCCTAGAAGAGAAGAAAGTAGATTTGGAAATAAATTGCTATCAAGTTCTTGCTAGATCGAGGAACTCTTGAACTGCTTCCTACCAGAGAAGGTAAGTGAGCAACATGGATTCTTCTTTTTCCTTCCTCATGCTCCTTCTCTCCGCTTTCTTCTTCTATTTTTTTTTTTTTTTTTGAAAAATGAAGTATTGAGCTTGGATCTGAGTTTAATTGCTTTGGATTCACATTGGCCAATAAAAATTTTTGCAATAAAGGGAATGTTCTTTATCTGTGCTTTCCAATATGGTAGCCACTGGCCACACAAGGCTACTGAGCACTTAAAGTGTGGCTAGTGTACCTAAGAAACTGAATTCTTAATTTAATTTAATAAAACAAATTTAAATGGCCATGTACAATTAGTGGTTATCCTATAGATCAATGCAGTTTTAGATGATGGGTGGAGGGAAGTAGAAGCTAGAAGGAGAGGATCAAGGAGTAAAAGCAGAGAAGACATAGTGATACATGGATGATGGAATAACAGTGAAGTAAAGATAAAGATTGAAAGAGGAATAAAGATGTCTAGGTGGGATTTATTGGGTGATTTTATATAACATGTGATGCAAAATAACTAATTTCCTTTTCAAACAAAGTGTAAAATTTCTTCTAAAAAACTTTGACATATTTACTTTTGACTGTGCTATGTCTTCGTTGCTGTGCACAGGCTTTCTCTAGGGTTGGTGTGTGGATTTCTCATGGAGGTGGCTTCTCTTGTTGTGGAGCCTGGGCTCTAGGCACGTGGGAATCAGTAGCTGTGGTGCATTTGCTTATTTGCCCCATGGCATTTTGAATCTTCCTGGAATAGGGATTAAACCCCTTTTCCCTGCATTGGTAGGCCAATTATTAACCACTGGACACCAGGGGAGTCCAAAAGTAAAATTTCTTATTCTCACTAATACGTTTGGTAAACTACTTTATTTTGAAGAATGAAGAGAAATACTGAGTTATGCTCCAAAGTTTCTGTGAGGTTGTGCATTTGAGTCCGGTCATATTGAGATTACAGTATTCCTGATTGCAGTTGGAATAGAGTGCTTACACTCTATTCATTATGTGGATCACGACAAACTGTAGAAAATTATTAGAAATGGGAATAACAGACCACATGACCTGCCTCTTGAGAAATCTGCATGCAGGTCAGGAAGCAATACTTAGAACCAGACATGGAACAACAGACTGGTTCCAAATTGGGAAAGGAGTGTGTCAAGGCTGTATATTGTCACCCTGTTTATTTAATTTATATGCAGAGTACATCATGAGAAATGCTGGGCTGGATGAAGCACAAGCTGGAATCAAGATTGCCGCAAGAAATATCAATAACCTCAGATATGCAGATGACACCACCATTATGGCAGAAAGTGAAGAGGAACTAAAAACCCTCTTGATGAAAGTGAAAGAGGAGAGTGAAAAAGTTAGCTTAAAGCTCAACATTCAGAAAACTAAGAACATGGCATCTGAGCCCATCACTTCATGGGAAATAGATGGGGAAACAGGGGAAACAGTGTCAGACTTTATTTTTTGGGGGCTCCAAAATCACTTCAGATGGTGATTGCAGCCATGAAATTAAAAGACGTGTTCTCCTTGGAAGGAAAGTTATGACCAACCTAGACAGCATATTAAAAAGCAGAGACATTACTTTGCCAACAAAGGTCTGTCTAGTCAAGGCTATGGTCTTTCCTGTGGTCATGTATGGATGTGAGAGTTGGGCTGTGAAGAAAGCTGAGCACCAAAGAATTGATGCTTTTGAACTGTGGTGTTGGAGAAGACTCTTGAGAGTCCCTTGGACTGCAAGGAGATCCAACCAGTCCATCCTAAAGGAGATCAGTCTTGGGCATTCATTGGAAGAACTGATGTTGAAGCTGAAACTCCAATACTTTGGCCACCTGATGCAAAGAGCTGACTCACTGGAAAAGACCCTGATGCTGGGAAAGGTTGAAAGTGGGAGGACAAGGGGATGATAGAGGATGAGATGGTTGGATGGCATCACTGACTGGATGGACATGAGTTTGAGTAAACTCTGGGAGGTGGTGATGGACAGGGAAGCCTGGCCTGCTGCAGTCCATGGGTTTTCAAAGAGTAGGACAGGACCGAGCAACTGAACTGCACTGAACTGAGAGTGCTTACAAATGGGGAGACATATATTGCCCACTAAATTGAAGTTTCCAGAGTTTGGGCAAGAATGTGAGCCAGGAAGATACACATCTGCAAAAGGGACTTAAGGTCTTTTGTACTATTTGACACAAGAATTACCTTACATGAAAGAAATAGAGATTAGAATATGATGGTTATCTCCTCCAACATGGAAACCTGGGAAGTAAATCTTTTCAGGGAAAATAAATCTTTTCAGAAGACAGATATTTCCATCATTGTTACTTGAGCATTTTAGATATTGAACTAATATTAAGTATTCTATAGTTAGTATTGTAATTACATGATGATTTTTTCTCCCGTTTCTGGCCATTGGTACGTGGGGGCCATCTCATGGCAGTGAGTGATGAGTTTCATCAGCAAATCAAACTTTTAAAAACAAATAGTCTGAAATATATAATTACAAGTGTAAACAGCACCCATACTAAATACCTACCAGTACAATATGTTACTACCATTGACCCAAGAATACCATGATCCCGTTCATCAAATCTTGAAAAAGCATATAGTTCCTGCTGGTTTTTTTATATGCTAATATTCACTTTTTAAGGTAGATTCAATATCAGCTCATACATTCATTTGTTGCTAAGAACAAATGACCCCAATGAAGAATGTGTTATACAAATAAGCCATCACTGCTTTGGTTTACTCTAGATTGACATTGTACTTGTGCTACTATTCACATTGGCAAAGAAAATCATATACATATCAAAGTAATCCCCTATTGTCTAACACTGGAATGCAATTCAATTGTTCCCCTTTTAAAATATCTAATCATATACTAACACAAACACCTGGATCAAAACATAAAAGAATTTTTATGAGCTTTGGGCTGTTTTCACCAGTACTTACATGTTTTGAAATATTTTGCTCACCCTTGATGTACTGATGGTCCTATCTTGTTTCTATGTCAATCCCTTCAGTTATTATAGCTTCAACATTTCTGAAATAAAATAAATCTATCTGTTCACCCTGTGGCTCAGTGATAAAGAATCTGCCTGCCATGTAGGAGACCCAGGTTTGATCCCTGGGTTGGGATGATCCCCTGGAGAAGGGAATGGCAACCAGGTTGCCTGGAGAATTCTATGGACACAGGAACCTGGCAGACTATAGTCCATGGGGTCCCAAAGAGCAGAACACGACTGAGTGACTAACACACACACACACACACACACACACACCTGTTCACACTAGAGAAGTACAGAAGAAAAATGACTATTATAAACTATTGTCAACCTCAAGATCCTGAGTTACCCACAGATAAACCCAAGTGGACTTCATCAACTATATATGATTATCAAGAATCATTCAGCCAGTAAGCTTAAATTCCTCACCTAACTGTCTTAGCAGGAAGATTTGTCAGTGACAAAAAGTCTTTTCAGCCGCCCCAAATTGTGAAACAGATTATGGATCAAATTTTACGTCAGTTCCAGGCAGGGTAATGTTTTTAAAGACCTCTTAATCCTATTTGATAAACTGGTTCCAAGTGTTTTTTATCCACTTAAACGATACTAAAATCCATTACTCTGGAACTTGTAACCAGCTGAGTTTATGTATTACAAATCCACACATATAAGAAGCCCAAGACCCATTAGCTGAAGACTTAAACAAATAGGTGATATATGTCATGCATGAGGATTAGACCTCATCCTTCAAATAAATTGATAGTTAATAATACTCTCCAATTTTGGCATTAAATATAAGATCATTACTTCAGACATCATTGATTTGGGTTTTAAAAATGATTTATTTTGTATTTGAACCATGATCTATTTTTTTTCATGTTCTGAGAGGTAAACAATAGCTAAACAAAAAGAGGAAATTATCATGACCTATTTCAGAACTGTTTAAAACATTGTAAGGGGAATGATTTCAAAAATAATGCAGAAATTGCAATCAACCTTTACCTTCATCAGAGCAGGTCTGACATACCTCTGCAAGCAAGGTATGTCTTGTATTCTTTTCCAGATCCATAACTTTGACATTTGTCAGTATACAGGCCTCTAACCCTCAGCCTATTCCTGCTTTTGTCACCTCTAATTACTGCCCATTTTGTTCCCCAATAAGCTTATTAAAAGCTGAGCCTGCTGTCACCATCTTCACTTTCCATTCATTCCTTAGCTCACTGTAATGTACCTTCATCATCTTCTATTTTTTTTTCTATTAGGTCGCAAGTAATACTGATGTAGCCAAAAATCAGTGTATGCATTCAAGACTTTATTATTGGTCCTCTCTACTCAGATATGCCTCAGATATGCATAACCTCAGATATGCAGATGACACCACCCTTATGGCAGAAACTGAAGAAGAACTAAAGAGCCTCTTGATGAAAGTGAAAGAGGAGAGTGAAAAAGTTGGCTTAAAACTCAACATTCAGAAAATTAAGATCATGGCATCCAGTCTCATCACTTCATAGCAAATAGATGGGGAAACAGTGGCTGACTTTGTTTTTGGGGGCTCCAAAATCACTGCAGATGGTGATTGCAGCCATGAAATTAAAAGACTCTTACTCCTTGGAAGGAAAGTTATGACAAACCTAGACAGCATATTAAAAAGCAGAGACATTACTTTGCCAACAAAGGTCCATCTTGTCAAATCTTTGGTTTTTCCAGTAGTCATGTATGAATCTGAGAGTTGGACTATAAAAAAAGCTGAGAGCAGAAGAATTGATGCTTTTGAACTGTGGTGTTGGAGAAAATTCTAGAGAGTCCCTTGGACTGTAAGGAGATCCAACCAGTCCATCCTAAAGGAAATCAGTCCGGAATATTCATCGGAAAGTCTGATGCTGAAGCTGAAACTCCAATACTTTGGTCACCTGATGTGAAGAGTTGACTCATTGGAAAAGACCCTGATGCTGGGAAAGGTGGAAGGCAGGAGGAGAAGGGGAAGACAGAGGATGAGATGATTGGATGGCATCACCAACTGGATGGACATGAGTTTGAGTAAACTCTGGGAGTTGGTGATGGACAGGGAAGCCTGGCTTTCTTCAGTCTGTGGGGTTGCAAAGATTTGGACACGACTGAGCGATTGAACTGAACTGACCTGTATCTCACGCAGCTGAACGGTCTATCTCTCTTTAAACTTTTAGCTTTCATGAGCTGTCATTCTTCTGCTTAAATCCCTCAGTAAATTCTCACTCTCTATGGAGAAGTCCAAAGTTATTAGCCTGACTTAGAAATAGCCTTCATATTCAAGAACTTGATTACCTCTTCAATTTCATCCTTGGGCTTCCTTCTAACATTCCTCTTCCCCTCTCAGCATTTAGTGTAACCACTAAACTAAAGTCATTATGAGTCTTTTCTGATTCAGTGAACTTATCATGTCCTTTCTTGACTACTTCCCCTTCCCAGAACACATTTTCTTTAACCCTCATTAACTCACATTTCTTTAACCCTCAGCTTAGCCATCATTTCTTGCAGAAAGTCTTCTCTGATATCCACATCCTAATTAGTGGCTCTCTCTATGCACTTTTATAGGGCCAGGCATTTCCCTTAACCATAGCCATTGTTAGAATGTACTGTGATTGCTTCTTCAATTTCCTTGGCAAGTTTTGTATGGTACCAAAGAAGAATAATCACAGCTGTCTGAAAAAGACATTTAAATATTCCTTCTTTATCCAACAACATATGTTGTATGTGTTGACCAGCATTTTTTCATATATTTCAACAAAATAACATCACACGCACCTTAATGTAAAAGCTGCTATCTTAGATATACCAGAAACTGCTTTTGTTAAGCCAGATAGATTTGCAAGGGATGTAAAATAGTGTCACTCTTATAATTATTTTTTGTTTGTTTTGGAGAATGTATTTATTTTTATAGACATGCTAATATGATGTAATGGATTGCTACTTTAAAATTAATTATTAGAATTTTAACGTTTCTCAGTTTTGGTATGGATGTAACTTATAAAAAATAAAGTTCTTCGATATCCTCAATAATTGTAAGGCTATTTTAGAGTTCTGAAACAAAAAAGCTTGAAAGCTGCTGCTATTCATGAAAACTGACAATAGTATTGATCCTGTGTTTATTTATTTTGTTATTGTTGTTCAGTTGTTACATCCAACTGTTTTGCAACCCCATGGACTGCAGCATGCCAGGCTTCCCTGTCCTTCACTATCTCCTAGAGTTTGCTCAAGTTCAAATCCATTGAGTCGGTGATGCTATCTAACCATCTCATCCTCTGCCTCCCCCTTCTTCTTGTGCCTTCCATCTTTCCCAACACCCGGGTCTTTTCCAGTGAGTCGGGTCTTTGCATTAGGTGGCCAAAGTGTTTCTCTTAGCATTACTTTGTAGTTTTTAATGTAGTGAACTTGCAATATTTTATTGTTTTTTTTTCCTCATTTTAGTTTTTGCTGAAATGTGGGGAGTTTTATTTATTATAACAAAATATACAAATCAAAAAGAAATTTCTCTTTCCCATTGTTTCAGTTAGAATGTAGAAGTATAATTGAATTTTGTCTCAATTTTGTATTTTGTGACCTTGCTAAAATTTTGTGACCTTGCTAAATGCACTTTTTAGTTCTAGTCATTGTTTTGTGGATTCTTTAAGATTTCAAGTGCAAACAATTAAAAAATAAACAAGCTTTACTTCTTTTACAGTTTTCATGCCTTTTAATTACTTTGCCACTGTGGTTATATCCATTAGTAAAATTTTTAATTGAAGCACTGAAAGCAGATATCTTCTTTTTCCTAATCTTAGAGGAGAAGTTTTTAGTTTTTGACCATGTGGTATATAGGACGTTTGCTTTTTGTAAATGTTTCCTGGATTAAAGAAGTTGCCTCTTATTCATAGTTAAGTAAGAGTTTCTAAAATGGATGGGTATTGAATTTCGGCAGATGCTTCTTCTGTATCTTTCTACATCTATGTTAGTTTACTATGCTTTGCTTTTTTTTATTCAGTTAATATGTAGAAATTACCATATAGCTTGATTGATTTGAATGTTTAATCTCTACTTTCCTGATATAGAAATCATTTGGTCATGATATATATATCCTTTTTACATATTGCTGAATTTAACTTGCTAATACCTTGTTTACAATTTTTGCAACTATGATAAATGATATTGATCATTCATTTTAGGTCTTGGTAATGTCTTTGTCAATTTTGTGTCAGTATTTCCTGGCCTGCTTAAAGAAATTGGAAGTATTCTTTTCTATTTCTTGAAGTGTTCTTTTCTATTTCTAATTCTAGTAAGATTGGCATTGTTTTTGAAATGTACTATAGAATTCACAGTGAAATCATCTGAGTTCCTTCTTCCTCTGCTTTTTGTTCTGTTCAGGCCCTCAATGAGTTAGATGATGCCCAGCACTCTGAGGAGGGCAGTTGACTTTCCAAGTTTACCAATACAAATGCTAATCTCATCTAAAAACACCCTCACAGACATACCCACAAGCAATGTTTAATCTGGGCACCCTATGATGCAGTGAGGTTGACACAGAATTGATCATCACATGGATAATTCCCATTTTGTTTTTCATTTGCTTAGTGTTTTCTAAAATTTTTAGATAGATTTTATTATCAGATTGGGCACACTTTTGCTTATTATTTTTTAAGATTTTTTTCTGCTCTTTTATCTCCCTTTTATTCTTTATACAACTTCAATTACTAATGTTTATCAGCTTATCTGATAAACTAATGTTTATCAGACATGGAACAACAGACTGGTTCCAAATAGGAAAAGGAGTACATCAAGGCTGTATATTGTCACGCTGTTTATTTAACTTATATGCAGAGTACATCATGAGAAACGCTGGACTGGAAGAAACACAAGCTGGAATCAAGATTGCTGGGAGAAATATCAATAACCTCAGATATGCAGATGACACCACCCTTATGGCAGAAAGTGAAGAGGAACTAAAAAGTCTCTTGATGAAAGTGAAAGTGGAGAGTGAAAAGGTTGGCTTAAAGCTCAACATTCAGAAAACGAAGATCATGGCATCTGGTCCCATCACTTCATGGGAAATAGATGGAGAAACAGTGGAAACAGTGTCAGACTTTATTTTTCTGGGCTCCAAAATCACTGCAGATGGTGACTGCAGCCATGAAATTAAAAGACGCTTACTCCTTGGAAGGAAAGTTATGACCAACCTCAATGGCATATTCAAAAGAAGAGACATTACTTTGCCAACAAAGGTTCGCCTAGTCAAGGCTATGGTCTTTCCTGTGGTCATGTATGGATGTGAGAGCTGGACTGTGAAGAAGGCTGAGTGCCGAAGAATTGATGCTTTTGAACTGTGGTGTTGGAGAAGACTCTTGAGAGTCCCTTTGGACTGCAAGGAGATCCAACCAGTCCATTCTGAAGATCAGACCTGGGATTTCTTTGGAAGGAATGATGCTAAAGCTGAAACTCCAGTATTTTGGCCACCTCATGAGAAGAGTTGATTCATTGGAGAAGACTCTGATGCTGGGAGGGATTGGGGGCAGGAGGAGAAGGGGACGACAGAGGATGAGATGGCTGGATGGCATCACTGACTCGATGGATGTGAGTCTGAGTGACCTCCGGGAGTTGGTGATGGACAGGGAGGCCTGGCGTGCTGCGATTCATGGGGTCGCAAGAGTCGGACACGACTGAGTGACTGATCTGATCTGATCTGATCAGCTTATTTTGTCAGTCAGTGAAGTTTTTTTCTTAATTTCTTATCTCTGATTTTTAGATTGATTAATTCTTTTTATATGTCTTCAAGTTAACTGAAATTTTCATTTCAGATATTGTACTCTTTAGTTCTAGAATTTCAATTTATTTATTTTAAATAATTTTTATTTATCAGCTTAGATTTCCCATCTTTTCATTCATTTAAACCATTTTTTCTTTAAGTTAATTTTAGCAAGCAGTTATCTTTGGCTGCAGCCAATCTCTGAATATTGTAACCTGTGTTATAGTTATGGTTGAAACCTCAGTTCATTCCCCTCAAGCTTCAGTCAGGTTCCTTGATGTCTCCCTTGTGTATTTCAGTACAAGGTTTAGCCCAGAACTGGGACAGGATTTATACAGTATTGTGGGCCCGTCTTCATTTCTTCCCTCATTTTCTAGCTACTTTGGCAGTTCTAGATTCTGTTCTCTGACTAATCAAGCCACTAAGAATATGGTCTGTATTTGAATTTCAGTAATCCCACACAGCAAGGAGTGGAATTCTACCCGTAGGAGAGAATCCGCATAGATAAACTCACCTAGTACAGTTTCCTTATTTCAAGAGTTGATTATCTTTGAGTTCTTGATCATGTTTAATCTCCAATGTTTTCAAGTATTAGAAGTGGAGCTGCTAATATCTTTTAGTTTTTTTTTTTCCTGAAATAGGAACAGAAATGACTCAGAATTATTTGCTTAAAGGGCAAGACTTCCTTGGAACAAACCATAATTAAGGAACATTTATGCTGAAAATTCTGTTTATTGCATTTTCATAGCACAGTGCTGTGCTAGAGAGGAAAATCATTGTGCTTGTCCTTTATCACAGATAAGATTTTCCATGGCTCTTGTTATATGGAGCTAATCAGTGGGATACTCAGAGGTGACATTTTGAGTCATTGCCATGTGCTTAGACCTGTACTAAGTACTTAATGCAGATTATTTCATTTAATTCTAGTAAACCTTCAATAAAGTAAATACTAACATTATCCTTATTATATAGATGAGGAAATTGAGTCTAAATAACTGTGAACTTAACTACTGTTAAGTGATAGGGTTAAACTTTAAGACCAAGAAGATGGTCTTCCAAATTTGCTCACAATCCCAGTTTATGTCTCCCAGTTATTATTGAAGGGACATCTAGAAATTCCTTTTTAGAAAAAGCTGGCAGTACGAGGTCCTTTCCTGCAGCAGAATGATCAGGTAGGTTCAAAATTTTGTGTGCCTTCTCTGTATCATGCCCTTCAATCTGCATATTAATATTATCTCATTTAATTTTTATAATGGCTCTATAACCTAAGATCTTCCCTTCTGACTCAGCTGGTAAAGAATCCACCTACAAACGCGGGAGACCTGGGTTTGATCCCTGGCTTGGGAAGATTCCCTGGAAAAGGAAAGGTACCTACTCCAATATTCTGGAGAATTCCATGGACTGTATAGTCCATGGGATCTCAAAGAGTCGGACATGACTGAGAGACTTTCACTTCACTAAAAGCTTTAAGACTGATACTATTATTGTATTTTATAGATAAGAAAACAGTAACCTTGAGAATTTTATATAACAAGCCTAAAATCAGACCTTGACAGGGGCAGGAACATAAATATCCCAGCCTCTATTCATCTCATACTGCCTTCTGCTCCTCAGTGTTGCCGCTTCAGTAGGACGCAGTTCCACTCCCTTCACTTGCTGTCCTTTCCTACTGTTAATGTCACTCCAGTTTAATTCAGAACCATAGAAATGATGGCAAAGATCATGAAATGAGCTCCAAAAAATGAAACAAAACAAAACATCAAATCAAAATCCTCTTGGTTATCTCTACTAGTATAAAGTGGTTTTTACTATAGTCTTTTAATATGTTTCCTTCCTTTTTTTTGGATTAAGCACAGCTTTATACTTACTATTTGAGATATTTTCATATGCAGATACTTTTTTTAATGCATCACAAGGTGGTTTGGTTTCTATAAAAATATGAGCAATGTCTCAGTGGCTTCCAAGCACATGAATTATTTAGGATTTTACATTAATTCATCTCATTTACTAGAGTGTCCCTGGGACGTATTCATTTACACAGGAAGGATGTTGGGAAACATTTTAAAAGCCATAATAATAATAATGGCCAAATAGAAGTTCAAAATCACTGTAAACTACCTTCTACTCTCAGATTGCATTAAAGCACATGGTGTATTTACAAAATTTTCATGAGGCTTTTAACTTGGCAGAGCTCATTTAAGATGTCCAAATTACTTACGTGCCTCCTGCTCTGAATAAACTGTCTAGATTCAGTTACCTGATCCCTCACTCTGAATCACCGTAATCCAGGTCTCTAGTTATTATACTCCTTCTGTTGTTTGATTATCTCCTTCTTCAAGAGCAAAATTATAAAATCAAGCCTTGAATTGCATAAATCGACTTTCCTCATCTGTGCAATAACATTGAGTTAGGGAAATTTACTTGACGTAGATTGGAGTTAATTAGAAACTTCCCACTTGCCTCTCATTTTCCCTTCCTTCTTGTAACCTGTCAATGTTCTGACCACGAATTCGTTGTCATTTTCAGTTAAATCAGGAGAGTTTATTTCCCGCGTGCGCCTTTCTCATCATCGCTCCTGGAACAGACAATTGAAATTCTAGTCAGTTTGGTCTGTCATGGCAGATGGTTTCCAAACCATCTGCTATCTCAGAAAACAATCCGTTTGACAAACCCCAAGCCAAATTACAACCCTGATATTGTACTTGA
Source organism: Tragelaphus eurycerus (assembly GCA_935064755.1). NCBI lineage: Eukaryota > Metazoa > Chordata > Mammalia > Artiodactyla > Bovidae > Tragelaphus > Tragelaphus eurycerus. The sequence goes on along the minus strand of CAKXYN010000004.1, from coordinate 65,744,563 downwards.
AGTCAGCACAAAGATTAATAGCCTGCCATGGCTAACTGTCAGGCTTTTTGACTAAGCAAAAATAGACTCCAGATTGGACTATCTGGCGAGATGTTCCAAGTGATACGGTGAGTTCCTGTGTTAATTCTTCATTAGGATGGGGAATGCCTTAAATAATTATTAATAATGCCAATGTCATCCATCTATAGGGGAGTGTTAAATAGGAATTTCCCTTTATCTCTTATCCTAGAGAATCTTGTCAGGCCTTAATTAAGTTATCCATTAGTCTTCACAAATGGACTGGCTATATATTTATCTGAGAGAGATAACAGTTGCTAGTCATGTTTTGTGAAGAATAGAGTTTATAAGGAATGCTTTTTCATCTTTAATGGAATAGAACAGAGAATAGCTTTCATGTTTTCCTATGCTAGAATTCTATTGGTTCATTATTTCCAGTCACCAGATCCTTTTAACTCATCCTGAGGTATTCTCTCCAGTCTGGTTGCTCTTCTCATCTCTCAGGCCTTCTTCACCTTCTCTCTGACCTACCGCGGCAGCCTCTTTTCTAGTTCTTCTCATTGCATCCTCCTTATTCAAGCCCATCTTTCATATTCCATATCCATGTTATCTTTTTTTTAGAAGACAAATCCATCCTGCCAAATTGCCCCTTAAAAGTCTTTGTTGAGTCTCCATTCCCTAAATTATGAAGCTGTAAAGTTTTATAATAATATAAAAGAACATTTCTAATCTGAAGGAAAGTAACTCTGCAGCCTTTTATTCTTGATGGTCAACCACCAATGTACTGAGCAGTGCAGCCACGCCGAACTCCTAAGTTACCTTGTACTCCCCAGGTTCTCTTCCCTCTATGCCTTCTGCATATGCGCTGTCCTGCTGCCATCATGGTTTAGAGATTGGCTCCATGCAGCACAGTCTCTTTCATTCTTCATAACTCAGTTTATAGATTTATTTATGAATTTTTACTACTTTAGCGAGAGTCAAAAATTCTTTTTCTGGATGCTGATAGCACTTTTATGATAATTTTATAATAGTACTTACCAGTTTTTACTGCCATAATCTATTGACATGTTTCCTCTTAATAGTCTGTAAAATCTTCAAGAAAAAAAAACAGGCTCCTGTAGGTCTTGACATAGTTAAGATTTAAAAAAATAATGCAATATATTAGGTGTCCAACCCAATAGTTGATGCTTAATGCATTGATTTAGCTGATTGATGATTCCAAGAATGTAAGGAATTGCCTGAGTTTGGAACTTTCTGTCTCCGTTGTCTTGAAGACTGACTGGAACTTAATGGTTATCTGTCAATAGTAGAGATGAGGTTAACAAACCAATTAGTGTGTTTGCCCATTCTTTTCTTAAGAGGCATTTACTGTATCATTTGCTGTATCTCTGACACAGCATTTTAATATATACTGCCAACACACAGGAACTGTGAAGTATTTCTGGGAAGTAAAAAAACAAGAAGAGATAGGATAAAATGTGACAACTGAAATGGACCTTAGGGAGTTATATAGATAGTTATTTTCAAATTCTTTTAGTTGATTGACCTGTTCTTTAAATGAAATCGTACACAAATACCTAATTTATATTGTTGTTGTTGTTGTTCAGTCACTAAGTCATGTCCGACTCTTGTGACCTCATGGACTGCAGTATGCCAGGCTCCTCTATTCTCCACTCTCCTGCAGACTTTGCTCAAATTCATGTCCATTGAGTTGGTGATGCTATCTAATCATCTTTTCCTCTGCTGCCCCCTTCTACTTTCACCTTTAATCTTTCCCAGCATCAGGGTGTTTTCCAGTGAGTCTGTTCTTTGCATCAGGTGGCCAAAGTACTGGAGCTTCAGCTTCAGCAACAGTCTTCCAATGAATAATCAAGGTTGAATTCCTTTAGAATTGACTGGTATGATCTCTCCTTGCAATTAAAGTGACCCTCAAGTGTCTTTTCCAGCACCACAATTTGAAAGCATCAGTTTTTTGGCACTCAGCCTTCTTTATGGTCCAACTCTCACATCTGTTTATGACTACTGGAAAAATCATAGCTTTGACTACACAGACCTTTGTCGGTAAAGTGATGTCTCTGCTTTTTAACATGCTAAGTTTGCCATAGCTTTCCTTCCAAGGAGCAAGCATCTTTTAATTTCATTGTTGCAGTCACCAACTGTGATGATTTTGGAACCCAAATCTAATTTACACAACAGATAAAAGAATAACTGCTCAGTTTGCAGTAAAAGGTAAAAACAGAGATCTATTTTCATGGTCATATCTTTTTAAAAGACACTTGGGGCATTCCTGGAAGTCCTAAAGTTCCAGGTTACAAGACTGGAACAGATCTATACTGACCCCCTTGCTTTGCATATTAAGGAATTAATATAACTAAAATCCGTAAAGGCCAAGGGACTTGATAAAGTCACAGTGCTTGAAAGAGAAAAACATTGCTGGATTCACTGACTTTCACTTCTGTTTGTTTTGTTTCTATTCCTGCAAATCAAGGTTGGTGGGTCAAAAACGAATCTGACATAAAAGACTGAGTAGTTGCCAACTACTCTCACAGATTACTAATACTCAAGGTGCCAGTGTGTGTGTGTGTGAAGTCCTTCAGCCATGTCCGACTCTTTGCGAGCCTGTGGACTGTAGCCTACCAGGCTTCTCTGATCATGGGATTCTCCAGGCAAGAATACTGGAGTGGGTTGCCATTTCCTTCTCCAGGGGATCTTCCCGACCCAGGGATCGAACCCAGGTCTCCCACATTGGAGGCAGATGCTTTAACCTCTGAGCCACCAAGGAAGCCCTTACATAGCAAATAAAAGACAATTATTGTGGAGGCAACAAAAATGCTTATAAACTGCATTTTCAGTTCAGTTCAGTCACTCAGTTGTGTCCAACTCTTTGTGACCCCATAGGCTGCAGCACCGGAGAAGGCAATGGCACCCCACTCCAGTACTCTTGCCTGGAAAATCCCATGGATGGAGGAGCCTGGAAGGCTGCAGTCCATGGGGTCGCTGAGGGTCAGACATGACTGAGCGACTTCACTTTCACTTTTCACTTTCATGCATTGGAGAAAGAAATGGCAACCCACTCCAGTGTTCTTGCCTGGAGAATCCCAGGGATGGGGAAGCCTGGTGGGCTGCCATCTATGGAGTCACAAAGAGTCAAACATGACTGAAGTGACTTAGCAATAGCAATAGCAAGGCTGCAGCATGCCAGGCTTCCCTGTCTGTCACCAACTCCCAGAGATTGCTCAAACTCATGCCCATCAAGTCGATGATGCCATGCAAACATCTCATCCTCTATCATCCCGGTCTCCTCCTGCCTTCAATCTTTCCCAGCATCAGGGTCTTTTCCAATGAGTCAGTTCTTCACATCAGTGGCCAGTGTTGCATAGCTTCAGCTTCAGCATCAGTCCTTCCAATGAATATTGAGGACTGATTTTCTTTAGGATTGACTGTTTTGATATTTCAGTTCAGGGACTCTCAAGATCTTGTCTTTATCCAACACCACAGTTCAAAAGCATCAATTCTTCACTGCTCAGCTTTCTTCATAGTCCAACTCTCACATCCATACATGACTACTGGAAAAACCATGGCTTTGACTAGATGAACTTTTTTGGCAAAGTAATGCCTCTGCTTTTTAATATGCTGCCTAGGTTGGCCCTAGCTTTTCTACCAAGGAGCAAGCGTCTTTTAATTTCATGGCTGCAGTTGCCATCTGCAGTGATTTTGAAGCCCATGAAAATAAAGTCTGTCACTGTTTCCACTGTTTCCCCATCTATTTGCCATGAAGTGATGGGACTGGATGTCAAGATCTTAGTTTTTTGAATGTTGAGTTTCAAGCCAGCTTTTCACTCTCCTCTTTCACTTTCATCAAGAGGTTCTTCAGTTCTTCTTTGCTTTCTGCCATAAAGGTGGTGTCATCTGCATGTCTGAGGTTATTGATATTTCTCTTGGTAATCTTGATTCCAGCTTGTCCTTCATCCAGCCCAGCATGTCTCATGATGTACTTTGCATATAAGTTAAATAAGCAGGTTGACAATATACAGCTTTGATGTACTCCTTTCCAATTTGGAACCTATCCATCGTTTCATGCCTGGTTCTAACTGTTGCATCTTGACCTGCAGACATATTTCTCAGGAGGCAGGGAAGGTGGTCTGGTATTCCCATCTCTTGAAGAATTTTGCACAGTTTATTGTGATCAACACAGTCAAAGGCTTTGACATAGTCAACAAACTATAAGCCATGCCATCTAGGGCCACCCAAGATGATGGGTCATGGTGGAGGGTTCTGACAAAATGTGGTTCACTGGAGAGGGGAATGGCAAACCACATCAGTATTCTTGACTTGAGAACCCCATGGACAGTATGAAAAAAACTGCATCTTAAGATGATATAAATCATCTGGAAAAGAAGAAGTGGAAATAAGTGCCAGAGCTACAGTGAAAGATGTCTGATTAAGGAAAGTTTGGGGGTTGAAGTTATATTACCTTCTGCTAAGAACAAGATTAAAGGACCCTTTTGAAAATACTATTACCTTTTGAACTAATCATTAAGAGATAATCATTTTAAAATAATAACAATATTTAAGTTTGTGTAATAACAAACCTGAAGTAGAATAAAGCAGTTAAGTGTCATTCCTCAATTTCTCTTCCCTGTTTTGGTCTCTTTGTAGAAAATCATGTTACTGACTTGCTTGTCAGTTCAGTTCAGTTGCTCAGTCATGTCTGACTCTTTGAGACCCCATGAACGCCAGGGCTCCTTGTCCATCACCAACTCCCAGACTCCACCCAAACCCATGTCCATTGGGTTGGTGATGCCATCTAAACATTTTATCCTCTGTCATCCTTCTCTTCCTGCCCTCAATCTTTCCCAGCATCAGGGTCTTTTCCAGTGACTCAGCTCTTCACATCAGGTGGGCAGAGTATTGGAGTTTCAGCTTCAGCATTAGTCCTTCCAATGAACACCCAGGACTGATCTCATTTAGGATGGACTGGTTGGATCTCCTTGCAGTCCAAGGGACTCTCAAGAGTCTTCTCCAACACCACAGTTCAAAAGCATCAATTCTTCATTGCTCAGCTTTCTTTATAGTCCAACTCTCACATCGATACATGAATGACCAGTGGAAAAACCATAGCCTTGACTAGATGGACCTCTGTTTACAAAGTAATGTCTCTGCTTTTTAATATGTTATCTAGGTTGGACATAACTTTCCTTCCAAGGAGTAAGCGTCTTTTAATTACATGGCTGCAGTCACCATCTGCAGTGATTTTGGAGACCCCCAAAATAAAGTCTGACACTGTTTCCACTGTTTCCCCATCTATTTGCCATGAAGTGATGGGACCAGATGCCATGATCTTCGTTTTCTGAATGTGAGCTTTAAGCCAACTTTTTCACTCTCCTTTTTCACTTTCATCAAAAGGCTCTTTAGTTCTTCTTCACTTTCTGCCATAAGGGTGGTGTCATCTGCATATCTGAGGTTATTGATATTTCTCCCAGCCATCTTAATTTCAGCTTGTGCTTCTTCCAGCCCATTGTTTCTCATGATGTACTCTGCATACAAGTTAAATAAACAGGGTGACAACAGCCTTGACGTACTCCTTTTCCTATTTGGAATCAGTCTGTTGTTCCAGGTCCAGTTCTAACTGTTGCTTCCTGATCTGCATACAGGTTTCTCAACAAGCAGCTCAGGTGGTCTGGTATTCCCATCTCTTTCAGAATTTTCCACAGTTTTTTGTGATCCACACAGTCAAAGGCTTTATCCATCAGTAACTGCTGTCTTAAGGATGAAAATTGAATTTCTTGGCAGGACATACAAGTTATACTTTCTTTCACTTTTCCAACCTCAGCTCTGTTGAAATTTCCATTTCCATTCCACACTATGACTGTGTGTTTATTATTTACACACTTTTGTTTTCTCACAGTTCTGAAGTTTTGCAATTACTGTTTCCTGACTTCACTGCCCATCCATGCAGTTTCATGATAATGCACTGTGCCCTCTTCCCTCTAAAACTTACAAACCTGTATGAAAAGCATCTGCTGGGTTCTGTGCCTAATAGGGATTGTGTCATATGCCATTATGCTGTCCATATTTTTCACAATACATAACATATAGTGGAGCCCTAATAGACATTTCTGGATGAATGAAACTACTGATAGAGTTTCAATTTATTCTAAAATCCATTTGATTGGAATAAAACAATCAGGGATGCCAAAAATCCTGTTACTTTTATATCTCTCCTAACATACCTGCCTGAAATCTGTCATCTTTTTCTTGCTTTTTTTGTAGTGTTCAGTATTTCCTAAAGCACCTGTGCATACATTATTTTAAAAAGTGAATAAATAATCTCTAAAGAAAATAATACGTTTCAAGGAAATGAGTTCTTTAGGTTAATCCAATATGATAAATTTTGTTAGAAAAGGAAAATACATTATTTGCTAGAAGTAAGATGTTGAATCCGAAACACCCAATTTACTTAAGTGGGAGGATTTGGATTGGAATAAGGGAATAGTAAGTTTTAATAAAAAGTCAAATGGATCATCATGGTGGGGTATTGTGGGAAACCTGGGAACAGCATAATGATTGGGAAGAGTGAGGTCAGAAGAGGAGATTAGTGTTTTCAGAAGTAGAGAGAAAAGAAAAGAGGTATCAGAAAATATAGAATTCAGATATCAACTTGTTTTTCATAAAATTTGTATAGTAAGCTTTCTGTTTCTATTTCTCTTAGTATTGGATGATACATATTTTGAGCAATAATACCCCATGTCCAAATTTATAGTTTAAAACAATGTCCAAATTTATAATTTGAAGCACATATATCACAAAAATGACGCTCTTATGGCAAAAGGTAGCTGACCTCCCTTAAAAGATGAAACAGATACCACAACCATTCAATGTAGAATGAAAGAGAAGATGTAATTATAAGTTAAGTCAGTTTTGAAATATCTTCCTTAGATCTGTAACTAGAATGGTGACCTGAATCATAGATTTTAATTTCAACATTAATCAAAATCATAAATGTGCTACTTGCATTAAAATATTTGACTTTGATTAAACTATTGTCATAGTTGATGTGAGAAACTATTGCACTAATATGTAAAATTTAAACACCAACAGGATAAAGAGCATTAAAGAAATAGAAAACATGTAGAAGAAAACATTGCTCTTGATAGTTAAGAAAATACAGACATACCTAGTTCATCTATAAAAATAAATAGAATTACTTATCTATAAAAATATTTTCAGAACTCCTAGAAGCAAACATAGGGAAAATCTCTTTGACATGGGTCATGCCGAGGCTTGTTTTGGATTTGACACCAAAAGCAAAAGTAAACACATGAAACAATATCAAACTAAAAAGCTTCTGCAACAGCAAAATAAATTTTAAACAAAATGAAAAGGCAACCTAAAAAGTGGGGAAAATGTTTTGCAAACCATATGTCTGATAAGGAGTTGATATCCAAACTATATAACTCATACAACTCAATAGCAAAAACCAAATAATCAAAAATGGATAAAGCACCTGAAAAATAGACATTTTTCCAAAGACGATATTCCAGTGGCCAACAGCTGTGTGAAAAGGTATTCAATATCACTAATCATTACTGCTACTGCTACTGCTAAGTCGCTTCAGTCGTGTCCGACTCTGTGCGACCCCATAGACGGCAGCCCACCACGCTCCCCTGTCCCTGGGATTCTCCAGGCAAGAACACTGGAGTGGGTTGCCATTTCCTTCTCCAATGCATGAAAGTGAAAAGTGAAAGTGAATTCGCTCAGTCGTGTCCGACTCTTAGCCACCCCATGGACTGCAGCCTACCAGGCTCCTCCGTCCATGGGATTTTCCAGGCAAGAGTACTGGAGTGGGGTGCCATTGCATTCTCACTAATCATTCAGATCAGATCAGTCGCTCAGTCGTGTCCGACTCTTTGAGACCCCATGAATCGCAGCATGCCAGGCCTCCCTGTCCATCACCAACTCCAGGAGGTCACTCAGACTCACATCCATCGAGTCAGTGATGCCATCCAGCCGTCTCATCCTCTGTTGTCCCCTTCTCCTCCTGCCCCCAATCCCTCCCAGCATCAGAGTCTTCTCCAATGAGTCAACTCTTAGCATGACGTGGCCAAAATACTGGAGTTTTAGCTTTAGCATCATTCCTTCCAAAGAAATCCCAGGGCTGATCTCCTTCAGAATGGACTGGTTGGATCTCCTTGCAGTCCAAGGGACTCTCAAGAGTCTTCTCCAACACCACAGTTCAAAAGCATCAATTCTTCGGTGCTCAGCCTTCTTCACAGTCCAGCTCTCACATCCATACATGACGACAGGAAAGACCATAGCCTTGACTAGGAAAAAGCAAATCAAAACCACGGTAAGCTATTATCTCACACCTGGTAGAATGGCTGTCATCAAAGAGACACGAGATAATGACTTCTGGTGAGGATAAGGAGAAAGGGGGACCTTTGTGCATTATTGGTTGGAATGTAAACTGGTACAGCCACTAAGCAAAACACTATGGAGATTCTTCAAAAAATTAGAAATAGAACTACAATACGATCCAGCAATTTTGCTTCTGCATATATATCTGAAGGAAATAAAATCAATATCCCAAAGAGATATCTGCACCCACATTTTTATTGCAACATTATTTATAATAGCCAAGGCATGAAAACAACATTAGTGTGCATTTACAGATGAATCAATAAAGAAAAGGTAGTATGTATGCACACAATTGAATACTATTCAGCCATGAAAATGAAGGATATTCTGCTATTTGCAATAACATGGACAGACTTTGAGAGGGCATTATGCTCAATGAAATGAGTCTGATCAAGAAACACAAGTAGAGTATGATCTCACTCATATGTGAAATCTATAAAAAAACAAACTCATTGAAACAGGGAATGCATTGTGTGCTGAGTCTCTCAGTCATGTCCGACTCTTTGCAACCCCATAGACTGTAGCGCACCAAGCTCCTCTGTCCACGGGGATTCTCCAGACAAGAATATTGGAGTGGGTTGCCATGCTCTCCTCCAGGGGATCTTCCCAACCCATGTTTCCCACAATGCAGGTGGAATATTTACCTGTTGAGCTAGCAGGGAAGCCCAGAGAATGCATTGGTGGTTGCCAAAGGCAGGGAGTAGGATGGGGGAATTGGGTGAGAGTGGCCAAAGTACAAATTTCCAGTTATGAGATAAATAGTTTGGGAGCATATAATGTTAGCTATAGTTAACTGGACTGTATGTTCAAAACTTTCCAAGAAAGTATATAAGTTCTTATCACAAGGACAAAAAATTGTAACAATATGAAGTGATGGGTGTTAACTAACCTTATTGTAGTCATTATTTCACAATATATACATATATAAAATCATTATATTATACATTTTAAACTTACACAATATTATATGTCAACCACATTTCAATAAAACTGGAAAAATTTGTTTTCAGCATCAGATCAGATCAGATCAGTCGCTCAGTCGTGTCTGACTCTTTGCGACCCCATGAATCGCAGCACGCCAGGCCTCCCTGTCCATCACCAACTCCTGGAGTTCACTGAGACTCACATCCATGTTTTCAGTATAGGCTACAAAATAAAATTGAATTCTGCATTTTATACAAGAATGCCACTTAAAACATCAGATTCATAAAGGATAAAATAAAATAATAAGCAAAGGTATCTATTATAGTAAATGCAAACAACAAGAGAACAGAGAATCACAATCTTAATTTCCATCAAGGTAGAATTCAAGTCAAAAAGCACTAGCTGAAACAAGAATGTCTGAAGTATGATTTTAGACAAAGGTAACAGCTTTAGTATATTTCTCAACTGATAGCTTAATAGTGCCTTTCATAAAGCAAACATTTCAAGAGATTAGAGAAAAATAGAAAACACAAAATTGATAGGAAACTTTCATTTATTTTCTGAGTCCAGAATAATATTAAGTGGCTAAATTCAGATATCCTCTCTAACCATCATCAATGGATGGTTCAGAACATCAGTTCCCCAACAACATATTTCAAATTTCTATTACTATGCTAGTTTAGCTGTGAGTAATTGTATAAAATACAAACTCTTTTACCAGCCTTTCATTCTATAAATTGCTATGTAAATAACAGATTCACTTTTTGATCAAGGATTATGTCATTTCTTTCAAAGTATGTTGGTGACTGGTCAATGAGCATCTGTTATGCAGTTCACTAACAGGCAGTGAAGTGTATATATGTATTTTCTCTTCCCAGGTGGCTCAGGTGATAGAGAATGCACTTGCAATGAAGGAGTCCTGGGTTCAATACTGGGGCCAGGAAGATCCCCTGGAGAAGGGAGTGGCTACCTACTCCAGTATTCTTGCCTGGAGAATTCCATGGTGAAAGGAGCCTGGCTACAGTCCATGGAGTTGCAAAGAGTCGGACATGACTGAGTGACTAAGCACAACTTGTCTTTCAATGATAAACCTACATGTTGTTTTACCAAAAATACATAATATGAACAGAGGCTTGCTCATCAGATATAAAAGTGCAGCAAAGAAGGGAAAAGTGGTAACTCTCAAAGTGAAATCTGAATTGATATAAATGGATCCTATGGGAATGTTGCCACTGTTGCTGCCTAAGAGATTATAGATGCATAGCCGGAGGATATGTCCTAGAGGAAGTGATGTCAGCAAAAAGCTTCACATTAAAAGAACTCTCAGAGGCATTTTACACCATTGGAAATGTATAAACGATTAAGTCTTGGATGCTGATCCAAACTTAGAAAGAAATATATCAATATGCCCAAGCATACACAAAATTCTTGCACTGTATAGTAAGTTAAACAGTGTTATGTATTAAATACTAAACAAATATTCATGTTATAACTTTTTATTTCTCTTTAAATTTATAACTAATAGTAAGAGAGTATTTATATTTTGACAGTTTTACCAGTATAATTTTTCCAATGGATTATTAAAAATGCTTTGCCTAATTTGTTTATATTATCACTTATATAAACCTATAGTACATGCAAAGCAAGTACTTCTGTAAAAAAGAAGATTCAAAAAGCCTAAGTGACATAAGCAACAAGAAGATAAAGCTGATGAACATCTATTAAACTCCGTCCCTTAATAACAGAGAACATTTGCTTTCACGTATCTATGGTAAATTCACAAATAGAAGTATTTGGGGCCTCAAAAAATAAAACCTCAATAAATTCCAAAAGATACAAGTATTATAGACGAAATGCTTTGAGCACCAGAGAATAAAGCAAGAAATCAGTTACAAAATCGGAAAAATTAAGGACACATCTTTTCTTGGACACGTGAAATGTCTGTTTTAACAACTTTTGATCCGAAAGGAAATACAAGGTAAAAACAGGAACTATAATATACAGTGAAAGCCCCATTCAGAGTGAGGTTTAAAGCTGAACATTTTTATGAGTAAAAGTAAATTTTTATAAGTATTTAACATCAAAATTTAGAAAATAAAAGTGAAAGAATGGAAACAGAAAGAAGGAATTAATATAAAAAGAAATGTAATGAATTAAAAACTTTAAAAAATATATAAATGAGCTAATTCCTTAAAAATTTAAATAGCAAATAAATTAGTCTAATCTCAAAATAACAATAACAATGACAATTTTTTATATAGAATAAGAAATAACAAGTAATAATAACTTCATAATTTAATGAAATAAACAGTATAAAAAGTGTTTATAAATAATATGAATTTAGATAAAAGGGATAATTTTCTAAGAAGACATAATTTACAAACTGGTTCTGAAGAGAAAGAAACAATAAAAATATTTCCATATATAAAGCAGTAAAAGAAAAGTGTTAGCAGCTCAGTCGTGTCCGACTCTTTGGGACCCCATGGAGTGGGGTCCCAGGCTCCTCTATTCATGGAATTCTCCAGGTAAGAATACTAGAGTGGATAGCCTTTCCCTTCTCCAGGATATCTTTCTGACCCAGGTCTCAAACCCAGGTCTCCTGCATTGTAGGAAGATTCCTTACCAACTGAGCCATCAGGGAAGCCCTTCCATATATAAATACAGTGCCAAAGAGGTAGTCTTTCAGAAGCAACACATTCAGACAGTTTAATTGAAGAATTCTAACAACCTTTAATTCTAGTATTATGGAATTAAATAATAATAAAACAGTTAATTCCAATTATATTGATTTTTCCAAGGCATAGAAAATATAGAAAAATTTCCGATACATTTTTTAATGAAGTAGATGAAATATTGACAAGCAAAACTGGGAAAACATAGTATAAAACTACAGACAAATCCTTCTTATGTGTATCAGTATAAACAATTCAAAATAAAATATTAGAAAATAGAATTAAGGAACTCACACACTGGAACAAGAAGAGTTCATTCTAGAGAAATAAGGATGTTTCAATATTAAGAAACTCATTAATGAAATATATTAATATATTCTATGATTATGAGTTATAATTCTATGATTATCTTGGTAGAGTACTGCCATGACATTTAATTGAGGAATGTCTAACAAAGTTAGGAAAACACAAGGACATTAGCTATACTAATTACTGTAAATAATTTCATAGTACTATTAATATTGAACTAGACTTGCAAGTCAATACACTTAGATAAGAAAAAGAACTTTAGAAGTTAGAAAGGTGGAGGAGATAAAAATACTACTATCTGAAGACAAAAATAACTGCAAATCCAAGATAATTAATCAAAAAATTCAGTATTAAGAGATGTTAAAATTAATATTCACAAATTTATAGCTTGTGTATGTGTAAAAAACCACCAAATATAAGATGCAATGAATCGGAGAGCTACATACATGACACAATCAAGAAATGTGTACTAATTAGAACTACTAATTAGATCTGGTAGACAGAGTGTCTGAAGAACTATGAATGGAGATTCATAATATTGTACAGGATTGATCTCTCATCTTCTGCATTGTCAAGTGGATTCTTTAGCACTGAGCCACCTGGGAAGCCCTAGATATTGATTTAGAAACAGCCAAAAAATATCCCTGGGGACTCAGATGGTAAAGAACCTGCCTGCAGTGCAGGGGACCAGGCTTGGATCCTTGGGTTGGCAAGATCTCCTGGAGAAGGAAATGGCTACTCACCTCAATATTCTTGGGGCTTTCCTAGTGACTCAGATGGTAAAGAATCTGCCTGCAATGTAGGAGACCTGGGTTTGATCCCTAAGCTGGAAAGATCCCCTGGAGAAGGGAATAGCTAACCACTACAGAATTTTTGCCAGGGCTACAGTCCACAGGGTTGCAAAGAGTTGGACACCACTGAACAAATAACACTTTTCACTTTCAAAAAATGTTTCAGCTGAAAACAAGCAAAGGCCTAAAGCAGAATAATCTGGAATTCCTTAGTGTAGGGGCAAATCCTAAAATGCCTCTGGATAGGTTTATGCCTAAGGATTGACTTTAAGTGTTTAAACCACGAAATAATATATGTTCATACTGATGACCCTTGAGTCATCAACAGAATTCCAATTAATTGACTTCCTTTTTATGGATACAAAAAAAAGCAAAAGTATACCTAAAGAAGGGTTTTCCTTCTAAAATGTTTCAAATGTTAAAAACCATGATGAATGCAGGACCATATTTCACTAATGGAATATGAATTAATATAGACTCATCCACCAAGAATCCTGATAAGATATTTATGTACCATGTCTATTTTTTAATCACACATAAGAATGCATATCATTTAAGTTATAATGGAATAATCTGTCTGAAAATCTAACACTATTAAGACTGGTAAAAATCCCTTGGTGATCATGAAATAAAATCTATGATCAAAAATTACTTTTGGTAAAAATTATTTTTGTTTTATGGCAGCAAAAAATTTGTTTTCTGGGGTAAATAAAAATATGAGAGTGAAAGTAACTAGTCATGCTTCCCTGATATTTCAGCAAGTCATAGGGCCCAGGGAAGCAAACTGGGACAGTAAGTATTGAGTCTTTATTACAGCTCTATTTCAGTTAAGTTCAATTGCTCAATTGTGTCCAACTCTACCACCCCATGGACTGCAGCATGCCAGGCTTCCCTGTCCGTCACCAATTCCCAGAGCCTACTCAAACTCATGTCCATTGAGTCGATGAGGACATCCAACCATCTCATCCTCTGTCGTCCCCTTCTCCCCCCGCCTTCAATTTTTCCCAGCATCATGGTTTTTTCCAATGAATCAGTTCTTTGCATCAGGTAGCCAAAGTTCTGGCTTCAACATCAGTCCTTCCAATGAATATTCAGGACAGATTTCCTTTAGGATGGACTGGTTGGATCTCCTTGTAGTCCAAGGGACTCTCTAGAGTCTTCTCCAACACCACAGTTCAAGAACATCAATTCTTTGATGCTCAGCTTTCTTTATGGTCCAACTCTTACATCCATACATGACTACTGGAAAAACCATGCCTTTGATTAGATGGACCTTTGTTGGCAAAGTGATGTCTCTGCTTTTTAATATGCTATCTAGGTTGGTCATAACTTTTCTTCCATGGAGCAAGCGTCTTTTAATTTCATGGCTGCAGTCCCCTCTGCAGTGATTTTAGGGCCCCCAAAAATAAAGTCAGTCACTGTTTCCATTGTTTCCCTATCTATTTGCCATGAAGTGATGGGATCAGATGCCATGATCTTAGTTTTCTGACTGTTGAGTTTTAAGCCAACTTTTTCACTCTCCTCTTTCACTTTCATCAAGAGGCTCTCTAGTTCTTCTTCACTTTCTGCCATAAGGGTGGTGTCATCTGCCTACCTGAGGTTATTGATATTTCTCCTGGCAATCTTGACTCCAGCTTGTGCTTTATCCAGTCCAGCATTTCTCATGATGTACTCTGCATATACGTTAAATAAACAGGGTGACAATATACAGCCTTGACATATTCTTTTCCCAATTTGGAACCAGTCTGTTGTTCCATGTTCAGTTCTAACTGTTGCTTCTTGACCTACATATAGATTTCTCCTCAGGAGGCAGGTAAAGTGTTCTGGTATTCCCATCTCTTTAAGAATTTTTTATAGTTTGTTGTGATCCACAGAGTCAAAGGCTTTGACATAGTCAATAAAGCAGAAGTAGATGTTTTCCCGGAACTCCCTCACCTTTTCAATGATCCAACAGATGTTGGCAATTTGATCTCTGGTTCCTCTGCCTTTTCTAAATCCAGCTCGAACATCTGGATGTTCAGGGTTCACAGCTCTATTTAGTTAGCCATTAAGTCTGTTCATAATATTCTTCCCTAATGGTAGTTTCAGAGTGAAAGAAATGAAGCCATTTGTTTTCTTTGGCATTGAGGGTATAGTTTTGTAAGTACTCAGTAATTAAATAATGCAGTTTTTACATTTTAAAATACTTCGGTAGAAACT
The DNA here is from genome assembly GCA_935064755.1 of Tragelaphus eurycerus. Lineage (NCBI taxonomy): Eukaryota > Metazoa > Chordata > Mammalia > Artiodactyla > Bovidae > Tragelaphus > Tragelaphus eurycerus. Next base: position 65,729,253 of record CAKXYN010000004.1, on the reverse strand, counting down.
GCATGTATAAAACCTCCAGTTTATCAAAAGCTCTGAACTAGGCACCCATAGAGAAGCTATTTGTGTGTGTGTGTGTGTGTGTGTGTGTGTGTGTGTGTCCATGAGGACATGCGTGCACGTGCAATGATCTAGCTTATGGTTATGCGTTTGCTGCATATATGCCAGTGTGACACTGAAACACCCAAAAGAGGCTTACAAGTTTTAATTCACCTCATATAAGCAAACACTTAATTTCTTTTATCAAACTCATTTGCAGAAACGTGAGATACAGAGATGATTAAAATATCATATCTGTTCTTCAAGCAATCCAAAATGAATAGAGAAGATATGTAGGTAACTAAATTAGTAAAATATGGTAGAAAATATGGAACAATAGAAATGTGGTCAAGATGCAGAAGAGAGAGTTTCTTTATTGAGATGGTGGGGAGAAGAGGGTGATGGGGATGTTGGGAAGATTTAAGGTTGAGCGTGGGTCTTAGAAAGTGAATAGGAATTTGCCAGGTGAACAAAGGTAGAGCACATTCCAGTCTGGGGGCCCCAAATGTGTGAAATAACATGGCACATTTGGAGAACTGCAAATTCCAATTTGTCTGTAACTTGAAAAGGAGACAGCTGTGCAAAAATTAGAAACAATGGGCATGGGGTAGGAAGAATTTGGAGGAATTCATATGACATACTGAGAGATAAAGGTAGGGAACTGAATTTTTAGAACATTATTATTCCAATTCTAAAGAAATCCACTCATCTTCTTTTTCATATTCGAAAGTATGACATATTCCAAACTCTGATTTTTAAAAAATCCGTGCTAACTCAGTAGAGAAAATTGTTTTAATTTGTGTTCTGATTAGAAATATTTCTGAATTTTCTTTAAAAAAAGGTGATTGTATGCATTTTCTATTTTGAGAACTATCATATTTCTGTGTTGGTGTTTATGGTGATTTTCCATATTATTTCTAGGGTACTTAATATATTGATATTAACAGTTTAATACGGAATATATGAAAATATATTTCTCACTTTTTATTTGGCCTTTATTTTTATGTAGAAAATGTAAAGATTTCTATAGTGCAATCTATTGTTCTTTCATGATTTAGAAAGCATCTCTCACCCCAGAACTGAATATTCGTGTCACACATCTTTTCTAGTGAATTGTAGGGCTTTAAGCAAGGATGGATGTGAAGTTGGACTGTGAAGAAAGCTGAGCGCTGAAGAATTGATGCTTTTGAACTGTGGTGTTGGAGAAGACTCTTGAGAATCCGTTGGACTGCAAGGAGATCCAGCCAGTCCATTCTAAAGGAGATCAGCCCTGAGTATTTTTGGAAGGACTGATGCTAAAGCTGAAACTCCAATACTTTGGCTATCTCATGCAAAGAGATGACTCACTGGGAAAGACCCTGATGCTGGGAGGGATTGGGGGCAGGAGGAGAAGGGGATGACAGAGGATGAGATGACTGGATGGCATCATCACTTCGATGGATATGAGTTTGAGTAAACTCCAGGAGTTGGTGATGGACAGGGAGGCCTGGCATGCTGCAATTCATGGGGTCACAAAGAGTTGGACACGACTGAACGACTGAACTGAACTGAACTGAAGCAAGGAAGTATCATGATTTAAGGTTTTAAACTTTAGGGAGATAACATGAATTATGGATTATGAATGATACATTTTTGATATATACTTGCTTTTGTTCTCCCCTCAACTTTTCTCAGTTTCTTCCCTTCATTCCTAACGACAAAGTGATTAACACATTAATTCAAAATCCATCCAGATCTGTTATTACCTCACAACATATCATCTCCTTGGCTTGACCAGTTTTGCAACTAGTAACTGTTTCCCTCATTATGGCTGGTTTTTCCTAAGCCTCATAGAAGTCTCAGGTGATTAGGAATCAATGTGACTTTAGTTCATTCTTTCACACGTATGCACGTATGAAGTATTACTTGTTTTGAAAAGGGAGCAAGATGCAGTTGCCTCCTGACATCAGTTATGTATTTAACAAGGCCTCAGGGGAAACACTTACCAGATACCACCATCTGTTATTTCTGAGGCAGTTGGGTTTATTGCCTCTGTTCCTGAAGACATATTCAGCCAGGCAGGAAACAAGTGTTTATGGAGTACCCACAGGGTGCAATGTTGTAGGTGTTTGTCAGTTGCTTTTTTACCACAGCAAAGGCTCTGGAAATGGAGAAGTTCTTCAGAATTGACAAGGATTGATAGGAACAACAACAGTTAAAAAATACACGTCAATAATATGGCACTTTGAAAACTAACAGGCCTGAAAATAAAATGTATGGTTAGATTAAAGCTTTTTGAAACTCAAGAGCACAGCATCTTGGTCTTCCAAGCATTGCTTCAGTTGTTGCCTGAACTATGTTAAAGTTTATGATTGATTTAAACCTAAAGCCAAAGAATTGAAGAGCTCTCAAGACAAAGAGAGGCTTCCCTGGTGGTTCAGACGGTAAAGCATCTGTCTACAATGCGGGAGACCCAGGTTCAATCCCTGGGTCGGGAAGATCTGCTGGAGAAGGAAATGGCAATCCACTCCAATACTATTGCCTGGAAAATCCTATAGACAGAGGAGCCTGGTAGGCAACAGTCCATGGGGTTGCAGAGTTGGACAGGACTGAACGACTTCACTTCAAGATAAAGAAGAAAATTATTTGACCTTACCTCACTTTTTAACCCAGCCTCCCATTTCTCAGTTTACTCTTTTTTTTTTTCTCAAAAAGTCATCTTGCTTTTGTCAACTAGCAAGTCTTCTACACTTATTTCTCTTTATCCATTCTGACTCTAGTTGCTCCATTCTTCCCTTGAACCATCTCCATGGGACCTTCCTCCTTCCTGCTAGTCATGTTTCCTTTTGTCTCTGGCAGTAGGTAATACTTTGCTTATTATAATTGTGAATCTCCTTATTGTCATACCATTCTTTCTAGACTGTTCTATACATGTTTTATGCAAATTCTACAAATAAATTTTTCATTAGTCAATTCTGTTACTTAAGAATTTTAAAATAATTCTCCATAGCAATGGCAGCCCACTCCAGTACTCTTGCCTAGAAAATCCCATGGACGGAGGAGCCTGGTGGGCTGCAGTCCATGGGGTCACTAAGAGTCAGACACGACTTCACTTTTACTTTCACTTTTATGCATTGGAGAAGGAAATGGCAACCCAGTCCAGTGTTCTTGCCTGGAGAATCCCAGGGACGGGGGAGCCTGGTGGGCTGCCGTCTATGAGGTCACACAGAGTCAGACACGACTGAAGCGACTTAGCAGTAGCAGCAGCCTTTCTAATCATGTATTGTGATGTTAGTGAAAAACGGTTGTCTTATAGATTCCAAGTCATTATTTTTCATGTGGCTGCTAGATTAGAATTGTAAGGACCAGAGCACAGCCATGACAGGCCTCGAACACCAGGCCTAGGTATCGATATACTTAGGTTTTGCTTTCTTGAAAAAGCCCAGCCCCAGTTCCAGGGATCCACCCTAGAAAACCCCATGAAAATACCCACGTGCTTATGCAGATGGTTGTGTTTGAGATTGGCTGTTCTCCGCCTGCACCAAAGAAAACAGCCAATCCCCAGTGAATACCTAATCTGCAAGCAGAAACTTGTAGGGTAACAGTCTTGCTCTATATAAGACATGTAACCCAGAGCTTGGGGCTCTTGTCGAGACTCCACTGCATGGATGAGACTTGAGCCCTAGCTGGAGCTAGAAATAAACTCCTTTGTGCTTTTGCAGTACTGTGAGCAACTCACTCTCTCGGTCTGGGGATCAGGAATCTGGGCAAAACAGAATGACACAAGTACTTTATCTAGTGTTATTTTAAGTGAAAACATTGGTGAAAAAACATGTGTGTAACACTCTTGCTGTTTCATGTTAATGCACAGATTTACTTTGACAAATATATATCTAATCTAATCAATATGATATCTGTATGAGATGTTTCTTAGTTTTGTATTGCAGTTATTTAAACTAAGATTGGGGTGAAAAAACAAAACAGTTGTTAATCTGTGTTCCCTTGTTCCAAGAATGAATATATTTTAGTTCTAAAATGCACAATGAATCAGAAACAACATTCTTTTGGTCAGTAAGAACTAACCAGAGGTATGTTTGATTTCCTATTAACACAGTAATAACACAGTCCACCTTTTTAGAGTGCAAATAGAGGCATACATCTAATACATGTCTAATTAAATACTTAAATTTCACAAACCATTATCACAGGAAGTCCAGCATCTTCTTGAAGCCTCTTCCTTCTGTTACTGAGTCCAAGCACATACTTGATTGATGCATGATGGACCAACAGATTGAAAGAAAGTGTTGGGGCAAGGAATAGTGGCTTTATTCAGAAAACCAGTAAGCCAAGAAGATGGTAGACTAGCATCCCAAAGAATCATTTTACCTGAGTTAAATTCAGCTTTCTTTTTGTACTAAAAGGGGAGGGAGGGTGATTGTTTGTTGCAAACTTCTTGGTGTCAGAATCCTTTATTTTTGCAGCTGTCCATATAGGTCTGGTCATAATGTTCCTATAAACCTCCAACAAAACAATTGTTATTTTCTGTTCTGCAACTTTTTACTTCCATATGAATGGAAAAGTTTTACACTTTTAAAGGTAGAGTCCTGGAGGCAGAGCCTTGAAAATGGGCTGTCCTGTACATTTGAGGCTCCAGGCAACATTCTTTTACAGTGGTGCAGAGCCAAATGACTGAGCACAGACAACAGAATACAAAAGTAGCCCTAAAGGGAATAGATCCAACACAGAGGCAGCCTTGTTTTCTCTGTTAAAATTCCACCCCAACTTTCTGAGCTTCAGCAACTTGAAGTCAAAAAATTAATCTTTTTTCAATAGTCAAGAGGTCGTTATTCTCAAAGATGTTGCAAACCAATGAGGAAGACACTCAGATATAGACAATTTAGAATATTAAATTCTACAAGATTAATTGTAGAATCAGATAAAAGCGTATAGCTTTGGAAAGGTCAAGCAAGCTTCACAGAATAAAGCCCTAAAAAGCAAATTCTTTTTATTAAAATCCCTCAATAAATTGTGAACTAGTCATTACTAAGAGCTAGTCATTTTTAGAACACAGAGTAGATGTTAGATTTAAGAGTAGACATTTCTGGGCTGGAGGATAAGAGATGTTACATTTTACCCATAGGAAGCCAAGACTGGAGACAGAAAGAAAATAATTATAAATAAATATTTTAATCCAACATAGGAGCTCTTTAAAATAACTCCAACAAGGAAAAAAAAAAAAAAAAACGGAATATAAATAACAAGTGCTTGTAGTAAAGCTTAGGAACAAAAGGAGGAATTCAGTTTAGTAAGCATTTCTGAGCAGAATGGCTAGACCTCGGAACAAGCCAAATGTCAGCTATGTGCAAATTAAGAGAAATAAAGAATGAATATTAAAAGAAAAGGAAAATAAATATTGCCATTTAATTGGGTCACATATTTCAGCAAAGTAAAAAAGTAAAATATGTGACCCAGACTTCAGGGTCATCCAGATTAGGTCTTTGGAATTAGAACACTCGCTTCAGAGTTTCTGAAATTGCTCCCTTTCTTCTTCCCATTTCTATTTCAAATCTCTAATTCTTATCTTACTATCTCATGACAGGATGTTGCAATAGTATCCTTAATTATTTCCCCACCTCCAATATTCCCTCTCCTCCTGTTGTATCCTGCACACTGATACTATCTTGTCTTGACAGAACTAAAGAGGGAAACAGAAAGTAATATCCTATTATTTACTTGATACCTTTTTAACTTCTACATTTGGCCTTTATTCATAGCCTAAGATCTAAACACAAGCTTATTTCTGCTTAAATCTTATTAACAAATTTACACAAATTATCTTCTCCAGGAACAAAAAAAAAAAAAAGATCCGTTTCACAGCCCAAAAACTTGCCTTAAGATTTCCACTTCAATTGTGCTCAGTCTGTTCCATTTGCCAAGGGATCCCTTTTCCCAGACCAAGCACCCACTAAATCAAATTTGATAAACCTGTAGAGGTCCAGCTTCTGTCTCAGCCCTTTACAACCTTTTCCGCAGCACCCCTCCTGGATATGAAGTCTTTCCAGGCCCAACTTCTATAGTCATCATCAATCAGGTTATTTAAATGGCATCATCTGTGGGCTAGTAATATTAATATTGTTTTCATTTGAAATGCATTTTATTTCTCTAGATAGGATGCACCTGGAGTTCAGTCTGTGAATGTTCTTGTAAATTTGGATTTAAATGTTGGCACTATCATTTTTGGATTTTATTGCTTCTCTAACTTTTTAACCTCTGAATTTCCATAAGTTTCAATTTCCTCTTCTATAAAATGAAAGTAATAATATTGTCCATCACTTCAAACTTCATCCCTGGCTCATTCACTCAGTATTTAGTTAGATATGTTCCTGCTACCTATTGTGTTATTAGTTGCAAAGAAAAGAAGAGAACAAAATAGAAATATTCCCTGCCCTCATGGAGCTTTAAGAAAGACATAAAACCTAAAGAGCAGTCAAGACATTTTAGTACCCTTCCCTCCCTAATAGTAATAAAAGCTAAGATTGATCAATTTCTTATTATGTGCCAGGCATGTTACAATGTTCTTATAAGTGTTTTATCTGTATTAGTTACTTTGTGATGAAGGTACAATTATCAGTTCCATTTTTCAGGTCAAGGTTCAATTCCTGGGGGTGGGTGGGGGATGGGAAGGGGAGAGGGAGGGAGTACTGCTAAGATCCCATATCCCACATACTGTGTAGTGCAGGCAAAACAAACAAGCAAGTAAATACGTAAATAAAGATGTTGAATACTTTATCTAAGGTCACATGTCACATGAATCCCTTGTGGCTGATGGTGCCAGGAGTAAACCCAGAAATGTGAATTCTGAAGCTTGTGAATTTAACTGCTTCCGTCATGTATGGATGTGAGAGCTGGACTGTGAAGAAGGCTGAGCGCCGAAGAATTGATGCTTTTGAGCTGTGGTGTTGGAGAAGACTCTTGAGAGTCCCTTGGACTGCAAGGAGATCCAACCAGTCCATTCTGAAGGAGATCAGCCCTGGGATTTCTTTGGAAGGAATGATGCTAAAGCTGAAACTCCAGTATTTTGGCCACCTCATGCGAAGAGTTGACTCATTGGAAAAGACTCTGATGCTGGGAGGGATTGGGGGCAGGAGGAGAAGGGGACAACAGAGGATGAGATGGCTGGATGGCATCACTGACTCGATGGACGTGGGTCTGAGTGAACTCCGGGTGTTGGTGATGGACAGGGAGGCCTGGCGTGCTGCAGTTCATGGGGTCGCAAAAGTCGGACACGACTGAGCGACTGATCTGATCTGATCTGATCTGAACCCACAGAAAAATCTCACATGGTGTCCTGCTCACAGAGGATGCTCACTCAGTTTCTTTTATAAATTAGTACACTGATACTTGATGGACGTGAGTCTGAGTGAACTCCAGGAGTTGGTGATGGACAGGGAGGCCTGGCGTGCTCTGATTCATGGGGTTGCAGAGTCAGACACAACTGAGCAACTGAACTGAACCAGTAAAAATGTAAGCCAAAAATGTGAGCACATATGCAATTGAAAATTTTCTCATAGTCATGTTAAAAAATGCAAAAGGATCCAGGTAAATTAATATCAATAATATGTTTTACTTAATACAGCTAACATACTACTGTTTTAACATGTAACTCATATATAGATTATTAATATGATTTATTTCCTTCTTTCTTCCTTTATTTCTCCTTCCTCCCTCCTTTCCTTCCTGTTTTTTTTTTTTTTTTTTTTAAACTAGGTCTTGAATATTCTGTATGTATTTCACAGTTGCAGTGCATCATCAAGCCAGACTAGCCATGCCTCAAGCACTTGATAGGCACATGTGACTGGTGCCTACCATAATGGGCAGAGTAGGATTGATATTATTCACTGACCAGTAAATTTACATATCAAAGAAGCATAATCCTTGTTAGACTAGAGCTATAGGATCCAGTCTAGGAGCACAGCTATTATTACAGAAGTGCAGTCATGAAAATCAAAATAAATTAAAAAAAAAAAATTCAGACTTTGTACGAGTCTTTCATGTAAGTCACCCAGGGTATCTAAACACACAGGTTGCAGCATACTTGTTAAAATTCTCTTTTATCATTTAGCTACTTCCAGTAAGCCACTCCAGTACTCTTGCCTAGAAAATCCCATGGACGGAGGAGCCTGGTAGGCTGCAGTCCATGGGGTCGCTAAGAGTCGGATACGACTGAGCGACTTCACTTTCACTTTTCACTTTCACACATTGGAGAAGGAAATGGCAACCCACTCCAGTGTTCTTGCCTGGAGAATCCCAGGGACGGGGAAGCCTGGTGGGCTGCCGTCTATGGGGTCGGACAGAGTCCAACATGACTGAAGTGACTTAGCAGCAGCAGCAGTATATTCTGCAGCTGCTCCAACACCTCTTCCTTTAGGACTCAACTTCTCCAGTGTTTTCTTATCTACTTCCATCCCAATGGCTTTTCTCTCCTCATTTTCCTCATCTTCACTCACCATGTGTGTATGTGCTCAGTTGTGTCTAGCTCTTTGAACCCCATGGACTGTGGTGCACCAAGCTCCTCTGTCTGTGGAATTTTCCAGGCAGGAATATGGGAGTAGGTTGCTATATCCTTTTCCAGGGATCTTCCTGACCCAGGGATTGAACCCACGTCTCTGGCATCTCCTGCATTTCAGGTGGATTCTTCACTCCTGTGCCACCTGGGAAGCCTTCATTTCATCCTATAAATTAGCTAACCACCTTGGACCAATTCTTCTGCTTTTCCTACTCACTACTTCTGTGACTCCCTCTCTCTTCTATGGGCTTCCCTAGTGGCTCAGACGGTAAAGCATCTGTCTGCAATTCAGGAGACCTGGGTTCGATCCCTGGAGAAGGGGATGGCAACCCACTCCAGTATTCTTGCCTGGAAAACCCCATGGACCGCGGAGCCTGATAGGCTACCATCCATGGGGTCGCAAAGAGTCGGCTTTTCCTACTCACTACCTCTGTGACTCCCTCTCTTTTCTGTAGCATCACAGAAGCCCAAAGAACCCATCAAGTAGAGAACTCTCCTTGGAAATTAGGGGAATGTGAAGGACAGAAATAGGAAAAAGCTGATTTTTTTTCCTTTGCCTGACTGCTTACAAAGTGGAAAATTCTCATAGCAGCAGTAGCTCCTGCTCATAGAGGAGAGCTTTGCTTTCCTTTTCCTCTGTGAAAAGCAGATGGAATTAGAGTAAAGTTGAGGGGCACAGTTTCACTCAGGAAAAGCACAGGCATGCTCTTCATTCCTAGTAGATTTAAGGAATAAAGAACCATGCAGTCCATTAGAGTTAGAGGAACATCAGACTGGAAAATGGGCAAATGTGACTTTATTATTTTGCCTGGGATAGAACTACCTCTCTGTTTTCCCCATTATCTAATCTGCAGTGAGGAAGGAGGCCAGAGCTCTGCAATTTGTAAAAGAATCAGATTACGGTTCTTTGCCTTTTTTTTTTTTTTTTCATTTTAAGAAGTAGTCATTAATTTTTTTTTTTTTTTTAATTTCATGGTATTTAGGAAAAAAGTGCCCTATTGAGCTAAGACTTCAAGGTTAAATTCTGAAGATGGATAGTAGTGAATCTACCAACTTAGATGGAGATGAGTTGAACAAAGAACAAGAAAAAAATATTTTTATCACAATTAGTAAAAAAGTTAATTAGAGAAGCTTTCCCTATATGCATTTAGGGATTCCCTGGCGGCTCGGAGGGTAAAGAGTCTGCCTGTAATGTGGGAGACCCAGGTTTGATCCCTGGGTCAGGAAGATCCCCTGGAGAAGGAAATGACAACCCACTCCAGTATTCTGGCCTGGAAAATCCCATGGATGTAGGAGCCTGGCAGGCTACAGTCCATGGGGTTGCAAAAAGTCGGACAAGACTGAACAACTTCACTTTCCTTATATACATTTATAGGAGTTCTCCTTAGAAGATTGTGGAAGCATTATTTTTTTGCAATATTCTAGTAACATAAGATGCAAAACAAATAAGCATATTGCAATGAGCTGTTCCCAGAGACTGGAGTAGGTGACCTAATTAAAACTATCAGTTACTTTCTAGTGTATCTTCCTAGTAAAATAAATCAACTTTGATCTTGGAAGACAGTCGAGATTGATATTAATGGCAAAGCTGATTTCAGCTTTTCCATCTCATAAATATTTCCAGAGGGATGCATAGGCACAGATATGCTTTGTTGAAAAGCTCGTAGGGAGTTTTTCCAGTGACCCAGTGAAACATATGCTAGAGATCCTCATTTGCAAGTATAACAGTCATTTCCTTTGCTGTTGGTAACAACCTGCATTTCCTGATAAGGTTTCCATGTCCACTAATCTTCCCCATCTTTTATTTTTGTGACTTCTCAAAATGAATGGCCAGCATTCTGTCCTTGATCCATCAGAGAAGAACAAATTGACATTCCTCGTAGGTTTACATACTGTATATTTTCTCAGAGCAATCACTCAATTTGTGCAACGTGGCTAAGCTCATCAACAAAAAGAGGTTCTAGTTAATAGCAGATTTTGTAGCAGAACTTTTTCCTTATTAAATTTATTTTGTCTTCTCAGTTTCCATAAAATATAGACGTAGGTATCAAATAGTGGGAAGGTGTGACTGATACATAATGAGATAGTATCTTATCAGAAAGAGCAGGTTACCATGGTGCAGCATAGTGACAAAGATCATGCACGCAGAGGCTGTCTTGTCTGATATCCTGGTGGTAGCAAAAATGGGTGCCTGCAGATATGGTTAAGCTTGGACTTAATCGATAAGGCACTTAGGATAAATTTCACCTGGGTGTTAAGGAGCCATAAAGTCTACAAGTGTTGTCCAGATGCCAGCTAATATAATCATCTTCCCCCTTAATATCCAAGTAAGAGTGTTCTGAACCTCCATTTTATAGCTAAGTTGCTTCAGTCACGTCCGACTCTTTGCGACCACATGGACTGTAGCCTGCCAGAATCCTCTGTCCATGGGATTCTCCAGGCAAGAATACTGGAGTGGGTTGCCATGCCCTCCTCCATGGAATCTTCCAAACCCAGGGATCAAACCCACATCTTTTATGTCTCCTGAATTGACAAGCAGGTTCTTTACCACTGCCGCCACCTGGGAAACCTTTCAGCTCAGTTCAGTTCAGTTGCTCAATCGAGTCTGGTGATCTCTGGCTCGGAGCCTTGTGTCCAGTGAAGTATTGCAGTTGTGAGGACAGTGTTTTATGCTCTCCTATTTGTCCTTCTATCAGACTCTGTCAACCTTGGACTGAAACAAAACCCTGTTTCTTAGTTCCTATGAGATGTAAGCTACACAACATTTGCATGTAGAAAAGACTTCATTGGAGGTGGAGATAGAAAACTTTACTGAGAGAAAAGTGAACTCAGAATTCATCCTTTGGTATTTTTCTTCCTAAAAATATTTCTGCCAGCCCACCTCAGCCTGCTTGGTTCATCTCTCTTCTCTAGTTTCTCTTTTCCTTGCTATCTTTTTCTAGCTTTTTGTCTACCCACAATTTCCCTGCGCATATTTTAGCATTCAGCATGGTGAAGGAGACTGACAAATGAAATGGCTGGACATTGACATTTGAGTTGGGATGCCTTTATAAATCCCACTTGTAGTCTGAGAATGTGGATTTGTAAAAACCTAGAAACTAAAGCAGCTCTTTGACTTGCTGTCATTCATTTAGAATGAAACCTCTAAATTTTAAGTTATTTATACCTCTTAAGCTTGTTTTTGCCTTTGATTTCTTCTACCATTTGGCAATATTTGTAGCTCTGAAAAAATTTTTTTGAAAGAGATTCTTGCTTAAGAGTAAATTTTTAGTAACTCATGTGAGAAACGTGAAATTTTGGATCAATTTCTTTTGACTTCATAAACTACACAGGTACAGTGAGCTCAAAGAATATTATAAACTCTGTTGAAGAAGAAAATGGAAAATTGCAATTTTTAACCGCAGATACTGGTAAAATTTGAATTTGTTATTTGGCTTTAGGATGACCACATGTTTTGATTTGCCTGGGATGATTCCAGTTTTGATGCTGAAATTTCTGTGTCCTTTCTGGGGAAACCCTTCAGTCCTAAGCAAACCCAAATGATTGGTCACTCTGCTTGTGATGATGGTTTCTGCCTCATATGCACCCAACAGTATCACTCATCTTCTCTTACCTGGAAATGGAGAGATGTTATTTCCTGTCTTCATTTATTGATCACATCTGGTGGAAATAAGATTAAATTTTGGCCTGAAGAAGTAGGCCAGCTACAAATTACTTTTTACCTGAGATGAGATGAATATTATCTACACTGAAAGAAAGAGAAGGAGGCTTATAAATTTTCTCCTGGTTGTTTCAGATCTTCACTGTGGGTTATAGCACTGACAAACAGCTGTGGGGATGACTTGGGTAGACCCTACCATTGTGAAGTTATTTGTTAGAAGGTAAATGAGATGAAGAAATGAAAATTGAGTCTCTTCATCCTCCTTCATATTGAAAGGGAGGGCCTCAAGAGTCCTTAACTTAAAAAGATAATTGAGGCTTTAACCTTTGTCAAGTTCTTACCCACAAGCAGGTCGTACCTCACTCGGATTCCTGTCACAGGTAGCTGATCCCACCCCGGACTCCCTGCCACCCTTGCAGGTGTGAGTGGTGGCAGCTGACAAAGCACAGCTGCCCCTTTTATGGAGAGTTGGATTTGACCAAAAGGAGAGCTTCTCTGCTCAGCCCACTCCCCATCCTCCACCTCAGGAGACACAGATTACATATGGCCTAACCTCCTGCTTCAAGTAGGACTGTTTCTATGCTGTAATTTATCTAACAGAGCTTCCTATGGGGACAGACTGAAGCTAGTTCCTAGCTGAGATAATTTTCTCTCTTAGCTCCCTTCTTCTCCCACAATTCCTCCTCCCCTAAGGAATGGAGAATCATTCTGTGTCTAATGGCCAGGGCCCCAAATAGTACCTGAAAAATACTAGCACTTAATAAATATTTTGTAAATGAACAAACATATGAGAGATTTCTGAAAGGGACTATAATTGGTACAAGCTTTCTTGAAAGCAATTAGCCAATATGCCTCCAAAGCATTATATGCTTGTTATTTTATCTTGTACTATTTCCACATTTTAAAGAAAGTCTTTAAAAAATAGTCAAAACATTGCACAAAGATTTCTATAGAAGGATGTGTATCTATGAGTTTTAATATAATATATCCCAAAGTAGAAATAACAAAAAGATTCAAAAGTAGAGGAATGGTGAGGTGAATTATAATACTTCCTTCCATAATATGAAATGTCATGTAGTTGTTAAAACCATGATATAGGGAAGACATTGGTGGAAATATGAACTGGTACAGTGATTCTGAAGAGAAATCTGTCAGTGTGTAGTTAAATTATATATTCATATAACCAATTACCCAGCGATTTCACTCCTATGAATACCACAGATCCTCAGGGGACATGTGTGCTTAAAGGCAATATGTAGAGACCCATCCCTAGGGAAATATATGTGCTCTTGAAATAAATAACCTTTCTGCAGATTCATGTATTAACAGTAACAGGGCTCATGGGAAAAGTAAGATTGAGATAGTCCACTCCAGAGCTTTACAATTTTATAAGAGAACTCCATCATAGGCAATAATAATTATAATAAAAATACCAATATCATCTTTAAAAGTTAAATTTCTAATGCATTAAAAATGCTACTATAAACTATAGATCATTGCTTTGAAATAAGAAGAATGTTATCTTGTGGAAAGAGGTGTGATGAAAGATAGAAAACAAGTGAAAGGGAGGAGAACAGAGACACATGGTCACAAATCGCAGATGGAGAAGCAAGTTCAGGTTTTGAACAGAATATGGAGGTTCCAGAGAAAGATTCCTTGTACTCTCGGTCTTGTGTTTGCTTTTTCTGTACAATGATGAGGCAGAATCATGCAGATAGCACTTTCAAGATGGTGCCTGTGGCCAAAATGGGTCTAAAAGAAAAGCATGTGAAAGGGGATGATGAATAATAATCTATTCCTATGTGGCTTGCTGCATTCAGCTGTGTTAATGTACTTTGTGTATATTGTTATTTGCTAGTTTAATATACTAACATATGTTCTTCTATTTTATATATATATGTCTACAAAGGATACACAGATATTCAAATGTGTATGTCATGTTTATTATAGGTAGTATTTATGTAAGAGGGGTGGAAGGGACCAAGGATTGAGAAAGAAGGTAAAGATAATATAAACTAAAACTAGACCTTGTAATTACCAGTGATAAAAGTGCCTTATATGGAGATATGTTATTAAAATTCTACATTTGTTGTAAAAAATAAACCAAGTACACTACTCCCCCAAATTTAAAAACCAAGAGAAAAGATTCTGTGTATCTATTATGTATTGATATGGAAACATTAGCATGGGCACTGGTGAATGAAAAAAAAAGTTACAAGAGAAAATTAAAAATTATTTCATATCTCTGAAATATCTGAAAGCATCTTTTTAAAGTTTTAATTGTGGTTATCAATGTGATATTTCAGATGATTATTCTTCTTTATTTTCTGCATTTTAATAATATTTTAGAAGAAATATATAATGTTTTTGAAATTGAACATAGGAAAAAAACTATTTTCATGCTTTTGATAGTTAATAAAATTTTAATTATCATATAGGATGATACTGTAAGTAAGCTATTTTTATTTGTAGAAAACACATCCAAACATAGTAAGACCTAATGTGAGAAAAATTAGTTTTCACTGCATACAGAAACAGGAGGTAATTACCCTAATTGAGGTTGAAGACTATTTATTTTGGAAAGATATTAACATTAATATATTTTAATCTATGAGAAGACATTATTTGCCTTTTTCTACTTTTATAACTTTTTTAAGGAAAATTTCTGAAAACTTATAGAATATGATTTATGACATTTCAAAGAGATGCAACTATTTTATTATTTAAAAACTGTCATGTCTTTTGACATTTGAGGAGTTTGGCATAAAATTGGTAAATGAGTGAGTGGGCCAGTGCTCAAAGTTTGTGAACATGTTTGAGTGTAATATACTCTTTACTAAAAGAAAGCAAGACGAAAGAGTAGGATCTTGCTAACAAAAACTGCGATGTGAACCCAGAGGACAAATAGATGGAAGAACTGTAAAGGTCTCAAGTTTTAAACGACCCACCTGGGTAATTCAGAAATGAATGGAAAAAAAAAAAAAAAAAGACGGAAGTAATAGCATGAAATTGCATCCTGAAATTTAAAAATCTTAGCTGCAGAACAAAAGTGCATAATTTCTTTTCTGAAGACACCTGACTGAATGGAGCTATAAATGTAAAGTAGGAGGGTTCTCTATGTTAGGAAGATAAGATGAATATCCTGAGAGCTGTGCTAAGGCAGCCTGATGGAGAGGTAAGGCTCTGGCCTTGGGGCAAGAAAACCTGGGCTCTTGGCTTTACATCTTACTAGCTGTGCACCCTGACTTCTAATCTCTGTGAGGACTATCACATTCCTTTGTTCATGTTGCAATACTTGTGCCATCACTTGTTAGAGCAAATGGGATACATTATGTGAAAACCCTTAGTAAATTCTAGAGGACTATTAAATTGCATTTTTTAATATCCAAAATGAACTCAGTAATATGTTAGGTAAAAGTGAAACTTAGTCACTCAGTCCTGTCTGACTCTTTGCAACCCCATGGACTGTAGGCTGCCAGCTTCCTCTGTTTATGGGATTCTCAAGGCAAGAATATTGGAAAAAGTTGTCATTTCCTTCCCCAGGGGATCTTCCTGACCCGGGGATCAAACCCAGGTCTCCCACATTGCAGGCAGATTCTTTACCATCTGAGTCAGCAAGAAAGAGCTTCCTGGTGGTGCAGATGGCAAAAAACATGTTAGGTGAGCCCGTGCAAATGCTCATCAGGAGATCTGGCTCTCGTTCTGGTCTTGTCCTTACTTAATGGTAGCTTAGGCAAGTCATTAACTTCTGTGTGCCTCAGATAATGTTACCCAATCAACCTACTTCCCAGGGTCATTGTAAGCAAAAAATGAGATAATATCTATGTATGTATTTGATCTGAAGTCTTGGGTAAATCATTTATTTCTTTATAGATGTCCCATGGGGTCGCTAAGAGTCGGACACGACTGAGCGACTTCACTTTCACTTTTCATTTTCATGCATTGGAGAAGGAAATGGCAGCCACTCCAGTGTTCTTGCCTGGAGAATCCCAGGGACAGGGGAGCCTGGTGGGCTGCCGTCTGTGGGGTCGCACAGAGTCGGACACGACTGAAGTGACTTAGCATAGCATAGCATAGCATCCATAAAATGCAGAATTTGGAAATAGCTGAAAGTTAAAGCCAATTCTATTTCCAACTTCTAGGACTCTGCTTTAGCCTTTCATTAAAAATAAAAATTATTCTATATATTTTGTCTACTTACCGTATGCCAGGTACTCTTCTAAATTCTTTACATAAATTAACATTTTTAATCTTATTACAGAGGGAGAAATTAGTTTTCACTTAAAAAAAAAAAGACTGATGGTAGAGCTAATGCATCTTTGATAGGAAAGGGTACAAATAAAATTTTGGAGAGAATTGTGAAAATGTTGGAAGTAAAGAAGATGTGAATGAAGGGATGCAGAAAAAATAGAAAGGAAAAGTTACTTTAATCTTCTGCAGCAGCAGTGACATGGAAGACTTGCAAGAAAAAAGGAAATTATTTATTTAGTTTAGTCTTATTTTATTTTTAAAATGAAAACTGTTTCTTAACTGAAGAATTGGCAAGATTGAGGCTCTGGGAAGACAAGAAAATTAAATGGGAAAAGTTTAAAATTTTTCAGGTGAAAAATGATCAAATTCTGGGAAATAAAGAAGTATATCTAAATAAGACTTTTGGAATAGCAGAGTTAAAGGGATTAATGAAACTCCAGATGAGTAACTGTTGAATTTTTTTTTTTAAGCAATCATTTAAATTCTCCATACATTGTCCTAAGGGCATACAGCAAGTAGAGAAATTTTCATTCAGGAAGATCTATTTGATCTTGTTATGAACAGTGAGGGTCTGTGGCATTTGAGTCCTAACCTGCTCCCTTGCCCATCCTGTTATCCCCAGTGCTTTGTGTTATGAGAGTTCTACATTGGTCATGTGCCACGAAGAAGAAAGACAGGGACTCCTTCTCCCTCAACTGCTAGTTTTTCACTTGAGAAAGAGCAGACTGCCAGCATTTCTCATCCTCTTTCCCCTCAGTCTCATGTTAGGAGCTGTATTCCTGGTAGATGCAGCTGAGAGGTCTGAGTCTCTCTCCTCCCACCTCTCTTAGAAGGAACTGTCTATTTCTTATTTGGCAACCCATGAACACTGGCACTTGGGACACTCCTATCCCATTTTACTCATAGAGTGAAGATTCCATTATAGGAAGGATCAACTGAGAAGACCAAGGGCTTCCACTTCGCCAGTATCCAGGGGGAATTACTCTGGGAAAGTATGCCCTCTGCCCACAGGTTTGGTGCAGTGGTGTATAGATGCCTTTCCTGGTGAGAAAGGCAGTGCATAAAGATCAAACACTCCAAAGTTCTGCTTAATGAGATTGACTATATTGAAACAGAAAATGGAGAACTCCTGCCTAATGACATTGTTGAAAGCAAAAGAGATCTTGCAGAGAGCAAGAGAAAGCCGCTAACTCCATGATACAAGCAAAATGGCAGAACAGCCAGAAATTTAAAAGAAGAATCAGGAAAAGAGATAGCTTAAAAGGAGTCCTCCTGTGATCACAGTCACATCTGAGCTAGGGGACGGTATGCTCATACACTAGGCCACACTCGCTCAGGAACTGAGCAGAGTGCTGGGGAGGCTTGAGGTCATTCCCAGTGCTCCACAAAGACCCATCCATTAACACAGGGTAGAAGGCTTACTAGAAAAAGGGGCTTAAAGAGAACCTCTGACTAAACACTAATCAAACGCTTAGCTGCTCTAACCCAGGGGCAACACCTAGAAAGCCAGGTTTAAAAATAAGATTACTTTCCTTCCTGGCAGTCTGAAGACTCTGTACATGCCCAAGATTGTACCATCTCAGAAGGGATCATAAGAAGAGCCTCTAATCTCATGAAAGTAAAGAGAAAATCACTCAGTTGTGTCTGACTCCTTGTCACCCCAGGGACCATATAGTCCATGGAATTCTCCAGGCCAGAATACTGGAGTGGGTAGCCTTTTCATTCTCCAGGGGATCTTCCCAACCCAAGGATTGAACCCAGGTCTCCCGCATTGCAGGTGGATTCTTTATCAGCTAAGCCACAAGGGAAGCCCAACTAATCTTATAGTCCTTGGCTAAATATAGGGCAAACCCTGTAAAATCTCTGAACTATGATAGCAGCCCAATCCACATGTGTACTCAGTAGTAAAGGGTAAAAATAAAACTGATAAGAAGACTTAAGCATAATCTTTGATCAACAAGTGATTTAAGCCAACCAAGGGGTTATTCCTATGTAGCCAGACTAGAAGATTAATGTAAGGGGAAAAATCTGAGCCAGGACAACACACACTGCATACTGCAAACAAAATAAACTTGTCAGAATTAGTTGAGCCAAATCATTAAACACATAAACCATCAAGCAAAGAGGAAGAACACCCAGGTTTGGAGGAATCAGTACCTATACTTGTTACAATACGTTTTCTAAAATGTATAATTTTCAATAAAAATATTTTGAGATATGCAAAACAACCCTAGGAAAGTATGACCATAAACAAGAAAAAAATAAAGCAATAGAAAACGACAGGCTTTAAAACAGCCATGATTATTATGTTCAAAGAACCAAAAGAAACCATGCCTAAAGAATTGAAGGAAGCTACAATGATGATGATGCTTCATCAAATAGAAAATACCAGTGAAGATACAGGAGTTATGAAAAAGAGCAAAGTGGAATTTCTGGAGTTGAAGAGTATCATTACTATTAATAGTAGAAGGCTTCAACAATACATTTGAACTGACAGAAGGAAGATTCAGTGATCTTGAAGAAAGATCAACAGAGATTACATGATACGAAAAATAGAGAAAAAATAGGATGAAGAAAAATGAACATAATTTTAGAGACATTAGGAATCCTTTTAAGTGCACCAACATATATGTAATTGAAGTGCCAAAAGGAGAGGAGGGAGAAGCACAATGAAAAAAGAAATAATGGCAAAAAATTACTAAGTCTGATGAGAAACATGAATCTATACATATAAGAAGCTCAATGATTTCCAAATAGAATAAACTCAATGAGATCCATAAACTCAATGAGATCCATAGTCAGATACATTACAGTAAAAATGTTGAAAGCCAGAAGTACAGAAAATCTTGCACAATGTAAAAGAAAAATGACTCATCACATATAAGGAAAGCCCAGTAAGATTACCGGCTGACTTCTCATTGGAAACAGTGATGTCCGAGCAGCTGTAGGATGATATACTCAAAGTGCTGAAAGTAAAATCTGTAACCAAGAATCTTTTATTTAGCAAAATTATCCTTCAAAACAGAAGACAGAATGGACTCAGATAAAAACTGAGAGTTTGTTGCGAGCAAATTTTCCTTAAGAAATATTACAGAAAATGCTTCAGAAAGAAAGCTAGTGATACCAGACAGTAATTTAAATCTCTATAAAAAAAAAAAAATACAAACTAAAGAGAACCAGTAAAGGGAATTAGGTTGGTAAACACAAAAGACAGTATAATATTTCTTCTTATTTTCTTGCTTGAAAAGGACTACTTATTATGAGATATTATTATGCCTTTTTTTTTGCTATAAACAGCTAGACTAATCAATAAAGTTTATGAAACATGAGTTTATGAAGGCTGGATAGCAGGCTATACAGATTGAGATCCAGAAAGAAGAAACAAACTAGATGAATCCTGTGGTTGCACAAGCTTACTTCCTAGAGGCAGTGTCCTGGTCCAGGAGCAAGGAGGGAGATTCTACACAGAGACTAGTGGTCTCACTGAATTAAAGAGACAGAGATCAGAGTTCAGAGAAACCAAGGTAAACAGCATTTGTGGGGCAGAGTATCAAAGAAAAGGAAGCTGCCTGCAAAGAGACTTCCCAGCATCTGTAAAGGGATCCCATGGAACTTTTATATTTACCTGTGTCAGATAAAACTCTCCAGGACCCAGGGAAAACACACAGGAAAAGCAGTAAATAGAACAGTATTTTGAGTTGACACTAGAAGTAGCTTGTGTTTCCCGCAGCCATAGCAGAGAGACCTCATAATACACAGGGCACCAGATACAGCCCTCAAAAGGGCAATACTTTAGTAAGGAGGCTAAATTATCCCCATGAGAAAAGGCTATTCTGGACTCAATAGGACAAAGCTCAAAAAGTAAGTCTCAAAATGATCTGATTCTCAGACAATGTAACACATACTATAACATAATCCTATATTTTAAAAGGGAAAAATGCAGCACTCAATAATGTAAAATTCACAATGTCTGGAACACATGTAAAAATGACCAGCCATGAAGACAAGCAAGAAAATGCAGGAAAAAAATCGATAGAATAGAAATACAAATGGCAGAAATAATAGAATTGTCAAAGATCTTAAAAGAACTGGTATAAAGCATGCAATTATATTCATAGATATAAAAAGATATGAAAATAATATGTACAAAGTTGCAAGGTATAAAAATCCAAAAAAATCTTAGAGATTAAAAACTATAGTATCTGAAATTAAAAATACACTACATGGTATTAAAAAACATTTGAAAATGAAAAAAAAAGTACTTGAAGACAGCAATGACGACTATCCAAAATAAAGCACACAGAGAAAAAAAGAGTGAAAATTTTTGCATAAAACTTCAATAACCTATGAGATCTAAAATTTGACAGGCACAAAAGACCACATACTGTGTAATCTCCTTTATGTGAAATTCCAAACAAAGTGAGCCTATTAGTTTAGAAAGCAGATCAACATTAGCTTGGCCCTAAAATAGAATGGATTGAAAATTTCTACCAGAGGACTCTTCTAAGACGATGAAAAATGTTCAGTCTTGATTGCTGTGGATTCCAACAAACTGTCCACTTAGAATGGGTGAATTTTACTGGATATATTTTACCTTAATAAAATGTTTTTAAATTAGGGAAAATGGTTATGGGTTTCAAAACATACTTAGAAGTGTTTTTTGTTTTTTTAAACAGAATCTTGGTACATTCTAAATTTGAAAAGATAACTACTCTAGCTTAAAACTAACCTTTAAGACATTGAAATGAATAGTTTCTTAATTTATTTGCTCTTTTATTTATAAGTAAGTTGTTAGAGAGATCTTATTTACAATTTGATTCTAGAGTCTGTTAGTAATTCTTTTAATTCCCTTTCAGGAAGGGACTTAGATCATCTGAGATGTGCTTTTGTTACCAATTTCAGTATTAAATTCTCAAGGAATCTCAATTTTCCTAATTCCTACCTATTTTATGTGCTTAAAATGATCTTGGTGGACAAGGACAATAAGAGTCAGGAAAACCTGGCCAAGCCTTAGTTCCACAGAAAATTCATCAATAGCTTCCCATGCCCTCAGGATAAATCCCAAATATCTCTTAAAGTGACCCACACCAGAAATGAAGAACTAACTTCCTGTTGCCTGCCAGCCTCATTATGTCTCCCTCTCTTCTTTCTTCAGATTGTGCTCTGGTTTAGCCATACCACCACATCTCTCTGTACTTCTAGACCTTCTTTTCCAAAATTTCAGTGCCATAATATTGCTCATGCTTCAAGTACTGGCTTCTTAATGGTGACATTTCTTGATTCTTTGATTGAATTAGGTGTTAACTATGTAGTCCCATCCTAACCTGTATTTGTCCTTTAAATTACATTTATAATGGTCAGTTCTCATTTATTTGCTATAATTATACCCCGAATACTTAATTATCAAATACTGCAACATTGCTCCTGGGGAAATGTATCCGTAAATATCTATATCTATTCATTTATGTTTCTGTACCTCACATAGACTACAATCTTAAATCCTAAAAATAACCATCCTTGTATATCTATTTTCTTTATTCTACAAGAGAGAAAACAAGTTTTAGAAGTGTTAAGTGACTGGCTTAAAGACATCACCCTAACAGGTGCCAGGTTGGGATTCAAACCAGTCAACAGGTCCTTGAGCCAGAACCCCTTGCATCCCATTGTGCCCTGCTGTGTCTACCCCCCAGTCCTCCCCATGAGAGAAAACTAAAAAGGCAGAATGTCTCTTTGTTCAGCTTCAGTTGGGAACACATGTATTAAGCAACTTTAATTTCTCACACCTTTAAACATATCTACTTATGACTGCTAAAGCAAAGTGGGTATTGATTTAGGGGTTGCAAATGCATTTTTGCAAGAAGATAAATTCATCAATATAGAATCCGAATACTGAGGATCAACTGTATTTATAATTATTTGTTAAATATCTGTCTTGCTCATGTGTAATTTTTATGGGGGATGAACACTATCTTTCTTAACAATAGTGCTGTCTCATATTAGGTCTTCATTAATGACAGACTGAGTAAAAGAATAAATTAATGAGTGTAGTAGAAGTCCTTCTAGACCTGGAACAAGTATGTTCTGAAAATAGCTGCCCCCTAGTTGCAGTGCTGTCTCCTAGATGACATAATCTGTCTATGTATCTATTAAAGTGTCACCTCTAGCTTTCCTATTTAACTTTCTCTGTAGTGATCCTAGTTCACCCATATGTGCTGGATCCAAGTTAGGAACCTCATCCCTGGCAATCTTCTCTTCAGAGCTGATACTTTTTTCTGTTGTATCGGATATAGCATTTCTCCATAATTTGTGACCCCAGTTTCCCACTCACATGAGTCAAAGTTCTTAGTGAATGAAAACAGAAACTGACTCGGATTAATTTAAGCAGAAAAATAATTTGTTAGAAAGTTTCAGATCAACAAAGTAATGAGAAGTTTGGAGAAAGACCTCTGAGTAGTAACCAAAGAAGTCCAAGCAAAGGTAACATCCTTTCATGGGGACTCAGCTTAGGATGCTGCTGTCAGCGCCATCACTCTGCACTGTTAACCACACAGCATTCTGCATGCTGTTGGAGTCTTCAGTCCATCACAGTTGCTTCCAAGAATCTCTGTCTGGCCTTGCACCTGATGTCTCTGCCTTGGGATTCACGTGCCCAAGATTTGCCTGCCAAATAGGGAAAGGGAACACTTTCTCCCACTTGGCTTCTCTAGTGAAATGAAAGGTAACCCAAAGGCACTCAGATTAGGGCAGCAGAAGCAACAGATGTCAAATACACAATCTAACTCTGGAACCCTTAGCACCTGGCAATCTTGATGGTGAAATTTAAAGGAGATTTGTCATATAGTTCTAGACTGTATTTGAGTTTGCATCAAGCTTCTTAAATAGCTTCTACTCAAATCTTCTTCTCTTTGTATCCAAGAAGGAGAAGCTTAGAATTCTGATTTTAAAAATATAATCAGATTTTAGCTTTTTTGCATAGTGAGGCAGGTACTTTTATCTGGAAACTAGTTCTAATCGAAGTAGATATAAAAGTGAGATCTATAGTTCCCTGAAAACCTCATGTTTTGCTACCTCCAATGCTTCATCCTTGATCCAGAATTGAAATAAAGTGTGTGGTACAGAGAAACTCAAGCATAGACGAGGAGAAATAAATCATTACCTCCTCTGTCCCGTGATATTTCTTGTTTTTTTCTGATAGCATCAACACAATTTAACCATTCTTTTTTTGATCTTTAACTCTTCTGTTTTTTGTGTCTTTGATGGCTTTTGAAAATAAATGTGGATAATGCCAAACGATTTTTATATAGAGACTGTATTTAAACTCCAGAATGAAAATTCTTCCAGAAGCTGTAATATGTTTAACTTTTTAAACAAATGATCTTTGATAGCACCTCTCTTTAAAGTATACTTCTTGTTTGTCTCTATACAAGTTCCATACAGACAGAAGCAATCTAGTATACTTGTCATATCTTCAGTACTCCATACAGTACCTAAAACATAAGCCAAGAATGCATATTTATTCAGCTCCATAATATTTCTGGCTTGTAGTTTTGTTGTGGAAACACAGTAGACAATAAATATTTGATGAAATTAGTTGGAAGGTTGTAGGAAAAGAAGATGAGTAGAACTACACAATTAATCAACTAAGAAGAAAAATCTCATTTTGTTGTTTAGAAGGGTTTTTGTTTTGTATCACATTGAACACAATAACTGTGGAAAATGCTGAAAGAGATGGGAATACCAGACCACTTGACCTGCCTCTTGAGAAACCTATATGCAAGTCGGGAAGCAACAGTTAGAACTGAACATGGAATAACAGACTGGTTCCAAATCGGGAAAGGAGTACATCAAGGCTGTATATTGTCACCCTGCTTATTTAACTTATATGCAGAGTACATCATGAGAAATGCTGGACTGGAAGAAACACAAGCTGGAATCAAGATTTCCCGGAGAAATATCAATCACCTCAGATATGCAGATGACACCACCCTTATGGCAGAAAGTGAAGAGGAACTAAAAAGCCTCTTGATGAAAGTGAAAGAGGAGAGTGAAAAAGTTGGCTTAAAGCTCAACATTCAGAAAACGAAGATCGTGGCATCTGGTCCCATCACTTCATGGGAAATAGATGGGGCAACAGTGGAAACAATGTCAGACTTAATTTTGGGGGGCTCCAAAATCACTGCAGATGGTGACTGCAGCCATGAAATTAAAAGACTCTTACTCCTTGGAAGGAAAGTTTTGACCAACCCAGATAGCATATTAAAAAAGCAGAGATATTACTTTGCCAAGAAAGTTCCATCTAGTCAAGGCTATGGTTTTTCCAGTGGTCATGTATGGATATTAGAGCTGGACTATAAAGAAAGCTGAGCACTGAAGAATTGATGCTTTTGAACTGTGGTGTTGGAGAAGACTCTTGAGAGTCCCTTGGACTGCAAGGAGATCCAACCAGTCCATTCTGAAGGAGATCAGCCCTGGGATTTCTTTGGAAGGAATGATGCTAAAGCTGAAACTCCAGTACTTTGGCCACCTCATGTGAAGAGTTGACTCATTGGAGAAGACTCTGATGCTGGGAGGGATTGGGGGCAGGAGGAGAAGGGGACAATGGAGGATGAGATGGCTGGATGGCATCACTGACTCGATGGACATGAGTTTGGGTGAACTCCAGGGAGTTGATGATGGACAGGGAGGCCTGGCATGCCGTGATTCATGGGGTCACAAAGAGTTGGACATGACTGAGCAACTGAACTGAACTAAATTGAGCAGAAGAAAAACATTATATATAGGTCCTTTGCAAGAGCAAATTTTCTTATCCTCCAATTAAAAGTAATGGCGTGGAGTGAGGAATGGGCAGACACCATTAAGAATACTTTCTATAAAGTGCAGCTATGTTTCTCACAGTCATCTTGGGAAGATTGGCCATAGGCAGATTCTCCTGGAATCAGCCCCCCTGGACCTTGATTTTTGGGATTGTGGCCCAGAAATCTGCATGCAGCTGGTCCTCAAACACTGTGAGATGTAAGACAGCTGGGAGTGGGTCTGCCCAGGCTGGGATATGACTTGCAGCTGCAATCACTACCTACAAAGTACAGGATTGTGAATCTTTGTTCTTTGAATTTTGAAATTCTAATTTAGTTACTAACTGTTTGTTGATTTATGGCATAAAATGCTTTAGTTCCCTTTTCTTCCAAAGTTGGGAGAAATTTTATACAAGAGAAGAGCTTGTATCAAGATGCTCTATGATCTCTTTTTGGGGAGAAAATTCTCCCCAGTCAAGAATGATTAACCCATCTGGCATCCCACATAATGTCTTCTTTCTTTCTTTTTTTTTTCCTGTACACTGTAGACCCTTGGCTACTGGGTACTGTTGGAACCTTGAATTTCTTGTGGGGGAGTTTAACAATTTTTATCTTAACCTTACATTACTGTACTGTTTTGCATAATATATATAATTTTTAGTGAAAGCATTTCATAAAACTGAACACTCTACAGGTATTCCGCCTACATGGCCGTCTAATTTCATACCCCTGATGGATTTCCCTACAGTGTTGCTAGGAGACCAAGACACTTCTTAACAAAGGATACAGAATGTATTAACCATATGGATATCTGCTCCCCCAAATACGTTTGCTTATTGCAAATGTGGCTTCCGTGCAGTGTGGTGTTTATGACAATACAGGGAACCATGGGGCAACTGCGCAGCTCACTAACACGGGCATGCAGTACTCGTTTGAGCAATGTCACCACCTTGTTCTTCTTCCTATTTTATGACCACATAAAGGTGGAGAGGACCATGGGCTTTTATTTCTTTGTGGGACAAAGACTTGTATTTTGCTGCTGTTCCACTCCATTTTAGAACTACAGATAAGAGAAAAAGAATCAGAGTGCAAGCATCAAGGATTATTGTGAAAAAAAATTTATCTCAACATTTTCTGATATTCAACCTTTTTTTTTTTTTTTCCATTTTAGAGCCCCTTTGAGGTACATTTTGTCAGGCATGGTAGGCCAAGATTCTCTATTGACATCATAATTTAATTCTAAAGTGATAGTCTAATTAGCATAAATCTTATTAGCAATGTATAAGTTTTAAAAATAATAGAAGTTTTGGTGATATGTCTTCTGTAAGAAACTGTGGGTGAAGCCAATGAGTAGCAAGCATAGCATAGCAAGCAGTGCAAAAATCCTTTTCTGGTACAGACAGAATCTGCCTTTAATTACCATGTATCTGAAACAACTGAGGTTCTGAAAAGCCCGGCTGCTGCTTTCAGTCGTGTCCGACTCTGTGCGACCCCATAGACAGCAGCCCACCAGGCTCCCCCGTCCCTGGGATTCTCCAGGCAAGAGCACTGGAGTGGGTTGCCATTTCCTTCTCCAATGCATGAAAGTGAAAAGAGAAAATGAAGTCGCTCAGTCGTGTCCGACTCTTCACAACCCCATGGACTGCAGCCCACCCGGGTCCTCTGTCCATAGGATTTTCCAGGCAAGAGTACTGGAGTGGGGTGCCATTGCCTTCTCTGTCTTAAAAGCCCAGTATAGGACAATTTAGGCTCCAGAAGTTTTTGATCCAGAAAAAGTGGGTTGCTCCTAAAACTCTAAGCCCTTCTGGACTCTAGCCCTCTGTTGTTTATTCTTCCTAGTCTCTATTCCTTCTGGACACTCACCTTTTGAGCATATTCTTTCTCTATGTCAGCATATTCTTTCTGTTAGAAAATCTAGTTCTTACTGTTGATTGATAAGTTTTTGCTATTTTGAATCATTGTAACAAAGCCTATGTAATATTACATAAACCTCTTCTTCAAACCCCTTAATTGAAGAATTACGATTGTTTTGGATAGAGAGAAAACAGAACCAGATGATGTAAGAAAGTTATGAATGAAGATTACCAGGAAAATGGTGCCATGAAGTTGAGATTGGGGGAAATGGGGTCAGAACAGTCCCCAGAAGTAACTGCTCAGTTGGACTCACAAACTTCTCCACCATTGCCAGGTAGGGAAACCAGTTTTGGGAGTCAGGCTAGTCCTACATTTAAAGAATGTCACAATGAGCTAGAGAGAGACATGAAGTTGCAATTAACAATCATATTGGTACCATTTGAATTGGAAAAAAATAGATCATAAACTTTTTGACCATCACTGCCTTAAAGATTATATAATTTTTGACAGAGTATAATAAAAGAGAATCAAAGTAATTTTACCCAGAGAGGAGAGGTGGAATCAAGATTGCTGGGAGAAATATCAATAACCTCAGATATGCAGATGACACCACCCTTATGGCAGAAAGTGAAGAGGAACTAAAAAGCCTCTTGATGAAAGTGAAAGAGGAGAGTGAAAAAGTTGGCTTAAAGCTCAACATTCAGAAAACTAAAATCATGGCATCTGGTCCCATCACTTCTTGGGAAATAGATGGGGAAACAGTGGAAACAGTGTCAGACTTTATTTGTTTGGGCTCCAAAATTACTGCAGATGGTGATTGCAGCCATGAAATTAAAAGACGCTTACTCCTTGGAAGGAAAGTTATGACTAACCTAGATAGCATATTCAAAAGCAGAGACATTACTTTGCCAAGAAAGTTCCATCTAGTCAAGGCTATGGTTTTTCCAGTGGTCATGTATGGATGTGAGAGCTGGACTGTGAAGAAAGCTGAGCACCAAAGAATTGATGCTTTTGAACTGTGGTGTTGGAGAAGACTCTTGAGAGTCCCTTGGACTGCAAGGAGATCCAACCAGTTCATTCTAAAGGAAATTAGGCCTGAGTGTTCTTTGGAAGGAATGATGCTAAAGCTGAAACTCTAGTACTTTGGCCATCTCATGTGAAGAGTTGACTCATTGGAAAAGACTCTGATGCTGGGAGGGATTGGGGGCACGAGGAGAAGGGGACAACGGAGGATGAGATGGCTGGATGGCATCACTGACCTGATGGACGTGAGTTTGAATGAACTCCGGGAGATGGTGATGGACAAGAGAGGCCTGATATGCTGCGATTCATGGGGTCACAAAGAGTTGGACACAACTGAGTGACTGAATTGAACTGAACTGAATGAATAAAAAAAAATTTTTTTAATGTTTCTTACCCAGTTTACTGCAGAATTAAAAAAAAGAACAAATTTAGATAAATAAATGTATCTAATGTTATTAATACTAATACTAGTCTATAGTATTATAGTTTGCTTATAAAAGTTGGCTTAAAGCTCAGCATTCAATGAACTAAGATCATGGCATCTGGTCCCATCAATTCATGGCAAATAGATGGGAAACAGTGGCAGACTTTATTTTGTGGGCTCCAAAATCACTGCAGATGGTGATTGCAGCCATGAAATTAAAAGACACTCACTCCTTGGCAGGAAAGTTATGACCAACCTTGAAAGCATATTAAAAAGACCTTTTGCCATAAAAGGTCTATCTAGTCAAGGCTGTGGTTTTTCCAGTGGTCATGTATGGATGTGAGAGTTGGACTATAAAGAAAGCTGAGCACCGAAGAAATGATGCTTTTGAACTGTCGTGTTGGAGAAGACTCATGACAGTCCCTTGGACTGCAAGGAGATCCAACCAGTCCATCCTAAAAGAGATCAGTCCTGAGTGTTCATTGGAGGGACTGATGTTGAAGCTGAAGCTCCAATACTTAGGCACCTGATGTGAAGAGCTGACTCATTTGAAAAGACCCTGATGTTGGGAAAGATTGAAGGCAGGAGGAGAAGGGGACAATAGAGGATGAGATGGTTGGATGGCATCACTGACTCAGTGGACATGAGTTTGGGTAAATTGTGGGAGTTGGTGATGGACAGGGGTGGGGGAGCCTGGTGGGCTGCCATCTGTGGGGTTGCACAGAGTTGGACACAACTGAAGCGACTTTGCAGCAGCAGCAGCAGCAGCAGGCTATCTTGCCATTGCCTTCTCTGCAAGATAGTCTAGCAATACATTATTTTTTTTTTCTTGTACTAAATGTAAGCCAGCTGTGTTGAAAGGAGATTTTTCTCCTAAGATTTGAGCATTCCATGATCTCATAAATGATTCTTTAATTATTATGCTCAGAAATTATTTTCATATATGTAATGGAAGTCCAGTTGCAATGGCTCAGTACAAGACACATCCAAATCCTGTTTGGTTCTCAGGCATTAGATGTTCTGACCAAGAATTTGGGAGGAATTAGACAACATTATTGGTAAAGATACCTTGTAGAGGTCAATGAAGAAAATTCAGAAAGTGCCATCCATAAGGAAATGTTGTTAAATTGAACTACACTAGAATTAAGCTTTTCTTTTGACCAACAGACACCAGTAAGTCAGTGAAGAGAAAATTCACAAAGTTGGAAAAATATAGACAACCTGATAGGACAATGAACAAATGTCTGAATAGGACCTTCATCAAAAAGAATAACCAAGTGGCTAGCACACAAGTAAAATGATGATCAAGCTTATTAGTCATCAGGAAAATTCAAACTAATTCATTATGATACTGCAACATCTTGATCAGAAAGGCTAAAATGGAATTGGTCAATTTCTTGTAGGTTGTGCATTTTATTGGTATGTAGTTGCTTGTACTGGTCTCTTATGATCCTTTGTGATTGTAACTTTTTTTCTGATTTTATTGATATGAGCTCTCTCCTTTTTTTCTTGATGCATCTGGCTAAAATTTATCATTTTTATTTATCTTTTCAAAGAACCAGCTTTGGTTTCATTGATCTTTTTTCTTTTTTTTAGTCTCTATTTCATTTATTTATCCTCTGATCTTTGTTTTTTCTTTCCTTCTACTAATTTTGGGTTTTGCTCTTCTTTCTCTAGTTGCTTCCCATGTAAGGTTACGTTGTTTATTTGAGATACTTGTTTCTTGTGGTAAGATTGTATTGCTATAAACTTCTCTGTTAGAATGGCTTTTGATGCATTCCATAGGTTTTGGATCATTGTGTTTACATTTTCATTTGTCTCCAGAAATTTTTTGGAGTACACAAGAGTCCCACATGTTGGCAAGAATACTGTGCAAACATATACTGCTGGTGAGAAGGCAAACATTGGTACAACTGCTTTGGAAAACTTATTGGCAGTATTCACTGAAGTTAAGTATACACATGCCTGCTGCTGCTGCTGCTGCTAAGTTGCTTCAGTCGTGTCCAACTCTGTGCAACCCCATAGACGGCAGCCCACCAGGCTCCCCCGTCCCTGGGATTCTTCAGGCAAGAACACTGGAGTGGGTTGCCATTTCCTTCTCCAATGCATGAAAGTGAAAAGTGAAAGTGAAGTTGCTCAGTCTTGTCTGACTCTCAGCAACCCCATGGACTGCAGCCTACCAGGCTCCTCCATCCATGGGATTTTCCAGGCAAGAGTACTGGAGTGGGGTGCCTATTTCCTGGCAATTCCACTTTTGTGTACATATATCGGATAGAAATGCACCCATGTGTTTGTCCAAAGACATTTATATGAATGCTTGCTAGAAGTATTATTTTTCTTTTTGGTTGTGCCACATGGCTTACAGGATCTCAGTTCCCCAGCCAGGGATTGAGCCTGAGCTGTGGCCCTGAAAGCATGAAATCCTAACCACTAGGCAACCTGGGAACTCCCAAAAGCCTTATTCTTAGTAGCCCTCCTGGAAGCAAACCAATATCCATTCAGAGTAGAGTGGGTAAATATTGGTATACTCATACCATGGGGCATTATGCAATAATAAGACTAAATGAATTGAAACAACATACTGTAAATGGATGTCTTATAATTTGAGTGGAAAAGGTCAGTTGCAAAAGAGCACATATTTATTATTCTATTTATATGACATTCAGAAATAGGCAAAGCTAATCTTTGGTGTTAGTGTTCAGGATCATTTTGCACCTATGACAGATTTCTGCATGAAAGTGGGGGAGAGAGAAGGTTGTTTCAGAGAGCTGGTATTAACTGAGTGAGTTCAGTTTACATAAAGCTGTCAAGCTCTTCACTTAAGATTTATGCATATTTCATTTGTATGTTGTACTTCAATACAAATTTTACACATAACATTCATGATGATGATCAATTTGGCAAGTGATATCTACCAGTGATATTGCAATAATTAACATATGATCCATCTCCAGTTTTGTTGGCAACCTCAGTGCCAGCGTGTGGACAAAGAAAGAATCGACAGAAATCAGACACATGCCAGCCCTTTTTAAACTGCCATTAGAAAAAAATTTATTGGGTGAATCAAAACTAATAAAAAATGCTGATGCTAATTCAATGCAGATTTTGCAGCTATGCAAAGTAAAAAGAGTTAAAAAGTATTTTAGTGGGAGATAAATTGTACTCTCTTGGTTAGAGTTAAGACTAATATGAACAGTGTGAAATTTGAAAATTTGAAGAATTGTTATTGGCAAAGACTCTGAGATAGCTAATAATCAAAATACTTTGACAAACTTTAAGTATTCAGAAAAACCTTGAAAATTTTTGTGACAAAAGGACTTTGTGGATGCCTTATTCAATAAAAATATATAGTAATATATATAGTAATAACTATTTTAATTTAAAATTATATATTCATTTTGTACTGACCAAAGTATACCATCTCTGAAGACTATGATATGTAGCTCTCACTTTTATGTAATTATCTTATATTTTATTGTGATTTTCTACACATCAAATGATTTCTATCCTATTCAACTTAATACAAACTTCTAAAATTCCTACATACAGTATTATGTTCTCCATATATAATTCTGTCTTAAAATCATTTTCTTTCTTCCACTAAAAATAATATCATGTGAAGTGTTGTTTCTGAGTAAATTGTTTGAAATCTCATTCAATGAATTCTTCTAAGACATTAAACACCAGAACTTTTCTCTGAATCTGAAGCCCCAAACCAGTAAATCAGAGTATCTTCAGCATTTTTGTTCATTATTATAGCCCTAAATAGAGCCCCAGAGCATGCTATAGCTCCTTTGTAAGTAATTGTTGAATGGAGTGTTAACTAACTTCCTAAATTGACTTCTGCCTCCTTCCTCCCAGGAAGCCTATTTTTACTGTACTCTTTTTTTGATACTGATGACTTCTTCCTATCTGCTCCCTCAGTCTTCAACTTCCTTCTCACCACTCTGAAATCCATGGATTTACCATTGATACTCCCTCCCTCTTACCCTAAAAAAATCTGAAAACTTCAAGAAAGATGTGGAACATACTGTCTTGAATTAATCCACCTCTCTGCCATGAGAAAAGCTATCATTTTAAAATATAAAATTAGAATTAGGTGTAGTCATGTATTTCAAATTCCATCATCCAGAGTTCCCCAAGGTACCTGCATCTGTGGGAAATCTATTTCATGAGTTGATTGAGGGGGCTAGCACTCATTTCTGACTCTCTTCAGCTGACGTTGTAAAAACATTATTTTATACAAGAATCGTTGAGGTATCTTATGAAACCTATATTCTCTCATGAAAGCTACATCTTCTTCAATTTCTTTAATCATTAATTTTATGACATGGTTTCAAACAATCTCCTGTTTTGCATCTTCCAACCCACATCTTGGTGTCTATCTTAAAATAACATATTCCAAATCAAATAAAATACCCATGTTTGGTCTCTCCTGTACAGAATATAGTGGTTGAGTCTATCCCATGACCTTAATTATAAAGTCTTCTTAGTGCCATTAGGTCCACACTCTGCTTTACTGTTAGTTGGCTTCAGTGACTCTGACCATGACAGTCCTCTTTTTCTGTTAAGATTCCACCTTTAAACCAATTCTTTTGTTTCTCCTCCAACAGAGAAGCATCTTTTTTTCCTGTGGAATCATTTTATAAGCCTCTTCTTCCCTCACATTCTGCTCTCTTCTTCCTCTGTTCTTCAGTAACTGTGAAGGTAACTCCCCTAACATCCTGGAGTTCTTTTTCTACCACAGCTTTTATCTCAGCGTGATTATTCAGTTCAGTCTCTCAGTCATGTCCAACTCTTTGTGACCCCATGAATCACAGCACGCCAGGCCTCCCTGCCCATCACCAACTCCAGTGTTCACCCAGACTCACATCCATCGAGTCAGGGATGCCATCCAGCCATCTCATCCTCCATCGTCCCCTTCTCCTCCTGCCCCCAATCCCTCCCAGCATCAAAGTCTTTTCCAATGAGTCAACTCTTCACATGAGATGGCCAAAGTTTCAGCTTTAGCATCATTCCTTCCAAAGAAATCCCAGGGCTGATCTCCTTCAGAATGGACTGGTTGGATCTCCTTGCAGTCCAAGGGACTCTCAAGAGTCTTCTCCAACACCACAGTTCTAAAGCATCAATTTTTTGGCGCTCCGCCTTCTCCACAGTCCAACTCTCACATCCATACATGACCACAGGAAAAACCATAGCCTTGACTAGACGAACCTTTGTTGGCAAAGTAATGTCTCTGCTTTTGAATATGTCATCTAGGTTGGTCATAACTTTTCTTCCAAGAAGTAAGAATCTTTTAATTTCATGGCTGCAGTCACCATCTGCAGTGATTTTGGAGCCCAAAAAATAAATTCTGATACTGTCTCCACTGTTTCTCCATCTATTTCCCATGAAGTGATGGGACCAGATGACATGATCGTCGTTTCTGAATGTTGAGCTTTAAGCCAACTTTTTCACTCTCCTCTTTCACTTTCATCAAGAGGCTTTTTAGTTCCTCTTCATTTTCTGCCATAAGGGTGGTATCATCTGCATATCTGAGGTTATTGATATTTCTTCCAGCAATCTTGATTCCAGCTTGTGCTTCTTCCAGTCTGGCGTTTCTCATGATGT
This sequence comes from Tragelaphus eurycerus, assembly GCA_935064755.1. Taxonomy (NCBI): domain Eukaryota; kingdom Metazoa; phylum Chordata; class Mammalia; order Artiodactyla; family Bovidae; genus Tragelaphus; species Tragelaphus eurycerus. Next base: position 65,695,057 of record CAKXYN010000004.1, on the reverse strand, counting down.
ACTCTGCATAGAAGTTAAATAAGCAGGGTGACAATATACAGCCTTGTCCTTTTACTCCTTTGTCCAATATACTCCTTTTCCTATTTGGAACCAGTCTGTTGTTCCATGTCCAGTTCTAACTGTTGCTTCCTGACCTGCATACAAATTTCTCAAGAGGCAGATCAGGTGGTCTGGTATTCCCATCTCTTTCAGAATTTTCCACGGTTGATTGTGATCCACACAGTCAAAGGCTTTGGCATAGTCAATAAAGCAGAAATAGATGTTTTTCTGAAACTCTCTTGCTTTTTCCATGATCCAGCAGATGTTGGCAATTTGATCTCTGGTTCCTCTGCCTTTTCTAAAACCAGTTTGAATATCAGGAAGTTCACGGTTCATGTATTGCTGAAGTTTGGCTTGGAGAATTTTGAGCATTACTTTACTAGCATGTGAGATGAGTACAATTGTGCAGTAGTTTGAGTATTTTTTGGCATTGCCTTTCTTTGGGATTGGAATGAAAATTGACCTTCTCCAGTCCTGTGGCCACTGCTGAGTTTTCCAAATTTGCTGGCATATTGAGTGTAGCACTTTCACAGCATCATCTTTCAGGATTTGGAATAGCACAACTGGAATTTTATCACCTCCACTAGCTTTGTTCGTAGTGATGCTTTCTAAGGCCCATTTGACTTCACATTCCAGGATGTCTGGCTCTAGATCAGTGATCACATCATTGTGATTATCTGGGTCATGAAGATCATTTTTGTACAGTTCTTCTGTGTATTCCTGCCACCTCTTCTTAATATCTTCTGCTTCTGTTAGGTCCATACCATTTCTATCCTTTATCGAGCCCATCTTTGCATGAAATGTTCCCTTGGTATCTCTAATTTTCTTGAAGAGATCTCTAGTCTTTCCCATTTTGTTGTTTTTCTCTATTTCTTTGCATTGATCGCTGAAGAAGGCTTTCTTATCTCTTCTTGCTATTCTTTGGGACTCTGCATTCAGATGCTTATATCTTTCCTTTTCTCCTTTGCTTTTCACTTCTCTTCTTTTCACAGCTATTTGTAAGGCCTCCCCAGACAGCCATTTGGCTTTTTTGCATTTCTTTTCCATGGGGATGGTCTTGATCCCTGTCTCCTGTACAATGTCACGAACCTCATTCCATAGTTCATCAGGCATTCTATCTATCAGATCTAGGCCCTTAAATCTATTTCTCACTTCCACTGTATAATCAATCATAAGGCATTTGTTTTAGGTCATACCTGAACAGTCTAGTGGTTTTCCCTACTTTCTTTAATTTCAGTCTGAATTTGGCAATAAGGAGTTCATGGTCTGAGCCACAGTCAGCTCCTGGTCTTGTTTTTGCTGATTGTATAGAGCTTCTCCATCTTTGGCTGCAAAAAATATAATCAATCTGATTTCAGTGTTGACCATCTGGTGATGTCCATGTGTAGAGTCTTCTCTTTTGTTGTTGGAAGAGGGTATTTGCTATGACCAGTGCATTTTCTTGGCAAAACTCTGTTAGTCTTTGTCCTGCTTCATTCCGTATTCCAAGGCCAAATTTGCCTGTTACTCCAGGTGTTTCTTGACTTCCTACTTTTGCATTCCAGTCCCCTATAATGAAAAGGACATCTTTTTTGGGTGTTAGTTCTAAAAGGTCTTGTAGGTCTTCATAGAACCATTCAACTTCACCTTCTTCAGCATTACTGGTTGGGGTATAGACTTGGATTACTGTGATATTGAATGGTTTGCCTTGGAAATGAACAGAGGTCATTCTGTCGTTTTTGAGATTGCATCCAAGTACTGCATTTTGGACTCTTTTGTTGACCATGATGGCTACTCCATTTCTTCTGAGGGATTCCTGTCCACAGTGGTAGATACAAATTCACCCATTCCAGTCCATTTCAGTTCGCTGATTCCTAGAATGTCGACATTCACTCATGCCATCTCTTGTTTGACCACTTCCAATTTGCCTTGATTCATGGACCTGACATTCCAGGTTCCTATACAATATTGCTCTTTACAGCATTGAACCTTGCTTCTATCACCAGTCACATCCACAGCTAGGTATTCTTTTTGCTTTGGCTCCATCCCTTCATTCTTTCTGGAGTTATTTCTCCACTGATCTCCAGTAGCATATTGGGTACCTACTGACCTGGGGAGTTCCTCTTTCAGTATCCTATCATTTTGCCTTTTCATACTGTTCATGGGGCTCTCAAGGCAAGACTGCAGAAGTGGTTTGCTATTCCCTTTTCCAGTGGACCACATTCTGTCAGATCTCTCCACCATGACCTGCCTGTCTTGGGTTGCTCCATGGGCATGGCTTAGTTTCGTTGAGTTAGACAAGGCTGTGGTCTTAGTGTGATTAGATTGACTAGTTTCCTGTGAGTATGGTTTCAGTGTGTCTGCCCTCTGATGCCCTCTTGTGACACCTACCATCTTACTTGGGTTTCTCTTACCTTGGGCGTGGGGTATCTCTTCACGGCTGCTCCATCAAAGTGCAGCCACTGCTCCTTACCTTGGATGAGGGGTATCTCGTCACTGCCGCCCTTCCTGACCTTCAAGGTGGGATAGCTCCTCTAGGCCCTCCTGTGCCCACGCAGCCACCGTTCCTTGGGCATGGGGTTGGTCCTCCCGGCCGCCACCCATGGCCTCGGGCGTGGGCACTTTAAAATTATTTATCATACTTTACCTTGTCTTTGTCCTTGAAAAGTCCATTTACTAGTAGAGTATAAAAATCATAGTAATATTAGCCAATACTAAGCACTTTGTAAATTACAATACGTGTTTTTTCCTTTTGGATATCACAGAATACTTAATATTTGGGGGGATCATAATTTTGTAGGAGAGGACTCAAGTAACAGTTATAGAAGCTAAAGATCTTGCTTTGAGTCACAGATTAGTTAATGATAGAGACTGGTTTTTAAGCCCAGTTGTCTACTGTAACAGAGCCCAAAACCTGAAATCCTTCACTTTGCTGTCCACCATATGACATAGTTTCCAGATTTCTCACAATTGCATTTGAACTCCTTTAAATGCCTTTGATTTGAAGATCTGCCTCTTTAAATGCGGTATTTAGAAGTAGATGTAATACTCAACATAGGTGTTACCTGCACAAAGTAGAATAAAACTTCATTCCCCTGAACTAGACTTGCTACTTGCAGTACTACCACATAAGTTTACTGTAACTTTTCTGTACTCGTGGTACTCTTGATTAAATACAATTTATGCCTATCTTCTAAATTAAAATTTCTTTCTTTTAAAAAAATAAGATAATGCTCTGACATTAATGCCCCTTATTCAAGTAATTTCACAATTGACTTTTTAAAAAGTTGTGGTAAAATACATAAGGCATAAGCTTTACTATTTTAACCATTTTGAAGTATATAGTATAGCAGTGTTATGTGTATTCATGATGTTCAGCAATCAATCTCCAAAACTTTTTGATCTTGCAAAACTGAAATTCTATACTTGTTAAACAACAAATCTCCCATCCCTCTGCCCTCCAGCCCCTGGCAAAACCATTGTACTTTCTAGGACGATTTGAGGTATCTCATATAAGTGGAATCATAAAGCACTTTTGTGTGTGATGAACTGATTTCATTTAGTGCATGATCTCAAGCTTCATCCACATGAAAGCATATATCAGAATTTCCTTCCTTCTTAAAACTTAATAACATTCCATTTTATGTATATACACTGTATTTTGCTTATCCATTCATCCATTGACGGACACTTGGGTTGCTTCTATTTTTTGGCTGATGTGAATAATGTGTATATGAACATGGGTACATAAATATCTGAGATTCTGCTTTAATTACTTTGGATATAGACCCAGCATATTTTTATATATGTGTATGAAGATGCCCTGGAGGAGGAAATGGTAACCCACTCCAGTATTCTTGCCTGGAAAATCCCATGGACAGAGGAGCCTGGCAGGCTACAGTCCACGGGGTTGCAAAAGAGTTGGACACAATTTAGCAACTAAACAATATATATGTTTACTTTATATATATATATATATTACTTACAATCTGTTTATGTTAGTATCTTGATGTCAGAGAAGCTGTGTGGTAGCATGTTATAGTCATATATCAAAAGAGAGTCCCAGGAAAGCTTGCATTCACTTAAATCTGAGTTAGGCACTGATGATTCCTGAGGAGAACATGACCTCAGGTTAGACAATCAAGGCCTCGTTATTTTTATCAAATCTGCCAAGAAAAATCAATTACTTCCTTCAAAAACAAATTAAACAACAAACCTTTCCCAAGGAAGTTACACACGTTTGTTTATGTAAGCTGAGGTTGTTTTTGTGTTCTGAAATACTCGCTTTCTCAGGAATGCATTGTTACAAATGAGTCTGAAGAATAAAATTTTAATATGTTTTAACAAATAGAAATTTAACATATAACTAATAATTGGTTCAGCTTTTGTAGCTAGTGGTGGGAACCCCAACAGGACTATGTTTATTTTGCTCTCGAATTTATCGTATCAAACCAGAAAATGTTGACTCACTTGAACTGTGGGCATTTAATCCACTGTAGGATTTTATAGGTATACACGGACAAAGCTTTTTTCAATAGCAATTGTTTTTTCATCTTAGCTTTACTGATGTAACTGTATGCATATACTTACTCTGGAATAATGCAATATGCCCTTACATTTTATCTGTAAGTTCATTTTATGTCTTTGGTTAAAATCCCATACATAAAAGGAATTGACCCATGACTGAGAATTCTATTTAATAAAAAGAGAAAGAAAGGAAAAAAACCACAGATAATTATAACACACACAATTATACACTATAATATATACATGTAAGTCTATTATTATAAATACATTACTGATAAACCATCATGTATAATTAATGAAAAATGTAGTCACATTAAAAACCTTTGGCTGAGAGTTTGCAGATTGCAGTACTGGAGTGAAACACTGAGGGGAAGAAAGCTCCAGTCTTATTAATTTGCCTAACGACATTCTTCATAGCATTTTAGAAATTCCGTGATGTATTTGGATGCGCCTTGTGGCCATGTAGTAAGTAAAATAACCTTTCTCCAAAGCCTGGACCTTTCCCTTGCCATGCCTATAAGTACCAAAAAGAAGACTGTGATGTTAAAGAGCAGAACAATTGTGTGTATTCTGGGTGTGCTATATTAAGAGATATGAACACATTTAGAGCAAAACTATTCATGAAATAATGAAAAGATGTGTATAAATCCGTCTTCACATCACTGACATACATGTGTAGTTATGTTCCAGTCATAATGCAGACTCACTGTGTGCTGGTTAAGAGTGAAAGCTTTGTGCATGGGTAGAAATCTTTGCCTATGGTCAGATACTTAACTTCTAAGCCCTTGTTTCTCATTTATAAAATTGGTGAAATATTTTATACTTGTAAAGCACTTAAAATTGGATTGCACATAGTAAAACTTCACAAATGGTAGTGGATATTGTTTGAAATAAACTGTGATGTTGCATGAGTTAATGCATATAATATGACTGACACATAGATGATGCTTTTGCTCTTTTTACATCACTTGTGTCAGATTTTTCAGTGTGGAGCGAGGCTGCACCTTCAACTGCTGCCAGCATGCTGGAGCCATGGACTTAGTTTGAAAATGGAGATTCTTAGACTCTGATGTCATCCTGGAGATGGTGTTTTGCTGTTTCAGGATGTTCACAAATATGCTTTATCATATTTGACCTTCAAATATATCTTTCTAGGAAAATGGAAAAGTATAAAGTATATATCAGTTCAAAAAATATTTTTGTTGATCTACTGACTAGAGGCATCTCAAGATATAATACTTCCTTTTATGAGATTTGAGATCAAGATAAGGATAGAACTATTAATATATGAATATTATGCAATATTATTGAAACTTCAGATTGTATGTGGGGCATGAATTAAGACAGCAGTTATATAACTGTATTCTTGAAGGTACATAAAGACTTATTCTTTTGTGTTAAGTCCTAACTTTTATTGCTATCAAGCAATTAATTTTTACAGAAGTACTAAAATAGAAAGTTCTGTGATTCTGACTTCCAGGGAATTCTAAGTCTCAGAATTCCTTACGATCACTGTTTAATTTCTGTCTTTTTTTTTAAAAACGGTGGATGTTTGGGAGGAGGGGATCATGCTAGCTCTCTACACTGAGTGCAGACTCAATACTTCCATTGCATTTCCAGAGCTGGATGTTGCTCCTACCCAACCAGCTTACTCTATATCTTAAGGTTAATCAGGAAAGTCTTTGTTAACCACCAGATGGTATGTTGACCAAAGGAAATGAGGCTTTAGCTACTGGAAATCTATTGTGCCAAGTACAACATTCCTAAAAGAATATGGAAGGAGAGATTAATGTTTATGGTCCACCCATTCACCCAGAAGTGTTGCTGAGTCCTGGGATTCCAGTAGTCTAAGGATGGTGAAGTGATAGAGGCGCAGGACACCACTTGAAAGTATTTTTCCTGAGTTAATTAGGCAATAAAGATTTTCCAGGAAACTCTGCTTCCTTGGATTGAGAAGGTCCTTAATATTGCTGATATAAGATACTGCAAAAATGTGTGCTTGGAGCTTTTTTTTTTCAAATATCTCCCAACTATTTCATCACTCTTCCTACATCAACCCTGATCCTAGACATCATCATCTCTCCTCGACTGCTGGCAGTAGTCTTCTGCCCACTCTTCTGTTCAGTCATTTCTACACACAGAAAACAGATGAATTATTTTTAAATGCAACTCAAATTCTTATACTCTCCTGCCAGACACCTTCTAGTGGCTCTTCTTCTCACTCCAAGTGAAAGCCAAATCCTTACAGTGGCCCATAAAGTCTGACAGTAGTTTTCCATCTCATTTCCCCTCCGCCCACAGTCAGTTGGCTCCTTCAACCCTGCCTTCTTTGCTGGGCTCTGAACGCGAGGCCTGCTCCCATTCAGTACCTCCAGTATCCTGCCCTTTCTGTGGGGACACTCTCTCCCCGGATATCCACATAGCTCTGCTCTGCTGCTCACCACCTAGGCCTTTGTTCAAACTGTACCTCCTCAGCGAGGCTATCTTTGACCACTATATAAAATTATAGTACTTCCCAACTGTAGCAACCCATTGCACTTTGGTGATTTATTTTCCCTACTATTACCAACAGACAGTATATTTAGTTTACTTTTTATGTATCCGCCTACTGCTTCCAGAATCTAAGTTACATATAAAGGTGAGAATTTTTGTATATTTTTGTATATTTTATTTTTTTATATCAGTTGTTAATTTTGGAACCTGGCCTATTTTGTTGTTTAGTCGCTTATAGATAAACCCAATAAATGTTTGTTGAATAAATAGAATAAATTAATTGTGCTGGTGATTTAAGTTTTTCTATCTTACACAGGTTTAAGAATGATTTACCAATGACCTTGATCTTATTAAAATATCTGAGCTGCTTTCTCCCCTCTAGCCACTGAGCTCTGAATAAAGCCACAGCTTAATGGCTCAGTGTGGCATGGGAATTTAATTCTAACTCTGTTCCCTATGTTACGACATTTTTCCTAACATTAAGATTGGCCACCTTGTGTTGGCTATAGGGAATATTCTTATGAGAGGCTCTAGCACGAGAATGTGAAGCAGATGGATATACACATTCTAAGTGAACGTAAGCTGCTTTCTTGGAAACCCTTGTAGAATTTGATGGAGATGGGCAAGAAAAAAACAAAAAACAAAAAAAACCTGTAATTCTTCATTGCTTCTTAACTGGTTTTCCATCCTGGACATTTGCAAACACCATGACTACAAAATACAGAACAAAGAAAGTATACATAGGGGTGTGCGTGTGTGTGTGGCGCAAGCGCGTGTGTGTGCTGTCTCTCAGTCATGTCTGACTCTTCGCTACCCCGTGGACTACAACCCTTCAGACTCCTCTGCTCATGGGATTTTCAAGGCAAGAATACTGGAGCGGGTTGCCATTTTCTCCTCTAGGGGATCGTCCCAACCCAGTGATCGAACTATGTCTCCTGCATTGCAGGCAGATTTTTTTTTACCACTGAGCCACTGGAGAAGTCCCATACATAGGTAGATGACTCCAACAATTTGTGTTGCTTGAAGGTAGATGAAAATAAATGAATTTTCATTTCCTTCCAAGCATTTGGTAGGCCTTTTAAGTGTACCAAATTAATAGAGATAATTGATTAGTTGATTTATTTTTGTGTATATAATAGGCAAACTGACTCACCATACAAATTCAGTAGAGAAAGGAAATTAAAGAATTTTAGTTCTGGTTTAAGGTATATGTAACACATGCTAAGTGGTGTGATGAAAAGGAAGGTATGATATGGCTTCATAATAAATGATTGCAAACTGCTTGTCAAAGTTTGAGTCTCATCTAAGTGATGACAAAAATAACCCTTCTACAATTATGTCAGACTTTCATTTTCCCTTGGGGAAGGAAACGGCAACCCACTCTAGTATTCATGCCTGGAAAATCCCATGGACCGAGGAGCCTGGTGGGCTACAATCCATGGGGTCGCAAAGAGTTGGACACAATTGAGCGACTTCTGTGTGTGTGTGTGTTCAATTTCCCTATGAAATATTGCGGTAGTTACGCTGTCTGAGAAGAAAAAAAAATTTCCCTTAAGTAAGAAATAATGAAAGAAATGCAATAATTTTATATTCCAATTAATACAGGATTGTATTAAGCTAGGATAGTCTTTATTTTATGAATGACTATCACTTATTGTCAAAAGTTATATTTATATCCTTTTATAAAAATTTTTTCTACTCTTATCACTTTTATTTCTTACACTCTGCTTATGACTGACTCCAGTGTAACTTTTGATATTACTGATATTGCTCCCTTTCAACCAAAATTAGGCCAGTAAATAAAGTTCATGGTCATTCATTAGTGATCTGCCTAGTGACAGGCACTATGCTGGGGACTTTGCACGTTTAATCACCAACAGTCTTACCTAGTAGATATTTCTATCCCCATTTCATCAATGCAAAACTTGAGATATGTAGATGACAAATCTAAGAAAGACATAGTAAAGCTGAGAAATTAAGTCAAAACTCTATGATTCCAAAGCCTATATTTTCCCCTCTATACCATGGTCATTTCCTCAGACTATTTTATGTAGTTTTTGGTTGAAAGTGATCCCACATATGCATAGTAACACTTTGATACATGTGAGGAGAGGATGGGAGACAATAATATAAACTGAGTATTCTGTGCAAGCCTGTGTTCAATGCTTTCGGTATATTATTTCAAAATACAGAGGTGAGTGTCATCATCCCATTTTATAGCTGAGTAAATCAAGTTCGAAAACAGTCATCAAGGAATATATTTGGGATTCACACTATGATCTAGTTTACTCTAAATGGCACACCACTTACACCACAGTAAAGCTGGCACAACTGTGAATTAACAGATATGCCTAAGAAATGAATATTTTCATTGAATTTAGGCTACCCTTCTTCTGGGTCAGGAAGAAGTTATTCGGTTGAAACTATTGACATCACAATCCTTTTGTGATGAAAAGCAATGCTTTTTCTAATACTTTATAATCCAGATTCAGTCTTTACTGCTGTATAGAAACTGAGCATTCTCTTGATTTTAATGATGATTCTTGAATATTTCCTCAATTCAAGTCATTTAAGAATATGAATTTAAAAAAAATATAATTTTCCCTGATTATTGGGGAAAATAACTGAAAGCAAGTCTATAAACATCATTATGTGTGTTGAAAAGCTTTTCTAAATTTAAAAACAACTTTCTTATCCTACAACTTTCTTATCCTTTCAAATAAAGGAAAGTGGACTGTTAAAGGCAGGTTCAAAATGGTTGCTGTTTTAATTGAGCACTTCCAGAGTTGCTCAGATGTTGTCTTACATAAGCATGTAATGAGAGGCCCCATGTACCAGAATAACCCTTATGCATGAGAGGCCACAGCTAAGGTTGCTGTGGGCACATTCACACTGGCATCTCTAACTTATTTGGGATTAAGATCAGACAATTAACATTCTGCAAACACAGCATTCAGATTGAATTCACTTGGAACCAGGAGTGATTTAGACCTTGCCTTTGAATTTCTCTGTTCTGGGCAAAAACAATGTAACTAACATGGCTCTAATGTCCTTGGCTTTGTCTGGGTCCCACCCAAGCTCCCTTTTTCCCGTTTCACATAGCCACTTGCTTCAACCGTGCCCCAAACATCTTACTCTCAAGAGAAGGAAGTGCAGAGGAAAGGAGAGAAAAATGATCAAGACTTCCCCGAAAGCTATTTCATGATTCCTGTAGGTTTCATGAGGTGGGTGAGATAAATTTTTCTGTCCTCAGAATTTCCATTCACAGACCAGGGATGGGAAGCTGACTGGCATTTCTGTATTATAGCCAATTCCAAAGGAAAAGGAAAGTATCACAAATTTTTATGCATGCACACACACACACAAATTAGAATAAAATTGCTTAATGGATGAAAAAGTGACTATCCAAAGCCTTTCTGCCATTTTATCATTTCTTTAGCAAATAACTATTACTTTCAGAAAGTTCAGCAATGTAAATAGAAACTCACAGTCCATTTGCAGTTATAGTTCAAAGCACTAATTAGTAACACTATCTTCTTTTTAAGGTTGAAAAACGCAGGACTGACTCACACTGAATTCACCCATCTTTGTTGTGTTCCCAGACCTTATTTCCATGTGGGACTTTAAAGTGGGAACTTTTCACCTTGGGAACTAACTGCTCCACGAAATTGTTCCTTGCCTAAAAAGATTGTGTTTCCTTAATGACTACTGTTTGTGTGGGCAAAGGAGGTTATTGTCAGTATTTTCCCTTTGAGTTCTAAAATATTTTTGAGTAATAGTAGAAGTGTATATTTGCATCTGTGACAGAAGTCGAATCACTTACTGGACTGGTAAATGGACTGGTAAGTCAAATCATGTACCTTAAAAGTTTTCTAATTGTGACTAAATAAGAGGCAAATTTATAAAGTGAAAGGGAAACTAAGAACTATAAAATTGTGCCAGAACTTAGAAATATTTTAAAAATACATAATAGACTCTTCTACACACAAAATATATATTTAATGAAATCTTGACTCGGCATATTACCCAAGAACAGGACTTCATGTCTGGCTTTTAGAACTCTACAAGCTTAAAATACACACAGGATGCCTTTCCCTAAGTCACTTACCTAGATGGTGGGAAGTAACAAGATCAGAAGGTAAGCACTCTGATTTTCTTTCAAGATTAGGTTGTCTTCCTATGCTAGACGCACAGTAAACTTTTGATAGGTAATTAAGTTTGCCTGTTTTTGTTCCTGGAACTCTTGCGTGCTTTTGAATTTTGATTAGTAAATAATAATTGAGAACCAATTCCCATAGACCACTTAGCTAAAGGGTCAAACTGGCGCTATTCTAAACCCATAGAGACATCAATAATCCTAACCTTAAGGACAGGGAGGCCTGGCGTGCTGCGATTCATGGGGTCGCAAAGAGTCGGACATGACTGAGCAACTGAACTGAACTGAACTGAACCTTAAGAATGGGAATCGCGTGCCGGTACAGTATGGCCCTCTTACAAGACAGCCTAACATATTTACATGCAAAAGGGTAGTAAGCCACAAGCATATCAGGGAACCAATCACAAGACATAGGACTAGAAGATGACAAGGAAAAGTTGACATCACTTCCTTTTCCAAGGAAAGGTTGTGTTTCATAGTTTTGACAGGAGGACAAGCAACTGAAGTGCTTCTAAGGTGTGGTGGTGCTTTACTATCTACAATGCCTCACTTGATTGCAATCCTCTCACAGTCTGAAATTCTGTAATACATCATGAGAGAGATGTTTTATTCTTCTTAATGCTTTACCTCCAGTTATAGCCACCAGTTTCATTGGTTAGGCCTGCTAGTTTGGATTTAGAAATAAGAATGAAGGAAAAATACTTCCAATCTCTGTAATGGCTAAAGTGGTCTCTTTCCTTCAGGACTGACTCCTCTGAAAATGGGCTGCCTTTATTCTAGCTATAGGCTCAGTTCCATCCCCCAACCTCAGTGACCAATCCTTTTTGTTGACAAACCTGCTGGAAAATCATGGAGAAATACGAGAGCCACACATACATGACCAAGTTGTGCATTCTTTCTGGTTGGAGCGACTGCTTGTGAAGCCAAATTAAGATCAGAAGATGGTGAGTTGAGTGCCACATCACTGTAAAAGTAATTATTAGATGATTAATTAAAAGATAATAACAACTTATAAATGATTCTTACTAAATACTTCTAGTGTTCAGTTGAGAAAATATATGTAATTATAAAAGAAAATAGAGCATATAGAGTCAGAGATCATCAACTTGCTAACAGTGTTGGTGAGATTTTCTGCATGGAGAGTTAGCCATTAAAGACTATTAAAAATGTCTTATCAAAGGATTCTTTTCTGTCTGAAGAAAGCTGACTCTCCTGGGAGATTTGGCATCACAGGAAGAGAAAGTCAGAACTGGCCTTGGCTTCTTTCTATCCATAACCTCTAATTGCTAAGAGTATCCTACAGTGAAGAATTTTTTTCAGGAGGTGGAGACCTAGCTTAGGCAACTGAATTCCAGAAGATACCATTTATGACCAGTCCTTTTTAAAACGTGAATTACATCTAACCTTATGGTATTTCATTAGTGAATGCCTTATTTTTGCAAGTTTTTCATTTCACATTTGCTTATAATTATCGTCCACATCCTTTTGAATTTTAATTCTAAATACTAGTCTAATGGTATTTCTATTTGGGTCATCATTCAATGAGCTCTAAAAAGTTTATGAATATAACCTGATCTGCATTTCCATTGCCTCCAGTAACCCTGCAGACACAAAGCCAGTTTAATTCCTCCCACGGCAGAGGATAGAGAAGGATCAGATTACATCCCAAACACACCTCTTATCCAAGAGATCATAGGTTCTGAGGCCATGAATCACATTTAAGTTTGGGAGTAGGGGTGCTCTTTATCATCATATCAATTTGTTACAAAGTTTTCAAAGTTATACTATGGCATTAGTTAGTCCTTAAATAATATTTTAAAGTTTACTTCTAGAATTCCAACCTGAGAGAATGTGGAATACAATACTTTTTAAGCAAGTAGAAAATGGGAGAGAATTCTTTGCAAAGTTTATAAACTAATGGATTTAATAATATTATTATTTTTAACTGCCATCAAATTTCTAGCCCTGTGTTTGTTGTTCCTAATTTTTTTATTTTTCACATTTTTATCTTTAACAAATATACAAAGCTAGATGATCTCTACCAGCAAGCAAAGCCAACTCCCAGAATCCCAGGTTAGTCAATAATTTTTCTCAAGAAGCAGCTCTTCTGGGTGAGATGATACGGTGTAACTGGTGAAAAAAGTTAAAAACTACTTTTTCTCATTTATAAAGAGTAAAAAGTTTAGTCATCCAAAGACCAATGTAAAATGTAGCAATGCTTTCTCAAGTATTTCGATCTTGTAAGCAGTCCTCATTTTATTATCCTATTTATATCTTGTCCCTGTGCAGAACAGGTTTCCCTGGTGGCTCAGTGGTAAAGGATCCACCTGCCAATGCAGGAGATGTGAGTTTGATCCCTGAGTTGGGAAGATCCCCTGGAGAAGGAAATGGCAACCCACTCTAGTATTCTTGCCTGGAGAATTCCATGGACAGATGAGCCTGGTGGGCTACAGTCCATGGGGTCACAAAAGAGTCAGAGATGACTAAGCGACTAACCAACAACAAAAGTCCAGAACACAGATGATCAATGTAAAATTACAAAGTTCCCCTTCACACTGTTCTTAAGTCATGTATTTTTTTTTTCTACTTTTTTCTGAATAGAAAATTCCAGATTTTTCTTATAACTAGACAGTAATCTGAGTTACAGGCTCAAAATTGCAAGATCAATAACATCATCTTCATACATGAAGGAAAGGAGATTATAATTATTACACTATTATTAAACATTTAGCAATTGCAATTTCACCATAGAAACGTGAACGTGAACGTGAAGTCGCTCAGTCGTGTCCGACTCTTTGAGACCCCATGGACTGTAGCCTATCAGGTTCCTCTGTCCATGGAATTTTCCAGGCAATAGTACTGGAGTGGAGGTAACTATTATGTACAAAAATTCATATTTGCATGATATTTCTTGGAAGCTGTTTGTAGTGATGCACATTTTATTACTTTTTCTCTTTGTTCATGCTAGAAAACTTTCAGATATTTGAATGGGAGACAAAGATTTTATTCCTCCGGCTGCTTACCATTGCTATCACGAGAGGATAAGCACTGTAAAGAAAATTAAGTGGGTGATTGCTGTGGCTGAATGATTCTCCTCTGTCAGCCCATGGGCAAGAATGGAGTTGAATTTAACCTTTAGTTTTCAAGGTTAGAGATAGATTAGATAAATGGGAAGCAGCCACTCCTCCCGTATCCTGTTCATGGAATGTAGGAAATGACTAAAATAGGGCCCAAAGGAAATTTACTACTCAAACATATCAACGAGCAGATTCCACAGTACTTAGGAAAAAAAGAATCCTAAACTCTATTATAAGAAAGAATTTTGTTTTCTAAGATGGATTGTGTAATTTTGGAGTTTCTAAAAAACAAACTTATTTTTCAATTTATGTTTGTCATTGAGTCAACAGAATCTTATTTATTCAATGGGAGCCTGTTATTTGGTTTCCTCAGAATAAATAAAATTATTAAAATACCATTGACTTATTCCCCTGGCTCCTGGGTAATTGACTACTAGCAATCAAAAAAAAACACACCTCTTCTAACACTGACTCCAAAATTTGGCAAAAATATGTCTTGTTTTAGAATCTAGGTGTGATTCGTGTGGTTTTTTGCATACCCAGCAGGTTGTACTCCATTAAATATACATATTGTTTTTTTTTTTTTTTTTAAATAAAGACAGTGAAAGAATAAGGAAGAATATAGTAAAATTATTTCCAAATGTACAGATCTATCAACTTGAAGTCCTTCTTACACATTCATAAGTCTATGGTCTCTATGGGCTTCTAAGTCCCATTAAAATCAAAGAAAATATGCACATATCTAGGCCACAGGGAGCACTGAAGGAGGACCAGCTTTTTTGTGACACACAAGCTGCTCTTCAGATCCAGACGTCACCTTGCCTTTGCCTCAAGAGCCATGGCACTGGCAGTGGTACCTCTTTTAGAATTTGTTTCCTTATACAAATCTAAAAATAATTCTTCTAAAGCAGCAGCAGGAAATTTGAGCCCTTCTCTATTTTTAAAAAGATCAAAAGAAAAAAAAGTTCAACTACTGATTTCTATCATTTTAAGGATTCTCTATTCCCTGCCCACCCCACACCCAGCTCCTGTTGTCACCGCTGCTCTTCTGTGTATGGGCCTCACCTGTGTCAATTATTTTTATTTTCAGCACAAGTCAGCAAACCATGCATAAGATGGGGTGATCATGAAAATGATTGATAAATCATAATACATAATAAAGGCCAGGCTTGTTCTTAGTTACTTTTTATTCATTTTTAGAAATGGAGAAAGATGACTGGAAAGGTCCTTTCTAAAGGGTGACAATGAAGTAAGGAGACTGGATTTTTGTGCATGATTCCTCAATTTTATCACTCCGTAGTCCCGACACGACACGTAAATAGGGTGAGGACTGCAGAATGATAAGATGTCATCAAATGTGTTGTAAGCAAAAATAGTCACATTGGAGTTACTCATGCTTGGAAATGAGAGTAAGTTTTACTAGAACCCCTTGCTTGCCTGTCATGTTGCACTCAGTTTATACAGGCGAGGTGGGAGAGTCTGGTGATTGAAGTCATTTTCCCAAGGATGTAATCTCTGTAGGGGTGGACAGATAAGTAAGAGATTTATAGCTGTTTGTACTTTTTTACTTATTTACAGGAATGCTGTTAAAAGAGGACATTGGGAAATAAATTTACTTTCGGTTGCAAACTCAGGACAGAACTATGATGCTACTGTAGTTTCTGAACTCTTTCCCACTGCCACTGCCTGAGTGAAGAGAGCTGCTGAGAGCCACAGCAGATTCCTGGAATTGCCACAGTCTTTCTCTCCTATTAATGGACCGGGGCATACCTCTTTGTATCAGGTTATTGTTGCCCAGTCATTAAGTGTTGGACTGTGTGACCCCACGGACTGCGGCCTGCCAGGCTTCCCTGTCCTTCACTATCTCCCAGAGTTTGCTCAAATTCGTGTCCATTGTGTCTGGTACGAAATTCAAAATGATATCACTCAGAAGTTCACACTTCACTACTGGTATCTCTCTAGCCTTCCCCTATCTTTCTCTCTTTCTTCTATAACGTTTTCTGAACGAGGCTCTATTGTTATGATCTTGGACTGTTTGGTGAGGAGCGGTGAGGAAACACATTATTTATTTTAAGAATGCTTTGTTGCCTCTAGGGAAACTTGGCAGAAGCTAAGAGGACTTACTGAGGCTGCAAATTAAAAATGTGTTCACATTTTGAATCCATAGTAAGAAATACCAACAATCACATGAAAAGATATTATGCCTCACTCATAAATTAGAACAATGTGATATACTTTTTCACCATTTAGAGAGGAAAAGATTTCTGCAGTATCACCCAGTACTTGAGTGGACAGGGAAATGTAGGCATGTTCCCTTTGGATAACAATTTGGCATCATCTATCAAAATTTAATGTGTATATTCTTGGACCCAGCAGTTTCATCTCTCTGAACTTTTTCTAGTAGCTCTACTCATTCAAACAGGCAAAGATATGATTGCAAAGAGATTTAATGCAACATTTGTATGTTGTGTTAATATATAAACACCCACATTTTAATATTTGCATTTTTTTTAAATGGAGAAAACATTTTTGTCCATCATCAAGATACTTGTTACATAAGTTATGGCATAACAACTCAATAGATTTTTATGACAGATTTTAATGTAATAGGTCTAAGTTTTCACAATGCATAATAAGTGCAAGAAAGATACGTACACACATAGCAAGATCTATATAAATGCAAGAAAATATTCACAATTATTTCCTTGGAAGGGTGAGAATGAAGATCATGAGCATTTGATTTTTTTGCATTAAAAACTTGGAATGGAGAAAATATTTTTTTGTTGTGGTCAACCTGGTTTTATGTATTTTATTTTTTAAAAATATGTTTTTGAATTGAAATGTCATAAAATTGCTTTAGAAGAATACACTCATGATTATAGTTTCTGCAGTATATTCATACTAAACTTTTCTTGTGACTGTAATAAATAATGAAAAAACACACCCAGCAAAAGCTCCATGCCAGGTGGTGAAGCTTCCGGAGACAAAGCCTCTGCTGAAGCCTCAAGGCACTGCCCATAACTAGCTCCCTGAAAAGAAATGGGCTTCTTGTAAAAACCTGTCTCCAGACACCACGCCATAAATTTCTGAAAACCTGCTTTCTTTCCCGCATAGCCAAAGCTATGTTATATGCTCTACAAAATGCCATATAAATTTGATTTAATACTTAAATATGTTTTAGTTATTTAGCTACTGGGGAAAAAATTCTTGGATAAACATTTTCATTAAACGAGACTCTCTTTTTTGCCCCTGTTCAGGAAAAGATAATCATCGTTAATGAGAATTACATCAGACATGTACATAACGCTCTTAAGCCTCAAGGTTGTGACATACAATTTGCAAGATATTTCTAGGAATCACTTGATCCGTTAAGGATATAGACTCTTCTGATCTGGAAGGACTTCTGACATTATTCAGCTACTTAGGTCAGAAAGTAAAGATCTCATATTCTTGTGACCCCTTCCAGACAGCAATAGTTAGTATAATTACATTTGATATCTGCCTTCAAAAATGATGAGATCAATTGATTTATCATCTGTCTATCTAAAAGAGGTGGAAAAGAGGAGGGGATGGAGCTGGGGGAGAGAGAGAGAGTGAAGTAGGAGAGGGTGGAGGTGCGGTCCAGGGGAGATAAAAGGAAAGAGAAGGAGAAAAGGGAATTCGAAGGAACAGAGAAGAATTTTAAAAATTACAGAGAAGGAAAAAAAAATCAATACCTGTAAAACAAAGCCACAAATAAAATAGTTACTTTGGAAATTCACACTGGAAGTTTTGAAGAATCATTTTCTCTAAGCCATTTATATTATACCTGAGGAAACTGAAATCCAGAGGAATTTCTCAAAGATGGAGTCAGATGATACTGAATTGAACAGGATATCCTAAGTTTCCCTTCCCTACCTTTCATTTTACACTGTCAATATTTATGTTATTTATCTTAATAGTTGAATATTAAAGAGTAAAATTAAAAGATTAGAAATTCAACTTATTTAAACAACATAAGGGGCTAAGGCTGTGAGTAAGCTGGTAGATATTCACTGGGTCAGTCTACCCGTTCGAACTTGCAGCAAACATTTTGGGTGCCTCGTCTAGATAAAACATTGTGCTGCATGCTGAGTATGTGGCAGTTAATGAAAGAAATAAGGCCAGTGTGTTCATGGCATTTTAGTACTACAATATCTTAGCTGCTTCCTAGAGGTAAGGTTTCTCTCTAAATAGTAAACAGGGTAATTTTTTAGGCAACCCTGCGTCTGACTACTTTCAATTATTATGGTACAGCTAGATTATCCTTGGGGTTTCCCACGTGGCTCAGTGGTAAAGAATCCATCTGCCAATGAAGGATATGCCAAAGGCACAAGTTCTATCCTTGGGTCAGGAAGATCCCCTGGAGTAGGTAATGGCAACCCACTCCAGTATTCTTGCCTGGGAAATTGCATGGATCGAGGAGCCTGGCGGGCCAGAGTGCATAGGGTCACAAGCCATGATGGAGCACTTACACTCAAGAGAATCCTTATGCATGCTGGGTTGTTGACCTGAATTCACACTGCCTTTCTCAACACTAATCTCTCCAGCATAGACCTGGATAGAGGAAAGATCTATCCTTATTTAACTTCTTTATGTACGACTCTAAAGTATGAAACATTTTGTCTTAGTGTAACATACATATTAGAAAGCAGAGACTTTACTTTGCCAACAAAGGTCCATCTAATCAAAGCTTTGGTTTTTTCCAGTAGTCATGTATGGATGTGAGAGTTGGACTATTAAGAAAGCTGAGCACTGAAGAATTGATGGTTTGAACTGTGGTGTTAGAGAAGACTCCTGAGAGTCCATTGGACAGCAGGGAGATCCAACCAGTCCATCCTAAAGGAAACAAGTCCTGAATATTCATTGGAAGGACAGATGCTGAAGCTGAAACTGCAATACTTTGGCCACCTGATGCAAAGAACTGACTCAATTGAAAAGACCCTGATGCTGGGAAAGATTGAAGGCGGGAGGAGAAGAGGACGACGGAGGATGAGATGGTTGGATGGCATCACCAACTCAATGGACACGAGTTTGGGTAAACTCTGGGAGTTGGTGATGGATAGGGAGGCCTGTCGTGCTGCAGCTCATGGGATTGCAAAGAGTCGGACAAGACTGAGCAACTAAACTGAACTGAACACATATTTTTATTTAATTTGAGTTAGGACACGACTGAAGCGACTTAACAGCAGCAGCAGCAGAGATGTCGAAACCCAGACATGCAGTGAGGAGTTGGCAACAACAACCCACTACCATCTTTCCAGATGGACAAAGCCTTCTACTGCAAGCCCCTCCACCCCAGGGTGTTCTACAAGGGCGCTCTGCTCTACACGGCAAACCAATCCATTTCTAAAATCTTCAGCATTGATTCTAAATCTGGTTGCTTTGAAGTCCCATGGAACATTCCATTCTCTCTAGGGTTGTGCCAATAAGTGCAACTTCATATCTGGCCCATTTGCACCCCCAAAATACAGGTATCTGGGTTTGGTAACTTTAGGATCTTGCCCCCCAACCAAATTTTGAAGGCTAGTGATAGCTTTGGGAAAACAGAGGAGTAGATAGAAGCTTTCCAAAAATTTCATAGCATAAAAATTTAATAATTCACTTGATCGAAATTCTTTATTCCTGTTATCACTTCTTATTCCATCAGCATTTTAGTATCCATCATCACATATTTATTTTATTTGTTTCCTATTTATTTGACTATGCTGAGTGGCAGATAGGATCTTAGTTTCCTGGCCGGGGATCAAACCTATGCCCTCTGCATTGGAAGCATAGAGTCTCAACCATGAAACACCAGGAAGTCCTGTTCTATTTTAGTGACCTTACTTTTACATCATTTAAGATGTTTATCAGTACTATTTTCAGGCCACTATTGGCTAATCATTTATTTAACAGATTCAACTATTTTCTGTAAGAAAATACTCAAGGAGGAATGAGTAGTTTATTCTGAGGAATTAAATGAAGCCATTATGCCCCCTGAACTAAGAATGCAATTGAAACTAGCAATAAAGTTTCCCTACTCTATGGGGTTCTCTACCCACGGGTTGACTCAGGTTTCAAATGTGGGTCATTTTGGGTTAAGTTAAATTGTATGAGGAGAGAGGGAATGACTTTGCTCAAGTTCTCAGAGAATTGCAATTTAGAATATTCATCAGGAAATTGCTCTACGGTGTGAAATTGAAATGTAGCATTGGCCTTGAGCCTTTAATGTGAAAAGTATGTGTCCAAAATTTTAACTAGATGCTTTTTAAATATGATCCTCTACTCATTTTGGTAAATCCTTTCATTTCGAAATAGGAAATTAAGGCTTTTTATTTAAGCAACTTTATTTAGCTCAAAAAGCACTTTTTTTTGAGCATTTTACCAGGAACAAGACAGTTCACTATATTCAACAGGGATTTAAAATTAATGACTGTGGTACTAATAGCCAAGGAACTCACAGAAATAGGCAATATACAAACATCTTTATATATCTACCAAGGGACAGACTGAATTGATCGCTAGCAGAGGGGTATATAAATGGTACAGGAGGACAGAAGTGAAAAGAGTTACTTTTGATTAGAAATATAAAGGATTACTTGAAGAAAGGTACAATTTTAACAACCATAAACAAAGCTCCTTGAAGCAATGGCCTCCAAGAAAATACTTGTCCAATATTTCAGTTAAGTAAAAATGGATCAATTAGAAAGAAAATACTGAGATGGTTTTTAATATTTGTGATCTAATTATTTGAAACATTTATTTCTTAATGAACCAGATATTTTTGTTCAATAATGTGTGATGGTTAATTTCTGTGTCCATGTGACTGGGCACCAGGCGCCTAGGTATTTGGTGAGATGTTATTCTGGATGTGTCTGTGTGGCTGATTTTTGAATGATGTTAGCTTCGAATGCCAGGAAAAATTGAAGGCAGAAGGAGAAGAGAGTGTCAGAGGACGAGATGGCTGGATGGTCATGTTGCAATGGGCATGAACTTGGGCAAACTCTGGGAGATGGTGAGGAGCAGAGAGGCCTGGCGTGCTGCAGTCCATGGCATTGCAAAGAGTCGGACACGACTGGGTGACTGAACAACAACAACTTTGAATCACTACTAAGGTAGGTTGCTCTCCTTAGTGTGGGTTACCCTGTCCAACCAATTGAAGGCCTGAATAGAAGAAAAGATTGACCTTTCTGGGAGTAAAGGGAGTACCCAAAGTCTGACTGCTTGAGCTGGGCATTAGTAGTTTCCTGCTTTCAGACTGGAACTTACACCATCAGCTCTCTGGGGTCTCCAGTTTGCCAGCCACAAATCTTGGGGCTTCTCAGCCTCCTTAGTCACAAGTCAATTCCTAATCTCACTCCTTGTTAATTTGTCCCTCCCCACTCTCTGCATTCTATTGATTCATTGTCTCTGGTATAAAGTGAAGTCACTCAGTCCTGTCTGACTCTTTGTGATCCCATGGACTGTAGCCTACCAGGCTCCTCCATCCATGGAATTTTCCAGGCAAGAATACCGGACTGGGTTGCCATTTCCTTCTCCAGAGATCTTCCCAACCCAGGTATTGAATCTGGGTCTCCTGCATTGTAGGCAGACGCTTTACTGTCTGAGCCACGAATGAAGTCTGGAAAACACCTAATTAATACAAATGTATATGTTTAATTAATAAATTTTAAAAAGTATATATTTGGGTTTTAAAAGATTGCCCAACTTTTTCTACTAATAGATATGTATATTCAAACATACATACACATATGGTTATTAAAGCTAGAAGGATATTTTTCATTAGAAAAATCAGAATGTGACAGTTGCCAACTGCCCACAGATATTATCTTTTTAAAGAAAAAATTTACTTCTGCTTTTTATTGAGACTTTCTGTACTCAGATACTGCCTGCACTGCCCCATTGGCTTGAGATTTAATAAAGACTTAAATACAAAATGTAAAATAAAATAATGGAAAACACACGACCCCTCACCACATACAGCTCATCATAACCACAACAACAATCAGTTCAGTTCAGTCGCTCTGTCGTGTCCAACTCTTTGCGACCCCATGAATCGCAGCACGCCAGGCTTCCCTGTCCATCACCAACTCTTGGAGTTCACTCAGACTCACGTCCATAGAGTCAGTGATGCCATCCAGCCATCTCATCCTCTGCCATCCCCTTCTCCTCCTACCGCCAATCCCTCCCAGCATCAGAGCCATTTCCAATGAGTCAACTCTTTGCATGAGGTGGCCAAAGTACTGGAGTTTCAGTGTTATCATCATTCCTTCCAAAGAAATCCCAGGGTTGATCTCCTGCAGAATGGACTAGTTGGATCTCCTTGCAGTCCAAGGGACTCTCAAGAGTCTTCTCCAACACCACAGTTCAAAAGCATCAATTCTTCGGCACTCAGCTTTCTTCACAGTCCAACTCTCATATCAGTACAGATCAGATCAGATCAGATCAGTCGCTCAGTCGTGTCCGACTCTTTGCAACCCCATGAACCGCAGCATGCCAGGCCTCCCTGTCCATCACCAGCTCCCGGAGGTCACCCAGACTCACACCCATCAAGTCAGTGATGCCATCCAGCCATCTCATCCTCTGTCGTCCCCTTCTCCTCCTGCCCTCAATCCCTCCCAGCATCAGAGTCTTCTCCAATGAGTCAACTCTTCGCATGAGGTGGCCAAAATACTGGAGTTTCAGCTTTAGCATCATTCCTTCCAAAGAAATTCCAGGATTGATCTCCTTCAGAATGGACTGGTTGGATCTCCTTGCAGTCCAAGGGACTCTCAAGAGTCTTCTCCAACACCACAGTTCAAAAGCATCAATTCTTTGGCGCTCAGCCTTCTTCACGGTCCAGCTCTTACATCCATACATGACCACAGGAAAGACCATAGCCTTGACTAGGCGAACCTTTGTTGGTAAAGTAATGTCTCTGCTTTTGAATATGCTATCTAGGTTGGTCATAACTTTCCTTCCAAGGAGTAAGTGTCTTTTAATTTCATGGCTGCAGTCACCATCTGCAGTGATTTTGGAGCCCAGAAAAACAAAGTCTGACACTGTTTCCCCATCTATTTCCCATACAGTGATGGGACCAGATGCCATGATCTTTGTTTTCTGAATGTTGAGCTTTAAGCCAACCCTTTCACTCTCCACTTTCACTTTCATCAAGAGGCTTTTTAGCCCCTCTTCACTTTCTGCCATAAGAGTGGTGTCATCTGCATATCTGAGGTTATTGATATTTCTCCCGGCAATCTTGCTTCCAACTTGTGTTTCTTCCAGTCCAGCATTTCTCATGATGTACTCTGCATATAAGTTAAATAAACATGGTGACAATATGCAGCCTTGATGTACTCCATTTCCTATTTGGAACCAGTCTGTTGTTCCATGATCAGTTCTAACTGTTGCTTCCTGACCTGCATACAGATTTCTCAAGAGGCAGATCAGGTGGTCTGGTATTCCCATCTCTTTCAGAATTTTCCATAGTTTATTGTGATCCACACAGTCAAAGGCTTTGGCATAGTCAATAAAGCAGAAATAGATGTTTTTCTGGAACTCTCTTGCTTTTTCCATGATTCAGCAGATGTTGGCAATTTGATCTCTGGTTCCTCTGCCTTTTCTAAAACCAGCTTCAACATCAGGAAGTTCATGGTTCACATATTGCTGACGTCTGTCTTGGAGAATTTTGAGCATTACTTTACTAGCGTGTGAGATGAGTGCAATTGTGCAGTAGTTTGAGCATTCTTTGGCATTGCCATTCTTTGGGATTGGAATGAAAACTGACCTTTTCCAGTCCTGTGGCCACTGCTGAGTTTTCCAAATTGGCTGGCATATTGAGTGCAGCACTTTCACAGCATCATCTTTCAGGATTTGGAATAGCTCCACTGGAATTCCATCACCTCCACTAGCTTTGTTCGTAGTGATGCTTTCTAAGGCCCACTTGACTTCACATTCCAGGATGTCTGGCTCTAGGTCAGTGATCATACCATTGTGATTATCTGGGTCATGAAGATTTTTTTTTGTACAGTTCTTCTGTGTGTTCTTGCCACCTCTTCTTAATATCTTCTGCTTCTGTTTGGTCCATACCATTTCTGTCCTTTATCGAGCCCATCTTTGCATGAAGTCTTCCCTTGGTATCTCTAATTTTCTTGAAGAGATCTCTAGTCTTTCCCATTCTGTTGTTTTTCTCTATTTCTTTGCATTGATCTCTGAGGAAGGCTTTCTTATCTCTTCTTGTTATTCTTTGGAACTCTGCATTCAGGTGCTTATATCTTTCCTTTTCTTCTTTGCTTATTCCTTCTCTTCTTTTCACAGCTATTTGTAAGGCCTCTGCAGACAGCCATTTTGCTTTTTTGCATTTCTTTTCCATGGGGATGATCTTGATCCCTGTCTCCTGCACAATGTCACGAACCTCAGTCCATAGTTCATCAGGCACTCTATCTATCAGATCTAGACCCTTAAATCTATTTCTCACTTCCACTGTATAATCATAAGGGATTTGATTTAGGTCATACCTGAATGGTCTAGTGGTTTTCCCTACTTTCTTCAATTTCAGTCTGAATTTGGCAATAAGGAGTTCATGATGTGAACCACAGTCAGCTCCTGGTCTTGTTTTTGTTGACTGTATAGAGCTTCTCCATCTGTGGCTGCAAAGAATTTAATCGATTTGGTTTCAGTGTTGACCATCTGTGATGTCCATGTGTAGAGTCTTCTCTTGTGTTGTTGGAAGAGGGTGTTTGTTATGACCAGTGCATTTTTTTGGCAAAACTCTATTAGTCTTTGCCCTGCTTAATTCTGTATTCCAAGGCTAAATTTGCCTGTTACTTCAGGTGTTTCTTGACTTCCTACTTTTGCATTCCAGTCCCCTAGAATGAAAAGGACATCTTTTTTGGGTGTTAGTTCTAAAAGATCTTATAGGTCTTCATAGAACCGTTCAACTTTAGCCTCTTCAGAGTTACTGGTTGGGGTATAGATTGGATTACTGTGATATTGAATGGTTTGCCTTGCAAACGAACAGAGATCATTCTGTCGTTTTTGAGATTGCATCCAAGTACTGCATTTCAGACTCTTGTTGACCATGATGGCTACTCCATTTCTTCTGAGGGATTCTTGTCCACAGTGGTAGATACAGTGGTCATCTGAATTAAATTCACCCATTTCAGTCCATTTTAGTTCACTGACTACTAGAATGTAGACATTCACTCTTGCTATCTCTTGTTTGACCACTTCCAATTTGCCTTGATTCCTGGACCTGACATTCCAAGTTCCTATGCAATTGCTCTTTACAGCATTGGACCTTGCTTCTATCACCAGTCACATCCAAAGCTGGGTATTGTTTTTGCTTTGGCTCCATCCCTTCATTCTTTGTGGAGTTACCACAACAGTAACAAACATAAAATCAAATCAGGCATCTAAAAGTCAGATTTCTGGTATGATCAAAGTTTATATGCATATAAAATTTCTGGACACTGTCCTATCCACAGTTTATCTTATAAACTAATCACAGTCCATTACAAGACAGTTAAACTCATACTTCTTAAGCACTTTGCTTTATGTTTTTTTTTTAAATATCTTTAGTTGTTGTCATGTTTATAATTAATGCCAAAAAATAATAATCTACCTTGTGTGCTAAGTTGCTCAGTCATGTCCTACTCTTTGCCACTCCATAAACTGTATGTAGCCTGCCAAGCTCCTTAGTATTTTGCTAAGTACCTGCCAATGGATTTTGGTTTCTTGTTTTAAGAATGTAAGGGGAAGGATTATGCTGTTGACACACACAATCACCATGGAGGACCATGGCTGAGATTTTACTACATGAGGCAAGAAGTAATATTGTTCCTTTTATTAAGCCACTTTTAGTCATGGTTTAACTACAAGTATAGCAGTTATAAAAATTCCATGTATAAATAAGGGAAAATATATTTATGTTTTTGGAATAAGAGATGTGATAGGTATCATAGATCAAAGAAAAGCAGTTATAAAGACATCATCAGTAAAAAAGACAGGATATGTGTGAAAATCTGAATACTCTGATCTGTGTACAATGTATGATGTTCAGAGGGTGCAGTGGCAAGCAAGCCTGATAGATATGAAGGAAGTATATTGCCTAGATTCTTATTTGTCATGGCAAGGGGTTATGATGATTTTTATAGACCTATGGTCCAGAGCAGAGGGTTCTGTCTCAGCATAGGCACTGCTAGTCTAGTGACAAATACGTGTATCAGGTTATTTTTCATGCCTACACACTTTACTTACCATTAAGTATTTCCTTTCTGGTTCAGAAATAAAATTTAGGAAGAACTATGTTTCTTTTTTGATCAATTTCATTCAAAGGGAGCAGGGAGAGGGGAGTTTCAGTGTGAACTCTGTCTGCCATCTGGACTCAGAAGTCCCTGATTTCAGTCTTCACTCAGCAGTTAGTGTCTTCTTTTTGGATAAAATCAAGTTCATGTTTAAAAAAAAACAATTTTTTAATTGATCCTCCTATCCTACTTTTTCTTTATGATTCAAATACCCTACGAGAGTTGTTCTCATGACTTTCTAAGTATTTATCATATATATGTGCTCTGGGTTCAGAAAATTTCTACTCCTTTAGTCTTCCACTTATTAAACATACTAACCTTTTCTTCTTGTGTTACTTTGTTCTGAAAATGCTTGTTCCTCAGATCTTCACATGACTGGCTACTTCTGATCACTGAGAAGGGATTTTCCTAATCATTTTATCTAACGTGACACTGCTTTGTCATTCTCTATCAAATTGCATTATAACATTTTTCACAGTGCTTAAGAATACCTAAAATAATTTATTTCCTTACTTTTTCATTCTGTGAAAACAAATACCTTATACTCTGTTTTCAATGACTAGAACATTCAAAGATAATTTTGAACAAATGAGTTAATGAATGAGGGACTGGGAAGGCAGTAAATAAAAATTTAAAGAATAAAGGTTAGATTTTATAAATACAGTAGTGCCTAAATTAAAGACAGCATGCATTATTTACATAGAAGTCAACCTTGACTTAATGATAGTCTTTATAATTCATTTAGAATTCAATCCATTCAAAAATGATTTAGAATTTACTAAGATGGTGTCAGAGAAAATAGAAATGAAAAGTAGAAATAATACCTGTAGCTGATTCATGTTGATATATGGCAAAACCCATCACGATATTGTAAAGTAATTATCCTCCAATAAAAATAAATTAATTAAAAAAAAGAAAGTGTCATCAATATAGGCAGGTAATTTAATTTGGGAGAAAACCATAAATTGGATAAATTAAAAAAAACTTTGAGTCCTCAGTTCTGAGTATCAGGGAAGATAATTATGTCATTAAGCGAGACTGGGAATCTTATAAGGGGGCATGTGTGGATGAGAAAATGCCTCTGTGTAGAATGCATTGCGTGTGATAGCTCAGCGGGACTCCCAGGTGGAGACGTCCAGCGTGCAGCTGAAACCATGGGCTTGAAGGCTGGGGAGGGGACACTGGTTTGGAGACACAAATCTGGAATCATCCACACAGAGGTGATGATTGAAGTTGTGGGATCCCTTGAGATCACGTAGAGCATTTCATCCTTACTCCTCCTGGGTAATCACAGAAATCATACCAGGGGCAAGCTTTTCCTTGGGAATTTATAGGCCTTTCATAGGCATTAGTGAAAAAGGCTTTGATTTAAAATGAGAAATGGCTGACCTTTAGACACTGGCCTGGGACAGCGATTTCCCTTTCCTAGCTATTTTATGAGTGTGTTGCCTGTGATAAATGCTGGCCAGACCCACAACTCTGAGTTAAGGGAGTATGGGATGTAGAATGCTAAGCCTATTTAGGGAGCACAGATCAAAAATTCAAAGGAGAATAAGGAAATATTCATTTTAATACTAAAAGTAATGTTCTTTTCAATAAACTATTTTCTACTGTTTTTGTGGGAAACTACACAAATCTAGCATGAATTTTCAACAGAATAGAGATGTCCATCAGTCAGGGTTTCTTATTGTTCATATTAGGACTCTTTTCACAATGTGTTTGGAAGCAGATTCAAAAAATCAAATCATTAGGATACAATCACACACAGAAATGAGAAGAAAACCTGAGTAAAACACACGGTTTTGAAATGGAATAAAGAAAGTATCAAAAAGTTCTGTTGTTTCTTTCATGTCATGTGCTCAATGGCTCAGTTGTGTCTGACTATTTGCAGCCTCACAGACTGTAGCCCACCAGGCTCCTCTGCCCATGGAATTTTTCAGGCAAGGATACTGGAGTGGGGTTCCATTTCCTACTCCAGGGGATCTTCTCAACCCAGGGGTTGAACCTATGTCTCTTGTGTCTCCTGTTTTGGCAAGTGGATTCTTTACCACTAGTGCCATCTGGAAAGCCTCCTGTTTTGCTGGTATTTTGTATTAACTGTCTCTCTCTGACTGTTATCTGCATGATTCCTGTATGCTGACATCAGTTGATCTTTGGACATCTGGACTTGGTTATCTTTGACATTTCTCCTATTCCTGACCTTTTAACAGTGCACTTTTAAAAAGTGTTTGCTCTTTTGGTGAGTTTCCATAATCACCTCACAGGATAAACAGACCTGAGAAACTTAAGTTTTCCTCCTAAATTCCAGTTTATAGCCCATTTAAACTGTGATGTTATGGCATTCTAAATCACTGAAACAACTTTAATACTTAGGGGAAGAGCTGAAAGTAACATTAAGTTTTTATATGCATTGAGAAGAATATTGCTTTCATAGTATTATAGGTATGAATCATAACTGATATCTCAGATGCTTGGGAGGATATTTTTAAGAAAATAAAGGAAAAGCCAGTAGATATGATTTATTTAGACTTCCAGGGGATTTTTCTAAAGCACCACATTAGGGGATTAAATAATTTTGACAAGTACAATGTAAGAAACACATCACTACTATGGATTTTTAAAAGTGGTTGTGAGATAATACTTGTAAACTTGAAAAGAGCAGTCAATATTTTGTCCAGAAAGTTTTAGGCCACCTATAAACCTACCTTGATGATAGTGTTAATAATTTGTAAGGAAAAGTGAACAATAAGCTAATAAAACTTGTGTGTCCTGACACCCTAGTCCACTCCCTGACAGTGGCATCTGATTTTGGTTAAATAGGAAATAACAAAAATTTTAGATTATATTTCTTAGAAAAGAGTAACAAAGATAGAAACAAACTGTATACTAAGCACCAGAACAACCTTCTCGTAAACTTTCTTTTTGCCTAAATTATAGACTCAATGGATGTGAGTCTGAGGGAACTCTGAGAGTTGGTAATGGAGAGGGAGGCCTGGTGTGCTGCGACTCATGGGGTTGCAAAGAGTCGGGCACGACTGAGCGACTGAACTGAACTGAACTGAACTTTCTATTGATTGCAACCGAAGACTAATACTCATAAAAATCAGTTTGTCTCTCCCTTTAAAAATTAAACACTTTTCTCCTTATTATGTAAGTGACAGGTCTCAGTATAGAATACTTGAAAATGCATGAAATTTCACCAATTGGGTATAGCCATTATTTTCCCTTATGTTTTATGTATAACTGTGTCTATGTATGTTACAAAAGGTTGATTTTGTAGGTTAGTTATCATTTTCTATTTTCTATTCTTGCAACTTGGTTTAACTCATGAGAATTTCCAATAAGCTATTCTTAAAATTTCTCTACATTTTATTCTTTGAATATATTAAACTTACTAAAATATATCCAAAATACTGCTGGGAATACCAATATTTATTCATAACTTTTTGCATGAATGTAATTTATCTTTTTTATAGGTCGAATTACATCCTTCCCAAATTCAAATGTTAAAGCCCGAACAGTACCTCAGAATGTCACTGTATTTAGAGATAAGGCCTTTAAAAAGCTAACTAAATTAAATGAGGCCATGAGGGTGAGTGGGTTCCAATATGACTAGTATCCTTATTAGAAGAGGAAATTTGAACCCCGAAAATACCAGGAATTCTTGTGCACAGAGGAAAAACAGTGTGAGAACATTTGCTAGCAAGAAGATGGCCATGTGGAAGCCCAGGAGAAAGGCCTCAGGAGGAACCAAACCATTGATCTTGGATTTCTTAGCCCCCAGCATATGAGAAAATAAATTTCTGTTGTTTAAACCACCCAGACTGTGGTATTTTGTAATGGCACCCATATAAAACTAATACATTTGTTTGCAAAAGAAGTCTAGTAAACAGACTCATCACACCTAGAAATGGTCATTGAAAGCATGCAAGGTATTCACAGTGAGGTTCAGGACAACTCTTCCCAATCTGCTTCAGCTTCCAATCCCTTACGTTTTAGTATGGCTATCCTATCCCCAAACCATGTGAGAATTCTGATGCCTCTTCCTCCTTAAATCTAATTACTTATGATTTAAGTGATGTGTTGCTTAAGCTACTTTTCCTGTGGCTCTTATATCTGAACTTACTTTTAATGAAACAATCATTTAGTATTTTTGTTAATCAGTACCTCTCAACTAAAACAACATCACAGCTTTTTAAAAAATTCTCCAAGACAGCTCTTTCTTGTGCCCTTTTAAATTAAAAGAAAATTCCTAAAGCACAGTTGGAATAATTATTGTACTCAGAAATCTTTATGTTTTGTTAGGTATTCTTTTCCACTAAAATAGCAATAAATGCTTTTAAGACAATATCAGGAAACATATATATATATATATATATATATATATATATATATATATATATTTAAATGCACTACTATTCTTACATGTAGAGTTAAATGCTAGTAATGTTTGTGAGTTTTTTCTTCAGATTTTTGTTTTCTGCTTACATGATGGTGATCATGGTGACAGAGTTGTTCGCAATGCTTGCAATGCTTGCATATTAAAATTGTTTATAGAAGCAATGCAACTTGTTAGGAAAGTTAGAAAAATATTGAAAGTCCACAAAGAAGAAAAGAAGAATATTCACCAAGAATTCTATTCTGCAAAGAAAAATGATAAATACCAGTAAGCTATTGATGCATCCCTAGCAATCTTTACTCTTTTTTTTTTCTTTATAGTTGAGATCGTCATACAGATTTAACTAGCGTTCAGATCAGATCAGATCAGTCGCTCAGTCGTGTCCGACTCTTTGCGACCCCATGAACCGCAGCACGCCAGGCCTCCCTGTCCATCACCAGCTTCCGGAGGTCACTCAGACTCGCATCCATCGAGTCAGTGATGCCATCCAGCCATCTCATCCTCTGTCGTCCCCTTCTCCTCCTGCCCTCAATCCCTCCCAGCATCAGAGTCTTCTCCAATGAGTCAACTCTTCGCATGAGGTGGCCAAAATACTGGAGTTTCAGCTTTAGCATCATTCCCTCCAAAGAAATCCCAGGATTGATCTCCTTCAGAATGGACTGGTTGGATCTTCTTGCAGTCCAAGGGACTCTCAAGAGTCTTCTCCAACACCACAGTTCAAAAGCATCAATTCTTCGGCGCTCAGCCTTCTTCACAGTCCAGCTCTCACATCCATACATGACCACAGGAAAGACCATAGCCTTGACTAGGCGAACCTTTGTTGGTAAAGTAATGTCTCTGCTTTTGAATATGCTATCTAGGTTGGTCATAACTTTCCTTCCGAGGAGTAAGCGTCTTTTAATTTCATGGCTGCAGTCACCATCTGCAGTGATCTTGGAGCCCAGAAAAACAAAGTCTGACACTGTTTCCACTGTTTCCCCATCTATTTCCCATGCAGTGATGGGACCAGATGCCATGATCTTCGTTTTTGAATGTTGAGCTTTAAGCCAACCTTTTCACTCTCCACTTTCACTTTCATCAAGAGGCTTTTTAGCCCCTCTTCACTTTCTGCCATAAGGGTGGTGTCATCTGCATATCTGAGGTTATTGATATTTCTCCCGGCAATCTTGATTCCAATTTGTGTTTCTTCCAGTCCAGCATTTCTCATGATGTACTCTGCATATAAGTTAAATAAACATGGTGACAATATACAGCCTTGACGTACTCCTTTTCCTATTTGGAACCAGTCTGTTGTTCCATGATCAGTTCTAACTGTTGCTTCCTGACCTGCATACAGATTTCTTAAGAGGCAGATCAGGTGGTCTGGTATTCCCATCTCTTTCAGAATTTTCCATAGTTTATTGTGATCCACACAGTCAAAGGCTTTGGCATAGTCAATAAAGCAGAAATAGATGTTTTTCTGGAACTCTCTTGCTTTTTCCATGATCCAGCGGATGTTGGCAATTTGATCTCTGGTTCCTCTGCCTTTTCTAAAACCAGCTTGAACGTCAGGAAGTTCACGGTTCACATATTGCTGAAGCCTGGCTTGGAGAATTTTGAGCATTACTTTACTAGCGTGTGAGATGAGTGCAATTGTTCGGTAGTTTGAGCACTCCTTGGCATTGCCTTTCTTTGGGATTGGGATGAAAACTGACCTTTTCCAATCTTGTGGCCACTGCTGAGTTTTCCAAATTTGCTGGCATATTGAGTGTAGCACTTTCACAGCATCATCATTCAGGATTTGGAATAGCTCCACTGGAATTCCATTCCTAGATAAGAACAAAGCAAGTAGTGGTTTATTGACAAATATTATCTACCACTGGATATATTTTAGCCACACCAATTAAATAGCAAAACACATGGACAAAAAATACTTGGAAAGTGTAGTATGATTTTTCAAAGGTACCGAAAATCAATATTGAGTTTCTTAGCCATATAAATGGCCATAAATGACTTTTCCCCTCAAATTTTATTCTTAAGAAAAAAGGAACCTTTTTGTTTTAATCTCCTAAGCCATATGCTAAGTATATAAATAAAGGACTTCATGGAAAAGGGCTGAATCACAGTAAAACTAGTAATTATTTAATTTTTTTCAAATATAGGAGAAATCTTTGTCAACTATGGTGTTAAAGAGATTTCATCTTGCTAATGGTGAACTGAATAATTAGAGTCAAATCCTTCAATTTAGGAATCCAGCGAATACTGTTTATAACGTATGGTTGGATGGTGCTTAGTCACTCAGTCATGTCTGACTATTTGTTACCTTTGGGACTGTAGCCCACCAGGCTCCTCTGTGTGTGTGTGTGTGTGTGTGTGTGTGTGTGTGTGTGTGTGTGTCTGTGTGTCTGTGTGTGTTTCAGACAAGAATACTGGAATGAGTTGCCATTTCCTCTTCCAGGATATCTTCCCAACCCAAGGATTGAACCTACATCTCCTGTGTCTCCAGTATTGCAGGTGGATTATTTACCCACTGAGCCATTGAGGCAGCCCCCAAAATGCATGCCTGGAGAAATAGCCAAGACACAACTAGAGAGGCCTAGTTCTACTGAGAACAGAAAAAACACCAGCTAGAGGAAATGTCAAAGTGAAAGCTAAAGCGAACAACAAAAAATCCCTGAGTACAAACGAACAAAATCTAACAGTATCTGTAACTAATCTGACAGTTATGTTTGACCATCTAAAATCTAGAAAGTTTAATCAGCCAAAACCTAGGAGAAGGCAAGAAACTGGAGAGGAAAGCCTAGAACTCAAATCTGTTTTGCTATGAAGGTTACTTATCAAATTAGAAATAGCAACTGTGAAACTGAACTACAGTTTTAGCAGCTTGGTAGGGTTCTAGGAGAATAGATAAGAAGAGTAAAAAGCCCAGAGTTCACTAAGACAAGGATTTTGAAACTGCCCCTGTATACCCACTTTGAGATGAGACCCAGTAGAGCTATTCCTCTTAGTAACAGTGAACTTGAAATGAACTAGCCTGTGTCCAGGTTACTAGGGTCATTTGGTGACTGTAAACATGAAATTCAGACATAAAATTGGTTCTGAGTTGGTACCCTTCCAAAGGCCTAGCAAAGGCCACAAAGATCCTCTTTAGAGGAATATATAATCATCCTCAGCTTCAAAATATTCTTCCAAATAATATCCCAAATAATTTGCTGTCAAAGATAATAAAACACATGGGGAAACAAGACATCTGCTATGAGTGATAACCAAAGAAACCAGGCAATAACAATAAGTTAACAAGTACTTCAGCTATTAAAATTACCTGACACAAAATACAAAACAATTATGCTTCTTATTTTCTAAAAAAAGCTTGAAAATGTCTGCAGTGTACACAAAATATAAAAGGTGCATAGTGAGTTTGAAAAAAGAATTGCTAAAACTTGTAGAATTGAAAAGACGACACCTGAGGTTAGTAGATGCAATCTACATATTACAGACAGAATACTTAAACAATGAGGTCCTACTGTATAGCACAGGGAACTGTATTCAATCAGTTCAGTTCAGTTCAGTCTCTCAGTCTTCTCTGACTCTTTGTGACCCCGTCGACTGTAGCACACCAGGCCTCCCTGTCCATCACCAACTCTCAGAGTTTACCCAAATTCATGTCCATTGAGTTGGTGATGCCATCCAACCATCTCATTCTCTGTTGTCCCTACTCCTCCTGCCCTCAATCTTTCCCAGCATCAGAGTCTTTTCAAATGAGTCAGCTCTTTGCGTCAGGCGGCCAAAATATTGGAGCTTCAGCTTCAATATTACTCCTTCCAATGAACACTCAGGGCTGATTAACTTTAGGATGGACTGGTTGGATCTCCTTGCAGTCCAAGGGACTCTCAAGTCCTTGGAACACCACAGTTCAAAAGCATCAGTTCTTCGGTGCTCAGCCTTCTTCACAGTCTAACTCTCACATCCATACATGACCACTGGAAAAACCAAAGCCTTGCAGAGATGGACCTTTATTGGCAAGGTAATGTCTCTGCTTTTTAATATGCTGTCTAGGTTAGTCAAAACTTTCCTTCTAAGGAGTAAGTGTCTTTTAATTTCATGGCTGCAGTCACTATCTGCATTGATTTTGGAGGCCCCCAAAATTAAGTCAGCCACTGTTTCCACTATTTCCCCATCTATCTGCCATGAAGTGATGAGACCAGATGCCATGATATTAGTTTTTTGAATGTTAAGCTTTAAGCCAACTTTTTCACTTTCCTCTTTCACTTTCATCAAGAGGCTCTTCAGTTTTTCCTCATTTTCTGCCATAAGGGTGGTATCATCTGCATACCTGAGGTTATTGATATTTCTCCCAGCAATCTTGATTCCAGCTTGTGCTTCATCCAGCCCAGCGTTTCTCATAATGTACTCTGCATATAAGTTAAATAAGCAGGGTGACAATATACAGCCTTGACATACTCCTTTCACAATTTGGAACCAGTCTGTTGTTCCATGTCCAGTTCTAACTGCTGCTTCCTGATCTGCATATAGGTTTCTCAAAGGCAAGTCAGGTGGTCTGGTATTCCCACATCTTTCAGAATTTTCCACAGTTTATTATGATCCACACAGTCAAAGGCTTTGGCATAGTCAATAAAGCAGAAATAGATGTTTTTCTGGAACTCTCTTGCTTTTTCTACGATCCAGCAGATGTTGGCAATTTGATCTCTGGTTCCTCTGCCTTTTCTAAAACCAGCTTGAACATCAGGAAGTTCACGGTTCACATATTGCTGAAGCCTGGCTTGGAGAATTTTGAGCATTACTTTACTAGCGTGTGAGATGAGTGCAATTTTGTGGTTAGTTTGAGCATTCTTTGGCATTGCCCTTCTTTGGGATTGGCTTGAAAACTGACCTTTTCCAGTCCTGTAGCCACTGCTGTTTTCCAAATTTGCTGGCATATTGAGTGAAGCACTTCCACAGCATCATCTTTTAGGATTTGAAATAGCTCAACTGGAATTCCATCACCTCCACTAGCTTTGTTCTTAGTGATGCTTCCTCAGGTCCACTTGACTTCACATTCCAGGATGTCTGGCTCTAGGTCAGTGATCACACCATCATGATTATCTGGGTCATGAAGATTTTTTTTGTACAGTTCTGTGTATTCTTGCCACCTCTTCTTAATATCTTCTGCTTCTATTAGGTCCATACCATTTCTGTCCTTTATCAAGCCCATCTTTGCATGAAATGTTCCCTTGGTATCTCTAATTTTCTTGAAGAGATCTCTAGTCTTTCCCATTCTATTATTCTCCTCTATTTTTTGCACTGATCACTGAGGAAGGCTTTCTTATCTCTTCTTGCTATTCTTTGGAACTTTGCATTCAGATGCTTATATCTTTCCTTTTCTTCTTTGCTTATTCCTTCTCTTCTTTTCACAGCTATTTGTAAGGCCTCCTCAGACAGCCATTTTGATTTTTTGCATTTCTTTTTCTTGGGGATGTTCTTGTTTCCTGTCTCTTGTACAATGTCACAAACCTCCGTCCATAGTTCATCAAGCAATCTGTTTATCAGATCCAGTCCCTTAAAAATATTTCTCACTTCCACTGTATAATCATAAGGGATTTGATTTAGGTCATATCTGAATGGTCTAGTGATTTCACTTTCTTCAAATTAAGTCTGAATTTGGCAATAAGGAGTTCATGATCTGAGCCACAGTCAGCTCTCATTGTTGTTTTTGCTGACTATATAGAGCTTCTCCATCTTTGGCTGCAAAGAATATAATCAGTCTGATTTCAGTGTTGGTCATCTGGTGATGTCCATGTATAGAGTCTTCTCTGTGTTGTTGGAAGAGGGTATTCGCTATGACCAGTGTGTTCTCTTGACAAAACTCTATTAGCCTTTGCCCTACTTCATTCTGTACTCCAAAGCCAAATTTGCCTATTACTCAAGGTGTTTCTTGACTTCGTATTTTTGCATTCCAGTCCCCTATAATGAAAAGGACATCTTTTTTAGGTGTTAGTCCTAAAAGCTTTTGTAGGTCTTCATAGAACCATTCAACTTCAACATCTTCAGCGTTATTGGTTGGGGCATAGCCTTCAATTACCATGATATTGAATGGTTTCATTTGGAAATGAACAGAGATCATTCTGTTGTTTTTGAGATTGCATTCAAGTACTGCATTTTGGACTCTTTTGTTGACTATAAAGGCTTCTCCATTTCTTCTAAGGGATTCCTGTCCACAGTAGTAGATATAATCGTCATCTGTATTCAATATGTTGTGATAAATCATAATGAGAAAGAATATAAAAACGAATGTATATATATAGAACTGAATCACTTTGCTGTATAGCAGAAATTAACAGCATTATAAATCAACTATATGCCAATAAAAAAGATCAATGGATGACTTTCATGGTAATTAAAACACAGTTTTAAGGAAATCGTAGAAGGAAAACACAGTTGAAGAAGGAATTAGTGGATTGCAAGGAAGTCTAAGACAAATGACTTAGAGTGCAATTAAGGGAGGCAAAAGTGATGAATCCAAGAAAATAAAAAAGCAAACAACAACAAAAAAAAAGATTGAGTAGAAGACATAGATTGTTGAAAAAGTAAAACCTAACTTAGCTAGAACTGGAATCCCACTGGGAGAGGTGAGAAAGAAAGAGACAGTAGTACTACTTAACAAAATAACAGCTGAGAAGTTTCTAGATGTGATGGGCAACACCAGTCAACAGATTTGAGAAACAAAACATCTCAAGAAAAATAAATAAAAAACCAGTTTTTAACTAGAACGTGGTATCTAGACATAACTGCATACAATTCTAGTGTGACACCTATAGTACAGGAAAATTTTATATATGAGAGTAAATGTGGTATAAGACCTAAAATTAATATTGTGAACTGCCTTGCCATCTGAAAGCGGGAGGGCCTCTGATGACCCAACCTCGAGTTCACATTTCCATGGTGCTCCTGCAGAGAAGACCCCCTGCCCCCAGCCAGCAGCCTTGTTTTTCACAGCAGCCAAGCACAGTGCCTGCTTTTCCCTGACGCTGAGCTTCAGTTCCGTGACAGCCCATGGGCTTATTCTAACTAGACAATTACATTCTTCCACAAGAATAAGATGGCATTGCATGATTCTGTTACTACAAAATTTGCCTCCTCCAACCCTGCTTGTTCACTCTGTGGTTGAGCGCAACCCCTGGGTGGTCCTCCATGACATGTGGTGTCTTCTTCTCCCAGACTGTGAGTTTTGTGACTAGAACCCACTGTTGATCTCATCTGTGATGATGTCATCTCATCAGCATCAGTGCCTTGCATTCAGCCATCCCCATAACCTAGAACAAGGATCTTTCCTTCATTAACAGGTTGAATTATCTATCAAAACAGTAAGCTTGTATCTGCTTATTGCTTTGTTTTCAGCACCTAATATAATGTCAGGCATATTATAGGCTCAATAAACATGTTGTATAGGTAAAGAGAAATAACAACAACTAAATAAACATCTTTTTGTCAGGGTATCACCAAACTGAATAACCTAGTTTAGGTTCAGAGTGAATAGGGAAGGAACTTTCAGTTTTTCTGACACCTTTACAGTTTTTGAGATTTTTAAATGATTCATCTCTTGTTCAGTTAAAGGAACACTGCAAACATTTCTTTTTTCAAAAAAAAAATAATCCATCAGAGATTGGTGGTTGCCTAATTGCATCCTTTCTATGCCTCCCTATTTTTATTTTTTAAGACATGATTTTATAGACATCCATCCTTCTTGGTTTAAGCATATAATGGCAATCATGTTCCCTTCACACATAATCGATTTATGATGAGAGTACAAAGTGGAACATGACCTAATTCTGGTCAACAAAATGTGAGTAAGCATGCTCTGGGAAATGATTCTGTGCCCATAATAGCTAAATAGGGAGCAATAATCTCTTGTCTTTTTTACCTGGTACACCAGTCCTGTTATTAAGATGAAAGTTAGACTGAAAATAAGATGGTCAGGGAACAAAGTGGAAAGGATTTGAGTCCTGGATGTTACTGAGGCACTGAATTATCCAGTCTAAGATCTACCATACTTCTGGGTACTTTATTATTGTAATTTCCAAGCCACTGTGCATTTTTTACTATAGTTGTTGACATTACTTGCAACCCAAAGCATCTAAGTAATACATGTGATTTACATGTTATATTTTCTAAGCTCTTAAATGTATTGCTACTGCTACTGCTAAGTCGCTTCAGTCATGTCCGGCTCTGTGCGACTCCATAGACAGCAACCCACCAGGCTCCCCTGTCCCTGGGATTCTCCAGGCAAGAACACTGGAAATGGGTTGCCATTTCCTTCTCCAATGCATGAAGGTGAAAAGTGAAAGTGACTTGAATGTGTTAGGTATTGTTATTTCACAGTGTATAAAAGATAACTGTTTAA
Source organism: Tragelaphus eurycerus (assembly GCA_935064755.1). Classification (NCBI taxonomy): domain Eukaryota; kingdom Metazoa; phylum Chordata; class Mammalia; order Artiodactyla; family Bovidae; genus Tragelaphus; species Tragelaphus eurycerus. The sequence goes on along the minus strand of CAKXYN010000004.1, from coordinate 65,655,726 downwards.
TTAGATAAGAGCACTCTTTCAAAAAAATCTCTGATACTATAGATGTTGTTTCAATTGTCTTCTGATAAGGGATGCTTTTTAGAATTCTAAGATTAGTCTGATTTCTATTCTTTTGTGGGGAAATAGAATCTTTTATCTTTTCCTAAGGAGTTGTGGATTATATTTGTCTTATATATTTAAAATTTAACTAGAATATTTTAGGAGAAGGCAATGGCACCCCACTCCAGTACTCTTGCCTGGAAAATCCCATGGACGGAGGAGCCTGGTGGGCTGCAGTCCATGCAGTTGCTGAGGGTCAGACATGACTGAGCGACTTCACTTTCACTTTTCACTTTCATGCATTGGAGAAGGAAATGGCAACCCACTCCAGTGTTCTTGCCAGGAGAATCCCAGGGACGGGGGAGCCTGGTGGGCTGCCGTCTCTGGGGTCGCAGAGTCGGACATGACTGAAGCGATTTAGCAGCAGCAGCAGAATATTTTAGTTGGATTTCATTTTGAAATGGTTTGTTTGGAATTTAGTTAGCCATTTAAAATTGTGTTCTGTGTAGGTTTTAATAATAAAAATGACGATTATTTTTATTGCTTTGTCTTTGCTTTTTACTTCCTTCCCAATTTTCCTAGTAGCTTCTTAAAGAACGCCAATGATTGTTAGGTTAAATTTCCAATCTCTATCCTTATATTCATTGTAGTAGATTCCTTTGGTGTCCTTCCCAGGTTCCCTTTACTAGACCTTGTACCGATTTCCCAGGTGCCACTGCCCCCTTCTCCTCAGATCACCTTTGGCTCACCCAGAAAAGCGTAGGATCTTATTTGGGGGTACAAAAAGCCAGCCCCTTTGTCATAAGGTGGGACACATATTATTTACCATCCAAATTTGCCTGTAGGATGCACGGAACCTAGTCTGGATTAACCTTTTTGTCTGACTGCTTCCTTCACTTCTTTTTTGCTGCACATGTCTGTTTTCCTCTTAACAGGACATAAGTCATATTAGATTTGGTGTCCACTCTATCTCAATATGACCTTGTATTAACTTAACTAATTATATCTACAACAACTTTATTAAGGTTGTTGCAAATAAGGTCACATTCTGAGGTACTGGGATTTAGGGCTTCAATATATATTTTGCAGGACACAGTTAAACTTATTATAGTATCAAATTTTCTTCTAAGTGTGATTCTATTTGCCTAGAATTTTTTTTTCTTATTAACAGTGCTTAGCTCCCTGACACTTTAAAATAATGAAGACATGAAAACCTGTGATTTATTTTTGTACATGATATTTGCTCTTCTAAAAGTGAATCCTCTTTCTGTCACTACCTATGGTGACTTAATTGGGAGACTTATACCTCCCATGTTAAAGGGGAGCAGCACTAGTTTACCCTACATTTACTTCTTGACAAGTGGATTTTTTTCCCCAAAGAGGCAGGAAGTATTAGTAAGGAATTAGAAGGAAACATAAAAGAAGAGATGGTCAGAAAGCAACATCTACAAGATTGTTGCTGGGTTGTTAAGACATGTTTCTAAACACTAGGGAGAGATAGGGGTAGGAAAAGCTACTTTTCAGTAAACCAGATGTTTTCAGAAGAATAACAAATCTCCCAGTGATTGTGCTTTCCAGTTTATATCCATCTGCTTTATTACTATTGGATGGTCTTCTTCCCAGATTTCAGCATTGAAATATTGACTCTTAGTCTTTATTTTGACTTCAATATGACTTTTCACTTTTTCTTTATATCAAGAGGTTGTACTCTTTCTGAGACAAGACGCATTTTAAATTTAAATGACACTCCTTGCTTACCAAATTAAATCACAACTCCTTAGCAGTGTATGAGGAAAAATGCTTCCTGACATTGCTTCAAACTAGTTTTCTACTCATATTAACTTAATATCGCTATACTAACCTGACAGGAGAGCGTACTTTTGGAACCAAAGGCATGGAGATATATTGAATAATTCATAACATTTGCCATGCACTAAGTAAGGTACTTTACATACTTTATTTCAATCAGTCCTCAAACCAACCTGATGAGAAGAGTATTATCCTCATTAAACACTTAATGAAAATGAGCACAGAGAAATCAAATCATTTATTAGCGGCCATATAACCAGTAAGTAATTAATGAAACAGAATTTTGCCCTTTACTTTGTTGAATTCCAAAGCCTGTGGTATTACGCACAAACTGTATTTTCCCTCAATTTGAGGAAACCAAAAGGACGTGATAACTCGTACTCAATGCAAGCTACCTTTGATATTCTAAGATCTGTTCTGTGGAAGGGAAGTATATTTTTTTCCAATTGCTATTGTGGCAAATCAACAACATGCATGATGAATTAAAACAATGGAAATACACTGTCTTCTAGTTGTTGAGGTCAGAATTCTGGAATGGTTTTCATTGGGCTAAAGTCAAAGTGACAGTGCCGCTGCATTCCTCTGAGACTCTAGGCTGAAATTTGTTTCCTTGCCTTCCCCAGCTTTTAGAGGCCACTTGCATTTCTTGGCTTGTGACTTCATTCTATCTTCAAAACCAGCAATGAACAGTCAAGCTTTTTTCATGTTGCATCACTCTCACACCGATTCTCTTCTTCCTCCTTTCACTTATGAGGACCTTTACGACTACATTGAGTCTCCCTGGATAATCCAGGATAATCTCATCTCAAGGCTAGATAATTAGAAACTTTAATTACATGTCCAACATTAATTCCCCCTTGCTATGTAAAAAAATATTCAAAGATTCCAGTGGTTAGAATTTGGACATCTCTAAGTGGCTATTTGTCTACTGCAAGATAGACAAGTGTCTTTACAGTGGTGATGCTCAGAGCTACGCATTATTACAGTCGCTAATCTATTTGGAGTAAAATTCTTCCAACAAGTGTGAGTTCAAAGAAAGGGGCACAGCTTCTGGTTGAAAAATGCAACAAAAATTATATAAAGCATCTGATTTCCAGACAAGGTAATTCGGATTCAGGAAGGTATTCAAAATTTGTCTGTGGAGATGAATTACAAAATAGGAGATCAAGACAAAAGTCTTGTTATAGGATCAGGTTACAGAGTTGAGAGAAGTCTTCTCCAGAAAGCTTAATAATTTTACAGGAACTCATAATTCACTCTAAGCAATCTTGCCCAAGGCAACAAGATCAATGCCACATCCCACGTTCTTCTGGAAATAGTACTCAATATTTGTTCACATTTAGTCAGGATAATCTCAGAAAGTACATAGAATGCAGACTTTGGAAGGAATCACCAATGCTTATCGCTAACAAAGGGTGAAAGCTGGCATTTTCTTCCATTTAGATGCTATCCATCCATCAAGGTCAACTGAGAATGCCACGTCTACCTTGAATCCTACCCCAATTCTCTCCTCAGGAATCATCTCTCCTGGGATTGCCAAGGTACTTCCTGCGCTTATCCCTGTAGCACTCACAACTCGCCATCTACAATATCTGTGAAATGATACCTCCAGTAAAAACGTAGAATTCTGCTTATCAGATTTTATCTTTTAACAGAGTTTTAATCCTGAAAACTGTAGCTTCTTCTTAACATTTTTATTTGAAACAATTGCCATTATTACTTGTAAATACACACAAAAAATATGAAAATAGTATATTATCTTGAGTATTTTCCATTCAAAGAATGGGGAAGGATATAGCTACATAAATCTGTCATTTGATTTATGTTTTTGTTATCTATCTGCCTATTTACTTACATACTGAGTCTGAAAGACAGCTGAATCTTTAACTAATCTTGCTCACCTGTTAGCACTGAAGAAAGTGCAGAAACACAGCCCAGTTTTGGTGGTTGTGAAAATAACAGCATAACAAAGCGGAACCCAAGGTGCCTGGCTAGCATGATATCTGAACTGAGGAAATTGTCTTTCCTTCTTGCTCTGCACCTCCTCCCCCTTATTTGCCTTTGGGTAGAACATTTGCTTTACCTTTTCCAGGTTACTGTCAGTATTGGTATAAATCAGTTGGAGGAGGGTGTGGTTATGCAAATGGTCAGGACTCCTATGGGGGCAGCTCCCCATGATGCAGGCTTTTCACAGGTGAGTCAGCGTTGGCGAATAAATGGGTTATTGTGTCTTGGCACCCATGGCTACGTCCATAATCTGCCAAGTCAAATCTCACTGGGCAATTATGGGATTCTCATAATGCTTCTTAAGTCCTTTCTTTGGCAGACATCCCTCAGGTTATGACATTTTGCATGACATTAAAGGGAAAAAAAAGAACAGAAAAACACAAGTAAGATAGTAGCAATAATAGCAGATGGACTGTGCCAGTTAGTTTAAAAGATGAATGAGGTGACCAAAACAGCAGTTGAGAAGTCCACTTGAAATAAAATGATCAAAAGCTGCAATCAATCACCCTCTGAATGATCTTGATACAAGCTTAATGTTAGTGAACTAAAACTTGAGTATTGAATTGATGGTTTTGATGGTTCTCAAAGGACCATGGCGAGACTAGTCACAGTCTAGACAGTACTGAGAATGACACAGCCATAGACAGAGTGTGAACTGTATTCCAAATAGGAACAATGAGTGCTTGAACTATCATGTAACTGGAATAGCTTGGAAGAGAAAGACATGCCAGGTTCCCAATAGGAGCTCAGGGATTTAGGTTGGTAGTAAACAGGATGATGATTCAGTGAGTTGAGAAAGGTATTGCTGCAAAACTCCTTTTTTTCCTCAAAACTCTAAGAAAGAATTCTTCTGCATTGATAGGTTTAAAAACTATTGTTATATATTTATATCTGTCAATGTTAATTCTTCAAAAGTTTGTTTAAAACATGATATTGGAACTACTAGTTTTGTTCTCTAAAAAGAGCTTTTTTGAGTAAAGCTCATGCATATTTATTTTGTTATATACTAATATAATGTTTGAAGTAACTTTATACTCTTGGTCCAATCCTTAGTAATCACAGAATACATTCTTAAAAAATTCACAAATGCAACTGTTTGTTAAGAATGATTTGGTATCTAACAGGAATCATTACATTTTCAAAGACAGTAATTAAGTGAGAAGATATTTGATTTATTGGCCCTTCCTCCTTGAGCTATGCTGTTGGGCTATTTAAGTCATGAATCTCGAAAGGCAGTTCAGAGTAGACTTTGGTTAGGAAATAAAGCAGTTTTTATTATACACTATGTGAACAGTTTAAGAAGGATCACATTTACATAGCTGTCTGTTATGCTAATATTATAGTTTCCTAATTCCAATTCACATAAAATTATACCAGATAGTAGTAATTTCCATTGATTGATGATGAGCCTGTCATGAATCATGTCACTTCCTTCCTTTCAACAAACATTTACTGAGCATATAATAGATACTGCGTACTTTGCTAGATACAGATGCTACAGAGAGAACTACAAAAAACAAAGGTCCCACCTCCTTGAGTAGAGAGAAGGATACAGTACAAGAGAGAGAAAAGAAATCAGAAGCTATAATATTACAAGATATGATATAAGGCTGCATAAAGTGCTGAGGGTACCAGGGGCAGGTTACTTCTGCCAGAGAGGAGGTAAGGGAAGAGGTATTTATTAGAAACTTTCAAAAGACCCCCTGCCAAGCTTCCCTGATAGCTCAGTTGGTAAAGAATTCACCTGCAGGAGACCCCGGTTCAACTCCTGGGTCAGGAAGATCCACTGTAGAAGTGATAGGCTACCCAGTCCAGTATTCTTGGGCTTCCCTTGTGGCTCAGCTGATAAAGAATCTGTCTGCAGTGTGGGAGCCATGGGTTTAATCCTGGGTTGATAAGATCCCCTGGAAAAGGGAAAGGCTACCCACTTTAGTATGCTGGCCTGGAGAATTCCATGGACTATAGTCCATGGGGTCACAAATAGTCAGACAGACTGAGCAACTTCCACTTTCACTTTTCAAAAGACCCTACCTGAATTATGATTGGAAGGAAGGGAAGGAGCTTGCAATCCAAAGAAGGGAGATCAAAAGTCCCTTCCAAGTAGGAATCAACAAGGGAAAGACTGCAAAGCAAGAGAAACCTCATTATGTTCAGTTGTCCAAAAGAAATTAGTGTTGCAGAGAAGGAAAGGCAGGTAGTGGAGAAAGTGACAAGGCTGTAGATATCACAAAGGGTCTTAGATTTTATTCTAAGAAATTTTGATTTTTCTTGAAGACTACAGACAGAAAAATGTAAAAAAGTTTCAAGCAGAGAAATGACCCTATAGCAGATAACATCTGAGTTGTCTTTCTCCCAGAGTCACTCTCTCAGGTTCACTACATGACTCTGATCATGCTCACCCCTGCCATAATTTGATATACCAGTGGTCTTCCCTGATCAAAGTTGAGGCAATTGTGTTATCTCTATTAGGGAGTTGACATTCTAAGTTCTATGTAACATAAAAGACAGATGCTATAGAGTGGTCCTATCTTTGCACAATCAAAGTCATGATCTACAAATGATTGACTGAATGGTAGAATTACTGCTAAGAAAATTAAAACTGTAATTATGACCAAATTGTGAATGTCAAACCTTAAGGATGAAAAAGGACATAGTGAGCATTACGGATGCTGATAGAGTTTCGACTGAAAAACAAAACTATTAGCCAAATTCCAACATATTCAATGAAAGTAGAGACAGAACTACCAAATAACTGTATAGAAATAATGAGGATGAGGTAATACTACAGCCAACTGATAGCCTTCAAAAATAATTTTCAGTAGAATTTAACACAATTGCATATGGCAGCACCACAGAGAATACTTTATGAAAAGGATACAGTATTCTGAATCCTTTTGAAATGAGAATCCTCAATTCTCTCAAAATGAGAATTTCAGAAGGCACGTTGGAAAAGTTTGAGGAAAGGCAGAAATTAGATTAGGAAGAAGAAACAAAATGCATTAAAGTTGATTGTGTGTGTGTGTGTGTTGGGGGTCATCTCACCTTGTGTAACGAGGTTGAGGGCATGTATCAAGAGTTACATATAAATCACTCCTAAGTTGACAGGAAAACATAAATCACTATGAAGTATTTGTAAGCAAGTGTTCTTGCACATTTTAGTTTTAATACTATATGACTTGTATGAAAATATATGAGCAGCATTTGAACCAATGAAAATCCAGTCTTCTTATGGGTGGGTCATGGCATCTGGTCCCATCACTTCATGGGAAATAGATGGGGAAACAGTGGAAACAGTGTCAGACTTTGTTTGGGCTCCAAAATCACTGCAGATGGTGACTGCAACCATGAAATTAAAAGATGCTTGCTCCTTGGGAGATAAGTTATGACTAACCTAGATAGCATATTCAAAAGCAGAGATATTACTTTGCCAACAAAGGTTCGTCTAGTCGAGGCTATGGTTTTTCCAGTGGTCATGTACAGATGTGAGAGTTGGACTGTGAAGAAGGCTGAGCGCCAAAGAATTGATGCTTTTGAACTGTGGTGTTGGAGAAGACTTCTGAGAGTCCCTTGGACTGCAAGGAGATCCAACCAGTCCATTCTGAAGGAGATCAGCCCTGGGATTTCTTTGGAAGGAATGATGCTAAAGCTGAAACTCCAGTACTTTGGCCACCTCATGCTAAGAGTTGACTCATTGAAAGAGACTCTGATGCTGGGAGGGATTGGGGGCAGGAGGAAAAGGGGAAGACAGAGGATGAGATGGCTGGATGGCATCACTGACTCAATGGACATGAGTCTGAGTGAACTCCGGAGTTGGTGATAGACAGAGAGGCCTGGTGTGCTGGGATTCATGGGGTGGCAAAGAGTCGGACACAACTGAGTGACTGAACTGAACTGACTGAACTGATAGAGCAAATTAAAAATGAGAATTACATCTTTCTTGAGGGAGATGGACTATTGCTAGAGAAGCCTTGTTTCTGGACAGAGGACTGCCTCCACGGGGTGGAAATGCTGCAGTGAAATCCTGCTTGTGCTGAGTTGACTCTGGGAATCCATCAGGTAACAGATACCAGATTCCTTCTCAAATGGTGAAGTCTATATAAATATTATTGTCATTATTGTTAAAAAGCTTTTGTGCAGATGCATGATGAGATTCTTGGTGGTAAAAGACAATAATTGCCATTTACTGAACACTTTCTATGCTCCTACTGTGTAAGTATTTACAAGGTGATTTCATTAAATTCTAAGAAAATTGTGTGAGTGGATATGATTATGCCCATTTTATTGATGAGGAATTGGAGGACTACACACTTAAATAACTTGCCCAGTTTCTCACAGGTAGCTAGAAAGAATCAGAGCTGAACAATTCCCAATCTGTGGTGTTTCTGCAGAATTACCAATAAATCAGTGAGAAGTTTTCTGTATACCATAGGCTCTATGCTGCTGCTGCTACTGCTGCTAAGTCGCTTCAGTCGTGTCGGACTCTGTGCGACCCCATAGACGGCAGCCCACCAGGCTCCCCCGTCCCTGGGATTCTCCAGGCAAGAATACTGGAGTGGGTTGCCATTTCCTTCTCCAATGCATGAAAGTGAAAAGTGAAAGTGAAGTCGCTCAGTTGTGTCCGACTCTTAGCGACCCCATGGACGAGCCTACCAAGCTCCTCCGTCCGAGGGATTTTCCAGGCAAGAGTACTGGGGTGGGGTGCCATTGCCTTCCCCTATAGGCTCTATACTGTACACATTTGATAATTCAGGATTGCTCTTCCAAATGCTATTGCTATTCTGTTTTTTCCAGACATTTATCCCTGAAATTTAGTAAACTAAAATTTTAGTTTTGGTGCCTTTTAATTATTCTCCATGTAGCTAAGGGCTTCGGCCTGTTTTATAAGAGGTAATCTTACAGTCTAAATAGTTAGGATTTCCTAAGAATGAGGTTAATTGCATTAATAATCAGACTTTTTTTCCCAGTTTAAGTAGTATGTATGCTTATGTACTCAGTCATTTCAGTTGTGTCCAACTCTTTGTGTCCCTATGGACTGTAGCCCGCCAGGCTCCTTAGTCCATGGGATTCTTCAGGCAAGAATACTTGAATGGGTTGCCATGCTCTCCTCCAGGGGATCTTCCTGACCCAGGGGTCAAACCTACTTCTCCTGTGGCTCCTGCCTTGCAGGCAGATTTGTTACCACTGAGCCACCAGGGAAGCCCCTTAAACAGTATAAATACATGAAAGTCTTTGTTCGCTGCAACATTATATTTGATGTTGAAACAGAATTTGAGTGGAGGTTTGGATGCACTAGATTATCTTTCATGTCAATTTTCACCTGTGTTCCTTCTTTTTTTAATTTAATTATAGTCTCAAACATGGCACCCCACTCCAGTACTCTTGCCTGGAAAATCCCACGGATGGAGGAGCCCGGTAGGGTGCAGTCCATGGGGTCACTAAGAGTCGGACATGACTGAGCGACTTCACTTTCTCTTTTCACTTTCATGCATTGGAGAAGGAAATGGCAACCCACTCCAGTGTTCTTGCCTGGAGAATCCTAGGGACAGGGGAGCCTGGTGGGCTGCCGTCTGTGGGGTCACACAGAGTCGGACACGACTGAAGTGACTTAGCATAGCATAGCATAGTCTCAAACAGAGTATCATGAAGTCAACCTGAAATTTGCCTTAAGATCAAGATTTTGCCTAGGACATTAAGATTCAACTTGTTGCCTCAAGTTTCAGCTTGTCTTTTCTGTGAACTTGGTATCAAAGGCCTTGGAATAATTCTCAGTTTAATTTTTTATTTCCTCTTAATTATTTCTAATATAAGCAGAAAAGTAAAGGTGTTAATTGGCCTCTTCAGAATTACTTTTTGCTTTTTAACTCTCTTACATCCTCCTTGAAATTTACGAGAGATGGAAAAAGTTGCAATATTAATATGTAGAATGCTTAAAATATAGTCTTTCCCAAGTAAGAGCAGCTTTTCCAGGCAGCTTCTAAGATTGTTCAAATATCTATGATGTTTTCTCTCCATCTATCTTCAGCTGGTTTCTTTATTGCCTTCTACCAGTCTGAAGAAATTTTACTTCATGATCCTGACAGAGTGCTTATTCTTATAGAAGTGAGTCCCATTTTTCTTAGACAATTATAAGATGTAACTTTAGAAAATATTAAAGCAAAACATATAAAGTTTTCCAAGTATTTGTTCAATAGCATAATTTTACTACAATGTCTAATAAATTCTTTATAAAACCACAATTCTAAATTCAAACTCTCAGAGGTTGCTATTGCTTTTAAACTACCTAAAATTGTCTTCTTTTGTCAACATGGATTTCCATTTCTAATTTCTTGGTTTTAAGTGTATCCTTTGTATTCCATGTCCGATGGCAAATGAGAATTTTCTAATAACTTGTGTCAAATCTTGTGTTCTTCTCTCATTTAAAAGCAGTACTGGATGGGGAGGAACTAAGATGGCAGATGAGTAGGACAGGGAGAATACTTTCTCCTCCACAAATTCATTAAAAGAACATTTGAATGCTGAATAAATTCTACAAAACAACTTCTGAATACCAGCAGAGGACATCAAGCACTTAGAAAGACAATTCATTGTCTTCAAAAGGAGAAAATGAGCCCTGCGGTAACTCCTTTTGAGGAGAAGCGGCACGGACCCCAGCATTTGCTATTGGCAAGTGGGGGCAGGGCTAGGAGGAGCAGCGCGGACTGCATCGCTTTGAGTAAGGATTTGGCCTGGCTATCTCGAGCGCTATCTGAGCAAAATAACCAGACTGTCGGTTATCTACTACATCAAAAGCAAGCCCTAACTTGGGACACCACCAGGACTATGTATGGAACAAAGGACTGCACAGAGATGACCAGCTGCAGGCCGTCCCACTCTGGTGACAGGCAGCCAGGGCTGGAGGCGGGCAATCACAGCCCTAGAGAGACACTGTCTACAGAACTGTAAGTAGGTTTCTATGCTGACTCACACGCTTCTTGGGGTTCTGGGTGGTAAACATCTGCCTGAGAAAGTGCACCAGTTGTATACCCAGAAAACTGAGCGGCGGGGAGGTGATAAGTCGCAGCAGCTGCGCTCACTAAACACTTCATCACCTGCACTACTCGGATCTGGGAAGGGCATAAAACGCAGACTCAACGCAGAATCTGTGCTTCTGAGGATTATCTGAGTACCTGAACCTGGCCAGCTTAGATTTGGGTGTTCATCTCCGCCCCCTTTGTAACAGGGCAGAGATCAGATACTGAAAAGACCAGTAAACCGCCTCAATAAAAAGAATTCAACAAACTACCAGAATATAGTAAGGATGCTCTAAACTTGGCAATTTTAACAAAATGAAGAGACAAAAGAATACCCATCAGCTAAAGGAACAGGATAGATGCCCACCAAACCAAACCAAAGAGGAAGAGATAGGGAATCTACCTGATAAAGAATTCCAAATAATGATAGTGAAATTAATCCAAAATCTCAAAATCAAAATAGAATCACAGTTAAAGAGTCTGGAGACAAGGACTGAGAAGATGCAAGAAAGGTTTAACAAGGACCTAAAAGAAATAAAAAAGAGTCAACACATAATGAATAATGCAATAAATGAGATCCAAAACACCCTGGAGGCAACAAATATTAGAATAACAGAGGCAGAAGATAGGATTAGTGAATTAGAAGATAGAATCCTTGAAATAAATGAATCAGAGGAGAAAAAAGAAAAACAAATCAAAAGAAATGAGGACAATCTCAGAGACCTCCAGGATAACATTAAACCCTACAACATTCGAATCATAGGAGTTCCAGAAGAAGAAGATAAAAAGAGACCATGAGGAAATACTTGAGGAGATAATAGTTGAAAACTTCCCTAAAATGGAGAAGGAAATTACCACTCAAGTTCAAGAAATCCAGAGAGTCCCTAACAGGATAAACCCAAGATGAAACACCCCAAGACATATATTAATCAAATTAACAAATATTAAATATAAAGAACAAATATTAAAAGCAGCAAGGGAAAAACATCAAATAACTCACAAGGGAATTCCCATAAGGATAACAGCTGATCTTTCAATAGAAACTCTCCAAGCCAGGAGGGAATGGCAAGACATAATTAAAGTGATGAAAGAAAATAACTTACAGCCTAGATTATTGTATCCAGCAAAGATCTCATTCAAATATGAAGGAGAAATCAAAAGCTTCACAGATAAGCAAAAGTTGAGAGAATTTAGTAAAGTAATGCTCAAAATTCTCCAAGCCAGGCTTCAGCAATATGTGAACCGTGAACTTCCTGATGTTCAAGCTGGATTTAGAAAAGGCAGAGGAACCAGAGATCAAATTGCCAACATCCGCTGGATCATCGAAAAAGCAAGAGAGTTCCAGAAAAACATCTATTTCTGCTTTATTGACTATGCCAAAGCCTTTGACTGTGTGGATCACAATAAACTGTGGAAAATTCTGAGAGAGATGGGAATACCAGACCACCTGATCTGCCTCTTGAGAAATCTGTATGCAGGTCAGGAAGCAACAGTTAGAACTGGTCATGGAACAACAGACTGGTTCCAAATAGGAAAAGGAGTACGTCAAGGCTGTATATTGTCACCATGTTTATTTAACTTATATGCAGAGTACATCATGAGAAATGCTGGACTGGAGGAAACACAAGCTGGAATCAAGACTGCTGGGAGAAATATCAATAACCTCAGATATGCAGATGATACCACCCTTATGGCAGAAAGTGAAGAGGAACTAAAAAGCCTCTTGATGAAAGTGCAAGTGGAGAGTGAAAAGGTTGGCTTAAAGCTCAACATTCAAAAAACGAAGATCATGGCATCTGGTCCCATCACTACATGGGAAATAGATGGAGAAACAGTGGAAACAGTGTCAGACTTTATTTTTCTGGGCTCCAAAATCACTGCAGATGGTGACTGCAGCCATGAAATTAAAAGACGCTTACTCCTTGGAAGGAAGGTTATGACCAACCTAGATAGCATATTCAAAAGCAGAGACATCACTTTGCCAACAAAGGTTTGCCTAGTCAAGGCTATGGTCTTTCCTGTAGTCATGTATGGATGTGAGAGCTGGACTGTGAAGAAGGCTGAGTGCCGAAGAATGGATGCTTTTGAACTGTGGTGTTGGAGAAGACTCTTGAGAGTCCCTTTGGACTGCAAGGAGATCCAACCAGTCCATTCTGAAGGAAATCAGACCTGGGATTTCTTTGGAGGGAATGATGCTCAAGCTGAAACTCCAGTATTTTGGCCACCTCATGCGAAGAGTTGACTCATTGGATAAGACTCTGATGCTGGGAGGGACTGAGGGCAGGAGGAGAAGGGGACGACAGCGGATGAGATGGCTGGATGGCATCACTGACTCGATGGATGTGAGTCTGAATGACCTCTGAGAGCTGGTGATGGATAGGGAGGCCTGGCGTGCTGCGATTCATGGGGTCGCAAAGAGTCGGACACGACTGAGAGACTGATCTGATCTGATCTCTGAAACCATTTCTCCAACAAAAACTAAAGGACATTCTCTAGATAGGAATCACTAAAAGGGTGTATAAATTCGAACCGAAAACAATAAAGTAAATCCTATTTATCAATAATTGCTTTAAACGTTAATGGGCTGAATGCCCTAATCAACAGACAAAGACTGGCCGAATCGATACAAAAACAAGACCCCTACATACCTTGTCTACAAGAGACAATCAAAAGACTAAAATGGGTCAAATGGATACAAAAACTAGACCCCTATATATGTTGTCTACAAGAGACAATCAAAAGACTAAAATGGGTCAAATGGATACAAAAACTAGACCCCTATATATGTTGTCTACAAGAGAACCACCTTAAAATAGGGGATATATACTGACTGAAAATGAAGGGCTGGAAAAAGATTTTCTATGCAAATATGGACCAAAAGAAAACAGGAGTAGCAATACTCATATCAGATAAAATTGACTTTTAAGATCCTGAAAAGGAGACAATCAAGGTTATACATAACGACTTAAAGGAACAATCCAAAAAGAAGTTATAACAATTATAAATATATATGCACCCAACATTGGAGCATTGATATATCTAAGACAAACATTAATTAATATGATAGAAGAAATATGCAACATTACAATAATAGTGGGAGACTTTAATACCCCACTCATACAATCTGGCTGTAATAGACAAAATAAAGAGGAAAATATATTCACTTATGAGCCTCAAAAAATTCAGTTAACTCAGGAGAGTTAAAAAAAAAATAGACTTATTTGTTCACTCTGTAAAGGTTTATTGACTATTTTATGGGTCTGGTACCACTTTGAGTAGTAGGGAGGAAGAAGTAACAAATGTGATCCTGTCCTAAATAATATATTGTGGTAAAGATAGACCTACCAATACAAAATACCAAGATGTACCTAAGATGAGGACACCCAAACCGGACTTTTAGTTTCCTGAACTTTTCATTTCCAGATCAAACCTCCTAATATAGGATGAATTCAACATGATTTTTTTTAAGTGTTCTTTGTGATTAAAAACAGAAAGCCATTAGTTAAGAAATTACATATACTCCTCCCCACCATCACTCCCCTTCTTCCTTCCCATTTCCCTCCCACCCTCATTGATCCTTTCCTCTGTCCATTTTCCCCTGCAAAAAAAATAAAGAAAGAAAGAAAGAAAATAAATAAAAGCAGTACTGGATCTTATGCCTTAGAGAATCTTGTTTTTATGATGAAATAATTTTTAAAATCTAAATGATCCCCATATTAGGTTTTAAATCCATTCCTACTTCTTGAATCTGTTCTTTAGTTTCCCACTTTTTGCTCCTAAGTGCTTACTTCTAACTCTAAATATCTTACCTGTTCATAGCCTTTAAAATAGATGAGTTAAATAATAAATTACATGGTTTTTTTCTTTTTTTACGGGAAAAAATAGAGAGAATAAATATATAGACATTACAAAAATGTCACCACAGCTGTTACTTAAATCTTAACATTTTCTTAATACATATACAAAGTAGTGGGGGCATGTTCTTGTCATATATAAGGAGTTAAGGGTTTTTTCAGCTACACAGAGAAGCAAACTCAGAGAGAACATGAAAAATTCTATCTCAGCTTAGGATTCTACAGGTTTAAAAACACGATTGGAGAAACATCATGGAATGGAACATACGTGCTTGAATAGTTGTCTCTGAAGTCTTTTAACATTCACTGCAAAGTCACTTTAACGCCCCTTAGAGATACATCCTACTTCTGCAATCTTCAAGCAATACTGTTTTAAGGACAGGAAGTAAAAAAGACTTAAGTTTCATTAGCTTTGCTATTGTCTTGCTCAGATTTTGTTTCCTTCACTCATGTGACTTACTTATGATATAACAGGGAAACAGACAACAAATCATCACTCTCTGGTCTCTCATTCCCAATTTCTTAACTGGTTCCTTTCCAGTATCCCATTCCATGGGCTAGTTTCTTGCCTTATTCTCCAGTGTTTTTAGAGACCAAAGCGTTTTCCCTGGGCCATGTGCTAGCGGACCCGCCCAAATGTCCTTTCGTGTAGATGACATTCTGCTGAAGACCTCTCTGATGTCTTGCTCAGTTTAAATCTTTAGAGCTTTGTCTAAATCCAGTGTTCCCTGAAAATGACTTTCTGACTGTCTGTAACCCAACTGATTACCTGTGCTCCCCTTTCAGAGCAGACTGATCTCCCAGACCTGACCATCCTCTCTCTGACCCATTGTCATTTTCCTCAGATATTCTTTATAATAGTGCAGCAATAGTTCTGAAATTCCAGTCACACTATATGCTCTGAATCACTTAGCCAGTGATTAGTTGTTTTTTCAAAGGAAGTATGCTCAGTTGCTCAGTCATGGCCAACTCTTAGCGACCCTTGTGGATTGCAGCCCCCAAGGTTCCTCTGTCCATGGAATTTTTCAGGCTTGAGTCATAGAAAAATGGTACATAAAATAAAAATGTAAAACTCAAAGCAGAATTGCTCTAGGAGAAAAATGAAGTAGTTTAAAAAGGAAAGAAAATGTAGCATTGTAGCTACACATAGTGATATTACATTATTATGGTCAGCATTTAGATTTTTCATAAGGATGCCATGGTAAGGATGAACATCAGCAAGTGTAGTGAAATGAAAATAAAACCTAAATATGTCAGTGATTGCAATGTGAGTTTAATTTGAGAGGCAGGAAAAAAGATATAACCTACTTGTCACTTATCAAAAATTATTTTATAAAATAAATTGAACAGAGACTCAAACATATATGTACATTCATGTTCACAGTAGCATTACTCACCATAGCTAAAAGATGGAAGCAATCCAAGTGTGCATCGATGGATAAATGGATAATCAAAATACACTACATGCTACATGAAAGTGTTTTAAACAGTATCTTTAGAAGTTTATTCTTCAAGTCAGATCACTTTGATTATACAGGTTTATACTGTTCTGACATCTCCTTTACATAAAATCAAGATGTTTTTACTTTTGTAAGAGGCAATTGATAGACTAAACTTTCCCAACTCATTCTATTGCACCTTTGCTTAAAAAGATTTAATAGCCCCCTGCTGCTGCTGCTAAGTCGCTTCAGTCGTGTCCGACTCTGTGCGACCCCATAGACGGAAGCTCACCAGGCTCCCCCGTCTGTGGGATTCTCCAGGCAAGAACACTGGAGTGGGTTGCCATTTCCTTCTCCAATGCATGAAAGTGAAAAGTGAAAGTGAAGTTGCTCAGTCGTGTCCAACTCTTAGCGACCCCATGGACTGGAGCCTACCAGGCTCCTCCATCCATGGGATTTTCCAGGCAAAAGTACTGGGGTGGGGTGCCATTGCCTTCCCCGAATACCAGCTCTGAAATAAATTCTTGATAATCTAGTTCCATTCAGGCATTTTTGTTTCCTTACAGCCACCTAACACAAACTTGCTATTTCAATTGATAATGTCTTCATCAAAAAATGCATCCATTCTAACACTGGGCTTATGCTCAGACTATGATTGTGCTCCAGAAGGCTCTTCACTGTTTCCTTTCTTATCCTGAAAATACCAAACATCTGTTAACAGGGTTTCTAGCTCTAGAATTAAGAGAATAACTAGTGCTGGATTTATTATCTATCTATGGATAAGAGCAGGCTAGACTATAAAAGGTGACAATCTGAAGGCAGTGGAGCACAAGCAAGCAGGATTTGAGGAGCTACAATCCAGAAGGAAGAAGAGCAGAAATATTAAGATGACATGCTGGTATTTTGTCTGCCTACCAAAACAAAGCAAAAGTATATCCAAATAAATTCAAAAGAAAAAGAAAATGTTAACCCTTTTAGATTAAGACAACAACACTGTGACATTCTTTAATTTTTAATCCTCTTGCTTGAAATAACATGTTATGAAACATGTTAAAAATACACAAAAACACAGTAAGAAAAAACCATGAGAAAAGGGACAGACAAAATAAATGAACTACAGGGTTATACAGATGTTAGATTTATCAGACAGGGACTTTAAAATAATTATGGTCAATATATTCAAAATTTAGAATAGTATGTAGAATTTCAGCAGAGACCTAGAATGCATTAAAAAATAGACAAATGGGAATTTGGTACCTAATATTAAATACTGAATTGCAGATTCATCTAGTATCAGACTAAACATAGCAGAAAGGAGGATTAGTGAACCAGAAAATAGACCAATAGCATCCAGATTGATTCACAGAGATGAAATAAATGATAGATTGTACAGAAAGTATAAAAATATATGGAATATAGTAAATATCCAATGTATGATATAAAAGAGAATATGAGACAGTCAGTGTTTGAAAAATTTCTGGGTCGAAATTTCTCAAAACCAATGGTGGCTCAGCTGGTAAAGAATCTGCCTGCAATGAGGGAGATTGGGGTTCAGTCCCTGGGTTGGGAAGATCCCTGGAGAAGGGAAAGGCTACCCACTCCAGTACTCTGACCTGGAGAATTCCATGGACTCTATAGTCCATGGGGTCGCAAAGGGTCAGACAGGACTGAGCGACTTTCACTTTCACTTTCGATGAAAGCTATCAAACAATATGGCCTATGAAGTTCTCTGTTCCCCTGTCTCTACCGTATGGGGAAAATATATTTGTGATGAATGATTGACTTCAATAAGAAAGAAGAAAACACCCTCCAAAAGAAAGCAGAACAGTCTGTCTTCCTGACAGTGGAGTTGAGAGAGATGTTTTAGACAGATTACAAAAGTATTAGCTGTTTATGGGTAAAATTCGCATTATTAAAATAAAAAATTCTGTCTTTAAAAGGTACCTTAAAGAGATTAAAAGACAAAGTTGCAGACCAGGAACAGAAGACATTTGCAATGAATTGTTTGACAATGGATTCACATCTAGAAATTTTAAAAAACATAAATAAGAAAAAAACAGAAAACACAACTAAAATTAAAAAATAGACAAGACTTGGAAAAAGTTCACCAAGTATGGTATCTAATTGGTCAAATAAGCATATGAAAAATTGTTCAACATGATTATTCATTATGGAAATGCAAATTAAATCCACAAGGTGATATCTTTATAATCACCCCAAAGGCTAAAACTAAGGAGATTGATCACATGCAGAGTGGCAAGTATGTGGTCAGCTGGAGCTCATATATATTACTGGTGATAGTACTAGTTGGTACAACCATTAAAAAAAAACTGTTTCAAATATATAGTTAACCTGTACATACATATACCATTTAACTCAGAAAGTTTACTTTCTTATATATAGCTAAGAAAAAAGTTCTTAATATCCACAAAAGGAATATATATATATATATACACACACATACATATATCTGCTTTGTCATAATTAAAATTGGATATAATAATTAAAATATCTAGCAACAAGAGAATGGCAGTGAACAACAACAATATTAAATCTCACAAACATGATATTGAGAAAAAGAATCAAGATACAGAAGAATATGTAGTTTATTATATACTGCATGAAAATCAGAAACAGGTTGAACTCATATATGATGACAGAAGTCAGATTGGTGATAACCTAATGGGGGAAATTTGAGGTGGGCATAAGAAAGCTGTTGGGATGCCAAAACTGGTCAAGATCTTTATACAGCTGGTGATATGTGGATTTTTATAGATTAAAAAATCTGAATCTATGTGTTATAAGATATGCCAGTAAAATGATAAATATATATCTTGATGCATTTTCACAAAGTGAATATAGCCCCTTTACCTGATAAAAACATTATCTGCCTCTAAAAGTGCTCTTCATGTTCCCTTCTAGTAACCTCATCCCCAGGGATAACCATTTTCCTAACTACTGACACTCTAGATTACTTTTGCCTGGTTTTGAACTTCGTATGAATTGGATTGCTTATAGTTGTTGTTTATTTAGTTGCTTTACAGTATTCCATTGAATGAATATACCACAATTAATTTTCATTCATTCATTCTACTAGAGACGGTATTTATGGTTTTTCCAGGGCGATTGTATGTAGTCCTTCTAAGAGCATTCTTGTATGTGTTTTTGATGAACATAATTATGTATTTCTGTTAGATAAGTTCATCTGAGTAGAATATCTGGGTCTACCAAGATGTATTTATTTCCCTAAGGTGAAGCATAATTATCATTCAGTGCAAATTCCTTTCAGCACTTAACAGTCATTAAGTTTTACCATCTCTGAAATCCAGAAGTGCTTCTACATAATCAGTTATTTGTGCACTTCACTGGTCTTCAGCCTCACTCAACTACTTCTCATGTTTACTTCTTGTTTTTCCCAATGGGAGTATAAGTTCTCAGAGAAAAGAAAATTGAATCTTCCATTCTTTAAAAACATGGTTAGGGAGCTTTCCTGGTGGCTCAATACCTAAGGCTTTGAGCTCCGAGTGCAGGCGACACTGGTTTGCTCCCTGATCGGGGAACTAGATCCTGCATGTCGCAACTAAGAGTAGGCACTGCCAAACAATAAATAAATACATTTTTAAAATGTGATCAGTCCCTTCCTCTTCTCTTTGGCAGTAAACACTCCTCACCCCTAGTTTCTTTTGCACCTGCTTAATATTTAAGTCTCGTCTTTCAAATTCTCTATTTCCCTAGTTTTCAGTTTTTTGATTACTTTTTTTTTTTTTTTTTTGAATAGTACTATACTTTCTTTGATTGCTCCAGTGAGCACCTGTTCCTTGGAATTTGGTCATAAGCACTAGCCTTTGTTTCCCAGGCTAATCTTTACCTAAGATTTATTCATTTATTCTTTGTTCATCCTTTGCTTCGTGACTCATTATCTCAGAGCATCCCAGAGGAAGGTGAGTTTAGACATATATTTTAAGTACCTATAATTTTAACAGTATTAAGGTAGCCTCAGTGAAGGGTACAAAGATGATGACAACAAGATACACATCTTTTCTCACAAATTAGCCTAGTTAAGAAGATGCCAAGTAACTTGAAATAATGAAGTCTGATTAAGACCATTACATATCATTAGCTGTGAAAAAGTTATAAGGCCCAATCTTATCCAAAATAAAACACAAAGGTGCAAACTGAAGGAAATCCAAGTTAGTTTCACTTTTTCTATGATGACAACACCGATTAAAAACCATATATAGGAACTTCCATGGCTGTCCAGTGGTTAAGTCTCCAAGCTCCTACTGCAGTGGGTTCTGTCCTTGGTCTAGGAATTAACATCCTACATGCTGGGCAGTGTGGCCAAAAATTAAAAAGATAATTTAAGAAACTAAGGAGAGAATTATATATTTATATATATATTATATATATAATAAGTTTATATATAAATATAACATTTATATATAATTATATATATAGCATATATATGTCAACTATGAAATCATTAAAATGAAAATTCTTCTTGTTTTTATATACCTGTGTAATAGCCCAGCTTCCCTTGAAATTACAGACAAAAGCAAACACTTCTGCACTAATGCTCTTTTGGGGAGTACAGATGTTGAGGTGGAAGAACAAATATAAGAGACATCATTGCCTACTAAACCACAGTTTCCTGGAGATCTGATTGCACTGTCACTCAGGATGTTTTCTTAGAGACCATATATAGTCACTGCAATTGCAAATAGTTCATGACGGTCGAGGAGGAAGGGAGAAAAATCTATCTGTTGAGTCCCAACTTCCACTGATACAAATTTCCCCATGAAGCATCTACTCCCCAAATTTCTGGGTTGCATATATAATATGGATGCCAAGTGAGTGCTGAGCCATCTCATGCCACAGTAGTATTAGGGAAACATGGAGGGAGCCAGGAACCACTGAACCTTGGATGTGAGCAAATAGGTGTAATTAGGAGCTGTCTGTAAGACAGGTTATAGGTCTGTGGTGGTGCTAGTGGTGGAAGGAGTAATCTGGCAGCTTACACTGGAATCATATAAGTTGTTACTGAGGCCTACTCTGACCCCAGAGCAAAGCCAGTGCACAAATCTGGGGTGTCATATAAACAAGGAACTCCTTTTCAGATCCATTCATTCCTAACAACATCCTTGTCTCGTCTAAGAATCTCCTCTCATTTCTTCCTCATATAGAAGTACAAGTCTGATTCATCAAGGTGGTCAAACATTTTAACTTTCCAAAAAACCTTAAAAGGGATTGGCAAGGCAGTCTCCAGAACCACTGCTACAATTGGTTCCAGCCTATAAGTGATACTCCTCGTCTCCCTTCACTATCTCCCATTTTAGATTTCTCTCACTCTCAGCTAAAACTCTCGCTCACCTGCACTGCTAATCCAGTATGATCCAGATCTTCATTCCCAAGAGGTTTGAGCCTATAATTGCCCTTAGTAGGGTGTGGTTGTTACATTTCCTCAATTACATTTGACATAGGAGTGCCAAAAGACACCATGGTTAGTCCCCGGCTTTCAAAATATTCCTGCCTGTCTTTGCTGTGTAGCAATCAAGTCAGGCTTCATTACCCTCCCCACCCCCTACCCCAAGAAAAGTAACTCCTTTGTTTAAAAAGAAGCCAGATGATACCTGCAATCTTGAATTTATATAACCTATATTGTGTTCCCTTGTCCTCCTCCCTTTAGTACACGATTGTGCACCCAAAGAACACCTCCTGCCAGTCCCACAGAGTGCTGGCCTCAACTTGCACCTCAGCTGAGTCCTCAGAAGACTTTTCCACCTTTGACTGGGCTGGCTATTCCTGGATTATGGGGTTCATGATAGGTAAGTGAAAGCATTAGTTGCTCAGTTTTGTCCCACTCTTTGTGACCCCATGGACTGTAGCTCGCCAAGCTCATCTGTCCATGGAGTTCTCTAGGCCAAAATACTGGAGTGGAAGCCATTTCCTTCTTCAGGGGATCTTCCCAACCCAGGGATCAAACCTGGGTCTCCTGCATTGCAGAGAGATTATTTACAGTCTGAGATGCTGGGGAAGCCCAATAAGTAAGTGGATGTTATAGTCAGGACCCCATGGTTGTATGTCCTTCACTTTAGAATTGGTACATTGGTCAAAGATGGCATGTAGGATACTATTTTCACGGAGTAGCCATTCTGTTAGCACTTGAATGATGGTGCAGTGAGACACACTGCAGATGGGGACTGGAAGTCAACATTCAGTAGGAATGCTCTGCTGCTCCTCCCGAAGTGGAGATAGTTGATCTGCCGCCAAGTGGCTAACCAGCCTCCCTGAGGAATGAAGCCTTGTTGAGGGCTTAATGTTGATATACACTGCCCGCAGGTTGAACATTCAATGGGAGCAGGAGTTGGATCAGCCTTGGCGAGGGAAGTGCAACTTGTCAGGTCCAAGCTGAGTCTACAGCTTTGCCTGTCTTCTTCCATTGCTTCAAGTCTGCCCCATGGGATCTGCGTGTGGGTAAAAAGTAGTTTCCACAGCATCTCGTGTCTATAACAGGAAAACTCAAGACATGAAGTGAGAAGCACATGGTATATATTTGAAGCCTGTATCAGGAAGAAATTGCTAAGCTGAGCTCCAGATTTATAGTGGTATAGGAGTGGTGTATGCTGGTGCTAGGACTCTTTTGGCCTAAATGCAGAACAGATGTGTAGATCATGGGGACGTGCAAACTCAATATGCTGTGTCCTGATTTTTCTGGTGCCTTAAGCAGATACTTATTTGCTTATTTGTAAGTCAGCCCCGCAAACATAATAAAAGGCAGAATATATCATATACCAAGATTAGGACTGACATTCAGCCAGTAAGTCTTGGTGTGGCAAACTGCCCAGTGGGTCTGATGGGTCAGGCTGCCCCCTGATAAAATATGAGAAGGCATAACTGAGGGTTAAAGTAAAGATTTCTAAAATGGCATCAATAAAAGAAAGGCAGAAATGTTAGAAATAGAATGCATCATGTTGGAATCACTAGTCAACTCACTGTTTTTTTCTTAAATGATAAGTTAAAGGGAGGACCCTAAAAACACTGGAATGGAAAATAAGAAATTTAAAATATTTGATAGTTAAAGGAGAGCTGTCAAAGCTTTTATGAGGAGCAACAAGATGATCAGAACTTGGCCTCAGGAAAAACAAGTCGGTAGTATTATTTTGGAGAAGAAGTATAAGGGTTTGGAGGGAAAAAATGACTTTAGCCTTAGTTGAAGCACAGTGAGACTTGAATTTCACTAACATTAATGAGAATGGTTGGGGGACAGCCCAAAGCAAGACACTACTTACTAGGCTTATGCATTGACTGGATGGTGGAGGGGAGTTAATATATAGTAAGGACAATTTGAGATGTCAGCCCTAGCTTACTGACATGGGAGTAGGGTCATCTTTAATTTTGATCATATTGAATTTGAGGTGTTAGAATAGAGATTGATTTAACAGTTTTTATATATATACACACACACACACATATATGTATGTACTTCTGTGTTCACATATATATAGATGTGTGCATAGAGTTGTTGTGGAAATGAAGATACCCAGATGACCCTTCAAGGAAAGGCTTGATGGTTAGCAACAGGGCACCTGGTTGGAAGTCACCATCCACCTGTCTTCACCATCAGATCTGCCTTTAGCTTCATAGAGCTCCTTTGCTTGAGGTTACATCCCTCCTGGAGTGGCTTGCACCCAGTTTCCAAGAGATGCAAGTATGTAAAGTTCTGGCTTTTGTGACCTGGGCACGATCTTGTGACCGGTAATACTTTCTTTGAAGCTCCTTGCCAGTTCAACTTTTTCCTCTGCCTGTTTCTGCTGTTTAATCTTTCCTTTTTAGTTTTTGGTCCCTAATAAACTCTATTCACCTAAACTGCATTTCAGTGTCTGCTTCTAGAAAACCCAATCTGTAACAGTAGTTTTGTATTATTTGGGAGTTCTTTTAGATACAAATAATGGAAAAACCATCTAAACATGTCTAAAAACATTATTGTCTGTCTAAAAACATTATTGTCTCATAAAACAAAAAGATTCTGAAACATGGCCATTACATAACAAATGACTCAATGCTATCATCATACCTATGAGCATCTTTCCATTCCCTTATGATAAGTTTTTGTTTTTATTTTTTATTTTTTTATTTTTTTTGCATGACTTGTTTGTAATCATTCTCCTCAACGTCTTGCCTTATCATCCTTGTAAGACAAGTGCTTGCGAACAATGTGCTGGCTCCTTATAAATGCAAGGCCTTCCCATCTCTGATCTCTGTCATCTAAGGGAAATGTCTCCCTCAAGCCACTCTTCTGCCTTCTCCATCTTCTTTCTCTCTCTTCCTCTCTTTAAACATCATGGATAATCTTTTCATAGAGTTTCAACAAGGAAAGTATATCCTGCAAAAATCCTTGAGACAAGGAAATGCTTATGGCTTGATTATTGCTCCAAGTTATAGGAGATGGGAAAATGCAAAGATCAAAACATGAAAGAATAAAAACTGATCCCAGCTTCCACCCCAGGGTTGCCAGAATTAGCAAATTATAGTTCAGGAAGCCTAGCTCTCTTTGAACTTCAGATAAACAATTAGCGCTTTTTTTTTTTTTTTTTAAGTATGAATTTGTCCCTAAGTTTGGAACAAATTTAACTGGGCATCATGCATTTTTTTCTAGCAACTTTAAGCCCCCCACTTCCCTATAAAAAACAGATGCCAGCTAGTATAGTTGTTAATGTTGGTGTAAAGCTTAAAAGAGAGGTTGCTATTATAAACATAGATTTCAGAGACTTCCAATTAGACTACAGCTGATCCTATGTAAAATGACATAAACTTCAAGGGAATAGAATGTACAAAGAGAAAAAAGGATTCTTTATATTCTTCTTAAAGTCTTTTATAAAGCTTGACATATATCAGTAGATCTTAATAAAATTTTCTGCTTAAATAATAGATTCTTTCTCCCCTGTTTTCATTATCTTTTTAGGAGATTATGTAATATAAACATATGTAGTAATTACTGTGACACCTTATGAAGTCTTAAGAGTGGAAGAGAGATTCATATTAGTATTATACTTTCATGATTATTCAGATTGTCCATGCATGTGACCTGGACATTATATTAATAAAAGATTCTCTCATAGATGAATGATTAGAATACTTATTTTGAGAAACCAATGTCTGTTTCTAAATGCTCTCAGACAGTGCATCTATCAGTAAAGCCTTAAATTTCAACTAATTTTAAAATGTACACAGTAGATATACTTTTTAGGTTTCTTTAATGATTAACTTAAATTTGTCATGCTGTTCAAATGGCACTTCTTGGGAAGATTCAGAGCTGTTGTCTAGCAATAAACATCAAGTACAATAGCAGACCAGATTCTAGAAAGTATGAATCTAATTTTATTGGTATGATATACTTGACAATATAGTCCATATAACTGGCTTTTCCCTTTGGGATAATCAAGACTATAGAGAGAACATGAGAACATACTACCTGGAGGCTGGGGAAGGACACCATCAAGCACAGTTTGAAACTGCAGCTGTGGAGACAGGGCCCAGGTGGCCGAGAGATAAGTGTTGAGTGTGACTGGCCTTGCATTCACCACTTCTAAGGGCCAAGAACATCACAGAGTTCCAGGTAGCACTGAAGAGAGCCTTGCCTTTGCTCAAGCTCCCTACACACATTCAGTGGCTCCCTCCAGAGCATTGTATTCAAATGCAGGGCTTTGGCTCATCAGTTATTTTAGAATCACATTAACTTGGCAACATTTCCAGAAAATAAGAAGACCGAGTGTCTAAATTGCCAGTGGAAATGGTTTTGAAATGAAGGAGGAGGAAGTTTCCTTGCGTTAGAAAGACTGTGCAATGACTTTGGTGGTGATTATTATTCCATCTGTTGATGTGATTATGGAAATTCTGGCTGAGACTGTGAAGTCTTGTGGACTCTGTCTTCCCTGTACTCCCCAAAGAAAGGAGATCTGCCAACTATGCAAAGTGCTGGAAAGGGATAAAAGCAAATCACTGACCTTGAATTACTGTTCAGGAGTTCTTCACGCTTTTGATATAGGTGAGTTTGTTTCTGTATATTTACACAGCCTTGCAAAGCTCTTCAGATGTTCTTAACTGAGATATTTTTTTATGCTGATCTCTGAACTCCACTGCATGGTACCCAGAAAGGCTGATGAAGCACAGAGGGGATGAAATGAAAAGCAGCAATAAGTTTAGTTTAAAAAAAAAGGGGGATATTGTATGCACATGGCCATGTAAGCAGCTAAGGAAAATGTGAGTGGACCAATGCTCATGCTACACAGCCCAAACCAAAAAATAATTCTTGTGAGGAGAAACAATTTTAAGGTATTAATAATTGGCACTTTCAGTTCTTATATATTTTGTTGTTGGCCATAAAGATGGACAGGGGGTGTAAAAAATTCTTCTAGTTAAAAAAAAAAAAAAAGTTTGACTTTGAGTCATTGATTCATTTTTAACAGAAAAGACCAAGACTGAGACTGTCCTCATAAACATCAGATTTCTCAGGGAGAGTAAAAAATGCCATGTCACGTGGAGTCTTCCAAGGTCTGGGGAACTCTTGGTGTCACAGGGATTCGGTCTGGTTTCTAAGCTGCTCCTACCTTAATGGTTTGGATTCCTTAAGGTATCCTTTTCCACCATCTGCTTGGCTCAGCTCAGTAAGAAGTTTTCTGTCTGAAAATAATAGAACAGGCAATTTCGTATGCCTCTTTAGGGTACCGACCAGGAGGTGCTTTCTAATTTTTGTGAGTCGACTTCTCCAGTGAGACATAAGACTTGACAGCATTGTTAGGAAAATGAGTCCTCCGTGCATCTGAATTTGTTGTTGCAATATCTTTAAATGTGAAGTGACTCATTTCAGCCTCTGAGAGACAGTCTTGGGTAGATTGATTCATGTTATCGTTCACCGAGGCTATTTATTACCTAGAAGTTTTGTTTTTCACTTTTAACTCATTATTCCTTCCACCACCCCAGGGAAGCACGCCTGAGGACAGAAAGCAGTCCCTGACAGTTGGAAGCAAACGGTGGATACCTAGTGTGCGTTGTTACAGATCCATCGGGGTCAGTTTAAGACGCCAAACAACCAGAGCTGAAGGTCTTCAGTGCCGTGCATCACCTCACTTCAGAATGGCAAGAAGGAAAGTTCCACCTCATCTCTTTTGCTCAAGCCATTTCTTTGGTCATACTACGAGAATTCTGATCCTAGTCCATGTTTGAAAAACTAGAATGGCCTCATTAATCCAGGGCTTAAATAAAGCCAGAGTAGGTTTAGAGAAGTTAGTTTGGTGGCAAGTAAACCTGTTATTTTAAATCAAAGTTGAAAGTATGAATGAAACTGGTAGCATTATTATTAACACTTTTTAATGCTAGATGTGTGTTTTACAGGGAATATCACTGTGATTTGGAAATATGGACAGTGTTGTCAGACCCTTAATGAATTTAGGAAATGCTGTTGGCTAATTGCTCATAAACCAGTCTTTAAAACTGTTTCCTCTTTCTTAAGTATTTGCTTCTAAATATTCTAGAATGACATCTGTTGGGCCTGGGAGAGAAATGAGTCAACGGACTGTCTCATGGAGCCACAAAACCAATGAAGCAAGGGTACTTAACTTCTTTGGATAGTCACAGTTTCTTCAGAATTCTTTTTCCCTCTTTTTATTTATGAGTCCTAAGGTTCCTTATATCTCTTTCCCAAATATTGATAGAGAACCAGAGCAAAGCTGATCTTATAAGTAGTTGTTGTTGTTTAATCATTCAATCGTGTCCAACTCTTTGAGGCCCCGTGTACTGTAACCCGCCAGGCATGGAATTCTCCAGGCAATAATACTGGAGTGGGTTGCCATTCCCTTCCTCCAGGGATCTTCCTGACTCAGGGATTGAACATATCTCCTGCCTTGGCAGGTGGATTCTTTACCACTGAGCCAGCAAGGAAGCCCTCTTACAAGTGGTACAGTTTATATTATTTGAAGATGTTCTTTTTATCATCCAGATGACTATTAAGGGTCACTATTATAGTCACTGTGAAAATAGCCTTAAAAAACAAATATCCCTGATAAAAGAAATATATAATAAACAAATAAATAAAGTTTGTATTCTGTAGGAGATAATTGCTGCTGTGGTAGAAATAATGAAAGTAATTGGGGAGTCCTGAGAGTAAAGGAGGAAACTTCAGTTTTAAGTAAGGTGGTCAGGAAAATCTTTACTGATAAAGTGACCAAAACTCATAATGGTGGTGGTTTAGTCATTAAGTTGTGTCTGACTCTTTGCGACTACATGGAGTATACAGTCCATGGAATTCTCCAGGCCAGAATACCCACTCCAGCATTCTTGCCTGGAGAATCCCAGGGACAGGGGAGCCTGGTGACCTGCCGTCTATGGGGTCGCACAGAGTCGGACACGACTGAAGTGACTTAGCAGCAGCAGCCTTTCCCTTCTCCAGGGGATCTTCCCCACCCAGGGATCAAACCCAGGTCTCCCACATTGCGGGCAGATTCTTTACCAGCTGGGCCCTAAGGGAAGCTTTTAGGATACTATAGACCAGCTGGGCTTTACTCTCAGAGAGATGCATAGTCATTGTTATCGTTTGGCTTAAATTCTAACAGTATCATTCAGCTGCTGTGTTGAAAAGAGAATACAAAGGGGCAATGGTGGGAACAGGAGACCAATAAACAATCTACTATGATAAGAAAACTGGCAAACAATGACTGTCACTAGGGCCAGGCTGTTTGATGCCCATGCTGATGGAATTTACAGCGTGACTAGATGTAAGACAGGAGAGAAAGAAAGGAGTCAAGACTCCCAACAGTTTGGTCTGAGCAATTGGAAACGTAAGAGTTTCCATTTACTGAGATGAGGAAGCGTGAAGACTCTTCAAGTCCTTGATATTTGTTCTTGAGTCTTTTCCCTTGGTCTGTTACAGTTCAGGCAGAGAGGCACTTCATTTCGCTTCCTCTTTCCATTTCCCAACCTTGTGAAGTTCTGAAAAATGTAAATCCTCTGGCATTCACCTTGTAACTAAGAACACGGACAACCCAATAACTTTTATGTTTTATCAACACAATTATTTTTCAACATTTTACAAAGAGAATAAAAGCACGTGTGTCTGTGTGAGTCCATTTTGTGGTGGTTGTTTAAACATGTTACAGTCTTGAAAGCGAGATTGTCAGATTCATCCCTTAGAATTTCACTTTGCCCCAGGCAGAAGGCACTTCGAAAGCTTGAGTCACTTGCATGGATGACTTTTAACTACGCTATTGTTTCCATCCTGGACACTTGTTTATTTTAGGCCTCGTGCGTGACAGATGAGCTCACCCCGATCTTAAAATTCAGAATTTAAGGTTGTGTCAGACTATAATTTTATGCTAACTTTGTTTATTCCCCTCTTCAATTACTAAAGTTACCACCCTAGGCTCTGGAAAATAACCGGAGACAATGTTTGTTTGGTGGCAAATTAGAAGCTGACGTTCCAGCTCTCCCTGAGTGTGACTATGTGTATGCAATTTAATTATATTGAAATGAACATCATGGTCTCTAAATGAACTTTCCTTTATTCTAAGACTGACTTCATGTTTGGGAAAAGCAAGGGAAAGTGGTAAATGTTTTCTAGAGTGGAAAACTTCAAACCCGAGCTACAGAGCAAGAATGCACATCTGTGTATTTATACAGAGCATCATGATTTCTCCTGTCCTCCCCTGAGATCTGAAGGCAGAGAAGTGAGGACTTGAGTCATCCTCAGTTGAGTGGATGGTCTCAGACCTCTATCTTTGGGCAAAGCTGTAAATCATGATTATGACTGACTGGGAAAACATTTTAAATGTAGAATAAGCTAACAGAGGACCCAGAACATCTACTTTATGAACACTTTTATTTTCTGCATTTGTAAATCTATAGTTCTTTCTAAACAGAACAAAGTGGTCAATTTTCAGAGGGGCTGTACCGGCACAATGGTACCAAGTGCTTAGTTTGGGAACAAAGTCATTAAAAATAACTGTGTACAAAGAAGTCAGTCATAAATAATGAGCCACAGAGGAGCCAAAGAAATCCAAAGGCAGTCAATGATTTACTTCAGTGTATCTGAAAGTCGGCTGCAGGCTCCTGGCCCTGCATATGGGGATCCCCAAGGAGCTCCTTCCATTCATTGCCTCTTTCTTTCTTCTCTCCTCTTTTCCTCCCCTCTCACCCCACGTTCCTGTCCCTGAAAGATGATGGCTTGCTTTCCTTCAGGCAATTAGTAAGAGAAAGAGAGAAAGAAAAGAAATATTAAAAAGTTCCTAAGGTCACTTTACCTTTCCACTAGGCTTCAAATTGTGATATAGCCTTTCTGTAATTTCTTTTCTTCCATCAATACTGTTTTTAAAATGCAGTTTTCCTTAGAACAATGTTTTAAAGAAAAAGAGGAAAATTGACATTGCTTGGAAACTGAAATATAAAGACCGTTTAAGACCTCCATGATCTTCCTTGCTTTTTACCTTATCTTTTTCCTCTTTCTTGAATTTTGTTCCTTCTAAATACTTGTGGCTTCCTCTTTGACTCTTCCTCTCCTGGCAGACATCAATATGACAGGAAATTCTGTGTCTCATTCATGTGTCATTCATGTCTAAAGAGTGACCTCTTCTTGACCCCTGCACAAGCCTGGACTTTTCAAACTTCCAAGACTTAGCTTACCCAGGTCTCTCTATGGCTCACAGTCTTCTCATCTGTGAAGACTTTCCTGACTCTCTGTCCTTCCCAAATAGAATTAGCCACTCCCTTCCTTGGGTCTCAATTGTATGTTATCAAGGCAAATATGATATTTAGTTGCTTAAAAAGCACAACTGCTCTTCTCTTGCTAAATGAAGGCCAAGAATGTATTTACTTTCTTTCCTGTGTGTTCCTGTGTCTATCACATAAATAGGTTCTTAAATGATCAATGGGTATTTATTATGCCAAGCACCATCAATTGATTTCTTACAGAGTGTCATTTAATCTTTATAGCACTTTTGTGATTATAAATATAATGTTTGTTCCCTTTTCCTGTTTTTGATGTTTTGTGACTAAGAAAAATGAAGCCCAGAGGATGTAACTGGTGGGAAGTCACAGGTCTATTTACTGGTAGTAACAGTATTCAGCTGCCATATTCCCTCTTTCTGTAGTTCTTTAATTTGAGTGTACATTAGAATCACCAAGAGGTCTTGCTAAAATAGATTGCTGGCCCATATCCTTAGAGTTTCTGATATCTGGTCTGGGTTGGGGCCAGATAATTAGTATTTCTAACAAGTTACCAGGTAAAGTTGCTGCTGCTGATTCTGGGCCCTACTTTATGGACCCAGTGCCTTGCATCATCTGCTCATCCTAATCTGTGAGCAGCTGTACTCAGAACAGCTGAGTACAACCATGGAACAGTCCATGGCTGAAACTTAGCAAGGAGTCTAAGACATTATCTGTATATCAAGGATGTCAGTAAACTGAATAGTTCTAACAGTCCATCTATCTATCTTTCTAATTGTCTGTCTGTCTGTCTATCTGCCTACCTACCTAAATTTTTAAATGCAGATAGATGCTGTTCTATCTAATTGCTTGTTGTTGTTGTAGTTGTTTAGTCGCCAAATCATGTCCGACTCTTTGTGAGCTCATGGATTGCAGCATGCCAGGCTCCTCTGTCCTCAACTATCTCCCAGACTCTGCTCAAATTCATGTCCATTGAGTCATTAGTACTGTTTAACCCCATCTCATTCTCTGCTGCATCCTCCTTCTTTGGCCTTCAATCTTTCCCAGAATCAGGGTCTTTTCCAATGAGTCAGTTCTTCGCATCAGGAGCTTCAGTTTCAGCCTCAGTCCTTCCAATGAATATTCAGGATTGATTTCCTTTAGGATTGACTGATTTGATCTCCTTGTTGTCCAAGGGACTCTCACAAGTCTTCCCCAGCATCACAGTTCAAAGGTATCAATACTTTGGCACTCAACCTTCTTTGGTTCAACTCTCACATCTGTACATGACTACTAAAAAAACCATAGGCTTGACTATACAGATCTTTATCAGCAAAGTGATGTCTCTGCTGTTTAATTCACTGTCTAGGTTTTTCATAGCTTTCCTTCCAAGGAGCAAGTGCCTTTTAATTTTAAGGCTGAAGTTACCATCTGTGGTGATTTTGGAACCCACTGACAGTGCTTCCACTTTCCCTCTTCTATTTTCCATGAAATTACAGAACTGGATGCCATGATCTTAATTTTTTGAATGTTGAATTTCACACCAGCTTTTTCACTCTCCTGTTTCCGCCTCCTCAAAAGGCTCTTTAGTTCCTCTTCAATTTCTGCCATTAGAGTAGTATTATCTGCATACCTGAGGTTATTGGTATTTCTCCTAGCAGTCTTGATTTCAGCTTGTGATTCATACAGCCCTGCATTTTGCATGATGTACTCTGTATACAAGTTAAATAAGCATAGTGACAATGTAAAGCCTTTTCGTACTCCTTTCCCAATTTGAACCAGTAAGTTTTTCCATACAAGGTTCTAACTGTTGCTTCTTGAACCACATACAGTTTTCTCAGGAGACAGGTAAGACGGTCTGGTATTTCCATCTCTTTAAGAATTTTCCAGTTTGTTGAGATCCACATAGTCAAAGGCTTTCAAGTAGTCAATGAAGCTGAAATTGAGGTTTTTCTGAAACTCTCTTGCTTTCTCCATGATCCAATGAATGTCAGCAATTTGATCTCTGGTTCCTCTTCCTCTTTGAAACCCAGCTTGTACCTCTGGAAGTTCTCGGTTCATGTACTGCTGAAGTCTAGCTTGAAATGGTTTTGAGTATTACCTTGCAAGCATATGAAATGAGCACAACTGTATAGTAATTTGAGCATTCTTTGGCATTGCCCTTTTTTGGGATTGGAATGAAAACTGACTTTTTCTAGTCCTATGGCCACTGCTGAGTCTTCCAAATTTGCTGACATGTTGAGTGCAGCACTTTAACAGCATCATCTTTTAGGATTTTAAATAGTTTGGTTGGAATTCTGTTAACCTTCACTACCTTTGTTCATAGTAATGCTTCTTAACACCCACTTGACTTCACATTCCAGGATGTCTGGCCCTGGGTGAGTGACTACACCAGGAAGGTTACCTGGGTTCAATAATCTACAAACTTACTGAAGTTGTCACCTTATTGGTGGGAGATTGTTATCATTATATATTGTTTTCTTCCATGCATATTGGAAACATAATTGCTTTATGTGAAGAGAAAACATTTTTAACATGTTAGAGGGAGGTTATCATAAGGTTACAATAATTGGGTAAATAACTGGGTCAAATTTGTTGGATAACTATGTGGCCACTAAAAAAAGATGTGCTCAGATGTATTTATGGTCAGGAAAAGATGGTAAAGATCAAATGTGGAGTGAACATAGTAGGCTAACAAAGATATCATTTAAAAATCTTTGCATATTTTCATAGAATCTGTATGCAAAAAAATAATAAATAAAACATGAACAGTATGTTTGTCTGATAGCTTAATAGATGATTTCTTCCTCCTTTTCCTCCTCCTCCTCCATCTTTTTCTCCTTTCTTTGCTCTTCCTCTTTTAGGTCTGTACCTTCTTAATTAACATGTTATTAATTTCCACAGTAAATACTATTTATTTATAAATAAATAATTTTCTATAATAACTATTCCTCATGTAATAGATATCTTCTCCAACAGAGGAGAAGCACCCTTCCAAAATACATTCTGTGTGGAGACTGTGACTTCTCAGTCTGGAAAGCTTTAGAAATCCCCTGGTTTTGGGAATTCTGTGCAGTACAGCTCTCCCGCCACCTACTTCTGGCTCTGTCTCCTTGAGGCCATCAGCACAGACAACCCAAGTTCAGAAAAGCACAGCATTATCCTGTCATAATTCTGTATAAGGCAAGTCTGAAATCATTGCCCCTTTCTTTGTCCCAAAGAAGAACCCAGTCAACTTACTTCTTTTTGCAACAGCAAGCCTGTTGACTTAAAGAATAAGCGTCTTGGTTCAATGATTAGCATAAGTGGATTCTCTCACATTAAACAGAATAATAAAAGGGGAGATATTTATGTTTCTGAGATTCAGATACTAAAAAGAATTGCTAATACTTATGAAAAACGTTCTAAGCCCTGTGTTGCAAAGAGTCAGACACTACTAAGTGACTAACACTTGGACACTTGGACATTAAAAAAATGTATGCCATGACTTCATTGATGATATCACAATTCACCTAGCTTCTCAAACATGGAAATAATGTTCCCTGAGGAGTACCTTGAAACTGCTCTTTTTTCTGCCTAGAAAGTTCTTTTCCCTGGTGTTTGCATGACTTGTTTTCTCAATTCATTCAGCTTTCTGCTCAAATAAAACAGTGGAGCAGCTTTCTCTGACCTCTGCATCTAAAGCAGCATCTTGTCATTCCCTATCCCCTCAGCTCATATAAGAGGTGCCCAATAAATACATTTAAATATATGAATGAATTTTATCCTCATCACAACCCTATGAGTTAAGTATGGACATGATCTCTGTTTTCAAGGCTTTGAGAGAATTGACTAAATTGCCCATTTGAACCAAGTCGTCTGACATCCTAGTGTACATTCTTGTTGTTGTTCAGGCATTAAATCGTGTCTGACTTTTTGTGACCCAAGTGACCGCAGAATGCCAGGTTCCTCTGTCACCCACTATCTCCTGGCATGTGTGAATGCTAAGTGGCTTCAGTGGTGTCCAACTCTTTGCAACACTATGGACTGTATCTGGTCAGGCTCCTCTGTCCATGGGGCTTCTCCAGGCAAGAATACTGGAGTTGGTTGCCATGCCCTCCTCCAGGGGATCTTCTCAACCCAGGGATTGAACCTGTGTTACTTATGTCTCCCACATTGGCAAGCCAGTTCTTTACCATGAGTGCCACCTAGGAAGCCTTACTATCTCCTGGAGTTTGTTCAAAGTCATATCCATTGAGTCGATGATGCTATCTAACCGTCTCATCCTCAGTCTCCCCCTTCTCCTCTTACCCTCAATCTTTCCCAGCATCAGGGTCTCTTCCAATGAGTTGGCTCTTTAGCATCAGGT
The DNA here is from genome assembly GCA_935064755.1 of Tragelaphus eurycerus. Classification (NCBI taxonomy): domain Eukaryota; kingdom Metazoa; phylum Chordata; class Mammalia; order Artiodactyla; family Bovidae; genus Tragelaphus; species Tragelaphus eurycerus. The sequence continues at coordinate 65,620,529 of CAKXYN010000004.1, read as the reverse complement.
GGCCAAAGTATTGTAGCTTCAGCATCAACATCAGTCCTTCCGAAGAGTATTCAGGCTTGATTTCCTTTACAATTGACTGGTTTAATCTCCTTAATCACCCCATATTGGAATGTTCTTTTATTGACCGGATGAAGTCTATTGTCTTAATGTTAAAAGCAGATTCTTGAAAGAGCAGAGATGAATAGATAGTAAAATATCGCTGATATTGAAATGTCCAAACACAAGACAAATTACCAGGGGTATGAGTATGAAAAATGATGTGTACTTCTAAGCTATCAGCAAGCAATTGAAGATACCTTCTTTTATGAGAGGGTCAGGATGGTTTTATTTTGAGATCCGTACTTACTGATAAAATTGATTGCAGTATATGCAGGGAGAAATATTTCATTCTCCTCTATCTCTGACAGAAAGTGAAAAGAGGAAACACTGAAAATAGGAAAATATGTGTGGTATCTATAGAATAGCAGATACGTAACTAGCTGAGCAGCTGAAGAATTAAATCAGAGGTATATTTTGGCACTTTTTACAGGCGCTACTCACTTCCCTTAGATTCTTTTTCTTTTTTATCGTGTAAACCTTGGATTCTAGAGACCCTTTTCTGTCCCTGTGCCTGACAGTTACAGATTGTCACTAATATGGCTTTTTCTGATTACAGCAGGAAATCAGATGGAAACTCAGAGAACCAAAGAGCAGGGAATCTGGGAATCCAGTGTAAGACTGAGCTAGCTGCCCCTGCAGAAGCTCTGAACCTGGTCTGAACCCATAACATTAGGGACTTAACCTGCCAATGTGATTATTTCTTGGCTGTAAAACCTACACCTCTGGATAATAAATCAGTTACATGGGAGGCCTGAAATTCTTATGCCCTTTCCTTCAGGACACTCGGGTCCACTCTCTTTGTCCTTGCCAGGGGTAGACATCTGCCATGAGGAATTGCCCTTTGGTCTGTTCTCTATGGTCTTATAGAATCTTATTTCTATTCTTGTAGAGATTGTCTCTTAAGATAACATCGGACATCTTCAGATTTATCAGAAGGTTTTAGAAGGAGATGGGTAGCCTATAAGTGAAGCTTTGAAAAATTACATCTCAAAGTCTGCAGAGTAACTATCACTGTGCTTTGGGTGGATGACAGTTTTGGGGGGCCTAAGGTTTCCCTCTAATTGCCACTCATTACACTGGACCAACACCTCTGTCCCAAGCTCCAGCAAGACCTATAATGCTGTCGGCAATCTGGGACCACCCACTTTGCATATCCCAGTGTAATTTAAATAAGACCAGGAGAAGGTCATTCGTTGAATTACATGCTGGTGTCTGACCACAACGGAGGCACGAGTATTAAAAGATTTTTTTAATTCTCATGGTCAGATTTCCTTTTCAAATTCTTTTCTTCATAAAGAGAAAAAGAAAAAAAATACTAAAACAAAGAAAAACAGCTCATGATATTCTATTACATCTTCATAGGTATGGGAAATAAGCCATGGAGACCCAAGATACCGTTGTGGGAATTATAGAATCAATTGAAATAAAAGAAAATAACACACAAGTATTTTAAAATATAATTTATTAAGACTTTTCTGAAATAAAATACTATTTCAACATATATATTTAAGAAGGATTCAAGGGAATTGTTCCCATCTGTTCTTGAGGAATCTATCTGTGAGTAAGATTTAACCAACAAAGAAATGATTGGAAAAGCCACAGCAAAGAAGTTGGTGGTGATTACTGAATCTATTTATCTATAAAAACAAATACTGAGGCAACTGTTAAGATTATGAGATTGAGTAAAAGTGTAAATACTATAATCTGCTGTAATTAGAAAATTAGCTGAAGTTAGATGAGTAAATGTTCTCATCTCATCTTTAACAAATAGTGAAGATACTGAGTACATTTAACAGTACCAAGGTGTAATAGATATATCTGTGTACCACTATTGGATTCTTAAGGAACATATGAAGTATTTTTAAAGTTGTGAAAAGAAAAAGAAAACTCTAAAATACTAAAACAGTAAAACAGACTCCAATATAAAACATCTTAATTAAAAGTATAAAAATAAAGTAGAATTTTTTAAAAATCCAAATAAATAAAATACTAAAATGGAATAAAATCAGTCATATCAGTAAATGTAATTAGACTAAACACACAGTAGCACAAAAAAAAACTGTTTAGATTTCAAAGCAAAATGCTATGCTAAAACAAAAGGGGGAAGTTATGCAGGGCAAATATTAACAGAGAACAGTGTGCCCCACCCACTATGAGACAAGATTTCCCTATGAAAGAAATAGAGAAATATGTGAAAGAATTTCCTTCTTGTCTACCTCTCCTAAGAGCATTATACCCAGATCATTTCACCAGAGAATTCTAACAAATTGTAATAATGAATCTATTCTAGTGCATTACAAAAGAATGGAAGACCTTAAAAACAGACACACACATTTGTTTACATTTGCAAAATACATTTCTGTAACGCTATCCAGGAAACACTAACACGGAAGGGCAGAACTGCAGAGCAGAAGGAGACAAGTGTTGGGGTTGAGAGATCTCTTCATTGTACATCCTTTACTACCAATAGGAAAAATAAATACAATTGGATAAAAATAACGTGGTCCATGGTAGTAGAGGGAGAAGGCGATGGCACCCCACTCCAGTACTCTTGCCTGGAAAATCCCATGGACGGAGGAGCCTGGTGGGCTGCAGTCCATAGGGTCGCTAAGAGTCGGACAAGACTCAGGGACTTCACTTTTACTTTTCACTTTCCTGCATTGGAGAAGGAAATGGCAACCGACTCCAGTGTTCTTGCCTGGAGAATCCCAGGGACGGGGGAGCTTGGTGGGCTGCCGTCTATGGGGTCGCACAGAGTTGGACACGACTGAAGCGACATAGCAGCAGCAGCAGCATGGTAGTAGATATGCTCATTTTGTCAAAGATGACAAAAAATAGATAAAAACTAGATAAAACTAGATAAAAACTAAAAGCTGCTGCTGCTAAGTCGCTTCAGTCGTGTCCGACTCTGTGCGACCCCATAGACGGAAGCTCACCAGGCTCCCCCGTCCCTGGGATTCTCCAGGCAAGGACACTGGAGTGGGTTGCCATTTCCTTCTCCAATGCATGCAAGTGAAAAGTCAAAGTGAAGTCGCTCAGTCGTGTCCGACTCTTAGCGACCCCACGGACTGGAGCCTACCAGGCTCCTCCATCCATGGGATTTTCCAGGCAAAAGTACTGGGGTGGGGTGCCATTGCCTTCCCCGAAAAACTAAACTAAAAGAGGTCGTATCTTTTTTCAAATCTCAAAAGACCTGCTGCAGTCCGGGCTTAACCAGCAGGACCAGTCTTGACAAGGAAGTGAGGAAGAGGAGATGGTGGTCTAAATGGATCAATTCTCTGAGTGCTATCCAGGCACCAACAGGTAGAGACAGCCTCACTGATGGCTTTACACAAAGCATCCAGACTGTCAGGGCCAAATATGCCTGGCAAAGCCCCTGGTAATCAACAATGCACCCAGAGTTGACACCATCCAAGTGAGGAGTGAATTTATCATGAAGCTAATGGAGTTTCCCTTTTAGGGACTCACCTTTATCCAGAGTATACTTGGGGACCATTCATATGAACCATTTCTGGAAAATTAGCTAAAGTAAATCTTAAAGAGACCTGAGTCTAATGATTCTGCAACATTTTATGATGTGTTTCCTCACTCAAAAGAAATATTTACCTCTGCACCTAATTATGTATTTAAAACTTATGATTTTTGTATTAAAAAGGACTCTTACATTATGGAAGATTTAATCCCCACACAAACCTTGCCCCTGTGTATAGGCCTGCCCTTGACTGATGACAGAGACCTAGTTTAGGGATCCTCTTTCCTACTACTTTCTTAGCCAAGAGTAACAAAAGGATCACTGAGTTCATAGAGAATGTCAAGGTGCAGTGGAGGACAATGTGAGTCCATATGCTGTGGGCTCAGTGATTTCCTGTCCTTGGACAGTGAGAGGCTTATCTGTACACTGATGGCTTTGGGGATGACCACCCTATGGCCCCCATGAGGACTCTCCAGACCTCTAGGATGAATTTATGACCCATTAGCAAGCAGCTAGGACAGTAAGGACCCATAGGAATTTTTGACATATCAAATTGGGCTTCCTACTGAATTGAGCAGGTGGGAGCATTGAGTCTGGGCACTCTGTTATATCAATTGAAGAATGAAATGGAGCCCTGGACTGGTGGGAGTTGGCCATCCTAGTTATACTGAGTTCTGAAATTCCATTAAGCATGCTAAATTGAGTCAAGGTGCCCCCATGATACCTTTCGGCTTACTAAACATATGGAAGGGAAAGTGGATTTAATGGGATTCCAAACATCCCAGAAACCACTTTTTTATACCAATTTCCTGGCTTTTAAAAAAATCTCATACTGTTTCTCTTTCTTTAAATCCATAATGTTTTTCCAACCAGGACAAAGAGTTGCTCTTCTGTAATGATTATTCCAGTCCTCGACTACCTTTCAGGCCTAAGGATACAAAAATGTGAACTACCTACCTAGTCTCATTTTACAGTGTTATATAATAGCAGAAAGGGTCCTGAAAATATCACTATTTCAAAGAAAAATTAATTGAATGAAGAAAGAAAACCATGCACAATTTAAGTTCGATCACTGTTTTATGACAGTGAGTTCAAGTAGCAGTATAATCATGGCAAACCTTTCTCTTATTGATCAGTTAATTATAAGAAGAATGTGTATCATTTCTTCCTATACTTAATCTTCAAACAGGAAATATTTTAAAATAATAGAAAGCTTTAGCAAGATAAATATTTAGTAGGTTATTCTCACTGACTCATGGCAGGATGGCAGGTAAGAGAAATAGAAAGGGCAATGCCAATTTTTTTTTTTTCTGATTTTTGAGGAATTTGTGAGAAAGCATCATTTTCTCCAAGCTTCTCCACTTTCAACCCCTGGCTGCCACCTCACGACTGGAGAACTGATAATTTTACCAGGCGCTGAGTGTCAGAGGAGGCGGCCAATGCCTTCTCTGGCCACGCAGGCAGGGTAACTCTCAGGTTGCTGTGCTGCGCTTAGTTGCTCAATTGTGTCCAACTCTTTGCGACCCCATGGACTGTAACAGGCCAGGCTCCTCTGTCCATGGGATTCTCCAGGGACGAATACTTAAGTGGGTTGCCATGCCCTCCTCCAGGAGATCTTCTCAACTGAGGAATCAAACCCATGTCTCCCACGTTTCAGGCAGATTCTTTACCATCTTAGCCACCAAGGAAGCCTAAGAATACTGGAATGGGTAATCTATCCCTTCCTCATGAAATTAAAAGACGCTTACTCCTTGGAAGGAAAGTTATGACCAACCTAGATAACATATTCAAAAGCAGAGACATCACTTTGCCAACAAAGGTTCGTCTAGTCAAGGCTATGGTCTTTCCTGTGGTCATGTATGGATGTGAGAGCTGGACTGTGAAGAAGGCTGAGCACCAAAGAATTGATGCTTTTGAACTGTGGTGTTGGAGAAGACTCTTGAGAATCCCTTGGACTGCAAGGAGATCCAACCGGTCCATTCTGAAGGAGATCAGCCCTGGGACTTCTTTGGAAGGAATGATGCTAAAGCTGAAACTCCAGTATTTTGGCCACCTCATGCGAAGAGTTGACTCATTGGAGAAGACTCTGATGCTGGGAGGGATTGGGGGCAGGAGGAGAAGGGGACGACAGAGGAAGAGATGGCTGGATGGTATCACTGACTTGATGAATGTGAGTCTGAGTGACCTCCGAGAGCTGGTGATGGATAGGGAGGCCTGGTGTGCTGCAGTTCATGGAGTCGCAAAGAGTCAGACACGACTGAGCGACTGATCTGATCTGATCCCTTCCTCAGAGGATCTTCCTGACCCAGGAATTGAACCAGGGTCTCCTGCTTTGCAAGTGGATTATTCACCCGCTGAGCTACCAGGGAAGCCCAGCTCTCAGGCTACGTGACATGAAGCACAGGCCTCCCTGCCCTGTCACTCCTTTCCCCAATTATTTGGAGAGAAAATAGCACTACAGGTGGATTCACCAGGTCTCTCCCCTGCATACACATCTTGAAAAACTTAGGAAGGGGCTTCAACAATATGTCACCTGGTTATATGTTGTTTGCCAGACTTGAATAAATTTCCAGATTTCTCAATAAATTCCCAAACAATCCTACTCATTTACATAGAATTACTAAGTTGTGACTCTGAAGGAAACTTTTCTTAACTATCAATAATTAAAAGTTGATAAATGTTAAATGCACAACTAATTTATCTGTCAATTTTTTTATAGAAAATAGCATTATGAAAACTTTGTCATAGAGAGAGGCATTCAAAGATTTTTGCAGATAAGTGTAGGGAAAATGTTATAGAAATGTTTTCACTTGTTAACCATTAAGAATTATGTTAATTTTCTAGAGTTTTGTGATGTGTATGGTATTGCACAGCTTTTAAAGCATATAATTTGTTATAAATTCTTTTCTCATTTTAACGTCTATTTCCATATCAAAATTTGTAGCTATAACAGTGTTCCTTTTCTTACAGAAAGTGAAAGTCCCTCAGTTGTGTCCAACTCCTTGTGACCCCATGGACTGTAGCCCACCAGGCTTCTCTGTCCATGGGATTCTCCAGGCAAGAATTCTGGAGTGGGTAGCCATTCCCTTCTCCAGGAGATCTTCCTGACCCAGGCATCAAACCCAGTCTTTTGCAGTACAGTCGGATTCTTTAGTGTCTGATCCACCAGGGAAGCTACTTCCCGAGTTAAATATTCTTTACATACCGCAAAACCGGGATCCACTCCATCAGGGGGGTTTGTGGCTGTTTGGACGGTGATTGGGAGTTCTTGCTCCTTGGCCAGCCTTGGTTCAAATCTTGCCCTCAAGGCTTTCTAACTATATGACTTTGACATTATCCCTTTAATTCTCTAAGTCTTGCTGGTTAAGTTAAAATAATATTAGTGTCTATCTCACTGGGTCAGTAAGAGAGCATTACACATGACACAATGCATATGAACGCCATTGATAGTTCCCAGTACTTCTGTGAATGCTTGAATAGACATCAGCCTTTCTTAAACATATAAAGCCCAAATAGAGCTCTTCTTTGATTCCTCAAACTGACCTCTCTCTTTGCCTTGCCCACCTAGTATTAACAATCATCCAATTTTCAGACCAAATACTGATGAGCTTCATGCTGTACGTGTAGTTCCATTCAGTTCAGTTCAGTTCAGTCGCCCAGTCATGTCTGACTCTTTGCAACCCCATGAATCGCAGTACACCAGGCCTCCCTGTCCATCACCAACTCCCAGAGGTCACTCAGACTCACATCCATCGAGTCGGTGATGCCATCCAGCCATCTCATCCTCTGTTGTTCCCTTCTCCTCCTGCCCCCAATCCCTCCCAGCATCAGAGTCTTCTCCAATGAGTCAACTCTTAGCATGAGGTGACCAAAGTACTAGAGCTTCAGCTTCAGCTGAAGACCTACAAGACCTTTTAGAACTAACACCCAAAAAAGATGTCCTTTTCATTATAGGGGACTGGAATGCAAAAGTAGGAAGTCAAGAAACACCTGGAGTAACAGGCAAATTTGGCCTTGGAATACGGAATGAAGCAGGACAAAGACTAGTAGAGTTTTGCCAAGAAAATGCACTGGTCATAACAAACACCCTCTTCCAACAACACAAGAGAAGACTCTATACATGGACATCACCAGATGGTCAACACCGAAATCAGATCGATTATATTCTTTGAAGCCAAAGATGGAGAAGCTCTATACAGTCAGCAAAAACAAGGCCAGGAGCTGACTGTGGCTCAGACCATGAACTCCTTATTGCCAAATTCAGACTTAAATTGAAGAAAGTAGGGAAAACCACTAGACCATTCAGGTATGACCTAAATCAAATCCCTTATGATTATACAGTGGACGTGAGAAATAGATTTAAGGGCCTAGATCTGATAGATAGAGTGCCTGATGAACTATGGAATGAGGTTCGTGACATTGTACAGGAGACAGGGATCAAGACCATCTCCATGAAAAAGAAATGCAAAAAAGCAAAATGGCTGTCTGGGGAGGCCTTGCAAATAGCTGTGAAAAGAAGAGAAGTGAAAAGCAAAGGAGAAAAGGAAAGATATAAACATCTGAATGCAGAGTTCCAAAGAATAGCAAGAAGAGAAAAGAAAGCCTTCTTCAGAGACCAAGCAAAGAAATAGAGGAAAACAACAGAATGGGAAAGACTAGGGAATCTCTTAAAGAAAATCAGAGATACTGAAGGAACATTTCATGCAAAGATGGGTTCGATAAAGGACAAAAATAATATGGACCTAACAGAAGCAGAATATAGAGGTGGCAAGAATACACAGAAGAACTGTACAAAAAAGATCTTCATGACCCAGATAATCATGATGGTGTGATCACTGACCTAGAGCCAGACATCCTAGAATGTGAAGTCAAGTGGGCCTTAAAAAGCATCACTACGAACAAAGCTAGTGGAGGTGATGGAAGGCCAGTTGAGCTATTCCAAATCCTGAAAGATGATGCTGTGAAAGTGCTGCACTCAATATGCCAGCAAATTTGGAAAACTCAGCAGTGGCCATAGGATTGGAAAAGGTCAATTTTCATCCCAATCTCAAAGAAAGGCAATGCCAAAGAATGCTCAAACTACTACACAATTGCACTCATCTCACACGCTAGTAAAGTAATGCTCAAAATTCTCCAAGCCAGGCTTCAGCAGTATGTGAACCGTGAACTTCCAGATGTTCAAGCTGGTTTTAGAAAAGGCAGAGGAACCAGAGATCAAATTGCCAACATCCACTGGATCATGAAAAAGCAAGAGAGTTCCAGAAAAACATCTATTTCTGCTTTATTGACTATGCCAAAGACTTTGACTGTGTAGATCACAATAAACTGTGGAAAATTCTGAAAGAGATGGGAATACCAGACCACCTGACCTGCCTCTTGAGAAATTTGTTTGCAGGTCAGGAAGCAACAGTTAGAACTGGTCATGGAACAACTGACTGGTTCCAAATAGGAAAAGGAGTACGTCAAGGCTGTATATTGTCACCATGTTTATTTAACTTATATGCAGAGTACATCATGAGAAATGCTGGACTGGAGGAAACACAAGCTGGAATCAAGATTGCTGGGAGAAATATCAATAACCTCAGATATGCAGATGACACCACCCTTATGGCAGAAAATGAAGAGGAACTTAAAAGCCTCTGGATGAAAGTGAAAGTGGAGAGCAAAAAGGTTTGCTTAAAGCTCAACATTCAGAAAACAAAGATCATGGCATCTGGTCCCATCACTGCATGGGAAATAGATGGGGAAACAGTGGAAACAGTGTCAGACTTTATTTTTCTGGGCTCCAAAAATCACTGCAGATGGTGACTGCAGCCATGAAATTAAAAGACGCTTACTCCTTGGAAGGAAAGTTATGACCAACCTAGATAACATATTCAAAAGCAGAGACATCACTTTGCCAACAAAGGTTCGCCTAGTCAAGGCTATGGTCTTTCCTGTGGTCATGTATGGATGTGAGAGCTGGACTGTGAAGAAGGCTGAGCACCAAAGAATTGATGCTTTTGAACTGTGGTGTTGGAGAAGACTCTTGAGAGTCCCTTGGACTGCAAGGAGATCCAACCAGTCCATTCTGAAGGAGATCAGACCTGGGATTTCTTTGGAAGGAATGATGCTGAAGCTGAAACTCCAGTATTTTGGCCACCTCATGCAAAGAGTTGACTCATTGGAGAAGACTCTGATGCTGGGAGGGATTGGGGGCAGGAGGAGAAGGGGACGACAGAGGATGAGATGGCTGGATGGCATCACTGACTCGATGGATGTGAGTCTGAGTGAACTCCGGGAGTTGGTGATGGATAGGGAGGCCTGGCGTGCTGCGATTCATGGGGTCGCAAAGAGTCGGACACGACTGAGCGACTGATCTGATCTGCTCTTCCAAAGAAATCCCAGGGCTAATCTCCTTCAGCATGGACTGGTTGGATCTCCTTGCAGTCCAAGGGAGACTCTCAAGATTCTTCTCCAACACCACAGTTCAAAGGCGTCAATATCAACTCTACTGAATTTATGTTCAGAAAATGACCCTTACTGACAGTTCCTCATCTTCCACCTCCACTGCCCTTGTCCAAACCACTTATGTCTCTCTCAATAATTTTGCAGTAACCTGCAACAGGGCGTCTTGCTCCCCGGTTTGACTCATCCCTTCTATCCCAAGACCGTTCTCTTAGCTCCCTAATGTCACTTTTGGGTCATTAACTGGCCACTCTTCTTCTTCTGAGGCTTTAGTTGTCTTCCATACTACTCCTAATCAACTTTTTCTATCTGCTCTATTGCTCATTCTATTTACTTTTATAAGTCTATCATCTATAGATTTCTCTGTCATTTTCACCTTCATGGGGCATATTGAACATGACTCTAGAGTCCACATCTCCAGCTCGACTCTTGAAAACTCAACCTAGAAGCTGGTTCTCTATTCCTTGGGCTCTTCCACCCATTCCCCATGCTGCATGAGCCTCAAACAAAGCCATTCTACTTTGTGCTGGCATTTTACTTTGGCCTCAGGCAGAATCTCATCACTTAGAAATGGAAATACTTCAATCAAATTTTCAGTATTACAGTCTGTGACAAAATGGATCATGTTTTCAGTCTGTCACTCATCCCACCGTTTCTTCTCTCTGAGTCCACTGAGTCTTCTAACTCCTATACACTTGCCTTCCATCCCAGAAGGGAAATCACTTTTCTCCTTATCAAGTCTACACCCCATGACACATTACAGCAACTTTTGCTACAGAGAAGATCTGTTATTTCAGAAGGTGGTGGTGTGCTTCCTTGTCCTTGCTAGCGACACGTTGAAAGAAATCATATAATCATGTAGACTGTGTTTCTTTAGTTTCAAAGTTCTTCTGTGGGTCTTTGGTTGGCTGCTTTTATAGTTACCCACAATAGTTAATACAGATCTTTAGCATTTGTTTAGATCACCTTAACTCCTACTTTCTTTCACTCTTCAATAGTTAACCTTGTCTCCTTCACAAAGAAGGACTAAAGAATGGATATCTTTAATTCACTCACCAAACAGTTATTAAGAATCTTCTCTTCTCTGGGGACTGTTGTAGCTTACTCAGTGAAGTGAAAGTGAAGTCGCTCGATTGTGTCCAACTCTTTGCGACCCCATGGACTGTAGCCTATCAGGCTTCTCCGTCCATGGGATTTTCCAGGCAAGAGTGCTGGAGTGGATTGCCATTTCCTTCTCCAGGGGATCTTCCCAACCCAGGAATCGAACCTGGGTCTCCAGCATTGCAGGCAGATGCTTTACCATCTGAGCTACCAGGGAAGTCACACAGCTACTCAGATATGTCACTAAATAAATCAGGTGAAGTCCTTATTCTCATCTTTAACTTCCCTCTGTCTATCCAAAACAAATTCAGAAAATATTGAACAAATATTTTGAGGTATCTATTTCACGCCAGGAATTTCTCTTGGTGAAAAGAATACAACAATGAAGAGAATAAATAAGTCTTTCTTCATAAAGTTTTTATTTTAGTAAGGGGATAGAAAGAAAGAAAGTAAAAAATTAATTTAAAAGGTTTGTACCTAAAATGTCAGATGAGCAAAGTAAGGGGTAGGAAGGAGTATGATATAGAATATAAAGTTAATGAAATTACAACTTTCAGAATTCACATGCAATTTGTAAAGAATGAAAATTGAATAACCAACCAAACTTCAGACTCTGTACCCATAAGGTATGTGTGCATGGTCAATTGCTTCAGTTGGAGTCTGACTCTTTGTAATCCCTATGAACTGTAGCCCGCCAGGCTCCTCTCTCCATGGGATTCTCCAGGCAAGAATACTGGAATAGATTACCATGCCCTCTTCCAGGGAATCTTCCCAATCTAGGGATCAAACGAGTCTTCTGAGTCTCCTGCATTGCAGGCAGATTCTTTACCCACAGAGCCACCTGGGAAGCCATATACATAAGAAGAGTTGACCTAACTTAATAAACAGATGAAAAATGGGAAGATTGACTGACCCATCTCTCTTCTCTTCTTTATCCTTTCTATAAGGCCAAGGTTGAATAACAGCAGTGATGTTCAAAGGTCAGATCAGATCAGATCAGTCGCTCAGTCGTGTCCGACTCTTTGCGACCCCATGAACCGCAGCACGCCAGGCCTCCCTATCCATTACCAGCTCTCGGAGGTCACCCAGACTCACATTCATCGAGTCAGTGATGCCATCCAGCCATCTCATCCTCTGTCGTCCCCTTCTCCTCCTGCCCTCAATCCCTCCCAGCATCAGAGTCTTCTCCAATGAGTCAACTCTTTGCATGAGGTGGCCAAAATACTGGAGTTTCAGCTTGAGCATCATTCCCTCCAAAGAAATCCCAGGTCTGATCTCCTTCAGAATGGACCGGTTGGATCTCCTTGCAGTCCAAGGGACTCTCAAGAGTCTTCTCCAACACCATAGTTCAAAAGCATCTATTCTTCGGCGCTCAGCTTCTTCACAGTCCAGCTCTCACATCCATACATGACCACAGGAAAGACCATAGCCTTGACTAGGCGAACCTTTGTTGGCAAAGTGATGTCTCTGCTTTTGAATATGCTATCTAGGTTGGTCATAACCTTCCTTCCAAGGAGTAAGCGTCTTTTAATTTCATGGCTGCAGTCACCATCTGCAGTGATTTTGGAGCCCAGAAAAATAAAGTCTGACACTGTTTCCACTGTTTCTCCATCTATTTCCCATGTAGTGATGGGACCAGATGCCATGATCTTCGTTTTCTGAATGTTGAGCTTTAAGCCAACCTTTTCACTCTCCACTTTCACTTTCATCCAGAGGCTTTTTAGTTCCTCTTCACTTTCTGCCATAAGGGTGGTGTCATCTGCATATCTGAGGTTATTGATATTTCTCCCAGCAATCTTGATTCCAGCTTGTGTTTCCTCCAGTCCAGCATTTCTCATGATGTACTCTGCATATAAGTTAAATAAACATGGTGACAATATACAGCCTTGACGTACTCCTTTTCCTATTTGGAACCAGTCAGTTGTTCCATGACCAGTTCTAACTGTTGCTTCCTGACCTGCATACAGATTTCTCAAGAGGCAGATCAGGTGGTCTGGTATTCCCATCTCTTTCAGAATTTTCCATAGTTTATTGTGATCCACACAGTCAAAGGCTTTGGCATAGTCAATAAAGCAGAAATAGATGTTTTTCTGGAACTCTCTTGCTTTTTCATGATCCAGTGGATGTTGGCAATTTGATCTCTGGTTCCTCTGCCTTTTCTAAATCCAGCTTGAACATCAGGAAGTTCACGGTTCACATAGTGCTGAAGCCTGGCTTGGAGAATTTTGAGCATTACTTTACTAGCATGTGAGATGAGTGCAATTGTGCGGTAGTTTGAGCACTCTTTGGCGTTGCCTTTCTTTGGGATTGGGATGAAAACTGACCTTTTCCAATCTTGTGGCCACTGCTGAGTTTTCCAAATTGGCTGGCATATTGAGTGCAGCACTTTCACAGCATCATCTTTCAGGATTTGGAATAGCTCCACTGGAATTCCATCACCTCCACTAGCTTTGTTCCTAGTGATGCTTTCTAAGGCCCATTTGACTTCACATTCCAGGATGTCTGGCTCTAGGTCAGTGATCACACCATCATGATTATCTGGGTCGTGAATCGCTTTTTTGTACAGTTCTTCTGTGTATTCTTGCCACCTCTTCTTAATATCTTCTGCTTCCGTTAGGTCCACACCATTTCTGTCCTTTATCGAGCCCATCTTTGCATGAATGTTCCTTTTGGTATCTCTGATTTTCTTGAATAGATCCTTAGTCTTTCCCATTCTGTTGTTTTCCTCTATTTCTTTGCATTGATCGCTGAAGAAGGCTTTCTTATCTCTCCTTGCTATTCTTTGGAACTCTGCATTCAGATGTTTATATCTTTCCTTTTCTCCTTTGCTTTTCGCTTCTCTTCTTTTTGCAGCTATTTGCAAGGCCTCCCCAGACAGCCATTTTGCTTTTTTGCATTTCTTTTTCTTGGGGATGGTCTTGATCCCTGTCTCCTGTACAAAGTCACGAACCTCATCCCATAGTTCATCAGGCACTCTATCTATCAGATCTAGGCCCTTAAATCTATTTCTCACGTCCACTGTATAATCATAAGGGATTTGATTTAGGTCATACCTGAATGGTCTAGTGGTTTTCCCTTCTTTCTTCAATTTCAGTCTGAATTTGGCAATAAGGAGTTCATGGTCTGAGCCACAGTCAGCTCCTGGTCTTGTTTTTGCTGATTGGATAGAGCTTCTCCATCTTTGGCTGCAAAGAATATAATCGATCTGATTTCGGTGTTGACCATCTGGTGATGTCCAAGTATAAAGTCTTCTCTTGTGTTGTTGGAAGAGGGTATTTGCTATGACCAGTGCATTTTCTTGGCAAAACCTGTTAGTCTTTGTCCTGCTTCATTCTGTATTCCAAGGCCAAATTTGCCTGTTACTCCAGGTGTTTCTTGACTTCCTACTTTTTCATTCCAGTCCCCTATAATGAAAAGGACATCTTTTTTGGGTGTTAGTTCTAAAAGGTCTTGTAGGTCTTCATAGAACTGTTCAACTTCAGCTTCTTCAGTGTTACTGGTTGGGGCATAGACTTGGATTACTGTGATATTGAATGGTTTGCCTTGGAAACGAACAGAGATCATTCTGTCGTTTTTGAGATTGCATCCAAGTACTGCATTTCGGACTCTTTTGTTGACCATGATGGCCACTCCATTTCTTCTGAGGGATTCCTGCCCACAGTAGTAGATATAATGGTCCTCTGAGTTAAATTCACCCATTCCAGTCCATTTTAGTTTAGGGACCATCAGTTTTAAGGTTAACAAATATTCTAAAAGTTTTAGGTTTGCATAAATTTTGTGATCTCTAAAGTTACCATTGACCTCATACACATTTCTAAAACCTCCCCCATCTGGCCATCTGCACCTCCTTCTCCAGCTTTCTATGCTACCAAGCAAGAGAACACAACCATCTGTGTTCAGCAAGTACACTCAGTTGTGTTACTGACAGATTTCCATGAATTTCAAACAAAAAAAAAAAAAGGAAAGCAATGAACTTACTATGTTTTTCCCAACACCTACTCGTCAGCTTCTTTACTAAATGTCCTGAGCATATGTTTATTAGTTGCTATGTTTCATTGCACTATTATTCCAACTGAAAATAAAATTTTTCTTTAATTGTACATGTCTAAGTTTAAAAAGCTGTTATTTCTGAACAGAATTAAAACTTAACCAAGTTTTCTACACCTAATGGAATTATGTAGAAGAATTATATTGATCTTTGGCCTCCTGGAATCCATTCAGCCTTCCTTAATGGTGCCCAGTTTTCCTCTGGGGAACCACTCCATTTTGTCCCAACCCTTAGCATATGGGTTATAGTGAAACTGACTCAGATTCCAGCCTCAACAGTGACCTGTGGTATAAGCCTGGGTAAACAGAAGTCCAGTAATGGTTTGGAGAAAGCTGTGCAATTCAGGCAGGTCCAATAAGGTCTATGAGACTTCTACTTTGACTGCTGAGAGAGAATGAACTGCTCCATCCAACCAAATGTTGGTGAGCATGAATTGCTACCAAAAGTGTCCTACACTGCTGAATACAAGGTAAAATGGTACAACTTACAACACTTGAGAGAACTCCTCATTTATAAGAGAGTCAAACAGGAACCTTCATAAAACCTAGACATTCCATTCTTAATAATTTAGGAATAGAAAGAAATGAAAACATATATCAAAATTAAACATATCTGAATGCCCATTAATATGTGAGTGAATAACCAAAATGTGATACTTGCATTCAATGGAAATGTGCTTGGCAATGAAAAGAACTGACTTACTGATAAATGTAACACACTGAATCTTCAGTGGAAAAAAAAAAAAAAAACTAGATAAAAAGCATGCATGGTATATAATTTAATATATTTAAAAGCCTAGAAAAATGCAAGTTTATCTGCAGGGGCAAAAGCCATATCAGTTATCAGTTGTTATCTACAGTTGGATATGATAGGAAATATCT
This sequence comes from Tragelaphus eurycerus, assembly GCA_935064755.1. NCBI lineage: Eukaryota > Metazoa > Chordata > Mammalia > Artiodactyla > Bovidae > Tragelaphus > Tragelaphus eurycerus. The sequence goes on along the minus strand of CAKXYN010000004.1, from coordinate 65,604,481 downwards.
GTGGAATAAGGGCAAGAAGAATTTTTAGGGGGTAATGGGAATTTTTTTTTTTAATTGATGATGGTGGTAGTTCACAGAGTATGCATCTGTTAGCATTTATTGAATTTTGCACTTTGAATATATGGAAAAAAGTTATGTTGATCAAGTTGGCTTTAAAAGTAAAAGTTAGCTTGATAATAAAATACATTTGTGATCAGTCCATTTTTATCACCATGTGCCAACAATCTAAATCACTTTTTGTCCATCTAAGTTTTAAGCAGTTTCTCCAGTTATGTTGTTATCTGTGTAAAAATTAATTCAGTGGACTCCTAGTTATACAGTTGGTTCCCAACTTTATGGACTTACTACAGACAATTGCTTGAAAGTAACTTTTCAAAGTTTTGAAATTGTCTGTGCTCACAGTTTGATCTATGATGTACTGGTAAATGTGTTACAATTGGATTCCTGAAGAAATAACCTTATTTCTTTGGTATCTACTACATCTTCTATGACTAATCTCAAGCTGCCAGTGTTATGTCAATGACCATGAAATTGGGAAGAGCTGCTCACAGTAGCCTCTGCACCAGCGTGAGCCTCCACCAACACAGCAGTAGGTTGGATTATCCAGTGTCTGTGGCACTCCAATCACTATGTTTAAGCATTATACCTGATAAACATGATCCCACTGACTATTTAGTCAAGGATACAGAACTTCAGTTATTTCAGTTCATCATTCTATTTGCAAATTATTATCTTAATTGTGCAGAATTTTCTCTTTGGAAATGCTTATTTTTATGTGTTAACTTTTCTATCTTAAAAATGCTTAATGCAATTAAAAGGACTAGTATTTTCTTTTTATAACATTTAATTAATTTGTTTCCATTTGCATAATTACATATACAAAGTTCAATTAACTAACATTTTTACATTTATGGTTCTCTTTATGCATTATTAAAATTTACTTCATTTCATGAATGTTACTGAAAATAATTTTGTTGCATAGTAGATGGTGTTAAAAAATCATCCATTCCAGGTACTCAGTATAAGAAATACAATACTGAGTAGATTGATTATGTAATTCTGGAAATGTCAGATATAAGCCAAATATCATTTTAAATGAAAATTCCAAATGTGGACACAATTTTGTATAAAAATAAAAACCAGACTTTGTACTAGATATATAATTTCTAACATGCATAATTATTACACCACCAAAAAATTAAACTTTAATGAAATTTGTTGCTAGTTTCTAATTCATACTGCCATGAAAACGTCTTTGGCTTTTATTTTTCAGCTTCTTTTTCAATAAAATAAATACATTGTAACTGACAATAGTTATCTATTTTAGATTTAAAATTTTGAGCTACAAGTGAATGTTATCATTTCTAGTTGACAAATATTTGCAAAAAAGTTAAAATGATCTAAGGAACCAAACTAGAAAAGGCAAATTCATGTTGTATATCTCAGTCTCTAATGAAGCTCTAGACAATTTAATCCACAGAATTAACTGAATCTTCCAACATTTTTTACAAACTTAAGATGAAGCTGCCTCTTGATTTTTGCAAACTATATTTTTTCTGGAACCCAATAACAATATATAATGTAATATAGGTCACTGTGTTAATCATTATATTAAATCACCTCACCTGTTTAATATAACCAAAATCTTTTGATGTCTCCATTTGCAGATAAAGATACTGAAGTATAGAAATTTTAAATAACTTGTTCATAGTCATAATGTTAATTTGTGAAAGCAGAAAACGAAAATCACTGTCTAACTTTAAAGCTCAAGTTAACATGAATGCTAATAACTCTGGCATTACATATTAAAATGGATAGGTTGTTTCTATTTCATTTTAATTTGTGTTTATAAACCCCAAACCTTCCTGGTAAGAGATTCAAAAATTCAGAAATGGAAATTTTAACATGAAAAGAAGGTTTGGAGTTTGCTATGATTCCAGTCAAAATTTCCTACAAATATTCTTCTGAACTCAGAAGCAAGTAGACTTATAATTAAGGTTACTGTCTTTTTTTTTTTTTTTTTTCATATCTGTCCAGGTAATCAGTGTATGACAGAAACTTACCCTGAAAATGTCATTATTTGCTAGAGTGAAGAACAGATTTGTCATGGCCATCAATTCAGAATACCATCACAACGATGAAAAGAAACTAAACCATTCATCTACTCAGTCCATTTTTTTAAGAAAGAAAAAGACCTTGAAGATAGGTTTTCTTGCTAATGCTAGCAACTGCTGTGTGCTTCCAATGTGAATAATGTTCCTAAGTCATTTTGCAGATAGATAAGGAAAAGGATGAGGAAGGCAGAGGACTGTGCTTCTGTGTAGAATTAATGTGGTTATGTAAAATTTATGTCACATTTAGGTAGTGTTTTTATGCATAAAATCCTTGAACTCCAAGTAATTTTACAGAAAAGACGTACGTGCATGGAATATTCATTTCAAAGAATTAAGTATGTCTGAAAATCTTTTTTTTCATATGAGTGAAAAATACTAGGTATTAGATGGTGGTCTGCAGTTCTAGTTTATCATTCACTAGCTAGGAAACCTGGACTAATCTCTTAGCTTCGGTTTTTCGTCTAAAAAATGGTGATAACATAGAGTCATAAGCTTAGTGGTCAGAAAAGCACTCCTCAAAGAGCAGTAATAAGTATAGCTCTTATTCAGCGTTTCATTACATGTTATTCTCTGCTCCTCCTGCTCTGAGTAAGCTCAATAATTTACTCCATGGTTTTGAGATACATGATGGAAATTCTTTATGCTCCTCCACTCTTCAACTACTACTTACATCACTTGTTATTGTTTAGTCATATCTGACGCTTTAGCAACCCCATGAACTTTAGGCCCTCCAGGCTTCTCTCTCCATGGGCTTCCCAGGCAAGAATACTGGAATGGGTTGCTCTTTCCTTCTCCAGGGGATCTTGCTGATCTAGGGGTCAAAACGGTACCTCCTGCATTGGCAGGTGGATTCTGAGCCACCAGGGAAGCCCACTTATATCAGTTCAGATCAGATCAGTCAAATCAGTCTCTCAGTCGTGTCCGACTCTTTGCGACCTCATAAATCGCAGCACGCCAGGCCTCCCTGTCCATCACCAACTCCCGGAGGTCACTCAGACTCACGTCCATTGAGTCAGTGATGCCATCCAGCCATCTCATCCTCTGTCGTCCCCTTCTCCTCTTGCCCCCAATCCCTCCTTACCTCCTTAAATGTGTTGAATTATTTAATATATCCTGATATATCTACCTTACCTTATCTATTGTATAAATGCTCTTCAATGCACCAACTTTTGTTCATATGCTATTATTGTGGTATACATAGCTATTTATACATTTGCCTCTCCAACTTCACTGAAAACTTCCAAAAGCAAATACTGCGTGTGGTTCATTTTTCCATTTTCATCATTTTAGCACAGCATCTGTTAGCAAATGTTTGTTGAATTGATGAATAAGTATTTCTTTTTCTTTTTACAGTGGTTGCTACTGCATTCTAAGAGATATTTAAGCAATTTTTATGATCATAATAAAATGAAGGCTAAAAATAATAAGTTTGAGCAGTAGGTATATAATAGTATAGTAATAGAGAATAGTTGTTAGAAAGTAAGTGTAAGTTTGAAGTATCTTTAAATGGCTTCATTGCCAGTGAGGTATATATATTTTCAGCATCTTTCTGTAAAGTCCTCACCAATCCTCTCCAAAAATAAATTCTGTATGTAAAATGATACTGGAGTTTAAAACAGTGAGGATTTCACACTTTACTCATGCAGTTTAGTCAACAAATGGTTATTGAACTTAGTCTGAACCTCTTTGTGAGGGGCTTGGGATCTTTTAGTGGGTAAGAAGGAATCTCTGCCCCCACAGAGCACACAGGCCCCTGGAGAAGAAGGGCAAAGGGAAAAGTTGCTGACAATTACAACTTGCAACGAAGGCTGTGAAAGGCAAGCAAAGGGAGCTGGTATGGCACGGTAAGGCCACAGCAGGCCTTCTAGAAGCTCTAGCAGCCACAGAAGTGCACTGTGACACGGGGCTTCCCTCAAAGTGGGATCTCATTGCTTGTTACTTTCATTTTCAATCAATATTATCTATCTTAGGTCTGAATTACATTTTATTGAAATTGAATGCATCTTATGTGTGTGTGTGCTCAGTTGTGTCCAACTCTTTATGACCCCCTGGACTATAGCACACAGGTTCCTCGTCCATGGAATTTTCCAGGCAAGAATACTGGAGTGGGTTGCCATTTCCTTCTTCAGGGAATATTCCTGACTGAGGGATCAAACCAGCATCTCCTGCATTATAGGCAGATTCTTTACCCACTGAGCTACCTGAGAAGGCATCATGGAGGTTCCTAACTTATTAAGACTTCTGATTTACTGATTACTCAAATATAAACTGAAAAAGTAATGTTTTTTGAACTGAAGATCATCTAATCACTAAATCCAGTGTTCTTTAGATGAAACATTTTTGTCCTAAATAACTTTAGTACTAAATAGGCCTATTAACTTTTAGGTCTATAACTTTAAAAACTGTTGTTGTTATTTAGTCACTAAGTCATGTCTGACTCTTTGAAACTCCATGGGTGGTAGCCTGCCAGGCTCCTCTATCCTTGGGATTTTCCAGGCAAGGATCCTGGAGTGGCTTGCCATTTCCTTCTCTAAGGAATCTTCCCGACCCAGGGATTGAACCTATGTCTCCTGCTTTGGCAGGTGGATTCTTTACCACAAAGCCACCAGGTCACCCCAAATTTAGGACGAGTAAGCTACAAAACAGTGAGAATTGGACGTGGAACAATGGACTGGCTCAGAATTGGAAATGGAGTACATCAAGGTGGTATATTGTCACCCTGCTTATTTAACTTATATGCAGAATACATCATATGAAATGAAGCACAAGTGGAAATCAAGATTGCCAGGAGAAATATCAATAACCTCAGATATGCAGATAACACCACCCTTATGGCAGAAGCGAAAAGAAACTAAAAAGTCTCTTGATGAAAATGAAAGAGGAGACTGAGAAATCTGGCTTAAAGCTCAACATTCAAAAAATGAAGATCATGGCATCTGGTCCCATCACTTTATGTTAAATAGATGGGGAAACAATTGAAACAGTGACAGACTTTATTTTTTGGGCTCCAAAATCACTGCAGATGGTGATTGCAGCCATGAAATTCAAAGACGCTTGCTCCTTGGAAGAAAAGTTATGACCAACCTAGACAGCATATTAAAAAGCACAGACATTGCTTTGCCAACAAAGGTCCATCTAGTCAAACTATGGTTTTTCCAGTCATCATGAATGCACATGAGAGCTGGACCATTAAGAAAGCTGAGCACCAAAAAATTGATGTTTTTGAACTCTGATGCTGGAGAAGACTCTTGAGAGTCCCTTGGACTGCAAGATCAAACTAGTCAATCCTAAAGGAAATAAGTCCTGAATATTCATTGGAAGGACTGATGCTAAAGCTAAAGCTCCAATACTTTGGCCACCTGATGTGAAGAATTGACTCCTTAGAAAAGCCCCTGATGCTAGGAAAGATTGAAGGCAAGAAGAGAAAGGGATGACAGAGTATAAGGTGGTTGTGACTTGATGGACATGAGTTTGAGCAAGCTCCGGGAGTTGGTGATGGACAGGGAAGTCTGGCGTGCTGTATTCCATGGAGTTCAAAGAGTCGGACTCAGTGACTGAACTGACTGAAAGCACAAAAATAAGAAACATCACAAGACAATAAAGAAAAAAATCCAGCCATATTTTTACATACAATCAGAAAGATTCCCCATTAGAATTATTTCAGCAGATACCCATCCACCACTTTCCTTTAATTGAATGAGGCTGTATCTTCTTAATATCTTCAACTATAGACAGCTCACACTCAGAAAGGCTGTTTTGTTGTTCAGTCACTAAGTTGTGTCCAACTCTTTGCGACCCCATGGTCTGCAGATCACCAGGCTTCCCTGTCCTCTGTCCCTCTAAGTTGCTCAAAGTCATGTCCATTGAGTTGGTGATGCTATCTAACCATCTCATCCTCTGCTGCCCTCTTCTCCTTTTGCCTTCAGTCTTTTCCAGCTTTAGGATCCTTTCTGATGAGTTGACTCTTGGCATCAGGAGGCCATAGTACTACAGATTCAGCTTCAGCATCAGCATCAGTCCTTCCAATGAATATTCATGGTTGATTTCCAATAGGATTGACTAGCTTGATCTCCTTGCTCTCCAAGGGACTCTCAAAAAAGGTTATCATTTCATTTTTGTATACCTCTACTCATTTTAAAGATTTCATCTTATTACAGAAAAAAAAAGTCTTATTTCCTCTGAAACTACTAGATAAATAATCTCACCCATCTTTTTACATGATAGACCCTCCTTTACTTGCTGTTATCACAGCTGTTTACAGCTGTTATCACTCTCTTAAACCTTTTCTTTAGATGAAACTTTTCGGTTCCTTTATCTATGCCTCATGTTACACACTGTCCATGGTTCATCAATTCATGCATATTGACTGAGAGCCAGACCCAAAACTAGGCAGTAGAGATACAGGAGCAGTTAAAATATTCACCAATTTTCTCAGTCTTTGTATCTATCTCTTTTAGGTGAACTTTATTATGGCAATGTCTCATTTAAAATATATTTTGTTTGGTCGTGCCAGTGAATAGAAATGAGGCAGAGATGGCCATATAAAAGCTATTTTATACTGTTTTCTACAATTGGATTTGTGAGAATTAAAATCTTCTGGGACATAATTTTTTTCACATGATGGATTGTTAAGCCACAAATCTTTTCTTTGTTAGCAATGAATTTTTTAAACTCAGTGTAATAAGCTTTTATATCTCTGTGAAATTTCATGTTGTGTATTTGGCCTATCAAAATTTGGTTGCATTTTCATTTAGAACCCAATACATTAGCTGTTCTTCATAATTTTCTGCATTAAGTCTTTTTCTAAATATGCTTCTATGTCTTCATTTATGATGTAGATTGTGCTGTATGCTTAGTTGCTTCAGTCATGTCCAGCTCTTCGTGACCCTATGAGCTGGGGTCCATCAGGTTCCCTTTGTCCATGGGATTTTCCAGGCAAGAATACTGGAGTGAATTGCCATGCCTTTCTCCAGGGAATCTTCCCAGCCCATGGATGGAACCCACTGCTCCTGCAGCTGTGAGTGCAGGCATATTCTTTACCACTGAGCCACCTGGAAAGTTAAAACATATTAAAAGAAGGGCAATAACAGAGCCCCTATGCCATATCTCCAAAGACTTTTTTATTTACCATGATCTTTTGAGATAATTTTCTACCACCAACACATAAATCTACCTGAATCATTAAACATTAAGATATCAGAAATAGTTGTATGAAATATTTGAGATATGTGAGCAAATACTTTTCTGAAATCATTTTAAAAATTAAATATGATACGTATTTTTGGAAATCATGGAGCCACCTCAGGATTACTACTCAAGTTTAAGTGTTTATACATCATTATACATCATTGGTAAACATCTGAATGCAGAGTTCCAAAGAATAGCAAGAAGAGATAAGAAAGCCTTCTTCAGGGATCAATGCAAAGAAATAGAGGAAAACAACAGAATGGGAAAGACTAGGGATCTCTTCAAGAAAATCAGAGATACCGAAGGAACATTTCATGCAAAGATGGGCTCGATAAAGGACAGAAATGGTATGGACCTAACAGAAGCAGAAGATATTAAGAAGAGGTGGCAAGAATACACAGAAGAATTGTACAAAAAAGATCTTCATGACCCAGATAATCATGATGGTGTGATCACTGACCTAGAGCCAGACATCCTGGAATGTGAAGTCAAGTTGGCCTTAAAAAGCATCCTTACGAACAAAGCTAGTGGAGGTGATGGAAGTCCAGTTGAGCTATTCCAAATCCTGAAAGATGATGCTGTGAAAGTGCTGCACTCAATATGCCAGCCAATTTGGAAAACTCAGCAGTGGCCACAGAACTGGAAAAGGTCAGTTTTCATTCCAATCCCAAAGAAAGGCAATGCCAAAGAATGCTCAAACTACTACACAATTGCACTCATCTCACACGCTAGTAAAGTAAATTCTCAAGCCTGGCTCAAAATTCTCCAAGCCAGGCTTCAGCAATATGTGAACCGTGAACTTCCAGACGTTCAAGCTGGTTTTAGAAAAGGCAGAGGAACCAGAGATCAAATTGCCAACATCCGCTGGATCATGGAAAAAGCAAGAGAGTTCCAGAAAAACATCTATTTCTGCTTTATTGACTATGCCAAAGACTTTGACTGTGTGGATCACAATAAACTGTGGAAAATTTTGAAAGAGATGGGAATACCAGACCACCTGACCTGCCTCTTGAGAAATTTTTTTGCAGGTCAGGAAGCAACAGTTAGAACTGGTCATGGAACAACAGACTGGTTCCAAATAGGAAAAGGAGTATGGCAAGGCTGTATATTGTCACCCTGCTTATTTAACTTATATGCAGAGCACATCATGAGAAATGCTGGGCTGGAAGAAGCACAAGTTGGAATCAAGATTGCTGGGAGAAATATCAATAACCTCAGATATGCAGATGACACCACCTTTGTGGCAGAAAGTGAAGAGGAACTAAAAAGCCTCTTGATGAAAATGAAAGTGGAGAGTGAGAAAGTTGGCTTAAAGCTCAACATTCAGAAAACGAAGATCATGGCATCTGGTCCCATCACTTCATGGGAAATAGATGGGGAAACAGTGGAAACAGTGTCAGACTTTATTTTTCTGGGCTCCAAAATCACTGCAGATGGTGACTGCAGCCATGAAATTAAAAGACGCTTACTCCTTGGAAGAAAAGTTATGACCAACCTAGATAGCATATTCAAAGGCAGAGACATTACTTTGCCAACAAAGGTTCATCTAGTCAAGGCTATGGTTTTTCCAGTAGTCATGTATGAATGTGAGAGCTGGACTGTGAAGAAGGCTGAGCGCTGAAGAATTGATGCTTTTGAACTGTGGTGTTGGAGAAGACTCTTGAGAGTCCCTTGGACTGCAAGGAGATCCAACCAGTCCATTCTGAAGGAGATCAGCCCTGGGATTTCTTTGGAAGGAATGATGCTGAAGCTGAAACTGCAGTACTTTGGCCACCTCATGCGAAGAGTTGACTCATTGGAGAAGACTCTGATGCTGGGAGGGATTGGGGGCAAGAAGAGAAGGGGATGACAGAGGATGAGATGGCTGGATGGCATCACTGACTCGAAGGATGTGAGTCTGGGTGAATTCCGGGAGTTGGTGATGGACAGGGAGGCCTGGCGTGCTGTGATTCATGGGGTCGCAAAGAGTCATACACAACTGAGTGACTGAACTGACTGACTGACTGATATATCATTGGGGAAAATTCCATTTTTAAATCTACATTGAATTTGCCTATTGACAGTTTCTGAAAAATATATATAGATATGCTTCACCTTTGAATGAACAAGGTATTTGTACTTTTGCAGTATCATGCTGCTGTTGATGCTGCTAAGTCGCTTCAGTCGTGTCTGACTCTGTGTGACCCCATGGACTGCAGCCTACCAGGCTCCTCCTTCCATGGGATTCTCCAGGCAAGAACACTAGATTGGGGTGCCATTTTCTTCTCCAATACATGAAAGTGGAAAGTGAAAGTGAAGTCGCTCAGTCATGTCTGACTCTTAGCGATTACATTGACTGCAGCCCACCAGGCTCCCCCGTCCATGGGATTTTCTAGGCAAGAGTACTAGAGTGGGGTTTCATAGGACTTACTATATTTCCAATTATGTGGAATGAAAACTGGTATTCTACAACTATGCCTGCGGTTACTATTGCATTCTAGATATAACTTACATGAACTTTCACTCTCTACTTAAAAGAGAGTCATTGGATAGAAAGGTGAAAATACATGACTTCTAATGTCAGACCAGTTTAGGTCCTCACCTCAGTGTCTCCATTAAATACATGGGACATCTCTGAACAGCTTAATGACTTTCTCTTAGCCTTGATATTTCCTCTTTTAAAAGTAATGATACCTCTTATATTTCTAGAAGTGCGTGAGATGTGTGTATAAAATTTCACTTGTGATCAAAGCTGTTATATATTCAATTTACTTATTTTTATATACCCAGAGTCTGTAACAGAATGTGTAGTAAATTTCCAAAAAAGTAATTTTTTACTAAAGTAGTTGTCCATAAACATAGGTTTAATTTCTTCTTCCTTGCCTGCCTTGAGCCTGACTTGTTCTTAGCGAAGTTCTACCCTGTACACTTTGAGGATCATTGTCTTTCATATGGAAAGTAGAAGTAAAATAACTGTTGACTTGTTCTCCTTTCTCCCTTTTAACACCACAGCATCATGGCCAAGACTAATCCCTTTCTTTATGATCAGTTTTCATATAAAACAGAAAAACAGACCTTTTTGTTGTCCTCAGTTACATTTCACAAACTCTAACTTATTCTGGGTTTTATTTAATATTTTTTTGTAATGAATTTCCTGGCTAGAATACTTCTTTATAGTCTTCCTTTAAGTTGTGCCTTTTCTTGCATAATGTTGCATTCTTAGATAACTCCCTGTAGAGCTAGCCTGATTTCTTTAGAAGTCACCTCCTTTTCCTTATTTAGGGGATTATTTATGATTGAATTGTCAGAATTTGTTTTCTTACAGATTCATATCCTTTTTGAATTACCCTCTTCTTTTATGTTACTGAACAGAGACTCCTGTTTTTTTGTGAATGTTTCACAGTTGCTTTTCTAAAGCCCAGTGCACACATCAGACCATACCCTGTATGTATCCTTCCTTTGATTTTATGCCAATGTTTATACACTAAAAATCAGATCTTCATTTTTTTTGAAATGATGTTCAAAGTAGAAATCCCCATAGTTGTTTCCATCACTGTCTAGAAAATGAATTTGTTAGTGAGAAGAGTCACTGATGTATCAGGTTTTCTACTTTAAATGGAATGATGATTCTAAAAGATGTCTTTATGTATAAGTACTTCAATACACTGCTGTATCTCTTATATGTTCATTACACTTTTGTATCCCTGTATTTTGATTGCACTGTCTAACTTAACTAGCTCATCTGTTAGCTTCTAAAATAGCAGCTGCTAGTGCTTTTCTCTCCTGTCCTTTATTTTTCACTCATTTACCTTCCAAATGCATGCTAGCACAATAACCTCATGATTTTCCCTACAGTGGAATGCTACCATAACTTGAATGAGACTTGGTTGTGACAAGTGTGAGATTCTTATCTAAAAATGTCAGCAAGAAGATGCTGGCTCAGGCTGAAGTGACACCACCATGATCCACCCAAATTTCAGGGCTGGCCTTCAGGTGGGGATCAGATGAGCAGCTGAAGTTCACTATATAGCTTTGCTTGTAATAAACCAAGCTAGAGTTCATCTGGCGGGGAAAATACCACAGTGTTCATTCATACTATAGGTAGAAACTGGAATTCAGATAGAGCAGAGCCCTCTGGTCTAAGACAACAGTAATGACTGCTGAGCAAGGATGAGAAAATTAGAGGCTGAAACTCAAATACTTTGGCCAGCTGATGCGAAGAGCTGACTCATTGGAAAAGACCCTGATGTTGAGAAAGATTGAGGGCAGGAGAAGGGGACAACAGAGGATGAGAAGATTGGATGGCATCACTGACTCAATGGACATGGGTTTGGGTAGATTCCGGGAGTTGGTGATGGACAGGGAGAACTGGCGTGCTGTGGTTCATGGGGTCGCAAAGAGTCGGACACGACTGAGTGACTGAACTGAACTGAACTGAACTGTATCTTCTTACCTGTGCCAGCATGCCACACTTTCTAATCAGCTCAGTTCCACATATAAAGCTTTCTTTACTGGGAACCTTTGAGCACTGTTGGTGGGATTATAAATTGGTGTTGCCACTATGGGAAAAAGTTTGGAAGTTTCTCAAAAAATTAAAAATAGAACTACCATATAATCCAGCAATTCTACTTCTGAGAATGTATCCAAAAAAATGAAAACACGAACTTGAAAACATATCTGCATCCCTACGTTTACAGTAGCATTATTTACTATAGCCAAGACATGAAAACAATCTAAGTGTCCATCAGTTCAGTTCAGTCAATTCAGTCGCTCAGTCACGTCAGACTCTTTGCAACCCCATGAATCGCAGCACGCCAGGCCTCCCCGTCCATGACCAACTCCCGGAGTTCACCCAAACTCATGTGCATCGAGTCGGTGATGCCATCCAGCCATCTCATCCTCTGTCTTCCCCTTCTCCTCCTGCCCCCAATCCCTCCCAGCATCAGAGTCTTTTCCAATGAGTCAACTCTTTGCATCAGGTGGCCAAAGTACTGGAGTTTCAGCTTTAGCATCATTTCTTCCAAAGAAATCCCAGGGCTGATCTCCTTCAGAATGGACTGATTGGATCTCCTTGCAGTCCAAGGGACTCTCAAGAGTCTTCTCCAACACCACAGCTCAAAAACATCAATTCTTTGGTGCTCAGCTTTCTTCACAGTCCAACTCTCATATCCATACATGATCACTGGAAAAACCATAGCCTTGACTAGACGAACCTTTATTGGCAAAGTAATAGCTCTGCTTTTGTTTTTGTTTTTTTTTTTTAATTTTTTAACTTTACAATATTGTATTGGTTTTGCCATGTATCAACATGAATCCGCCACAGGTATACACATGTTCCCCATCCTGAACCCTCCTCCCTACTCCCTCCCCGTACCATCCCTCTGGGTCGTCCCAGTTCACCAGCCCCAAGCATCCAGTATCGTGCATGGAACCTGGACTGGCGACTCATTTCATATATGATATTATACATGTTTCAATGCCATTCTCCCAAATCATCCCACCCTCTCCCTCTCCCAGAGTCCAAAAGACTGTTCTATACATCAGTGTCTCTTTTGCTGTCTTGTATACAAGGTTATTGTTACCATCTTTCTAAATTCCATATATATGCGTTAGTATACTGTATTGGTGTTTTTCTTTCTGGCTTACTTCACTCTGTATAATAGGCTCCAGTTTCATCTACTTCATTAGAACTGATTCAAATGTATTCTTTTTAATGGCTGAGTAATACTCTATTGTGTATATGTACCACTGCTTTCTTATCCATTCATCTGCTGATGGACATCTAGGTTGCTTCCATGTCCTGGCTATTATAAACAGTGCTGCAATGAACAGTGGAATACAGGTGTCTCTTTCAATTCTGGTTTCCTCAGTGTGTATGACCAGCAGTGGGATTGCTGGATCATAAAGCAGTTCTATTTCCAGTTTTTTAAGGAATCTCCATAATGTTCTCCATAGTGGCTGTAGTAGTTTGCATTCCCACCAACAGTGTAAGAGGGTTCCCTTTTCTCCACACCCTCTCTCTGCTTTTTAATATGCTATCTAGGTTGGTCATAACTTTCTTTCCAAGGAGTAAGCATCTTTTAATTTCATGGCTGCAGTCACTATCTGCAGTGATTTTGGAGCCCAAAAAATAAAGTCTGCCACTGTTTCCACTGTTTCCCCATCTATTTCCCATGAAGTAATGGGACTGGATACCATAATCTTCGTTTTCTGAATGTTGAGCTTTAAGCCAACCTTTTCACTCTCCACTTTCACTTTCATCAAGAGGCTTTTTAGTTCCTCTTCACTTTCTGCCACAAAGGTGGTGTCATCCACATATCTGAGGTTACTATTTCTCCCGGCAATCTTGATCCAAGCTTGTGTTTCTTCCAGCCCAGGGTTTCTCATGATGTACTCTGCCTATAAGTTAAATAAACATGGTGACAATATACAGCCTTGATATACTCCTTTTCCTATTTGGAACCAGTCTGTTGTTCCATGTCTAGTTCTAACTGTTGCTTCCTGACCTGCATACAGATTTCTCAAAAGGCAGGTCACATGGTCTGCTATTTCCATCTCCTTCAGAATTTTCCGGTTAATTGTGATCCACACAGTCAAAGGCTTTAGCATCAGTAGACAAATATATGTGTATGTGTATATATGTGTAAGTGTATATATATATATATATTTATATATGTTTGGTGTTCAGTCACTAAGTTGTGTCATACTCTTTGTGATCTCATGGACTGCAACACATCAGGCTTCCCTGTCTTTCATTATCTCCCAGAGTTTGCTTAAACTCATGTCCATTGAGTCCATGAAGCCCTCGAACCATCTCATGCTCTGTCTGCTTCTCCTGCACACAACTTTCCCAGCATCAGGGACTTTTCAAATGAGTCAGCTCTTCAAATCTGGTGACCAAAGTATTGGAACTTCGGCTTCAGCATCAGTCCTTCCAATGCATATTCAGGGTTGATTTCCTTTAGTATTGACTGCTTTGATCTCCTTACAGTCCAAGGGACTCTCAAGAGTCTTCTCCTGCACCACAGTGCTCAGCCTTCTTTCTGATCCAGGTCTCACATCCGTACATGACTGTTGGAAAAACCATAGCTTTGACTTTATAGACTTTTATTAGGAAAGTGATGTCTCTGCTTTTTAATGCCCTGGCAAGGTTTGTCATAGCTTCTCTTCCAAGGAGCGTGCGTGTGTGTATGTGTGCTAAGTTGCTTCAGTTTTGTCCGACTCTTGTGACCCTATGGGCTGCAACTCACCAGGATCCTCTGTCCATGGGATTCTCCAGGTATGAATAGTGGGGTGGGTTGTCATGCCCTCCTCCAGGGGATCTTCCTGACCCAGGGATCAAACCCAAGTCCCCTGCAGCTCCTGCATTGCAGGTAGATTCTTTAGTGCTGAGCCACCAGGGAAACCCCTTTCAAGGAGCAAGCATCTTTTAATTTCATGGCTGCAGTCACCATCCACAGTGATTTTAGAGCCCAAGATAATAAAGTGTGTCACTGTTTCCATTTTTTTCCCCGTCTATTTGCCATGAAGTGATGGGACCTGATGCCATGATCTTAGTATTAATTCATTTTATTTTGTTTTATTTATTTTTGTTTATCCAATTTTTTTCCAGTTTACTGAGATATAATTGACAAAGAGGACTGTATAAGTTTAAGATATACAGCATAATGCAATGATTACTGCATTAAGTTTAATGAACATCCATCATCTCATATAATTTAAAAAAAAAGAAAATATGACAATGTAATGAGAACTCTTATGACTTACTGTTTTAATAACTTTCACATATAACATGTAGCAGTGTTAATTATGGACATGGAACAATAGACTGGTTCCAAATAGGAAAAGGAGTATGGCAAGGCTGTATATTGTCACCCTGCTTATTTAACTTCTATGCAGAGTACATCATGGGAAACACTGGACTGGAAGAAACACAAGTTGGAATCAAGATTGCCAGGAGAAATATCAATAGCCTCAGATATGCAGATGATACCACCCTTATGGCAGAAAGTGAAGAGGAACTAAAAAGCCTCTTGATGAAAGTGAAAGTGGAGAGTGAAAAGGTTGGCTTAAAGCTCAACATTCAGAAAATGAAGATCATGGCATCTGGTCCCATCACTTCATGGGAAATAGATGGGGAAACAATGGAAACAGTGTCAGACTTTCTTTTTCTGGGCTCCAAAATCACTGCAGATGGTGACTGCAGCCATGAAATTAAAAGATGCTTACTCCTTGGAAGGAAAGTTATGACCAACCTAGATAGCACATTGAAAAGCAGAGACATTACTTTGCCAACAAAGGTCCGTCTAGTCAAGGCTATGGTTTTTCCTGTGGTCATGTATGGATGTGAGAGCTGGACTGTGAAGAAGGCTGAGTGCCGAAGAATTGATGCTTTTGAACTGTGGTGTTGGAGAAGACTCTTGAGAGTCCCTTGGTCTGCAAAGAGATCCAACCAGTCCATTCTGAAGGAGATCAGCCCTGGGATTTCTTTGGAAGTAATGATGCTGAAACTGAAACTCCAGTACTTTGGCCACCTCATGCGAAGAGTTGACTCATTGGAGAAGACTCTGATGCTGGAAGGGATTGGGGGCAGGAGGAGAAGGGGACAACAGAGGATGAGATGGCTGGATGGCATTACTGACTCGATGGAAATGAGTGAGTGTGAACTCTGGGAGTTGGTGATGGACAAGGAGGCCTGGAGTGCTGCGATTCATGGGGTCGCAAAGAGTCAGACACGACTGAGCGACTGAACTGAACTGAAATGGAGTGTTAATTATATTTATCACACTGCACATTACATCCTTAGTACTAAATATTATCTGATATCTGAAATTTTGTACATTTTTACTACCCCTGCCTGCCCCAAACCTTCACCTAGAGAAACCACAAGTTTTTATCTCTTTTTCTATAGATTTGTTGTTTTTGATATATAATTAACCTACACCATGTTAGTTTTTGGTACAAAACATAGTGACTTAATATTTCTATACACTTCAAAGTCATCACCACAATAAGTCTAGTTATCATCTGTCATCATAAAAAGATAGTATGTATTGTTGACTGTATTCCCCACACTCCACATTTCATTCCTGTGACTCATGTATTTTGTAACTGAAAATTTGTGCTCTTAATCTCCCTAACTCATTTCTTTCTTAGAAGCATCTCTCATGGGAAATAACTTTATTTATTGAGAAATAAGAATTGGATGTAAACTCTAATTTATAATGTGTGCTTCTTTGAGCCTAATCCTAATTGAAATATTAAAACTTATTTGTTTTTCTCTACATATTTTTGCTTGAAAAGAAAAGGATGAAAACCTTTGGGAATCATTTATAGTCAACTTTTAAAGCATTTTTAAAAGATCTAACTCTTCCTAACTAACTGTTCTTTAAGCATTTATGTCACATGTTGACTTTTGAAATTTTGGTTATGCTATCAAAAATGTGTGCAATAACCAGTTAAGTGAATAGTAATTTTAAATATGATGATTTTTTTTACATTTAAACATTGTAGCTTTAATATAATAATATTTATTTTAAATTCATTTGTCTAGTTTTTTGAAGTAAGGCTTTCTGTAGTCCAAAATGGTAAAATTTAAAGAAATTGAATGTGGAGTCACAGGTATTATATTTTTATAATCTTAGTTAACATTTCATTATTCCTACTCACTATTAATAAAGAAGAAAAACAAGCCAGTGAAATTTACACAGTGATCTCCACTGTGAATTAAAGCTGACAGTTAGAAAAAGAATAAATATGGAGTGAATGCTGAAATACACTTGAGGTATCACCTTCCTACACTGCCCGTTAAAGTTGACATGGGCCCAGAAGAATGAGCTCCTTCTGATTAGAGGAAAAAGAAGACAAGATTTGTGTCTGGGTAGATAGTGATTGAATTGTTCAGTCTTCTGGAAAATTAAAGCCTGACCCAAACATACACGTCTGTTTTGTTTCCTTTGAGACAGCCAAGAGTATGAGATAATAATTCCAAGCATTTCAAATACCAAGAGATGCTAAGACTGATGCATTGTTTCCTATTTCATGAGCTCAAGACAGGATGCTCAGCTCATAAACACATTTAGGGAGCTTTATGGGACACAAAATCACTTACACAGCACTGTGAGCCTTCATTTTTAATTCTCCTCCAAATTAATTTTTATGATTTCTCAGGGAGTCTTTCCAATTCCCTATATAGGTCATGAAATCTTGATTAAACATTTAATGAGATTCCTTGCATAGATCTGTCTTATTTCCCAAGCTTCTTCATTCTACCATGTCTATTCAACTCTGTGGCCCATCCCTAAAATAAACTATTAAAGCAGAGTCACTACCCCCCTTCGTGGTTGTACAACATATAGTTTTTCAGTCGTGGCTTCCATAGTTGCAAGTTGTTTAAAAATATGCCTTTAACTATTGTTGGGAGCCTCCTAGGTGATCAGATCAGATCAGATCAGTCGCTCAGTCGTGTCTGACTCTTTGCGACCCCATGAACTGCAGCACGCCAGACCTCCCTGTCCATCACCAACTCCCGGAGGTCACTCAGACTCACATCCATCGAGTCAGTGATGCCATCCAGCCATCTCATCCTCTGTCGTCCCCTTCTCCTCCTGCCCCCAATCCCTCCCAGCATCAGAGTCTTCTCCAATGAGTCAACTCTTCGCATGAGGTGGCCAAAATATCCTAGGTGATAGTCACTGTGAAAGTGAAGTCGCTAAGTCGTGTCTGACTCTTTGTGACCCCATGGACTGCAGCCCACCAGGCTCCTCGGTCCATGGGATTTTCCAGGCAAGAATACTGGAGTGGGTTGCCATTTCCTTCTTCAGAGGATCTTTCTGACCCAGGGATCAAACCCAGGTCTCCTGCATTGTAGGCAGACACTTTACCGTCTGAACCACCAGGAAAGCCCAGTCATTGTACAGGAGGGTAATAAAGACAGGTATGAATAAAAATGGTGATTTTCCTCTCTCAAATAATTCACAATATAGTTGAAGATATCAAAAATGGTATTTGCAGTGTGAAGGTGAGATGAACATAGATTGCTGTGAAACACCTGGTGCACTCCTGAGTTTCTGGCACATCATTTTTCAGTATGGTGTGGATATAAATTCACTTGGAAATTAATCTGGATTTCTCTGAACAGTGCAGACAATACATTTAGTTAGTGCATGGTCTAATCATCTTCACTCTTCTACCAATAAGTGTGCTTATCACATATCATATATAAAAAGTAACTTTTGTTTTATAATATTATGGTGATAGGTATTAACATGGGTCTGGTATTCAATATCTTGAGCATATACTATGGATATTAATGTTAAAATAAGGTAAAATAATGATGGAAGAAGAAATAAAAGCATCATTGTTATAAGAATTATAACAGGGAACAGTGAGGAGGAAGCAACTAAATCTGCCTGAAGCTGAGGAATTAGGCAAGGCTTGACAAGGAAATCACACTTATAGTGAGATTCAAAGAATAGACATATAGATAGACACATAGCCAGCTCCTTAGCTAAATAATTAGATAGATAGATAAATGGATAGGAGTTCATGGTTGTGATGACATCAGAGAAAGAATACCCTAATCAGTAAGAAGAGTAAATGTGTGAAACTGTGACAGATGCCAGGGCAAATCGGGGTATGGTGAAAATTGATTTCTGCCAAAGGAAGAGAGTCTTTATCATGCAAACAATGGAGAGTTGAGAATGTGAACTTCTTCTTTCTTTTCTTTTGTCAGAGCTGCAAAAGGATTTAAGATTTGATTGAACGTTGTTGAACAACTCTGGTTATTACTGTGATTTTTGAAGGAGAAATGGCTGAAAGTAGAAGACCTATTACAACACCCTTGTTAAATATTTCACAGCCAAGAAGGTGAGATCTAGTGTTTTGGGGAAGCAGGAATGGGTTCAAGAACTATTTTAATTAGAAAGGAGAAAAAAAAAAAAAACAAACCTTGGTAACTAGATAGAAGGAATAAATAAGAAACAAAAAGGAAGACTTGGTAAGTGGAGAGTCTTGATTTATTCATTCAAAATAAAGAATAAAAAGACATAGATTTGTCCTTCCTTGGCAGTCCAGCACTTAAGATTTAATGCTTCCACTGCAGTGGGGCATGGATTTGATCCCTGGTTGGGAAACTAAGATCCTGCATGCCTTGTGGCCAAAAAAATACATAGATTTTATGGACCACATGAGATTTTAAGTGTAACTATCTATTTATAATGCCTACAGTGCATCTACACAGGAATATCCAAAAAGATATTATAAACATTAATTGGAGCGGAAAAGATGGTAGAGGTTAAGTATAATGGCTATTTTGCTGTGATAACAGTAAGAATTATAATTGAAGCTGAGGACAGCAGACTGATAATAGACCACAAAGCATTTTTTCACTAGCCTATCCTATGTCTATTGTTTTAGGCCAAAATCACTTTTGGTAAATCAAGTTGTTTTAGTTATCTTATTCAAATAACACAGCATTAAAAGCTAGAAGATCACTGTTTGAAGAGTTGGACAGATCTTTTAATTTTCTCCATCTCAGTTTCCTGATTCACAGAATGTTTAGAATAATATTTGTTTTACTTAGCTATTGAAAAATTTGAGAAAATATAAGATGAGGAAAAAATACATAATTAAATGTGTCTAAAAGAGATCCAATTTAAATTTAAATCCAGATGTATTGAAAATAAAAGGATAGAAAAAATATACTATACAACCAGTTAGCATACAAAAACTAAAGTGGCTATATTGATAATAAACAAGATAAATGCATGAGAAAATGTATTGTAAATAGAGATATTGCATAATGATAAAATGATATGTTTTTCATGAAGACATTGCAATCTTATGTACCTACAAAACTGACATTTGTAAAGAGAAAAATATAAACAAATTCAAAATCATAGATATTTTAATATTCAACTCACTAATTGTTAGGATAACAAAAAATTAGACAAAAAAATAGAAGATTTGATAACATTATCAATTATTTTTGAACTAATTGGCATTTATAGAACAACACTTTATCCCAAAATTATGAAACACACATTGTCTTTAAGTGAACTTAAAATGGTCACAAAGTTAAATCATACACTGGACCATGAAATAAATACTAATACATTTCAAAATAATGAAATCATTAAGAATGTGCTCTCTCCCACACAACAAAACTAAATTCAATTGAATAACATGATATTTAAATACTCCCCTAAGTATTTTGAATTTAAAGACATATTTCTCAATAACTCAAGGAACAAATTAGAAGTCACAAAGAATTTGAAAATATTAAACAGATAATAATAAACTACAATATATCAAAATATGTAGGATGTGGCTTCAGAAATGAAGGAAAGTTTAAAATCAGTGTTGTAAGTGTCCATCTTAAGAAATGAGAAAAAAAAAGGCATCAAACAAAATTAAGAAGAAAAAAGGAAATAATAAACAGGAAATTAATGACTCACAAACATGAAAATTAGTTCTTTAAGAATATTAAAAAAAAATTAAATAAGCACTAGCAAGATTGATTGAGAAGAGGGAAAATACAAATTACCATATGAATTACTGATAAAAGAGAGATTATCCTTCTCTTTAAGTTCCATAGACATTAGGCAAATAATAAAGAAATATTGTGAATAACTTAGGTCAATAAAACTGACAACCTAGATAAAATAAATTTCTTGAGAAAAAACCCACAACTTTTCAAAACTGATAAAAGGAGAAATAATGTAAACAGCTTCATACATTTCTTAATACTAATGAGATTAAATATTTTCTAAAAAATTTTAACCATAAGAAATTCAGATCCAGATGGTTTCATTGATGTTTCCTACCAAACATTTATTGAAGAAATAATATCAGTATTATCCAAACTCTTCTGGAAAATATAGGAAAAGGGAATATATACAAACTTGTTTAATGACGCCGGGCTCAGACGGTAAAGCGTCTGCCTACAATGCAGGACACACGAATTCGATCCCTGGGTCAGGAAGTTCCTCTGGAGAAGGCAATGGCATCCCACTCCAGTATTCTTGCCTGGAAAATCCCATGGACGGAGGAGCCCGGTAGGCTACAGTCCATGGGGTAGCAAAGAGTCGGACACGACTGAGCGACTTTGGTTTTTAACTCTATTACCAAAACTTGACAAATATACCAGAAAATCTAGAGTCTATCCTATCTTATGAACATAGTGACGAAAATCTTTAAGAGTAGCAAAAATAATTCAGCAATATATAAAATAAATAAATCACAATTCAGAGATGCATGTCAAAAATCAGGAAATGTAATTCACCATATGAAAGAGGATAAAGGGGAAAATATCTAAATAAGTGTAAGGAAAGCATTGAACACAATTTAAAACATATTCATCAAAGGTGAATTCAAAGGGAATTTCCTCAACCTGATATTGAGCATCTGCAAAAAATACCTATAACACATTATATTTAATTATAAAATAAAAGAATGTTTTTTCATGAAGATAGAGGAAGAGTGTTTGGTCTCACCATTTCCATTCAACGTTGTATTGGAGGTTCTAATCAATGCAAGATAAAGAAATATTAAGCATAAAGTTTAAAGGAAAGAATTTAAACTCTCTTTAACAGGTACCAAAATTGTTTACATGCAAAATCTTAAAAATTAAAAAAAAACAAACTTACAGAACTCAGAAATAATTTTAATAAAGTGAGTAAACAAAATCAACTGTGCTTTTAATACTAGAAGCAATACATTGGAAGGGAAAAGTTAAAAACCCATTTACAGTAACATAAAAATGTAAACACTTAGGATTAAATTTAGTGAAAGTTGTTAAACCACTGTACATTGAAAAATATAAAACATGAGAAAAAGTAGAGAAATGAACTATGGTCAGGGACTGAAAAACTGTTGAAAAATAGCAATTCTCTCCATTGACTTATAGATGAAACTTCAGTTCAGTTCAGTCGCTCAGTCGTGTCCGACTCTTTGTGACCCCATGAATCGCAGCACGCCAGGCCTCCCTGTCCATCACCAACTCCCGGAGTTCACTCAGACTCATGTCCATCGAATCAGTGATGCCATCCAGCCATTTCATCCTCTGTTGTCCCCTTCTCCTCCTGCCCCCAATCCCTCCCAGCATCAGAGTCTTCTCCAATGAGTCAACTCTTCGCATGACTTGGCCAAAATACTGGAGTTTCAGGTTTAGTATCATTCTTTCCAAAGAAATCCCAGGGCTGATCTCCTTCAGAATGGACTGGTTGGATCTCCTTGCAGTCCAAGGGACTCTCAAGAGTCTTTTCCAACACCACAGTTCAAAAGCATCAATTCTTCAGTGCTCAGCTTTCTTCACAGTCCAACTCTCACATCCATACATGACCCTAGGAAAAACCATAGCCTTGATCAGATGGAACTTGGTTGGCAAAGTAACGTCTCTGCCTTTCAATATGCTATCTACCTCTTGAGAAATTTGTATACAGGTCAGGAAGCAACAGTTAGAACTGGACATGGAACAACAGACTAGTTCCAAATAAGAAAAGAAGTACGGCAAGGCTGTATATTGTCACCCTGCTTATTTAACTTCTATGCAGAGTACATCATGAGAAACGCTGGACTGGAAGAAACACAAGCTGGAATCAAGATTGCTGGGAGAAATATCAATAACCTCAGATATGCAGATGATACCACTCTTATGGCAAAAAGTGAAGAGCAACTAAAAAGCCTCTTGATGAAAGTGAAAGTGGAGAGTAAAAAAGTTGGCTTAAAACTCAACATTCAGAAAATGAAGATCATGGCATCTGGTCCCATCACTTCATGGGAAATAGATGGGAAAACAGTGGAAACAGTGTCAGACTTTATTTTTGGGGGCTCCAAAATCACTGTAGATATTGACTGCAGCCATGAAATTAAAAGATGCTTACTCCTTATGCAACTTAATTCTTACCAACATCCCAATAGACTCTTTTGCCAAAATATAACAATTGATTTTAAATTTACAGAAGTACAAAGGATCTTGAATAACCAAAATAATTTTTAAGAAGAACTACATGGTAATAACTTCACTATCTGGCTTCAAGACTTTCTGCCAGGCCACTTTAATCATGCTAACATGAAAACAAAGTGACCAGTGGAACAGAGAGAGTTATTTGCTTTTTAGCAAAGGTGCCAAGGTAATTCAATTGGGGTAGAAAAATCTTTTAGCAAACTTTGCTTAAATAGCTGGCTAATGCATAGAAACAAACTTAAACACTTGACTCACGGAACACCTACATGCAAGTGCAATTCAGGTCAGTCATAGACTTAAATGTAAGTTTAAACTTTTAAACTTCTTAAAAGAATAATAAAAATACTTCATGAACCTGGTGTAGGCACAGCTTCTTTCAAGATGACAGAGAAATACTACTAATAAAAAAAATAAATAATTTGTACTACATCAAAATTAAAACCTGCTTGACCAAACTTAGCATTAAAAGAAAGAAAAGGAAAGTCATAGACTGGGAAAAGATATTTTTAGTACATGTATCTAGCAAAGTCTTGTATCCTGAATATATAAAAATCTTCTGCAAACCAATTTGCAAAACAGCAAGCAATTCAGTTTAAAAATATACTTTGTTCTAGTTTTCTATTACTGAGTAATGAGTCACCCCAAGCTTAATGACTTGAAACAAAAACTATCATTTATAATATTTTGCTCACAAATCTGTAATTTGAGCAAGACTCAGAGGGGACAACATATAACTGCTTTACAGGGGGACAGCACAAGTGTCATGAATACTGAGAGGAACTCAGTGCCTGGAGGTTGGAACAAACCATCTGAAGACTCACTTATTTACATATCTGGAAGTTGTTTTGGGATGGAGATTGCTATCTCATCAGAGACTGTTGTGCATAACACACTGCACACGTCCTGCCCATGTGGCTGCTTGGATTCCTCATAGCACAGCAGCTGGGTTCCCAGAGTAAGCATCCTAAGAGAATGTGGAAGCTTCAGGTTATTAAGGCCTATTTGAACAATTGGCACTGTTGAGCAAGTGGCATCTGTTGCCTATTATCTGGAGCAGAATCTTGAACAATTCTGCCCTCCACATCTTTGTATAGAAGTTGCCAAGGAAAATACAAGACAGTCACGTCATTTGGAGAAGAGACAGAGCTTACTCCAGTAGTGGGTGTCTGCCTCCCACCGCCTGTGGGTTCCTCCTGGAACCCTGCGCAGGGCATTTAGCCTGCACACATCCTTCTTGAGCTGAAGCAGAAGAGAATCTTATACCCTTCCTGCACGGGGCAGATATTGCAATGGGGTTGACCAGGTGCTGTAAGACATGTTTAAGCAGAACAAAGGAGTACACGTGGAGTCTGAAACAGGGACAGATATTGACACACAAGTTGAAAAGTTCAGCACAGGCTATGAGGAAGGAAGTGTTTGGTGAGGAGGTATTTTGGTCCCAAGGCCCATTTTCATGTGACTAAGTAAGGGTCGAAAGACTGAAGGTGCAAGACTCTTTCCCAAATGTCACAATGGGTTTGCCACCATATCGGTCGAACTGTCACAGAGCCTGGATTCAATGAAAGGAGCTATAGAACCTAATGAAAGAAGTGTTGATGAATTTTGGGATGGTGTATTAAATCTGCCACAGTCAACCCTCTAGACACAAATTACTAATATTCCTTTCCAACTGAAATACACTCCTGCATACATGTGTGCTAAGTTGCTTCAGTCATGTCCAACTCTTTGTGATCCTCTGGACTGTAGCCTACCAGGCCCCTCTGTCCATGGGATTCTCCAGGCAACCCCAGGAAAAGGTTGCCATACCCTCCTTCATGGAATCTTCCCAATTCAGGGATGGGAGCCGTGTCTCTTACATCTCCTGCATTGGCAGGCAGGTTCTTTACCACTAATGCCACCTGAGAAGCCCTTGAAATACACTTATGCCCTTCAAAAAACCCTTAAATACATATCTCATCCATTACTTCATCAGTCTCAATGTGGAAGTCCAGGATTTTGGCATCTAAAGAGATATTGGTGGAGGCAAGGTGAATTTGTCTTAACTTCTAAATGGGGTTCATTTCAATAGGAAAATCTGGGAATTAAAGAAACAAGTTACCCATCCTGTACTCCCATTCCCCTCTTTCAAAATATACTAGTGAAAGAGGCAAAGAGTAACTGAATAACTGCTACAGACACTTTCAAAAGGAGAGAAAATTGGAGATAAGCACTAGTTCCAGTCAGTAGGAATTTGGAGATCTAGCTGAGTGTAGGGTCAAATATTGCTCCCTGAAAATGATTGCCTGTAACTCATTGTTTCATACTTTTTTTCTACTTAAAAGATTTTATGAAGCATCACCTTAGGTCTTCTTGAGTTCCTAAGAGTGGAGCTTAAGGTATCAACCTGGGCCAGATCTTTTGCTCTGGAATTTTTTTCTTACTTTGAGTATTTTCTGCCATCTGGAGAGGCTGGGAATGAGGAACAGTTTTATTTCCAAATCCAGAAAGTCCTGGCTTCTTTACAGTTAATAGGTTATTCTTCAACTCCTTTCTTTCTTCTTACATTTTATCACAAATAAGAATACATAAAAGTGGACCTTTCAGTATTTCACCTAGATATTTCTTTAGCTGTATGAGGTACGTGTGTTCTATGAGATGTCTATTCTTGTAAACAAAGTCTTACTGTAACACAGTCATGCACATTTGTATATGTATTTTCTATGTTTGCTTTCACACAACAATGGAATAGTTCAGTAGTTTTGATAGAGCTCCTTGTACAGCCAGATAGCTGAAAATATTTACTTGCTGGCCCTTTAAGAAAAAGTTTACTGATCCCTGATAACTGATCACGGAGTTCATTTGGTAAATTTGGCAAATTTTCTTTTTTCTGTGTTGCCTTAATTTCCAGTATTGCCACATATCTCACCAATAAATTAAAAGGGTCCCCTTTCTTCCTGGTTCCAATATTGTCATAACTTTCACTGACAGCCTTCTCTTAAGCTTCTGTTTGAGGTCTTTAGGATTTTATAATATCATTTGGTGTTTTTTCTCACTATTTAATCACAAAGTCATTGTCACATGTTTAATTTTTTGTTATAAAGCAACTAAAATATATTCCAATGCTGCATAACATTTCATTCTATAGCTTCGTGGCTCCAAACAAAACAATCACTTGTTTTCCTCATAAATCTACAGTCTCAGTGAATACAGCTTTTCTCTATCCCACTTGGTGTCGAACCTGGGTCTCCTACATTGCAGGCAGTTTCTTTACCATCTGAGCCACCAAGGAAGCTAAGGCAATTCAAATGGGGCTAAATGACCTGCTTCCAATATGGCACATTCACATGATGCAACTTGGTGCTGTCTCTTCCTACCCAGAGGGATCTCTCCACAAGGTGGTGGTGTGGGTTTTCAAACTGCACAGTGGTTGAGTTTCAAGAGACAGCATCCCTAGAAACCCAGGTAAGATACATAGCCTTTTATTATCTAACCTCTGAAGTTGAATAGAAACACTTACACCTTACTCTATCAGCCAGGACAGGTGCTAAGTTTCACCTGTTTTTAAGATGAAATGACATACATGCCTACTGGCAGAATATCAAGAATGCATTGTATGAGAAACACGTGTTATGGGAGGTATTATTGTGGCTAATTTTATTATCATTATTTTAGAAAATGTATCTGCAACAGATTTCAACAGATTCCTCACAAAAGAATAGAGATGAGGGGTAAGCACACACAAAAAGAGATACTCAACATCATTTGTTAACAAGAAAATACATAGAAGCCACAAGACACCACTGAACAGTTGCAACCATTTCATGTGACTTAAAAAAGACTGGTGACACCATGCTGCTGCTGCTGCTACTGCTAAGTCGCTTCAGTCGTGTTCGACTCTGTGTGACCCCATGACGGCAGCCCACCAGGCTCCCCCGTCCCTGGGATTCTCCAGGCAAGAACACTGGAGTGGGTTGCCATTTCCTTCTCCAATGCATGAAAGGGAAAAGGGTAAGTGAAGTCGCTCAGTCATATCTGACTCTTAGCGACCCCAAGGACTGCAGCCTACCAGGCTTTTCTGCCCATGGGATTTTCCAGGCAAGAGTACTGGAGTGGGTTGCCATTGCCTTCTCCAACACCATGTTAAACACTGACAAACATGTGGAGCAATCCGAACTTTCGTATATTGTTGGTGAGGACATGATATGGTACAACTACTTTGGAAAACTGGCAGTTTCTTAGAAAGTTAATAGAAATTCCACACCTATGTATTCACTCAAAAGAAAGAAAATATTGTCCATAAAAGATAAATCTTTATGCCTGTTTTATTTATAAAAGCCAAAATACAAGATTCAACCCAATTGTCCTTCAACAGGAGGAAGGATGAGCTATTGTGGTATTGTGGAAGCCCCCAGGTATATTCATACAAGAATGAATAAATAAAAAAGTATTAAGTAACTGATACGTGCGACAGTAGAAGTGTTGTCAAAAGCATTATGTTAAGGCAAAGGATCTAGATACAAAAAAAGTACATAATAATAGTCAATAATGATAGTGCAATTAAGAACAAGTAAAACTAGGGCAGTAGAGATTAGAACAGTAGTTGCCTTTGGGGGTGGAAATTAATTTGGGGTGATGAATACAATCTCTATTTTGGTCAGAGTGGTAATTGCCTGGGTGTATAAGGCAATGGCACCCCACTCCAGTACTCTTGCTTGGAAAATCCCATGGATGGAGGAGCCTATTAGGCTGCAATCCATGGGGTCACTAAGAGTCGGACACGACTGAGCGACTTCACTTTCACTTTTCACTTTCATGCATTGGAGAAGGAAATGGCAACCCACTCCAGTGTTCTTGCCTGGAGAGTCCCAGGGACGGGGAAGCCTGGTGAGCTTCCATCTCTGGGGTCGCACAGAGTCGGACACGACTGAAGCGACTTAGCAGCAGCAGTAGCAGCATACATTTGTCAAAAGTTACCATGGATTTTTTTGCATATAAATGTCTCATTAAAATAGCTTTGAAACTCATTGAGTTGTACACATGATTTGTGCATTTTTCTTTTGTGTTAAAGTAAAAAACATTTTGAAGAAACTTTGAGATAAATCTGCAAGATTTTTTTAAGAAAAAGTATGTAAGGTACCCTCCTACCTATGAACCTGATCACCTCAGCCTCATCTTTAAGAGCTATATGGTTGTCCCTGAGTTATTCTTGGTAGTTTTATATAACTTGAACTTTCTTTTGAGTTCTCAGTCTCTCTGTGATTCAGAACTCTGAACTCTCAGATTTCAATGTCAACTGCATCCCTTGACATTGAAATCCCAGCTCTCACTAGTGTAGCACTTTTCAAACTTTATTGTGCCCAGGAATCTTGTCAAACGACAGGTTCTGGCTCAGGAGGTCTGAAGTGGGATTGGAGAATCTATACTTTTAACAAGTTTTCAGATGATATTTCAGCTGCTTATCCGGGGACTGCCCGTGGAGTAGCAAAGCTTGCGTGCACACTGTTGTGGCTTTACTCTCTGGCTCACAGTGCCCTGAGCTGTCTCAGGCAGGAAACTTCCTCAGTTTCTACCACCACAAATACAAATTATAACACTACCCGCCAGACCACTTCCTATGCCAGGCCAGCTCCAGGTCCAATACTAGGGCATTTTAAACCACTATCAACATGGAAAGTGTGTCAGATCAGATCAGATCAGATCAGTCGCTCAGTCGTGTCCGACTCTTTGTGACCCCATGAACTGCAGCACGCCAGGCCTCCCTATCCATCACCAGCTCTCGGAGGTCACTCAGACTCACATTCATCGAGTCAGTGATGCCATCCAGCCATCTCATCCTCTGTCGTCCCCTTCTCCTCCTGCCCTCAATCCCTCCCAGCATCAGAGTCTTCTCCAATGAGTCAACTCTTCGCATGAGATGGCCAAAATACTGGAGTTTCAGCTTGAGCATCATTCCCTCCAAAGAAATCCCAGGTCAGATCTCCTTCAGAATGGACTGGTTGGATCTCCTTGCAGTCCAAGGGACTCTCAAGAGTCTTCTCCAACACCACAGTTCAAAAGCATCCATTCTTCGGCGCTCAGCTTTCTTCACAGTCCAGCTCTCACATCCATACATGACCACAGGAAAGACCATAGCCTTGACTAGATGAACCTTTGTTGGCAAAGTGATGTCTCTGCTTTTGAATATGCTATCTAGGTTGGTCATAACCTTCCTTCCAAGGAGTAAGCATCTTTTAATTTCATGGCTGCAGTCACCATCTGTAGTGATTTTGGAGCCCAGAAAAATAAAGTCTGACACTGTTTCCACTGTTTCTCCATCTATTTCCCATGTAGTGATGGGACCAGATGCCATGATCTTCGTTTTCTGAATGTTGAGCTTTAAGCCAATCTTTTCACTCTCCACTTTCACTTTCATCAAGAGGCTTTTGAGTTCCTCTTCACTTTCTGCCATAAGGGTGGTGTCATCTGCATATCTGAGGTTATTGATATTTCTCCCGGCAATCTTGATTCCAGCTTGTGTTTCCTCCAGTCCAGCATTTCTCATGATGTACTCTGCATATAAGTTAAATAAACATGGTGACAATATACAACCTTGACGTACTCCTTTTCCTATTTGGAACCAGTCTGTTGTTCCATGACCAGTTCTAACTGTTGCTTCCTGACCTGCATACAGATTTCTCAAGAGGCAGATCAGGTGGTCTGGTATTCCCATCTCTCTCAGAATTTTCCAGAGTTTATGGAAAGTGTGTACGTATCTCATTTATCAGGGATCAACTTTTCCACTTCTGTTAATTTTCAATATAAATGAAATTTACCCTAATCTACATTCAGTATTATTTTTATGCATCTAACTCTTTGTAAGACTCATTGCACTTCCCAAAGTCATATTCAGAGAACACTAAAAATGATTGCATCTTTCATTAGTAACTCAGAGTCATTACAAGTTTGAAATGAAGTGATACCGTCTGGAGCTGTTGAGATCTGTTTATCCTTCTTAAAGAGGTCCTAGACTGCGATTCTTTCTGGGCTTTGGTGCACTTTTAGAAATAGTTTTTGTTTTCCTAATTACCTGACAGACTCTCAGCTGTTAGTTCTTATTAGACTTCAGCTTGCCTGACTCTAGTAAGCATCTTTCTCTCTTCTAATTGCTGTTTTGATTGAATTATAAAAATTAAAATAAATTATCAAGTGATAGTATTATTCATTTGTTTAAAACAAAAAGACTTGATGAGGACATAAAGCTTCCTTCTGTTAGAAGTCTCTGGAGATTTAGTGTCTAACTTTCACTAATTTGGTAACTTAGAAGCTAATTTTGCCTTCTTTTTGTTATGGGCTCTGTTCTGCAAAGATGTTTATTTGTATTTAGTTTGTAGACAACTTGGAATAGAATCAGCTGTGGCGCTTACCTAAAATTAAGACTCTAGGGTCCAACCTTAGAGATGCTTACACATTAGATCCGGAGGTGGACCCAGGAGTCTGCATTTAGTAGACACCTTGGAGGCTTCCTGTGGCAAGCAAAATTTGAAAAACCACTCTTCCTGTGTAAGTGCCACCAATCAGTTGAAGATCATGGTACCTTCTTTAAATTCTCTTTACAGTTTCTCCTTTATCTCCCTTCTTCTTGATTATAGCTGAGACTAAACGCTGCATTAGAAGACTTGTTTGTCACAATTAGGAAGTTTCTTATCACTTAATGACTCAATCTTCTCCATTTCTTCAGAGTGGAAAATCAGATGGGAATGGACTAACTTGTGTATCAGTCCTCTACACCTGGTCTGTGACCCTTCAAAGTTAAACGCTGACTGGGAGAACATCTCAGTTGCAAATTCACAGATCTGCAAACAAATACAAGATTTTCCCAGATGAAAAAATCAGATGTACAACTTAAAGCTTGAACTGAAGCTCACCGTGTGGACATGGAAACAATTTCCTTCATTCAAAATATTTATCAGATACCTAGCAATTACTAACTCTTGTCCAGCTTTTAAGAAGTCTTCTAAAAGTGACTCCTCTTTCATTCTTGTCTGTCTAAAGTTTCATAAGACATCAAAAGAAATCTAAGATGTTGTCTAAAGTACAAAACAGGCAAGAAAAGACAACTCTAGGCCAAATCCTGGGGGAAGAAAAGCCCTCGCCCTCTCTGTCTCTCTGCCTGTCATCCAGAAATTGACAGCTGTAGAAGGAAATGGCATGCTCATGGTCACTACCCTCAACTTGGCTCCTGAACTCATGTGTGCATGCCCAGTGTGTTCAACTCTTTGTGACCCCATGGACTGGAGCCGCCAAGATCCTCTGTCCATGGGATTTCTCAGGCAAGAATACTGGAGTGGGTTGCCATTTCCTCCTTAAGGGGATCTTCCCAACCCAAGGACTGAACTGGCGTCTCCTGCATCTCCTGCTTTGCAGGGGAATTCTTTGCCACTGAGCCACCTGGGAAGCCCCCTTAGTACATTTTAATAACCATCTGACTTCCACTGTCTATAAAAATTCACTTATTCCACAAATATTTATTGAACTTCTGTGAGCCAGGAACTGTGTTAGCTACTAGCACAGGATACAGGAACAAATAAGCAGATTAAAAGTTCCGCTTTTTTTGCCTTTTTTTTTTTTTTTTTTTTTTTTACATTTACATTGTAGTGGGAAAAGTACACAATAGAGTCAAGACAAAAATTAAGTGTATAATATGATATAATATAATATAATTATAAGTGCTAAGGAGAAAATAATAAAGGAGTGGAGATAAGAAATGTTGGCAGGATAGGTGATATTTTAGTGTCACCAGGAAAGGCCTCTCTGAGAGGCAAGTTTTGAGCAAATCCTGAAAGATATGAAAAAACTACCCACTTGGATGTCCAGAGAAAGAGAATCCTAGGTAGAGGAAGTAGTGAGTGCAAAGGTCCTGCACTGAGACCATGGCTGTCCTTTCATGGAGGTCAGGAGCTGAGCAAACAAGGGAGAGAGGAGTAGGAGGGGATCCCTCACTGGGAGACTGGGAGGGGCAGATGTAAGTGATGTGGGGGACAACAGGTCTTCACTGTTGCCTAGGTTCTTCATCTGAACCAGACAAGTCATTAGTGGGTTTGAGCAGAGTGATATGATCTGAATTGAATTTAACAGGATCACCTGGCTGCCGCATTGAGAATACATTGGTGAGAGATGAAGGCAGAAACAGTATGGATGGATTAGAGGTTCTTGCAATAACCTAGGCTAGAGATGAAATTATTTCTAAATTTTATACTGTTATCAAGTTCCTAACATAGCCATTTCCGGCTCATTCTTAGTGATAATGCAGTCCACTGGTAGATGTAGAGAAACCTGACGGGAACTCCCTTGACTTTCCATCATGAACACCTTCATGTCTGCAATTGTGGTGAACCTCTCTTCCTCTCTTCTAATCACCATGAAGGAAATTATCTTCTAAACATGCTGAGTGATTACTGGCTCTGGAAATAGACGCTTGTAATATAGTTTTGTTTCCTCCTCTTAAATTCTCTGTGACTAGGAAAAATTCCCTGTAGTTCTGTCCCTCTGTTTCTTCATGTGTAATCTGAGGACAGTGGTGAAAATTGCTTCAACAGATTGTGTGAGAACTAGAAACAATTATGATGGTAGATTCCTATCATTGAGAACGGAGCCTGGCACATAGTTACTGCTCCATGAAACTCAGTGTCAGCTTCCATGTGTGCTCTGGAGCCCCTGTTGCCTCTGTTCTTGAAAACCACACCCCAATGATGAGTCTCTCTTTCTCCTGCATTTTCATCCTGACAAGATCCTTTCCTTTAGTGATTAAATATGCTCATATCTCCCCTATCTTAAAAAAAAAAAAAAAAAGGCCCACTGGACCCTTTTATTAGCTCAAGTTTAATATTAACCAAGAAGCCTGTTGGGCTCCCCCAGTGCCTCAGTGGTTAAGAATCCACCTGCAATGCCAGACACTCAGGTTCAATCGCTGGATTGAGAAGATCCCCTGAAGGAGGGCATGGCAACCCATTCCAGTATTTTTGCCTAGAGAATCCCATGGACAGAGGAGTCTGGTGGGCTAGAGTCCATGGGGTTGCAAAGAGTCTGAGGCAACTGAAATGACTGAGCATGCACACAGCCAGGAAGCCTGTTACAAAAACTGAAGTTTGGATGCCATATTTGAAAAGAAAAGTGAGGCAGGGAAGGCATGAAGCAACATAAAATGAGTATTTTCAAACAGCTTCACTATTAGCTCTTTCATCTGTAGAAGGTTATTCATCAGACATGACTGTTGGACTCATGTACTTTCTCTGGAAAGGCTACAAGAAGAAAATACGTCCCTAGTAGTCCTGAGGAGGAAGAAAAGTGAGGGAATAGATTTGCCTGAAGGCTGTCTGGCTCTTGTTTCCCACTGTGCAGTTTCTGGTCTTTGAGGAATGAATTTCTCTTCACTCTTTGTGGTCCAATGCTCTGGGATGCCAGAATCCATACTGGAATCTGCTAGTGCAGCGTGATTGTGATTTGTGCAAGTTCAGAAGTGACAGGAGACACCAGAAAATCCTCTGGTATAACTGCTCAGCTTGGCTGTTTAAAGTAGCTGAGAGAGGGGGCCTGGTGCTCTTAGGACAAGTGACTGGTCAGGCCCAGACAAGGAATGTGTGTTGGTCAGAGTTGTTCAGCTTCCACTGACGTCGAACATCTCAGAGGCAAGCTGTTTCAAAGGAATATGTCATAAAGTATTTACGGCTGATACAGCCTCATAGCAGCAACTTCTGCTTCTTCAGTTCTTTACAAACGTCTTAGAAAAAATTGTCTAAATACTCTGGTTACATCCTTATTAACTCTGAAATCAGTCTTCACCCTATATTCAACTGGCTTCCATAATAAGCATCAATGACTTCTGTGACCCTAAATCCAAGTAAGATTTTTCAGTCCTTATCTTATTTGACTTTTCAGCATCTTTGTCTGCAAATTGATAATTTTCTTCTCTAGTCATTCTCTGCCCTTGGCCTCCAAGGACCTCATTTAGAGCCCCTCCTAGCTTTCTGCTTGCTGCTTTCCTTCTCATCAGCCTTTTAAGTGGTTGAGTTCCTCGGGTAGCATTCCAGCTTATCTTCATTCCTCTCTCTATGTGCTCTTCCTCTATATCGCATCCATTCCATGGCTGTAATTACCACATATAAATCAGAGCTGCTTTCTACAAATCTGTGTCTTTGACCCACTCCTCTCTTCTAGCCCCAGATTAACTAGACTGTTTATTTTCACTTGGTGTTTTTATAGACACCTCAAACTAAACC